>CARXXK010000002.1:23085339-24383733 GCA_949089665.1 Macrosiphum euphorbiae
TGTCGTTTTTTAATAGATACTTATGCAGTTACGATATAGCTGTGCAACACCTTTTTACTATCGCTTTCTATATTATATACGGATACGGGATGGCTTCGATTGTTCATATAAATAGGGACTTTGATGTATGTAATAATCACTTGCACAGACGCTGTCATACCGAGTGTACGCGGTTACAGTTTAATTGTCCAGTTGTACGTTGTTATATATTATACTTATACATAATCATATTGTCGTGTTATTACTTATTATATTAATACTAATATCATTAGTCCGTCAAGGTTCACTTTTAACAGGTTATAGGCCCAGTCAATAACCAAGACATACAGTCTAGTGGATTCGTGATCGAAGTATTTTTATATTTGTATTAACGCAGAAAACTACAACCAGTCGGAGATATCCTGGATTTCAGAAAACGGCGGAACAGTGTACATAGGTAAAGTTTTGTTATAAATTGTTATACAGGAAAGTATACGGGAAACCATCGGTCATGGAGGACACGGTGAAGATAACAAAATTATGTGCGGAAAACTGGTGGTTATGGAAATTCCAGATGAAGGTCATTCTAAATGCCTTGGAAGTGGGTGAGATAATTTCAGTGAATGGACGAAACCAAGTCTAAAGTCGATAAAAAAGTTGGCAAAGGCATACAAACGTTTGGCAAAAATCGGATGGTAAATGTCAGAAAATAATAGTTACCTCAGTGGACTATGGTCCATTACAATATTTGATTAACTGTGAGACTGCATTGGAAATGTGGGAGAAACTGCTGAGTATTTACGAGCAGAAGTCTGAGGCAAGTATACATTTGCTTCAACAACAATTTTTCAGTTATTCAAAGGAGCCGACAGATGACATGTCGATGCATATTTCTAAATTGGTCAATTTAGGAAGGAAACTGAGAGTAGCGGGTGAACCAGTTACGGATAACATGGTTATGACAAAAATACTAATGACAATACCAAAAGAATATAATCATTTTTACAGTGCTTGGAATTCAGTCCCAACGGGAAGTAAAAATATAAATAATTTAACTAGTCGTTTGTTGATTGAAGAATCACGGGTTATCCAGATCAAAGGTGAAGTTGGTGAACAAGAGAAATCGAGTGCATTTCCAGCCAAATTTCAAAACAGATCCGATGGAAAAAACGGCAGTTATGATAAAGGTAAAAAGCAATTTACTAATAAAAGTAATGTTAAATGGTATTACTGTGGTAAAATTGGTCATTATAAAAGAAACTGTAAGAACTTTCTAAGTAGTATGGAAGGTGGGAAAACCGGTACTACAGGTACAAATTTAAATGCATTTTTAAGCGAGTCAAGGATAAATGAAACTACAACAGATACGTGGGTTTTAGACTCAGGCGCGTCGGATCATATGAGAGCGAACCTAGAAGTTATGAACCATTGAAATATACACAACAGGTAACAATAGGTGACGGAACAAATCTGTATGCAACAGGAAAAGGTAATATTAATATATTATCATACTTGAACGGTAATTGGAATAAAAATTACTTGGCAAATGTATTGCACGTGCCGGGATTAAAATTTAATTTATTCTCGTGCGGGTCAGCGTTAGACAAAGGTTTAGAACTAATGTCAGACAATAAAACGTGTGTGTTCAAAAGAAACGGGATTCCTGTATGCATAGGCACAAGATGCGGTAGGTTGTTTGAATTACAGATCAAAGTCGAAGCACCGTCGAAAACTGAATGTTATGCGAACATTGCAGTAGAAAAACGATTAGAAGTATGGCATAAGCGTTTAGCTCACCAGAATATTCAATACGTGAGGAATTGTTTGGCAAAACATAATATTGATTATTCAGCCAAGGACGATCAATTTGTATGCAGCGACTGCATAATTGGGAAACAACACCGTCAATCGTTCAGTAAAAGTGAGACCGAATATTTTAACGTCGGCGATTTAATACATGCAGATTTATGTGGACCGATGCAGAGGAACTCTATCGGTATGTCAAAATATTTTTTATTATTTAGAGATGACTACTCACATTACAGAACGGTATATTTTATTAAGAATAAATATGAAGTAAAAAATATTATGGAAACATTTATAAAAAGTGTTAAAACAGAAACAGGATCTAAGGTCAAAATATTAAGGACAGATAACGGGTTAGAATTTGTAAACAAGAATATTACAGGTATTCTACAGAAATATGGCATACGACACCAAACTACGGTAGCATATACGCCGGAACAGAACGGGAAAGTCGAGCGTGATAACAGACCAATCGTAGAAGCTGCAGGACAATGATATGTGCGAAAAATCTTGACGTGTCATTATGGGCAGAAGCTGTGAACACAGCGGTTTAAACACTTAATCTAACCGGAACGAGTTCACAGATTGGTAAGCCACCTTAAGAGTTATATTATAAAGCCGTGCCAGATATTAAACATTTACGAGTTTTTGGTACTGCGGTGTATACACACATACCAAAGGAAAAACGTCAGAAATGGGATCCAAAAAGTTAAAAAGGAATATTTGTTGGCTATTCGAACAGCACGAAAGGTTATCGTGTATGGTATTCGAAAACAAATAAAATATCCGTGTGCAGAGACATTATATTCGAAGACGAATTTAATAATTATGAAAATGTAATTGCAGACACATTAGAGTTTACAGACACTCAAATTAATTCAACGGGCGTGCGTGAGAAGGACGAAAACATAGTCGATGATAGAAATGTTATGGTTCTACGTAACAGGAATACACTTAAGAATCCAGACAGGTATAATATTCAGACTTTTATTGCTAACTGTGTCAATCCATTGAATTATGATGAGGCAATTACTGGGTCAAACAAAAATAAATGGAATAATGCTATGAACGACGAAATTAATTCATTACACGAAAATCAGACTTGGACTCTAGTCGATTTGCCACAGGATAAAGTTGCATTAAGAAATGCATGGGTGTTCAAAACCAAATATAAAATTGACGGTAGTATAGATAAATTTAAGGCCAGATTGGTCATTAAGGGTTGTTCACAGAAATATGGTATAGATTACCATGAAACATTTTCGCCAGTGGTCAGATACGAATCAATTAGGGCGATATTCGCAGTAGCAGCTGTGGAAAAATTAATACTACGACAATTCGACATCATGACAGCATTTCTGTACGGGGAACTATGGGAAGAAATATACAAGGTACAACCACCAGGTTACGAAGATGGCTCAAATCAAGTATGTAAGCTTCAGCGAAGTTTGTATGTCTTAAAACAAAGTCCAAGATATTGGAATATACGCTTTAAGAACTTTTTGAATGCATTTGGTTTACAATGTACCGAAGCGGATGCATGTGTATTCAAAGCTGATAACAGCCAAATTATTCTTGCAATATTTGTTGACGATGGTTTAATCGCGGCAGATAATGAAGATATAATAGAGAAACTTTTAACGAACTTGGAGAAAGAGTTTGAGGTTAAAAAGGGAAACTTAGAATATTTTCTAGGTATGCAGGTAAGGAAAAATTAACATTCACTTAATGAAAAAGGGTTCATTATTTGTGCATCAGACAAATTATGCATGTAGCATAATTAATAAATTTAATATGCTGGACGCCAAGGAACTGTCAATTCCGATAGACAAATCACATACTATTGAACAAAATGAAGAATCGGAGATATTAAGTGAAGAAATACCTTATAGGCAGGCAATAGGTAGCTTACTGTTTTTATCACAGGTAACGAGACCGGATATAGCATATGCAGTAAACTTTGCTAGTCGTTACTTAGCAAAACCAACTAAAGCTCATTGGAACTTGGTAAAATGGATTATACGATATGTCAAACGAACATTTAATTATGGCTTGTATTTTAATCATAATATACAACTGTCATTAGAAATATTTAGCGATTCAGATTACGCAGGTAACGTTCAGACACGACGTTCAACGTCAGGATTTCTATTCAGATACGGGTCAAGCATAATTTCATGGACATCGCAGAGACAATATTGTGTGTCATTGTCATCAACCGAGGCTGAATATATTTCGGCCAGTGAAGCCAGTAAAAGGGATCATGTGGATTACGCGGTTGATAATAAGCTTATCAAAAACAGGTGATAACTGATAAACAACCGGTATTATTCATTGATAATCAGAGTGCTATTCGTTTAGTTAAGAATCCGGAGTTTCATAAGAGGACAAAACACATAGACGTACGATATCATTTCATACGGGAGAAATACGAAGAAGGACAACTTCAACTACTGTCCATTGGAACAGAGGATCAGATTGCAGACATTCCAACAAAGCCTTTGGTCAAGGAACGTTTCGAGAAATTGCGGTCGGCTGTAGGAGTGACTACAATTAAAGAAATTATTAATTGAAGGAGGGTGTTGAAATATACAATTAATTTTAGTATTCAAACCATGTAAACACACGTGCGTGTACAATGTCGTTTTCTAATAGATACTTATGCAGTTACGATATAGCTGTGCAACACCTTTACTATTGCTTTCTATATTATATACGGATACGGGATGGCTTCGATTGTTCATATAAATAGGGCCTTTGATGTATGTAATAATCACTTGCACAGACGCTGTCATACCGAGTGTACGCGTACAGTTAAATTGTCCAGTTGTACGTTGTTATATATTATACTTATACATAATCATATTGTCGTGTTATTACTTATTATATTAATACTAATATCATTAGTCCGTCAAGCTTCACTTTCAACAAATTCTTTATAATTATGTTTCAAAAAAGAAATACCTACTTTTCATTTAATGTAAATTTTGTTTTAATTATTTTAAAAGTGGCTATAATGTGTACTAGCTAAATAACAGCTCTATTTTAATTTTTTATAAATAAAACATATGTCACATTTTGTTCTTTTAAACTAAATAGTATACAAATCAATGATGGTAATATTTTGTGACTATAAAAATAGCTTCTAGATTATTAATAAATTGTAAATGGTAGATCATTAACACTTATTTTAAGTACGTATTTTATATATAAATTAATACATTCGTACCTATGTGGTTCCTATAATGACAGGACTTAGGAGGGAACGTGATATATTGTTTAGTTACATGTGTTCATAAGACTCCACACCAATGTGCGTCAGTGATTCTATAATATAAGTATTAAATTTAAAATGTATAATAATATATATCTCAAATACATTTTAGGGATAAGTGATTAATATTTCTAAAAAAAAACTTACCTTAACGTTTCAGCTAACTTCTCCGCCGGTGAAATTGGCTCTCTCACTTTATTGCACGGATTTTATTTTTTGTCGTCTTCGATTAAATTTAAAACATAATTAAATTGCTCCCAGCTAAGTCTAAAAAATGCACTGAATTTTTTTCATACTTGAACAAATGGTTTTCAACTTAAAAACTAAAATATCCTTCTTCTTTTCTTGTTTGAAACATATCATGAACTTTTTTTGATGAAACTTGATCAATTACCATTTCTTCTTCTTCAATTTCTTCCAATAACATATTTATTAAAACTTTGTTCTTTTGCTTAAGCAACATTGTTTACTATTATGATCGAAAATGAACAAAAACTAAATAGTTATGATCAATGTAACGTTCAGTCAGAATTAATAATAATTTATTTGATATGAAATCTAGAAATTATGTGCCACGTGGTTCTTGCGGCGCGTTTTGTAGTTGTTGAGAATCCAAAGCCGGTCGCGCGGCCAAAATTAGAATCGCGCCGTGTCAGCAGCGCAGGTCGCGCTTCAATAGACGCGTCTTTAGGAATCACACCTTTAGTGTACCTATTCAATCCAGAATACGATACAACACGCAACGCCATCTCTGTGTGGCGTCCTCTTAAGAATTAGCGTATTGAATTATAAAATTCCATACCGATTATTAAAAAACAGTAAATAATAATTAATATGCAAATTTTCAATTATTATTATTATGACATATCATATCATAATATACTGATAATTAGGGCTTGGAAGTTGTAGGAATGCATATATTGTTCTATATGCTCTCAATTTATAGCAGACAAAGCTAGAAAGCTGAATGCAATGGTGAGTTAAGAAATTGAAAAGTGAAAATGCATATTTTGCCAATTTTAGCTAAAAAAAGTTCATATTTCATATTTGTCTAAAATTTTGTTTTACACGTCGTACCTATCGTTAGTATCTTGAGTATTTCTTCAATTTTATATTTAATATTGATATTTCGAATTTGTTTATATAATATTTCATAAAAATGCCAAAAACATTAATTTACTTAGATATTTAAGAAAATATGGAGACGTATTTTCATCTGGCGGCGATATTCTATTTTCAAAAAATTAAGCAATTTGAAACTCGAGGGGTCAAATTATCTGAACCAATAGAAGTAATTACACACACAAAAAAAAAAAAAGTAAGAAACCCGTGGTTTCGAGACTATGATGAAGATTTCTATGATACTAACGGGAGATAGAGAATCAATTCTCGGTATAAAAATCTTCTGTCGAATAATCGTAGTTTATTTTAAATTGAAAATCTTAAGAAGTATTGGGGGTTCAATGCAATAACTTAGATAACAGTTATTAGAAGACATGAATTTTTTTCGTTATTTCAAAATATTTCATTTTCAGGTCAATAAGGTGTCAAAATGACAACAACCAGTTAAAATTTTTTTTCAGTTATTTATAACAATATCTGATGTATTTTATTTATTGAATTCAGAATAATTTTTTTGCATATTTAAAATTTTTGCAATTTTTTCGTGCATATTTTGCCTTTTTTATCTCCTACACTTCTGAGCCTTACTGATAATGTATATATTATATTTTATAAGTGATAACCCTGGTACTACGTAAAATCACAGATTATATTAAACCAGGTGGTGCACTTCTGAATTTACTAATAACTAAAACCTAAATGCAGTAAGATCGTATAATATTATGATAAATAAATTATAGTACAACAACTTTACTATAATTATTATATCAAATAACAAGACAATGGTTATGAATTTGAATTTTAATAAGATAGTAGAACTATTTTAAATCTTGGTTGGCACGTATATTCTAGCGGTAATTGATTTATAGTGGCAATTCTGAAAATCACTGTTCTAAGACTGCTTGAGGTGCGAGTGCAAAAGATGGTTAAAAATTAAAATCGCAATCAGTGTATATTGCGTTTAAAGTCACACTCACGCGGATCCGATTCAACGACGGAGGTTCAAATGGCTGCATAAGGGCACGTACGAATATAACTCAGAAACGTCACTCACGTGGTATTGACCATGAAAATTAGATAAGTATCATCATAGTTTTTTGATATGCATTTTCCGCTATTTACTTCTTCTATATCGTAGTTCTCCACTTCTTATTGGCTGTCAATCATATACATTCATATATAACATCGACAAAAAATCATTTATTCAGAAGTGGAGGACTACGACATGGGCTGAAGGTAAAGGAGACACTATAAAAACTGTGATAATACCAATCTATTTTGTCATGGTATTGACGACGTTCATAGACGTGGATAACAACAATCAACGATAAACACGGCTAGTCAAACGATGACGTACTCGACAAAAGGCAAGCAATGACCAATGGTTAAGTTTGTCGAAATTTGTCACCAAAGGGGTGGTATAATGCAAACACAATAGTACAGCCATTGATTATAAATACAATAGATTGCTCACTGCCTGTATAAAAACGGAAATTTCAAGTTGGATGTTGCTGTTGTAGAGCGTTTCAGCTAGGAAACGGTTGTAATAGACGTCAACGTTAAGAGGACGTCACAACCGCATATGTTGTCTTCGTCTTACACACGTACGGCATAAAAAATTGTACGCTCAGCAGATCACGTTTAGCTCAGTTACATTAAAAATTAGAGTGAATTGACCTCAAATATTGATAACATTATGATACAATTTACTAGGACGTTATACCCACATGTGTTGTCTCCGTCTTACAAGTGAGTAACAAAACAAATTATACGCAAATCAGAACACGTGTATACTCCGAACCACGAGAGAACTATTCGACCAAAACTCGTCCGATTTCGCGCATCTCCCCACTCAATCACTCCCACTCAACCAACCGACAACGTTTAGGTGACTGTCGGTGTCGGTCGGCGACGCTCAACTATATACACTGTGGCACATAGGGGGGGAAATTGGGCTCCGCACCGTCGCTTCCAGTCAGTCTGCATGAGCGTGACGGTACTGATCTCTCGTGGGTCAGAGTATAGCTCCGTTAGCTTAAAAATTAGAGTGAATTGACCTCTTATAAAATCTAAAGGCAAGATTATTATCTCGACAACCTCGTGGGCTTTTTATTATATTTTAATCTTAAAGCGAGTTATGAGTATTTTAAAATTGTAAATTTCTTGTACATTTTAAAGTACTCATAACTCGCTTTAATATTAACATATAATAAAAAGCTCATGAGGTTGTCTAGATAATAATCTTACCTTTAGATTTTATAAGAGGTTAATTTACTCAAATTTTTAAATTAACGGAGCTACAGTTTTGCTGAGCGTAAAATTTGGTATGTTATGCTCTTGTAAGACGGAGACAACACATGCAAGTATAACGTCCTCTTAAAGGTGAGATTATTTTCTAGGACATCTCATAGGCTTTTCAAAAAGTGTCAAGGATGCGGGACAACAATACCGTCACGTGGAGTTACGGTATTGCATTTGTGCAATATTAATACCACATACCATGAATTGAACTCCATATGAAGCAGTATTTTATCAAAAACCTTGAATGGGACTGGCGACAAAAGTACCTCGAGAAATATTGGAGAATATAATGATAAGGAAGCTGGAAGAGGATATGTTGGACATGCTGTTAAATCTATCTACTACTTCTATCACTCCTGAAAATCGGAACGATAAGGAAGTAGAAGTACTGGATACGGAAGTGAGTAGAATTAAGAAATAATGAGGGGTTATTTTCGATTATTATTAGTCTTTCTTTAAATTAATGTCGATAAAAAATAAATAATTTGAAAGGTTGAGCGTAAACTCCACAGCTATTTTATGAGAGTCGAATTAGCTAGTTACAAATTCATAACAAATTTTCAATACATCAGCTTGAAAATATTAATATATAAAGGCAGGATTTTTTTTATAACAATTTTTTTTTTTTAAATATTAGTTAAACGATCTATAAATATGTATTTTTATAATAAGTATAAGTGATGTTGGTATTATAATATTGTTGTCTTGAGGGAATAATTCATCCATTGATGAAAATTCGAGGTGGTGAGTAATGATCCCTAATCAGTAATCATTCAAGAGGTCTCGACACAAATTTCGTTTCGTCACCTAATGTATCATTTTATTTTATTTCAACGTCGTAATAAAGATTAGGATTAATAGGTAAAGTTAGCTGGTTAGGTACTAGATACAATAGAAGGTGATTGTCACAGATAATATAAACTTATATATGATAGTCGGTTCTCAGAATATCCAAATTATTTAAGATTAAGAATATAACAATATTGTGTGTATTTTACTGCTGTTCATGCTCACGTAAACTTTATAAAATCAGTAAAAGAAACCAAATTCAAAATTATTTTTTACAAAGCGTCAAAAGGTATGTTAAAAGTGTACTGATTATTATTATGTAAGATGGTTAAAATGCAAATGTATTATGCATATAAATAATTATTAATTACCATACTATAGATTAATTAAAAAGTACTACTTTCTGTATTTTAAACTGATGATGTCCCCACAGTCCAAACATAAGTACGAGTGACTTGGAACGATTTTAACCTTTTAACTACTTTCACACATTCATAATTGATAATTAAATTCTGTAAAAAATCATACACATCATGCTATCATCGCACACTTCCAAGGAATAGATTGAGCAAAAAAAAAAAATAAAGTTTATAAGTAAATTAAGGTAAAAAAAAAATAAAAAGTGCTTGTTCTAATTCACCCGGAGTTGTGGAGGATCACCTGGAACTCTACAATAATTTTTAAAAAAAAGTGTAAAAACCATATTTTTTTTAACGAATTTTCGACAAGATTTGATGATTTGTGCTTATGATAAAGAAATTATTCCTGAGTCATTTTCTAGTGAATTATGTAAATTATGTCAATAAAAATGTACAAATGGAAGTCATTGAACTTCAGAAAACAGAAATTGCATTACTATAGAATTTTACATTTTTTTTTCTTAAAATTAATTTTTTACACTCATATTTCCATATAAAATAACTAAATATAGTAGTTATACAATTATTAGTATTAAATAATTATATCATGTTATGTAAAACTTTCATTTTATCAATGTGGCCTTCTATGAAAAGTTGAAAAGGAATATGGCTCGACCCCTGTTTTACGTGCATCGTAGTACGTAAATATGTAGTGCCATTAATTGCTTAACAATTATACGAAGTAGAAATTTCTACAACCAAAAACATATTTCCGTCAAATCAGAAAATTTTTTTATTTTTTAACAAACAGACTTAACCAATTTCCTTTCGTTTTAAAATAATTATAAAATATGGTTATTAGGCAAAAAAATCCAAAAGCGAGAATGATCCGTACCTACTTGTTTAGCAAGTATTTGTTCATTTTCCTTAATGAAAGTTTCGGACAAATGTAATTGTGAAGCCGATCAAGATGAGTTATTAATTAATTATTGATGTTTTATCTGATATTGAAAACGAGTCAAATGATACTTCAAGTGAACACTCAAGTTCAACAAGTTCAATCTACTGGGTAAAAGAAAAAGTAACATTAGAATAATGTTTTATTTTATACTTCGCAGGTTATCTAGCTTAACGCTAAATCGAAAATATTTTTAACTGTACAGATTATGAAAAAAATGTATTGATTCAAGATCTTATTAACGAACAAAATTGATTATTAATAACTTTTAAGACTTTCAAAAATAAGGCACACACACAATAAAGGATTAAAAACTTATCTAGTTTACAAATATTAAATATTAATATTTAATACTAGTCTTAATGTATTTTAAAAAATGTTTGCAGTCATAAAAAGGGAAAAAAATATAGCTAAACGAACAGTAAAAGTTCCTGTACTCAAATTAAATGTTTGTTTAACTCAACATGTTAAGGACATTATGCATAAATTGTGCAGCTCTTATTTATAACTACAATTTATAAAGAATACAAATGGTTGAACGAAGGCAGTTCTAAATTCTTATACTTTATATCCATGTGCTTTTATATTTATTTATCAATAAACCTATATTCTTTATATTTTATGTAGGTATTTAACCATTATCCATGTAGTTTAATCTTTAACCCTTAAAACTACTTATAGGCCATAGGTACCTAAACTTATAATATAAATAAGCATTAAAATCAATTCGTGAGTATTGTTTTATGTTTATTGTAATAAAACAAGGTCACTTTTTTTAAAAATTTAGTTTTGACTTTTATGAGTAGTTTTAAGTAGGAAAAAAAATATTGTTTTTAATATGAATTTAAAAAAAACCCTGAATGACTCAGCAAAAAATTATTGATTTGGTAAATTTGGACGATGTACAAGGCGTCTTGACTTGCGTACCTATCTTGAATGTGATTCTGATCACAAATTGACTAACGAGATGACGATGTCGATGGCTTATATAATTGTTGGAAATTTCGAAGAATAATAAAATAAATTTAGTGTTTTGTTTACTGAACGCTAGATAATGTACGATAATGTACTATCGCGAACACGTTGTTGTCAAAACCGGTTTACCCTTAGCCTCGCTGCCCACTGAAAATATTATACTGCAAATAAAAATAATTAAATGGATTTATTAATGACAAATGTCGTTATCGAATTCTATTGGCCGTTTTATTTTACACAATATAATTTCTATTGTAGTGAGCAATCAATAGTATTTATAATCAATATGGTACCATCGGCGTAACAGACAGCGTACAGTCACCAAATGGGTGTCTTAGGAGTGGCTGAAAACATTTAATTTAATAATATTTTAAGCTACCTACCAATGCACTTATATAATTTACTTAGACCTACTTCAGATAATATTAATTATATACAATTTCTTAAATTATGTACACACTTGTATAATGTTGTGAATACAGATCCGTTACCTGTCAGTCTTAGAAGTACTAAATACAGTCATGCCCATCACCACAGATGTAATAAGACAAGCCATCACAATCGTTAGAACAACCATAACAATAGAGTCTGAAATTAGTAAGCTTCTATGGACCGGGTTCCTTGTCCAAATTACTATAGATTGCCAAACTGTGTACCGGCGTGTCTGGTCAGACGTGAATTGAAAAAGACATAGCTCACACCGATCGATACCACATTCGTTGATCCATCTCTCTAAACATGTTAGGTGTATATTACCAACCGATCCTATCCAAACAAACAAAATATTCTTGCTTATTTAATGAGTAGTTATATTTTTCTTGGCATTACAGGTTTAAAAATACTTTATCTAATATATAAAAATCTTGTCACGCGTGTCACGCGTTATTAGTGTTCGAACTCCCCCGATTTTAATGAAATTGTTTTTGTATATTTGGTAGGTATGAGAATAGGTCGTAATAGTATATTGTGTGGCAAGGGTGAGAAGTGAGCCATTTCAGTCGCGGGCGACGTGTACTGCACGAGTCGTAGGCGAGGGCCGCATTTCGCACAAGACTGAAATGGCCTTCCCGCGCGAGCCACACATACTATTTTTTGTCATGCCTATAAAGATATGTGTGCCCGGCACTTTTTGGGATTTCCACTTTACCGCCCTCTGGACGGAAAAAGGACGCTATCGAACGCTCCAACCAAACTTGCAGTGCAAGTGTGACAAAAAAATATTTTTCACCCTCCTAGGTCCAACTCGGAGGCGTTCAAACGGGGACTTTGAGATTTACGGTGAAAATTTTTGTTTATAAAATGGTTGTTATTGGTTATAGGAGAAATAATAAATAGAAATTAGTATTTATTCTTTATTGGTTGCCATTGCTTATTCAGGCAGACCAGGTACAAACATGCATCAAATTTAATTTTTAAACATTGCCTTCCAGGGTCGCTGAGCTGCACTTACTGCAGCAAGATACACCTCATAGGAATTGAACAATCTTCATTTTTTTAAGAGTTGAAGAGTTGAAGAGTTTTTTTACGGGCAAAAATCTGCATGGGATCAGCTAGTACTTAAATATATTTGTTGAAATTTTGTAATTAGAAATGTATATTAGGTGAAAGGTTTTATGCAGTAGCTGTAATATCAAATACATAAATACAAAATACGTACAAATTAAACATAAATATTCTATGATTTACACTACTGTATGTATTTTAATGGAAAAATATGAATGGAACAAATCACACTTGAGCGTATTGAAATTATCTAAGAAAATAAAACCAGGTATGTACTAATGGTTCCATAGACCAGCCCTCTTCACAATTCCACAGTGTCAAGATAAGCGGCGATTTTCAGTTTCTGAATTACTCTGATACAGTAAAATATATATAAATTATATATTATACAAGCTGAACACTTTGCTCTTCGTTGTTCTCTATCTCTTAAAAAAATCATGATAGTCCAACTTCTTTTGGGTGGAACCCTTGGTGTGACGTGCTGCAGTAAGTGTAACTCAACCACACTGGTAGGCAATCCAGTAAACTCTTTCATCTTGGTAGGCAATATCCAATAATTCGATTTGATGCAAGCTTGTACTAATTATACTCAGCTCGAACAACCAAGGGCAACCAATAATAATGAAATATTAATTTCTACTGTATACTAACCAATGGCAATTATTAATAAATAAAAATACAATTTCCAATTTCCATAGTGTACCTCAATTAATTTAAAATTAAAAAAGAAGCACCGAATTAAATTCCACCGACTTACAGGTAGACGATTTTAGGATCGGATTTATAACATGTAAATTCCACCGATACTTTTTTTTACCGGTACTTATTTTTGACCTGAAAACACGTAAACTCCACTGGTGTTAAAATTCAAAGATTACAACTATTTTTAGTATAGCTACACATCAACTTTCAACTGACTTATCTAAACGACATCTCAACGACCGCAGATAATATAATATACTCATATCGCGAAAATAATATATTCGATAAAATATTTTGGAAGGCACATTTTAGTTAGTCCGTTGATTTCAAGATGGATACATTAACCAAAATAATCAGCGAAAAACGTAGCAATAGTCTTAAGTTCTACAAGTAAATACTCTTTAAGTCTGGAGAATAAAAGTGGCGGTGTGAAAACAAAGAGTACCGATGTTTAAAAAAATAATTAATTCTGGAAAAATCGAACTAGAACTTTCCAACAAACACTACATAATCACAAAGCATTAACCGAAAATACAGTGCAACGGCAAGTATTAAGTAGGTACCGGTGCAAAAAGAAAGGCGACCGAGGACAATTTAGAGCACCAAGAAAAATAATCAAACTCACATTGGATGAAAATTCATTAGATGGAAGTAATAATCAAATACAGGTTAGAGATATTAACCTCTTCGTGCATGTAGGTATCATATGATACCGCAACTAATGTAAGCAGCAAGTGGCGTCTGCAGGATTTTTCAATGGGGGGGTGCTTGAAAATTAGTTACAATTTTCTTTTCATTTTGTCCAGTCTAATAATTTCAGACGTTTATTTGAGGTATTTTAAAATGTTTGTAACTTTTCAACTTTTCTGGTAGAAAAAATGCTCTGATCATAAGCTTCGATGCTCAGTGTATGTTTTTAAAAGCAAATTGGATCTAGTTGGTACTATTAGGAGGTTGGAATTGAAAATGCTCAGTGTTTTTAAAAATAATTTGAGAAAAAAAAATTAAAATTAATTTAAATGTTTGGTTATACCGTCTTCACTTGGATTGTATTTGAATAATTAAATTTTTTTTTCTATAAATGTCAATAAAAAATTATTTATCCGGTCAAAAAGCTTAAAAATGTAATACATAAGTTTTTTTATTACAGCTAAAATATTAACGATACATAGGCATCA
This sequence comes from Macrosiphum euphorbiae, assembly GCA_949089665.1. Taxonomy (NCBI): domain Eukaryota; kingdom Metazoa; phylum Arthropoda; class Insecta; order Hemiptera; family Aphididae; genus Macrosiphum; species Macrosiphum euphorbiae. The sequence continues at coordinate 23,100,286 of CARXXK010000002.1, forward strand.
TGCTTATTTTTTATAAGCATTTAAAGATCAAATTTCGTCAAAACCGCAGTTAATTTGTAGTTCAAAATTTATAAAATATTAAATGTGTATAGCTAAGGCTAGACTATTTAATACAAGGTCTTTCATACAAATAGTTCATACATTTATCGAAAAATTACAGATAATTTATGAAAATCGGTACGGTATGTTACAAATACAATGTTTTTTCAAAAATGAATTCATTCTGGTAAGACATGTTTGAAATTTATGTCTTGCTTAGGTACTATAGTTGACAGTTTAACTTGATTAATATTTTTTTGAAAAAGTAATAATAAAACGGGTAATGGGGGGAGGCTTTAGCCCTTTAACCCCCCCCCCTGCGGACGCCACTGTAAGCATCTTATAAAGTAACGGATAAATATTTTTGATCTATTTGTGCATAAAGATATCATATGATACACTTGATAACAACCGTATCCTAATATTCGTTCCTATGTTCATACTATATAAAAATTACTAATTAGTAGTCATATGTGTGATATTGATAATACGCAAAATATACCGCCAAAACTGTTGTTATATCTCATCGTTAAAATATTTTAGCTACATCAAAAAATATTTTTTAGTAATAACAATAAAGAAACAATAAAAAATGTTTCCATTGTAGTTTCAGAAATTAGATATGACGGTAAGGAACATTATCCTGGAAAAAGGACAAAAACTCAAGCTTCTAAGTGTCATAATGTATATTGCAAATCAAAAACTAGATATATTTGTAAAAAATGGAATACTTCAGTTTGCCCAGATTGCATTTAAGGCTTCCATAGAAAATAAGAATAAACTATGATATTTATTTTTTACGTTGTTTTTATAGTTGTTGGGTAACATTAAGTATTGTTTTTATGTTTATTTTGTGCAATTTAGTTATTGGTTCACTATTTTTATTATTATATTATCTTCAAAAGATATACTATAAGGTATTATTTTTGTTTTATTCAGAGTATGTTAAAGAAATTTTTCATTTATTTTTACTTTGTTAGCAACAATTTTTTTATTTTATGCATATATTAATTGTTTTACTATTATTCTTATTATTCTATGTATGTTCACAAGCTGTAAACGATATTATTTTTATTCCCTAAAAATTGTTATTGTTATATGTTTGGATTTCATTAAATATACGAAAATCTTTATAGTTATTAAAGTTGTAGATATCCTAGATATTCCAGGGGGCATGTCCGTCTCTGTCCCACTATATTTACCTTAAGTATATAGTTAATGGGTATTTAATAATTTTAATTTGTAAAAATGTAAAATGTATTTATAAAAATGCACTAAAAAAAAGTTGTTCCAAATATGCACAGAGGTATCATATTATGATTATGATAACGGTGTTGTATTCTATCTTCACGACATAAGGGTCTGTCCTTGAATTTTTTTACTGTTTTTCTCATTACTTATAGCCCAAATTCTATATAGAAGGTTTTTTTTTTGAAAATTTTATAAGTTGTGCATGAAGAGGATAATAATTATACTAAAAGAAAATTATATAATTCTAGGAGAAAGACTATGCCAAAAACACCTAAAAGTTCTTTTGACGTTCATATTTTTTTTAAATAAATCCTAATGTACGACAAGTAGAAATGAAAATTTTCTTTAATATAATAGTAAAAAAAATGGTATTATTATATTCTTTTGTAAAATAAACGATGTGTAAAGCATACATTGTTTACATGTATGAAACATTTACGTATTGCGTAAAACATTTTTTGCAGCTATTCACTATAGGTACATGAATACTTAAAAGGGCATTACGTTCCTTTATATCTTAGCGTACCTATTAAAAGATAAATAAGTGTCTCCTCCTATTTTGAATGCTTTAAAAGCTTAAGTGAAATAAGTTCATCTTATAATTTTATTTTTGAATTAAAACAAATCATTAATATTTTGAAAAAGCAATACACAACGCAAGCCATTTAATTTGGCCAAATTCGAAATTAAAGGGATATAGGTTTTACTTTAAACAAAGTTGGCGGAGAGCAATCCATAGATTTGCTTTAACAGAAGAGTATAAAACAAAAACCGAAGTAGGTGGGTAATTTGGCTTTGAAGTTGCTTTAAATTAGTATTTTTACACTCCAAAGATGTTTCTAATTTTTTTTGCAATATAATTAGGTTATTATTAATGTCTATAAAGCCCAAAAATTCAAAACTTACACAATTCGCAGATTATATTATATTAGAGTATTAGACACTTTCATCACTGGAGAAGTATTATTTCCACCAAGTGTTTGGGCTCAATGTGCAGCCGTATTGAATTTAACTTCGAATGTATGCGAGTCGTTTCACTCACATTTAACTCAAACCTTTGAGAACACACATTCAAATATACACCACTTTACAAAAGCTCTATTAGCTCTATTCACTTCCATTAAATTAAAATCATTAACAAACCTAATAACCTTAGAAATTCACAATCAAAAAAAAAAGGTGGTCAAGTGGGTGTCGCTCTGCTGTACAGTAGGTTACAAGTGGGTCACTGTATAATGGATGGTATTACATTTGAATTCAATGATATTATATCATTGTATAAGAAAAACGATTATGAGTGGAGACGGTATGTCCTTCTAGGTATAAGACATATTATATACATATCTGTGGTATTAAACAAAAAATTGACCTATAATAGGTACCCTTTAATGAATTCCAAATTAATCATATCACAATATCCATTAGGTACTTATAACGCATTATACACCAACAAAAAACCCTGATACTATCATAAATATATAATAGTATACTTTAGAAGTTTCAAGTACCCACGAATAATATTATACAATCACAACAAAATAACGAAAATAGTTATTCTAGGTTTTTTATTATGTAATTTCGTCCAAATTTAAATTTAAAATGTCTGTAAAAAATAACTGTGTTCATATATTTTTTAGATTTTTTGGTTACAGTATAAACTATTTATGAGAACCTTTATTTTAAAATTGTAATCCTTAGCTACAAAAACTGAACATTTTATAATTTATTAATTACAATTATTGATAATTTTCGATTAATTTTGATAAATTTTGTCAAAATTTGATCTTTAAATGCTTATAAAAAAAAATTGTGCCTATGTATTTTTAATGCTATTGTAATAATATATCAGGAGCCTTGTATTATTAATTTTTTACACTTTTTAGCCCAACAGATAAAACTTTATTGATATTTATAGAAAAAAAAACTAAAAAAAATTGAAAGCTGTAAATGTCCGTAAACAGCTCAAAGAGTCAAAATATTTTCAAAAATGTACGGTGTATAGGAAATGCTAATCTAAACATTCAATGAAATTTTCATGTATCTACAGTTATTCGTTTTTGAATCACAACAAAATAAGGAAATCGCTACATGAGAAATCGAGTGAATATCTAATGTTGTAAAAATTTGAATTTTAAACGCTCATAAAAATTTAATTTGACTTTCCGGTAGAGATTTTTTTATTGATAAAGATAGACAAACTTATGAGGAATCTTGTATTGCATTTTTAAACCTTAGATTTAAAAAGAAAAATTTTACGAATTTTTTAATCAAAATAATTTTCTAATTTTCGTGATTTATCCATATTTTGTCAATTTATGAACTTTAAATGCTTAGAAAAAAAAACTGTGACTAAGGATTTTTAATATTTTTCATCTGCCTTTGAAAAAATATACTAGGAGCCTTCTATTAAATTTTCAGCTTTTTCAGCCAACAAATAAAATTTTATTGATATCTTTAGAAAAAAAACTAAAAGAAAACGGAAAATGAAAATGTCCCTAAACAGTTCAAAATAAATCAAAATATTTTGAAAATGTTATCGTGTATAGAAAATGCAAATATAAACAACCAGTGAAAATTTCATGTATCTACGGTCATTTGTTTTAAAGTTACACCAAAAACCAAATTCAATTTTCTGAAAAATCAATTTGGCGTAAAAATTCTCGTTTTCCCTTAATTTTTCTTTTGTTAATCTTTTCGCTTGTGAAAACTATTGGGAATTTTAAATTTTGACCTCCCAAAAGTACCAACTAGATTCACTTTCTCATCGAACAAGTTACTGAAGTTGAAAATCGAAGCATTATTTCGACTACTAATCGTGTACACAGACACAAAAATTAAAAAATAAATAAAAAACACACATCATTGTAAAGTTAATACATTCATCGTTCCACTCAGAATCTAAAAAATAAACAAAATAAAATACATTTTTTAAATTATAAAATAATTTTATAAAATAAAAACATTTAAACACCATAATTTTGTCATTCAAGGAAAACCTTGACCATTATCATTATTCAATTCGTCAAAGCTGCATCTTCAAATCATTATCAAACCAAATTTCAAATGTTATTTAAGTAATTAGTTTTTACTATTACCTAGCTGTTCATTATTGATAATTAATAATTGTATTATATATTTTTCATTAATTTAATTTAAATTAATTGTCAACCAAGTACCAACTATAGTGATCATTATTGATTATTATCAGTGGCGGCTCGTGGTATGGTACACAGGAGCACGTGAACCACCCAAAAAATTATATTAAAAAATTATTATATGCCATAATAACATAGTATAATTGATGATTATGCAAATGGTCTGTAATTAAAAAAAATATCAATATTTATATTAATAAAAACAAGTTTTTGCAGCTTTTATGTTAAGAAATATATTTATAAACGATTAAATAATATCGCGGAGCACAAGTTGTCTGTGCTCCGGGCGGCCGTATAAAAATTAGCTACATGCCTCGACACGCCGACCGGTAATACATGGCAATTTGGAGCACATTTAAATATTTAATGTGTGCACCGATCCTATTTTATTGTCGCGCTATCGCGATATCGTGTCATTCGTCGAAACGATAACGCATCATTGTACAGTATCCATCAACTGCCGCCAGTGTGCAGCACTGCAGCAGTCAAATCAACTAATAACTACTATAATATCCATAGACTTATTATAAATAAAATAAATAAATGAAATGTCTAATTTTAACGAAGAAGTTATTGAAGTGTTTATACAAAAAAAAGACAGACGTATAGATTTACTTTTTAAAAATGTAACTGATTAATTTCATATAATAATAATTGTAATTTGTTGTAATTGTATAGCTCTAGCCTCTAATAATAAATTATAATTACAACGATATTGTGTATTTGTGTTTATATTCATACATAATAAGTTATTAATAAGTAGTTGATAATTTTTTATAATTTAATTTATATTTTAATGGGGTAAAATGCTTAAAAAATTTAATTTAGATAAGATAAGTAGGTACATTATTTTGGTATTATTCGTGGTATGTACCTATACCAAAATAATTTTTTTTACCATCTAACATAGATATCTTATACATTTTTTGTGCACCACTTTACGTGAACTTCACGAGCCGCCACTGATTATTATATATTTTATTTTAAATTAGTGTTAAAAAGATATAAGTATCTAAGTATAATATGATGTATAAATAATTAATCTACCTATATAATGTTAATTATAATTAATAATTATTAAACATTTTTATTTTTTTTATTATTTGTTATAATATTTTAACTAACTTTTGATCACTGATTATATGATTTTTATTAAAAATTATTATATCTAAATACAATAAATATATAATAAAGCTGTAACCACATAATATATTATGTAAGTACCTATGACATACATAATGTTAATTTTTTTTCAGGTAAAAAAATGTATTGGTTAAAGTGGAATTCACACGAAAAATGATCTAAAAAGGTCACTGAGGTCTTCGCCTGTTCACTCAATTATCTATGGAAAGGATTTTATAGTTTAATTTATTGTAGGGCATTTGTTGAGTATAATAGTATATTATTATTTTATTAACCCAGAAGTATAAGACATAAATTAAGTCTTGAAATTGTATATGTGTTTTAAGGGATGACAAATTGTCAACATCAATCAATGGGTAAAAGAAAAACAATACTTAATGGAAGAGATACATACATCGAGTAAAAAATGATTTTAAGAAAGAAATCGATGATGACATTGAAATACGAGTAGGTAGATAACACATATATTATAGTAAATAATAATCGTACAGAAAAAAGCTAAAAAAAAAATTAATAAATCAAGCATTTCATTGTAATCCTACATTCCTACTATTATTTATAATTATGATTATCGGATTTCGATTTGTCTCATGAACGATGAATTGTATGAATGTAATCATTAATAAGCATTACAATTTAAAGATGAGCCCAATGGTATTTTTGTGGAAATGGCAGAATTTTATTTGAGGTTTACGCTTTTCTGTGGAATATCAATCTTCTAATTTAAAATATCATTGATTTATTAATAATTGTCTAGTATTATTTTAGAGATTATAGTTTTCTAGAAAATATCTTGCATGTAAAGGGAAATTTCAAGAGTTTAATTGGACGTATTAAAGTATTCACGAGATTTACCATATCTTTTTGAGGAATACTTTTCTAGGATTTTAAAGAAAAATTAGTTTTTGAGGAAATATCAATCCTCTAATGCAGGGTAGGCAAATAGGATTTGCTTAAAGTGCCAATTAAGGAAACAATTGAAAAAAAAAATCAGTTGTGCCACTAATTATATTTTTTAACACAAGAGAATTTTTACAAAATATAAATTAAAAATGAATGATAATAACGTAGAAAAATTATTAAATAATTATTAAAAAAATCAACTTTTATTGATTTTTAGAAACATTTTACTTCATATTACTTGAAAGGTTATTTTATGTCAGGTTAATATGCACTGTTACTCTCAATGTATAGACACATGAAAGTCTTTCGGGTACCATCGGCAATTTCTTGCATACCACTTATTTGCCATCCCTGCTCTAATGGGAAATGGCATGGATTAAATAAAAATTGTTAATCAATCTTTATTGATAATTCACCGAAAAAAAGGCCATTTTATAAGTGACAAAATTCATCAAAATTACGATAAATTGCAAATTATTTTGTATTTAAAAATGTATAAAATTTTAAATTTTGAATTTCTAAGGATTTAACATTTAAAATAAAGTTTCTCATAAGTATTTCATATTGTAACCAAAATAATCTGAAAGTTATATAAACACTTAGGTATTTAATATCAATCGGTGGAATTTACATGCGGCCAATTAAATGGCTTCAATTACCTTGTTCATGCCAATATTAGTGATTATAAAAATCCTTCTTCTTGATAACTAAAAGAATCACACAAAATAATGTAATTACCTTTACAAAAACAAGGGTGTATTAATTGTTCACAACTTCCTCCAGAATAGCATATTTTGCAGAATGCTGTAGACAATTTTTGATTCAACGATATGACTTCTACACTTGTTGTATTATCAGATTCTATGACTGGAGGCAGCTGTGTTTCTGATTTCAACATCTTGACGACTTCAATTGAATCAAGTAATTTTTAAAATCTAACAAATTGTTTAAATTTGGATAAAGCCAATGCATATTTTAATATTTTAACTATTAAATAAACAAACAATTTTGGGAACATGGAAACGTTGTCAAACAGACGTAGGTATACAGTTAGTGATGGGCTCAACCAAGTGAAAACTATCGAACTATTCGATAGTTTTAACTATCTAGTTATTCAATCGTTTTATGAAACTATCGAATAATTTTTGTTTAAAAATGGCAAATGCACGACCAATAATAATCGACCACCGAAAAACTATAGAACTATTGAAAACTAATCAAACTATCAAATTTTTTTAAAATTTTTTTTAACCTTCGAAATTTTGAACCATCGATTGAACAAGATTGTATAAGACTAAATCTCAGAGTAATATAGAGTAATATTACGAAAGAGATTTTAAGCAAACTAGGTGTACTTCCAGTGTTACCACAACATACAATATTTACTATTGTACTATCTTATTCATAAGTTTATTGAATGCGTTTTAAACACATTATTGTACAATGGGAATATTGTATCAAAATATTATTAAAATAATAATAATTTATTTTATTTATGCAAATAAGAATACAATACATTTCAAAAATAAGACAATAGACAGAAGGCAACAGTCCCTGTAAGCATAGCTTGTATTAGGACAGTAGAGTCCAGATTATAATTTAAGTATACATGTTATTATGCCAAAAATGTCGGAAAGATTAAACATTAGTGCTGTACTGAATTGAGTGTTAAGTTTAACATCTTTATTAATATAACAAATTAAATTAATACAATATTAGACAAAAAATTGTATAATATGAGTAATTCTTAATTACTTACTTTTTTTTTTTTTTACATTTGTGATAGGTTGGTTTTCAGATTGACTACATGAGGCTGCCTCGGTTCGTGAAGGAGTAATATGTAATAAGCCGTTTGAATTGTCCATGATGGAAGCTTCTAATACTTCAATATTGTCATATATTGCATCATCATCTTGACAATATTCTATAAGTAATACAAATTGCATAGTTAACATTTGAGTAACCCTTAGTCAGGTAATACATATATAGGGCTATAGGCATCGGAAATTAAATTGTGTATCATAATAAGTTACATCCAAAGTCTATTTTGAATTTTTAAAAAAATCGAAATTCAATGTTTTTGGAATATAGTATTTTTTTAAACATTTTCGAAAAACAAAAATCTTCAATTTTCAATTTTTGGAAAATGTAATAGCTGTTTCTATTATAAAATATTACGGAGATAAAAAAAGAAGGTCAACTGACCTCAGTAAAAAATATTAATTTTATTAACGTGTTCTCTGGATATCGTAATCAAAAATCAAAATTTTGAATAACTTTCTTACGAGTTGTGTAACGCGAAACATTAAAAAAACGTAGTTCAATGTAATTAAAATAGAGGTAGTCGTTTAAATCTTGGAATTTTAATATTTATTATACTATATTGCCATATTGGTACTGTTCAATTTATTTTTTTTTACCGTAGAAATGCTATTTTAAAATATATAGTTACATAGTATTAAAATCAGTAAAAAAGGGTTGGTTGTATTGGGGGGGACGCCGAAGACTCCACCACCACTCCGCCGATCAACCTGTTGGAGAAATGCTTACGTCACAGACATGCGTATCACGAGTTGCTGACATACCTATTTAATTTGTCATTTTTCTGAACACATATGGTATAGACTAGATCCTCTCTATATTACTCTATGGACTCAATACTCATGTAGGTAATACAGCATAGGTTAGGTTAAATAATATTTAACCATGATAATTTTGATTCGAATGAATCTCGAATATTCATCATTCAACTATCGAGGTTGGATTTTTATTTTTGTCTTTAAAATGTCGATCCCAAAGTTAAATTGTTCAATCACTTGGAAGCATTTTATAAGGGGCAAGGAGCCCAAATACCCCTGACGAGGTCATTTGTAAGCATTGTAAGAAATCGTCTAGGACCATTTAAAGAGAAAACATTTTACTGTGTTAAACGGTAGTAATTTGCAACAACAGATCGAAGATGATACAAATCTACCAGGTAACTATACTCTATTCAAAATAAGACCGTGACCGGGCGGCCCAGTTGTGCGCATGGGCGTGGCTTTGTTTCGTGGCAGAGCCCGACGCACCGCCGTGGTGGGGACGGCATTTCACCATATGTCTGACCTCCACCAGACGAAAACTGGTCGCCGCCTGGTCACGGTCTTATTTTGAATAGAGTATAGGTAAGTGATGCCTATTTAGATTTTAAAATTAACTAAAAGTAAAAGGTTCTAGTGGAATTAGTAATTAATAATTTACTCCAAAATCTCATTAGTTCACTAAAATAACCTAACCTATTTTGTATTTTGACTATTTAATGAACGATAATCCAGCTTAAAAAAATACTCTAGCTAACCTTATGGTTACCCATATTGGATTTTTTTGCTACTCTGTTCGGAAGTTACCTTAATTTTTTTTCACTGTCACTGATTTTTATAGACATACGACCTATTATCTATCTATACATATATAATAATAATAATAATAATAATAATAATAATAGTATATATTACAAAAATCAAAAAGATAGTACAAAGTATAGGTATATATAAGATAAATTACAAAGATTTGCAACTCCCCTATAAGCATAGCTTGTGATGGGGAGTTTTAATTGAATTCAATTATTGACAATTTACAAACATATTTCTAAAACAAAATTTTCATAATTATATCATATGTTATTTATCGATAATCATAAATCTATTTGTGTAAGATCAATGTTTTTTAAGTACAATTTCAAATCTTTTACATTTTTAAAATTACATATATTTATTTTAAGTATTTACATAATCTGATTGCAATTGAAATAGCACTTTTAATGCCAAACTATTTATGGTATAGAGGAACATATAGTTTAATATTAGTTTTATAACGCGTATTATAAATATGATCAATATAAACAGTATTATTTTTTAAATTATGATATGTGAGTAATAAGTTCTTATAATATAAACATCTAATATTAAGTAGATTAAAAACATTGTAAACAAATTCATTATTGGTAAGCCTTGGTAAATTGAATATAAATTGAATTACATTATTTAAAGTAATATTTAAATGAGTATGAGACTCATACGATCGTCCCCAAAAAACAATACCATAACATAAAATAGATTGTACTAAAGCTAAATAAATTATACGTTTCATATCAGTACTAAATATATGTCTCAAATCATGAAATACATAAAAAAATTTTCGAATAATATTTTTAAGAATATTAATATGGTAATTCCATTTAAATTTACAATCCAAGGTGAGGCCTAAGTACTTAATATAATTAGAATTCTCTAGAATAACACAATTATCACAAATACCAGATTGACATTTAAATGAATGTAGTTATTTAGTTCTGGATTATTTACGACTGAGTTAATATTAAAGTGAATATATTTAGATTTATTAAGATTTAATTCTAATAAGTTATTATCGAATCAATCTTTAATATCTTTAATAACATTGTTTGATTTTATATATAATGACTTTGTACTACTACTATGAACTAATGTAGCTGTATCGTCTGCATAGCAAATTATTTCAGCATCAACATTGATATTTAAAAGACCATTTATATATATTATAAATAATAGAGGGCCAAAAACAGTGCTTTGAGGAACACCATGTGTTACATCAAGCGATGTACTTACTGAATTCTTTAATTTTACTATTTTAGTTCTTTTAGATAGGTAGGATTTTAATAAATCATACATTTTACCTCTTAAACCACAGCAATAAAGTTTTTTTAAAAGTATCTTATGATTAACACTATCAAATGCTTTTTTAACATCTAGAAACAATCCTAGAACCTTAGTCATTGTCTAATCTGTCATGTATAAATTGATTTAAAAGAAATAAAGCATCATTAGTTGATCTACCATTTAAAAATCCAAATTGATTTTTTGAGAAGAAATTATTTTTGTTTAAAAACTGTAGAATACTAAATTTTATACATTTTTCGAATATCTTAGATATGGTTAAGGATAGTGCTATTGGATGATAGTTAGAGATATTTTTAGAATCACCTGCTTTATATAAAGGAAGAATAACACATTTTTGAAATTATTAGGAAATGTACCTAGAGAAATTGCAAGATTGAAAAGATAGGATGGGTATGATATAGATTGAGCAACTTGTAGTAAAATATAATTAGATAAACCTGATTCATAAAAGGAAGAATGGTCCTTTATTGATTTCAATAGATTTTCAATATTTCAATATTATTTATTTCATTAACATAAATTGAATCTGATACATTACATTTGTTGTTAAGATATTCAAAAGATGATACGGTACGCAACGACGCTCAGTACAAAGTACAGACGTCGGAGGCAGTGATGTGCTTAAAAAATCGATTCTGCAAAGAATCGATTTTTGAATCAATTCTTGGACATACCGATTCGATTCGATAAGAATCGGGAATTTTTTTTCCTCGTTTATGGCTACTGGCTTACTGCCGATTGACACCGTGCATATTTGGACGGAGGTGTTGGCCACCCTGCATAACCTGATAACCACAGTTTCATTCGTGAATCGTTCTCTGAGTAATTTCGTTTTTCCGCCAGCGGCCAGCCATCTTTTCGTTCTCGTACTTCGTACTGTTCGTACCTCCGAAGTCCGACTTTAATTTTTGCAGTTCGCACAATCGCACATGATGTCGTCGAAAGCCAGGAGTGTGATTTGGGAATATTTTGAAAAAATGTCGAATGTAGAAGTTGTGACATGAAAATTATGTCACGCTTCGGTCAATTCATGTGGTAACACAAATAATATATGCAACCACATTAAAATAAATCATCCTTCAATTAAACAAAGCAAGGGTGCTGTTGTCAGTAAGGTTCGTCGAATATCTCACTCAGTGGCATCAACTAGTTCCACAGAACCACACGAAGAAAATGTTGACGATCCTGATGTAATGACAGATGGCAATGATTTTGCTGAGGTAGCTAGAACCATTGTAAATAAGGTAAGATATTAAAATCAACTTTTTTTTTTCAAATGGTAACCACTTTATTTTTTAATGGATTCTGGTCAAGCTTTTTTTTCTGAACATTTTGGTAGTCGAATCGTTAATTTTGGTTCGCTAGCTTATTAACTATGGTCCTCTAAAGATTAGTAAAATATGCATTAATTCTTTTTATTGAAATAATGGGTATAGGTTTAATTTACAAGCGCTAAACAATTTTTTCTTATAACTACCATTTGATACACTACAATAGTTGAATCGGTAATCTAATGACACCCTCAAAAAAAAAAATAAAAAAAATAACAAACAATTGTTTGTAAACATACTTCATTATTTTAATTTTAACATACGATCATAAAAATCAATATTATTATTTTAATTTATTATTATAACCGTAATTAATAATTACTTTAAATATTTTTCATCACAGTTATTTTTCTTACAATATCATAAATTTGAGTTATTAATTAGGTAGGTGGCTAAGGTAATTATGGTAAATTGGTAAATGGTTTTCGATTGTTGACATTAATATGTGCAACGAAAAAAGTGCAATGTTTTGTGGTGCTCTTTTCGTAGTGGTATAAAGTAATAAACTTGATATTTTAACCATAGAATCCCTATAATGGTATCGCATCCAAAATATGAACTTAGGAGTTGTAATTCATCCCTTTCCATCATTTTTAGTTTTGGATATTAAAATAATAATATTGATTTTTATGATCGTATGTTAAAATAAAAATAATGAAGTATGTTTACAAACAATTGTTTGTTATTTATTTTTTTGAGGGTGTCATTAGATTACCGATTCAACTATTGTAGTGTATCAAATGGTAGTTATAAGAAAAAATTGTTTAGCTCTTGTAAATTAAACCTATACCCATTATTTCAATTAAAGGTATTAATGCATATTTTACTAATCTTTGGAGGACGATAGTTAATAAACTAGCGAACCAAAATTAACGATTCGACTACCAAAATGTTCAGAAAAAAAAGCTTGACCAGAATCCATTAAAAAAGAAAGTGGTTACCATTTGAAAAAAAAAAGTTGATTTTGCTATTGGTACACCTGCGTGTTTAAAAATTTTGAAATTGTTATAAAAAAAATGCTTGTTAAAAATAAAGAAACACGTCTTTTTTCGTTTTAACGAAATTCCATATCATCGTTCCGTAATCGTCAAAAAACCCCTTGTACAATGACATAAGATACACCTTGTATATTATGGTAAGTTAAAACATTTTAAATTTGGTAATTTATTCAATAAAATTAAAAAAAAAATTTAAAATTAAGGTGTATCATCCTCCCCCCCTGTGACCAATTGGACCAACTGTCCATTGACACTGTCCATTGAAGTGGCGAGTTCCCGTTGCTTTGATGCAGTGGCGTCATTTGGGGGGGTGGCAGGCGGGGGCAATTGCCCCACCCTTGATTTTTTGTGGGCCAGTCAAATTTTTGGTACGATAGGGGCACAGGGCCGCTGGAATGGTGGCTTCGCTCATAGTAGAGCTATATAAAAATATTTATAGAGCCTTACTCATAGTGGATCACTCGCCCTAAACTCATAATCGTAAAACGCTACATTTTTAAGCAATTTAGAAACATATTTAAGTTATTAAGTTATGAAATTGTAAACGTTTTTCGCCTAACGTTAGTTTAAAAATCTGTGTTAAGATTACGGAGTAGATACTAGATACCTCCAACCGTGATTATGATTTATGGGTATTTAGTTTTGATAACACTCTGTTATCATAATATTGTGATTTGTGAATAGTTTGTTATCGATTGATAATAGATGTTTATTATCAATGGTTATCGTAACAGACTATTATCACTTATCAAAATTTCATCATTTAATATAACAGATTTGAGACAATTGAGTGATTTGACTATTTTGACTACCTACTTGGTACTTAACTACTTAAGGTTGAAAATACGAATTGTCCACTTCAACGTCTAATAGTTTAAACAATAAAAAAAAGGTGGAGCAGAAAAAATGCGTGACAAAAGAAAAGCCCAGCTCAAAGTAATAGCAAACGATTCAAAACAGAGAAAACTTAATTTTTCTGTTAGACCAATTGCTTCAGCTTCATCAAACGTAAGTTGTAAAAATTGCAATAAATACAATTTCAACTATTTATTTCATTATTTAATTTACAAAAACAAAAGGATGATGTAATGTTGATTGAAGACAATTTTAAAGTGTCATTGTTGCCGTTGCCTATCGAAAAAGAATGTTCGTTGGTTAAAGACATAGAAAAATCTGTATTGCCTGTAGAAATAGAAAAAGAAAGTGTATTGGTTAAGAATTCAGAACCAGGATTTATAACTTTAGTAGGTGAAATGATTAACAATTAATTTATCTGATTCATTTTTTTTTAAATTTTTAAATCACATTTTAGAACCATACAATTGTTCCTGGACATGGAAATATTTTTCATGACATTTCTATTTCAAAAAATGACAGTCCTGTTCAACCTGAATTGGTAAAATTTCCTGTTACTAACGGTCGCCGATTCAATACAAAATATTATAAAGATTATGAATGGTTAGAATATTCAGTATCAAAAGATTCACTGTTTTGTTTTGTATGTCGGCATTTTGATTGATCAAATCACCAAAATGATTTAATTGCAATAATTGCAAAATGCACAAGACAACAAATATTAAAGAAAATTAATAAATTTGATGTTTTTACAATTATGGTGGATGAGACAAAAGATAAATCTAAGAAAGAACAAATGAGTTTTGTTATAAGGTTTCTGGATGATAATTTTAATATACATGAAAAATCCATTGACTGTTACCACATGGTTAAATCTGATTCTGAAAGCTTATTTAATCAAATAATTAATATAATCTCAGAAAATAATTTAAATATAAACAAATGTGTTGCACAATGTTACGATGGTGCATCAGTTATGAGGTTACCTGCGTATACAGGTGTTCAAGAACGAATACGCAGTAAAGTGTCACACGCAATATATGTTTAATTCAAACTTTGCAAAATATACCATTCGTTGTAAATTTTTTTAATACAGTGCAAGAAACGTGCCTATAAGTTTTTAATGAATGGACAAACAAGATATGAGTTATTTATTAAAGTTCAAAAAGACCACAATTTACCCGTGTTACATTTAGAACGTTTAGTGAGGTCCGTCAGCCTGGCACCCCAAAGTCAAAATGTCGGGGTCAAATCAAACTAAAAAATTAGTAACCAATTCGTAACAATTTGTAACCACAAGATCAGAATTTGTAACCTAAGTCTTAACCCCAAAATTTGTGTTTCCATTTTCGGGTGCTGGGATGACGTCAGCCTGGCACCACAAATTCAAAATTTCGAGGTCAAACCACACTAAAAAGTTAGTAACAAATTCGTAACAATTCGTAACCACAAAATAAAAATTTGTAACCTAAATCTTAACCCCAAAATTTGTGTTTCCATTTTCGGGTGCTGGGATGACGTCAGCCTGGCACCCCGAATTCAAAATTTTGAGGTCAAACCACACTAAAAAGTTAGTAATCAATTCGTAACAATTCGTAACCACAAAATAAAAATTTGTAACCTAAGTCTTAACCCCAAAACTAATTTTTTTCTATATGGGGTGCACAGTTTGAAATTTCAACAAGAATTAAATATTTTGTGGTCAAACCATACTAAAATATTAGTTACCAATTCGTAACAATTTGAAGGTGTGTTACACAACAAAGTCAAAATGTCGAGTTGAAAACCGATTGGTATTATATAATCTTTTATGTAACAATTTGTAACCACAAAAAAAAATTGTAACCAACCTGATGCCCCGAAAACCACGATCCAAATTCCGGGTGCCTAATTTATTATGTCAATAATATTTTTAGAATTTCTTTGAGATTGTCTTATTTTTAAAAATGCATATTACATATACAATAAAATCCCTTGTTCATAAACTTGGATAGTTCTAACTTAATCTCTGAATAAATTAAAATGGTAGGAGACAATTTTGGTTTTCAAAGTATAATTTTTATCTATAAATTTAATTAATATTAGTAGATATAACTTTTATATGTGTGGAGTATGTTCATTCCTATTTCCTATACTAAACCACAATACAAAAATTAAATGAACAGTGGAAACCTATAAAAACTTCAAAATATTAACGTACAAAGCAATTATTTAGTAGATCAATGGGGCTTCTGATTACTTGTACATCAATGAAAGAAGCAGAACCAATTTTAGAAGCTATTTTTGTAATAGCTTTAAGTAAGTATGATGGCCCAATTACAACTAACGCAAAAGGCATTAAAACAAGATACACCATGTGCCAAAAGCAAAAGGTTTCTACAATCTTTAATCAGTTGTAATGTCACCTTAGATCCATTCAGTAATGAATTGGAAAATAACAATTTTGAACAAGATTTATTAGAGACTGATGATTTGATAAATAATTTTGATTTAATAAGTTCATTCAAAGATTGGGCATTGTCTATTTTAACCAAATGTGAGACTCAAATTATTGGTATCGAAGGAGAATTTGACAATGCACAATACATTCCAGAATTAGTACCTCTTGTGGTTAACTCTATGAAACTTTTCCCATGCTGGTCTAGTATAATGGTTGGAATATTTGGTTATGGTGAAAAAACTGCATCAAGCAGTAGAATTGAAAGTAACTTAAAAAAATAGAGTATTTAAGAATGAAATCATGAAAATTAGAGCTGATAATTTTGTTGAAAATTTGGTTAAATATTATAGGGGTGATCATCTTATTTTACAGTCAAAAAAATGTGTCTCAACGAATAAAGACACTTCAAATACAAATTATGAAATTCCACAGGATTTTGTTGGTTTAAATAGTTTACCGTGTGATAATACAATAGAGCCACTTGAAGAAGTAAATGCAATTGAAAACTGGAAAAATCAAGGATCAATATCAAAGCCTCGGTCATCAAAATCATTTTTGGTAAAGCAACAAGGATTTGAGAATATTAATTTAAATGAAAGAGGACCTATATGTGAAATAGCATTACTTAAAAATGGTTCCAGCTATAATAATAAACCTTTATTCGTACATGGTTTTGATAAAGTTTTATTAAGTAATACATGCTCTGCGGACTCATTGTTATCAATTTTAGCTGTTGCTGCTGCAGAAAGTAAACACTACAATCAATTTTTATCCAACACAAAAAATGAAACTGCTAAATTTGTTTTAAGAATGATTGGTAACAGACCTTCTAAAGAGATGTACAAAAATAGAGTCTATTTGCTCGCTCAACATTTTATCACTCGAACAGTTGATTGGAGATATTACTTTATTTGATATAGAAGACACAGGAGGTTCAATGTGTGAAAAATTGCTAGAAGATCTGAATTCCTTTAATCGGTTTGATCGATGTAAAAATAATTTATGTTTTGATCCGGAAAGAAAATCTAAAGGAACTACAATTCTATTTCCTGTCGTAGTGATAATATTGACTTACAACAAGAACTGGAAATATTTTTTATGCCGTTAACAAAATTATGTGTATCTACTAACTGTAACCAAGAAAGAGAAGAAACGATAAAAGCCACTAATCATATAATTGTGGAACTCTTATCATTACCTAAAGGTAAATCATTAACTAAAAATTAAAAATATAATATATAAATCATGAATAGGTAACTACCTATATTCAATTAATGAAACTATAGTACTATTAATCTAGGTGTACTATTTAAATATTTAATAAATATAATAATATGTATGAAATGAGATTCATACCAATTTATAAACTAAATTAAACTTTTAGTTTGAATGTTTTTACATTTTTTTTTTTTAATAATATGGAAAATACCTATACCTATATATTGTTTCTAGATTTTACGGCATCAACTAGTTCTAGCAACATTAATTCAGAAGTGCAAAAAGTCAAACAGAACTATGCTGAGAAAGTTACATGGAAACTTAAAAATATACCAAAACAAATACAAATACAGAATATTCATTTTAAATAACGAGGTGCTATAGCATTTAGTGGTTCTGGTGAAAAAAATTTAAGACAACCCAGTGGCCATTACACAGCGTTCTGCTTGAGGTCTCATGATGTCTGGAAATGTTTTGACGACACAAAAGAACACATTTCCGGGATAAAAGGAAATCGGAAAATAAATGTAGAGATTCTAATATATACTGTATGAAGTTTTTTTTTTTGTTATGGCCTTTTCGACCAAATATATTAGTTTTTGTTTTTTTTTTAACTTCCTACATAACATATTCCTAGCTTACAGTATTCATATCTAGATATATTAATAATTATAATATATTAAAATATATTAATAAACCAACATTGATTATATATTTTTTACAATGATTTAATTAGGTATTTTATTTTTAAATAACACACAGAAATAGTCACCAATTAAAATATTATTTGTAATATTTTAAGATTTTTAAATAAATGAATATTTTAAAATTGTATATAGGTAGGTAAAAAATCAATGTTCTAATGAGATGATATTGTCTTCATTTTTTTAAAACTAATCTGATTTACAAAAGATACCTTACAGTTAAGTCAACAAGATCTTGTATATGAATTATTATAATTTAAAAGCTATAAAGGTCACATAAATTCCTAGTTAGTATGGAGGGTAGGCAAGTTTATTTTTCAGAATTATTTGAACCAAGTGTATTGTATTGGTTGAGAAATTATTGTTATCTTATACTGTTGAAAAAACAATTATTTCTACGCGTAATTATTTTTTTTTTCCTCAGGTTTAGATCATATATTTACTTACCATAGCTATAGTTCCATTTAATAAAAAAATTTGGTTTCAAAATCTTTAAAAGTGACTCAACAAGTCAACAATCCTAAAAACCTCTAAACATTAAAAAAAGAGTAGGTCAGCATTGCGGTGGTGGTTGTTTGTCCATCATTTCTTCGGTCCTCAGATATGCATTCGATAAAAAAAAAACTTTTCTGAGCGGACGAAATGAAATTTTTTAATTTTATTCGTTTCTATGGTGATAAACAAACCTTTGCATAGAGTTTATTGTATTTAATATCATGGAGTATACTTTGACTATAGACTACAATTTATTGAATATAATATTTATTATGTTACTAATCTTCATAGAAAGTAATTATAATATAAGTTTCAAATGCTCAAAAATATGATAGATATTAGAGCTCTTAGAGTTATCTATTTAGCTCTTATTCATTTAATTTTTGTATTGTGGTTTAGTATAGAAAATAGGAATGAACATGCTACACACATATGAATGTTATCTATTTTCCAACTCATTGCTGAATGGATCTAATGTGACATTACAACTGATTAAAGATTGTAGAAACCTTTTGCTTTTGGCACATGGTGTATCTTGTTTTAATGCCTTTTGCGTTAGTTGTAATTGGGCCATCATACTTACTTAAAGCTATTACAAAAATAGCTTCTAAAATTGGTTCTGCTTCTTTCATTGATGTACAAGTAATCAGAAGCCCCATTGATCTACTAAATAATTGCTTTGTACGTTAATATTTTGAAGTTTTTATAGGTTTCCACTGTTCATTTAATTTTTGTATTGTGGTTTAGTATAGGAAATAGGAATGAACATACTCCACACATATAAAAGTTATATCTACTAATATTAATTAAATTTATAGATAAAAATTATACTTTGAAAACCAAAATTGTCTCCTACCATTTTAATTTATTCAGAGATTAAGTTAGAACTATCCAAGTTTATGAACAAGGGATTTTATTGTATATGTAATATGCATTTTTAAAAATAAGACAATCTCAAAGAAATTCTAAAAATATTATTGACATAATAAATTAGGCACCCGGAATTTGGATCGTGGTTTTCGGGGCATCAGGTTGGTTACAATTTTTTTTTGTGGTTACAAATTGTTACATAAAAGATTATATAATACCAATCGGTTTTCAACTCGACATTTTGACTTTGTTGTGTAACACACCTTCAAATTGTTATGAATTGGTAACTAATTTTTTGGGCGCACACTAGTTGCCTCCCGAAGTCAGAAAGGTCAATAATTTTAATTGCCTCCCGACTATATACTATTTGCCACCCGACGTACCCTAAATTTTATCGTAAACGAAAAAGGTCTAGTACTAGTAACCTAATTCAAAATCGTAATTTATGACTTTTGTTATGTTTGATATTTAAGCTTACCTAAAACGAGAAATTAAGTTCATGTTTTAGATGAGATAGATATTATTTACGAAAATTAACAATATTTATTACACAATGATATAGAAAGCGGAATTGGTTTATTTTCTACAAAAACGAATTTGGAATTCCTAGTAAAAATCGATACGTTTTATGTAGATGGAACATTTCAATATTGCACCAAATATTTCAGTCAATTATTTACTATTCATGGATTAATAAATAACTATTACATACCTCTTGCTTTTTTTTTGTTAAAAGATAGAAGTGAACAAACATATACTGGTACGTTTAATGTATTAAATACGTTGTGCTTAAAAATAGATAGTCATTTTAAGCCAAACATAATTTATATTGATTTTGATTTTGAAAAAGCCATACACAATTCTATAACATGCATATGGAAAAATATTTCTATAAGAGGATGTCGATTTCATCTTGGCCAAGCTTGGTGGCGTAAAATTTAGTCACTTGGATTAGCTTCGAATTACTATAATAACGATTCGATTAGAGAATACTTAACGTGCATATTTGGCCTATAATTTTAAAACCCAGCGGAAGTCGGAGATATGTTTTCAATGGAACTAGCAAACATACAGCCTTTAGATGATAAAATCGGACTATTTAGTAGATACATATATATCAGAGGATTCAATGTTTCCACCTCATATATGGGCAGAAAAAAGTTCAAGCATTCAGCGCACAACCAATGCATGCGAATCTTTCCATAGCAAATTTAATAGCTATTTTGAGTCGCCGCATCCTAATATATATAAATTTATCGAAGTTTTAAAACTAATTCAAACTGAGTCTGTAATTTTAATACAAAGTTCTAATAAGACTAAACTACATGGTCGATTACAAATTAGAAACAAAATAATTTTCATTGATACTCAAATAAAAAGCTGAATGAAAAAAAAAATATCAAATTTTGAGTACCTACAAATATTGGCTAAAAAATATAAGCCAAAGTAATGCCATAAATAACTTTTTGTTTTTTACCTATTATGTTTGACTTATTGACTACCTAATTGATTTATTATTTTTATAGTTGTGTAATTTGTATATAAATGTCGTATATTATACCTAATAAAACATAAAATATTTATTAATTATGTTAATTTTATAAATGCATCTATTTATCCGATTTTTTTTAGTGAGGCTTATGAACCACTACTTAATTCTTTACGGGAGGCAACTAGTGTGAAAATTCTTGGGAGGCAACTCGAATATTATTATGAACTACCTGGTCAACGGAGGCAACTAGTGTATATTAACCTTTTTATTTACGATAAGGATGGGAGGCAATTCGTATATTTTGGGAGGCAACTAGTATGCACCGAATTTTTTAGTATGGTTTGACCACAAAATATTTAATTCTTGTTGAAATTTCAAATTGTGCACCCTATATATATATAAAAATTATTTTTGGGGTTAAGACTTTGGTTATTAATTCTAATTTTGTGGTTACAAACTGTTACGAATTGGTTACTAATTTTTTAGTTTGATTTTACACCGACATTTTGAATTCTTGTTGAAATTTCAAATTTTGCACCCCATATAGAAAAAAATTAGTTTTGGGGTTAAGACTTAGGTTAAAATTTTTTATTTTGTGGTTACGAATTGTTACGAATTGATTACTAACTTTTTAGTGTGGTTTGACCTCAAAATTTTGAATTCGGGGTGCCAGGCTGACGTCATCCCAGCACCCGAAAATGGAAACACAAATTTTGGGGTTAAGATTTAGGTTACAAATTTTTATTTTGTGGTTACGAATTGTTACGAATTGGTTACTAACTTTTTAGTGTGGTTTGACCTCGAAATTTTGAATTTGGGGTGCCAGGCTGACGTCATCCCAGCACCCGAAAATGGAAACACAAATTTTGGGGTTAAGATTTAGGTTACAAATTTTTATTTTGTGGTTACGAATTGTTACGAATTGGTTACTAACTTTTTAGTGTGGTTTGACCTCGAAATTTTGAATTTGGGGTGCCAGGCTGACGTCATCCCAGCACCCGAAAATGGAAACACAAATTTTGGGGTTAAGACTTAGGTTACAAATTCTGATCTTGTGGTTACAAATTGTTACGAATTGGTTACTAATTTTTTAGTTTGATTTGACCCCGACATTTTGACTTTGGGGTGCCAGGCTGACGGACCTCGTTTAGTGGACACTAAGTGGGCTTATTGGTATAGTTCATTAAGTAAAATTAATTCAAGATATACAGAAATAATTGAAGTACTTGGTATACTTGGTGAAGAAGGTGATGAAACGGCTAGGGCAACTGGAATTTTAAATGAAATGTCTAAATTTTCTTTTATTATTATGGCGATTGCGATGGAATCTCTTCTTAAAGTTATACATTGTGCTTCTACAGAACTTCAAAATTCAAGTATTATTTTACCGGCAGCTATTGATCTGATAAAATGTACTAGACAAAGTTTAAATGAAATGCGGAGTGATACATTTTGGGTTGATACAATAAAAAATGCTGAATTAATTGCTACTAAAAATGGAATTCCTACAAATCACAGATCTAGCAGATCACTATGTTTCAATAAAAGGCTCAAAGACTACTTTACTGAATCATCAGTAGGGAATACTTTAAATAACACACTAAATAATTCAGTGGATGAATTAAAAGTATTGTTTTATTCAGCAATTGATAGGCAAGTGTTCTGCAGTGTTATTACAGTTTAAATATTTTAAATGAGTTATGATTTGAAAATATGATTAAAATAATTGCTTACCAATGTAACTAGGGACTTATTTTGTTTTTTACTTGGCATTATTGCACGTATAATTTAAACAAAAGATTAATTTTCAATGCATAACTTCATTCTTCTATACAACGCTTATTATATTTTTTTATACAATATTTATTAGCATGGTTATTATGTAATTACTAATTAATATTAATTATTTATTTTATAGATTTATGAATGAACTTGACAAACGTTTTAATGACACTAACAACAATATTATTTTAACCTGTACTTTATTTATTTCTTCGGATCCTGATTACTTTAACTTCAAAAGTCCCTATCTTCAAGCTTTTTTGGATCACTATAATTACTTCAAAATTAATCCTATATTCCTAGAGTCTGAATTTCTTATTGCCAAAAACCTACTTTCTAAAAACAAAAATAATACCCGTGAAGATGGAGTTCATGATCTTTTTTCCATATCTAAAAAATTGTTGGAAATTCCAAACTCTTTTCCAGAGACCCTAAAAATTATTTCTATTTTAATGACACTAACTGTATCAACTGCTTCTAAAGAACGCTTTTTTTCGTCATTAAAACGTATAAAAACATGCTTAAGACTAACAATGACTGATGAGCGCTTGAGCGATTTGCTAGTGATTCCTGTTGAAGGTGATGAAGCTTCAAAAGTTGATCTTCAGGAAGCTATTGATTTATTTGCAGACATGAAATCTCGTAGATATCCTTTAAAAGCTTAAACTTATATTATTTTTTGCTATTTTATTTAAATTTAATTATTATATCATATTTTGAACTAGTATATTATTTTTAGCTGTATTATTTATTTTTCTTCTTGCTTAATAGATATAGCATTAGTTAAAAAAAATATTTGTTTTGTTATTCTTTTTTCGACCTTTGCAATACACATATTATTTTAACTAAATAATCAAATTGCCGGTAAAAATTTTGCCCCACCCTAAGAAAAACTGAAATGAGGCCCCTGCTTTGATGTAGGCCCTATAGGACTACAACACTTACAGTGGTTTACTCTCTCCGAAATCAAGAGGGACTAAGGTAGGGAGTACTCGCACTGAAATTAATGAGTACGGAAAACCTTTATATATGAATCAATATGAACCCGGGTGTCACAAGGGAGACCTAGAACATGTCAAAAAGCACCATCTAGTTATTTAAAAAATCGTTATTTTAAGAATCGATTTTTTGGGCAACGATTTTTTTTGAATCGATTTTTTCCATTCCGATCTAAATCGATTCACCGACCTGAATCGCCCACTCGGAGCTACCTTTCAGCACCTTACCAACCGCCACCACGGGCTACGACGGCGCGACACTGTCGACTCCCCCACCATGCCAAAAGGCAGAAGGTAGGACGGGGAAGCGAGTCACGCCGGACGAGTGCCGGCTGCCGGCGACATCTCTCTCGTTCTCTGACCACCAGCACTGCCTGATTCGTCTTTTGTTTTTTGTTTAAAAACTTAATTACGTTAGTCCGCCGAACTACGTTTTCATATTTGTATTTTGAACTATCGTATTAAAAAACACGACCCACGGCGTCAATCTGTTTTATTGTTTTAATAAACGCGATACCGTTGTTCGTCACCCGACCACGGGTACGCCTTGTACATCGTTTTTCTAAATAAACGCCAACTGGCACATACTACCAGAAACAATCGGTGTTCACAGTTATTAATTTAACTTAAGTTGTGCGCTTCGTGACGAATGCACCAAAAACCACATGCACCTAACCGACAACTACCGACCTACCGTCTCACTACCGAAGCCGCGTCAAAGACTTAAAGTTAAAACCAGATGATTTAAAATGATTCTCTATGGTAGGCCCAACATTAGAAAAATTATTATTAAATATATTACAAATTTCAACATTGTCAGTAATTAAATTACCAGAATTATCTCTAATTTTATTGATTGTAAAAATATTAGTTTTTTCCCAGAAACTTCTTTTATTATATTCCATAGTTTTTTAAAGTCATTACCTGCATTAGTTATTTTATTCTGGTAATGTAATAATTAAGCTTTTTTTATTAATTGAGTTAATAAGTTTCTATATTTAATATATATTAATTTAAAATTTTTATCAAAAGGTCTTTTTTTTAAAGTATAAGCTAATTGATTTCTTTTTCTAATAGAGACAATTAAGCCATTAGTAATCCAATCTAAGCTTTTTATTTTTATTTTTGAAATTGTTTACAATCTATTTACTAGAATATAGATTAATAAATTAACCAAGTAACTAAATAGTAAATACAACTTCTATATAATATTGAAGTATACAAAATAAAAACACTTACAAATTATTATACCTACCTACTAATTTTATTGTTTGGTGCCTAAACCTATAAAATTGTATTTAATTATCAACCTAATTGTATAGTATGTTATAATATAAATTGCTTTTTATTATAAAATAACTGTATGGCTAATAAAAGTATCTCCATTTTGTAGACTTAATTTAAGTTAAGAAAACAATTTTGTTTTATTAATTTAATAGCAATGTTAAAATGTAATATAATTTATGCAAAAAGTAATACTAATATAGTATAATGAAATAATATATTGTAGGTACATACTTGCATTTATCTTGAAATAAAAAGTTAATCAATAACTTTGTTAGACAATTTTGGGCATCATAAGATAAACGACCTTTATTTGAAACTGAATCTGCTAAAATGTATCGCCCATCATTACTCATATGCAGTAGTTGTAATATTGTCTGCAATAAAAAAATACTTATTTCAATATCAGAAACTTAAGTTTATGGATATAATTTTACCCCATTTGTTCAATCCATGGGCAGATATGTACCATATTTTGGGTGATTATTTGAGCTTGTAGAAATGGCAGAGGTAATTGATGTGGCGTTGAATAAGGCGAATAATGTTTTGTAGTATCGTTTGATACAGGACTAGTTGATGTTCTAGGTGGTTGATGTTGTTGTGTTGTTAAGTCTGATGAATAAACATTGGCACAATCAACTGAATATGTTGAAATATCAACCAAATTCAAATTTTGATTATCATTCGCAGGATATAAAGACTATATTCATTTAATAATGTTTTATTCTGTGAATATAACTACCTACAATAATAACTATATGAATATTATCATTTTTTTTATCAAATAATATACATTTAAAATTAAAATCTGAAACAACCCTATATGAAAGTACAATACTCGTTAGGTACTGTACTAAATGAATGACAACTTACCTGGTAAACTAGTTGGAAATCGGACATTATAAATCTGACTATATTATAGATGTTGTATTAACAGTTTTATGATTATGATGAGTGATGACACATGAACTAGGTTATATTATTAGGTATTATTATTATATTATAGGTTACTTAAAAAAACTAGGAGACAGTTTTAACGACTTCACTCTCGATTATAAATTATGAACATTTGAAAATTAAACACTGTAGGTAGGCAAAACACCAAAAATATAAACGAAAATAGTCGTCAATTGCCATCACGGTAATACAGGATAACACAAGTCATTAATATAGGTATTTCCAGTTATTATTTTAAAATAGTGAATATTGATGCTATATATAGTACAAAATCAATTATATATAAAAAAATATTTATCAATTATCATGTACGTAGTTCGTCCAACTGAACAAATGTTTAAAATATATATTACTGATGTTAATTTAACACCAACGAATGTCTACACAACACGTCATATTATATTCAAATTGAATATTCGTTATATATTTATTTTAAGCAGTTAGTATAGTTTTAAATTCCCTAATGCCCGGTTTCACCATCTAGAGTTAAAGTGCGAGTAACTGGTAACTCGGAGTTTGCAAGAAAAACGTATTTCACGACCTCGGGTTAGGTGATAACTTCATGTTAATGAAAATCTTTACTCCCAGATTTTAACCCCCAATATTTCTGAGTGTTAAGAGCTAACTCTAGTTACAATCATAGATATTAAAGAATGGATAGACCATGGCTACATTAATAAAATAGAGGGTCATGGGGCCGGAATAGGGAAAAGAGAAAGACTGTTTTTTATGATTGTATCTCATTTTGGCAGAGGTCTTATCATAAATTATATACAATAGTTATATATATATTTATTTGTGTTAAGACCTCTATAACCTCAACATTTTTTCATGTTCATTCCCGTATGATAAGCACAAATGGCCTATCCATTCTTTAATATCTATGGTTACAATCACGGTTTACCGTGATATAAACAACCATTGATAATGGGTGATGTATATTATAATTTAAAAACGTGTTTTCATTTTTCTTTTGCCTTTAATCTGTGCTTTGAATGCTTTGATCATGTTGAAAAGTGTCTGCTCGTTTTTGTTTAATTCCATATATTGTTAATTATTTTTTTCGTTTTTAATACGAAATTATGTACCGTGGAGTATTATTTGATGACGCATCTAGCGCAGCCTGAAATCGCGATCCAAAGTCAACGCTGAACAGACCAGTCAACAACAAACATCGCTTTTCCAACTTAAATACGTGAATATTCAGCTTAGAAGCGTACTAGATGTAATTCTAAGTTATAGAATAGTGAAGAAGACTCATTTGATACATAATAATAACCAGTTTAATGATTTCCATTTGTTTATGGATCGTAATAACAACAATAAAATGTATGGTACAACACATTTATATAGCAATAAAAGACGACGTACCTACCGGTAAAAACTACAACAACCACATTAATAGGTTTTAATGAGAATTATATAGAAACGTTAGTTGTTATTAAAATCAATTTAACTATTGATACCATTTTTTAGTCATAATGATGTGACGCTTAATTTAAGGAAAGGCGAAATGATAATTAATTGGCAACAAAATAAATAAAATAAAATAAACTTACCACCGGGGTGAAATAATATTCTAACTATTTCGGTCTCAAACGAAGGCATCAATAACGGCGATTCGGTAGTAATTAATAAGCAATATTTATCAAATTCGATATGGTTAGGAAATACGATATCAATATGTGTACTCATATTTGGACGATATAGTAATAAGTGCTGAGTCACTTAGTTCCATGATTAAGAAATTACAGATTATTTTTAAAAGCTTAGGGAAAACAATTAGAAACTACAACCTCTATAAGTTACTATTATAAGTTATAACCATTGGAATAATATTTACAAAATAAAGAGTATTATTTTTATTTGTCATATTCTTTAGAAATGTCGATATAAACATTGACAAATGTATGAACAATGGTTGACTTATTTATATGCTTGAAATACCGTGCATAGTAGGTATAATACATTTTACAATTATATGATCATTATTAATTTGTATATATACAGAGGTTAAAATAAAATACTATAAAATATGGTACAATAGTACAATACAAACCTTATGATAAATACTAAATACTAAAACCGGTGAAAATTAATATACCTAATTGTTGTTATCGTTATATTAATATACATTATACATAGTAGGTTTGGTCAGAAGTATTAATTAGGACAAATTGTTTTTTTTTTAAATATATACCTATGAAACTGAAAATCAAATAAAACATTTTTTTTTTTTAATTATTGATCTTGTATTCTTAGTAAATACATTTTCATATGAATACATTTTTAATTATATTTACTCCATATTAACTTATTTAACTAATATTTACAAAATCGTTGTGTTGTTAAAACTGAAAATAATACAACATTTATTTAATTATATCGTCTAAAGTTAAGTTTAACAACGACTTGAAAAAAAAACCTTTATTATATGAAAAAGTAAAACTAATGATTGAATATAACATATAAATAAATATAATTTAAGATAAACATTATTCATAAAGTTCAACAAATGTTGTGTTTTCTATACAAAATACATATTTTTATAAATATTAAAATATTTGTTTGTACAACTGTCAATTGATTATCAGCTGATTCCATGTTTAGAATATGACAGAAATGATGATTGTGCTTTAAAACATCAATGATGAATACAGGCAGCTGTGGTGCTTGGGCTTATTTAAATTTTTTTACATGCTGGTGGGCATACTGGTTATATTGTTTCTGTAAAATCAACAATTAAATTAGTTACATAATAATTTATTAACTATTAAAATAATACCTAAGTATCTCCATATTAAAATAAAATCATGATTTAAAATTATGAAACAAGTGTAAATTTTCTAAAACAGATATTAGCTTTGTTCGTTTTAAAAACTAAATGTTAACACTATAGTGTAGAAGTGTTGGGTATGGTGTGTGGTGTGCCAATTTAAAACAAACGTTTCAGGTGTGAGAGTCGGCTCATTGATAAAGATAGTAATTAAATGATAATTGATAACGACTTATAAAATTTTCAATCATCTAAAATTCCAATAATTGAAATAAGAAATTAGAAATTATTTCTAAATAGTTGTAATTGTAATAACAGATTAATAGATTTTAAAATTATGGATGATATTTATATGCAGTTTTTTGATTCGTCATCAGACTGTTTTAGAACAAGTTAGTGATGCACGTAAAGTTCCTGCCGCTGTTTTTTGTTCTAATGATGATGAAGGTATATAAATCAATACATAATTATTCATTTATAGTGCTTTATTTAAATTATAAATACGAATGTATAAACTAATCTCGGCAGTCAGCATGTAGCGAGTGATAAGGAAATATATTTATGATAATAACTGGCTCCACACCAAAAATCAAGTACGACACCTGCACTTTAGTTGGTGTGGATAGTGTACACACCAAACCCACACTATTTCAAAACAAACAGTGTGTACGCCAACACTTTTCTAAAACAAACGCTTCAGGTGTACACTATTATGAAAAAGTGTACACTTTTTGTCAAAACGAACAAAGCTATTATAGCATACATAGATGTTATACTCAGGGCCGGGTCTTAGGGAACTATGCGCCCTTGGCAAGGAGAATTAATGCGCCCTCTAGTTGAGGTTAAGTATTTTCTACTCGGAAGTCAGAATAAAAAACAAACTGTTTTAATTAATTTTTATTACTGAAATAAATTTAAAGTAAAGTCATTTTTATAATAATAATATTAATAAGTATATTATATTATTTAATAGATAGGTTTGTTTATATTCAAATAATCTTCATATTTTTAAGTGGAACTTAATTTACCAATATTCAATCGAAAAAATAAATTATTAAAAAATTAATATCTGAACTCTGAAGGCACCCATGATGCATTGGCACCCAGCTCTCCCACCCCTAAAACTTGCCCTGGTTATACTGCAAGTATAGAAACGCCTTATTAGTTACAACATGTATTAGCATAAATAAGAAAACACATAATTTATGTGTAATAACTGATAAGGCGGAAAGTTGTTTTAAATAAATGCCAAAGACATGTGTGTTGTCAAAAGTTAGTTTTTAATATGTAATAATACCCTAAAAATAAGAGAAATATATTTTTTTAATTTTGTCTTAATTTCTTATTCAAGCTAAACAAGTTGAAAATAATTTGAAAGATAAGGTTAATAAAAAAAATATTTACCTTGAAAGTTAATTGTAACTTCGGCATTCCCCAATTTATTCATCGCTCTGCAAGTGTAATTGCCATATAGTCGGTACAGAATGTTGGTAATACTTAATATAGATTTGGTAAATTCTGTAGAATATGCTAATTCCCATATTCTAAATGTAAAGCAAAAACCAAGTTCATAAGAATAAAATTAACAATCTTAAACTCTCAACAATTAAGTAGGTGGTTACCAACCTGTAATGTCGATTGTTGGAGAGTTGTACATTATTATTTATCCAAATAATTGCTGGTGATGGATATGCTTCGACATTACAAGAAATATCCATATCATTGTGTAAAGATTGTCCTAAATTGCGTTTAGGTACAGTAATGATTGGAGCAAATTCTACCTGTATGGCAATTCTACGCCGAGAAGGTTTGCCATAACCGTTTGCTGCTATACAAGTATAAGACCCACGGTCTTCCTTTCTGATAGCTGGAATTTTCCAAATATTACCCCTGTAAGATTAAATTTATGTCAAAATATATCAATCTTGAATCGGTAAATACTCAAATGCATTTATATAAACATTTTTTTTTAACCTAAACCAGCAAGGTGCGATCTATACAATATGATATAATATGATACATAATTGAAAGTTATGATAAAGATTTGATTCAACTACCTAAGACATCATAATATGATACCACTGGAACAAAATATGTGTACAAATAATCAAGAAGTCTAAGTTAAAATTAATGTATTAAATAGGTTAACAATTAAGATATATCTTAAAATGTGGTATAAATATGTTAACACTGAGTATAGGACATATGTGTCTTGTACAATATATACTCAACGGTATTAGTATAGGTTCATTTGACTGGAAAAACGTTACGGAACATTCTATGCAGTATGATAATTAATTGGAAGGTAGTAAATCTAGCTCTAATTCAAAGTATAATGCAGATATTCTAGTGCAGTTTTTAATATAATATATGACTGATAGTCTCTATCATATATAAAAAAAAAACTTTTAAAAATTCAGAAATATCCATTTTGTAGTTATTTATTTATATTTAATATGGTGAAAAAACTATTTTGAAATCAGTTGAATTTTGACTGAAGGAAAGCAACTTTTATTTTAAAAAATGGAGCATCATATTATTGTAAAATTGTATGGTTTTCACACATTAATAACAATGTTAATCCAATAGGACATAACTGGTAATTAGTTAATAATTAATACAGAACACATTAGGTACTTGTTGAAATTGTATGTATTATGTTTTTTTTTATTCAATATATCCACCATAAACTATTATGCACAAGGGACAAGTCAATTTTATAGGCCCATGATTTTTGTCACAAAATTAAATTATTACTGGGAATATCTAGCACATTTTCTAATTCAAGTTCAAATTTTGTTACAAAGATCATGGGCATATAAAACTGACTTGTGCACAGCAGTTCATGGTGGATATATTGAAAAATAATATAAAACAAATAAAAAATATTACATAGAATTTCAACCAATAATGTATTATTTATTACCTATTGGACCTATAATTTTTTGGTATATTTTGTGAAATGTTAATATTCTCAACTAGGGCTGGTTTCGCTGGCTGAGCGTAGACGGATCTTGGGCATTAAGTTCCTGAATAGTTTATTACAAGGTGATATTGACTCTCCCTATTTGCTTTCCTTAATTTGTTTTAGAGTTAATCAACGTCATTCCCGACCTGTTGCTCCTTTTTATGTTCCATTCGCCTCCACTAATTACCTTAAAAATGAGCCTATTACACGTATGATGTCAAATGCCAATGTTGACCCTTTATTTCTTCTTTACAAATAATTTACTGTAAAGCTATTAATTTATAATTTATCATAATTTGTACAATTAATGTGTAACTAGATATGTATAATGTGTATATATGTTCAAAGGGTTTATCCCGTATATTTAATAAAATAAAATAAAAATTTTAATTTTTTGTTATAAGTCTTGTCATTGGCTCATGACATAAGCTTTTATTCAAAACTATTGTTATTAACTTTATTCTTGTCCCTGATATAATTTAAGAAAAATTAAGCTTTAACATTGTATTTTAACTCTAAAAAAAGAAGTTGTATAAATGTATAATACTTGAAAATTGATCGGCTGGCAAGTAAAATTCCATTATTTTCTCTCTTCCAGTAAATTCTTGGACTAGGATACCCTCGAGCATAACATTCGAGGGTCACTTGTTGACCTTCCATTACAACCATAGATGCGGTGGAATTCTCATGTATCATTGGAGGTCCACGTACTTTCAACTCAACTTCAGCAGATATTATGTTGTGTAGTCCAATCACAATTTGGCAGCGATAGATACCAGTGTCAAATTCTTGAATATCATTAATCTGGAATTTTATTATTTCCATAATTTGATTAAAATTCAGTAGGCAGTAGGCACCTGTCACATGTTACTTAAAAAAAAAATGTTTCATTGTTTAAATTCATATACATCAATGGTACATACCTGTAATGTGTAACGTATTTCATCCATCATTGAGTCTTGTATTATTGATAATCTAGAGTCTTTGATGTTAAGTGTATTTTTAAAAGAAATAAGGAAAGGTTCAATAGATTTGTTTAAGTCAAGCTTCATCCACAAAACATAATAGTTAGAGGAATTTGAAACTGTGCATGCCATTTCCGTTGCACCACCAATATCTTTTATTTGGTTTGGTAAAATGTGCGTTATTACAGGTGTCATATGAGAATAGGCTAAAATTAAAATTAAAATTAAAAATAAGTTATTTGACAATCCAACATATTTATAATATCAGTTAACGAAATCAATAAGTTTCACAGTAACTGGTAATTACCAGTTGCCAATTGGCTTAAACAAGTGGAAATAACAAGCACAGAATTGAAATAGGTAATTTACTATTATCATCGTACATCAGATTTTCTATACTATTGTTTAGTGCAGTAAACAATATTGTTTTTTTATCGCCATAAAGGTACTTGAATTTTGAAATATTAATCAATAAATTATTAGGTATTGAATAATATGAACTATAGTCTACTATAGTCTCTATAACTACATATGTAAGATTAATTTTCCGTTGAAAATGTAATTCATCATGTATCAGCAGTGCTGTAAGCGGAATTTAGTATTGAGGATTGGTTCATCATCCAAAAGAAAAAATAACACTTTAAAATATGTTAGTAAGTTTAAATATTTTTAAATATATTTTATTATACTTTCCATGTTGTATGGGTGTTTGAAACCTTCAGCCCTCCCCCTGTGCCTAATATAATAGGTGTACTTTAAAATATATAATATAGATATTCATTTTTGACGCGCATCTATTGAGTGTTGACAATAGATTTGAGCTCGGACCGTCCATTAATAGACCTTTTACGCATACGCAGTGTGGTGTAGATGTATATTTACCGAGGTTAAAGCACAACATGGATAGGACGCCGTGGACAATCTTCATCCCTAAAACAGAATTTATTTCTCAGTAAAATGGAAAAAAAGAGAAATTACAACTACAACTAAACGTTGTAACTTGTCGATATTATTTATTGAGCGACGAATGGAAGTGAACAATATTTTTTAAAAAAACCGCAACGTATTGTGTAGACAAATCACTAACGTTTTACTGCACAACAGGAATTCGGTCGTCCCCAAAAACGTGGAAACCGTTCAAATAATTTGCAAACTGAATGAGCATTTCTCATTGGTTGTCATTTTTTTGAAAATGTTAGGTTATGTACGTTTAAACTGTTTGAATAATTACCTAATCACTATTTTGCGGTATGGCGTTTTCGTAACGTAACTTTATGTCGACTTTTCAATGGTTACATTATACACTGGGTGTGGGCGGCTGTGAGTTTTCTTTGTTAGGTTGATTGTTGAAGCTTATTCATGTATTATCTAAGACCATTTATACCTCCTCAAGCTTTAAAGTTGTATTTTGTTATTAGGTCTCAGAGCGAATGCTCCCGCACGCGCTCTGTGGAGTGCTGTACCATACATTTTATTGTTGTTATTACGATCCATAAACAAATGGAAATCAATATTAAACTTAAATATAACTATTCTATAACTTAGAATTATATCTAGTACGCTTCTACGCTGAATATTCACGTATTGAAGTTGGAAATGAAAGCGATTTCAGGCTGCGCTAGATGGCGCTCGCTGTTTCATAAATCAATAATATTCGATCTTTATAATTTGCTATAATTATATGCTGAGTAATGCATAAAGCCTTTCCGGACAAATTACATAACAAAGCTTCTAAAGAAAAATTGTTTCTAGTTTTGTAACGAGACAAATTGATCGTATATTATAGATTCATGAATCAGCGAGCGCCATCTAGCGCAGCCTGAAATCGCGATCCAAAGTCAACGCTGAATAGACCAGTCAACAACAAACATCGCTTTTCCAACTTAAAAATGATGACGAAGTTATTGCGATGCAACGGCGACCTCAAATTTTTTACGAGAGGGTCAACTATCTCGAATTGTACGATTACCATGATTTTGTTAATCGATTTCGATTTCGCTTTTTTTTTTTTTTATTTTAAATAAAACAAAAATTATCCACCACCTTTAAGCACATGCTTGTAGTGGTGGTAGAGAGTTATATCTTATATGACATAATGATAAGTAGAAAAAAAAAAGCTGACAAGAATTTAGTAATCAATACATACAATTAGAATACTTATACTAATATTAAATTACAAAGTTAAATATATTTCGTTTTAATTAATTAAAGTATTGAAAATAACCAAATATGAATTTTTTTTTTCATTCCTGTAGTTATACGATTCCCTTCTGTAAAGAATATGTCCTTTTTTATTTTTATTGGCATTAAGTTATAATTTTTTGGACCAAGATAATCAATGAATTTTTGACCAAACTTTTTTTAGGATATTACATTTTAACATCAAATGCTCTATTTTCTCTTTTAACTAATACCTTATTAATATCCAGATATGATTCAAAGTTTTTAATACATACAATTTTTAATATATACAATTATATTTTCTTATAAACAGACTCAAATGGTAACACATCTAATAACAAAAAATTTTCTTTAGTTGAACCAGTTAACGTATTTTTACTTAAACATAACCTAACAATTTTTTTTTGTAATAGTTGTAGTGGTCTAGACGAATTTTGATTCAGTCCCCCCCAAACCAATAAATCATATTGGAGTATTGCCTGAAATAGTGATAAATAAATTATAGGTACGCATAGTTTGCACTGATAGGAACGATTGTAATTTATAAAAGCTAAACGACAATAAACACATCCGCGTCAAAATATTATTTACATGTAAGTTCCATTTCATGTTTTTATCAAATGTTAAACCTAAGTATCTAATACTAGAGACTCTATATATTTTTTGATATATTGGAACATTACAAGAGCACCCATTATCATAAATATTAAATTCTAAGTTATCAAAACTTTTATCATCCTTATTAATTGTAAAATGTATAAAATTTGTTTTTTTTATAATTGATTGTTAGTTTTCTATGATTTAAGTAGTGTATTACTTTTTTAAAGTCTTGTATAACTTTTACGCGAACTTCATCCCATGAAACACCCGAAAAGAGTAGGCATGTGTCATCCGCGTATGTTACTATTTGACCATCAATTTTCATATCACATATAGAATTAATATATAAAATAGACAGTAAAGGACCCATAACACTACCCTGGGGTACTCCACATTTAATTTCCATCTCCTCACCCAAGATGTCATTAATTTTAACTATTTGTTTCCTATTTTGTAGATAGCTCCTAAACCAGTTTAAACTAATATTTTTTAAACCAAAATTCGGTAATATTTTGATTATTTCATGATGATTTACCGTATCAAATGCTTTCGCTAGATCAAGAAAAATCGCCGTAACCTTTTTACTATTATCAAGAGCGTTGTATATGAATATACTCTCACTGTACAAGGCATTTCCTGTACCCATCCCTGGTCTAAAACCATACTGGTTTTTGGACAACAGTTTATTATTTTCTAAAAACGTTATTAATCTACCTTTTATTATTTTTTTCTAAAGTTTTAGCAAAATTGTTCATCATGGAAATAGGCCTATAGTTTTTTACACTAGAAGTATCTCCAGTTTTTAAAAGTGGTTTAATAACTGCTAGTTTTAAATTATCGGGAAATTTACCTTCTTTCAAACTGAGATTATATATATATAATATATATAATAATATATTTAATTATATTTCCCGATATAGACTTTAAAATTTTCACTGAAACTCCGTCATATCCTGCAGCAGTATCATCTTTAAGATTTGAAATAATTTTTAGAATTTCATGATCATTTATTAATTCTTTAAAATAAACATCAAATGATTCACTAGTGTTTTTTTCCTCATAATTTAAATTTGATAGTTTAATTTTAGATGCTAGATTGCTACCAATATTAGTAAAAAAATTATTAAACACGTTTGAAAATCTATTGGATCCTTTGATGCATATATATTTTTATCATTATGCCGTATTAGTTCTAATTTGTCTTCATTTCTTTTTCTTTTTCTTTTGCTTTAGACATTTCATCTACAATTCCACAAGCTGGTCACTTTGCTGCAGTAAACTTGTTGCCTCGGCAGTACGAGTCTTCTTTTTTCCTGAAAACAAATGTGTAAAATTTCATTAATTTCATTTAAGAATGATAACAGAATCTAACCTTGCAAAATTAGGATGTGAACGATCTAAAAAAAATACCAAAAAAGACTTATGAAAAAATGCTTAAATGACCTAAAAAGTAAAAACTGTAAAAATTGAAAAAAATAAGTTTAAAATGAATACCTATGTATATAGTTATGGTTTTATGAATTACTGTCTTGCATTTATGCAGTAAACCAAATCATAGCAATAGCTCTTCAACAATAGTACAATATTATTTTTAAAAATTCAAAAATGACGTATAATATGAA
Source organism: Macrosiphum euphorbiae (assembly GCA_949089665.1). Classification (NCBI taxonomy): domain Eukaryota; kingdom Metazoa; phylum Arthropoda; class Insecta; order Hemiptera; family Aphididae; genus Macrosiphum; species Macrosiphum euphorbiae. The sequence continues at coordinate 23,138,010 of CARXXK010000002.1, forward strand.
CAAACAGTAGTAAAACTAACTGAAAATGCAAAACTAAATTCAGATATTCTGAATCAGGGATGCTTGAAATGAGTTTTTGGGTAAGCTAGCATTGTATTGAATTAAAGGGAGAAAATGCCAAAGTCATCAGCATCTTATTTCTAGTTATCAATATTATGGAAATTATGTGTAATGTTAACTCACTGAAAGGGGTTCTGAGAGGTGTGCTAACTTTTGACTTTAGGTGTTGAGTAGTCACCACATTCCATTGACTGACAGTTGTATCTGAAATAAATCTTTACTATTAGACTGCTATTAGCCTACTTTTAAAAATGTTATCTATGGGTAGATTATCGAATGAGAAATCAAAGAAAACTTTAGTAAACATACGTGGTTGAGTTGGTTCAGTAGTGATCTTTGACTTGACAGTTACAACTTCATCTGGCATAACGGAAAAAAAAATATTTACATTTTATTTAAAAAAAATTCTTAAATAATTAAATTCTTACTATTAGGGCCAGTATTACAATAGTCGATTCCACTTAACCGACTAATAGCAGATTATATTACAGACCGAATTTGATGGAGTCCGTTACATTTAACCGGAGATTATAATGCTGGCCCTTAAATGTAATCTGATCTTACCAGTCACAATCCATGAATCACTATCGTTAATATCAATCATTGCAAAATCGTCTGAAAAATCATTTGAGGCTGAAGGAAAATACAGGACATGATTAATATGATCTTACCATCTACTTCATCGTCATAATTATAACCGGAAGGAGGCATGGCATCAATTTCACCGTCACAATCAAAAGTTGAAGGCATGCCTTCAACAGACAGTTGCATCATGTCCTTTACTTTTTGTTCAATATCATTGAGAGCTATTGATTCGTTATTCCCACCGCCTGTCTTTAGTCGTTTCAGTCTTGAATTAAACAAAATAAAATTATCAATAATGAAGATATATGAATCGTCAAAAACTGAAATATTGATCACACTTACCTTATCGAAGCACTTTTTTTCCGCACAAGTTTTTTTATGTTTTTGTACTTCAACTGCAGTTGCGCTACAGTGCGTGGAACTAATATCGCTAGGCTATTAAATTCCAAGGCCAGTTTCTTCCAGCAATTTTCTTTTTCTTTCCACATGACAGAATCTGTTTTCTTATTTTCCAGAACATGTTTGTTGGCGGTAACTAATTCAACAAGCAGTTCCTCTTCCCTGCTACAGAAATTGACGTTCCTCGCCCTCTTCTTTACTTCATTCGAGTAACTCATATTTGTATTTTGTAATAAAATATTGTCGACAAGTAGATATCAGTGAACAAATTACAAAACACAATACACAAATAAATTTGAAAAGCACGGTAATCTAACAACATCAGGCTTATCAACACTGTTATCAGTGAAACATAAATGTTATCATTAAAGGCCTCCGGAACAGGCCAATTTATGGGCCAATCGTAAGCTAACCTCAGATTAACTAACTCTCACTTATAAACCCGTTGTGAAACCGAAAAAAATATAACCCTGGGTTCCTGGATAACTCGGAGTTAACTAATCTAAACTTTAACTCCTACGTGGTGAAACCGCCCATAAGAGTTATTTAAACAATATTAAGTTTTACCGTAGTAATTTGATGCTGTTAAAATAATACCATTACATTGTTCATCGGACCCTGAATGTAATCATTACAACTTAGGTAGTATAAATTAAATTAAAATAGTATAAATAATTTTGATTCATAGACGGTTGTTGTTAACATGTCATCTATTAATTTCAATACCACTACTTCTCGATATTAGTTATGCATTCTGATTATTGTCACGACAAATGTTTTTGGATTAACACTTTTAGAGAGTTATTTTGAACTCCTTGGCCACTAACTTCAACTATCACCCGGTTGACACAGTATTATTGGTAATTATAACACCAACATTTCTATGCATGTATGACGTATGTGTACCAAATAATAATGATTATGAAGTTATATTGGAGTAATGTGTTGTGGAAATGTGAGGTTAGATGTCTAATTGTTCGTATTATTTTAAGACATTTGTCTATAAATTAAGGTTTCATAAAATGTTTTTTAAAAATATATTTATAATATAATATTTATATACCACCAATCAATCATATTAGACGTTTCAAAACTATAAAATAATTTGCAATTATTCGAGACTTTTATGAATCTTGCCTAAATTTGAACTTTATATGCATACAAAAAAAACACTGTGCTTATTTTTTTTCAATATTTTTACACAGCTATTTGAAAAACTTTTGTGTGTGGTTGTATTATTTTTAGGATACCCGCATTTAATTTCACTCACACTAATAATCATTTACAACTAACACATAGACCCCGGGCGGCTATGACAAGATTAGAAATGGCCTAAATGTAACCCCTTAAATAATGATCGTAGCGAGGCCCCTTAACATTTTCTAAAATGTCTGAATAAGGTTTTAAATTCAGCGTTCTATATACATTTACTTGCAATAATTATAAAAATAATTAATGTTATTTATTATTATATTTATATTATTTTAAATATGGGGTGGTAATAACTTGGATCAGTATTGAAAGCATCATAATAAATTGTAAAAAAGTTTTTAAATCTGATATTTTTCTAATAGAATTAAATATATAATTAAAAAAGTATGAAAACAAGAATATTATGTTTGAGTAGGTAAATAACTAGGATACATTGGATCCTAATAATTATCGAAATTTACCTAAAGTTAGGTTTTAATAGTTTTCTTAAATTAATTTATAGATGATTCTAGTGACGATAATAGTGATATATCAATAATACTACAATCGAAAAAAATTGTATTAACGTTTTCTCCTGATGAATGAAAAAGTTTAGCTCCGGAAGAAACCCGTTATAAAAGTAACGATAAAAAACGCTCTGCACAAAGTTCAAGAATATACCACATACTGCCAAAAAAGGAATGGACACCATTATTAGCTGAACATTTTTGGGAGCATACTCAGTTACCTTGTTGTCTCTCTTTTCACTGAGCAAAAGTACATCCAAATGGTAATTTTTACATAAAAGTTGTCGGAAAATGTTCTATATGTGACTCATATTTCGAAGGTATTGTGTACGAAAGGCCTTCAACAGCTGCAATTTATTCTTAACATATAATTGATTTTATTATACCAATTTTATTCCATTATTTTATTATTTTGAAAATAAATTTAAAGTAACTTAATTTGTGTTTATATTTATACTAAATTTTTCAGAGTTCTCATGGAAGTTTCGTACCCAGGTAATTTCAACGAAGTGCATAATGCAAAGAAACGTCGCATGATTGGACCTGCACAATCAAAAGTTATTGCAGCTATGATTAATGACGGTCGTTCAAGCGAGTCATTTCGAGAGATAGAAGCAGTACGAATGAAAACAGGTAGGTATTTAATATTAATATTATTAATATAACTGTATTATTTATCATACTTTAAATGTTCGTAATTGATCTAATTAATGAATATCTAATTAATAAAGTTTTGGATGAATAAAACAAATCTAAATAGAAGTAAAAATGATTAATTAAGTAATAGGTACAATTAAAAAATGTAATTAAAAAAAAAAAAGCGGGTAAATGGATATCGCTCTGCTGTACAGTAGAATACAAGTTGGTCACTTTAATGGATGGTATTAAGGAGATTCGATACCGCGGTTTTCTGTTTTTGTCTAACACACGCGCGACATAGTATTGTAGACGTGTTTTTTGCCAAACATTCCAATTGATCTATTGAAGCGATAAGATTTCTGAAAACAGATTTGAATTTGTCGTCAAGTCTCCTTGAAATCGAATTTCCCACATTTTTGATTTTTTGATTTTAACTTCTCCCAAAATTGAAATAACAGAATTTGTAAATACTCTTTTTGAATATGACATTTTAAAAATTCGGGGGATAATATCAAAAATGTGGGAAAGTCGATTTCAAGTAGACTTTATGACAAATTCAAATCTGTTTTCAGAATTCTTATTGCTTCATTGGATCAATTGGTATGTTTGGCAAAAAACACGTCTAAAATACTATGTCGCGCGTGTGTTAGACAAAAACAGAAAATCACGGTATCGAATCCCCTTAAATTTGAATTAAATGATATAATATCATAGTATAAGAAAAACGATTCTGAGCGAAGACGGTCAGTCTATAATATCTTACGAAGTATACCTATTTGATGATGTAATTGTGAATAAAGTAATTAATTTTAGAATTAGGCATTAGTATTTACTACAGAAGGTTAAATGAAAATGTCATTGCGTGTATATAAAATATAACAATGTACTCTAAAAGTTTCATATACCAACAAATAATATTTTTACATTACAACAAAACTTACTAAATTCGTTATTCTTGGTTTTAATTTTCGTCCAATTTTGAATTTAAAATGTCTGTAAAAAATAACTGTGTGTATATATTTTTTGATTTTTTAGTTACAGTATGAACTATTTATGAGAATCTTTGTTTTACATTTCCAATCCTTAGTTATAAAAACTGATAATTTTATAATTTTTTTATTACAATGATTGATAATTTTCCAGATTTTGATAAATTTTGTTAATATTTGAACTTTAAATGCTTATAATTGATTTTCTTTTGATTATTGGGAGCTATTGTTATAATAATATTTTAAGAAAACGAGAAAAACAGTTATTTTATAATTGTAATTTAGATTTCCATGACCCATCCATTATTCCCACTGGAAATGCTCTAAGACTTTTGAAATCTCGAAAAATTGCTTCTGAAAAGAGAAATAAAGATACGTTTACTACGATTTCTATTATGAGAAAAGAAGATGAATTTAAAGACATAATAAGAGAAGTTGGATATGAGCAATTTTTTGTTCACTATACTAAAGAAGAGCAAATTCATATGTATTGTAGTCAAGTTAATTATCCTGAAATTATCATTGACGCAACAGGATCCGTTGTGAAAAAGTTCAGCAAACTAGGCTTAGACAAGACAAATACCATATTTTTATATCAAGCAATCGTTTACGATGAATTAAAACGTCATACCTTTACTATCACAAATATGCTAAGTGAAAGGCACAATACTATATGTATTTCTAATTGGCTGGCTTACTGGATGAGCTGCAATGTTCCAAAGCCTAAAAAAGTAGTATGTGACCAATCATTGGCTCTTCTTTCTTCTATAGTAAGAACATTTACCCAATATTCATCATTAAACAGCTATATACACGCTTGCGCAGAAATTCTTACCAAGTACAAACAAGATACCCAAAGATTCTCGTTGGCTTCCTCAATGTTATGTTAAATTAGATGTAGCTCATTTCATGAAACTAGCAAGCCAGTGGCCTCAATTAAAGTTGTTAAATAGAAGAGTTAGAGAAATCATTCTTAGGACAATTGGTTGTTTAATAAAATGTCAAGACCTTGAAGACGTGTACTCATTATTCCTATCACTTTTAATTACAATTAGCAACGAAACAAATGTAGTTATACGAAATACAGACATTGAAACATCATGTCAAAAACATTACAATAGGTTGATTAATACTGCGTCAACAGGTACCATAGAACTTAACCAGCAACTGGATACAATTATAGATTATGTAGACACCGAAAATACATGCCTGGATGAACATGATAACGATGACCAACTTGAAAGTCCCTTTCTCCCCTTTCTCAACCCTTTCCAATCATTGGCAGAAACAGTATTTAATGAAAGTAAACGTCATGTACAAGAAGGGGTAAGTATAAATCCATTGTATGCTCCAAAAATAGTACCTCATCTGATTTAGATGATGAAATTTCTCCCATTGTGGTCGGGCATAATGGTACCCTTTTTTGGATATGGAGAACGTGTTTCTAGCTCTGCTGCAGTCGAGTCCAGTTTTCATAAACTCAAAAATTTAACGCTAAAGCATGTTTCTTTACCTACGGATATAGAATTTTTTTTAGAAAAACATATACGTTCTCTAAAAGGACCATTGTTATTACATTCTACTCAAGAGTCAGAGACAGATGTAGTAAATCAAATAGTTAAACCAATTGATGATTCAGTTCAGACAATTAATAATGTACGTGAGATAGAGATAGAGGACAACAACTTAGAGGAACAGACTAATTCAAACAATTTACGGAATTTAAGATGCCCACTGTGTAAATCTGGATCATTACCATCTAATAACGGAGCTCATAAATGTGTTATATGTTCGAAGCAAGTCCATGCACTTCCAGAATGCTCTGCACACAAGCCAGATGAAATTCGTATCTGTTATAACTGCTTTGAGAATAATGAAAAGCTTATTGAAGATAAAGCAACGGATGAGTGGAACCGATAAGGTAAAAAGCAAATGAAAAGTTCTTCATATCTCCTACCAAATCCACATTTAAGACACGTAAATATAAGTAATTCACAGAATTCACGTCTTTTACCTTTGTTGAAAAATGGATCGCGCTCAGAAGAACCCAAAAGTTGTAAAATAAAAAGTTTAGGTTCAAATGTAGTTTTAAGCAACACATGTGCGTTGATTCAATAACATGGATGGTAATGGTGGCTTTTTGTGACAGTCAGTTATTTTCAGAAGGGCTCGTAAAATATAAAACAAAGTACATCGATTTTATAACACAGTTGGTTACAAAGGGCATTACGGCGTACACATATACGGATAGAGCAGAATTAATTATTTTATTACTGAATCCAGTGTTACAAACACTTGAGTAAAATACTTTTTTTGTGAAGTGTGAGACTACATTTAAGACTATTTGTAAGTCTATGTTCAAAGAGTTTCCATCTATCACATAAAGAAGTAGCTGTTCTAATAAAAAATGTAAAAAGTTTCAAGATATATATTATCCAATCTATATTATAACATACAACACTACAAACGGAATTATCGGTGATTTGCAAAAATGATTAGTGACCAATTTCAAAATCAACAAATAGTGTGTAATTATACAGATAACTTGGAAAAATCCCAATCCCAGTCTTAGACAACCAAGTTTTGAAATATCCCCATTAAATTTACTGATAGAAGTTTTGTTTTGGAGAGATATGAATTTTTTAAATTTTTTTTGTTGCAAATAAATTAACTTAATTTATTTAAATATTTTTAGGAGAAAACTTAGAACAGAGTACGGACGCTGCGCCACATGTAGAAGTTAAATTGGTAGACATTACTGCGATGGTGTTCCTTGAATCTACAGCGTATGAATTAAGAGGAGTTTTAAACTACCATAAAGGCAATACTCAGCTAAGAAATTCAATTGGACACTATACTGCCTATTGTAAAAGACAAGGAGGGAATTGGGAACTATATGATGATCTAAACAAAAAACCAAAAGATGTAAGTATAAATACTGTGATCACGTGTGAAATGTTGTTGTACACCAGTGTTTCCAAAAGTGGGCGATATCTCCCCCTTGGGAGCGCTAGAGCTATCCAGGGGGGCAATGGAAGTTACAAGCTTAATTGGGGGGTATTTCATTACAAAAAGGGGGCGGTGATGGTTCCATCTGTCGTTATCGCAATAACAGAAACAACGTACGTGATCTAAATTATCTGAATTATTTTTGTATTTTTTAGTACACTCGCGAATGTCGACCTTATGCATTGTCGTTTTTATAATAATTTTCGGTAATTTGTGTAATATTTTATTTAAATTCTAAACGTTTTTCACATCATGGCATCTGAATCGAAGAAAAATTGTAGGCAGTATAATATTGAATATTTAAAGTATGGTTTTATTCAATCGCCTACAAATATAACATTACCAATGTGTCTCATTTGCCGAAAAGTATTTTCTAATGAAGCTATGAAACCGTCGAGACTGCAAGAACATTTAACAAAAGTTCATGCTAATAATAAAAATATGGATTTATTTTATTTTCAAGCACTTAAAAAGAAATTTTTTGAAAGAGCCGACATTGGTCAATATGTTTTCAACAACGTCGAAACAAGATGATGACGGATTGCGAGCTTCGTACAACATTTCTCTACTGATTGCCAATTGCCAAATCTGGTAAACCGCATAATATTGGCGAAGAACTTATTTGACCGGCTATAAACGAGGTAATAAACACAATGCTGCATCAACCAGCTTTTGACATTATTAAAAAAATTTCTCTGAGCAATAATACAGTGCAAAGGAGAATTGATGAAATGGCACAATCTCTCGAAGAATTATTATGCGAGTTTTTAAAAGCCACCAAATTTTCTATACAGCTTGATGAATCAACTTAACCAGGTAACGAAGCCTTATTATTAGCTGACGTACGATTCGTAAAAGAAGAAAAGATTTGCGAAGAATTATTATTTGCTAAAAACTTAATGACTGACACTAAAGAAGAATCAATATATCCACACATTGGAAGAGTTTTTTAAACAAAAAGAAATTCCTATGTGTAATATCTTATCAGTTGTGACCGATGGTGCTCCAGCCATGGTAGGGTGCCATCGAGGTTTTATTGCATATTTGAAAAAAACTGTACCAAATGTACTCGCTGTACATTGTGTCATTCATCGACAACATTTAGTTGCCAAAAATTTGAGTGAACGCTAACATTAGTCATTACATTATGTAATTTCAGCTATCAATAAAATAAAAAATAATTCATTGAATGATAGATTGTTTGGACAACTTTGTACTGAAAATGATGACAATTCAATCAATTATTATTTCATACAGAAGTTCGTTGGTTTTCGAAGGGTGCCTGTTTAGACAGATTCTATAAGTTGTTTGACTCGGTACTTGAATTTTTAAAACTAAATATGATACTTTACGAGGCAACTTAATTAATTATAGAAGTGACATTGCTTATTTGACTAACCTGTTTAAAAAATTTAATGAAACAAATTTGCAGCTGCAAGGTGATGATTTGAATTGAATCAAAACAAAAAATATTATTTCTGCATTTTTAATAAAACTTCTTATGTACAAAAGAAATTTAGGACGAAAAGAATTTATACAGTTTCCAAATCTATCAATGGCACAAAAAAATGATGAAGATTTAATGACAAATTGTCAATACATGGAAGCATTACATTCCTATTTCAACAAATGATTTGAGGATATTCTTAAAATGAACATACCCAAATGGGTTTTAGATCCATTTTCAAATACAGAAACCATAGATTCTGCAAAATTAGATGAAGAATTGATAGAAGTAACTACAAATGAGGAATTAAAATTAAAGTTCAAGGAAGCTTACCAAGTATTCTGGGTACAAAAGCAGATGCCTATACTTTATCCTGGATTGTGGGCTGTTGTACAAACATTTAACCGTTTGGTCATTAATCATTAATTTCACCAAATTGTGATTATGTCTGAAAACGAAAGTGATACTAATTGTTCGACGCCAGAAAAAACTAAACGGAGACGAGGAGAAAGTTCTAAAACCTATTAGCACAAAAAACAGAACTTCAGAGATGAGTGGTTAACCCATGATAAATACAGGAATTGGTTATTGCCAGTACACAACAATAAACTATTAGCCACGTGTAAGTTATGTATTACAGAAATGACTGCTGAATTAAGTGTTATCAAAAAACATTCTCTGACAAAAAAAAACATTTAAATTCAGTGAACTCTATTGGACGCCAACAAAATTCGATTTCGACCTTCATAAATAACACGGATCGATTCAAATTAGCTGAGCAAACTAAATAGGCAAAAATTTCACTTAGAAGCTTCATAAGTGAACACAATTTACCATTCAATATTAGTGATAATTTAGTAAAGACATGTAAGGTAGCATATCCGGACTCAAAAATTTGTTCCAATATATGTTTGGCTCGTACTAAATCAACAGCTCTTGTGTCAAATGTTATAGGACTTTATTCCTTTGCACAACTTACAAATATTTGGCAGAAAACACTTTTTAGTGTGATTATTGATGAGAGTACTGATGTTGGTTGTGTAAAAACGATGTGTATTTGTGTTAAATACTTTGACAGTGTATCAGATTCTTTCGAAATTAAATTTTTTAAGCTCGTTCAATTATTTGAAGATATCAAAAGTGCAGACAAGGAGCTACCAGTCAAAAAATATTTGATGAAGCAATAAAAGCTTTCACAGATTCAGAAATTCCATTGGATAATATAATAGGTAACTAAGTTAAAATGTTATTTAGAAACAACTTATTATTTAGTAACTTATTGAGTTATAATAATTTAATCACACAATTACTTTAATTTTTATAGGATTCGCTTCTGACGGATGTAATACCATGTTCGGTGCATCAAATTCTGTGACATCAAGATTAAAATAATGTTTGCCAGGTAATGCATTAATTAATAATGTTATGATGTAGATTTTAATATTTAAAAACTTCTTTGTTTTTTGCAGGTATTTATATTCAAAAATGTATTTGCCAGTCACTTCATTTATGTGCCAGTGCTGCATGCAAAGCTTTACCCAGGACCTGTGAAGACCTTGCCAGGGACATTTATAACTACTTTAAATCAAGCTGCAAGAGAGTAAATCAATTTAAACAATTTCAAGACTTCTGCAATGTATCCCCTCACAAGATTTTAAGACCAGCGTAGACCCGATGGCTTTCATTGAGTATGATAGTAAACAGAATAGTTGAGCAATGGCTCAACACTAAAATTGTTTTTTTCGTCTCATTAGCTTGATGATTAACTTAAAGCTTCAGAAAACATTTTTCATGCCTTGAATGATCCTTCTGTATTTATTTATTTTAAATTTCTAGAATGGGTCCTTCTAAAATTTGTGAATCTGAATAAACTGTTTCAAAGTGATAAACCAGTTATATGGTTGGTATACAGTAAAATGTCCATAACTTAAATCGATATTCTGTATTCATATATGAGACGGCTTAATAATCCTTTGTCAGTAGATCCAAACAACACATCATACTTTCTTCCTTTAAAGCAGATGTATTTAGGAATTGATGTTATGAATATGTTACAAAAACCAGAAGTTGCTAAGAATGAAGTTATGGTACAAGATGTCTTAGAACACTGTAGAAAGTTTCTTATTATTAGTGTTCAAGAAATAAGAGCCAGATTTGATTTCAATGACCAAGTACTAATGCGATTGGAAAATATTAACCTAAAAAAGTACTTAGTAAAACCGACCGGCATCTTTAATTAATTTTGTTCATTTATTCCCTAGAATTAAAGAAAATAATCAAAATATTGATACCAGCTGGAGAATGTTCAGTGTAGTTGAGTTTGATCCTGAATTACGTACATTTCTTTTAAATTTAAATGTTGAAGATTTTTGGATTAAGCTTAAGGCATTTGAAAAAGATGATGAATATCCATTTAAAGATGTTTCTAATTTTTTACTCACTGTTCTGTCTTTGCCCCAATCGAATGTGTCTTGTGAACCCATGTTTTCAAAAATCAACTTAATTAAAACAAAACAAAGTAATTGTTTAAACACTAAAACTTCAAATTGAATTTTGAGTGCCAAAGAGTTCACAAAAAAACAGAATGCCATCACATAGATATAAAAAAAACAATGGAATGGTGAATTCTAATATGTACAATCATATAAACCATGAGACTAAAAATAGTATTCAATTTGTTGAAGACTGAAAATTTCAGTTCTTTTTTTTATTTTGTTGAACCTAATATTTTTCTTTTATTTAAGTTTTACTACATGTAAGTCCGTGTATATTTCATATTGTTATATAAAATTTGTTGAAGACAGTTATATATTTTTATGTTAAGCTTAAATGTCTAATGTTTTTTCTTTATATTATGTTTTTACCTACACGGTTACATGTAAGTCCATGTATATTTCAAATACCTAATATTAATATTATTAAATATTTTGTGGAATATTAATATATATTTTTTTGTTAAGCCTTATGTTTTTATTTTATATTATGTTTTACACGGCAACATATTATCTATAAGGATTTATATACAAGACGTATACAACCATTTAGTCTTATCAGTTCAGTTGTGCTTATCATAATATCAACCATTAATTAAATAACATATTTTTACGCATACTTAAAAATTGTTAAAAAAGATACACATGTCATAATTATTGCTAATGCACAGTGCATAGTGTATACACTCGGAGTCCGGAGATTCTACACTCCTTACATTCTTGCGCTACGGCGCTAGTCGCTACTATACCTTATTCTATTATAATTTTTTTTTTTTTTTTGTACGATCAAAAATACGATCTTTTAGGAATTTTACCCCATTTTTTTGGTTTACCCAGTTTGGCAGCACAGGCGCGTTATAATAATTTGAATATAAAAATAAAGGCGAGCATCGCGTAATGTTAATAATAAAATAAAGTAATAAAATAATTTTAAATTTTAATGCTTGGGCTCCATCACTGGTTGGCCTCCCTCTTTATATTTTCAAGTTAAACTTACTTTATATAAATTATCAATTTACCTATTGTGCTGTCGAGCACAGCTTGTAAATATCTAATAAAATAAATAAAAAAAATTTTTTTTGAATATATTAGTAGTTACTAAACTGTAGTTAGTTGACAGTTATATATTATAATAGTTACCTACTAGCAAACATGGATCTATCCTCTGTATGCAATCTTGCATTCCAATTCATTTTTATGTCATAATGAGTACTCCAATGTTGTACATTTATTATATTCTCTTTTCTGTGGAATATTATATGCGAAGGACAAATTTTTGATATTTTAGCTGATCCAATACTTTTTAATACTCTCTTTCCCTAATTATGCATGTGTATAAATTTTTTTAAGAAAATCAATTTATTGTATAATAGTTTATTTACTGTGCTTTGAAGATCTTGGATTATTTGAACGATGACAAACATAATATAAATATTCGACCCCATTATGTTGTTTTTTATGATGTTCTATGTAGGTACATGCTGACATTTATCTTGATTTTCAACATCAGTTTTCCACTTAAGAAATTCTTCACTTATCAATTGTTTGTCCTAATTGTTCATCGCCTTGGTGACTGAAACCACATCGCAAGAAGCATTTTTTTACAGTTTTAGACTTTATTTGGGCTTGAGCAGAAGCCACCCAATACACAGCATCCAAAACATTTATAGCGCTAGATTCTCCAGCATCCAAATCAGCAATTGCTTTTTGTAACAGTTGCTTACGATAGAGCTTTTTAAATTGTTGAATTATGCCCTGGTCCAAAGGTTGGCAGTGAGACGTCATATTTGGGGGAAAAAACACTAGCTCGACATTTTGCAGTTTAAGATGGGGATGAGGAGCTGCATTGTCGACAAAAAGTAGTACTTTTCTTTGACTTTTAATCATTTTTTTATCGAATTTCATAAGCCAGTCTGTCATAATCTGTGTCGTCATCCAGGCCTTTTTATTCCAACACCAGTCAACGGGAAATTTATTTACGTCTAATTTTTTGAAAGCTCGCGGTCGTTTTGCCTTACCTATGACGAGAGGACGTTCAAACTCACCTATCATATTACAGCACAATGGCACAGTCAACCGTTCTTTTGAAACTTTTCCACCACTGCAGTTTCATTTTAAATGCCATAGTTTTATTGGGTAGAACTCTAAAAAATCGCTTGTTTAAAAGTCACCATTGTAAGCATTATCTGGTTATGTTTGGATTTCCTGTTGTTGCACAAATTTATTCTATTATAAACATAGAAAGCAAAGTCATACTATAAAAAAAAAAATATGTAGTTACTATGAGTAACAATAATGTTATACCTGCTCTTGAATCAAACAATTTTAAGAATCAGAAATGTTGAAAAAATGTGTACTTATTAAATTGATACATTGTGACCGTTCATAAATGGTTTTGAATTATTTTGTTAAGTCTCGAATAATAACTTTTCGTAGAGAATCTAAATATTATACGAAAACTGTTGCATATCGACATAATCGCGAGTATATTAAGTTAGTCAATAATACTAGTGTATCCATTATTAATATACCTTTTGGCTTTTACGTGACCTTCATTTTGCCTATTGTTGCTAGTTATTGATTTCAATAGTTGGTGGTCAAAATTCAATATTATTTTGTGATCACAGTGTAGTGACGCCATATTGGAATAATTTGTGATTTTTCCTGCGAAGATAAAATCGTACAATTACTGCACTTATCTTCTATTCGTATTTTGTATTTTCGCCCATCTGCTATCACTTTTCCACACTTCCACTAATCACTTTTATCTCGTAGTCGTAGACCGTGGTACTGTAGTATACTGTGTTTCCTATTCTTGTTACCTCATTTAATAAGTGTTATTATATATTGTTGTTGTATACTACTATACGTACTATACGTATACATACTATACTTACATTAGTACAATATACTTATGGGCTATGGCTTGTCACTATGTCACATTCTGGAAATATGGATCCTATAAATGATCCAGTATAGTGATATTACTTGAAACGCCTTTTAGGCGTTGGAATAACATTCATAAAAATGATTTGGTTAGAAAAGGCAAGCTAACTCCTTTTTCGTATTGCCAATCACTTGACAAAAAAGGTGGCAAAGTATTTAGTCGACTGTTTAATCCTGTGTGGTATGATTTTCATTCTTGGCTTTGTGGAAGTTTTTACAAACAAACGTTGTTTTTTGGGCCGTTTTATTGTTAAGTCAGTCAAAATCTGTTGGTCGACAGTTGGTTTTTGAGATTTTCAAAACTTGTCCCGTAGTATAAAATTTCACCAGTCATCAAAAGAACATATTCACAGCTAATTGGTGATTAAATTCCACGATATTTAAAAAAAAGTTTAATGAAAACGTAAAGCTAAATCGTCTATTTATGGAAAGTTTAATTGATATAGTGTTGTTTTTGGAAAACCCTTTCGCGGAGACGATGAAAGCATAAACTCTTATATAAGGTAACTTTCGAGAGTTGTTTTGATATGTTTCTAAATAGAAGTTCCTTTGAAATTCAAAACTACTATAAAACCATTGTTTTCTGGTGTATTAATGGTGTAAATACAGTACAAAATGATATAATTTTATGCATTCCTGATTATCTACCGAATTGTGTGGTAAATGAAATAAAAAAATGTAAATGTTATTCTGTTCAAGTAGATGATACTACCGATATTACTCAAAGAACTCAATGTTCAATTATCTTAAGGTATGTAACGGATGAATCCAAATTGGTTGAACGTTTTCTTGGTTTTTCAACGTTAGTGAAGACCGCACTAGCTCTAGTAAACTATTTTTCTTAAATTCCATCTGGTGTTCTACCTTTTGTGAAGACAGGTTCCCGCATCATATCCGTAGAAGTTGTTGTGGGCCACTACTTTTTAATAATAATACATTGAAATTGAATGATTAAATTATATTCTATAATACAACAATATATTTTTTTTATAATTTTAATATAGCGAATGATAAGCAGAAATATTTGTTGGAGGTGCCTCATAACTGTATTCCGTAAGTCATTGAAGGGCGAAATTATAAGTTAAATGACATTTACAAAAAAAAAAAAAAAACAGAAATTAACTAATGTAAATAATTAACCGATAATAAAACCAAAATGTAATCCTAAAACGAACTATACAATTACTATCCTACTTACAACGTTCGAGGGCGCAGCATAAGATTCCATGACGGTGGTACTTAAATTGGTTGACGAAGTGCTCGGCTGGTTAAAGTAAATAAAAATTTGAAAAATTTTAGTAGGTATTCCATTATAAATACAGTGGTACAATTGTATAATAATAATGTAAAAAATGTATATAACTAATTATAATATATTATCAATTTATCTAGATTTTAAATTATAAATTAAGTTCTCAATATGTTTTTTTTAAAGAAAAATATATTAATTTAATAATTTTGTTTTTAATTGTAATAATATGTTCACAAACAATAATAATTAATTGATTTTATGCGTATTATCTATTTATTCAAATAATTTTCATTAAGAAACTACAAGAAGATAGATCAAAATTGAAAATTACCAAATTAAAGTCTGATTTATCAATAGAATAAGGTGTTGATGGATACAATAAATTCTGCTTAACGCAAATTTGCTATGGCGTGCAGCGTTAGTCTTGGTAACACATAGACAACACATGCGGGCACATGCGGGTAGTTAATAAATTAACTCAAAAGTTAACTATGATAGTATATTGACTAGGATTTGACTAATTACAATAAAAATCAAAGAATAAGCTTATTCTAGTACCCAAACTATTATATATCAATTATAGGTACGTGAACTTGATCATATTATTATAATTTATATAAATAAATAAACAAAAAATATACTTACTTGATTAAATTTGAGTTTGAACCACAAATCACAAATGAACTTACGTCAAAATGTATAAACAATAAGATTATAAGAATAAATACCACGAACTCAAAGTTTTAAACGGCGACGGTTATAGTGGACAAACGAAAACAAAATGATTCACTGTCTATTGTGTAATAATAATATTATATTATCAATTAAGAGGACGCCACACCCGCATGTGTTGTCTCCGTCTTACAAATGTACAACATAGCAAAAACTCTTTTGCGAGGTACAACTTTTCTCGCAACATATTTGTTGTAGAACTACCAAATTTTCACAGCACTTAAAGAAGAACTTTATCTGTGCAACAGCGTGCTCTTTTTTTCAATAACATATATACAATACAAGTTATTTGCTTCTAAACATTTTGTTTTTTAATTTTCTTATAAAAAATGATTGGATGGTGCTATTGAAAAAAAGAGCACGCTGTTGCACATATAAAGTTCTTCTTTAAGTGCTGTGAAAATTTGGTAGTTCTACAACAAATATGGTGCGAGAAAAGTTGTCCCTCGCAAAAGAGTTTTTGCTATGTTGTACATTTGTAAGACGGAGACAACACATGCGGGTGTGGCGTCCTCTTAATAAGCGCGCGCATACTCTGTACCACAGCGAAAATTCATAGTATAACATAAAACGAATATTCTTAGCATATAACATTATCATATACAATGAATATGCCGTATAGATTCTAGATAGTATAGAATATGTGCATCTTAAAATAATAAATGAAGAATATTCTATTCTCATTCAATAATAGATATCTAATCTGGTATATACGTATCGTATCTTCTGAAGTGTCTGTATATCTATAGTATGAATGGTATTTTTGTAGAATATACTATTAATATAATGTGCTATGTGGGATTATCCTGTCGCAGACTGCAGTGCATGAGTCGCAACTGC
Source organism: Macrosiphum euphorbiae (assembly GCA_949089665.1). Lineage (NCBI taxonomy): Eukaryota > Metazoa > Arthropoda > Insecta > Hemiptera > Aphididae > Macrosiphum > Macrosiphum euphorbiae. The sequence continues at coordinate 23,155,118 of CARXXK010000002.1, forward strand.
TTTATACCCAATATTTTTAATTTAAGTATTATTCATAACTTAAATATTTCCAGGGGTTAAAGTGGGGGGGGACGCAGGGGGACTCAGTCCCCCTACCTCGAATGGTGGTTAAAAAGCGTCCCCTTTAACAAATTCTTCTTTAGGTATGCCGGAACGCTCCAATTATATTTAAACATTAATCGATATAATTCAGAAATCCGTTGAGATTAAAACCCGTGATTATCTTATCACGGACTACTACACTGGACTGGAAACGAGACGTTTACCACCGGGTCGCTTAGTGTCCGCGAGAGAGGTGTACGAGGGGAAGTCGTACATGAGCGAATCTGGCGCCATCTATACTTCAATGATAAACCATTAACCAAATGTATTCCTGCTAAATTGTTATCACTTATTCGAAAAATACGAAAATGTTTAAAATGTTAATCCGATGAAAACGTTTATACTAGGTGAAGTGAGGTACGCGGTCGGATTGTTTACCGATTGTTTACCTATTATTAGTATTATTCACACACTGTCCTGTCAATGTAATGTTTACTTTTTAATCAGTTTTATTTAAAAAGTTTTTAGTGTTAACTATTCAATTACCTATTTAAATAATTTGTTTAAAAGAACTAAGAAGTTACGGCTAACAGGCAACAGGTAAGTTAAATCTTATTTAAGTAAAATTATTTTTAATGAATATTTATTTTTTGATTTTCATATATTATTTTGTTTAGACATTATGAGTCTTTTGAAGTATAACTTCTCTAAAACTCCAAAGAATGATTTACCTACACATAAAGTTCCTATCAGTACAATTAAATCAAATATTGACTTATCAACCTCATCAAAAATTATTCCTGTTACTAAATCTACTGATTCTATAAATAATAGTTCTTATCCTGACTGCTGGGACTCCAAACAAATTCTTTATTTTACTGAAACTTATCCTTGGATGTATTTTAAAGAAAAAAAAATTGGTTGTATATTTTGTAGAGATGTAAATCTAAACTTGCTTAAACAAACAGGATCACATATAGCAACTGAATGGTCAAATGCAGAAATTTCTCCAACTGGTTTAAATTTAAAAAATAAACAGACTAATTTAAGAAAAAAAATATTAAAACACAAGCTTTCAATTTCACATTTAAATGCTCAAAAGATAGTTGATGAGAGTAAAAAAAATATAATGGATGAAAAAATATCTGAAATGGCATTATCTGAATCAGACCAAACACAAAAAATATTTAGAACAGCCTATTTAATTTCTAAAAATCAACGCCCATATACTGATATGCCAAAATTAGTCGACCTCCAAGTTATTAATGGAGTTGATCTTGGGAGAATACTTCATACTAATGTATCATGTACACAAATAATTGATCATATTGCCTCTGAGATGAGGATAAAATTAGCTAAATGCATTATAGAAAATGGAACAAAATTATGTATTTTAGTTGATGAATCGACAACTTTGAGCAGGAAGTCAATGTTGGTTATTTGTTTGCGCTGTGCTATTGGTGAATTGGGTGAAATAAATACATTCTTTTTTGATATTGTTGAACTGAATAATACTTCAGCTGTATCTGTAAAAGGTTCAATGTTGCAAGCACTTGAAAAGTATGGGATTAATTTTGAGTTTTTAAAAAAAAACTTGATTGCCTTTGTTAGTGATGGAGCATCAAATATGTTGGGACGTAAATCTGGTGTCGGTACTCTATTAAAAAATGATTTTCCAAATATAATAACTTGGCACTGTTGCAACCACCGCCTAGAGTTGGCAGTTAACGATACTTTAAAAGAAGTAAGTGGATTAAATCATTTTCAGAGTTTTATTGAAAAACTTTATGCAACATATCATATGTCTCCTAAGAATACAAGTGAATTAAGAGAATGTGCTGCTTCATTAGAGAAACAACTATTAACAATTGGTAAGATTTTCACTATCCGATGGGTTGCTTCAAGTCAGCGTACAGTGAAAGCTGTTTGGAATAATTATGAAGCTCTATTCAAACATTTTTCTTATGCATCTACTGACACATCTAGAGACTCAAGAGAAAGAGCAAAATATAACGGGTTAAAAAATATACTCACTTCAAATAATTTTGTACATAATCTTGGTGTGTTATATGATGCATTAATGGAACTATCAGACTTATCAATACAATTACAAAAAAGAGATATGACATTACCTGCTGCCCATAAATCTATTCAGCGTACAATTCGAGTTTTAGAGTCCATGGCTAGTATACCAGGTCCAAAATGTCAAGAAGTAATTTCTGCTTGTGAAAACAGAGAATTCAAAAATATTCAAATCTATTCTAAAACATCAGTTATAAAAGTACAAATGGGACAATTTTTTACAAGTCTAAGTAATAATATGAAACAAAGACTTATGACAACACAAGCTAGTAATGTGTCATCAAGGGAAGTTAATAATGAATATAAAGTTAATTTCAAAAATTTAATTGAAGATTTAGAAGTCCTTTCCTCAGAAAATTGGCCGGATAATATGGATATTCAGTATGGTGATGAAAGTATTCGTCGTTTATCAGAGGTGTTTCAAATTGATCAAGTTTTATCTGTTAGAGGTTTTCGTGAGTATAAAGAAAATGAAAAAGTTAACATCGATATTAAACCTTTAATGACTGTAATCAACTCTATTGCAATATCTTCTTCGGAGTGTGAACGTACCTTTAGCTCAATGAATGTAATTGTAAGTCCTATAAGGAGTACATTAACATCTAGTCATTTGTCTTCACTAATTTTCATTAATTGTGTTGGGCCACCTCTAGAAAAATTTGATCCTAAATCATTTGTGAAGTCATGGATCTTGAGAGGAAAACGTTCTGCTACAGAAACAAATTGTTTAAAAAGAACCAAAAAAGATGAAAATGAATCTAATTCTTATAATTCAATATGGAATTGTTTAAATGTTTAATTTAAAAACTTACTTAGTTATTATTATATTTGTTAGTTTTTATTTTTATTATTTAATGTTGAAGCAACCAAGTGCAAAAGAATATTAAATTTATGTTCCTACTTTACTTTACCATATATTAATAGTTTTAACATATTACTTTGAAATGCAAAAGTATAGCTAAGTGTTACTAAGATAATAATAATAATATAATTATAATGTATATTTTCTATGTAGGTATGTTACATTTTTAATTTTTATGAGTTCTTGTTAAAGAAAACATATTTTATTAAACAAAATACAATTTATGTTCCTATTTAAATATTTATAATTGTTTTATTTGAAAATAGCTCTTTATTAAAATTGAAATATTCATATAAACATATAGAATATATATAGATATAAAGGTAATGTGTGATTTTATAAGCATGGTCATCCCACCATGCGTAGAATTTGAATTTTATCTTGTACAATTTAAAGCACTAAAAACCCTACATTTTTATGATATAAATATTTTTTGTCTAGTTGTTTCCTTAAGTTGTCTTAAAAGAAAAGCACTACTTACAACTTAATATTATGAGAAAAAATATTAAATGTGTATAAAATATTAATTATTCTTAAAAATGTAGTATTATTTGTGATTTAAATTTTTCATGAAACAAATTACAAATTTGAACATTATTCACGGTTTTAAGTGGGATGAGTATGTTACACATAACTGTTTATAAATTACATGTACGATGCACCTGCCATATGTCTATATGTATTAGACATTATACATAAAACGATATCTGGAACGCTTAAAACTATATGGAGGCGTTAGTCCCCCCTGGAATTTTTTCCCACTTTAACCCCTGAATATTTCTCGCCTGCCGCTTTTTGTCATCGCACGACGCGCACTGAGTACTCTTTTTTGACTGTTTAAAAAAGTTATCATATTTTATAGAACGTGTTTATTTGTAAATTGTGTTAACGGAAAGAAATGGAGAAATAGACACGAAACGCGGAAAAAAACAATGTATTTTGTTTTTGACGGCTATTGAAAAACAGCACGTAATCGGCTGACTATAGCTAAAAATATTTTCCTTCAAACTAACGACAGATAATAATAAAACTGTATAACTTACCTGTAAACCTAAAGTGAAGGTCGCTGGAGTCGCTGAATACAGTGGCTAACCAAAAAAAGTCAAACAAATTAATATTATTCACACGAAATACGTCAAATGATAAAGGGTAATGACCTATCACAATATACATCCACGGATATCTGAACGCCGCAAATGAAACCCAATTAAAATGTTTTGAAGATATAAATATTTTCAAAATGCTGTGTGGATAATTAATTATTATTGGCAAACTAAAGTATTTCAAAGTTACAAAGCTTTGAACATAATATGTAACTATTTAAAAATCATTGTATTAAATAATTAAAAAAAAAATTTTCTCCAAATAATTTAATATTAACTCAAATACAATTTTTTTAAGCATATTTTACAACACTGGGCAATAAACACAGTACACCCAAGTAGCACATACACAATCATAGCATATTAATAGCATATTTGAAAAGAATGTAAGGAATATGCATTGATTATTCTTCATTCTTCATTTAATCATCTATGAATGAGCATGGAATATTAAAAACTAAAAAGTCATTAAATGAGCTACTTTTAGGCATTATATGAATAATCCGGATATTCAGAATAAACTAAGAATATTCCAAAAGAATATCCATATTGTGTCTTAAATCACTGAATTAATAATTATTGAATATTCGTAATTAATTGTTACTATAATAGCCAATGAATATTTAAATGGGACTCCCAATAATTATTCTTTGAGCAACCAAAAACAATAAATGTATAATACTAATACTCTTTACCGGTTAGTAAAAGTATATTCCCAATAAATTATTAGGTATTCGTTTTCATAGAATATCCAAATATCATTTTTACAATTTTATGTTGAAGGTAAGGGTTTGTTAATTTTGAAATGATATATTATTAATAGGTATAAGTTTTTATTAGAATTCTAAATTAATTTTTAATAAGTACAACATACAAGATTAAAGTATGTACCTTAAATAAAACATTTGTTAAATAATTAATTAAGTTGTTATCCACAATTTTATAAAACAAAACAAGTAATATTATCTTTAACAATTTTTCTTTTCTTTTATTATAAAAATTTCAAATACATAATAAAATAATATTTTAATTAATTTAGGGTAATGTTTAGATAATTCACCAGCTTTACTCAGCTAAATGCTTGCAATTGTTTCAATTTTTTTAATTGATTTATCAGCCAAATGTATAGTTGATTGTATTGCTTCTAAAGACTAAAACAAAACAAAGTTGAATTATTATACAATTAGTCAAATTTGTTTTATTATTTTAATTTTATAATCATTTGGCAATATTTAAATAATTATCCAAAATTCTAAGGATCATTACAATACGGTCGCCACAATATTTTACTATGCATATATATATTATACCCCTGACTTCCATATGTATCCAGGATAAATTAATTAAGTAAATAAATATTTTGTATATAATTTTTGTTGATTTGATTTTTTTTTTTTAATTGCTTAAAAATAATAAATATTATTATTAAAATAAATTAAATAAAATAACTTCCAATTGGTGTGTCTAGAATTTTATGTATAAAAAATAGACATATCTTTTATATATAATTAAAAGTAATTTTAATTTATAATTTAATTTTTAATTTCTTTAAAATATTAAATATTATAACTTAAATAGTGTCTTATAGGTATAATATTATCATTAATACTGATATAATATGTACTTATCAGACTTAAATTCAATCTGAAAATTAAAATTGAATTAAGTTTATTTAGATATATTTATCATTCCTATCATACCAAATAATTTCAAGTGTACATTTTATGTTATGAAAAAAAAAACAAGTTCAATTTATAAAAAAATTTTCTAATATTTAATATCTGTTACACCAAAATTACATAAATATGCCTATATTTTACTAGGGTAATTATAGGGACTATACCTATAATCATAAAATATTTAAACTGACTAAAAATAGGAATTATTATTTCACCTCTAACACTATGTACCAATTATTATTAGTCAATAAAATCCACTAACTATTCCTACTTCTTTGAAACCAGCATTATGATACAATCAGTAGTTGCTCCTAAAAGCAATGTATACACTTGAGTAAAACTTGGTATTCTTTTAAAATAATTATAATCCAATAATAGATATATTGAGTATACACTCAATATAATGAGAATGATTTTTAAGCCCTGTTCAAATATTAAATTGTATTCCTAATAAAATAAAATAAGTACATGCTTATAAGCAGTGATGACAAAATAGTTTAATTAAATGCAGTTTTGGAATGTTTATGACCAGTGTAGCTGAATGTTTTAGCATATTCATTTGATAATAATTTTCTCAATATGCACCTCAATGACTCTTTAACATCACCTCCTCCAATTAAGGACAACATTTTTACCTTTTGTAATAACACAACAATATTAAAAATTATAATCTATAATTTAAAACAAATACTTACAGTTTTGTCATATAAAGTGCTATTGTTGGTTAATGCCTGTTGTAAATTATTTAAAGATACTTCATTTGATACTGATAGTGTTCCATAAATTTGTTTGAATTCATGACTAGATGAAGTTGCAATTGATTGATCAGTTGATAATTTATTTTGTATTTCTTGCATGTCATTCAACATCATCATTATTGCAGTGTGCAAATACTCTACATGCTCCTTACTTCTGGCATTTAATGTTACTAATTGTCTAATGATCTGTGTTTGTATTTCTATTTAATTTTAAGTAATAAAATCCATATTATTCAAAATGTTATTATTAATAAATAATTATTGTCTAATAAATAATAATTAGTGAATCATTATCAGACTATGATAATAGAGCACTCATTATTTTAGAAACTATATAGATTTACAATTATGTTATATTTTAATTTTAAACTTCATATTCAAACTTGATTTATCTAATATCTGTTTTTATTTAGTTGTATTAAAGTTCAATTTATGGTATTATTTTTAAAAGATATTCAAGTGTACCTGAATCATAGCCTTTCTTTTGAAAATTACATTCATTTTGTATAGACAATATGTTTTCATCTTCAAGATCTGTAACTACTTGCAATTCTTGCAACAATACATTTGAATGTTCTTCTGACTGATTTACAGCTGAAAAATATAAAAATTGTTCTAATTCATATTGATTTTATGCAGTAGAGTAATATTGATCAAAACTAATAAGAGTATTAATCTTAACTTTTGGAACACATTAAAATGTATTAGTGTGTACGAATATAATATAATAGGTTCAAATCAATGATAATTAATTAACTGACTCCAAAATGTAACAGTCAAAGTCTGCATAAAATCAATGTATAACATTGGTATGCTTAACTTCGATTTTAAGATTAATTATTAAATATTAAAAATATAACTAGAACCAAACATATTATAATGTGCTAACCTATTCCGGCACACCACCCAACCCTAACCTAACCCAACCTTGAACAATTGCTATTTTCCACACCACCACGGAGGTATAGCACGAGGTGCGTTTTTTTTATAGTGGTATCCCCAATAGGCATAATCCACTTTCACCTACGTGAAAAAAAAGGTACAAGCCTAAGGCCTAACCTAATTTTTTTTTCATGTCCCTGATTTTAGTTCTCAAGGACACTAAACTACGGTTAGGAACTTTATTAAAAGGTCATTGTTTTAAAAGCAAATTAAGTCCTTCAGTGGTATTGATTATATCCGCTTTTGTCAATATCAACCTTGTTAAGACCTTTTCCTCTTCGGATGAGTATTTAAGTTTGGTCGGTGATTTTATCTTCAGATGATTGAAACCAAACTGCAGGTTGGAAGTTGGTGAAGGCAATAGCGCAGTCAGAGGAGACTGGTTTTCTGTCGGAGATTCAGGGGCGAGATCAGCTAGAAACACAAAAATAAATCCAGAACAAATAAAAATAAAAGTATTTCAGTCAATTTTTAGATTTATATATTTACCAATCGGCTGGCCGGTCACCGCGTCTACAAATAACTGCCGCATGATAGGTGCCTTGGGCACTCCAGCACCGACGTCAATTGCAGCACTATGTCTTTTAGCGGCACCGCTGGCCACTGATGCCATTATCTGTTTAACGACTGAGTCATTGTATATCGGCCGATATACAATGTCGGCCACAGGTTCACCATCGGCCTTGGCCCCGAAAGGATAATGGACCTTGGTATAAAATTTGTATGGCACCACCTTCAATGGTTCTGACTTCCAGCGATCAACACGTACATTTACCCTGTCCTTAAGGGATAAAGTATCCTATGACAAAAGAAATAAAAAAACAAAATTTAATATAATATAATATAATAAAAAAATTTTTAACCATAAATCTCATATACATACATCAGAGGATTCAACTTTGTTAAGAAAATTATTTGAAGAATCCTGAAAAAAAAACAATATTCACGTATACATTTAAGCAAAGGAATGAATAGTAAAAACAAATAAAAAAGTAACTATCATACATTGAAAACGTCGACCACTTCCCTGTTCAATAGGTGAAACCTATTTGCCTCCGCCATTTCAGCCTTGGTGGCTATGACCAACTTGGATCTCGAATCATCCCTGCCAACGAACACCCACTCGCATCTAGAATAAATCGAAACATCAGCATAGAAAGAACTAAACATAAAAATGTAAAGGACACTTACGATTTACGGTGGCTATTAGGGTAGACGTAGGAAGCCGGTATTACCTCAAATGAATTAATCATAGCCATTAATCTAACTTAGACATCAGTCAAATCCGCCCTCTTTAAAAAAAGTGACTTGACGATGTCTAGCTGATAGCTATGCGGATTTGTAATTCGAATAAAAACATCTTCTACAGAGACGTTCCCCGCAATGGAAAGTTTGCTAAAAGAAACGTCAGAAGATGCTTACCATAATCCCTAACAAGCCTCTTGATAGAAAAGCAGTCGGCCGATTTTACTGCCGTAGACATTCCACAATCTTGGGTTGTTAGATTGTATAAAATTAATACCCATCGCTCGGCAGCCTACACATGACAATAAAAAAAAAAAATTTTAATTTCAACCAAAATAGGTACAATAACCACGACTTAACTGACCTCATTGGTGGAACAAGCCAGAACGTCTTGCGTTAGGACTTGGAACAACCTACTCAAATCCTTCCTGACATACGAGCCAATAGGCACATGTCCAAACAAATAAAAATTTGTGTAGTTCACACGGCAACCAACCGCCGTTGGGTTGAACCTGACATAGCCGTCCGCGTCGCGTCGACTCTTCCGACGACGACCAGGTAAAACCTGTATGACTGGAAATAACACGGACAATCTTGTTGAATCTAGAAAGTGTGATTTACCAAACGCGTGAAACCGCAGAATCATTTCTAAATCGTAAATTTGTAATAAAACCTACAAACAAAAACATAAATATAACCAGTCGTTAAGGCACACAGAAACCACATTAAACCAATAGAAAATATAGTAAAAAATATACAAACGTTTCGATCCAGTTTTTCTTTGTGGGCCACATCGATAAGTTTACTGAGCTGTCGAAGGACGGTAGTGATTCTACTGTCAACATAATACGGCCAATTCTTCGACAAATATACTAGTAATTTGCGGTTAACGCAAAATTCTACTAGCCGAGAACCGTATGTGCCCATCAGTGATAAGACTTCGTGAGAAGTTTTACCACTGACGACACATTCAACACGGACGCTACACCCGGCGTCCATGAGGAAGTCGGTCATGGAACATAGGAATTTTCCGGCTACATCGTCGACATTCCTCACTTGAGCCATATCGCTGTTCTCGACATGACGGCCGCCGAGCAATAGCCAAGTGACAATGCCGATCGCACTTAACCCGTTTCGAAGCATATGCACCATAACCATGAACTACTACACAGGACTGGACACTATTGGCAGGAGGAGAGTAGGGGATCGTCCACAAAGTTGTACATATTCGGTACACATGCGACACAGCGCCATCTGTGAGATAAGAAATATTTTGTTATATAAAATACCGCCTTAGTAGTTCACACGATTTAAGATATATTTAAGTATATCTTAAATCGTGGTGTTATCCTATAAAAAACGTAGTTCGTACTACTAACAGGCAGAGTGCAGTTACATCGCATGTGTACGCAGGGGCGTCATTTCACATTTTAAACTGAGGTGGCAAGACGTATCGGGTGGTAAGGAATACTCCCTGGTGAAAGGGGGTCCGAGGGATATTCCCGCCCCCTTCCCGATTTTTTTTTTTCAAAAACTGGCTTTAAATTTCTTATTTTTTGAAACTCATTCAGACTATTTCTGTAAAAATTTAATTGCTAACAATTTATCCTAAACAAAATAATTTATAATGACTTGAATTATTAATTAAACCACATGTAAAATAATTATCGGTCACACACAACATAAAAATGTACCTAATTTTAATTTATGTGTGCCTGGCCCATTTGCTTATAAAAAAAGGATAAATCAAGTAAACATGATAAAAAAATTTTTTTTTAAATTTATAGCATACTTTAATTATTTTTACACAAAATTAAGTCTTCTCTTCTGGCTTAAATTAAAGTCGTCGATTACTTTGGAAATGTTTACTTCAATACTTCTTTCAATAGCCAAAAGTGCTAACGAGGACAACCTCTCCTGGCCAATCTTGTTTCTGGTGTATGTTTTTAACCGTCGCAAGCACGAAAAAGACCTCTCACAAGATGCCGAGTTCATTGGAATCGTGAAAAACGTTTAAAAAGCATAGGGAACACATTTTTTAAAGATTTTTGTACAAAAATGTCAATATATGTTCAACACAAGTTCAATATATGTGCATTGCAGTGAATGTACATTGCCATTGGGGCTTCTTGCATAATTATAGCTGCCACTCCTTTGTATGGGCCCCTCATGTTCGATGCCCCATCATAGCACTGAGCACGCAGATTTTTAATGTTCAAATCCATTGAAATCAAAACATTTTTAAGTTCATTTGCCAGTGTTTTGCCATCAGTTCTTTTAGCACGGTAAAACCCCACAAATGACTCATGAACTTCTAACTTTCCATTAACATACCTCAAGACAATAGCTACTTGTTCGTGCTTTGCTATATCTTGAGTTTCATCAGCTATAATTGCAAAAACCTCGGCCTCTTTAACTTCTTTAGCAATGTGACACTTAATTTGTTCCCCAATAATTGACAGTAGCTCATTCTGAAAAGTCGCTGAAGTATACTGAAAATTTTTACGATGTTCCATAAAGAATTTTTTTATTAAACTGTTATCTTTGGAACGAAGCTTCATCAACTCCAAAAAGTTTCCTCTGTTCTTTGAATCTGTAGATTCATCATGACCTCTTAGAGCAATAGATTGTCTGCCACAAAATATCAACGATTCACACAAAGCTTCCAAGTACAATCTATTTTCTTGTACTTCTTCTGAATACTTTTGATTCACTTTTTCCATAACAGTGCCACTTTTGAAAGTTGACCAAATATATTGTAAAAATATCAGTTATATCATTCGAAGTAGAAACTAAAAATAACCGATAACTTCCCAGGAAACTAGTACCGTAGCGCGACGTGTGGTATCGTTATCGCGATCCTAATAATGACTATAATTTTTGTATACATTTTGTATATATGAACATGTATATTTTGTCATGATAGATACCTACAATTATTCTAAAAATATATTTCTTTAAAATATTTAATTATTATTTTTACTATCGATGAGAATTATACTATATTTCATTTACAGGGTATTTTTCAATTAGGGATTTGTAATTTATTGAGACTTTTACTTCAAAATTCTGGGGTGACAAAATACTGGGTTTGAGAATTCTGGGGTGGCAACTGCCACCCCTTGCCACCCCCGAATTACGCCTATGTGTGTACGAACCTTGTACAACTTTGTGTCCGTGATTTTTTCTGTAGTGTCCAGTCCTGTGTAGTAGTTCAATTCAGTGTTGCCATGTCTGGGGAAATTTCCTCATTCTGGAGAAATTTGATTGGTCTGAGGAAATGTTTGGAGAAATAAATAATCTGAGGAAATTTTGGAGAAATAATACCAACCTGGAGAAAGCGAAAAAGAAATCTGAAATTCGTAGCTTACTTTTCTTTGATTATTATTTATTAATTTTATGATGAGCATAATATTATTATTAAATCATGATTAAGCGATTCGATTTGTGATAAGAATATTACTATCACAAATTCTGGATCACCAAAATATGCATATATTTAATTATACACACAGATAACAGATTATACAATTATTACAATTACAAGTTCTATGTTTGCGATTATAGAGTATAGTCGTATAGACGTATGTAGTCTATGAACGATTGAAGGTTCAGTTATTGTATATTTGTCTTGTCATTCAGCCAGTTAATTAGTTAATATTCGTAGTCAGTGTGTGTCATAGTCGTGGACGTCTGTTTTTTATATTTGTAATGTATTCTGATTCTGACGAAGATAATCAAATATCTAAACGGAGATCTTCATTTGGACCCAAAAAAAAGCCGTATGCACATACATTTTGCAATGATTGGTTGAACAACCCATTATTTAGTCGATGGCTGAGACCAAGTATAAAAGGAGACTTATTTTATCATTGCTCAATATGTAACGATGATAATAAAGGTGGTTTATCAGCAGTTCGAAAACATCTTGCATCACAAAAACATACAAAAAATGTCAAATCGGTGAAAAATGTTGTTCCCATTAACAAAATGCTTGAGACAGCCAGTGAATCTGGCAATTCAGTCAAAACTGCCGAGTTACGATTGGCCATGTTTATTTCGGAGCATAATATTGCTTTTAGAACAACTGATCATCTCGTTCAATTAGTCAAAGTACTTAGTTCCGAATCTCAAACTATTAAAAATATATCGTGCAACCGTACTAAAGCTACAAAAATTGTGACAAATGTAATTGGTGCTACTGGATTTGAACAAACAGTGAGTAAATTAAAAACCCAGTATTTTTTATTAATATTAGATGAGTCTACTGATAAGTCATCCATTAAACACTTGGTTTTGGTTGTTAGAATTTTTGACAAAGAGACGTTTACAGTAACAGATCAATTTTTAGACCTCATACAAATCAGCAATGCTACTGCATTGAGTGTATTCAATGCTGTAGTATCATTTTTCAATAAAAATAACATTCCATTCAAAGAAAACTTAATTGGCTTTGCTGCAGATGGGGCCTATACCATGTTTGGAGATAGACATTCGGTTAAAACTTTATTGGAAGATGCTGTACCAAATATTTTTGTAGCTAAATGTATTTGCCACTCTCTTGTGTGCTAGTTATGCATGTGAAAAAATTCCCATTGAAGTAGAGATATTAGTTCGTGATGTATATACTTACTTAAAATACAGTTTTAAGCGTCAAAAAGAATTTATGGAATTTCAAAGTTTTACTGACAGTAAGCCACATAAACTTCTACACCCATGCCAAACAAGGTGGATTTCCTTATTTTCCTGTGTCAATAGAGTTTTGGAACAGTATGCTTCATTAACATTGTACTTTCAAGGCGAATACTTAATTGATTCTAAAGCTACAAATATTTATGACAAACTCACGAATCCAATTTTTAAATTATATTTACAGTTTTTATCATTTATCTTGCCAATAATTTGTGATCTAACTCGAGAATTCCAGGCAGAAGGATCTAAAATTTATATACTTTATGCAAAAATGGAATCAGCTTATAAGACGATTTTAGAATGTTATTTGAAACCAAAATATTTAAACGACACTGAAGTAAGTCATATTCAGTATAGGAATCCAAACCATTATTTACCAACAGAACAAATCTATCTTGGAGGAGATTGTAGTGCTGCATTTACTACTAATCCTAATATACTAAATAGAGTGGAAAAAAATACATTTTATGATAACTGTTTAGCTTTTTATGTTGAATGTTGCCATCAAATTTATAAAAGATTTCCTTTTAACTCAAATCATGTGAAGTTACTAAAATCTTTAACATTTATTGACCCAAAAAACATAAAAGGTATTCCATCAGTTGCTCCTATTGCATCACTGTTGCCAAAACTAAGTTTTAATTATAATAAATTAGACCAAGAATGGAGACAAATGAGGAATATGAATTTAGATTTCAATTTAAATGTTCTTGATTTTTGGAAATATGTATTTAAGTTAATTGATGGTAATGACAATCCAGTATTCCCAAACATGATCAAGCTTGTAAGCTATATACTAACATTACCTCATTCAAGTGCCGCAGTAGAACGTATTTTTAGTACCATTAACCTCAACAAAACAAAAACTAGAAACAAATTATCCACAGAATCATTAATTGGCATATTACATTCAAAAAATTTAATAAAAAGTGAACAAAAGTCATGTTTTAATTTTTCTGTTACCAAAGAAATGTTACAAAAACACAACAATAGTATGTACAAGTAACTATAAAATAATAGTAACTCGATGATCATGTTATATAGGTACCTTAAATTAAATATTATACCTAATTGTTTAAATTGTATCCTATATTGTATCTCAAAAGACTGAGATTTTTTAATATTATAATACAGTTTATTATTATGTTAAGTTTGTTCGTATTATATAAATACCTATGTTGTTGTAACTTGTAGTCCATAACTATTCAGTTTGTTTAATTGTAATATTCAGTATGTATAAAATAAATATTTTATATTGCATTTCTCTTACCTACATGATTATGTTATATACCTAATTGTTTAAATTGTACCTCAAAAGACTGAGATTTTTTATTATTATAATACAGTTTATTATTATGTTAAGTTTGTTAATACTATATAAATACCTATGTTGCTGTAGTACATAACTATTCAGTTTGTTTAATTTAAAATAAATATTTTATATTGCATTTCTTTTACCTACATGATTATGTTATATACCTAATTGTTTAAATTGTACCTCAAAAGACTGAGATTTTTTAATATTATAATACAGTTTATTATTATGTTAAGTTTGTTAATACTATATAAATACCTATGTTGCTGTAGTACATAACTATTCAGTTTGTTTAATTTAAAATAAATATTTTATATTGCATTTCTTTTACCTACATGATTATGTTGTATACCTAATTGTTTAAATTGTACCTCAAAAGACTGCGATTTTTTATAATACATTATTATACACAATATTCTAATACATTTTGTTGAAATATAATATTTAGTATTAAATATATAAAAGTATAAGAGAGAAATGTTTTTTAAATGCGCAAGTTGTTAGGCATTAAACTTATTCGTAGGCATAAAACCAGACCAGTAACGTTGACGATTACTATTATAGTAATAATTATTTAGTATCCATGGATGTTGTACCTACCTATAACAGGGTTGAAGTCCGTGAAATAAAAACACCTGCGACCTACGTACGTATTCTATTTATTCCAATACCCGTTTACAACTATAACTATACGATATCTAATAATTAATATCGATAGAACTTACTATAGAAGTGTTTCAGTGTTTGTTTAATTAATATTTACCATCTATATAGTCATCTATATTGTCATGTAAATAGTCATATCTATTATCTGCGTTATTTACTTATCACGTTGGTGTATAATCTAAGATAACACCCAAACATTTTCCCCTTGTATTTCGTAGCTGGTATCAATTATCATAATTAAATGGTATATCCACGGACTAAGATATAATGGACTGGAAACGACAAGGTGGGCGGGTGACGGGGGACGGCCCGCAAAAGGTGTCTCTGTTATCATCAACACTCATAATCGAATGTTTTCAGCGCTACCAGTGGTTTTATTTTGCGTCACATTTTGTATCTCAGTCACGGCCTTAGAAGATCTTCTAAGGCCGTGATCTCAGTCCATGTTTTATACAGAGGGCGCTGTAAACTTTCGATTATGGTTGCGACCCCCCGCATTTGCTTCTTGTACATACTTTCGAGGTCACTGATAAGCTGCTCGTTTCCAGTCCATTATATCTTAGTCCGTGGGTATATCATTCAATATACAATTCACAAGTTTGGTGTGTTACCATCGGCGAAGACCGAGCGAAGCGAGGTCTGAGTCTAAATAAAATCTGGGGAAATTTCAAGTGTAATCGAAACCTGTGAAATTTTGACCTGGCAACACTGTAGTTCATGCTTATAACACGTTATATATCAACATCAATAACAAACCCTTATACTATCATAGATATATAATAGTACACTTTAGAAGTTTCAAGTAGGTACCCACGAATAATATTATATAATGACAACAAAATAACTAGGTTTTTTAATATGTAATTTCGTCCAAATTTGAACATAAAATGACTATAAAAATAAACTGTGATTGTATATTTTTTAGATTTTTCGGTAAGAGAATTAACTACTTACGTGGAATCTTGTTTTAAATTTTCAATCCTTAGCTATAAAAACTGAACATTTTATAATTTATTAATTACGATGATTAATAATTTTCGAGATTTTGAAAAATTCTGTCAAAATTCGATGTTTAAATGCTTATAAAAAATAAATTGTGCCTATGTATTTTTAATATTTTTCAACTGATATTGTAACAATATATCAGGATCCTTGTATTAAATTTTTACACTTTTTGGCCCAACAGATAAAACTTTATTGATATTCATAGAAAAAAAAAACTAAACAAATTTAAAAATGAAAATATCCGTAAACAGCTCAAAAAGAGTCAAAATAGTGAAAAATTCAGTGAAATTTTCATGTATATATAGTCATTCGTTTATGAATAACAACAAAATAAGGAAATCGCTACATGAGAAATCAAGTGAACATCCAATGTTGTAAAAATTTTAATTTCAAACGCTCCTAAAAATTTAATTTGACGATAGAGATTTTTTTATTGATAAAGGTAGACAAACTTATGAGTAATCTTGTATTACATTTTTAAATCTTAGATTTAAAAAGAAAAATTTTTACGAATTCTTAACTCAAAATAATTTGCCAATTTTCGTGATTTTTCCATATTTTGTCAATTTTTGAACTTTAAATGCTTATAAAAAAAAACTGTGACTAACGATTTTTAATATTTTTCATCTGCCTTTGAAACAATATACTAGGAGCCTTGTATTAAATTTTCAAGTTTTTTTAACTAACAAATAAAATTTTATTGATATTTCTAGAAAAAAAACTAAAAAAAAATGAAAAATGAAAATGTCCCTAAACAGTTCAAAATAAATCAAAATATTTTGAAAATGTTATCGTGTATAGAAATGCAAATATAAACAACCAGTGAAAATTTCATGTATCTACGGGTATTTGTTTTAAAGTTCCACCAAAAACCAAATTCAATTTTCTGAGAAATCGATTTTGCGTAAAAATTCCCGTTTTTCCTTAATTTTTCTTTTGTTTTTCTTGGCGCTTTTGAAAAGTACTGGGAAATTTGGAAATTTGACCTCCCCAATGCACCAACGATATTCACTTTCCAATCGGACAAGATACTGAAGTCGAAAATCAAAGCATTATTTCGACTAGTTATCGTGTACACACAAAAAATAAAAAATAGAAAAACACACATCATTGTAAAATCAATACATTCATCACTCAGAATCTAAAATTATTTGTATATCCAATTTATGGTAAAATGAATTGATAATATACAGACATACAGTTTGTCTATTACTTAAGATTCTAGCTGTTGAAGATAGTTCATTTCACAATGCCTAGAGTATGTTCAAATGTAGGTAAAGAAGAAAATGATCTAACACTTTTTAGAGTGCCGATCAATAGTGTTAGAGCACACAAATCACAAGATGTTTTTGGTACTCAAGAAACATTAGTTCCCGGTAAAACTGTTTTATGTGAAAAACAATTTTTGTCAACAGACATTGTAAGACAAAAAGAAATTAAATAATAATATGGTATTACAAATCATGTTATTTGTACAGTGGGTATATTTTTAATATCATAATAATAAAATATCAAGAAATTGGTTGAACTAGACCGGTTTAAAATTATCCCACACCGGGATAATGCACCATGTAAATGATATGGTCCAAACATCCCAGTACATTATTTTTCACATCGGTTTGGACGAATGGATTTTTTGTAAGTTAGGGTGGAGTGGCCACCTTTAGCATTTTTTTCTGGTGATATTTAATTTATTCTATCTACGGTTATTAAAAATTTAACCATTAATACTTCATAGGTTCACTAATACATGGTTTGAATTTCAAATGGCCATATTATCTCTATGTATCGCTTACTTAAAGTAACCTAACATAAAACTTTACTTATAGTCTTACTTAAATTTTTCATATACACCAAGATTACTAGGAAAGACAAAAAGATTGCAAAAAGATATTGTCTATACTTAAGATGTAATTCTGACATTGGACATTTATAATCCAAATCATTTAAATCTACTACAGATAAATCACTTTCAACTAATACAACTTCGGTATGTTCTTCATCAGAATCTTCAAAGTATTGTACTTTACTTCAGTTTCAGAAACTACTTTAATAACTGTGGCCACAAATGTATAGGAAATAAACAACAAAAGCTGCGGAGGTTAGAAGACATTTTACTTATTTTCACAATGCTTTGCAATTTTAGTTAAAAGTTTTATCTATATATATAAAAATGAATTGCTGTTCGTTTGTCTTTAAATTTCTTTTATTATTTGCTTATTTTGTTGTTATTCATAAACGAATAACTATATATACATGAAAATTTCACTGAATGTTTATATTAGCATTTCCTTTATACCATACAATTTTGAAAATATTTTGACTCTTTTTGAGCTGTTTACGGATATTTTCATTTTTAAATTTGTTTAGTTTTTTTTTCTATGAATATCAATAAAGTTTTATCTGTTGGGCCAAAAAGTGTAAGAATTTAATACAAGGCTCCTGATATATTGTTACAATATCAGTTGAAAAATATTAAAAATACATAGACACAATTTATTTTTTATAAGCATTTAAACATCGAATTTTGACAGAATTTTTCAAAATCTCGAAAATTATTAACCATCGTAATTAATAAATTATAAAATGTTCAGTTTTTATAGCTAAGGATTGAAAATTTAAAACAAGATTCCACGTAAGTAGTTAATTCTCTTACCGAAAAATCTAAAAAATATACAATCACAGTTTATTTTTATAGTCATTATGTTCAAATTTGGACGAAATTACATATTAAAAAACCTAGTTATTTTGTTGTCATTATATAATATTATTCGTGGGTACCTACTTGAAACTTCTAAAGTGTACTATTATATATCTATGATAGTATCAGGGTTTGTTATTGATGTTGATGTATAACGTGTTATAAGTACCTAATGGATATTGTGATAATGTGATATGATTAATTTGGAATTTATTATACCTAGGTCAATTTTTTGTTAAATAATTTAGAAATGTTGATCTATTGAATAATTTCATGTTTATTATAAGTGTATTATAATACTATTCTGTAGATACTATTTTATTACCAATTATATCATTATATTATTATTAGTTAATAATAATTAGGTATATTTAATAAAACAATTTCTTAACTAGGTAATAGGTGTATAGGTATTTTGACAAATTAAAACAATATTACACAATATAATAATAAATACTTTTACATGTTGTAAAATAAAATAGTTTTATGAAGCTTCTGTCTTTTTGTAGCCACCTTCATTATTGAAGAAGTTAATATTTTGCTATAAGAGTGTAATCTTATATTTAAATATGTGTGTGAAATTAGGTTAATTAATTTAATTTTGTGAGGTCTTGCATGTATGTCTGTTGCATACCAACAATCTATACTTTCATAAAAAAGAGTGGCCGATAATGCTAATGTATTTTGAACCCAGAGGATTATTTTAGTATCTACATTCTTAGACAACAATCAGAAACTACAGACTTAAAGTATGTTTCAATGGTTTTGATAACTCTGAAAACACTTTCCGATGCTAATTCTAAGCCTCCCCTGTTCTTCATTCTTGTGAGAGTTTTGAATGATTCATTCACTACAGTACAGTATGTATGATCTTGCACATATGAATCATCTGTCACAGCTTTGATGCGTTTTTCACAAATGAGTACTGGTAATATTTTTTTTATTACATATCCTGCTATATAATAAAGCACAATCTCTGTCAATGAATTTAAAATCGGATTGTTGCAGTTGTCAGTTATTAATTGTACCTGTTCCTCATTTTCCAGTACATGTTCAGTTTTTTTATACTTCCATTTTAATGAAAACAAAGAATCTTCATGAAAAGTCTTATAAGGAACAATTTCCAGTTGATTGTTTGATTGAAATATGCAGTAAAATACTTCTTAAGGCGTACTTAAACTGTAGACAGTTTGGATTATCATTATGTCCAAAACGTCCTCTTATATTACGAAAAAACTACTCAATATAATCTTGACTAAATTTGTAAGTTAAAATATATAGAAAACTTTGATTGGCAAGTAATTTTTTTAGATATTTCAAGTATTGATTTTATTGCAGTTGCGAAACCAAGAATACAAGTTTTCCTCTGACTTTTCCATAAATCTACTCCATCAACAGTTTTTAAAGAGTATAAATATTTGATTAAATAAGTCATTTGATTTTCCAGGTAAACAATATTGTTAGTTCTAATAGGTTGCTTATGTCCTTTGGCAAATGGATTTCTTAAGTTAAGAAAATCAAAAATTTCATCAACTACGTATAAATTTAATTGTTGGCTCGCAATTTTTAAAATTATCTAATGTATTTTTCAGATACTGCAATGAATCAGCTACAGAACTGCTCAACGTTTGTTCGGCCAACTTCACCTTCATGCTGTTTGCATTCCAGTTAATGTGAGATGTGCTCAACTTATTTGTAAATTTGAACCCAATCTCACTTTGAAGTTTACAAAGTTGTTCTATGTATCTCCATTATAATAAGTTTCCATCTTCATCTTTGAATGCCTTGAATGTACCTAAAGCATTTCTTGCCAACTTAATGTTATGACAAGCATCTGGAGTTAAGTAAATATTTGGTGTATTTGGATCGATATTAAAATGTGTTTTTAAATCTTCAAATGTTTGGTTTAAATATTTAAACCTAATATTTGAAAAGTACTACAATTAGCGTATGCACCATCACATGTTACACTTAACACATTAATACCATATTTTTGACATTCTGATAATGCTATACGAGTTAACTGGGCCTGCACTGATGATTTCATTTTATCCACAAACCAATAGCCTATAGGCCATTTCCACGCTTTCTTTAAGCTTGATAACATAAATACCAAAACTTCAGATGCTGGTTGTTCACAGTCTTCAATTGTTAAATTATTTCCGTAATCACAATATCCAACATATCTACCTGTTATGTATTAAGCACAATTAGTATTTCAAATAATATATAAAGTAATAATGAATAAACCTGTTAGTAGCTTTATCCCAATGCACTTCTTTCTTTATGCTCATAGAGTCTTATATCAAGCAATAGTATTTATCAACATCTTCAAATTTACCTATTTCTATTAACACATCAAAAATCCAGTATTTACATTTACATTTGAAAGCCAGTTTCTAATTGCACTTGGATTCGGCAAATGTATTGAAGACCTGAACATTTATCTTATTTTTAGAATGTGACATTGAAATGAATTGTGTAGAATACAAATGTTTAATGTAATCATCACATATTACCTTACAAAATCATTTAGGTGAATAAAAGTAAAGTGTAGTAGCAAATTTTTAACATCATCACTGTATCGTTTTCCTGAAGTTTACTATTTCTAACTAGATCTTCTAGGAAAACACTTGTAAAATTTTTACCTATTATTTGTGTTGTCTCAGTATCAGTTGAGGACTTATTTGTTTCCATTAACATCTAAATAATGTAATTAATATATTTAACAATTATGTATACTGTGTTACTGTTTTGTGTATTATGTTATATTTGTTTAATTATAATCTTTGTGTAAGATGCATTCCTAATCTTTATTATGCAATAAACAGCTATTGTGCAAAAGTTTAATTATTAAATATACAATAAACAAACCTCAATGTTGGTTATTTTTTTGTTTTGTATTCTAACTTTTTGTTGAAGAAGCTTAACTTTTTTCCTCAGTCCTCTTTTAATAGGAGTTTCAACTTCTTTTTGTAGACGTTTCCTCTTCAATTTGTGTATTGGCATACAATCTAAATCATCAATTTGAACAATAATAAATAATTTAAAAACTTTTTTTTTAAATTTAATTAATCAAATCGAACTAATAGGTATGGGAGTTAATAATATCATTAAACACAAGCATAAATTAGTAATCAAGATTGCAATTAAGAAAAAATTATAATTAAATTGTATTTTGTACCTAGCGTTTCCACATTATAATTCGGAGGTGGAGGTGATGATTTCTGATCAAAAGAAATTGCATTTTTTATTGACAAATACAAAATGCCATAGTTTTCTGAACTTGTTGGGCTAGAACATTGTAAACTACTTATTGTTGACACTGAGTCAGCAATATCTACAAAAACAAATTATTATACTTAACATAAACCTAATAATTTGATATAAGACTTACTATTTTCAGTGGTCTGATCTATTAATTTTGGAGAAGGTGATTTTGTACTAAAATAAGTGTGATCACCATATGTCAGCTTTCTTTTCCTCACAGGATCACTATTGAACATACTAGGTACCGAAGTTTCTTTCAATAACTTTATAAAGTACCCTTGGTAAAAGTCGTTGTTTGTAAAGTGTTTGCTACAAATTTTGCTATAACGAGTAGGAACAAAATTCTCTCTTTTAATAGCTTTAACCCACATTTGCTTTTTCACTTCATCAGAAGGAAATCTATTTTATAAAAATAATTTAAGAATATTTAATTATATTTTATTAAATTTTTAAAATGCATTGTGTTAATTATTATTATTTAATTTTTAATTACCCGAAAAAATGCAATTTTCCTGTGCTGTTGGCTTTTCGATTACCACGACTACAGTATTTTTCGACACAACACGTCATAGGCATTTTTAACAAAATGTAATATTTTTTACTTTATACAGATATAATATAATATTAAATGTTATTAACAATACATATAAATTACACTTAAAACTTTCATGTGTAGAAAGTAAATATTTTGTTCGCCATCTGATATTAGTACACGCATAGAAATTTGGAGTTATTTTAACTACAATGATAGTTAATGTTGTACGCATTTGAACGTAGATTTTGAGCTAAGGCTGTCTTGCAGTTGAATTGACATCAACATAGGAGTTAAATTTGTATGTAAAATATACGACAAATTGGAGTAATTATTAACCATTTTTGTGGTTAATTTAACATTAAGACGTGTTACAGTAGGTAGCCTTATAAAAGCTGAGTTAATTTATAATCCTTGAGCGTTGTTTTAGTTAAAATAATTGTCGTAATTACTATCATCCTAAGCTCGCTTAATAGTGGGTTAACTATTATTTGGTGTTGATTTAACCTCTGAATTCCGTGATTTTACTATATCCGACACATTGTAATAACATTATCAGTAGTTATCAGTGTCATCACTAACGTTAAATTAATTTATTACAGGAGTCAGCTGATATATTATATTGGTGTTGTTTTGACAACATCAAGTTTTAAAATTACACTTAATTAAATGTTAAATTAGATTTTGTGTATAGTGTATCTAACCTTAAATTCATTTAAATCAGGCATAAGCTCTATAGTCAAAACAATTTTTAATTTTGTATAGAAAACATTTGTTTGAAAAATAAATTTAATAAATTTCAACTTTTAACACTATTGTGGTGAATACTGAATAATGATAATGCTTATTGTTATAATTTTTTTATATCCATGTAATAAACAAACACAAGTTTAATTAGAATAACATTTATTTAATTTCAATATTTTTTTACAAATTTAGAACAATAAGTATATTAATATATAGTTTTATTAATAAATACTAATTATAAAAATAAAGTTTACAATTTAAAATGCAAATATTTTAAAGTAGCATACATTTTACCATTCTCTAGAACTCTAGCCACAGTTGGTGTTGAATCAGGTAATTCATTAATATAGCAGCCAATATGATTTGAAATATTTATTTCTTTAGTATTTTCAATTTCATATGCATGGTAATGTGGATCAAAACCTATGCTTGAAATTGGTCTCAGTATAAAATAAGGGTTCCTAGATTTCCCTACAAGCAGACTTATTATTTCCCCAAAAATACAGCCATCAAGATTTACATCAATAACCATAAGTAAGCCTTTTTTATAATAAACTCCTTTAAATTTAAGCCAAGATGCATACAAACTGGGAATAATTCTTGAGGAAAATTGTACAATGGTGCTGGAAACTCAGAATTGACAACAATCTCTTTTCCAGCACCTAATTTCAATTCATGTTGAAAACCAGTTTTTGAAAGAAGGCGACTAACCATTTGAAGTTGTAATTTATAGGCTAATGTATGACCAAGATTTATGCGAAAAGGTATTGCATTTGCCACACCTTTCAAAATCTTATGCTTTTTTTCAAACCGTATACATGATGTTAACTTTATTGGACCATACGACCATAATGGGTTAAATTATGAAATTTTGGTTTTAAATTGCTTTTTGACAAGATGAGATACAGGCTATTATGTTGAGCAACAATAGAATCTAGTAATAAAGCACAATCACTTTGTATTCTACACGCACAACATAAATCAACTATCTGTGGTAATAAAATGTATAGTTTCCAGTTTTGAGAATGTTTAGGGACTAACTCACCTACAATTAAACCAAAATTTCTTACTAGGCATAACATCTCCGATGCTGACATAATAACTATCCCATTATTTAAGTTGTTCTGATTTATTTTTGGAGGACAGTTTTTGCGTTCTGTAACACCGTAGTCAAAAAGAGTTATTCTAGAATTTAGTTGGTTCAAAGTAAAATATTTTTTATCAATAAGATTTTTAATTACTAGTGCCATGTCATAACGCGCCACTCCTTCAGGAATGTCGTGCATAAAATCAAAAACCATACTTTGTACAACATGAAAATTGGGCACTTTGTTAAATATATATCTTTAATTTAATCCAGAATTAGACACACAGTTTAAAATAATATCTGTTTCATAATTATTTTCATTCCGTATTAAAGTGTCAACTTCGCGTACCATTTTATGAAGATCATGTTTAGAACAACGATAAATTAAGCAACAGTAATTAGCAACGAAACCCAAAATTAAATTTAGACCTAAATTGTCTCCTAATACTAAACCAAGAGCAAAGAATATTGCGATTTCGACCAAGTCAACTTGTATTGTAATGCCATTGGTTTGAAGATCTTTCAACTCATTGATTAGGAATGAAAACATAATTTCATTTGTCACTTTATTAATTCCTCGATCAGAGTGAAATAAAAATGCTATAAAAATGTTTTCCAAGGCAGACAAATATTCATGAGGAAATACTACTACTGAATAATAAATACATCCCATTTTATGTATTCCAGAATGTGAACCCAATGGGTTACCTAATTCAACATCATCATAGTATAAGTCAATAGGGAATACAATTTTTTCTGAAAAATTACGTCTAATTTTTTTCCAAGTGGAACCATCTAAAAATGAAATCATTGTTTCATTATTCGAAAGTTAGCTGATGTTGATTGTACAACTGTGCTTGTTTTATTGAATCGTTCCAACAAAGAAGTCCAAAATACGGCCAAAAAGACCGACTCAAATGAACTCAAGTTATTTTTAAAACCTGCAGCTTTTCTACGATTTATGTTTTTTTCAGAATTATTATTTTCTGTATCATTCAATGTTTCCATAAATTCTTCCCAGCTATTTTTGAAAGAAGAACATGCATTATAACGACTATACCACCTAGTTCCAGTAGCTCTTTTTACTACCTTCTGATTTGGTTTCAATTTCTGTTTCATCAATTGCCACCGAGAAGTAGATTTTGCAAAAAATTCATAGATGGCTTCTAAGTAATCAAAAAAAAAATGCCGCTCTTGATAGAATCGTCAGCGGACAATCCAACGAGGTTTAGACTATGTCCTCCAGATGGTACATAAATTGCTAATGGATTTAGATTTTGTATCGTTGTTTTTAATCCTGAGTAACATCCAGACATGTTTGCGGCAGTATCATAAGATTGACCGCGGCAATCCTGTAAATTCAAACCAAATTCTTCGAGTGTACTTGTAACTGCATTTAGCATGTCTATTGCCTTATGTCCAACATTGGGTATACATTTTAAAAATCGTTCAACTTCAGCTGGCGTATCTTCTTGAATTTCTCGTTTTACGTATATAATTACAAACGACAATTCATCCACGTGGCTGATATCGGGAGTTGAATCAACAACAATGGAAAAATACTTACTACGATTTACTTCGTCAATAATCACATTTAATACTTTTTTTTCGCAATCAAAGAAATAAACTCTTCACAAATTATAGAAGACAGATAGGATGTTTTACCCCGACCCGGGTTTCCACAAGTAGCTAAACGATTAGACATAAAAGGATCGAATTCCGCAATAAGCTCCAAGCACATCATAAAATTCCCATTCTTATTTGACCCAAATTCCTCATTCTTCCCTCTAAATGGTAATCCTCCACTACCAAGTTTTTTTTACTACCGCTACAACTCGTTGAAGCACATTTTGCCAATAATTCATTTCATTTTGAATTTGTAGTTGGAGCTCTTTATCTATTCGATTTTTCAACTTACTTCTGTTTAAACAAGTGCTCGAGCTTTGAACATGCTCTGAGGAATTTTCATGGGAGGTTAGGCCGCTGTGTACATTATTCCAATCATCATATCCATCTGTACTAAATTTTGAACTACCATAAATAAACGACACGGAATGCAAAAAAGTGCCTTTTTACTCGAAGAATAGCATAAATATTTTCTGTGCAGTTTTCCCTTTTTTATTTTGCTCTCAAATGCAAGTTTTGTCAATGACCGATATCCACTTACTGAGGAGTAATACCTTCTAGTGACAGAAAAATCTTCGGGTATGTTCTGATCGATGTCTCTCGAAAGTAGTTGGTCTATCCATTTGGCAGGATCTGTATTTACAGTTATATCATCAAGAGATACTAGAGATTTCGGGGCTGTACATTTAGCTATATCTATTGAAATCAGATTTCTAGCATCACCTGCGTGGTTTCCTTTCTCTAGCTCTAAAGGTGTTGAAACAGACAAAATGGTAGGGCTAGGCGTAATATCTAATTCAGTATTAGGATGACAAGTTGAACTCGTTGAAGTACTTGTAGTTAAAGTAATAGTACTTGTGGTTAATGTGAGAGTAGTAGTTAAAGTAGATGAGTCTATATAAATATAATAATATTCAGTAATAAATTTAGCATTTTTTCGTGAATATTTATTTTTTAAACGTTCACTGCGGATCATATTACAATACACATTCCTATATTACCTATATTAATATATTAAAATATAATTTCGCACACTTAACACCACGGAGTTAGGTACAATAATACAAATAAGAAATGCCAATTGGCGCACAAAAATAATAAAATAATACAACTGCGATTCACGACTGTGATATATCAAATAATTTTAAAACATCTAATATTATAAAAAAAAAACGTCGATTTGCGACTACGAATCGATAGGTGGCGAAGTAGTACGAGGGCGATATTATATAATTGATATAATTTAATTAATATTATTTTATTCAAGCGTCGGCT
The DNA here is from genome assembly GCA_949089665.1 of Macrosiphum euphorbiae. Classification (NCBI taxonomy): domain Eukaryota; kingdom Metazoa; phylum Arthropoda; class Insecta; order Hemiptera; family Aphididae; genus Macrosiphum; species Macrosiphum euphorbiae. Next base: position 23,182,747 of record CARXXK010000002.1, read on the forward strand.
GAGACACATAGTATTGTAAAATATTGTGCGGATGACGCCAATTTATTGGCAGGTTAACCTAACCACAGTGAACGTGTCATCAAAAATTTAAAAAAAAAAATATTTATTTATTTATTTTTATTTATTTTTTAATTTTTTAAGGCATCAACTGCGAGGTTATTAGCCTGTGGTACTGTAGGGGGAAAACTGTAGGTTGTTACACGTGGGTATATTTTGGCAGAATTTCGAGTGGGGCACCCGTAGGTTTCTGCCATGCCCCGGAGTGGGGGATGGCGGCACTTGTTCTCCGGACACCGTGACTTGCCCGGAGAAAAATGCCGCCCAGTGGTCGAGAGAATCGAACCCGCGACCACCATCGCCGCAGACGACGTGTTAGACCGCTCGGCCACCTCGTCCCCCAATATTTATTTTTTAGAAATATAGAGTAAATTGTTTTTACCTGTTTTTAAATTTGTGAAAAAAGTATCGAGTTTTCTTATTTTTTGAATAACCCTTTTTTCTTTTTCTTCATGCTCTTCTCGCAGCTTTTTGTATTTTGCACCATTTTTTATTTTTCTACCATCACTCATTGTGATTTAATAATTTGAACAATTATAACAAAAATAAATAAAGACGTCGTTACACTCGTAACACAAGTTGCACTGTCGCGGTATACTAATAAGCAGAATATTGTTATAATAAGGATTAAAGAATATGTATAATATTATTTGTAATTGTAAGTAATAGAATCACGAAAATAAAATATAATTGACAAAAACAACGTCGTATCGGCTATCGCCTTAATGTATAATATGTGTAATCATATATTCATATATTAATGATTTTATCATATATTTAATATAAACCGTTTCCGGGAAAAACATAGATTCGCTAATAATAACAATAAAATTCTAGTTGATCGCATTCACCGAAACCATTTCATTTTTTTACTGAGTTAATAAGCTAATACTCATAACTAGGGCTCGGATGTTGTTGCATTTGCAACTTTTTTTCTATTGTTCGGATTCGTTGCTAAGTAGGTTATAAATTTGTTTCAAACGAGTACCAATTAATATATAAAAAATTTAAGTGCAAATTTTTGCAATTTTGATCTTTTTTCAATTTTATTGCAATTTTGTTGATTGTCGTCATTTTCAATACAATTTTATGTATTTTTTTGTGTTTTCACTTTTTTTTGTTAGATTATACAGGTTTAATCTATGGTTATGTCGGGCTTATTTGACCGTCGTCGTTGGCGGTAACTTAAAAAAAGAAATAAAAATAGTTTAAATAAAAAGTTTTAAATTTTGATAAAATTATTTATAGGTTTCTGAAAATATAAGAAGACCGGACAATTTACCAGATTTTTAATGACAACTGACAAGAATTTGAATTTGAATCTTTTTTATTATCTACTCGTTTAAAACCTACCTAATAAAACTTTTAAATATTACTTAATAAAATGACTTAATCCATTTCATAAAATAATTTTTTAATATATTTTTTTAATTTTTTTGGTACAAAATATTTTTTTATTGCAATTTTTAAGTGCAATTTTGGGTTTTTTTCACAGCAATAATGCAATCAATTTTATAACATTTTGAGTGCAACAACATCCGAGCCCTACTCATAACTCATAAGACGTTATAATATAATTTTATAAATACATTTTTTTCTTAAGTGCGGCAAATTTTCCGCCCTAACAAATTTGCCGCTCCAATCACCTCATTGTTTTGCCTGTAGGGTAACCCGACGCTGGGTTGGATATATGTTATCACCACACATTGATAAGAAATTAATATCGTTTTCAATTACCCCTATTTTCATTTAACCCACTTGACCCTAATTGTGTGCCTTTATTAACTCGACACTGTTGTCCAACTGTGATTTTAATGTTTTTGAAAGTATTAAATTGGTATAATTTTATTCCTGGTATTATATCTGGATTCAGATTTATATTAATATTATAAATACTACTTTTTTACATATAGTTACAATATATAATGAATTTGTTCAATTGAAATGTAATTAATAAATATAACTTATAGTAACATGAACAACAAAAGCTACAGCTGACTCAACAAGTGACGGTTTCCATGAATTTTTGTTATTTTTGATTTGTGTTTTAGTGGGCACAAGATATGGAATTAGGAGAAGTTTGAGAATATTGCACGCCCTGGTATCTTATATAAGGGTAATAAATAGTTTAAATTAAAACAGTCAAGTACATTTTATGTAAAAATATTATTTTAATTGATGGATTTATATTTTATACTCACTTCCACTGAGTTGTACAGCATCGAGTTGTTTCAATAAGTCTTTACCATAAATTATTTGAAAAATAAGTCCACTTTTTTATAAATGTTGTCCAGCCATGTAAAAGATTCTTAATGCTGGGATACTCCAAATTAAAATCTTCAAATACCTTAAAAATATAAATCTTGAATAAAGATACTCACTAATTTTGTGCCATGAATTTTTATATTTATTTTAAAAATTACCAGAACATATCCTTTTGGGCCACATACAATAGGCCAGGATTTAAAAATTTCAGACAAATGACGTTTTGAAATGTCAGAACCATGGATTTCTGTTTTCCTTATATCATAAGTAACTTTCCAGTGTTTAATAACTTCTTCAAAGTCAGAAGATGGACCTGACTGACTCAATCAGACTTTAGCAGCTTCAATTTCATCTATTAGAATCAATGTTATTAATAAATAAACATTTCTACAAATTAGGCATATTTTATAATTGTATTACCAGAAAAGGTTATAACTGCAGGTGATATATCATTAGCACATTTAGTTTTTCTTCCACCTTCAATAGCACCTATACTTCTCAAACGACGCGAGACATTCTTCCACCTTTCAACTAATTTCCCTTTGGCATGAGAATTATTTAAACTGCTCGATGGTATGAAATATAGTTTCTATATAAGATGCATAGTATAATAGTTTTATTTTTCATAAATATGCTGAAATTTATTTCATAACCAACCTCTTGTTCTTTAGGAAATATTTCAATAATTAAAGATGCAATTTTCTGAAAGTAAAAGTCAGTACCCCTGAAAATTATCAAAATATTACCAAATAAATAATACTACACATTAGTTATATAATATTTAATTGGCTATTACTCTACTACTCAGATACTATTCTAATACTAATTATATTCAAATCAATTCTCAATTGGTAGATTTCTGTTATTTTAAACCTAGGAAATTTAAAATACATTATATTCTTGAATATATATAAATATAAATTTTACTTACATCAAATATTGATGGTAAAATACAAATACAACTAAATAAATAATAAATTATAAATTAAATTAAACTCTGTAAAAAAAACCTAACTTTATATAGGTTTGTTCTATAAATGTGCAGTTATAAATATTGTTATATTATTAACATTGATCTAGACTAAATTTTTGAAACTAGGCTCCTACCCTGATTTGATTTATTACCTGCTCTTATCTTGAAACAAATAATGAATTAATAGTTTAGTTAGGCTATTCTGAGCTTCATCTGAGAGGAGGCCATTATTGACATTAGCATCAGCCATAATGAAACGACCATCATTTGTTGTCTGCAATAAAGCCATAATTGTCTACAAATAATTCATTAAAATTGTTTACGAGCTCATACACTGTTATAGTACATTAGCATATTACCCGTGAAGTCCACTCCATTGGCTTATATACACCATACTTGGGTTGTGGAGGATATGGAGAATATCTATTAAAACTACTTGCACTAGAACTTATATTATTATCGTTTTTTGCTACATTCAAAGGGGTAATGATGTAATCTTCATTTAAATTATGTATACTTCCAGAAAAACTATCATATCTTTGATCTTCAAAAAACTGCTATAAGTTTAAGATGATGTTTGAGATAAATAAATTAAAATAACTTATTGAATAAATTAAACTAATATTTAAATTCATAATGTCTTATATTATAGGTAGGTACTTACATCAATATATTGTATATTTTCGTTATCGCCCTGGTCCATAATTTATAAGTAAATTAGTTTGTAGATAAGTATCGAATATTACTTTTTACACAATATTTTTGCACCTTTAAATCAATATGGTACGAGACACGATGCCACGATGGAGTTAAAACGAATAAGTAAACTAATCGTAACAGATTGTATAGGTTATGGCTAAAATTAATTTAATATTTATTGTTTACAATGTTTAATGTTGTTATAATGACTTGTCATGTGGTACCTAAAATTACACATTATGAATTGTTATCAACACTCCTCGGGTTAGGTTTGATGGTGAATTAAATTACTTTGAAGTTAAATCAACACTTTTTTCTTCTTATATATACTTCTAATATAGTTAAAATAACGTGGTTATTCATTTGTAAATTGTACTATTTGTTTATATTTAAAATGATGCTCAATTTTGTTATATTAAAGTCATCTTGTTAACCAAATCTACTAATTACGGTAGCTACAATGACATTATTACAATGTTATAGATTGACTAATTGTGTACATTTCATACCAACAAACAAGAGTTTCAAAATAACTATTTATTGTTGCTTAATTTACGTTTAATTAGAGTCACGACAATTCATAACAATATTGTCAAGTGATCTACACTCATGATGACTCCCGACAAAGTGTTATCGTGAATAGAACCCAGTATTAACTAGACATTTTGCTCCTATCTATTGTAGATTTAACTCCGAAATTTCTATGCGTGTACTGATTATATTAATCCACCATAGGTTACAAACTTACAACAAACTTGGTATAACTTTGATACTTTAGACTTAAATCATACACTTACGTACAAACATCAAGGGGTCCGCGATCTACCGCAGGTAGATTGCCTACCTGTTAATATACTGCTGCGAATCAGAATTATTATTCCTGGCAACGGAAAATTTAACATACATTTTGAACACTTACACTGAATATTAAATAATGAATTGAACAAAGTTTGAGTCATATAGATTTGGTACATTTAATGGGTAACGAAATACACGGGATCAGCTAGTCTATATATATAAAAATGAATTGCTGTTCGTTTGTATCGCTAAAACTCAAGAACGGCCTGACCTTGGCTCCATTTTTTTTGAGATGTTCGTACCTAATTGCCAGGAGAAGATTTATACGAGAGAATATTTTAGGAAAATCAACTGGAAAAGTAGGAAATCTGGATGAAAAAAATACAACAGTGGCGCAAAAGTGTATTATAATTTATATTGGTTGCTATTGGTTAGTAGGACATGTTTTTTGATTGGTATTTTGTTTTTTGTCCATATATATATAATATATATATAAATAAATGAATGTTTGTGTGTAGGTTAGACCTCTGGGCAGAAGACAGGCTAATTTAAAAATGGTTAAATTCGGTTTTTTTTTCATATGATATTAGTACATTTAGGAACAGCAATACACCTATTAAGTTCAACACACCATATCTAAAATATTTTTAACATAATAAACTATTTTCAATTTATTCGAATTGTTATTTTAGTAGCCTGACGAAGAATTTCAAATAAATGAAATAATATAAATAAATTTAATATTAGGTTAATCATCAATAAATATTAATCTAAATAATTTCTAAATGCCTTTATTATGTAATCAGAAGCAGCCAGTGTACTACATTGAGTAAATAATATAAGGACAGGCCATTTCCTATATTACCATGTACTTTGATATGAATCAACTGAACATAATTGTGCAACCTTAAGTTGAAACAATTTAAACTAGATGGCAGCGCAGTCAGGGGCGAACCTAGTGGGGGGGTAGGGTGGTCATAATACCCCCCCAATAATTGGTTTCTTAACTTTTGAGTTGGCCATTTTACATTTATGAAAAACTCAATAACTGTACATAATGGCAAACTAATAATTTGTATACGATTGACGATTGTGATTTGTGATGGTGATATTGACTAGAATCAAGGTTATTAGAATAATATAGTGAATATACTAATATTATTATACTGTCTGAACTAGAAAAATATCCATTGGCGTAAATAGTGTTTGAAATTTGGGGGGCTGAAGCTCAGTCTATACTTGAAACTCTTATGATGCTTTTAAATTATAGTAGTGAAATCATTAGTTTTTGGGGGGCTATAGAAACTTCAAGGGGGGCTAAAGCCCCCTAGCCCCCCTCCTATTTGCGCCTATGAAAATATCTATTGTCTATTATCGGAAAAACAAGCAGTAAATACTAAATTGTTATCAGTGTGTCAGTAATAATAAGAGGAATAGGTACAATGGTGAGGGAGTTTGAAAATCCCAATGTTAATGATACCAGATACTATAAATAGCCAACTTGATGTTTTCAGTCTATGGCATCTAATTTGTTATAAATGTATGTATCAGTACTGCAGGCTTGCGATACCTACCACTATTATTTACAATAATTATTATACGTCACGTTATGTTTATCTGTAATATTATGTAAAAATTTCCTAGTAGTTTTCACAAGCGCCGGGAAAAACAACATAAAAATTAAGGAAAAGCGGGAATTTTTACGCAAAATCAGTTTTCCAAAAAATCGATTTGGTTTTTGGTGTAACTTTAAAACAAATGAACGTAGATACATGAAATTTTCACTGGTTGTTTATATTTGCATTTTATATACACGATAACATTTTAAAATATTTTGATTTATTTTGAACTGGTTAGGGACATTTTCATTTTCCATTTGTTTTTAGTTTTTTTTCTAAAAATATCAATAAAATTTTATTCATTGGTTGCGAAAGCTTGAAAAATTAAAAGAAGGCTCCTAGTATATTGTTTCATAGGCAGATGAAAAATATTAAAAACCCTTAGTCACAATTTTTTTTATAAGCATTTAAACTTCAAAAATTGACCAAATATGGAAAAATCACGAAAATTAGCAAATTATTTTGAGTTAGGAATTCGTAAAATTTTTTCTTTTTAAATCTAAGATTTTAAAATGTAATACAAGATTCCTTATAAAATTATCTACCTTTATCAAAACAAAAATGTCTATAAGAAAGTCAAATTAAATTTTTATGAGCGTTTGAAATTCAAATTTTTACAACATTGGATATTCACTCGATTTCTCATGTAGCGATTTCCTTATTTTATTGTAATTCAAAAACGAATAACTGTAGATACATGAAAATTTCACTGAATGTTCATATTAGCATTTTCTATACACCGTACAATTTTGAAAATATTTTGACTTTTTTTGAGCTGTTTACAGACATTTTCAGTTTTAAATTTTTTTAGTTTTTTTTTCTATAAATATCAATAAAGTTTTATCTGTTGGGCCAAAAAGTGTAAAAATTTAATACAAGAGTCTTGATAGATTTTTACAATAGCAATTGAAAAATTTTAAAAATACATAGGCACAATTTTTTTTTATAAGCATTTAAAGATCGAATTTTGACAACATTTATCAAAATCTCGAAAATTATCAATCATTGTAATTAATAAATTATAAAATGTTCAGTTTTCATAGCTAAGGATTGCAAATTTAAAACAAAGGTTCTCATAAATAGTTCATACTGTAACCAAAAAATCTAAAAAATATATGCACACAGTTATTTTTTACAGACATTTTAAATTCAAATTTGGACGAAATTACATAATAAAAAACCTAGAATAACTATTTTAGTTATTTTGTTGTGATTGTATAATATTTTTCGTGGGTACTTGAAACTTCTAAAGTATACTACTATGTATCTATGATAGTATCAGGGTTTGTTGTTGGTGTATTACGCGTTATAAGTACCTAATGGATATTGTGATATGATTAATTTGGAATTCATTATAGGTCAATTTTTTTAATACCATAGATAATTATATAATATGTCTTATACCTAGAAGGACATACCGTCTCCGCTCAGAATCGTTTTTCTTATACAATGATATAATATCATTGAATTCAAATGTAATACCATCCATTATACAGTGACCCTCTTGAACCTACTGTACAGCAGAGCGACACCCACTTGCCCACCTTTTTATTATTTACTTTGTTTTTTTTTTTTGAAGTGAAACTTCTTATGTGAGGGGTATCGAAAAAAAAGAGAGTGACGCTCTGACCGTCACGGACGCTCGGGCGTCACGGACGATCGGGCGTCACGAAAACGGTACGATGTTTTGTTTATAAACAAACCAGTATAAACTTATAAACAATATTCCGTAGTCAAGTTGATAAAAGCGAAAACGCATATATAATAAATATTCCAGAGTGCGCGATGAGTAAAAGAAATGTCGCGGAATATGAAAGTTCGGCCGGAACATTATAAAAATATATATAATATACTATTTTTAGGTGAGTCAAATTATGTATATTAAAAATATAACTCGATGAATTTAATCATATTATATGACTATACTATAAGTATTTAATAAATAATAATAATAATAATTAATATTTAGTTAATACTTGACACATTTACAATGACCAACGCACCTATATTTTTCAAATAGTATATAATACTCTGATGGTTCAATTGTATAATGATATGACATAATTTGATATTACTCAATATATATGTCTATGGTCTATCAAGTATATTTATTTATTTAATATCAAATGTAATAATTTATGAATAACAAATTGATATATATATTATGTACCTACATAATATGACTAATGTATTTTATAGATGTATGTATATACATAATAGTAGGGTTATATTATATGTATGGACATGAATTACTACTGATATTAGTAAATATTTTGGTCCATTGGTCTAAAAGTATAAATTAAGTACCTACACATAATATTATAAAGGTAGGTAGTAGGTATTACTTAATGTATTACGGTTTTTAGGTGAGAAAACAAAATATAACTTAATGTATTTAATTAAATTCTGGCAGGTAAATTGCATAATGGTATGACTAAACTATACTATACTAATTAAACTATTTAATAAATAATAATAATAAATATTTAATTAATACTTGATTTCATCTACATATTTACCATTACCAACGTACCAATATGTTTCCATAGACTTATAATATTATAAGTCTATGTATGTTTCCTTTATACTTGGATAGAAAATGGTACAAGTACAATTATTTATATTATATATAAGTAACCTACATGTATACTTTGTAGAAGGTACCTGGTACCTACTTGATATACCATAAAATTTAATACCATAAATATATATATACCATTAATTAACATAAGATTATTATTATTATTATTATTACAAAACCTCATATCAGTTGTATGACTGAAAGAAGTTTCACTTCATCCCCGCGTACTTCTTACACGCTCGACTTTTTTTTTTTTTAACATTATTTATTATTTTATTGCAAATGTGGTACTTACCTAATGGAATAATTGTAATGGATATCTTTATATATTATAAACAATTTTCATAATCTATTAGTATAATAGCTTGAATTTTTAATTTACTTAAATAATTAAAACATTTTAACTGTTTAACGATGAAATGGCTACGACAAAATAACAAAAACAAGTTGTCCCGGATCAATTTTTAGAGTTGGCCAAACTACTAACTTTGGCCCCCCAATAAAAACCTCCTCGGTACGCCCCTGAGCGCAGTGCGTATATTATGTACTCAATGGTATAAATATACATATTATAATTTATATTATACATTATTATTATAAATTACAAATTGTAATTTGTAATTAACAATACTGATTAATAAGCGACGTCAACTATATCAGACTATTTTTGTATTTAATTTTTTACATAGTGGTCAGTTGTGCTTTTTGTGGTAGAACGAAAAACGAGTCATGCAAAGTAGCTAAAATCACCTTTCTCCGGTATGTTACATGCTTAAAATAATTGTATTAATGTGTTCATACTTCATGTAAGTACCAGTGGTGAAAATAGGGGGGGGGGCTTGCGGGCTTGGCCCTCTCCAAATCACTCAAAGCCACCTCAAAATATAATAGCATACCATTCTTAAAAGTATGTACCTATAAATTATAATTTTAAAAAAATGTGTTGGGGCTTGAGTACCCCTCTAAACATTTTTCCTATTTGTGCCACTGGTAAGTACCAAGGCTGACTACTGACCATGTTAATAGAAAATATTATGTTTTATTAAGGATACCTAATTATGAAACTCAACGAACAAACTAGTTGGATTTTGGCTCTAAGTGGTATGCAATAAGTCAAGTGAAGGAGAATGCAGTTATTTGTTCTTTACACTTTGAAAAACGTTGTTTTGATTTTTATAAAAAATCTGAACGGATAAAACCAAATTCAGTTCCCTCAATTATTGTTCATCGTGTTAACATGTAAGTATAAACAATAGATGGGGAAATTTTATTTAATCAAAAATTGTATGATAAATTTAATTTTGCTTTATTAAAAATTTAGCCAATACAGATATATCCTAGGTACACAATTCACCTTAATACTGCAGCAACAACTTTACCAGAACCATATACATCCAGTACTGCCGTATCTTTATTACAAGTAACTAATTAATTATACTTTTATTTAACTATATTTATATATTATGTAACTCTTCAAAGTTGTATTCAACACAATTATGTACTATGTAATATTTGTACTTTTGGATGAAAATAAAATTATAATATTTTTAAAAAAATACCACATTGTAGAACTATTACCATCTACCTATAACTTATTATTTTTTTAAACATATTTCATATTGTCCTAATTAATATGCCTAACAAATGTTTTGTCCCTGCATGTACAATGCACATCTAGCTATTTGAGTAATACTAAAAAATAAAAGCAGAAGGGAAGAATATCCATCCACCACAGGTAACATGTTCAAGCTGCCGCCTTTTTTCCTCGAACCGGTCCGCGTGATAGGACGAGGAATGTTCGAGAACTGCCCGTATCACTCGTTAGTAGGAATAAAAAGAGAGTTCTGGTTCTGATCCTGCTGGCTCAACACTATACCTGCTTGCTGATTCCAGTACACCTCTGCTCAACCCATTGGTCGAGTCTATCTATCACATACGTATACAATATACCCCCCCCCCGTTTATCACTATACCATTGCTGATCCTTGTATATAGACGCCTGCTGATAAGAGCGTCTATAAACACGAGTGTCTCGGGAGCAAAATCAGAATCGTTCACATTTGTTATCACTATTTGTGAAAATCACGTTTGTTATCATAGATAATAAATAATATATATAAAAAAATAGAAGCACATTTTTACAGATAAATAGATATTAGATAATCATAAAGCATAAGTGACAAGTGCAGTGTTGCCAGACGTGGGGATTTTGAGTGCTATTTTTTGGATTTGGGGAAAATGTTGGGGATTTGTATTGTTTGAAGAAAATGTGGGGATTTCAGGTAAAATTAAATATTAAATTTGAATTTACAAAAATATAAAAATGTGGAAGATAGTTCATAATTTAATAATTATTTACGCAATATGAATGATACACAAAAATACTCATTGAACCCATATAATATACCATAGAGTAATATAATGTAATATAGATAATAAAAAACTATAAATACATTTATTATCTATGATTGAAGTATTTAACCTCCAATAGCTTTGTCTTCTTTTCAAATTTACAATACTGAATATTCCGATATTCGTAATTTCGTTAATGTTTGATTTGTTAGTTGATAGTTCGTAATTCGTGTATTGTGCATTTGTGCGTCATTGACCATTGTTCTTTTACCGTTTCTTGTTGTTAATATTAAATATGGATTTAAACGATTTGGATAGAGAGTGGCGGTCACTAAAAAACAGTATCGAAGACTACAATAATGAAACAATTGCATTTTGGAAAACGGTAAAAGATATGAAAAAAAGGGATGACAGCGAGTTATTTCCCTCATTAAATAAATTTATAAAATTGATTTTAACATTACCACATAATAGCGCTGCCACTGAGAGAGTTTTTAGCACAATAAATCTAAATAAAACCAAAACCAGAAATAGGCTAGAAACCGAAACTTTAAGCGGAATACTTAACTCAAAAAATATACTAAACTTTCAAAGAAAATCATGTTATAATTTTGAAATAAATGAAGAAATGATGAAATGAAGGAATTTTCATGAATTTTTGGATCAAGGAAGCTCCTAATTTGTTTTTTAAACTTTATTAAATTATAATATATAAATTATAATCGTACATTGTCAACTGTTTATTATTTTAATACATAATTTAATCATATTATATTTTTTTATTTTAATTATTGTACCACAATTGATTATGATATCAGTTAGACAGATGTGGTATCAATAAACAATTACGTCTTATCTAGGTACTCAGCTGTTCTATCTTTAATCGTGTCTGATGGTGTGCCGTGTGGGACAAGGGTATAGGTATAACCACGGTTGTAGATATACAACTTAAACCGTGGGTATAACTGCGAAGACCGAGCGAAGTGAGGTCTGAGTACAAAAAAAAAAAAAGTGGGGATTTTTCGAAACTTTTTGATGATATAATCGAAACTCTTCATATTTAGACGCGGCAACACTGGACAAGTGTTCCTGTGTACGTCCTGTGTTATAAAAAAGTTCGTTTTATATAATATTTGTCAACCTTAAGTCTATCTATTATAGTTACAGTAAAATTAAAATATGTCATAATTAAATAAATTCATTAAAATGTTTGTCAAACCTAAAGTCCTAAAATATAAAAATAAATCATAGTAAAAAAAGCATGTGGATATTAAAATATATTACTGTTAAGTATGATCGTAGGAAGTATATATGTTTTGTGCTTCTCTCAATACCAACCCTTCCTTCAGAGATTTACTTTCGTTCATTCTATTCTACCACTAAGTGATTCAATTTTTCTTTTTTTGGTCACAAATCGTTTCTGTTTATCGATGTTCTTGTTTACAGGTTCCTTATTTTCTTATATTTCGATTATCTTTCGTTTTCCTTGTAATATTTGAAGTAAGGAACTGCTATGTTTATTTATTGCTGCAATTTATTTCTCGGTCACTTTACTTTTACTTGCAATAAAAGACTATAATCTTCCTATTCCAGCTTCTAATTGATTTTTTATTTGAAATAACTGTTCATATTCTTTGTTTGTATTTATTTTTACTATTGATTTTTCTATAAAGTTTATTTCTGCAGCAGGAATTAGAAATTCTTTTTCTGTTGTCTCACACAAATTTTTTTGAGTATTTGATGAAGAAAAAATAGCGCAGGCATGAATATGCTAGCATATATTTAATTTAATTATGTAATCACTACATTCACAAGTATAATTATGAATGCATATGTTACGGTGAAAGATGAATATTGGTGAATGTCGTCATTCCCTGGTCAATGACGTCATTAACCAAAATGATTCAATTATGTAGGTAAATGTTGTAAAAACACATATTTTAAACTCAATTGTACATCTTTCACCGGCCATTGACGTAATTTACCAACACTTGTGGTGAATGATGATAAATCTCAAATAATACACTGATTTTTTTACCATAGGTACTATTTATAATAATGATTTATTGTTGGTGTATGTTTCATTTTTTATTTTAGGTATTTATTTGAATGGGATAATAGGTTAATTAAAAATAATAAAATACGTGCATATTACAAATTATTTATTTGTACAATTTTGGTTACCATGACATTTTGAACTGCACAACAAATTGCAAGTACATTTTTTTGTACCACAACCAGTTTTGCAGTTGCATCGATTAAATCCTTGATGACCAGCTATTCCATGTCCTGCGGCTTCTCTTAATGTTATTTCCCTGTCTTTAATTTTTTTCATGGCTTTATCTAGCTCTAGAAATTTTTCTTTACACGGAGAAGTTTGTGCTCGTGTATATTTGTATTACAACACCCCATATTCTGTACCTGGTTCAAACATTCGGGTATTTATTTTATTTAAATGAAAAAAACATTATCAAATTCAAATTAACTTATATAATTTATACATGTCATCTTCGCATGAAATAATAACAGCAAGTAAATTACGCAGAGAACCTCGTGCTGTACCGACATCTGGTATTGGGACACGAACAGTTGTAACGACATCAAGCTTCGAAAATTTTTCGTTAGTCAATCTCAACATTTTTGACGCTTGTTTTTCGAGACAGATAACCGATTTTTCGTTAGTCTTTAATTTTTTCAATCCTTTTATCTGTAAATAGATGACGATTGCTATTTTATTTTATTTTATTTTTTTTGTAATTTACAAATTAAGTAATAATAAAAAATAAATAATGATTTATTATTTTCTAAAATTTTCGGTTTAATGAACAATATTAAATATACCATTAAATATGTAAGCATTTTAAAAAAAATTACATATAATAAATATTTAATAATTACCTATGTCTTTAGTATTTCTTAATTCATTTTCAGTCTCCAATTTTACTTCATTTTCAAGATCTCCAACACTGACTAAATCATCTTCTACTGCATTAATATGATCTGAATGGTTGCTGTTATTAAATAGTTCTTCAGTATCCTTTACTGACTTAAAATTTTCTATTTCATCGTAAGGTATCCCAATTCCCAGCGGACGCTAACCCTGTTCTCGCTATACAACCAAACATCGCCTCGTAGTGTGATCTTCCAATACCTATTATAAACATGTTTAAATTTAAAAAAATTAATTAATTAATTAAAATTAAAATTATTAAAAAAAAATTCTTTTTAGTTAATAGCTTACCTGAGTTTAAAGCCTGATTTTTTTGAAATTGCACAAATTTTAATGCCATTGGCCATTTGGTCTTTTGATTTATTATCAGCCATCCAAGAAGCCAAAATTTCTTCAACGTCCCTATTCGCGAGTTCAATCCTTGATCCTTGAGCCTGGCTATGACGAGGCTTGCCATGCACAATTTTGATGTCTCCCCACATTTCTTTCAAATTTGTTATAATAGAATTAACAAACTCAAGACCATTATCCGAGTGGAGTATAGCGGGTGCACCAAATATTGTATAAATATCTATCAGATTTAAAGCAATTTCTTCGGCCCTTTTTGTCTTCAAAGGTTTTAAAATAACAAATTTCGTTAAATGATCTTGATAATTCATTATATAGCGATAATTATTATAATTTTGAGATTTCATGTCAATCAAATCAATTTGCGCTTTTGAATTAAATGCGGAATGTAGAATTGGTTTTGTCACAAGCTCTCTTTTGGGATTTGATTGTTTTACTCGACAATTACTGCATAAACCTATATATACCATAACTGCCTCCGTTGTCACATTACAATATTTTGTTTTTAACATAGCCATCATCCTATTTCTACCACACGCTTATTTTTCTTATTATATATATATTATAATTCAGTGAAGAAGCGGGAAAGATTGGGCTTATTATTAATGAAAATAAAACCAAATTCATGATTATATCTAGGAGAGAACATCCACAAAGTGTTATAACAATAAAAGACATGTCATTTGAAAGAGTTTGGAACTTTAAGTACTTAGGAGTAGACATAAATTCACAGGCAGATAGCCACGAGGAAATACACAGGAGAATCTCAGCTGGCTACTACTCATTAATCCAATTATTTAAATCTAAAAAGCTATCAAGAAGAACGAAAGTAAGACTTAATAAGACCTTCGTTAGACCAATTGTACTATATGCTTGTGGAGCATGACCATCTACCAAATCAGACGAAAAAAAATTAATGATCTTCGAAAGAAAAATTTTGCGTAGAATATTTGGTCCAAAAAGAAATGAGGAGGGTATCTATGAAATAAGATCAAACAGATACGTGAATTCTTTATATAATGAACCCAATATAGTTGCCACACTTAAGAGCCAAAGAGTAAGATGGGCCGGACACGTATGGAGAGCAAAATACCAACTATTATGGACCATCACGAAATGGAAACCGAACAAAAGTCGACCGAGAGGAAGGCCTAGACAACGGTGGGAAGATCGAGTCAAGGAAGACATCAGGATGCTGGGAGTCATGAATGGAGAGGAACTGGCAGAACATAGAGAATCATGGAGGGAGATAGTGGAAGCGGTTATGGGCCTAAATGGCCTAGAATAAACTGGAAAAAAAAAATTCAAAATACATATTAAGTATGAAGCACCGGTAAGACAAAGTACAAAAAACTGTAGACTTGTAGACAATGTAGACACTACTCATCAATTTAGATCACTTTTACCGCTATCATAGTTAATACAGACAACAATGAAAATTTAGCCTTATTTGATGAAGTTGATCATGATTATTATAAGCACCTACCAGTACTGGAAGAATATGTGGTTGATATTGTTAAATACACTTCTGGTTTTATTGTTTTTAAAATATATTTATAATATAATTCATAAAAATATTATTTTACTTTTACATTTATTATTATTAATTAGGTATTCATTTATTTTAACTAATTAAAAAAGATTGACAATTTATTTTAAATACTTTTTAATAGCTTAACTATTAACTATACTAGTAATTATTAATTAATAATAAACATTTTAATTAATTAATTAACTTGAATTTATTGAATTGGTAATAAGTTGAAATCTGTATAATAGATTATTGTCTTTTGATAAAAAATACGAATAAATGGTTTGAGATAAATATGCGATTAATAGCTATAGCGGCGCATGATCAGTAGAGGCCATCACACTCGAGAGTGGCAGAGACTCGTCGCTAACATGTACAATGTACATTGTACATCATCGATGTTATTTGTAATCTATAGGTCATATCCATTGTATATTATGATCTAAGCTATAAACACAAAACTGAACCGTGACCGTTCTGCGCATGTTCTAGTGATATATCATAAATTGAAATCTCTTATCTGTTATCATGTTATCAGGTTATCTGTACAAGTTGCTTATAACCATAGATATATAAAACAACTAGATAGCCGACTCAACGTCAAAATTTGAAGTCTGGCATCCATATGCGAACAGGGCAAAATACGATTGATTAATCCATGACATTATATAATTTTCCATGAAATATAATTTATCTATGATTGAAACATGATAATATATGGTATGATGAAATTATGATTGCTAGTTGCTACTTCGTTACAAATTTGAAATTACAATTTACGAGTTTAAAACCATAAAACTATATAAACTATATAATATAAACTAATTCTTATAACACATATAACAAAAAAAATTGTAAGACTCAGATTAAAATCATTTGGAAAAATGTATTCAACAGATATTTTGAACCCTGTCAGTAAGAGACATAAATTATCCAAATTAATATTATTCTCCAACCAATAAAATAATTGTATTCATAAAAGTGTAATGAAGAAATATATACTATTTGTTAACTATTGTTGTGTTTATTATGTGTATAATACCTATGCTTTATAATATTATAGTATTTATACTTATATAAATTATAAGTAGGTCTCATTGTGGTGGGTGGAAGTATGTTGATAAGAGTTTTAATTTTTATAGAATAATAATCTGATCTTTCTAGTTGTATTAATAATATGATTTTGTCATTTTAAGTTAGCATCAGCTATAGTAATAACTAGATATTTTACTTTTTGAACTAGATAAAACATAGTAGTGCAATTACATCTACTGTCATTACTAATAGAAATCACTGTATTTATATTAAATTCATTACAGTTTTTTTGATGAAGCTTGAGATAATTATAAATTTATAACCAATGGGTGAAGATTTATTTATACTAAGGTTTATAAAGCAAGTTTTGGTTAAATTAAGTTCCAGGAGGTTATTGTCAAACCATATTTTGAAAATACTTAATACACGAGTAGATTTATTATGAATACTATTTTTCTTTATGTCATCCATAATAATTGACGTGTCATCAGTAAAACTGAAAATTGATTCATTACAATTAATACTCAATTAGTCATTAATAAACACAATGAAAAAGAGGACCCAATACAGTACCTTATGGTATTCCGTGATTTGAAATTATTCATTATTTTATTATTATAAAGAGAAAAGATTTGTTTGTGTATAATGGATAAACTCAAAAACTACTTAATCAGTGACCGGCTGAGCGTAAAATGTGCGATGTACGCACTTGTAAGTCGGAAAAAAACAAATATCCGTGCAACGTCCTCTTAATCGGACTGATTCAGAAATCAAATTTTCGCAGTTTTTAAAAAATCATGGAGTAATTAAATATTTCATGGATTAATCAATCGTATTTTGCCCTGTTCGCATATGGCTGCCAGGCTTCATATGTCTTATGAGACTTTATCACAGAGTCGGCTATCTAGTTGTTTTATATATCTATGCTTATAACCCAATGAGTAATTAGTAGTTACAACTATTTAATAACGCTGTGTCTATATCATGGCTTAAGATAAACAGGTTACGAAGCTACACATTAAAATTATACAACAGAAATGATGCCCAAAGATTCTCGAATATAAACAGCTGATGGTTTGTGTGAGAACAGTAGCTAGCGCTCTTGCGGCTAAAAACAATTTTATTTATTTGATAATAATGTTATCTTTAAACATTTACCCGCGAATTTTCATTATTGGATACTAATTGGTATGACAATTTATATATTATATTATTTGTCATGATATTTTGGATTTGGAATAGAGATTACAATACAACACAATCCTCAATAATTTGCTTTTGTAGTGTTGCACCAATTTCCATTTTTCTTGGTTTACATTTTAGTAGTAGTTTATTTCGTACACTTTACATATATATTTTTCTTTATTCCGACATGGTTTCCAACAAGTGTTGTGTTCCTGGGTGTAGTAAAAGTGCTGCATCTAAATTTGGTGTTCCTCAAAATATGGTGAGTGTTTGGGAAAATATTATTGGGTGTCCTTTAAACAGGGATTCAAGAGTTTGTGTAAACCACTTTAAACCTAGTGATATTACATCAACATGTTAGTCTGGTAATGGTAGTAGCCAAATCTCGGTATGTCCTATTGCAATCATACATGATTACCTAATACAATTAGAATTAATGTGAAATTATATTTTTATAATAATTAAATATATAAATATAGGGGGTATTTATCCTTCAATATTTCGGTATGATATTTGATATGAGTCGGTATACCGAAAATATCGTTATACCGGTATTTTGGTTCGATATTTCGGTATTTTCAATATTTTAGTTATACATATAATAGATTATTAGATTATAGATTATAACTATCTATAACTATTATTTATAGTCATGGTTTAATTTATTATAAAAAACAATAATATATTTTTATATTATAAAATTAATATGATTTAATTTACTTTTTATTATATTAATAAAAAAAATAAGATCACCAATCCATATTTAAATATTTTACTTTATTATTTGACACACAATTTTGAGTTCATAGACAAAAATATAAGTTCTTCAGCGTGATTGGTTGAAAGAAATGATTCAATGATCAGTTATACTGCCAGTAATATGGCCAGCACAACTGAACATCACGTTCGCTTGGAACACTGGCTTACCCTGTATGCATAAATATTTTTACCAAGAATGCCAAAGTTGGAAATTCATTTTCATACACTTTCGTCACTTAAAAGGTCTGAATCTAAATTATAGATCCATGTTAAGATATATATTTAATTCGAGCAAGTTTAGATCAAGATGTGGGCGGCGTTGACTGCTGAAACTTCGTTGACAAAAATGCTGCCAAACCTATAAAAAGAATATAATATTTTTATATTATATAGGTATAATATAAATAAGTGAATTCATATTCATATGCATAAAATAAAAACATATCACTAATATCGACATTATCCAAATCTTGACATTACCCATAACCTATACATAAATAAGTATTTACATCTTTATAAGAATTTAAGTTTACCTTCTTTTTTTACAACTTCAGTTTTTTTACATTCTTGGTGTCCAATAGTGTCCATTTCTAATTTTATATGATTTACAACATCTTGCTGAGAATCAAAAAATCTAGATTTATATCTAGGATCCAACATAGTCATAGCTTGTAACTTTAATTTTTGAGAGGAGTAGTTGTATCGCTTTGTAAGTGGAATAAGAATTTATTTTTTAATATGAAAACTAATATGTTCTAATACTGTTGATACCGAATGTAAATTATTTTGAGTTTCTTCTTCACTAATTTCCACAGTCTCAAAACTAGAACTTCTAGTACCAAAATTAATAGTCGAGATGTCACATTCTGTTTCTTCAGAAAAAAAGGTCTACACTACATTCAGCTTCTTGAGTTACTTGACTTAAACTACAAGTGAAAGAAGTGGACTCCGAACGTAGTAAATTATTTTCCAAGCGAGAATATACAGGCCAAAGTCCTGAAGCAGTTACTACCTTTTCAGCTGACATATATTCACCAAGTTGTTGAAGAGGCTTTAAAATTGTACATATTAAATTTAAAAGTTCAAATTCCTTTTATTTGGAAGCAGTAGTAGAGCCTTAGAATTTGATCTAATTTCATATAAAACATCACGAAGGGCTACATGGTGGTCTTTTATAAACTCAAGTGCTGGCAAGTAAGACCACCATCGAGTCTCGCAAGCACCTGGTATAACTTTAATTGGAAGTTGACGATTTTCTTGGGCTTTTTTAAGCAACCGGCGCATATTTGAACTATAATGAATTTTGGTGACTTTATTTATAATGTAATTTACTGGTTTCAATTTTAGAGCTGCTGAAACACCATTATTTAAAGTGTGCCCAAAGCAGCTAACATGAAATAAGTCCAATAGTTGTACAGCTTTAATCATGTTAGTACCATTATCAGTTGTAATACCTGATATTTTTGAAAGTGGAATTTTCCAATCTTCGAGCACAACAAGTACCATCTCTTTTACATTAATTGCTGTATGTTCTATGTCCAAGCTTGTACAACTTAGGCAAAATGTTTTTAACTCCCAAATTTCATTAATCCCATGAGCAGTAATTGCAATATAAGGGTGTAATGTGTTTGAAGTCCAACAATCAAACGTTAAGGCTGCATACTGTATAGTCTGAAGATCATTTGCTATTCTCATTTTCACATCAGTATAAATAGCAGGGATTTTAGTATCAGCAAACACTTTTCTACTAGGAACTGTATAACCAGGACACAACACAGCCATCATGTGCTTAAAACCTTCTTTTGACACAACATTGTATGGCTGCATGACAGTAGCAATCCAGTAAGCAATACCATTTGTGTACATTGTTGACGTTTTTTTATCACATTTCTTAAATCCGTTTCCCAGTTTACTTTGATAGAGTAATGATGATTTATTCCTAGAATATAAAAATGTATTATAAATCATTTATTTAAGAATAAGACACTTTTAAAATGTATTCATAATGCCTTTTTAAAAAGTAGTAAAAAAACTTTTATAATTATTAAATCATTAAATGCAGTAAAACCCCATATATGTAGTAAAGGTAGTAAATTAAAATATTTAATAAATGCTGTCCAATAGAAACATAAAAACATGATTTTTTAAAAAATATATTTGTAGGTAGGTAAATCATTAGGTACTCATCATTAATTAAAATATAATTTATGTAACTTAGCATTTTTAAAAATATGTTTTTATTGTACCTAAATGTAATCTAAACTTATTGAAATCCCAGCTATGATTATCAATTTAAAACTATTAATCTCACGAGATTTTTGAAGATGGAGTCGATAATCCTTCTTCAGAAGTTTGACTTTCACTATAAATATAAGAGACATCATTATTTTCCATGAGTGTATCTTCATCGCCATTTTTATGTTCTTCGGTCAAGGCCGCCCGCAGAAATTTTTCTCGGGGGGGGCCAGCGAAACAATAATACACTTACCATAAATTCTGTTTTTTGTATCATATCGTAAAAAAAAATTATTATTATATAGTAAGTATATACATATATATATATATATATATAAATGTATAATATTATGTTGTTATTATAAATAAGCCTGTATAATAAAAAATGAAAAAAAATAATTAATAATAAATAATTCATGTCTCATTGATCATTATCGTCAAATAAAAATTGAACACGCCGTGGTTCCATGCAGAAAAGCTTAATTGTATCTTCAACAATGTCAGATTGTTGACTTTTTAAAATATCACTATGAATGTACATAAGTGATAAGCCATTCAAGCGGAGTTGTGTCATACTACTGCGAAGCCAAGTTTTCAATTTTTTAAGTGAGCTATAATATAAAGCAAAAACAAAAATATCTATGAAGAAGCACTATAAAAGCAGATTAATAAATTATACATACCTAAATGACCTTTCAACACTATAAGTAGTTGATGGAAGGGTTATTGCTATTAAAATACAATTTTTTATTGATGGGAAAAATGTTGTTTCATCTAAAAGTTCAAGAAAATCTGTATTATCTTGAATTTCTTTTTCACTCCAATTGCTGTACCAAATAAGACCTTCTTCTAATATATTATCTACCAAATCTCCATAAAATGACTTAATATTTTTCAATTTGGTGATAAGTTCTTCTTTTTTTATACTTTTCATATATTTTGGATGGATTGAGAAAACTTCAAATTTTTCAAAATCTTCAGCAAATCTGTCATTTAATGAAGTAATTAATGAATCCAAGTATGGAATGAAAATTGATTTTCTGTAGTAATCTACCGGATCAGATGAAGGGGTATTATTTCTCAGTGTTTGTTTTGACGCTATTCTTGGTGTTTTTAATTCAATGCCAAGTTCAATTAAGTATTTATTTACATCATCCATTAAGCTCAGAAAAATTTCCTCACTCATAAATCTATCATTAGTAATATGTTTTATGAGTTTTTTAATATGTTCATTAGCATTTAGTACATCACAATCAACTCCCTGTAAAATGTTTGTAACAGGTTCTATGATTGCAGAATATTTTGCAATTATTTTTAGGCAAATTATAAATTGTGCAGTAGTAACAGAGTTTAAAAGATACATGGCCTTTAAAGATGTGTCTTTATTTCCATTTATTTTAAGGTATTCTAATGCTTCAACGATCAAAAGAAAATTTTCACAAAATTTTCTTAGCGCTTTATGTGATTCAGACCACCTGGTGACACATAATTTAGTAAGACTAGGAGCAGCTGATTGGCGTAAAGAACTTTCTTTAAAATAATTAATTGTTTCTTTTATCACACCAATGGTATGCGGATACTTGGAATGGGGACTATCATATGGGGACCCTACTACCCGATGCCCTATAAAATGCAAATAAATACAATAAAAATTAGGTATTATCTAAATTAGCGGGGGGGGGGGCCATGGCCCTCCCCGGCCCCCCCCTGCGGGCGGCCTTGTCTTCGGTAACATTCAACAATGTGTTAGAATCATTTTTTATTTGTTCAACTTATCAACTTCGGTAGAAGATTCGTTCTCATATCTATAATTACCTATATGTTAATAAAATTATTATAGAAGTGTGCAAGTGCGAGAGAAAATAATTAAATGTAGGTATTTGTTGTTTCAAAAGAAACATATCTTCGATGTAGCCATTTAAGTACTAAATAATTCGATAATGCCAATATTTTCGATAAATCGGTAATATCAATATTATCGGTATTTTCGATAAGCCGGTAATATCAATATTATCGGTATTTTCTAAAAACATGTCTCCTAGTTCCTAGTGTTCCTACTATATTATTAATGTATTAACTAATAAGCCATTGAGGTGATAAGTGTTAAGAATTTTAAACATAAGGTTATTAGGTACCTTTTTTTGGCCAACGCTTTTTGGTGGCAAAACTCCAAGTAAATCTTTGGATGTTGAATTCTTAAGTGACTACTTAAGTTACTTGTGTTTCCACCTTTCGCTTCACAATCACGCCGACATTTATTGCATTTGCTAGTACTTTTACCAGTTTTATTGAAAAATTTCCAAATCGGAGATTGTTTACCCATTGTTTTAACTAAATCTAAACACTTTTGAAACCAAATACGAATAATATTCATAAAAATGTTTTCTGTCGTAACACTGCACAAACGCCACAAACCACTTGACTGTCATGACTATTAAGAATTAAATATTAATACTGTGACGACGGCAACACGCGACAATGGTAAGAACAAAACAATACGGACCCGACGGTCCGACCCGCATCGGTATTTGAGATAATATATTTATTATTTATTATATAAGTGTTTCTATATCGAAGGCCCGTAGTAATTTCCCACTGGAAATTTTGTACAGTTTAAAAATAGATTAAAATATTAAATTACTAATTTTGGTGTTATCGATATTTTCGATATTTCGGTGTAATCGATATTTTCGATAGGCACTTCGGTAATTCGATATTTATGATATTTTCGGTATTTTCGATATTACCGGTATACCGTTTTTAAAAATTGGACGGTATACCGGTGTATCGACCTCAAATCGATATACTGGTATTACCGTCACTCCTAATTAAATATATGAATATAATTAAAAATGAATAGATAATGGGTACTTTTTTTAGATTTGTTTAAGAAAGCCACGATTAAAATCTGGAGTATACCAATCAATAATTTAAGTGACAAAGTAAATGATATAAACCCGGTTAGTTTAGGAAATAGTATAGATATATAAATATATTAATAATTCAAATATTTTATTTTTACAAATTAAAACATTATTAGGTGAATGAAACAATGACAATGCTTAATGAAAATAATTATTTTAAAGTTAATCTAAATGATGATTTTGAACCGCCAACTAAATACTAAAATACATGGTAAAAATTGCCGCAAAATTCAAAAAGTATCGTGGAAAAATATAAATAAAGCTAAATAGTACCGCATGGAGCGCTAGGCATCATTCTCGCTGGTACCCGACGATTGACAGACGAGAGCCTCAATAATCACAGCTGCGTTTCGTAACCTCTGCAAATAGGATATGAATTTAACTCTTTTGACCAATTTGAACGAGCATTAATTGCTTACAATAAAGCAAAATTTATGGATTTTGCCATTAGTGACTGCAGAACACTAAATTCAGCAAAAAAAACATGTCCAAAGAAATTAGAAAAAACTCCGGAAAGCTTAAATTATTATTTTGTGAAGTATACATGTATCCATGGCGGAGTTCATAAAAAAAGAAAAACATGTTTAGAGAAAAGCGTTACATCGTTAGTATATATTTTTATTTTAAATAATAGGTTTTCTTTTATAAAAGTTTATTGCATAACATTATTTAGGACAATAAAACAAGAGTGTCCATCATTTATTTACTTAAAAATAAATGATATGGATAAATTGGTAATCGATAAAATATGCGATACTTATAATCATGAAACAAATGAAACACTATTTAATAATTTGCCCAACCAACGACGTATGACTCCTAAAGATAAATCGGATATTATTAAATTGATGGACATGAGGGCAAACAAAAAATTAATCCAGGATAAGTATCTTACAGAAACGGGAAAAATTATTACTCTAAAAGATTTATCTAACATTCGAACCAAAGGTATTTATATTATGTGTACTCTATTTTTCTTTCTTTAAAGTTAAGTAAAAGTTGTCAGATTGTAATTATATTGATATTAATCATTTATTTTTGTAAGGATAACAAATGATGGAAAAAAAAACTTTGAACAAATTGTTGAAGAGCTCAGAGTGAAATACAAATGTAATATAGAAATATTAACCGACAGTGAACACAATTTACAGGGAATAATTTTGTAAGATGAAAGAATGAAAACTGTATTTGAAGCCTTTCCAGAAGTAAATATAAGTAACAATTTTATTATGAACTAATTTATGTTAATTTTTATAAAAAATTTCCCCTAGATTGTGTTTGCTGATGCTACGTATAAATTAATTGATAGTAGGATACCAGTTGATGTTCTTTTGGTAGAAGATTGAAACGGACAAAGTGAGATCGCTTCAATAGGGTTATTAGTTAATGACCTCCACGAAACATTGAAAGAGTTTTTTCAGCAGAAAATAATCCTGCTAGCACTAATACTCATATGTTCATGACAGACAAAGATATGAATAAGAAAAGAGTTATAATTGACATTTTTCCAGATGCAAAGCTTTTAATATGTTTATTTCATGCACTGCGTACTTTCCACCTAGAAATCACCTGTGATAAATTGGGCATTACACCTCAAGAAAGGGACCAATCAAAGGCTTTATTTGAAAAATTGTGCTATTCTCATAACGAAGAAGAGTATCAAAAATTGTATGATACTCTTAAATCATTTGCACCAGCACAGGTCATGGATAATTTTCATAAAAATTGGCATACTATTAGAAATGAGTGGGTGGTAGGCATGACTTATGACAGTGGTAATTTTTTAAATAGGAAAAATAATCGTCTAGAAAGTTTCAATGGGAAATTGAAATCTGGGATCGACTCATTTTCCAATTTACAAGAGTTTTTTGAAAAATTATTTGTTGTCATAAAATGTCTTAGAATAGAACGAGATAGTAAAGCACTACTTAGTTCAAAAATGGCCAACAACTAAGTTTCCAAATGCTGTAAAAAAACAATATTTTAGACTATTGACTCCCCACGCCTATGATTTTTTGAAAAAATAACTGCTACAAAAAACACCATTGTTGAAGGTACAACAGACCAATCATGTAGCTGTGGCTTTTTAGGTCTCTGAAACTCCCGTGTTAACACATTTTCAAAAAAAGAGAAGATGAAAACTTATCTCTCTTTGATACTACAATTTGCGATAATAGGTGGACAAGAAATTATTACACAAAATCGCATGTTATATTCAATACATTGAGAAATGATAAAAATAGTTTTCAATAACACACCAACCAGCACAAACGAAAAAATATTTAACATCGCACGAAAAATTTAGAAAAGCGTCAGTGGTTTTCATCTAAAATTTCAGAAGTTTTAAGTACTATGTCAAATGATCAGTCCCATAGAAAAATTGAACGGTTGAAATTAATAGTTGATTGTTGGGCATATAATAAAGAGTTGTCGATAAAATTGTTGGAAGATGAAGATGAAGTTGATGTAGAAGATGATACTTGTGTACTTGAAGAGAAAGATGATATACTTTGTTTCGATGATAATATAATTGATGAGGAAGTTGATGTAGAAGATACTGATGATCATGATGCCATCATTATACCTAGCGCTGATGAGCTTATTGCTAATTTACCGAATGCTATTGAAGCTGTTGGTAAGACGTATTGTATATATTATTATAGTATGTTAGTAAATCTTAATTAATTTTAATTATTTCAGTCAAAGAAAATATATCTCAGCTGGCATGCATTATGTTACCCCAAAAAGTTAAAGTTTGTGGCAGACCAAAAGGAGCTACTTAAACAACTATCTGATTATCAAAAAAACATGTTCAAACAAAACCTACACCTCTTACAAAGAAACATTACAGAATTGAGGAAAATATAATCATTGAATGGTTAACTAATAAAAACGTTGTAGATCAGGTCCGTAGAAACAACTACAAAATTGAAGAATCCTATATAAAATGTCAACCACACAAAATGTGTTCAGGAATACTTGAGAATGATGTTAATATTAATAGTATTAAACCATATTGCACCAAAACTTCATGGCATTTAGCAATGAAAATGTTAAAATTAAAAAAAAAAAAACTAATTTGGATGTGTCCGTTGTGTGATTTAGACATAAAATCACAAAAATCAATTTTATGCTACTCACAACTTTGATCAAGTATAGTAATAACTAATAAACAAAAGATAGAGTTTCCTATTTTATTTTAACTTTATGTTCAAAATGGCGATTAATTGTGATATATGCAAAGGAGAATTTTCTACCAAGTCTTCATTGACAAGATATCTTTTAAATAAACACAATGTAACTAGTGAACAAAAAAAAAATTGTTATCCAAATGTATATCTTGTAAAGACAAATCATTTTCAAAAAAAAAAAATTGCTTATTGAAAATTTAATTACGCAACATGGAATTTTGTTAATGCAACTTCCAGAAACTGAGCTAAACAGACAGTTTTTTAGTCATAATGAATTGTTTTCATATAATAAAATATTACTGTAGATATATTTTTTTTTTTTTTGTGAAATATCCCTGCAGATATTAAAATTTTTGTAAAGTATCTCTATGGATATTATATTATATTTATTATTATTATTATTATTATTATTATTATTGCTTATAGTTAGAATAGGATAGTATAAAGAAATAAACATCGGTATAAAAAAAAAAAAAAATATGATATTTATTTTTATAAATTATTTACAAACCATTTTCTTAAGCTAAATACTTTATAAAATTAACATTGTTTAGGATTGAAATTCATATGAAAAATACAGCTTGGTAAAGTTTCTTCATCGCATATTTGGTCTAGTGAAGGGCATCCCATATCTTCAATATTGATGATTCCGATGTGAGGAATATACTCTAAAGAAGTTGTTTTTTCTGATCGCCTTTGACGTATATGAAACTGAACTTTAACGAATTCAGTACTCTACTTAGTTCTTCATACTCAACATCGCCAATTGTTTGTGATAATTGCGTTCCAACCACTTGTTAGTTTTACGACTCTTGTTATCCTGTATTGATTTTGATTAATTAATTTACGAAAATTTGTAAACCGATCACCGGACGTGTTGGAAACCATATCACCATCGACTTTGGAAGTTTAAGAAAATTTTTTTAGAGGTTCGATTATTGGTTGAAATGTTTGTGATATAAAAGATTGAATATCAGCTTTTCCATGTTTTAATGCAGTATACTTGCATTTAATATTTTCTTTAACTTTAATCAATTCTCCGATAACCTCGCTTTTAGACGACATATTTGCGAATGAAGTAAATATAAAAATAACAATAGTTTATATAACCAAGGGCGCCCATATGGGGGGCAAGGGAGGGACATGTCCCCCCCTGGAAAATGTCGAAAAACTTGAAAAATTGTTTACTGTGATCAGAATCTACTTATTTATTTAAACAGAATTTAAAAATGTATTTTAATATATTATGAAAATCTATAATTTGTTTATTAAAAGTCGGTTTATTCAGTTTGGCAAATCGGGTTATCAGCTATAAATAACAACACACTGTTTCGTTTCTATTCTATGAATATTAAAGTTATCAATTCTTAAAATATTGTGTATTGCCACAATACGATATGTATAATATGTTTGTGTGTGCGTGTACACCAGCATAATATTTTATTTATAATCACAGATTTATATATAATAAAGAAGTACGGAAACGGAGTGGGTATTTTATACATGCACATAGCCCGGTTGTCGGTACCCACTACCCAATACCTATTGTCCAATACCCATTAGAGATGAAAACTATTCAGTTTAGAGTCGTTACTCAATAATTAAGCGAATAGCTTAGATTTTGTACTTGTACTTAAAATACCTCGAAGAACAAATCATCAGAGTCGACGATCAAATCATAACTGTTCATCAAATGATTCTATTGAAGATTATTACAGAGTATCCATGTATATACCATATTATTTAGACTCTATTATTAGCTCGTTAAATAATCGATTTAATGAAAACAACGAGACTCCATTTAAATTATGTTGGTTGCTTCCAAATGAAATGGTTAAACTACAAAAAAATGAATATATTAACATACTTCAAGATATTGAAAATCATTTTAAAATACCTAATATAAAAGTTAATGGTTTAATTTGGTATGATTATTGGCAATTAAAATCACAATCATTTATAAATGATACAATGGTAGATTATAAAAAATTGTTAAAGGAGTGTGAATTTTTTCCTGCTGTCAAGAAAAATATATTGATATATATTACATTGCCACCTACGACATGCACTGTAGAACGATCATTCAGTACACTAAGGACATGGACGAGATCTACAATGAGTGAAGATAGACTTTATGGCTTATGTATGATAAGTGTACATAGGGAAAAAATTGATGATAAAAAGGATGAATATATAGAACAAGTAATAAATATATTTGGTGTTAAACAAAGAAATTTACAATTTTTATTTTTATTTGTAAATTAATATTTTAATAAATATAATTAATGTTTTAAGTGTCGAATTGATATTATTAATTAAATACAAATTTCAATAAATTAATTTTATGGTTAATTGGTTAAATAATTTTTTGTTTTTTAACGACAAGCGTATCGAATCCGTAACGATATCGATCAGTGTTGCGTTCACTGTCTTTGTTTATGACGATAAATTCAAATCTCCCTTTACTCCAACATGAAGTACAAAAGCCTAAAACTCAGGATATGACATATCACCGGAGCAATGTTCATTGTAAACATGCTTTAAGTTGGTTTCGTATTGTTTAAATAAAACAATAAAATTTGCGTTATCACGCAGAAGTTGTTTAGGTACTTTTGAATAACTCTGAGCTAAATAGAAAACATCTACTAAATTATGTCGACCTCTGGAAAAGTAGGTTCTTGCAATCTTTTGGTTTTCAGTAAAATATCATCGAAAATAAACACAGAGTTTGGTAAAGCTTTTTCAGGTTCAATAGTTTGTTCGTTTTCGTAGAGCGTAAATAATTGTATTCCTTTAATGTCTGATAAAATATCACTCAACAATTTATACTTTGGTTGATCCAATGTTTTTGAATATATGTAGACGTTAATGTTAATGTGAAATTGTATAGGTACCGTTTATATGTTAATAATGTGAATATTAAATTAGTTTTCCTACAGCCTGAAGGGCCCATGATAAGTGCTCTAATCGTATTAGGTAGAAGCACACCATGCCTTTATTTTTTATACGAAGTCGCCACCCGAGATCTATGTGTTAGTCGTAAATGATTATTAGTGTGTGTGGCACTGTGGCGTCCATGCGGGTCAATAATTGTAGTGGTGCGGAGGGCTCTAGCACGCACTCGCACACACATGTCAATATATAATAATATTGTGATCATGAAAAAAATGCTTATTAGTTATTTTTCACTTAAACATACGATTCTAATTCCAACAGTACGTCGCAACGATTACCTCGATTTTCATTCTGACAAAATATTCTTATTTTCCACAACATGTACGAGGGATCGATCGAGGCACATTTTTAAAATTGTATTTAGTTAATTAAATATTTAAGTTGGAAATTCTGTATTTTTTTTTGATTTTTTTACAATTTTTATTGCAATTTAAATTACAAAAATTAAAAATGTGGCTCGATTGTTCCCTTGTATATATTACGGACAATCAGAATATCTTTTCAGAATGAAAATCGTGATAATTGTCGACACGTATCGTTGGAATTAGAAACAGTAGTTTTTGACAAAAAAAGACTTGGTAGTGAGGCCCCTTAAAGGTATTGCAAATGTCTATTATTTCATCCAAAATATAGGTACCAATATTTTGTCAATCACACCGATGGAACTGTTAACCCGATATAACTTTTGAAAACTGATTTGAATTTGTCAATATGTCTACTTGAGATCGATCAGTCCACTTTTTAAAATGTCGATCTTCAACTCCTTTAAATTTGGTTCGAATATTTAAAAAATTACAAAATTTTAAAAGTAATTATTCCTCATTTAAATAGAAAATCTTAAAATGTGGATTATACAACTATAGATCCATTAAAAAAAATCCAAAACAAAATACTAAAAATTATTCTAAAAAAAAGACTCAAGATACCACACAAAATATTTATATAATGACATAAATGTACTACCAATAAAAAAATTATTTTATAAAGCTTCGGTACTTTACATAATTAAAAATAACCTTACTTTTAAAACTGAACACGGACACAATACTAGGCAAATATCTAATATCAAAGTACCAATTATGCACAAAAAATTAACACAATCCACATACCTATATATTGGTCCAAAAATTTTCAATATACTACCAATAGAAATTAAACACAGCAACTCTTTTAAGATTCTTAAAAAAAAAAAATTTCACTTTGGCTATTACAAGAATAAAATAGACCTACTCATAACAAACGTATAGGGTTACTGCATTATTTATCATATTAGTTGTACGACTTTAGTAATTATTGTTAATTTTAGTTTTATATTACCATATTATATTGTATTATTTAACTACACAATTTTTTACATAATACTATATAAACAAAGATAAGAAAATATATATTACTTATATTATTAATATTAAAGTTAGGTATGTGAGAAATGTATATTACAAATTGTAAATATTTAATTTAGAAGAACTATTTAATGTATTTATATTTCAAATTGTGAACCCATGTGCCCCCACTCGAACATGTTCAGTGGGGCCCATTATCTTCTTGAAGAATAAATAAAAAAAAAAATTATTACCTATACAGTATACATAGTATATATTTTATAACTATTTATATCGTATTAATATATTGTTCATATATAATCATTTTTTATTTATTGGAACATTTATTACAATACAAATTACAAATTAAATAATTATAGTTTTTGTATAAGGAATAACATAATATTATGATTGTGAACAAATTGTATCAAATTGTGAACTCATGGGCCCCCACATGAATATGTTCAGTGAGGCCCATTATCTTCTTGAAGAATAAGTAAAAATAAAAAGTAAAAAAAAAATAATAAAAACATAATTTCACAGTATTAAAGTAATAATTGTAAACTTGATATAGTAACTACTGTTAAAGACTTGCGTATAAGTTTTTCTAAAGATCTAATGTTTACTGAACATATCAACATAACATGTAATAAAGCACTCAGTGTTTTTGGATTTTTAAAACGTAATTGTTGGGAGGTCAACGACCCTACTTGCCTTTATTTTTTCTTTAGTCCTTTATTTTTCACTTGTACGATCTGTTCTTGAATACGAGTCTTTGATTTGGAATCCTAATCAAAATTACCCTAATAATAAATAAGAAAAAGTTCAGAACAGATTCCTACGTATGTTCTCACATAAATGTCATAAAAACGATCTATCACTAGCAATGATAGCTTCAGAATTTAACATAGAATCTTTAGAATTCAGAAGGCCACATTCTGATTTGCGTTGGTTTTATAACTTGTTAAATTCCAAAATCGACTGTCTTCGATCCCTAATATCACACCACGTTCCAATTTTAACGCAAATCCCACATTTTAGATTCCAACGCATAAAAAAAAACTATTGTCTTTTCGCTTATGTTGGAAAATAAGCTAGAAACATTTGATTTTTTTTTTTCGACTCGCTACCTAAATTAAAAACTTGTCTTAAAACATTAATATTGAATAACCAATTATACTATAATATAATTCTTACTATTAATTAATATATTGTTTGAATGTATCCTTGTAATTATAATCATTTAATTTATTGTTTTTTTTTGTGTTTTTTTTCTATAGCTATGTGATGTAATAATTTACTTATAATCTTTTATTGTTAATATTATATATTTGTAATTATGATTGTTACAATCTGTTCTACTTACTTTGCACTATATGCCCTTGGGCGTTTATAGTTAAAAAAAAATTTAAAAAAATCCGTCTTATCATGGTTCGTCGGGCAAAATATATCTTAAAAAAATATATCATAATCGATAGATCTCGCTAGAGAGCGTTCTGTGCTTTACGGCGGCCCGGTGTCGTAGCACAGAGTGAACAGAGAGATATATATACAGGAAAACGGACGATATTTTGATTTTTACATGCAACGTATATGGAGATCGGTCGAATTTACTAGTTTTTCGCTTTCGCAATACCGCGTTGAGTTGTGACGATATGCGCATGCGTGAGTGCGTGACCTTGGTTGCACGGCGGCGCGGCAGTGTGGCATAGCGCACTCCGCAACGCGCTTCCTACTCCTAATTCCTAATTCCTATTACTATTTCTGATTTCATTTACTCACTATCCGCCGTGCTGCAGGTTGTGTGTAGCACTGTAGCTATATTGTCCGTCCGTTCGATTATTATTTATTACCATCCGTAAAATGTACAATGTACATTATTACAATAACAGTGATAAACGTACCGACGGTCGGCCGTATGTTAATCTTTCTCTGCTGTCTCGCGGAGTCCGTATTTTATGCAAGTACTGCATAAACTACTAATTAAAAGACCATGGCCGATCAATTCAAAAAATGCTCACATATTAGTATTAGAAGAGAAATAATATATAATTATAGAATAGATAATCAAGGTACTTTCCTGTTATACTAGACTACGGCTATTATCGCGACTTCCACCAAAGACTACCTCCGTTATGGCGACTACCTATCTTATTTAGCTGACATTATAGTCGAACGATATCCATAAGCTGCGATTATATTTATTATATTTGTGGATTTATCATTTTGTATTATTATTATTATTTTATTATTTTATTGTTTTCCGTATGCCGCGACAAATTTGGTACATTACAAATAATTATTATGTATTACATTTTTTTTATATAATTTGAATGTGGCCATCCCCACAGTACGTACCTAAATTATTTAATATTTTATTTGTGGATTCACCATTTTGTATTATTATTATTAATTTATTGTTTTCCATACATCGCGCCAAATTTGGCACTTTGACGTGTAACATGTAAAATACATTACGAATAATTACTACCTATGTATTTAAATGTTTTCTTTATTTCATTCTGGCCATCCCCAAAGTACATATTATTAAAAAATCTATCAAAGAAGGCAAGAAAAATAAAGGTGGTCACGTATAACAGGAAGTACCATTTTGGTAGTCTTAGATAACAGGATTGTGATGTTTCACAAAATAAGTGCGGTAGTCTCGACAACGGAGGTAGTCTTGGGTGGTAGTCTCGATAACAGCCGTAGTCTCGTATAGTCGTATAACAGGAAAGTACCATTATCAATATAGAATTAATGTCTCTTGCTTCAGAAAAATAGCTGAAATCTCCAAAAAAAACTTCGGAGAAGTAAAACAAGTCTTCTGTGCTTTACTTAAATGGATTGGAGTACTTGAATTTTGAGGTAAATAAAAAATTGAAATCAATATCAAAATTCTGTGCTTAGTAGGTGCAAGAGAGAGTATAAAGAAAGTTCCTGTTAAAATTGTGGTAAATAAAGAAGTGAAATCAAACCTCAAAATTCTGTGCTAAAACTTAATTGACTATTGAAGAAAATTCGATGACATGCAATTTTACCACATTTTTAGCTACAAAAAAAATTGCACAGAACGTTCCACATTTGCCCGCAAAAATTCACATGTCCATGGATGCACTTCGTTCTGTGCAATTTTTTTTGTAGCTAAAAATGTGGTAAAATTGCATGTCATCGAATTTTCTTCAATAGTCAATTAAGTTTTAGCACAGAATTTTGAGGTTTGATTTCACTTCTTTATTTACCACAATTTTAACAGGAACTTTCTTTATACTCTCTCTTGCACCTACTAAGCACAGAATTTTGATATTGATTTCAATTTTTTATTTACCTCAAAATTCAAGTACTCCAATCCATTTAAGTAAAGCACAGAAGACTTGTTTTACTTCTCCGAAGTTTTTTTTGGAGATATCTTAAATCGTGGTAGCAGGGGGCATGACTAAATAGATCTATTTGGTCATGGTAGCAGGTATGTGCATCCGCTATTTTGATTGCAAAAGATTTCAGCTAACCTATTATCATATCTTGATAAAATATTTTGTCATCATCAGTAACTAGATTCTAGTCTATGTCATGATTCATGAACTAAAATAGTATTGACTGGGCACGACGTGGCAGGTGGGTAGTTGGTATGTGATAATATTTTGTATGGTGGGGGGAACTAAGCGATAATTTGTTATGCGAACCTGGTGGTCTGTTGGATGTTTTAACGTGGTGGAATCCCACACAGCTGTAAATTTGTCATTATTTTTAAATAATTGTTTTAAAGACTGGAATATAACAGAAAAAGTAAAAGTTGCTGTGAGTGACAATCACGGACTATGATTAACAGGACTGGAAACGAACAATAGTGCACTGTGTTATGACAAGATACACATCTGTTACGGAAAGTCAACGAGCGATTGCAGCGCCATCTCCTAGTTAATTTATGTACAAACCTTATTGTTGAGTCCATTTGACCTACCCAAATATACTCGGTACCCAAACAATCTTAAAATCTTATTACTACCCCCAAAAAAATGAACTTAATATTAATTAGAATATTAAATTAATTAACTAATTAGTAGTTATTTACATTGAAACAGACTCCCTGGCTATTTGATTATAAAACTCTGAATTGTCTAAAAATTACTGACTAAAAAGTCTGTGCTAAAAATAAACAAAAATGACGACTTACGTACACATGCATAATAGTTATTTTATTTGTTGTATACAATTACCATTCATCCGTATTCATTGGAAAATATTACGTGTTATATTAAATACCAACTGTGACGAGGTGTATAATATCTTAATATATTTTAAAATGGTCTATAAGTGCTCAGTATTGAATTGTAAGAGTCATGACAAAACATTTAGAAAATGTACTCTATTTTCTGTACCTGCTGACCCCATATTAAATGAATTATGGAATAAGGTAATTTATGAAAATAATAAAAAAGTTACTGCTGTGAAAAAAGTATGTGAATTGCATTTTAAAAATGATGATTTGGTTCGAACCTAGTATGTAAATTGGCCAGATGATGTTTCTGATCACCAAATGAACCAAGTAAGTATATTTGAAATGTTTATTATACTTACCGGAAAATCTTCCTTATGTATCATATTATTTTGAAATTATTAAATTGATACTATTATAATTGATAAGTCTTTACTACCTAATATTTTATTGTTTTCCTAGAGGAGTATTCCTAAGTTAAAAAAGGGTGCTGTGCCATCATTATTTGGTAATACTGTAGACGAAAACTCTGATGACTGCTCAGAAATTACACCTATATTTGCAAGGCCACAATTCAGCACAGAGGTATGAAAATCATCTAGTTTTTCCATTATATAAATATTAAATTACTTACACAGTATTGGGAGTGAATACAGAAAAAACATGTTTTTTTTTAATGTTTAAATTAATAGATTAGGTACTAGGTAACTTTAATATTTAAATTTTATTTTTTGATCAATAATGATTGAATATTTTAAACTGTATATTAAAAGTTTCAAACAAATGTATTGGAACAATTATTGACCAATTAAATGGGACGCTAGACAGCCTATTATATTATATCTATAAATATTGCATTTTTTTTATTAATTTGTTACAGACTCCACTATGTCGTAAAAAACTTGATTGAAATTGCAGTACACCAATTGACTGTAGCATAAATTCAAATTGTAATTCTCTGGAAATGCAGGCGTCTCTGTCTGACAATAATAGTTCTTTCCATAGGAATTTTCAAACTTTTAATAATTCTGACAACCATCAGGTAAATGCATCTAATACTATGTCATATTTCATTCCAATAAATGTAATGTTTTGTTTTATAACACATTATTCAAAATGTATTTTTATTAGATCAAGGAATTGCAGTTTATTACATTTTTCAAACAATTAAAATCTATTAACCTTCCAACTGGATGGAATTGCATTCAAAATGAAACTACATTAATCTTTTTTTCAATGAAAATTCAAAACGATGATATTCCTAAGGCTACTGTTGAAAAACAAATAATTATCCTACATAATTTTCAAGTTTCATGTTATGCTTTAAATGTTGAATTGAAACCCTCAAATTTTAACTTGAAAAGTTTTGAAGTTGGACTTAATAACGTTGAGGAAGTTGTTAATTTATTAATGTTGTTTGATAAGAAAAGTACCTATATGCATTGGTGGTCCAAAAGCAATTAATTTTTCAGGTAAGTATTTAGTATTTTACTACCTTATTCAATGTCACAAAAATTATTACCAATTATTACCTTATTTATTAAATTATTTTTATTTTTAGGTATTTCAGTCAAAAGTGCAAAACTAAATCATGGCACATGGCATCACTATAATTGTGCAATTGTCATAGAGTCACTTGGTGTTAATAGGTGTAAAAAATGTGAACAACTTTTCGCAATATTTAGAGTATATAAATCAAGATATATACGTGGCAATGTGAAAAAAAATATTTCTCAAACATTAACGCCTAATAGAAAACGTTCTTTGTCAACCATAGTAAAACAAAAACAAAAATTACAAGTATCTAATTTTAGGTAAGATATAAGTTACGTATATATGTCTGTAATATATCAATTAATATTTGTTTTCTTTGTAGACTTAAGAATACTATAAAAAAAATAATTAATAATCTTGGAAATTTGCAAAAAAAAATGGAAAGTATAACCTTTGATAATTTACTAACTAATGCAAATTTGAATGAACCACAGAAAGTTCTAATAAATGAAATTATAAAAACCAGCTCGGTTAAATCCAGAAATCGCAGATATTCTGAGAATTGGATATTACTGTGTATTTTATTTCATATTAGGTAAAACCATTGTTTTCAGTTAATTTAATTATAATTTG
Organism: Macrosiphum euphorbiae; assembly: GCA_949089665.1. Taxonomy (NCBI): domain Eukaryota; kingdom Metazoa; phylum Arthropoda; class Insecta; order Hemiptera; family Aphididae; genus Macrosiphum; species Macrosiphum euphorbiae. The sequence goes on from CARXXK010000002.1 coordinate 23,220,869, forward strand.
TTTATAATATGTTCTTAAATTAGTCATGTTATTATACTTATGTCAGATCTCCCAGTGCATATTCTTTTTTACGTGTACAAGAAATATTACCTTTGCCATGCCCTAAAACTGTAAGAAATTATCTTTCGTTGGTTCAAAATCAGTGCGGATTTGATAAAAAATTATTTTTATTACTAACAAAAAAAATATCCATATTAAATGATCAGCAAAAGCACGGCAATTTAATTTTTGATGAAATTTCGCTAAGGACAAGCATTTCTGTAAATAGTACTACTCTAACTTACAGTGGATTAGAAGATTATGGTAATGATATGCCTTGTGAACATTATGGCCAAAAAGCTGATCATGCTTTAGTCTTCATGTTTCAAAGCTATGCTGCTAATTTCTCTCAACCAATTGCCGTATTTACATCAAAAGGACCAGTTAAAGGTATATTTATACAAAAACATTACCACATTTGAATCACGTTCTATAGTTTATTTAAATGTAAATTATTTAATATTTTTTAAGGTTATATACTAGCCCAGCTTGTCATTAAAGCTATTTGTTTGCTTGAAAATTCTGGTGCTAAGGTAGATGGTTTAGTTAGTGATGGTGCATCCACTAATAGGAAGTTATGGAAAGAATTTGGAGTTAGTGGAAAATTGGAAGAGTCTAAAAACTATTTTATGCATCCGCTTAGTGACAAAAGAAAAGTTTATGTTTTTAGTGATGCTCCACACTTAATTAAAACAGTAAGGTAACGCTTACATAACAATAAGTATTTAAACGTATGAATGTATGATTAATAAAAACTATATTTTTTAACAACTAATTAAAATCTGTTTTTATTTATTAATTAATATTTATTTAAAAATAATAGGTATGTGATACTAAAAAATGTATAAGTTGGTTTCATTTTGTGGAAATGCATAAAATCGATACAATTAATGACATTAATGGCCAGATTAATTTAAGAGTTTGTCCAAAAATTACCATGAGGCATTTAAATCTGGATACTTTATCCAAAATGAGTGTTAAATTAGCCACTCAAGTAATTTAAATACTAACATATTATGTTAAAATTTGTAATTTGTGTTAAATTGATATTAATATGTTTTAGGTTCTGAGTAATTCAATGGCTAATGCTTTGGAATTTTATAGAAACCGGAAATGTATAAGCCTTCAAGGAAGTGAAGAGACTCAAGACTTTGTTAAAAGATTTAATGACACTTTTGATGCATTAAATAGAAGACACAAAAATGAAGGAATTAGGTTAAATAGTAGGGATTTTGAGGTAAATAGGTACACTTTATAATACACAACATGAATTTTTAGTTTTAAGTTTAAAACTTTTTGGTTCACAATAATTTATTAACTTTTTTAAAAAAAGGTTTTGGAAAGCACGATCAATTGGTTAAATATTTGGGAGCAAAATAATAAAGATGGTAAAATATCTGATGATGAATTTCTTACTCAACCAACTGCTGAAGGCCTAAGAGTTACGTTGCAATCAACTATAGATTTGTCTAATTATTTACTGAGTGAATGTGGGTACCATTATGTTCTCAGTAATAAATTTAACCAGGACCAAATTGAGGTGAAATTAATATTATATTATTATTTTTAACAGTTATTGCAGATTAATAAATGTATTATTCATTGTATTATTAAAAATAAAAGAAACTATAAACAGTATAGTTTATTACTGGATACTAATAACATTTTTTCAGGTGTTTTTTGGCACAATAAGTCAAGCAACCGGGCCAAATGATCACCCTTCAACTCCCACATTTCTTCAAGTATATAAGATGTTGTCTCTGTATTCTGTTTTAAAACCTCCTAAAACTGGAAACTGTAAAATCTTGGATTCGTCTTCTCCTAAAATATCTATTACAGATGTAAAAGAAATATTTAGTGATACTGGTAAATAATATCTCATAAAGTTAAAATAATATAAGCTATTGATAAATTTCATTGTGATGGCTTAAAAGTAAATTAAAATTAATTTTTTTGTATTTATATTTTAAATATTTCATTCTGTATATTTTTTTTTTAACATTTTCAGTGTGTATCAGTAATGATACAGCTGTTTCTACAAGTACTAGTAAAGTTTCGAATTTCAAATTAAAACTTGATACATTGATACAAGAAGGTAACTGAGAACCAGAATCTGTATTTGAAGACCACAATTATTTCCAAGCATCTACTATAAGACATAAGTTGTGTTATTTATTATGTGTGTGGATATATGTGTAGAAAAATATTTAAATCTACAAATTGTAATATTTGTTTGGAAACTTTGAAAGGTTCTACTGAATCATCTAATATACCAGAAGGAACCTTAACACTATTAAAGTCAAATGGAAAACTAATTTACCCTAATTTTCATGTTTTCAATTTGGTTTTAGTTTTAGAAAAAGGCTTCACTATGCACTGTACAGATATTGATGTATTTCAATTAACTCTAAATTATCTTTTGGATAATTATACAATAACATTCCCATGTGATATTCATTCTTCGGAAATTGTCAAAACTATAAGTATTTATTACGTAAGAATGCGAATGCGGCAGTATTGTGCTATGCAAAATCGACAAAAAAAAAAACATTTGTAAAAAAAAAAAATTAAGTGAATTAACTACATCATAAAATTGTTAAATAATTACTAAATTATACTATTATAGTTTTAAAAATAATAATTTGTTTTTATTCATTATTAATTTTTGTACTTTATAGTTTAAAACATTTGATATTATGTACATTAGTTTATTAATTTAACACAATAAAATAAATATAAGATGTTCACTAATAGGTACTATGTGAAGTTTATAACTAAAGACCGGATTCCTGTGCAATTGCATCTTTTTATGGCGTGTTCTAAATTCAATAGAAACAAGCTACAAATCCAAATCAAGAGATGTAGATTAATTTAAAGAAAGTTTTATGTTGCACAAAATTGCACGTTTTTGGGTTTTTGCACAAAATTGCACGTTTCGGTTTTTTTTTATAAAAATGTACTTTTGTACAAATATTTTGTATTTTGTATTATTTTTATCGGTGCTATATTATATTGTTATACAAAGTATTGGACTTTTATATCTAACAATATAATTATATATATATATATATATATAACGATATAATACGAAGTAATTAAGATAAGGTACTACGATAGTCGATAGATTATCGATTACATATACAGTTTACACATATAGTACTACAGTCTATCCGCAGCCGTCGTAGTCAACTCGTGTTTTATACAATTTTGTAGTTAATTATTACTTGATATTATTTAATTTAAAATGCCGAAAATTAGTAGTAGTCATTGTTCTAAAATAAAGTGTTGGATCGAAAAATATCCAGAGTTGAAAACCGAAGCCAAAATTATATTTTGCACGTCGTGCAATAAGGCTATTGGTTGTGAACGTAAATCACAAGTTGATGCACACTGTAATTCAAGTACGTACCTACGGTAACACTAATTTTCTGCTGTAATCAATAATTATTAAAAATTGTTTTTATTGTTTTTGTTGTTATTATTATTTTAATCAAATATTGTAAAATCAGTTATTAGTTATTAGTTATTACTTATTAAAATTAAAATTTGAAGTACCTATAATGAAAATTTTGTTTTTGCACGTTTTTGCACATTTTAACATTTTAATTGCACATTTTTTAGATTTTAGCTGCACAAAAATCCGGTCTTTATTTATAACAATTAATAAACTTAAATAAGTTGAAAAATAACTCAATATCTATGGTTTAATATTATACATATTTTTTAAGAAAGTGCACTATTAATTAAAAACCAGATTTTGAATAAAATTATATACCTGATGATTTTTTTTCAAATCAAATTTTATGTTAAAATTACATATTTTGGATCTTTAATAGTTGTATTAAATTAGGTATTTTATATATTTAATACTTAATAGTATTTTGTATTTGGATTTCACTGTATTCAGTGACTTACTCAATTTTATAATATAAAACTAATAGATAGCGCTACAATCGCTCATTGACTTTCCGTAACAGATCTGTATCAAATGATAAAGGTTCGTTTCCAGTCCTGTTAATCATAGTCCGTGGTGACAATGCTGCGAATATAACATCATCAATCGGAATGAATCAAAATTGGCGCCATATTCCCTGTTTAGCGCACACATTAAATCTAATTGCACAATCTGGACTAGGTGAAATAAAAAACGTTCACAAAAAAGTAAAATCCATCGTTGAATATTTTAAACGAAGTACAAAAGCAAATTTAAAACTTAAAAATGCACAAAAACAAATGGGATACCCGGAATTAAAGTTAATTCAAGACGTTTGTACGCGGTGGAACTCCACGTATGACATGTTTCAACGGTGTATCGATAATAAAGAACCTCTTATGAGTACAATTGCAATAATAGGTAATATGGATAATTTAGTACACGAAGACTTTGAACTAATAAAACACTACTGTGCGATATTTAAACCGTTTAAAGAAGTTACTATCGAACTAAGTAGCGAAAAAGGCATTTCGATTTCAAAAGTGTTAATTTTAATAAAAGCGTTACATTCACATATAAAAAATAAAGAAAAAGAACCAAATTTACCAAATGCTATACATTTGATGCTTTCTAAAATGGTAATAAAAGCCAATGCTAAATTTGAAAATATCGAAAACCAGCCTATTTTAACAGAAGCAACTATTTTAGACCCGCGGTTTAAAAAAAAAAGCATTTAATAATCAGTATACATATCAAAAAACATACGAAAAGATAGTACAAAAAGTTGCAAAAATTATTCGTTTAAATCAAAGTCCAGCAGAAAATGAAGAAAATGAGAAAACCATACCGACCGATCGAGAAAACGAAACTTCTGAAATTTGGCAACAGTTTGACTCTCAGGTACATACATTATATTATCATTGATATTTTGATATTTAAGTGATTTATAAAATTAGTTTATGATTTTTAGGTGTCTACTTCAACTTCAGTCAACACACCAACATCTGAGGCTATTGTGGAGTTGGATAGATATTTGAATGAACCTATACTAGACCGAAAGTCAGATCCTCTTAAATGGTGGAACGACAGAAAAAAAAATCTATCCAAATTTATTTGATTTGATGTTATTGCGTTTGTGTGTACCATCAACATCAGTTCCGAGTGAAAGGACCTTTTCAAAAGCTGGCTACACCATTTCCGAAAGATGTAATAGATTGTCAACAAAAAACTCGGAAATGTTGATATTTTTAAACAGTAATTATTAAATACTATTATTTAATTTTTAAATTTTATCCATTTTAGGCTTAGGCAAGTAACTAAGTTAATTTTAGAAGTTTGAGTTTATTTATTTTATTGTTATTATTTTTTTTTCTAGGGTAAAGAGAAGTGATTTTTTTTTGTATTTTTACAATTATTTTTGCTGAAAATAAATATGTTTATTATTTATGTAATTAGTGCTTTCATTAAATTTGAATACGAATCAATTAAATCTATATTATACCGATGGGGAAAAACTATAACTTTAGGTCTTAATACCCGGATACCTGGGGTAACAAAATTTATCTTTTTAAATACTGATTAGGATTATCTATTTAACAAATTCCACAAATTATTCTAATCAAATTTTTATTTCAGAAATGTAACTTCATCAAAAATGTATTTTGGAGATGTCAACAATTATGATTACCATATTGATTGTACTGTTATGTCTTACTTGGGTTTGTTCCTTCGTAGACAATTTTGAGTTGTTATCCTCTGTTAAAGAATGAGTTCGCTCTCTCGAAAGTACTACAGTACGCTATTGAAACTTATTATTACAGGAATTAAATTTTAACTCAATGAATTTAAATGATAATAATACTTTTATTTTTATGTAAAACGTACACACAGTAATCGAGTCTAAGACTATTTTACGACTGGCTTATGTACTATGCATTATTCGATGGCGACGGACGTCGTCTTACAAAAGTGCTTACCCATCTAAATTCTACGTTACCTATATTATATTACTATAAGAACAAGGGGTTCCTAACACCCCCCATGTAAAATGAAAGTCTATGGCCCATAAAATCGATCAAACAAGTCTGGGCGATGGACTTTCACATTGATTACTAAGTTCTATATTATCATCTTTGTCTAATGTCCTTTCCTTATGACATAAAATTGTATTCTTATTATAAATTATTAATACTAATATCAAACCTATACTGTTGATTAGTATCAGAATAATAAATAAGTAATCGTACGATTTGTTATTTTTGTTTTCATTGACATGACTTATTTGATTCTGTAATTCATCTAGGGATCTCGAATTTTCTACCAATTTGTTAAGATTATTTTTAATTTTGTAATTTTCTTTTGGAAATAATGAATAATTTAAGTTTTCACGGGGTAGATCCTTTAGCATATCAAAATTTATTGAAAGGTTTAAATATGGGGAGAAGTTTTTTACTATCTTCGAATTTATTTCTCTTTTAGGTATTAATTTTATTTCATCGTCAACAGTATTGGCCTCACAATTATTTTCTAGACTTAAAATACCAGTGCCACTTACATCTATTGTATATGTGTCGGATGAGTTTTTGCATGTTATTATTATACTTTCGTTATTTGTAACATATATCCATTCGTTCCTATTATCTAGCTTATGCCAAATATTATGGCTAAACTTAATATACTTAATATTACATGCTGGGGGTACAGATTTGGGTTTTCTGAATAACATTAATTCACAAGAATCTCCAACGTGTTGTATGGGTTGTTCATGTTTACAGATCATTGTGTTTGTAGTTGACTTACATTTAGCTAACTGATAATTATTTAGTTCTACATAGTACAATCGTGACTTATCTATTGCAACATACTCTGAGTTGGCTTGCATAATGGCATATAAATTATTATGTACTTTAGTCGGTAGTGGGATGGATTTATATAATACAAAATCATAACTACTTACTAATGGTATTTCAATAATAAATATTAAAATTCCTTTTATATAAACTACATTAATATTGATTATACGCAGTAGCTCCGATATACCTGATTCTAACAGATCCACTGGTATCCCTGAACCTACTGGTATTTGCAACTTAATTTCTTTTAATTGTTTATTAAATTCGTCGGTATCCAACAAACTAGAATGTATAAAACCTTGTAACGCTGCATTTACAATATTTACTAAATTTTCTGTCTCATATGCATATTGTGTTATGATAATGTTTAACAGTGCTATACGTTGTGCTAGAGCTTGTTTAAATTCAAGTATGCCTACTCTCTTTCTTTCTGTAATTGCCTCGTTTAGTAAGTAATTATACCCTTTCAATAATGTTTTTTCTTTACTTTCTAATTCTACTAGGGAGGAGTTGACATTGGTAACTATCGATTTTGTAATTTGTGTTTGTGTGTCTGCTATTTGAGATATGCGTGCTCTGGAGTGTTCTAATTCTTTAATTTTTTTATGAAAATATTCTGCATCTACGTCGTCGCAGACACCAAATAATACATTTGCAATTCGTCCAACTATGTTAATAAGACCTCTTTTGGTACGAAAATTTTGAGTTCTGGGACGTTCAACGATTTTTAGAACGTGTTCTTTATTGGTATTAATTTCATTTAAAAAACCGATTACTTGACCACTATGTTGTGCACATATGTGTTCTGTATATTCTTTGTCGAGTTGTTCACCTAGTTTGCATGACTTTTTTATTTGGTCCATGATTTTTTGTATTCGAGATTGCTTTTCGTTATAGTTTGAGATGTTTATATACGTAAGCAGATTCCAATGTGAGCTCGATAGTTGTAGATTACCGATTGTCTGAAAGAATATGCCTGACGGGTGTTCTATGAGTGAGTTTGAAAATTGAGTTGAGATAGAGTGAATGTGTAGAAAAAACCTGCAACATTATTAAATTAAGATTAGAGGATGATTTTATTTTCATTTAGCAATTTTTATTTCATTCTTGTGTATTTTAACTTCTTTTCTACCACGTTGTATCGAAATGTTTTCATTTTCGTGTAGACATGTCACCTTGAAAGGGCCCAACCATTTGGTGCCTAATTTCCCTTTCTGTTGATGATTCTTTATCCACACGTTATCTCCAACTTGTACTTCTATTTGGCAATTATTTTTGTCATAATTTTTCTTTGATTTGTGTTTCGCAGATATTATAGTGTCTCGGGCAATCTTGTGAGCTTCTTGAAGTTTTTGCTTCAACTCGGCTGAATAGTCATCGTAATTATATCGAATCGTTGGATTGCGAGAGAGAGTATGTGGTACCACTGCAGGAAAACCATAAACAAGTTCGTACGGCTGGTATTTGGTTGTTGAGTGAACAGTTGTGTTGTATACGAACATAGCATATGGGATGTAGTTATCCCAGTTTTTGTGGTCTTTGTCCACATAGTGTCGCAGGTACTCCGCTAGTGTCCTGTGCGATCTTTCAAGGCTACCGTTCGTCTGCGGGTGATATGGTGTCGTATTTAGTTTCTCAATTTCTAATAATTTACAGCATTCTTTAAACAGTTTACTTAAAAATTCGGTTCCACAGTCTGTTAAGATGGTTTCTGGAATACCATGTTGGCATATAAATCCTTCAACTAGCGCCTTAGCAACGGTCTGCGCATCATGAGAGTGTAACGGGAATGCTGAGGAAAATTTAGTGAGGTCGTCTTGTATCGTTAGTATGTACGAATTTTGTTTCTCCGATACTGTTAGTGGCCCCACTATATCAAGATATATCCTCTCGAACGGTTTCGACGCAGTGGTGGTAATTACCATGGGTTGGTGGGTTGTTGTATTGTTACTCTTATTTTTCTGGCATGATGAACACGATGCAATATACGCTTGAACATCTTTTTTCAAACCCTTCCAAGTGTAGTGTTGTTTAACCCTTTTAATTGTTCTAGATACCCCTTGGTGTCCACCCATTGGAGAGTTATGGAATTCTTCGATAATTCGGAGTTTTTCTGCGTTCGAATATTCGTCATCTATAAATATTAATATCTTAACTTGAGAGTCTTTAAAAATATATCTAAGCATGGTACGAATGTCATGCCACTGTAATTGATCCAAGTCATACGACATTTTAGACAAAGCGAGGTTTGTGATACCCTCTGACGAGCAAAAATTTTTTAGGTTAATTAGTGTATGGAAAACATTATTATAGGTTACGCTCTGCCAGTATAGCTCTTTGGTTATCAAGTAGACTATGGTTCTTCCCTCTGACACGATGCTAGCAATTTCCGTTAGTGACTTCTTCTGATTTTTAAGTTCTTCGATATGACCGAACTTCCTTCTAAACTCAAGTGCGATGCCTTGATTCATATGGAAATCTTGCGAGGTGCAGTGTCCCAAAACGTACTCTTCAGGTGCTTCGAAAATGTCCCCTGCTATTTCTATGATGTTTTTGTTTGATATTATCCGTTTTGTCTTTTCTTCTAGATAATTCTGGTACGCATTTGAATTTTCTTGTTCTTGTGTTATATTTGTGACGTTTATTCTGCTGAGTGCGTCTGCATTTGTATTTTGGGTTCCAGGCTTGTACACTACTTCATACTCGAATTCCTCTAGTTGTAGTCTCCATCGTATGAGACGAGATCCTGGGTCTTTCACGCTGAACAACCAAGTGAGTGGTCTGTGATCTGTCACTATGACAAATTTTCTGCCATATAAGTATGGTCTGAACTGTTTAACGGCCCACACTATTGCGAGGAGCTCCTTTTCTGTTGTATTGTAATTCTTTTCTGCTTTGTTCAATGTGCGTGACGCATAGCTGATTGGAAGATCCGAACCAATTTTCCCTTGCGAGAGAACTGCTCCTATTGCCATGTTGCTAGCGTCTGTTGTTACATTGAATGGTTTGGTAAAATCTGGGTGTTGAAGTAATGGTTCTTCGGTTAATATTTTTCTAAAGAACATGAATGCATCTTGGCAGAGGTCGGTCCATATAAACTCTTGCCCCTGTTTAAGTAAGTTAGTCAATGGTTTTGATTTCTTGCTAAAATCTTTAATAAATTTTCTGTAATACCCTACCAATCCGAGGAATGCTTTGACTTCTTTCGTGTTACGTGGGACAGGATAGTTAGATATGCATTCTACCTTAGCTCTGTCCGGTTTGACACCATCTTCTGTAATTACATGACCTAAATAATTGACTTCATGCCTCAAGAATTCGCATTTTGGTGGTTGCAATTGAAGGTTAAATTTCCTGAGTCTAGCGAATACTTCTCGTAATTGATTTATATGTTCTTGTAAAGTGGAACTTATGACTATGATGTCGTCCAAGTATACAAAAGCTCTGTATCCATTAATCCCTTGTAAAACTCTATTCATCAACCTCTGAAATGTTGCCGGTGCACTTTTCAGTCCGAAACACATTCGGTTAAACTCAAAGTGCCCTTTATCCGTGCTAAATGCGGTTTTTTCTTTATCATCCGGGTGTATTGATATTTGGTGATAACCACTGGCCATGTCCAGACAGGAAAAATATTTAGCTTTCCCTAACTGGTCCAAGATGGACGTGATATCAGGCATAGGAAATGCATCTCCTACCGTGAGGTTGTTGAGTTTTCGGAAATCGACTACGACTCTGTATTTCTTATCACCTGTTGAGTCTACTTTTTTCGGAACGATCAACAGAGGAGCGTTCCAGGGACTTTCGCTCGGGCTGATTATCCCATCTTGTATGAGGTGATCCACTTGTTTGTCTATTTCTGCCTTTTGGGCGTAAGGAAGGCGGTACGGTCTTTGGTAAATTGGTTGCGAAACGCCAGGTGTTTTTATTTCATGCATCACTGCTTCAGTAGACCTTATCTTATCTCCTTCTAGAAAAAAGATATCTGAGAATTCGTTACATAGATGTTCTATAGCTTCCTTTTCTTCCTTATTCATGTGGTCCCATTTTATGGCATCCTTTATTAGCTGAATGCGATTTTCTTTGTTTTCAGCAATTTTATTGGTGCTTATACTATTAATTTTTATTATATCGAAAACCTCGTGCGTTAGATTTGAAAGTTTTAGTTTTGTTAGCGTCTGAGGCTCTTCTGTTGGATTCATTACATTTATTAATATTTCTTGATTTTTTATTGTATTTAATACATTAGCGCATAATATTTTCTTATTTATCTCTTGGGCATGGACGAGAATGATTTGTTGCTCAGCTAAATCTTCATTGTCCACTTCAACCGAAACGATCATCTCGCTACGTGCTGGTATCGTGCTTACGTTGTCTGTTGGGGTTGTTATTTCTCCTTTACCCACGTTAATGATAACTTCGTTATCCTTTAGAAAAGGGTTTCCGAGTATACCATCTCCCGTGATCGGAAAAGAGTTATCAACTACTTGAAATTCCGTTTCATATGTTTTGTCATTAATTTCTATCGTTAGCACCGTGCTACCTAATGTGCGGACTAATTGGTCATTGATGCCCTGCATGTTGTAGGTTTTTGTTTCCGATACCAATATATTGTCTTTCAGAGAGTCCAATTTTATTAAGTTGAGTTCGGCACCTGTATCCACGAGTAAATTTGCGAAACCCATGACGCACTGTGTTATACCGCATGAGACGTGGTTATTTGTTAATTTGGTTTTAAAAGTTAATATTCTTGATTTTGGGCAATCAGTTTTAGTTCTCGAACCGGGCGGATGCCCGCCGTGCCCGGTTCTTTGTCGTTTCCCGATACTGATGGTTGGCTTTGAGTACTTTGGTTGGATCTCCTTGCGTCTGCGTTTTTCTTTTTATAGCATTCATCCACCACATGACCAGATTTTTTGCAATACACACAGGTCCTTTGTTTAGTCTCTTGGTTACTTTTGTAATCACTTTCTTTCATTGATTTAGACCGTTGACCTGTATCCACGTTACGTTTTGCATACTTACACTCATTTGTATTGTGATTGTTTTTATGGCAGTTTTTGCAATATTTACCGGTACTGCTGGTACTTTGTTTATTCTGGATTAGACGTTGCGCGTCTTTATTTGACAGATACATTTTTTCCTCTTCTAAGCTTTGTTTAATTGCTTCTTCTATATTTGGTAAATTTCTAGATTTTATAATTCCTCTGATGCTATTTGGTAGACCCTCTATAAATATTGTTAAAGCTGTTTCTTTTATAAAGTTGTTAATAGTTTTGGCCTCTGTAGATGATTTTCCATTCACACTGACGTTGCAAAGTTCGTGTAACAGTTTTTCTACCCTCGACGTATATTGTTGAATTGTTTCGCCATGGCGATATCGAGTTGTAGATAGTTCTAATAGCAGATACCCTGGTGTGCGTGTGGCACAGTACGACTCTTCTAGAGTTTTCCTTAGCATTTCCCACGATGAAATATCCTTATGTTGAGTTACCATGAAAGCATTACCTACCAGTTTGGTTTGGATCGCTTCTAACATTATGGGTTGTGTGCTTTCTTCCATATTTTTCATGACAAACTCACAAGCATTTAAAAATGAATATATTTTTTGTGGATTCTCACCATCGAAAATTGGGATCATATTAATTGCAGTTTCAAAAGATAATTTAACCGGTGTTGGGGCCATTGTTTTAACTGGTTCTGTGATTGTAGTTTTAATAATAGAATTTTTAGATACTGGGTTGTCTTTTATATTCTTACTTTGAGATCTTAATGATCGATTACCTGAGGAATTATCTAGATTTTTTAAATATCGAGGTTCAAAATTAGGATCTTTTTCAATAGAATCAGGGGTACTTTCGTCACTACTGCTTGAATTATTTGACATAGGTTACTTAATTACTAGTTATTATTATACACTAGGATTAAATAATATACGATTAATTATTATGTTAAAATAACTTACAGTACTGATAGTAAGACACTACTTGTGTTCGACGTCTTCATCTTTGTTGCGACTTTCCTATGGTCCGTTACTTGGAAGTTGGTTCCGGTTGACCCCGAGTTGAAATATTGTGAATGGCACGTTGTCCAGCGACGTCTTCGAGTTTCCTCTTTTGACGTTTTCCGTCCCAAAATAACTGGCACGAAAACCACGTATATGTGGGTTTATTGATATACGCGTATTAATGCGTATATTTATTTGTGTATAATAGATATCTTATTGCAATATAGTGTCACGGTCAAGGCTGACGAAATCGGGCTGCTGACAAGGTTAATCGACGACAACGATGGTGTGTTGTTGTTGTTTTTTTTTTTTTTTTTTAGCGTCCCTAAAAGCGAAAGACAGGAGACAGAAAAATTGCAAACGTTGTCCTCACTAAAATATTTTGAAGCGCCTCCGCGCGTGACGTTGGTCGATGGTAGTGACAGCTGGAATGTGTCGCCCGATAGTTTTGTTGATGTCAGCAAAAGTTGTCGTTACACAATTTTGCGTAATGTGCTGCGTATAACTACATGCAGTAAATGGTCGTATAATACGTATATATATATATATCTGCGTATTATGACGTATAGACGTATATAAACGTGTGGACGTATAAAAACGTATGGACGTACAGTGACGTATTGATACGTAAATTACGTATATTAAGTATATTGATTTTAATGAAAGACTGTGTGTTCACCTGATTGACAGATAAGTTTCACCGTCCTGAAGTATTCTTCAAAGAGCACCGCTGCCACCAGTTGTTATGTCTTACTTGGGTTTGTTCCTTCGTAGACAATTTTGAGTTGTTATCCTCTGTTAAAGAATGAGTTCGCTCTCTCGAAAGTACTACAGTACGCTATTGAAACTTATTATTACAGGAATTAAATTTTAACTCAATGAATTTAAATGATAATAATACTTTTATTTTTATGTAAAACGTACACACAGTAATCGAGTCTAAGACTATTTTACGACTGGCTTATGTACTATGCATTATTCGATGGCGACGGACGTCGTCTTACAAAAGTGCTTACCCATCTAAATTCTACGTTACCTATATTATATTACTATAAGAACAAGGGGTTCCTAACAGTACCTTTTATGTTGGACTGATCGTTGTTGAAACGTCTAGTGAGTATGTTTTTAAACATTAAATATAAATCAAACAAATCGAAACACTTATTGCCATCACACTTGAAATATCAGACTGTCAGTTATGCATGAATAAATAAAACAAAAGCATGACTGGTGTGGTTACAAATGTATTGTGTTTTAAAATGATGTCTAGTGATTTGCCTACCTATGTAAATGAGTGTTGGGATTAACTTATTTTACAAGTTACTGTAACAAGACTAGTTTGATATAGCTAAGAAAATTAATTAAATCTGGTACATTTTTGTGGTTATTTCTTAATTTACTCTGTATACATATTTTTTTCATTAATTCCTAGAAACAATCATAATAGCATTTTGAAAAAACCGTGTAATTTTCTTTTTACATATTATAATACTACACTTGGTACCTATGTGTTGTGTAGAACATTTTCTTAGGATGCAAGCATTATCTTATAAATGTAAAGTTATCTAAAATCTGTGATAATAATCTTATTAGATAGGTGCGTTACCTATTGTTTTAAATACATTATTACATACAGATAACTGTTTATTATTGATATTGTTTGAATATTTCATAATTTTTTAAGTGTTTTTATATTACACCAACACACACATCAGACATTTCTTATTAATGATTACTAATTAAGTAAAACACAAAATGCCGTCCCACTTTGAATCAGACTGCGGACTGTCAGTTATGCACGAATAAATTGAATTAAAAGTCAGATAAGAAATTAAATGCATTACTGGTGTGGTTACAAATTGTGTTTTTAGACCATGTCGGATGATTGTGATGAAATTACTGTTACCACTAGGTTCAACTTATCTTTTGTTACAAGTTACTGTTACCACTAGGTTCAACTTATCTTTTGTTACAAGTTACTGTTACAAAACTAGTTTGAAACAGTTACCTTACCTTTCTATGTAAAGTAATTTATACATACCTACTTAGAGTTACTTTTTTGTGCTAATTTCATCAAATAACTTTATTTTTTAGAACAAATTAAAAATATTGCTATAGCAATTTGACAATACAATGTTTTTTTCTCAATGTGTTTGATATTAGGCTACATGTTCTACTGAAGTTTTCTGACATAACTTATTGAGACATACTGTACCAGACATCAGTCGTTATCTATTATTTATCTTATTGTGATTTGGGTAATGTTTTTAACTTCTCAATAATTAATATCTAATGAAAATGTCCATAAGAAACTAGGTAACTCAAATAATTTAATTATAATTTTGATATGCAATTCGTAGCGTGCTTTACTTAACTCTATAGGGTAATAATTTCTATATATTTTCATTTACAAAGAAAACAGTAGAAGTCATTGATTTCATAATTATCAATTCTGTCTTTTTTAGGAATGCAATTTATCGCTATATTTTGTCAACACAAAGAACACGACACCCAGTACATACAGCTTAAATTAGTGAGTACTCATATCATAATAATTGATACCGTATTAATTGTATTTATTTACAGTTATAAGCATTTATATACACAACAATATTACTTTGGAAAATGTATTGGTGTATAAATATGGTATGGAGTGAAATGTCATGAACTAACAACTTGAGATGAAAAGCTATGCTGAAGATACAAGTTCTGACTTCTACAATGAATGGATTGTTTACATAATATATAAAGTATGTTATACTTCTCATACATTAAATATATAAATTAAATACCTGAGTAAAACACAAAATGCCGTCCCACTTTGAATCAGACTTCGGACTGTCAGTTATGCATGAATAAATT
This sequence comes from Macrosiphum euphorbiae, assembly GCA_949089665.1. Lineage (NCBI taxonomy): Eukaryota > Metazoa > Arthropoda > Insecta > Hemiptera > Aphididae > Macrosiphum > Macrosiphum euphorbiae. Next base: position 23,236,563 of record CARXXK010000002.1, read on the forward strand.
AAATTTAAAGTCAAATAATATATTCAATGCATTACTGGTGTGGTTACAAATTGTGTTTTGAAGCTATGTTCATAAATAAAGTAACTTAAGTAATTTAATTACTATTTTGATATGCAATTTGTAGCGTGCTTTAACTCTAGTCTAATGATTACTGTATATTTTAATTTCATCATTTCTTACACAATAAACAGAAGAAATCATCAATTGCGTAATTAACAATTCTGTCTTCTTCAGGGATGCAGTTAATGGCTATCCAGCGACAACACCGAGAACACGACACCCATTCTACACATTCATCATTTGGTCGACAACGGTGCCTGTCTGAGTTCCAGCCACAGTATAAACATACGTTTGTCATGTCTTCGGAATTCTCTAATAGATAGGTCTTTAAATATTCTCTATAAGCTTTAGGATCAAACTCTAAACTGAACTTGGAATTGTCCATAAATTTAAATCCGTAATATATGATATATACTCCACAATTGTATGCGTCAATTTGTTTTGGAACATTTTCAAAAGGGCATGGAATCAGTGTTAAGGGTGGACATTGATGTGTGCCGTCACCGTAGATGACATCCGATTTCAATATTTTAATTACTTGATTGAAACGCTCTTTTGATATTCGTTCGCTTATATCATATGGCTTAAACGGGTCCATGATATAACACTGTCTAGTGTTGAAATTTATAAAGACTACAATCCAGTGAGTACGACTAATATTCCATGGAAGTATCACCATACTGTTGTGATTGAAAGTAATTTTGTCATGCACTTCCCCAACTACTCTTTTTCCTAACAGCATACTCACAGTATTGCATGATAAAATGTGTGTGTTTTCTGAGTTTAGATTTTTAGCGTATGACAGCAAACAAATATCTATAACAAAGTTACACACCCACTTTGTTCCAGACAATGAATCAAATTCTGGGAAATCCAGGTCGGTCTTGACGTTAGACTTAGAATTGTCAACATTAGATAATAAGTTACGATATTTTACAACCATATAATCTTTATTATTTGGCATCTTAATTGGTTTATAGTACGCCAAATCTTTGGGGAGCATATTTTTGTGTAAATCCATAGCTAGCGCTGATAGTCGAAACGGAGATTTATGACTGCCGGGTGTCGAAACTGATTTTGTTAAACAATCGTCCAATGGCTTACTCAATTCATGTACAACCATGTCGTTGTTCATAGGCTCATCAACAGTGAACCCAGTCTCATTGTCACATTCTATAACCACAATGTTATTTTTATCTGCTGTAGTGGTCGAAGACTTAGGGATTTTTAAAGACAGTGCTTTGAAAGGACGGTACTTGATGGGTTGGAGGTGTTTGTGTTGTTTTTCTTTTTTTCCCCAACTCTCTGTTTCGTCTAAATGGTTAAGGCTAGACAATTCTGAAATTTTTCTTTTTCCATTTTCTTTAGTAGTACTCTGTTTAGACTTAGTGTCAAAATCAAGCGCACGAGTGCACTTTCCTTTTCTAATATTGTACTTCATTTGTTTGTGTACATTCGTCACACGCTGTCTCATAAGTTTTAAAAACCGGCCGCATTTGAACCTACGGTCGCCTTCTAGTATGTCTTGTTTGACTGTTTTAAACCAAGATTCAACGGTAGCATTACTCTGGCGGATTTCAATGCCATTGCTGAGTTTATTATTCATAATAGGTGTCCACAGTGCTAAGAAAGGTACACACTTAACTATAAACTCGTGTAAATATGATTCATCATAATATTCATTAATGCTTAAATTTTCAATATTTTCAGCACAATTTGAGACTTCAGATTTAACCTGTTCTTTGATTGACTGAAATCTACACAACATCATGGAATTACTCGTGTTGGATTCGCATAGAAATTTATTTATTTCCTCCGAGTGATCCTCACCTTCGTTGTTCGATTCATTTGGCAATTGGTATTTATCATAACACTTGGCTCTCATTGTACTAATGGCATTTTTCGTGTGTACTGTACCATAAGGGGATAACAGTATTACTGAAAATATTTTGAACCATTGTTCAACATCTGTCAAACTGGTTGTGTTAAAAAGTATACATATCCAATCAATGACATCATTTCTTTTCGTTTTTTCTACAGTCATACGATGGTTTTTCTCAGATTTAAAATATGTGTACACATGGTTTACTATAATTTTTGTGTAATGATTTGCACATATATTTATGATGGTGACATTAGATTCGTCGTGGTTTTCAACCAATACTCTGTAACACCAGTTAAGGTAGTCGAATATGGAAGTAAAACCATTCCATCCTATACACAAGGCATTCATTTGGGCATAACTGAAATCTGTCACGATATTTGTGAATACTGGCCAAGTCAGTTTGTGTTTCAAAACGAATGCTTTAAAAGCGTTCAGCCATTGTGAAATCGCAATAATGTCGTGAGCTGAACTAATCATTTCAACAACAGGACACGTGACACTTGAGTCTCTAGGTAATGGGACATTAACAACTAGAACATAGTACAGAACCCTTTTGCTGTTCTTGTCAATTTTCCTGACCACTGTACCAGTTGCATCCAAATACCCAGTTACTGGTTTTTGTTTTTTAATCAGATTTTTTAGTATTTCCAACTGCTCGTTACTATAACAGTGAACGGACGGTATGCCGACATGCTTTACAAAGTTGTTTTCTTTGTCATTACACATCAATACAAGGTCATGAAAATCATCTTTATCATAATCATCGGCACTTATGGCCTCTGATCTGATTTTTCTGACGACATCATCTGATTTAATGCCTTGCAAATTACCACAACTCAACTGAGTGGGTGATGCCATGTCAATAGCGTCCGACCTGAAGGAAAACGCTTTAGTCTTTTTTAGAGCATCTTTGTGTAAGTCTCTCTGAATCCCTTTTACGTGGTTCGTGAGACCATTGTCCTCTGGATTGTGATGGTAATTTAAACCAGAACTATACACTTCAGCCAGAAACTCTTGGTTTCGAAGCTGGACTTTAATTCTAAAAAGCTTACACCCCTCATGGGTACAATACATGTACACATTGCAATGATTTTCAAAATATCTAACCCTTTTTGCATTAACAACGCATGTATTATTCACAGTTCTTATGAGCTTTCTGAACATAATAGGATATTTAGTCTTTTCCAAACGTTTTTCACCGTTAATATGTGTGTATAACATATGAGACCACTCTACACGTGAAAATGTAAAAGTTCCTTCAAAAAAATCACATTCAGAGCTATCGTATTGTTTTGGAAAACAATTTATTGTTTTCAGAGGCAGCACAACACCAGACTTGACCGGAGTTTTCTTAAAATAGGCATTTTTAAGGGGACTTGGCACAGGTCCAGCATTTTTTCTGCATTCCAATTTACTTGGTGTAACAAAATCAGATTCAACCTTTATGCTTTCTGGTAGAATTGGAGTACTACAAGGTATGAGTGGATTTCCTATCATCCAACTGCAATCACTTTGGGGCGATACACTTGTGTATTCAAGTGAAACGTGGTCTTTATGCACTAGTTCAGGCTCTGTGTGATCTGAATATGAAGTGCAATTTTCAATACCAGAATTTTCATCAATATAAGCAGTATTTGAATTCATATTGTTTGTGTCATCCGATGGATTACACAAAGACAAGTCAAAGTGTTTTTTACATTTCCTATACAATTTAGTACGGTTAACATGATTTGCAGCTACTTTAATGTGTTTACATATGGCATTTAGAATTGTGATATTGTAATTTAAGAAATCACTAGACGTATAGTTACAATTTTCAATACATTTCATTAATGTACTATTCATTTCTGACACATTACATAAATCAGTATTGTTCATACTTATAATACGTTTACGAAGAGATGAATTGTTTCTATTGATAGCATTTGCAATTGATTTTTTTAAAGCTTTATCATTTTCTTTATTAAAGATGTTATTGCAAATATTAGTTACACAACTGTCAGAAACTGAGACATTTCCAAAATTTAAATTTGGATATTGATTTTTAATATAATGAGCTACCTCATCCAATTTTTTGTTTAAACTCATTTTTAAGCTTATAAATAATTGTTTTCTGTGTCTGAATTACAAATTCGTTCACACTTTTATCTGCTTGAGTAAGACCTCTTCGACTTTTTGTTGTCTGAGTTTACACTCTTCGACTATTTCGTGTCGGAATTAACAACAATTCTTCGGCACTTTTTGCTGTCTGAGTTTACACTCTTCGACTATTTCGTGTCAGAATTAACAACAATTCGTCGGCACTTTTTGCTGTCTGAGTTTACACTCTTCGACTATTTTGTGTCGGAATTAACAACAATTCGTCGGCACTCTTTACTGTCTGAGTTTACACTCTTCGACTATTTCGTGTCGGAATTAACAACAATTCGTCGGCACTTTAAGCTGTCTGAGTTTACCCTCTTCGACAACTAAAATTATAACTAAAACTACAACTACAACTATACTTAAAACTACTTTTTTTTTGTTAAATACAACTACAACTACAACTACTACTACCACTAAAACTACTTTTTTTGGGTTTTTTTTTTTTAACTACAGCTAAAACTACACTACTATTTTTTTTAAAAAATTAAAACTACAACTAAAACTACTTTTTTTGGGTTTTATTTTTCTACTTTTTTGGGGGTTATTTTTGTTTTTTTTAACTACAGCTAAAACTAAACTACTATTTATTTTTTTTTTAACTACACATAAAACTAAAACAACTATTTTTTTTAAACTACAGCTAAAACTAAAACTACACCTAATACTAACTACAACTATTATGAGAGTTGATGTGATGCTGCTGTAAATAAGACAATATGCTGCTGTGCGGAAATGGTTCGGAAAAAGCAGGATCACAACACCTGAAAAGTTTAAAATAGATAGGTTTTAATTTTTAAAATTACAAAAATATGTTATATTCAAAAATTATACACTCCTATTTTAATTCGCAATTGAACTTGTGAATACTGTGACAATAGTAGACATAGTTATTACAATTAAAATAATTTAAGCATACACATATTAAATAAAGTTATGATTATTAATTATTACAAATCGATACAATAATGTCAAATATATTAAGTGTAGATCAATTATGCCACTATGATAATTAATTCATATTTTCAAACAAACATAATCTAAGTTAATTTCATAATTTATTTATTCTAAAAAAATAACCATGTCCGTACTGACAAGTAACACTTTTCAAACATATAAATAAAGTCTAATCAGCATACTACATAGTAAATTTGGATTTAAAAGTTATTGTAGTTTAATTAGTAATTACTAGGGCTCGGATTTATATAATTTATTAATTACGGCAAGTGATAAATTTGTATAACAAGATTTTTGATAAAACGAGCTATATTTGAATTTACATATTTTTACACATTATTATTATTATTATATTATTATTCAATTTTTTCTCCCATATTTAGACAATTATACTGTTTTAATGTCTTTTCTTCAGAGTTAAGAATGATTGAAAGGTTATCATCACTATATATTATATTATAGACAATCTTTTGAATTCAAAAATTTAAAAGTGCATGTTATTATTAATAAATTGTAATAAAGATAATTAGATAACTAGATAAATATACATATTTCTATTAAAATTTATTTTATTATTAATTAGTATTAACATTTTATGACAAATTTGTCAATCTTTTGGATTTGAAAGTTTAAAAATGAATGTTATTAATTGTAATAAATATAATTATATAAATATAATTTTTTATATTACATTTTATTATATTATTAATTATTAATATTTTTTTTTGATAATACATGTTTTGAATTCTTTAGCACATATTTTTGTTGTATGAATACCTACTCTGGTTATATAAATACATATAAATCCGAGCCCTAGTAATTATCATTATACATCATAATATGCTTTAATCATAACATTTTATTCAACTTAGGTAATAATACAAATTTGGTTCATAATTATAATCTTATGTATTAAATCTAAAATGTGAAAATGATACAACAGTATTGTGTTTAATAACAGATTCAACGATGATTTCTTGTCATAGATCATAATGCTTTAACAGTAAATGTAGACAGCTGGAATGGATAAATGATTTATTCTTGTCATCATATTAATTTTGTAACATATGAAATCCGCTATTCATGCTGAAACTCAATTAAAAAATATACAATTCTATAAGCTATAACTAATCATATTTTACAGTATCCAATAATCATTTAAAAAGTAACCGTTATTAGTAATTATCCAATGAAATATTAATATACAATGGACAATGATGTTTAGGTAGTATGCAAAAACCATCTTGGTAATATACTTACTGATACATACATAATTGTATAATTATAAGGATAATGGCTTATAAAAAAAAGACATTTAAACACTTTACAACACTACAACAAATGACATGGGGCTAACATAAAACTATTCAGGATATGTGTTGTTTTTTGAGGAAAAACGATTTAAGATCTCCCATATTTCCAGTGGTTAGGCCTCTTAAGGGCGCCAAATTTTTTTTTGTACCGGGGTGCAAAATGTCTAAACGCGTCACTGGACATAGTTAAATAGTTCTTAAGCATTACATTTTTATATTTATATTACAAATAAATGTATTAATATTCATTATAACTTAGACAATACATTAGGTAATATTTTACAATAAATATGGTTCTATATACTGTGATGTAAACATACCATGGAAAAATCATAATACAATAATATTAGTGCCTCAGGTGATTACTCATCACTGTGTGGATAGGGAAACAGAATATGACATAGGTTAATAATACTTAAATAATGAATAAAAGACGAACATCTCTATAACTATTCAGTAAAGTAGACAGTAGTTTATACATACCTGTTTCCGTAAAAAGTGATGTTTTAAATACTTCAAGACAAATTACATGTTTAAACTCTTATTAATTGATGTAAAGGTAAACTGAATAACGTGGGTTAGATTGTACAGTCTTTTAACCTAACTTTCCATTATTATTGATTTGTCATTATGACGTTATGATGGCAATATTATGTCAGTATGTTCGGTATAATTATTGTGGTAATGAGTAATGACGCCAACAGAAATTATTTATATATAATTTTAAAACAATACAATTTACAACAATTACTGTGTAACATAGGGCGACATCTACTTGACGGATTCGGTGCAATGGTACGACACCCCTGAACTTTTATGAAATGCAACACAACGTACAAGGATTCTTATCACTTGTCGTCCGAGTAAATAGTCCCCTAGCTATAGTCCCCCAACTTCACACACGTACTATGGTCTATGAATAAGTTTGAAAAATGTTGATAACATAATAAAATAATTTGTGATAAGATACTGATAACTTATACTAACCATGTTACCAAACTTATGTTCAATAAGGAATACTTAATCATTTCTTATGCTTAATGCTTTTATAAGTTATACTTTTATATTTTTATGAATACCTATTCATAAGTATTGCTTTTAAAAGTTAAAGATAAGAATGGTTTGAAGCATCGACTATGAATACGGCCCTTAGATACTGGAAAATACATTAATTTTGGTCTGGAAAAAATGTTAACACAATTACTATCTTATTTTCAAAATAATATAAGCAATTTAGTTGAAATTAATATGGATTTTAATATTGACAGCTTACCGTTAGCAAAAAGCTCTAAACAACAATTTTGGCCAATACTCTGTTCAATTTTAAATTTACCAAAAATATCAGATGCTGTCTTCCCTGTTGGTATATACTATGACACACATTGTAAACCATCTTCTATTGAAGAATTTATGAACCCTTTCATCACCGAATTATTAAATATATTAAATTCAGGATAACTGTATCTAATAATAAAGTTTATAAAATAAAAATAAATAAAATCATATGTGACGCGCCCGCGAAGGCCTTTTTATTGAATGTGAAAGGCCACAACTCTCGTTTTGGATGCAATACATGTTGTGAAGAAGGTAGCTATTTAGAAAATAGAATGGCTTTTACAGGTGTTCATGCTCCTTTAAGAACTGATACCAGTTTGAGAATAAAATCTGATGATGAATATCATAAAGGCGTTAGTCCTCTTGAACGTTTGCCAATCAATATTATTCAGACAGTATGCTTAGATTATATGCATGTGGTCTGTTCAGGTGTTATGAAAAGGCTTTTAAAGTTTTGGGTGCTAGGATCACAACAAGTTAGAATGCTTAAAACAAACTTAGAGCTTTGCAACACAGAATTAATTAAATTAAGAGAATATTTTAATTCTGAATTTTCTAGACTGCCTAGATCTTTAAATGATATACTTTTCTATAAGGCTACTGAATTCAAAATGTTTTTATTATATACTGGACCAATTATATTAAAAGGAAGGATAAAAAAAATGTATACCTACATTTTATGAAACTCCATTCCGTCATAAAAATTTTAGTTACTCCCAACATTTGTATAGAACATAATAATGTAGCTCAGCAATTGATTATAGAGTTTGTTAATGAATATGCAGATTACTATGGGCAGCAGTTTATGACATATAATGTGCATAGCTTAATTATTTTATCATATTATGTACAAATCCATGGTTGTCTTGACAATTTCAGCTCGTTCAAATTTGAAAATTATCTCGGCCAGTTAAAAAAAAAGTATAAAACATTCTCGTTATCCATTACAAGAAGCTACAAATAGGATAATTGAAAATATGAATATCAAGTATGATATAAATAATAAAACTTCTTCACAGATCAGTTACATATTAGGCAAAGAAATTGAAAATAACCTTGATTTTTCAATAGGTAATACTGGCATCACATGTTATGAATCAATTACCATCTTAAATAGGTACTAACTATAAATTATGCACGAATGTACCTAAAAATAACTATGTTATGTTATTAAATAATCAAATTGCTTCTATAAAACAAATAATTTATAAACATAAAGATGACAAAGTATTTTTAAGCGTTTGCACTTATAAAAGTTCAGCTTATTTTAAATCTATTCCAATTACTTCGGATATCTTAGGTTCTGTTATCATTGATTTGAGTTCTCTGTCAAATCCTATTGAAATTTCCTTAGATAAAATAAAATATAAATGTTTTCATATTGAAATGTCTGATAATGCTATTGTTTTTACTTTAAGCCATAATATCACATCCTAATTTGTTTTTAAATAAGTATCTATCAATCTTTATTATAAAATACATAATTCTTTATATTTTGTTACAGATTAAAATAAAGCAGGTATACTATTTTTTATTTTCATTATTATGTATTTTACAATTCTTATTTATTATTACTACCTATAATATTTACATATTTTACTTATGGTTATTACATTACCTAATTTTGTATAGGTAGCTGCTTAAATAATTTTTTATTATATTAAAAATGTTTTTTTTTTAAACTTGATTATGAATTGTTATATTATTATTTTTAATTATTTTGTACTTTACAGTTCTTATTTATTTTTACAATAGTATTTACATATATTACATCTTATGATTATTAAATTACCTAATTTTGTATAGGTAGCTGCTTAAATATTTTTTCATTATATTAAAAATGTTTTTTTTTTTATTTTATTAATAAAATAATAAAGTTATTATTATTTTATACTAACAGTGTTTATTTATTATCTCTTATTGGATATTAGTATAACTGCAGTTAATCATCACTATACCTACATGCCATACAAATAAATAAAAATGTGTTATATATAGGTATTATTTTAAATATACATAATATATTGAATCATAAAATTACATTGTAATGTCTCGGTAACAGCACATTTGTAAGGTTATTTAGGAGTTAAATAATGTATGTCCCTTAGAAGTTAAAAACTGATGTTAATGAACTGCTACAATGTAATATCTCAAAGATGTCACAAACAAACCTCTCAGAGACTTCTAAACTTGAAGTCTAAGAGAAGTAAAAAATAAAAGTTCATCAATCGGGCGTTAGCATACCTAGAGAAATCCCATAAACTTCTCAGTGTCTAGATTATTAACATCGCACATCACAAAATGCGTTCTATATGACTTCTCCTGAACTGATTTTTGCACAGTGGGTCATATCAGGAGCTATTTCAAATAGTTTGGACCGTTATACTTATCAGAAGACGGGGAAGTAAGACTAATGAAGGACCGTGAGGTATAAGTTGCACAGAGAGCGTTGGCTTGAATTTTTAAAGCAAAAACGGAACTGCGAGACATATCTTTGGAACAACTGAACCAGAGTCTAAGAGCTCCAGTTTAAATGCGACCTATATACGAAACTATATACTGCGTGGTAATAAGATTAATGTGTTAGTAGTATGGGAAGGTAGTTCTGACAAGATCATTCTAAAAAGATTAGGAATAACGGAGTTTCCGATACTAAATTTAACTTGTTATGACAAATATTTTAATAAACAATTTTATATGTGATTAGAAACGGTAACCCTAAAACAATAATTTTTGAAACAGAAATAGGTACCTACTTATGATAAATCAGGAAGAAAATTAAATCTTACTGAGGCACATAACTTAATTTGCAGAAAAAAACATAAAGTCACACATTTACACCACCCACGAACGGATGTCATATATACAAAATGTATATTTGATTTCGTCGTGAGGAATTACCCATATGAAAACTTAATTAAACATTTTAAATAAAAAAAAAAAAAAACTTAAAAACTTAAAAATTGCAAATAATAAAATTTTATAATTATAGGGAACAGTAATCTAAAAAAAATGGGGAACAAATCTAGTTTAGGGTCCAAGTGATTTTTTCAACTTTTTTTTTCAAAATGTGTATTTTAAGGCCCTGAATTTGAATCTGTTTGAAAAAATTTACGCTCTTTTTTATTACGGAAGTTATACCAAAAAAACCGGTAAAAAATCGATTGTTAAAAATATCACGGTATCGTCGGTAATAATAACCCAAAACGACTTTTTTAAAATTTTTTTTTTTAAATGTGTGTTTTTGTATGCCCAAGTTTTTGGTGCAATCACATTTTCCATATTGTACTTACTTTTGAAGTTATACCAAAAAAACCGGGGAGAAAATCGTTTTTTAAAAATATTATGGTATCGTCGTTAAAAATAACCAAAAACGACTTTTTTAAAAATTTTTTTTTATAAGTGTGTGTTTTTGTAAGCCTAAGTTTTTGATGCAATCATATTTTCCCTATTTTACTTATTTTTTATGGTATACCAAAAACCCGGAAAACAATTGATTTTAAAAATATATTATATTATAATATAATATATTTTTATAAATATAAAAATATATAAAAAAAAAAAACGATTCTTAAAGTATCTTTTTATTTACATAAGTTTATTATTATTCAGAGTTGCCTTCTGTATCATCGTCAGATTTAAAGTCATCGGAATTATTTTCCAACAACATAGCATTAACGGGATCATATAATTCCCCCGCTATTTTAAAAAATTGAGGTAAAGGGTCTACATTAATCGATTTACAATACTTAATGAACATAAACTTCGCTAAGTACCCAGTAAAAAATCTTTTTTTTCTACAATACTGCGAAAGAAATGCCTTTGCGTGTCTCCACATCCCCTCCACGTTATTTGTGTGTGCGCCATTGTCGGGGTTCTTAAATTGAATGGAATGGTTCACAGTTAAATGCTGAAAACCTTCTTCCTTCAAACAGTCGTAAGCCTATTATTTAAAAATGTATGTTGAATGAGCAACCAAAATAAAATAGAAAAAATTCCAAATACGTGGTAAAAGAAATCTAAGGTTTTATTTACTTTCCAACAATCAGAGATGATAGTGGTCCCAGGTTCAATCCACTCCTTTATAATCGTTAATAATGTCTCCTTGTCTCGTTTTTCAACAGGAATCAAAATACAACGGCCACTATCTCTTTCGACTCCTCCAAAAACCCATTGGCCCTCCACTCTATGGCCACGGTGGTATTTCCTCCTTCCAAATTTGGATTCGTCGATTTCCACTATTTTATTGACCTCTCCTACACCAACCATTAGCAAAAAAAATTGCGAATTTATAAAATTGTGAATTTATGACATTTATAGTATTTATAGTATTTACTTAGTACTTACCAATTTTCCCATGATGTGTAATCATAGAAGAAATAGTCACCTCCCTATGAAAAGAGGACCAGTCAACAGCCGTTTGCTGAGCGATTTTAATCTGCTTCACAATAAACCGAAGTGAAACATTTTCCAACCATAAATATGAGAAAGATACAATTTGGTATAGAGATAAATGTGAATTATGGAAAAACGTATTTTTCCGTACCGACAGTCGTGTATTACAATTCACTTTTTTTTATTTTTATCAACATACGATTTTCGACATCGCCACTGAAACCCATCCGTTGCTTCCAAATTAGCATATAATATTAAATTATGTCCCTGGTCGCACTTCAATGAATTGTCAGTTGCCATCAAGTTCCATGACTGTAATTTTTGAATCACAGTTAGTGAAACTGGTCCATTGGTTTTATATTCAAACAACTCAAAGATATCAATAAAATTAAGATCAGACATTTTGTAAGATTTAAAACTACAGTATAACGTGACTTTACTAACAGTTATGACAAATTTATTTTTCGATTATTTTTCAACTACCTACATTTAACCTTTCAGCAGGTGCGTATAGACTAACCTACCTTTTATCTACGTATCCCGATTAATACATTGGTTTTTCTACGTATATGTTATAAACACTTAATAATTTTTATCTTATCTTACGTATTTTTCAAATATAATTGATGTATATTATCTGCAAGCGTGGCCACTCGCTCGCTGCGCTGCGCTCGAACAAATTTCCAGAAACTTACCGTTCAAAAGTTATGGCAATTCAAAGTCATTACGCGTAAGTCATTAACACCACCTTAAGTAGGTTACAGGAAAAGTTATGTCGTAGTATATGGGCAGTCATTACGCGTGTATCGGCACTCGTCGCTACGCTCCTCGGCGCCGTCGCTCCGCTCCGCAAATCGAAAATATCCCCCGACTTGCTATGCAACACCACCTCAAGTATGTCACAGGGTACATAATACATAACTACATAAGTTTCAAAAAAAAAAAGGTATACCGAATACGTATGTACCAAAAAATAACAAAAATAGTCCTCCGCGTGTCATTATAGTATGCGTATAAACGTAAAATCGAAAATTTTGGAAGGCCATCACTTCGGAACTAAATGAGAGCGACAAATTCTGATTGCACCATCGTTCTTAACTCGATGAGATACATAAGTTTCGATAAAAAAAATTGAAAAAATCGCTTGGCCAATACACTAGATTTATGCCAAAAATGGATAGGAATGAACAACTATTGCAAGAACTTAACATAAGTTTAGCAATCCAGACACACACGAATTCAGAACAATGAGAATGGTATAATTGTACAGAATGTTTTGATTATCATATAATTTCTGCCGATAATTCAATACTTGTACCATACGAAAGCAGAGAGGTTTTGGAAATAATAAAATGTGTAAAGAGGTTTATAACTGATATGTACGGAAGCGTTGAAGGGCCAACCATATGTTTTTTTTATCTCATTATTATGGATTATCACAAGTCATTATTATAGATTATAACTCCTAATAACGGATTCGACAACTCGTAATAACGGATTGACAACTCGTAATAACGGATTGTACAACTCGTAATAACGGATTGGATAACTCGTAATAACGGATTGGACAACTGGTAATAACGGATTGGATAACTCGTAATAACGGATTGGACAACTGGTAATAATGGATTGGATAACTCGTAATAACGGATTGGACAATGGTACGATAGTTATCGTACACATACAATGATTTAAGCCATTTGTATTTTGTGCGAATATTGTAGGTACGATCAGTGTCGCGAGAATTGGGGAAAAAAAATCCCCGTTAGCATTATACCGGGGATTGACTATGTACAAATAATTTAAAAGAATTATGATATTTTTTTATAAATTATATATATAATAATATTATATTAAAAATAAAATAAATATTGTATATTATTATGTTAAAAATGTCTTATACCCTAAAATTACAATATATATGTTTATATATATATATTACCTAGATGGTTAAGTACAGTGTTGGCCTGGGACACCAAAGGCCCATAGAATCAGTTTTTTAAGGGGCCCCATAATGGAATACAAAATTTACTTGACATTTTGGTGAAAAAATGCTCACCAAATGTTTTCCTTTAAAAATACATTTATTCAAATTCTGATTTTTAGAATTATTATGTATACCTAAAGACAATATATATTCAAATTCCTGATATTTTTTGTACTACTATTAAAGAGTGTCTTGTGGCTATACAAACTTAAATTTTTCAAATGACAATTTAATTTTACAAATTATTTATCTTGATAGCATAGCCGTGCGCAGGGGGGATGCTGGATATGCCATGGCATCACCTGTAGAGTTAGCACAACCTATATAGTTTTTAGTTGTAAATGTTTTGATTATAAATTAGAATCATGAACTAATTGATAGTTTATAGACTATAGTATCTCAGTTCAAGAATTTAAATATTTTGATTATTTTTTTTATCCTATTTTCTTAATAATAAAATATTCGGAGTTCAGACAAAATAAAATATTAATTAGATTTCATAATTATATTTTCATAATCACTACAGGTAGGTAGGTACCTAAAAATAATAAAATATATTGCTAACTCATAACAATATAGTTGAAATCAAAATCAACCGTGAAAATTGCGGGTTTTGTCACCAGAAAATTCAGGCCCTTGCAGTATTACTTATTTTCATACTACATTATACAATACTATCAAAAATAAAATTAATTCGATTAGTTAGATTATCATTTTTTGTCATTATTATAATTTGATCAAATGCCTGCAGGTTTTTATACTGTTACTTTATTGGAATTATGAAATCACAGTACTTACAAGAATTTCAAATTAAAATATCTAAAACCAATAAATAAGCTAAATAAAATGCACGTTAATTTCTTTTCGCATTATATGGCAAGTTATTCGTACCTATTAAGAGTTTTTGGGGAGTTATTTTTTTATTGTGATAGACAGTGGCGTCCGCAGGGGGGGGGGGGTTGCTAATGGACTGAAGCCCCCCCATTGCCCTTATTATTATTACTTTAAAAAAAAGTATTTATCAAGTTTTTACTGTCAACTATAGTAGGTAAGCAAAACATAAATTTCATATATTATGTCTTACCAGAATGAATTCATTTTTGAAAAAACAATGTACCTATTTGCATACCAATATTCATAAGTTATCTGTAATTTTTTGGTAAAAGTTTTCCATGATTGTTATATAAATATAGTTTGTAATTTATTTCGGATTGCCTATCTAGGTGGCTAACTTGAAAGTTAATCTTGATTTTGACTTGAGATGATGACTGACTTGCTAGACACTCCAACACGGTTTTCGACTTTACACTTTTTACATAAGAAAAGGCACCGGACATGCGAAGGCACATACCACTCTATGTGATATACCTGCTATATATAGTTGATAGACGGATTGCTCATTTTAGTTTCGTCTTAAACGGTGATGATTAACTTGATAGACACTTTAACATGCAGGTATTTGCATTTTTTTTTTTAAATTAATATATTATATACAGTATACACTATAGTTAAACGTTTATATGTATTGTATTTGTTAATATAATAGCATATATCTAACTATCTACCTATATGTTAATTTTTTTAGGAATTATAATTGCACATTTCTCAAAATGTTCATTGTTATATTATATCACACAATAAATACATATCATATTTGTTTGTATGTATATTGTATATAGTTTGAATTTTTTGTAAATTATTTCGTAAGTTGTGTGATAGGGTTTTCACTTATAGCCGCTTGATGTAGGGTCTGCAATCCACCGCAGGTGGATTGCCTACCTGATTTGCTATAGCACATTGTCCGCGATCCGACGAAGTCGGATTGCCTACGTAAGTGGTTAACTTGAAAGTTAATAGATTTTGACTTGAGATGGCTGACTTGCTAGAAACTCCAACAAGGTTTTCGACTTTACACTTTTTACATAAGATAAAGCACCAGTCATGGTATGTGCAGGTATACTCTATATAGCCATATGATCCTGGAGATCGTATCCAGCCTATCCATTTACAACGTTTGTGACGGATTGCTAGACCCTCAAACTTTTAACATTCCCGCCCAAGCGTCTAGCCTTATCTCCAATCCATATCACTAATCCTTATCACAAATCCTAAACTTTCGTCTTACAACCTTTGCGACTTTTATAATTCATTGTCTCCAAAATCGGTACCCACTCCCAGCGAGTCCAACGGGCCCCGAGTTACACTTAGAGCTAGTTACTAAATAAGTCACTCTCTCACACGATTAAAGTATTTAACTGCCACAGCTAGGCTGCACTGGCTTGTTCTAATTCATAATATCGACTTGTGAGTTGAGTTAATCAATAATTATGATATAAAAAAACATATAGATAATAGATGACTTTTCAACTCGTAATTAGTAATTAGTAATTACGAGTTGTCCAATCCGTTATTACGAATTGTTCAATCCGTTAATACGAATTGTTCAATCCGTAATTACGAGTTGTTCAATCCGTTATTACAAGTTGTCGAATCCATTATTACGAGTTATAATCTATAATAATGACTTGTGATAATCCATAATAATGAGATAAAAAAAACATATGGTTGGCCCTTCAACGCTTCCGTAGATATGGTATTGGAAAGAGATCTAACAAATCCAATATGTATGGATTTGGCTAGGTATATCGAAATTATACCCCGTGCGACAGATATACTGTTTTACGATAGATAATATAACGAAAAATAATATTTATACTGGTCAATATACCATTGGAAATTTTAAATATTGCTATAATTGTTATTATTAATTAAATATTACTATTAACCAACATTTTATTGTAGTCAATGAATATATTATATATATAAACTAACATGAATTAAATTATTGTATTAAATATTGTATTGGAAACTATTGTATTTTAATCAATTAACTTAATTTAAATTATCTTAATCAAATTACTAACAAATATTTTTATTGTATTTAAATTTTATAATATATATATAACATGATTGTATTAATCTACTCAAATGTAATACTCTAGTCGAGTAATCTAGTCAAAAATGTAATATTCATGTAAATTGTCATGAATAAGACAATTATTAATCAAATTGTAAAACTATGTAACCAAATGTAATGTAAACCTATGTATTACACTATGTATTGTAAAAATTGTATATTGTAAAATTTTTAAAGATTTTTGAAGCCCTATAAAAACCTTTGAAAGGGCGGTGAGGTGTAGCGAGCTGTGACTTTTTCTTAAATAACAATATAAATCTCATTCTAATATGTACGTAATCATATAATAGACGCGCCGAGTGTATATAATATAATTACGTGAGCGTTGCTTGCGTAATTGTCACGGACTAAGATAAACAGGACTGGAAACGAGATAGTCATCTATGGAACTACAGTGTAACGCTTCTGGTACAAGTGCGATTTTAACGCCATCTATGATCCGTTCTACGAAATATTAATACATCAGTGTCCAGCACGAATTAAGATATTGGCATTTGAAATTGCTTCATTTCAAGCAGGTAAATTAACCACATCTTTTGAACTTTTAAATAAAGTGTATTTTTTTCTCTCTGAACATCCCGTACAGCCATCCACAGAGCATTTTCTCGGCATTTTAGCGAATAATAAATGGATAATATAGTTGGTAAAATGTAATGTACATTAAATACTAAATGCTAATACCTAAGAGCCAGTGGCGTATTTACGGGGGGGGGGGGGTAACCGGGTTTCGACCCCCCCAGAAAAAAATATAATATAATATAATTATTACATCATAACTCGTATGTGTTTTTTTTATATTATAAACTTGTAGGTACCTAATATTTCGCGGAAGTAATGCGAAAGCTGTTCCCGCGACGCCGTCGGTTCAAACTGAAAAAAAAAAAAAAAAAAAAAGGTACCTAATATTAGGTATTAGGGGGGCCCCCACAAAAAATTTGAAAATACGCCACTGCTAAGAGCTAATAGGTGCGTATAAATCACGGACTAAGATAGAGTCACAATAGAGTTATCTTAGTTTATCTTAGTCCGTGGTATAAATGTATTAAACTATTGTACCTAATTTTATTATAAACAGAAATAATATGCAAATAAATATATGTGTAACAAATGCTAAATATTATCAATAGATAGAGCCACATTTGTCCATGTACTACAAGCGTTACACTATGGTTCCGGCTACCCGCACTCCTCCCGTCTATCGTTTCCAGACCTGTTTATCTTAGTCCGTGGTAATGGTTAATAATATTAATAATAATATCGCTGGTACCATGTATACAGTACGTGTGTGTGGAGCGACGACATCATATATACAGCGCGAAGCTAATAATATCGAACGCATGACCATGAACGGCACGCGGCAATTAATAGATATAATATGACTACGTATATAAATAATTCTAAAATACTGTGGATTAGGATTCGTGCTGTTATAAATGACAAGATGTTATCCGATAACATCCGGCACGTGCAAGAACGAAACCCGGGTGACAAATCCCACGATAGGCCTGTTGAAAGTGAAGCTTGACGGACTAATGATGTTAGCATTAATATAATAAGTAATAACACGACAATATGATTATGTATAAGTATAATATATAATAACGTACAACTGGACAATTAAACCGTGACTATACACACACACCGCGTACACTCGGTATGACAGCGTCTGTGCAAGTGAGTATTACATACATCAAAGGCCCTATATATATGCACGACCGAGGGCATGTTACATGTTACATGTTGCATGTTCCTATGGCTGACCGCAACTTCTCGAATCGTTCCTTAACCAAAGGCTTGGTTAGAATGTCCGCAATCTGGTCCTCTATTCCAATGTACTGTAGTTGGAATTGTCCTTCTTCGTATTTCTCCCGTATGAAGTGGTACCGTACGTCTATGTGTTTTGTCCGATTATGAAACTCCGGATTTTTAACTAAACGAATAGCACTCTGATTATCCATAAATAATACCGGTTGTTTGTCACCTGCTGTTGATAAGCTTGTTATCAACCGTGTAATCCACAAGATCCCCTTGACAGCTTCACTGGCCGAAATATATTTAGCCTCTGTCGATGACAGTGACACACAATTTTGTCTCTGCGATGTCCATGAAATTATGCTTGACCCGTACCTGAATAGAAATCCTGACGTTGAACGTCGTGTCTGAATGTCACCTGCGTAATCTGCATCGCTAAATATTTCTAATGACAATTTTGTTTTGTTATTAAAATACAAGCCATAATTAAATGTTCGCTTGATATATCGTATAATCCGTTTTACCAAGTTCCAATTAGCTTTAGTTGGTTTTGCTAAGTAACGACTATCAAAGTTTAGTGCATATGCTATATCTGGTCTTGTTACCTGTGATAAGAACAGTAAGCTACCTACTGCCTGCCTTTAAGGAATATCTTCATTCAATATTTCCGTATCATCCTTTTGTTCAAGTGTATGTGATTTGTCTATCGGAATTGAAAGTTCCTTGGCGTCCAGCATATTAAATTTATTAATTATGCTACATGGATAATTTGTCTGATGCACAAATAAAGAACCATTTTTCATTATATTTACCTGCATACCTAGGAAATAATCTAAATTTCTTTTTTTAACCTCAAATTCTTTCTCCAAGTTTGTTAAAAGTTTATCTATTATTTCTTCATTGTCTGCAGCGATTAAACCATCGTCTATAAATATTGCCAGAATAATTTTACTGTTATATGCATTGAATACACATGCATCCGCTTCGGTACATTGTAAACCAAATGCATTCAAAAAGTTCTTAAAGCGTATATTCCAACATCTTGGACTTTGTTTTAAGCCATATAAACTACGCTGAAGCTTACATACTTTATTCGATCCATCTTCGTATCCTGGTTGTTGTACCATGTAAATTTCTTCCCAAAGTTCTCCGTACAGAAATGCTGTCTTGATATCGAATTGTCGTGGTATTAATTTTTCCACAGCTGCTACTGCGAATATCGCCCTAATTGATTCGTATCTGACCACTGGCGAAAATGTTTCATGGTAATCTATACCGTATTTCTGTGAACAACCTTTAATGACCAATCTGGCCTTAAACTTATCGATATTACCGTCACTTTTATATTTGGTTTTGAACACCCATGCGTTACGTGACGCAACCTTGCCCTGAGGCAAATTAACTAGTGACCAAGTGTTGTTTCTGTGTAGTGATTTAATTTCATCACTCATAGCGTGCTCCCACTCGTTTTTCTGTGGGCCAGCTATCGCTTCATCACGATTTAGTGGTTCAACGAGATTGGCGACGAACGACGACACATTATACCTGATCGGCGCTTTTAATGTATTCCGATCACGTAGCACCATGCCACTCCTGTTGTCGACCGTCGTCAATTCGACCTCGACCGGATCGTCCTCGACTTGAGTCTGAGTATCTGTGAATTCTAATTTGTCTGCAATTATATTTTCCAATTTATTACCTTCGTTTTCGAATATAATATCTCTAGACACTGAAATATTATTTGTTTTAGAATACTACACACGATAACCTTTCGTGTTATCCGAATAGCCAACAAATATTCCTTTTTCACATTTAGGGTCCCACTTTTTACGTTTTTGTTTTGGTATGTATGTATATACGACAGTACCAAAAACTCGTAAGTGTTTAATGTCTAGCATTACCTTATAATATAACTCGTATGGTGAGTTATTTTTAACTGAACTGGTTCCGGTTCGATTAAGCGTGTAAACAGCCGTGTTTACCACCTCCCCCAAAGTGATACATCCAGATTTTTCGCACAAATCATTGTCCTCGCTGACGCTGACTCTACTATTGTACGATTTTCCCGTTCCACTTTTCCATTTTGCTGTGGTGTTTAGGGAACTGTTAACTGATGTCGAATCCCGTGTTTTTGCAAAATACCCGTAATCTCTTTATTTACGAATTCTAATCCATTATCCGTTCTTAATATTTTGACCTTAGAACCTGTTTCTGTTTCAACACTCCTTATGAAAGTCTCAAAAATTTTTTTTAATATCATATTTATTTTAATAAAATATACCGTTCTATAATGCGAGTAGTCGTCTTTGAATAACAAGAAGTATTTTGAACCGCCTCTAGAGCTTACCTCCATTGGCCCACATAGGTCTGCATGAATTAAATCACCGACATTGTGATACTCCGTATTACTTTTACTAAATGTTTTACGACTTTGTTTACCTATTATACAACTACTGCACATGAATTCGTTGTCCTTGGCCGAACATACTATTTCGTGTTTCACCAAACAACTTTTTACATACTGTAAATTCTGATGTGCCATGCACTCGTGCCAAACTGACAACCTGTTTTCGACAGCTACAGTCGCGTACCCGTTTGTCGGCACTTCGACCTTGATGTTTAGTTCAAACAACCTTCCACATCTCTTACCTGAGCATACGGGTTTCCCCTGTTTAGTTAACATACACGTCTTACTATCTGACGTCATTACTAATTCTTTATCCATCGCGGCACCGCACGAAAATAAATTAAATTTTAGTCCCGGGACGTGCAACACGTTTGCCATGAAATTTTTATTCCAATTACCGTTTACGTATGATAATATATTAATATTACCTCTAGCTTTTGCATACAGATTCGTCCCAACACCTAAAATGATTTGTTGCGTGTTGTCCAGTGGTTCATAACTTGAAAACCACTTTCGATTTGCGCTCATATGATCCGAAGCGCCCGAGTCTAGTACCCACGCATCTGTTGCAATATTATTTATTCTTGACTCGCTTACGAATGCGTTCAAGTTCGCACCTATAGTACCGGTTTTACCACCGTGTACACTATGTAGAAAATTTCTACAGTCTCTTTTATAATGACCTAGTAATAACACTTAACATTACTTTTATTAGTAAATTGATTTTTACCTTTTCCATAATTACGACTGCCGTTTCTTCCATCAGATCTGTTTTGAAATTTGGCCGGAAATGCACTCGATTTCTCTTGTTCACCAACTTCACCTTTGATCTGGATAACCAAGTTATTAGGATCTGGATAGTCAAATTATTTATATTTTTACTTCCCGTTGGGACTGAATCCCAAGCACTGTAAAAATGATTATATTCTTTTGGTAATGTCATTAGTATTTTTATCATAACCATGTTATCCGTAACTGGTTCACCCGCTACTCTCAGTTTCCTTATTAAATTGACCAATTTAGAAATATGCGTCGACATGTCATCTGTCGACTCCTTTGAATAACTGAAAAATTGTTGTTGAAGCAAATGTAAACTTGCCTCAGACTTCTGCTTGTAAATACTCAGCAGTTTCTCCCACATTTCCAATGCAGTCTCACAGTTAATCAAATATTATAATGGACCATCGTCCACTGAGGTAACTATTATTTTTTGACATTTACCGTCCGCTTTTATCCAAGCGCTTGTATGCCTTTGAAAACGTGTTTTGGCTTCCTGGTCGGAATCTGTCGCCAACTTCTTTATAGGTACAACTGCTTTCGTACATTCACCTGAAACTATATACCCTATTTCCAAGGCATTTAGAATGACCTTCATCTGGAACTTCCATAACGACCAGTTTTCCGCACATAATTTTGTTATCTTCACCGTGTCTTCCATGACCGATGATTTCCCGTATACTTTCCTGTATAACAATTTATGACAAAACTTTACCTATGTACACTGTTCCGCCGTTTTCCGAAATCCAGGATATCTCTGACTGGTTGTAGTTTTCTGCGTTAGTACAAATATAAAAATACTTCGACCACGAATCCACTAGACTTTATGCCTTGGTTATTGACTGGGCCCATAACCTGTTGAAAGTGAAGCTTGACGGACTAATGATGTTAGCATTAATCTAATAAGTAATAACACGACAATATGATTGTGTATAAGTATAATATATAATAACGTACAACTGGACAATTAAACTGTGACTATACACACACACCGCGTACACTCGGTATGACAGCGTCTGTGCAAGTGAGTATTACATACATCAAAGGCCCTATATATATGCACGACCGAGGTCATGTTACATCCGTAAAGAGAGTGAGTCTTATGCTCGTATATAACTAGTTACTAAATTGTACACACGTGTCAAGGCTGACTACATATACTACATATTAATTGTATATTTCAACAAGGCCTAACCGCAGGATGCCCATGTATAGTCATGTGAACTAATAGAAGGGACAGGTTGAAGGCTTGGGTTGCATAGCTCACAGTCTACATCTTTTATTTAATGACATTTGTAAGAGTGAAACAATTTCTAACTTGAAAAAACTTGTCAATTAATTGTAAGGTCTATTAAGGCAAGTCAAGTCTTGTTAGCAACTTTAAAGAAACATGGGACTCTTCAAAATATGAATGTTACTATAAAACTTTCAGTAACAACACGTTAGGGAAGTTTCTTGTTTTGTCTTGAAAGTCTAACAAAAAATAAAGGCCCTCTTCATGCACTTGCAATCGACAATAATATTGTGGATACTTTAAAAAAAGAAATAACAAATGTACCTCTTGATGACTCTTTTTGGGAAAACATTACACCAATGGTTGATATACTTACACCAATTGTACATGCTATACACATTGCGGAATCTAATAAACCAATCATTCATAAGGTATTTAATACTATAAATGATGTTGAAAATACTATTAAAGATCAACTATTTAAATCTCCATTAAGTTTGGATGAAACACATCTTGTAAAAGAAAATATCTTGGCTAGAAAAGACTTTATTTAAAAAAAATATTCATTTAGCAGCTTATTTTCTTGACCCTGCTACTAGAGGAAAAAATGTATTTGGATTTCAAAATACTGATGTCATTGAATATATGCCAAAAACATGAATCTGGAACGTTCTGTATGATTTGGCTAACTACCAGTCAAATCAAAGTGTTTGGGCAAAATCTTTTTATGGGATAACTTGGATAAAATTGAGCCAATTGAGTGGTGGAAACTTTTAAGTAGAAGCATTGATCTCTCAAAAGTTGCGATTAAAATTTTAACAGCCCCAGTTACTTCTGCGTCAACCGAGCGCAGGTTTAGTACCTACTCATGGATTCATTCAAAAATAAGAAACCGATTAACTAACGACTGAGCTGGAAAATTGTGTGCAATAGCATACAATCATAAATTACAAAATTTGAAAAACATAAGTAACTCTTCTAATTCAAATTTAAACAATGTTTTTATTGAATCCAAGAATCAAACAAAAGAAAATGAACCAATAGATATAGAAAGCCCCCAAGTAGAAAGATTTGAAAGTGAATCTGAAGAAGAATGTGCTTCATCCATAATTTATATGGATACAGAAACTGAAGAAGAAAAAGAAGATAGTTGTTGATTCAGACTGAAAGGACCTAAGACATTTAAATTGTTTAATTTAGTTGTTTGTTTTTTACTTTTTCACTTATATATTTATGTTAATAAAGTTGATTATCAAAAGTATGATACAAAACAGTATTATATATAGAGTATGATTTTAAAAGCACCTAGTAATTATATTTTAACTAATTATTTTAAGTTGTTAAAATTTTAATTTTAATGTTCTATCACTTAAATCTAAAGATTGATACATTTTGTTAATTTATTTACACATTCATTACCAAAAGCTGTTAAAATTGAATAACGCATATAACATTTTCATTATTAGTAGTTTGTTTTTACTTTTTTCTATTAGTAGTTAATTGTGATTTTTGATTAATAATGATTAATGGTTAATACTACTTAATAGTGAATAATTGTATGCTTACCTAAAAAACAAAAATTTGTTTTAATGATTCTGTAACGGGGTTAGGGAACCTGTTATATTTAAATAATTCAGTGAGGGTTTTCAGAGCCCTATGAATTATATTTTTACCGTAACTCGGGAGCTTCAGGAAAGTTTAGTCAAATATCAAGCTTAAGTGAATATATTTATTATTACACAACATACAATAATTATTCAATACGGATACTTATAAACTACTTATATATCGAAAGACTTACTTACAGAATCGTCCTCCGGAGTTCGTTGGTTAGCGGGCAGCTGTACTGGTCCCAGAACTAACCAAGTTAACATTATGTGTCTTTTTTATATTATATTACAATGTGTACATATATGTGTACCCGGATGACTATACTGTGTAAGCCTTCTTCCTTATTATTATCTACATCTATATTTGCTTATTATTTATACTTAACTATATACCATGTAACGGCCTCACACATATGTGATCCGCTACAATTCCATTAGACTTTCAAGACTAGTGTTTAATGACTAATACATTTATACTTAAACATTTATAAATACCCAAAATACCGGGTAAATTCCCGGTATATACCCAGAATATTTATCCAACATTGAATTTACCGGGTGATTACCCATCACTACATGTAGGTCGATGGTAAAATACCTCGGCTTGACATTGGATAAACGGCTAACATGGCAGCCCCATATCTCATCTAAACTTCAACAGGCATATCAGCGCCTTTCTATGTTATACCCTATTCTCAATAAAAAAATCTCCAATACAGTATGCTCTTTTCTAATATTTAAACAAATTCTACGTCCACTTCTCACTTATGCGTGTCCGGTCTGGGGGAAATGCGCGATCACTCACATCAATACAATTCAAATTTTTCAAAATAAATCGCTAGGTACTTATTATTTCCAACGCACCTTGGCTTATAAGGAACGTAAACCTACACAAAGACCTTCAGATCCAGGAAATCACAGACCACATTAAAACCTCTTCAAAAAACTTCCATACCGCACTGCTCAACGCAATATGTCCCGTATTTGATTATTTCTTAAAATTATACATAAATATCATGATATTTAAGATATTTTCACCAAATCAATTTATTTTCAAACTATTTGTCTCTCATACGCAGCAAATTATAATTAGTTGCATGCGTAACCATCACCGGTTTAACTCGAATTTGAAATGACTAGCGCCCTCTAGTTGGAATTGGTCCGAACATCCTCCCCCGCTTTGAAAGGATGCTTTCAAAGTAGACATTTCTCGGTCAGACCGTATCACTATGCGTTTACATG
This sequence comes from Macrosiphum euphorbiae, assembly GCA_949089665.1. Classification (NCBI taxonomy): domain Eukaryota; kingdom Metazoa; phylum Arthropoda; class Insecta; order Hemiptera; family Aphididae; genus Macrosiphum; species Macrosiphum euphorbiae. The sequence goes on from CARXXK010000002.1 coordinate 23,262,636, forward strand.
TTATAACAATATCTACACTAAAATTCATATAAAAAAAAATAAAAAATTACAGAAATAGTATTGAACGAATAAAAAAAATATATGTACATTTGGGAAATAACAGAAGATGGAACAAGGAAGGAAAGTTGGTTAAGCGTTGTAAGTAGGTAGTTTGACCAACTTTACGACCGGTTGTTTCAGTATCCCTTCCGCTGTCTTGATGGTGGCTACACGAAACACTTGGTCAGCACCAGGATTGGCGTCGATGACTCGACCAAGTTACCACATCAACGGAGGTTGAGAAATTGAATTTATGACGACGACATGTCCGACACCGAGACTGGGATTTTGATGGAACCATTTTTTTCTACTTTGCAGCGTATGGAGATACTCCCGACTCCATCGTTTCCAGAAGGACTGAAGGGCTTGTCTGACTAATTGCCACTGCTTGAGGCGGTTCCGAGGAATATCGCCAATGTCATGTTCAGGAATCGACAGTATAGGTTGTCCGATCAGAAAATGTCCTGGTGTTAGCACAGATAAATCGTTCGGATCGGTCGACACAGCGACTAATGGCCGAGAATTGAGTACACCTTCAATACGTGTGATTAGCGTCATGTAGACATATTTGCCGATACATTTTAGTTATGTCTGCAGTAAAAACAAATTTGTGTAGACGGCTGCTCAACAAGACATCACCGATTTCAGTCTGAAGCTTTGGTCCAGTCACCAAGCAGTCATTTAATGAGACTCCGGATGAAGACGTAGCTGAGGCGTCGAACACCACACGAATCTTCAGCTCTTCATTACAACGTTTAACTACTGGGTGGTGTGGTATGAAATATTTGCCTGACTCAGTCGCTAACTTCATATGTCCTAACGCTCCATAATCGTCCATGAAGGCCCGGTAGGCAGTATACAATGCTGAATCCTTCTCAAGGCGACATTCTAAATTATACAATCGGTTAAGAGCTGAAGTTCTGGATGACCCTAAAACGACAGACTTCTTATCTTTACATCCGATGTCGGTTGTATCTGGGGAACATACTATTGTTTGAAATGGTAAACCAACATAAAATCGACCGTCGGCGTCTCGTTTCGTGGTTCTAACAAACCAATCTTCACATTGCTTATCTTGTGTAGTTCTCATCGTAGACTCTGTGTGCTAATCTACTGTCCAAAAACGCTGCATCAACTCTTCAATCGGAGGGGTTGTACTAATTGACAGGGATGTAAGAGGAGTATGTGTGTTATTCTGTAACGCGCCAATTATGACCCAACCTAACTGTGTATTCATCGCTGATGGTAAGCCCTCGGTATAACGTCAGCTCTATTTGATTGCATGACGGACGGATATAAGTCTCCTCCAATCAACATATCTACTGGCGCCGGGTGATCAAATCGGGGGTCGGCAAGGACAAGATGCCGATAGCGATCTCGTATCTCAGCTGGCAAAACCCTGTTAGGCATTGATGACATAATTCGAGGTAAAACAATGACATTTGTTACTTTAAATTCGGGAACGTCGGATTGTACAGAAAAAAAATTAAAATTAGTTTGACCTTTAACAGTATTGACCGGTTGTTGGGAAAGTCCGATGACCTCAACAGGACACTTTCTACGGGTCAAACCTAACCGGTTGACACAATTCACTGTCACCGCAGACACCTGCGACCCACTGTCTAATACAGGGATGGCCAACCCGCGGCCCGCGGGCCGCATGCGGCCCGCCTTGGAAAGTTTTGCGGCCCGCGACATATATCAAATATTTACAAAAAAAAATATTTTTGCGCCGATAGAATATTCTGGAATGCCCGTGCAACGCGGTATCTGTATTATTAACAACGTAATCGCAACAAAAGTAATAATTCTAATCTAATCTGATAAAAGTATATATACGAGTAGACACCAGCTTATAGTAATATAGCAAATCGAATTGTTAAAATAAAACGTGGCTAATAACAGTCATAATCTGTTCGTTCGCTGTGACTGTTGAAGTGCGTTCAGTGTGGAAAAATATTTAAGTACGTACTTTTTTTATTATTGTATTTTTTTTTTTTAATATGAGTGTGGCAAAGAAAAGAAAAATAGTAGACGAAAATAGAAAGTACAGTGAGGAGTGGGAAGAAAAGTACTTTTTTATAATTCAAAACACAAAATTAATGTGTTTGATTTGCCGAGAAACAGTAGCTGTATTTAAAGAATATAATGTTAAAAGGCATTATGAAACAAAACATAATGATTATTTGAAATTTAGTAGTGAAGTGAAACAATCGAAGCTCAGGGAATTTACGTCACAATTAAAAACTCAACAAAAAATGTTTAGTTCAGCATTACAGCAACCATCTAATATCGTTAAAGCAAGTTATTCTGTCTCATTTTTGATTGCAAAAAAAATGAAAAAATTTTCAGATGGTGAATTTGTGAAAGAATGTTTGGAAGCTGTAGCAAAGGATATTTTACCTGATAAAAATAAACTTTTTTCGAATATAAGTTTATCCCGACAAACAGTATGTCGTCGAATTAATGACATTTCAAACGAAATTATTGTAAAACTACGCGATCGAATTCAAGATTTTAAATATTTTTCTATTGCATTTGACGAAAGTACAGATATATCAGATACAGCTCAACTTGTAATATTCGTTCGCGGAGTAAATGAATCATTTCAAATAACTGAAGAAATGTTAAAATTGATAAGTTTGAAAGGAACTACAAAAGGTGAAGATATTTTTCACGCTGTTGAAAACAGTTTATGCGAAAACAATTTGGATTTGGAAATTATTTCTGGAATATCAACTGATGGTGCACCTGCTATGGTTGGCAAAGAAAAAGGAGCTATAAAACTACTGATCGATAAAATAGAATCTACCAGAAAAACTAATAATTTCTGGAAAAGAGATGATTTATTTATAATCCATTGTTTGATTCATCAACAAAATTTATGTTCTCAAGTATTATCGATGAACCATGTTATGCAAGTAGTTATAAAAACAGTGAATTACATTCGATCACATGCGCTTCCCCACCGACAATTTAAGGAGTTCCTGAAAGAATTGGATTCAGAATATGGTGACGTAGTATATTTCAGTCATGTCAGATGGTTAAGTCGTGGAAAATGTTTAAAGCGATTTTATGAGTTACGTCATGAAATTGACTTGTTTATGAATGATAAACAAAAACCAGTATTAGAATTAAGTAATGATGAATGGTTATTAGATTTATGCTTTTTAGTGGATATTGTCGAAAAACTGAACCAATTAAATATATCATTACAGGGAAAAGATAATTTAATAATTGACTCATGTAATTACATCAATGCATTTTAGAAGAAATTGTTGTTATTTGAATTTCAATTAAAAAATAATAACGTTCAACACTTTCCATTGCTAAACGAATTGAAAAATTCCAAACATATCGATAGCATAAAATATGCACAAGAAATAAGGAAACTTATAGCTGCTTTTGAAAGTCGTTTCACTAATTTAGACAAATACAAGAAAATATTTGAAGTATATTCATCTCCTTTTCATACGGATGTCAATTCGGCCCCAGAATATCTTCAGATGGAACTCATTGACTTACAATGCAATAATGAATTAAAACACATTTTTGAAACATCAAAATCAAAAATAGATTTTTATAATATTAATATCACAAAAGAACATTTTCCCAATTTGAGAAATCTGGCACAAAAAGTTGTGAGTGCTTTTGGATCGACTTACACTTGTGAATCGTTTTTTTCGAAAATGAAATTCGCCAAAGATAAATCACGCACAAACCTAACAGATGAAAACCTGCAACATCAATTACGGTGTGCAAATACAAGTATTTCTATTGATTTGAAAAAGCTTAGTGAACGAGTTGAGAAACAAATATCTCACTAAATAGTAATGTTTTTTGTATTAAATACTTTTATATATTTTAATTTTTTTTAAAATTCTTTTATATTTTTATATGTGGCCTAATTTTGAATAAAATATGTGATTACTTATATTAATATTTTGGCTGATGACCTTTTTTTTTTTGGCAACCCTATATGTGGCCCGCAAGATTGTGATGTATTTACGAAGTGGCCCGCAAGATCATTTGGGTTGGCCATCCCTGGTCTAATACTACCCTGACTTCTTGAAGAACTCCGGTATTGTCCCGAACCCTGACTACAACAGTACCCAACAAAACAGTGGTTTCAGTATGTGTAACTCCCGAAAACTGTATTGCATTACAACTTGTAGTGGCTCGTTCGGAGTTGCCATTTGTCTTATCAGTACTCGATTTTGTAGTATCATCTATGTAGTAATGTACTGTGCTTACTCGAACACGTACGACACGTAAAAGACGTAGGACACGCATTGCTCGTATGCCCACTGTTCAAACAAATAAAACATAATTGATTTTTATTGACAAAATCGCGACGACTGGTAATTGCAAGTTTTCGGAATCCAAAACATTTGTAAATTGCATGTGGGTGTCCACAAAACAGACACTTTCTTGACTTGGTGGGGGCAACCGCGGCTAACGATGTCTTCTCGGACCTCTTGCCCTGGATCTTAGTAGTTGTCTTCCCTACGGTCTTTTCATTATTTTCCACACAATTAATGCTCAAACTGCTGCCAACGTTTTCCAAAACGTTACATCGTTTTGATGCGAACTCTAATAATGAGTTCAAATCAGGTATTTCATTTTTCGCAACAGTAGCCTCAAATAATCGTCGTGTCATGGGTAAAGACCTGCAAGGGCCGGGCCGGCCCGATCCGGTCCTTAGAAAACCCTGCCCGTAGTGACATTGGACCGGGCCGGGCCTTTGAAATAAAATAAAGGGTTGGACCGGGCTTTTTAAGTCTTAGAATTTTATTCCGGGCCGGGCCTGGGTTTTTTTTGTACAATTTTTCGGGCCGGGCCGGGCTGAACTTCAAATAATAAATCCAAGGGTTGGACCGGGCTTTTTTAAACCTTGGACTTTTATTCCGGGCCGGGCCTGGGTTTTTTTTTGTACAATTTTTCGGGCCGGGCCGGGCTGGACTTCGAATAATAAATGAAGGGTTGGACCGGGCTTTTTAAGGATTTTTCTTCGACAATAAATAATCACAATTTAAAATAATAAATAATAATGATAAAACCGACGTTGGTACAGAAAAGATAGATACTAGATAGTAGATACTAGATACCTGTTATATGTACCTAGCTAGTTTTTATCAAGCTACAGGTAAATGTAATAGGTATTAGGTAGTAGGTACATAAACCGATTAACCCCAGTTATCATAAGACATTGTCATGTAAAGATTGTTGTAAAAAACCACATTTTCAAACCAGTCCTACAAAAAAAAACCAGCCTTAAAAAAAATGTCGGGCCGGGCCGGGTTTTTTTTTTATAATATTTTGTGGACCGGGCCGGGCCGGGCTTGAGGATAAAGTTGATGGACCGGACCGGGCTTTTTCGAGCTTAGCATTATTTTGGACCGGGCCAGGGCTTTTTTTTCATAATATTTTTTGGACCGGGCCTTTGAAATACAATAAAGGGTTGGACCGGGCTTTTTAGTCTTGGAATTTTATTCCAGGCCGGGCCAGGGCTTTTTTTTCACAATTTTCTTTGGACCGGGTCGGGCCGGGCCTGAGGATAAAATTGATGGACCGGACAGGGCCGAAAATTTACAGCCCTTGCAGGTCTATAGTCATGGGATCAATAACGAGTGAACCAATGTAGAATAGTATAAAACCAGCCAAGCTCTGACTCTAAGAGCTTGTACAGCTGATACATTTTCCCGAAAGGTGTTGACGAACAATGAAAGTGATGTAGGGGATTCCTTTGTTAACGGCGCGAATGTAAATAATTTTTCAATGTGCGCAGTGACCAATAAGCGTTTATTGTCATATCGACTTTTAAGAGCGTTCCAAGCAATAGAATAATTGTCAGCTGTAAGTGGCACTGCTTTTACTATTGTTAACGCTGGACCTAATAAGTAAAACAATAGGTAATGGAAACCCACAATATCTTCGTAATGTTTGTTGTCGTACACCAAAGATGTAACCATATCACGGAAGGAACACCATTCAATAATATTATCATCAAATTTAGGAATCTCGATTCTTGGTAAAATCAGTGACTGAACTCCTATCATTGCACGGAGTGGGCAACGAAGTATTCTGTTTTAATTTTTCTACAATGACATTGATCTGGTCACACATCGATTGCATCATTTCGGTGACGTTCTCATCTACTTCCACGAATTGGTCAACTTCATCGGTCTCCGCGAGTGTTGAAATAATATGTTTTTGTTCATTATTGAAATCAGTGGCAAGTTGACCTAATGACATAACTCGCGCTTCTAATGTGGGACGAATTTCAGAATTGATTACCGCATCCTTATCAATACTTAATATTTTATAAATTGATCGTAACGCGACGTCTCTTGAGTTAGCTCGATCCTTTTATGTTCATTGTGGATTTGTTGCTGGTTTTTTCTCGTCATCGTATAAATGATGTAGTACCTATACACATAACAACGCAAAACCAATAACCAAGAAAAGAAACACAAAGATACATAGATGCGAATAGGATAAAGAAATAATAATAATATATCAGCAAATAATGCAAAATTAATACATATAAATATATAATACATTGATTGATTGATAGCTATCCGGCTCGAAGGAATAAATGTTTAGCTATGATAGCCAGTTTAAATAAACATGGTTGTATCCTAACTATTCCACTGGTAATTAATAAATAATAAATAATTAAAGGTACTGTAAAATATATAAAAATCAAACAAACAATATTTTTCTAGTGGACTGTATAAATGTATTGCATATAAGTAGGAAAATATGATGTACACGAGAGCACCTTAAATGATATGTTAGTCCTACCAAATAATAATACACATAATAATTGATCAATAAATCATAAACGTGAGTGTGATAATAATAATAGTATAAACGTAAGAACCCGGTGTTCATATCAACAACCGCTACAATACTGTGGCGTTTGTACCGTTATCACGGTCGAACGCCAACGTTTAAATAAATGAGTAGGCGCGGTTTATTTAAAACACAAAAATTACACGTTGCAACATAAAAGGTTAACAGATGAGTCGGTCGGTGAACAGAGGAAAGCGGCTGATCACTAGGATTCGCGGTGCGAAAAGCATGTTTTTTGCCAGTGGCAAAAAGATGGCGGCGGTGCTCGGGACGGACTGTGTACGTCGGTTGACGGTTGCCGAGAGAGAGACCCATAGACAAGAATTGTAATAGATAGGCAACCGCAGTGTTAATTTTTGTAACATTGAAAACAGCGCTCCCGGTGTTTGATGGAAGTAACTACGGCGCGGCAGCGGCGGCCGGTGCAAAATATGTTCCCGCCGTTTTTAAAATATATTAAAATTATTATTTTCTTTTTTTTTTTTTAATTATTATTTACTTTTTTTTCATATTGATCTAATTTATTTTTGTGACATAACAACTTTAAATATTGCATAAATACTTAATATATTTAAAACTAATTTTATCAAACAGACAAAGGAAAACAACCAACATTAAATATGATTCAGGTTTTATTATTATAAAACACTTATTAATAATATTAATCAGCATAATATAAATTCATTAAATCATACATTGTTGAATTAAATAAGATAAATACAAACAAAAAAATTCTAAATTTAATAAAAAAAAAAAAAATATAACAATTCTAAGTATATAACAAAATAATATGACATAATATAACAGAACATACATATTTTAATAAGGAACATTTGTAATTATCATACCTTTTGGCTATTAGTAAATTTACTTTTACAACCTACCAAACACACTAGTTGACTATCGTCATACATAAGAAAACTAAAAAATGCATTTTACAATTACAATAAAAGTAATTAAATAGGAACATTTGGTTCATTTTCAGTCATTGTATTTTTATAATCTACAAATATATAGTACAATTTTTTATTAAATATATGAATCTGTATTAAATTATTTTTAAAATTGAGCGGAGCGAATTTTTATATATTATTTTTTAGAAAATAATTGATGACTTTTTAAATATTAACTGAGTGATTTAAATAAAGTAAAAAAATTAGAAATGTTTAAAAAGGATAATGAAAAATAAGAATTTAATTTGATAATTTTGAATTTTTATATATTATTTTGTAGAAGATAATTGATGAAATTATTAAATATTAACTGAGTAATTTAAATAAAGTAAAAAAATTAGAAATGTTTAAAAATGATAATGAAAAATAAGAATTTAATTTGATAATTTTGAATTTTTATATAATATTTTGTTGAAGATAATTGATGACATTTTTAAATAATAATAATAATAATGTAGTAAAAAATTTAGAAATGTTAAAAAAGGAAAATTAAAAACAAGAATTTAATTTGATTTAATTGATGTTAAAGAAAGAAATGTTATTTAAAGGACTTTTTTTTGGAAAAAGTTACGTATCGGCAGTAAGCACATAGCTTAATGGGATCAGTCTCATTTTCTCCCAATTTTATTTTACCTGATAAAATTCTGTTAATTTGTGTACACCAGTTGTGTACCATTAATTTTATTAAAAAATTTTCAAATTTTTCTGGAAAATTTTACCATGAGCAGGACAATTTATAAAATTACAATTTAATTCTATTTGAATAATTTTACACAACTCAGTTTTTAACGTCTTATGATGACATAAGGATGGTAATTTTTTACTAATTAAATCAATTGTTTGTTGAACTAATAAACAAAATGTACTTTTAGTGTATTTCAACAAATATTTCCCATCTGGATTATAATCCCTTGCTAAAGTAACATCATGGTCTTTAGTTAATGATGTAGAACAAATTTGACTTAAACATGTCTTACAATCTTTAAAAAGTATAGTATTAAGTTTCTTTACAACATATATATCAATATAATTTTTTGTAAGGTTTCCCAAATCATTCAACAATTCTGAATTGCTTATACTTATTTTTTCTGGTCCATCAGAAATTCGTTCAACAACAGTATCATGTTCTGGTTCTAACGTGTCAACATCATTATAAACAAAAAATAAAGATTTGTAAGAAGTCAAACAACCTTCACCTGAATCCTCTTCACAGTTGCTACCTGGTGAATGGGCCGACATCAAATTGTTTAAAAGCAAGGTCTTGTAGGAAGATGCAAAACTACTGCAAGTTGGGTTGTTGTTCCTGTAACCCAAGGCTTTCATAGCTCCAAAGAAATTTTCAATACGGTCCTGGTTAAAATTTCTTAAAAGAATTGAATGTACCTCACTGTTTTTCAGAACTTTGTATACTTCTTGGAAACCTGTCAAAATTAAACAAAATTCAACTAGTTTTCAAATTTAAAAATAAAATATCAATAATTTTATTGCTTACCTTTTATTGTTTTGGACCAGTTTTTCAATGTTGGTGGCTGCGGTGTACTTTTTTTTTAGTAACTGGATTAATAAAGACCATTGTTTCCAGAATGTTCAAAGAGTCTATCCATAACTGATGATGTGGAGAATTAGTTTTAACGGAAGTTCTAAAAATTTTCCCATCTTCAATTTTATTAAAACAACCATTAATCGAATCAAATAACTTGTCAAAAAACAAACAAAATATGGCAGTGTCCTGAGCATTTTCATCTAAAATATTTCTAGCGGGAATAGAAAATTAAAGAAAATATTAATGACAGTACAACTATTAGCTAAATACTAATACTCACAAGCTAAAAAATGCATGATTGAAGACACTCTTTGGCTTAATACTTGAGAAGCGTTCCGAACTTTCATTTTTTTTTATTTTTTCTGGTATCACATGTTCTGCAGTCAACCTTGGTAATAGTTTAACATCATCTATATTGCTGTCTAGTTTATAAAGGTCTAAAATATGTTTCCAGCTAGCTTCATGTTTTTTATTATTTTCAATAAAAAGAAAATTTTTATTTAACAAATTGTTTCTTATTCCCTTTAACAGATGAGGTGGATCAAATAAATGAACTAATTTAATGATTTCTGTACCACAATCAAATTCATAAAATAAATCATTATAGTCAATGTTTTTATTCAAACAATTAACTCTTAAGCTTTGAGGAGATTAATTGCAGCAGTGTTGGTTGCTCCTTGGTCACATATGGTAGCAATTACTTTAAGACCAGTTGAATGAATAGCCTTTACAACCTTTTTAATTTGATTTGACAAATCATGACGACTAGTGGTGCTTTTACAAAATGTATAACATATTGGCTGCTTGTATTTTTTTTATAACTCCTCGTATCATAAAGACTAAGGCATGATCTGCAAATTGTTGTGTCCTAGAAATACCATTATCTTCAAAGCCACTTATGAATCCTGTACTTTCATCATACTGCAAATGTGGTTCGATACTCACTTCATCAAATAAAAGTACACAGATCTTGTGTCTTTCATTTAATTTTGATACATTTTTTTGCAACACTTCAATTAGGGATTTATCGACACCAGTACCAATAGGAATTTTTGACAGTAAATTTGTTAACGACTTTCGCCCAGGTAAAGTAAACAATTTAGATAATAGTCTATAACATTTTGCACTTTGTTTGTATAGAGATAAGCTTAATAATTTTTCTTCCAATGTGAACCGTCGTCCTCTGGCTTTATTATTAGTTTCTCGTAACTGTAGTTTGGTGAAAATGGAAGCTGATGTGGTCATTTGAGATGATAGTTTAGAATTAAAAAGTTTCCCGGAAAAATTTGATGCTGCAGCTAATCGTTTTTTAAACGTATTGCACTGTTTCCTGGAACGACGAAGTTCTTTGTTTAACCAAACAGTGTCTGAATAAAGAGATTTGCATTTTGGAGTCAATTGGTTGGCTCGTTTCACACCAATTGTCGATAACAAACCTATATGAAAACAAATGAGTTATGAATAACTATGAGTCATGAGAAAAAAATTAAATTTTATGTTTATGAATTCAATATGAATTAACCAGAACCAATTTTCTTTGCGTTTTGTTTTTTGTTCCAACAGTATTTCCATAACTACAAGCATTTTCATAAGCTGCAGATATTAAATAATAAATATAAGCATGGCGCATAATTAAGCAAGCTAATAACTAAGCAAACTAGTAATTCTAAATGAGAATAATTAGTACAATAAATAAAAATATTAGTTTTGCTTACTCATTATTTGGTCATGATTTTGATTTGGAGTTAAATAATCTGGGATAATAACCTTATTGTTATCAACACCATCACCTAGAAGTCATGAGTTACTTATATAAACAACATACAAGTCTCATATAGTCATATCAAATATCCAATTACCAAAACTTTCATCGATGAGCTGATCAAAAACCTAACCTAACCAAAACCAACGTTGTTGCTTATGTTTTCTAAAGAATCACTACAGTTGAAATTTTGATCTAGACAGATTAAGCGAAATACACAAATTAATCTATTATAATAAATTCACAATAAACGAACAATTACCTGAGTCACTAATTGCAGAATGCGGCACCTCTATGACCGACTGCATTAAATCAGAACATGCAACAGAACCAAAACTGATGTTGTTGTTTATGTTTTCTAAAGAATCATTACTGTTGACATTTTGATCTAGAAAGATTAAGCAAAATGTATTAATTAATCTATTATAATAAATTCACAATATACAACCAATTACCTGAGTCATTAATTGCATATTGCGGCACCTCTATGACCGACTGCATTAAATCAGAACCAGAGCTATCTACATAAACAAAAAAAAATTAAATATTAATAAAATACAAATATTATAAAATTAACTATAGAGATCTAGAAAAATATGATGACATATAAGCACTTTACAGTCAACATATAGACATATTTATTTAAAAAGAAAACATCTGGGATACAATATGTATACAATAAAAAGTAATTACCCATAGTTGTCTTTCCAATATTTAGAACTGGAACTGCACATTTCTTCAACATTTTAGATCCAGGACTGTAATCATTTTTATCAAAATGATTGGAGCAAACTCTTTTTTTGAAATAAATAGTTGAAGAGTCTAAACCAGAAAATTGTTCTTCACCTAATATTTGAATCCATTCATTCATCACATTCAAATATACTTTTGGATTCGGAAAACGGTGTGACATACCGCCTAGTATTGAAAATTTAATTTTACCTTTGTCAAGTATGTAGGTAAATATATTGTTCTACTGAACGTAAATATGTCATGTTACACACAGTAAGATATGGGGAAACAAAAACGTACGTAGGTGCAAAGGCACCTGACGTACATTATGCTTTCCTCATTTCTAAGCAGTTTCCTGACAATTTTTAACAAAAATGCCACTGACAAATATTAGTTATATTAATATTATACATATAAAATTACCTTTAAATGTGCAGCCTTTCACACAACATTTGTATGCTTCTTTACCCATGTTTTGAATTGTTGAATTCCGAAAAGTGCAAAGCAAATACTATTTTATACAACCAGAAGAAATCAATTACGAACAAAGAACAGAAATAATGATGCGAATTGTGCGGATTTCGTTCGCAGAAAAATGTAGATTGCCGGTTTGGCGATTTTCAGAGCCAGAGACCGGTCAATTTTTTTGAGGTTGTGCGATAGTGCGATACTGCGATAGTACCATAGTCCATAGATATGAGAGAACAGAAACCAGCGACACCAGCGACACTAGTTTTTGATGGATGAACTATTTTTAATGTACTATTTTCGCCAATAGAGTTACCGCCCCCGTTGGCGGCCGCCCGACACTTCGCGGTCGCGAACGACGCGGAGGGCAGAGCGGTGTTGCCAACGCAGGGAGCGCGACCGACACGGGGAGGGAGTATGTGGCGAAGTCACTGGTTCGCTACAATACGATACAAATGATAACACGATATAAAATGATAATATAATACAAAATGATAATACGGAGTGATACGTCTGACCTGGTCGCTGATCAGCTTCCCCATACGACGTTTCGACGAATACGATGTCCTCCAATCAAGTATACACACGGCGGTTTATGATTCACGTCATTAGGAACCAAAACAATATAATAGTTGACCAAGCGTATGTCACGTAATGCGCGTAAAACAACTAGCAGTTAGTTAACGCCAATAATCAAACCATGTGCGCAACAGCCAGTAACGACGACAACACAAACACGTGCGCAACAGCCAGTAACGGCGACAACACAACACATGATCGACCGTTTAACGATTGCGATGTCCGGAGAAAAACTAGCGGGTGAACGACAGCGAAGATATTAGCATGCCATATCGTGCACACTCGGGAATACACGTATTTACGGCCGTATACCGAACACAACAACACGTGAAAAACAAATGCACGGTTTAATTTGCGTTATATTAGCGTGGCGTGAACAGGCTCAGTAACGACACACGTACGCGTACTGATCATAACGGTAAAACGGTTCGTGAGAGAACGCGCCGATGGCCCGCCGACAACGTTGGCGCATGCGTAACCAGCACCGGTTTAACTCGAATTTGAAATCACTAGCGCCCTCTAGTTGGACTTGGTCCGAACAGCAAGCTTCAGAGATGTTGCAGACCGTTTCAATATCACACTAAGCTGTCTGCATAGAATTATTGGACGGCTTACATACTTTTTGAGCAACTATTCGCCACAAATAATCAAATGGCCTAATAATGAACAGAATCGAGAATCAGAGATGTCATTTAGAGCTAATGGATTTCCTATGGCCATAGGAACTATTGATGGTAGCCATATCCAGATAGATAAACCTGATAATGATCCAGATTCATACATAAATAGAAAGGGATATCATTCAATACAGATGCAGGTAATCTGTGAGTCCAGGGTTGCAAAAAAAAAACAGTTTTTTTTGTTTAAAACAATGTTTTTTATGATTGAAACAGTTTTTTATTGTTACTTTGTTTGTTTTAAACATTGTTTAAAACTAGGTATTTTTAAAAAATATTTTGCTTTTTTAAAACGGTATTTTCTGTAACATTAACAGAACTAAAGAGGATTATAATTTACAGACTTCCATTGCAGATATAACTATATAAGTGTCAATAACTAATAACTAATGAGTAATACCTATAACAAATAAGTATAAAGTAATTATAACAAGAAGAAAATATTCATTGACTATTAAATAGATAATAACGTTCAGTATGAGTTATGACTTAAAACTTTATGAGTACCAACTACCAGTAGGTACATAAAAAGGGTCAACATAAAAATAATTATTCAACATCAATATTACAAATAATTTATAATTTTAGGTAACAAACTAACAAGTAACAACTAATAACATTAATAAATCTGTTTTATTTTATTCTTACAAACTTCATAATAAGTAAAATAAAAACATAAAAACATATAAAAATCAAAATTAATGAAAACTTACTTCTTAGTACAATGTAAGATAAATATTTCAAAATAAACAATTAGTTCTTTTAAAAACAATATAATAAATACTAATAATATAGGAATAGGAGACAACCTAAGTTTTATTTTTTTCTTAAGTGTCAATTCAGTCTTTAGTAAATTAGATACTGACTCAGTGTTTGTATATTATATAACAATAGTTTTAAAATTTAAACTTAAAATAAAAAATAAAACAAAACAACAAATTCTTAAATAAAAAGCTCAAACAAATGATAAAATGTATAGCTGGGAAATGGCAACAGCTTATTCTTTGTTTGGTTTATTTAAATGTTTGAAAATTGTTACAAGTTTTGAAGCTTTTTCCACTCCAAGACGGTTTCTAGTTTTTGAATGGACATAACCAAAGGTTGAAAAAAGTCTTTCTATACCGGCAGAGCTGTAAATTGATGTGAAAAGTTGCTCTACTAAATATGTTAAATCTTTGGAAATTTTATTTTGTTTTATTAATGCTTTCCACCATATAAGAGCTGAAATATTTTTTATTGCATTGTCACTGAATAAGTATCCTTTAAATGGGCTAGTTTGAGCTTGAAATGATATAATTTCTGACATGGCAGTTGGAAAATAAAGATTAGCATATTCTAAAGCTGAATCATGTTGATCTTCATTTAATTTCTGTCCTCTATATTTTGGATGTAATATATTAGCTAAATAATGAACATATTGAATAGCCATATCATACCTTTTCTCAAATATTTTTATTTCATCACTTTCAGTACTAAACTCGTTTATAAAAAAATCTTTGAGATCAATCCACATTTCAACCACATCTGCTATTGTACAATTATCTTTTTGTGATACATCTAAAGCCCAAGACAATTTTTTTAACTTGACTATAAATGCTTCTGTATTGGTTTTCAAATTCATATCTATTACCATAGAAGTTATCTTAGAATCAATTGCTGTTCTATGATCAACACATACTTTGTATAAAATTGGCCAATTATCGATGTATGATTGCAGACAGTCAAACATTGTATTCCAACGAACATCAAAAGGAAGTACCAAATATGAACCACCAAGTTCTTTATATTTAGCAGCAGGAAAATGGTGAAACTTGAAATATTTAATAATTTTTTTTACCTCATTTTTAATAACTGTATCTTCTAATTCATGAGCTAGCAAATTTAAAATGTGTGATGAACAACCATAAGTTATTATGTCTAAATGTGAATATTCATTAGAGCTCAAATCTGATGTACTAAGTTCTAATCGCATTTTTTTCATATTAGCAGCATTATCTGTAACCATAATGCGAACATCATAACCATATGACTTACATTTTTTTATCGATTCAACATCCAATTTTAATAAATACTCTGCATTATGACTTTCAGCTTTTGTCTCAATTGTATCAATTAAACATACTATTTCATCTTCTAAATTGTACACCGATATGCATATTATTGGTTCATTGTGTATGTTGCTCCACCCGTACATTGCCATACATACAATTTTACCTTTAAGAATTTTTTTAATGTCTTCATCCACCTCGTTAAACACTTGATCTAACAACTTATTGCCAATTTGATCACGATTGGCAGGTTTGTAGCCAGGACGAATTAACTGAATCATTTTTTTAAACTCCTTATGTTCAACAAACGCAAATGACGAATTTGTCGCATTTATATATTTGGCAATTTGTACATCAAATGATTTTTTATCTTTATCACTAGTTCGTATAACAAACTTACTGATTGATGTAGATATTTGTGATCCTGTAGATGGTGTATCGGCACAAAAACGCTTTACGTGAGTTTCAACATAAATTGAACTATCATTGGTATGAGTAGTAGTATGCAATCTTAAACTACTAGAATCTATATTAATATTAGTAAAACATTAGATATTAATAACAAGTTAATACAATTTTGGTGACTTACTGTCTACTGATAATGTTGATGGTGCTAATAAGTAATAACATTAAACAGAGTGCAATACAATAATCAATGTGGCTAAACAGTCGATTGTAACAAAAGTTATAGCCCGTAGGCCATAACCCATAAGTGACAATAATATTATAATTGCAAGTGAAAAGTACATGACTTGCGAAAAAAAATTGGTTGTACGGCAATATCAACATTATCGATTGTCATTTATGCCAAAAGAGTCGTGTATTAAATGTACATACCATTATTATCAAAACATCTTAGTTCTTCATCGATTTGAACTTCATTTGATGTTGAAGCTACATTACATTTATTTAGATGTGTTTTCATTCGATCTACTAGCCCAGACATTTCAAAATTGCATTTCATACACTTCGCTCGAGTACCTTTAGTAGTACCATTTGGTTTTATTTCTAGAAAATAATTCCAAACAGGATCTTTTCTTCTACCCGTTGAAGCCATTATGTATAAAAGAATAAAACGAATGTAAATGTAAAATGTAGATTGTAGACTATACCATATGGTTCATGATACATGAGTGCATGACTAAATAAACTTAATAGTTATTAGTTAATAATAGTTATAATGGATAATGATAATATTTTTATAGATTATAATAAACACGAACATGGATTTAACAAAAAAAATTGAATCATTAACATCGTTAACCGTAATTTAGTTATCATTTTATCAATAATTATCATTATGAATTACATTATCATTATGAAAATTTCTATGACAGTGTGACCAACATATAAGATTAATTTTTGAAAATAAGATAAATAATTTTGTTTTAAAAGACTATAAAAAAAACATGTTTTAAACGTTGATGTATTAAATGTTTAAAACAAGGAGTCATGTTTAAAACGTTTAAAACCAATTGTTTTAAACACTTCGCAACCCTGTATGTGACCACAACTGCAAAATCATTGATTTTTTTGCCGGTTATCCTGGGTCCGTACACCAAAGCAGGGAGTAGTACAGTAGTACCATTCCTGGGACAGCTCCATTTTATATCAATAAAAGATCACAAAGAAAACAATGTGCAAAAAGATCAGAAAATTTAAATGCAATAATAATAAAAATATTTTTCGCAAAACTTATTAAATACAATAATAATAAAAATATTTTTCTCAAAACTTATGAAATGCAAAAATAATAAAAATATTTTCCGCAAAACTTAATTATTAATAATTAAAATCGAAATGCAATAAATGTATTAAAAAGAAATTAAAATGTATAATAAAAGAATGGAAACTATAAAAAAATTTAATAAGGTACAAGAAAATGAAATGCAAAACGAAATAGAAAAATCAATATTAAAAAATGAAATCTTTGTTAAGTTCTGTAAATATGAATACTATTATACTAATAATAAAAAAAATATTAAAATCATGAAATATAATCTAAATAAAATTCCAATTAAAGGAAATATTTTAATTATCGATCCTGGAAATGAAAAGCCTTATGATTCTAAAATACTAGAATCGCCAACATAGATTGAAATTTGTAAAATACCTAATGATTTAATAAATACAACCGGTACTTATGGTTTCAAATATCTCCGTGATATTTTTGTTGTTCAAGATTTAGGAAATATTAAAATATGTAGTCTTGTCATGGGAGGTACAGATTCCGATCACAAAATGATTAGAATATAACTATATTATTAATTAAATTTTTTAATAGAATTGTTCTATTAAAAAATGTTCAATATTCACGCGTGTCCCATTCGGACACGCGTTATTAAAATCCAAAAATCTTTGAAAATGATTTTACACTAAGATACTATGAGGAGGACTTATAAAGAATTAAAATCAAAAATTTTTAATGTAAAAATGAAGATTCTTACATAAATAGCAACGGAGTTATCCTTGAATGAAAAATATGAAGCGGGGGGTAAACTTTTAATATGTAGTGTAGATAAGCATATAAAACATATCTGTGTTGTTCTGACTTGATAATATCAAATATTAAATGAAATATAGGACTTATAATATTTAACGAGGTCAAATTATACAACCGCATTATTATTAAAAATTTTAATCGAAAAAATGGAAAAAATCTGCAAAAGTAGCCCCATTGTACAGACATCAGTTTTTTTTTATATTTTTTTTTTTGACATCTGTACAACAGGGACTACTGAGATATGTAGCCTTCATCGTATCACAACACAATGAGGAGACGTTATTTGTAGACTCCAGGGACCAGTGAGGAGATCCTTAGCTATGATATCAAAGGTCACACTAGTGTCTTAAATCCGACTATACTCAACATATAATGGAACAAGCCACATGAAATGTGTGTGACGTTGTAATTACCACTACACACATAGTCGAACAAGCCGTATGTCGTGTGTAGAGCTGTTAATATCACAAATAAAATCCTTCCTAGCCAGTATCGAACCTACAACTGTATGCATACAAAGCCTAACATCTCCCCACTGCGCCACGACACTCGGACATGCATAATAGTATAACAAACACTATTTAAATAGTATTAAGCTAGTATAACTATATCACACTGTATACTATAATATACTCACACTGTATAGTAGTCAATACCGGATGTTAAAAAATAATCAGTCTAGCTACATATTATTATTAATATTATTATACCGCACTGTATAGGTACTATAATATAATATATAATACTTCGTAAGTATTATATTCGATTTAAATTGTCGATGTTTAAAAAATTTTATTTTTTTATAATAAACTAGCTGATCCCGTGCACTTCGTTTCCCGTTAAATGTACCAACTCTATATGACTCAAACATTGTTCAATGCGTTATTTAATATTCGGTGTATGATGTTCTAGATTTATCTTAACTTTTCTGTTGCCCGGAATAAAAATTCTGAATTGCAGCAGTACATTATCATTTATCAGATAGGTAATTTACCTGCGGTAGATCGCGGACCCCGTGCTGTTTGTACGTAAGTGTATGATTTAACTCAAAAAGTATAAAAGTTATACCAAGTTTGACGTTTTTACTTAATTCCACCTACCTATAAATCCTAACCTAACATAACCGTACTAAAATCCGATGAATAAAAAAACCAAATTTAACCCTTCTTAAATTAGCGTATCTTCTTCCCATAGGTCTAATCTACACACCGTCGTTCATTTATAAATAAGATATATTTACAAAAAATAATAATACAAATCAACAAAAATGCCCGATTAACCAATAGCAACCAATATAATATAATACACCATAGAGTAAATAAAGACAACGGTATCGAATTCAAATCCCAGACATCAATAAATAGTTTTTGCAGTTTTTCTAATTATTCGGTTGACTTTTTAAAAATTTTCATTCGTAAAAACCTTCACCTGGCAATTACGAACATCTTAAAAAAAAAATTGAGCAAAATCGGCCCAGCCGTTCTCAACTGATGCAATTTCGAATTTTTTGTCTCCATTTTTATATATATAGATAATAGTTACCATGGAAAATAAAAATCAAATTAATGAATTATCTTTGCCAAAAACTATAATAAAACGATAGATGCTAATAATGTAAAAAACGAATTTGGTCCATATAAAATCAAGCATAAAATTTACAAACATGAGCAAAATAAAGCGGAATCGTTTCGCAAATCATGTGTAATATTCAATAAATTTAATAAAATATTACAAATAAAGTACAATAATCATTCGATCGGATCATTCAATCGGAAGAAGTAGTATATTTTAGCCGATTCTAAAACCTCATCCCTCATCCCTCACCCCCTCATCCTCATCACTCATCATACCGCCCGCATCCTCATCCGCCGCCGCCGCCGAACGATCATGACACCGCACCCGCATCCTCATCACTCATCACTCATCACACCGCCCACTGCTCGCGTACGTGCGTGACTTATATTATTGTTATCACTGTTATCATATTATTTCCGTTATCAGTGTTATCATATTTTATCACTGTTATCATATTATTTCCGTTATCACACCGCCGCCGCCACCGGCCGAAAATAAGCTAAAAATTTTTTTCCGGACCGGGATTCGAACCCGAGTCCGTCGGTTTGGCCAGCGACCACCGTACCACTGCGCCACCCCGACACATATACTTTATATTAAGAACTTGCCATATTTAACGGGTACATAAAACTGCAAAAGAAACATTTAATAATAGCTTGCAGCTGCGTATTAGGAGCCAATTAATGAAAGGATGGAATAGACATCCGTTCGCACGCTCACCGAACAATCAATAAATGACCTATAGTATATCGAATAGAAGATAGCAATTAATGAAAAATACATTAACCCTAATAGCCTAATTATTGTCATTGCCAGGATGTCTTAATAGCCACCTTAATAATAGATTGCAGCTGCGCGTATTGTCATTAGTAAATCCGTTCGCACGCTCGCCGAACAATCAATAAATGACCTATAGTATATCGAATAGAAGATACCAATTAATGAAAAATACATTAACCCTAATAGCCTACTTATTGTCATAGCCAGGATGTCTTAATAGCCACCTCTAATAATAATACAAGTATCTGTCATATCGAAGAAGGGACAATTCACACGACTATTATACTATGGCACTATGCTGAAACAACTGGCACTTGTATTTAGTCCGTCTACTGCGTTAAACCAGTGTACACGTATATTTTTCTTGCTCTCTAAGATTTTTTTAAAACAGTTTATCTAATAGTGTTTAAAAATAATTTTAAACATGGCTGATTCTTTCACCAACAACGATGCCCTATACAAAAAGAAGAATTACACGTACGTTCCTCCGACACCACCTGCGGACCTCATCGACTGCAATAATTTTACACTTGACTTCACCGGCCGTAAGTTTTTGAATGTAGGACTTGATCCTACAGACGAATTCAATATCGTAGTCCAAATAATCACACCATCGCGGTATGTAAATATGCCAGCCGATTTTTTAAGACGGATATTCTCTCTGATGGGAAATATATTGTCATTTATTTTGGATCAACCGCAAAAATATAAGCGAAATTTATTTCTGGAAACCGAAATTATTTCGCTGTCTAGTATGGTGTATGGTGGAGAAAATGTGCTAGTAATAGAGTCAAAAACTCAGGACGGGTGCAGAGTACTGTTGAATCGCGTGGACCTAATACAGTTGCAATATTTTGAGCGGTGTATTTTCGAAACAGTCATTCGAAAGTCAAACATCATACGACCACTTGTCTTAAAACAGTTTGAGATTATGGGTAATTATTTGGACCAGGAATTTACCAAAGTTGATTTACCACCAAAGACACCCGAAGAAATGATCGTTTTTATCAAAAATTTAAGTGACGATAAAATTATTGAATCCAATCCTAAAGAAGACATGAATTTCATCAGTCAACTCAAAATGTATGCTTCATCTCAATTATCCGAACAGTGGGCGCAACGTTGGAGTGGAGAACCAGAGGTAAGTCTTTAAAACTTATTCAATCGGAAAAATACAATACATATTTTTATTATTTTATAGTTTTTCACCGAATCTAAAATGAGGCTCATATCACCGCCTCAATACTCAGCCATGTCGCCATTGCATTATGACTCTGAAGACTGCTCACAAGCAAGGGTAATTTATAATTTATAAATTTAAAATAAACATAAGTATTAATTATAATAATTTTTATAGGGAGCTGACGAGGAGAATGGTATCAATGAATTTTTAATGCAAATCAACCCTACACAGGCGACATGGGCACCAACCAAGACATCGGTAATACTCACATTTAATTTTTAAAATAAATATATATTAACAAATTATTATTTGTTTAGCCTACCAGTCCACCATCGTTCGACTGTTTAGACAATTGTGGGCAGTACCCTCCATGGCATGATAAATACATCGAACCTCTACCAACGAGCCCTGCTGTTGACGAAAACAACCACTCTATTCTAAGCGGCAAGCCCGCGAAAAAACGGAACGCAAAACGCAAACTCTTTTTGAAATGATATTGTTTAAATAATTTTGTGTAAAATAAAAACAAGCGTGATATTTAAAACCAAGTTTTCTCATTTATTAGAAAATAAGGTACTAATTACAAGGTATAAAATATTTACAAGGTATAAAATATTTACAAGGTATAAAAATATTTATATATATAAGGTTTACAACTTTCTAACATCTCCGCTAAAGGGATTATAAGTTATAATCTGGTCATGTAGTATTAAACAATAAGCTGCAGTTTTTTCTGGAATAATTGTATCCGTTTCAAATTCAATTCGTAGGTCCACGGTCGATGATTTAACGTTGTCGTCCTGGTGTGACAAATCAACAACGATGATTGGAACATAATTTTGAAAAATATGTTTTGATAATAATGGTTCACAATAATCTCTTTCGTAATACGATTTTTGAAAGTCTGTATAAGCTTTATAGAGTATGCTGGTGGTATTATTTTTAAAATCAGCGCGAAAGTCTTCATACGGGAACACTTCAGAGTTTAAGTGAACCTTAAGATTTTTTAGTTGACAGTGATCGAATCGACCAGTGTCGTTTTCGATATTTTTTTTTCGATCTGTTTGTAATCCAAACAGCACAAATCTCGGCTTTTCGAGCAAGCTGCTAGACTTTACTGTCCACGAATGAGAAGTATTTCTAGGGAGCACAGGATACTCACAGAGATCCCAGGTTCTGAACGCACACGATAACGTTTTACGAGAATCTAATACTTTCAATAACTTTAATTTTTCTTTATCACTGACTTTGATAATAGGCATCTTCCAGGTCACCTTAGTCAGTCCAATTGTAATTTTTTTATTTTTATCAACGGCTTTGGTTGCACCCTCGCCAACAACGTGTATCGCATCCAGGTCGGTAGATGCACGATTTAAAATCAGTTGCTGATTACAATTAATTAATATTTTTTTATAGTCTTCACAAAATCCGAATAAATGTTTTAGAGGGATACACCCGGCAAATACATCGTTGCTCATAAAATTTTTATTATCTTCAGTATCCATTGCCGAGTCCCAAGCCGCATTCTCTAACGCATTCAAATCGTTTGGAGTATACGAGCAGTATGCTTTCAAGCAAGAAGACACTCCAGGTGATTTCAATTTTTGTATTTCTACTCCGTTTATTTCATATCGCATCTCGGAGAATAAAAATGCCAATCCGTTATTTGAAAAACGAACATCTCCAACTGCATCGTTAGGTTTATTTATTTTCCCCTCAATGTAAATATAACTCTCACATGGTAAAGTGTAAGAATCCATGTTTTGAATATTAATTCTAATTTCTTCATTGTATGATAGAGCGGTGCTTGAATACGGTGTGAACGAATGGTAACTCTTTTGAGTTATTTTACAATCGTCGACATAGTCGGCCGTCACGTCTAAATATGAGTCATCCATCATTGTAACGAACGAAGAAAATTTAAATTATTTTTCGTGAGCTTGATATTTTTCGGTTTAGATGTAGACTTCTTAACGGCAGGCGGTATACTGATAGGTTTTTTGACTGTAGCTCTTTTTATATTAAATTTGAGTGCCATATCCACGCGTTATTTGTAAACGAATTGTTATCGGTTCGCCACGCAGATTAATCAGACAATCGTTCTGATCTTTTAGCACGATATTTACTTTAGTTATTGAAGTCGTGTTGAGACCGTAAAAAACTGGATGCCTAGGTACCTCAACGATTTTATATCCCGCAGGTACAGTAGGATAAAGCTCGTGTATGATCTGGCTCGAGGCTCCGTCACAGAATGAGCCGGTGATTAAGTTGCACTCTACTTTTATACAGTTTATTTTCATTATGTTGACAATATTTTCAGATTCATGAGTAGCACCAGTAGTGTATAGTACATTTCTAAAACCTAGCAATTTTGCTATGCTATTCTCGACTCCTAAATCAACGCCATGGCTGCACGATATCATACACTTTAATGTTCTGCTGTTTGCTTTTAATTCAAACATACTGACATACTCAGGCATCATATTTTGTATAATAGACTCTAACTGATTCAACTCATATGTTCCCGTAGGTATAATTACGTACTCATTTTCATTGATCAAATTACGGAAGGCAATAGTATTGCAGCCAGGCTCGATGTTTGGTATAGAATTATTCGTCTGTAAGCTCAAAAGACATATCTGTGCAGTATTTTCTACTTCCAATGGTGGAAAGATCTCGCATGACAACTCACTAGAGTTTCCGTTTAACGTTAATGTGAACATGATAAAAATTTTAAACACAAGTGCCCACAGTTTGTAGTATTATATTTCTGCTCTCTGCTGTAATTGAAATGTATGTCACATCCGTGAAAATATTGTTGTACTTCTAATGGTGGAGGTAAATTCCCAAAACTGTCGTAATATTCGACTTTTTTTCCGATTTTTTTATACGCTACCCAATGCGTTCCAGTACCGTTTTCTGTATCCAAGTTAATAATCGCTGATTCTTGTCGCTTAGGACGTGTAGATAACCTATCTCTGGTAAACACTCCGATGAAATGAGGTATTTTCATCATGCGAGCATATTTTATAAGTTCGTAATCATACAACGCTCTACTGGGTAACGTGGCTATTAGTTTTTTGACTTTCTATATTTTCTCGCTTTTACACCCCCACCACTTTTATGCGGTGTTTCTATTTTATATGAGTTGCCTTTATACGGTGTGAGATATAACCCTTTGCCCAAATGGGATGGAGTGTTTCTATTAAATTCATTAGCCATTTTCACAACGTTGGCTACGCCACCAGTCAGGGCTCCTAGAGCTGACAACCCGGCGAAAATCGGTATGAGTGGTAGCACACCGCCTTGTTTCGGAATATTTATTGTTCGTGGAACTTTAGTCTTCTTAATTTTGAATGTTTTTCGCGCGACGGCTACACATTTTTTAGTCAATTTCATCAAGTTTTTTTCTCCGATATTTTTCTTGATAACATTTTTAGTGGCTTTAAGTGCTGCTTTAAAACCACAGCCGCCACCTACTTTACGTTTTGCTTTCATGGCAGTAGTCACACCCCAAGCCACAGCTTTTTCTTTTAAACTAGAATCTTTTGACTTGAACCTATCCCAGGCCCGCTGCTCTAATATATAATCGGCTTTGTTACGATCTGCGATAGAGTTGCTGTTCTCGTACGCAATATCGTGGTCCCTACAAGCAGAGTCCAGAGGGTTTATACCTTTATCACCACGTGCTAATCGTTTTCCTAAATTTGTACCAGGTCCACAGTATTGATAACCTAAAATATAAAGTTATTAGAAAATATAATATTATCGGATTTATAATATAATATACCAGGCACGTGAAGCTCGATTGGTAATTTGTTTATAAGCGTGTTGATCAGGCCACTGCCTTTATTCTTGCTGCTTCTTCGAGCGAGTGACATCGTGTACTGATTACATTCTCATCGTTGCTCAGTTATTTATAATGAAGTTCATCAAACAAAAAATAAAACTATCAGTTAAAAACGTGGACCCGCCTACATCGTTTATGAAACAAAGACACGGGGCGCTCCTACCTAATACGATACGTGCGCTTATCGTGGGTCCTTCTGGCTGTGGAAAAACAAATTTAATTTTCACTTTATTAACCAATATAAACGGAATACGATTTCACAACGTATACATATATTCAAAGACATTGGATCAACCTAAATATAAAATGTTGAGTGATATATTATCAGATATTGATGGTATAAAATTATTTACATTCTATGAAAACGAACAAGTTATTGAACCTGAGAAAGCTTTACCAAACTCTGTGTTTATTTTTGACGATATTATTACTGAAAACCAAAAGATTGCAAGAACTTACTTCTCCAGAGGTCGTCATAATTTAGTTGATGTATTCTATCTGGCTCAGAGTTATTCAAAAGTACCAAAACAACTTTTGCGCGATAACGCTAATTTTATTGTATTATTCAAACAAGACGAAACTAATTTAAAGCATGTATACAATGAGCATTGCTCTGGCGACATGTCATATTCAGAGTTTAAAGACTTTTGCACTTCGTGTTGGCGTCAAGGGAGATTTGAGTTTATCGTCATAAACAAAGACTGTGAACGCGACAATGGACGATATCGTCATGGATTCGACACATTCGTCATTATATAAAGTGTTGTTATTGTGGAAATGCTTCATTCACAATCATGGCTGTCAGTGGTGATGTACTCGGAGAACTGATTAAAGCCAAAGAAAATATCAAGCGCAAGTATACAGCATTAAAACAAGGAAAAACCGACATTCATTCATTAGTATCAGAAACGTTAAGTCCGATTATCGAACCATTAGAAAAAATAAAACGTTTCGGCCCATCAACATTTCAAGCTCCACCTACACAGCAAGACATTGATATTCAAGATTCTCAATATTTTAACGACACAGACGATTCGCTAGCTTTTAACGACTGGTTTAAGTCTTACGATATAGACAAGACGTATGGACCTAAAATACAAACAAATGGAAGTGTACACTTAGGTAAAAAAGAAATTAAACTCGTTGATAATACGTTAACTATTGAAGATACATCATATCCACTAACACAAGGACTTGGTAATTTAATATTTTCAAAATCTCCAAAATTGTACACCAAAAACGATTTAGAAACATACAAGTCTATATTAATTCAAACATCGGCGCATCTAAAAGCCGATGGGAAAAAAATTAAAAAAGGCGGAAATAAATATACAGATATAATCCAAAATCTGTTTCCATCGGGCGCTGGGCTGTCAGTTAAATTACAAAAACATAATTTAGTATACTGGAACGAACCTAATGAGCTAGTCGATCGATTACGACTTCTTTTAGCTTCTAAAGCTGCTGGTAATACAGGCGTTTCGAATGAAATACTCTCGATTTTTGAAGAATTGCGTGAAGCAGGGTTAATAAAACGTATTCCAAATGTCTAAACGTGATATAGCTTATGAACTCCACAAACCAGCGAGAAAAAATTATACAAGGCGTAGAGTTAATGTTTACGACAAAAACGATCTATGGCAAGCCGACTTGGTCGAAATGATACCGTATTCGAAAAAAAATAAAGGCTATAAATATATTCTATGTGTTATAGACTGTTTTACTAAATTCGCATGGGCGACACCATTAAAATCAAAAACTGCTAAAGAAGTTTCCAGCGCAATGTCTAAAATACTGCTTAAACGCTCACCAAATCTATTACAGCTCGACAATGGTAAAGAATTTTACAATTCAACATTTGATGCGTTAATGTCTAAATACAACATACACAAATATTCTACGTACAGTACTATGAAAGCGTGTATTGTAGAACGTTTCAACCGCACATTGAAAGAAAAAATGTTTAGAGAGTTTACGGCACGTGGCTCTCACGAATGGGTTTCTATTTTACAGTCGTTGATTAACGAATATAATAATTCAAAACATAGAACTATAGGAATGACGCCTGTACAAGCTGATGCTAATCCTACGTCAGTGGAAATAAAGAAACGAACAATTATTAATGGACTAAACAAATTTAACGTGGGTGATAACGTTCGTATTAGTACATATAAAGGTGTATTTGCAAAAGGTTATTTACCGAGCTGGTCTACAGAAATATTCAAAATCGTTAAAATTAATGAAACATTACCTACTACTTATCAGCTACAAGATTATACTGGAAAACCAATTGCTGGTTGCTTTTATTCAGAAGAAATATTGAAAACAAACTATCCGAATGACTATTTAGTAGAGAAAATTATCCGTAAGAAGGGGAAGCAAATTTTTGTCAAATGGCTAGGGTTTGATAATACACACAATAGTTGGATAAATACAAGTGACATTAGAAAATAACTTCAGTCTAGCTACAGACATGAACGTGTTTGGTAGTTCTCAGTCTGGTGAAACAAAAAAAAATATTTCAAATCTCGAACAAATTGTTAAATCGTATTCGAATAAACTCGATAAAATTGAGCATTTACTCGAAGAAAATCATAAATCCATTCAAATTCAAGAAGAACAAGTAGAAACGATACAATTGACATGTATACAAATAGCTGAGCATATGACAAGAGGTGAAGTATCATTACAATCAATCAAAGAAAGTACAGAAGCGTTGAAAATAATTCCTGCTATACTGAACCGTCTTAACACTATAGAAACTTATTATAAAGACAAGTCATAATGTCTTCGGCCATCTTGGACATGCAATGCGTTCTTGGATTTAACAATAAATATATGATTAAAGAAATGTCTATAGTAGACACAGAAACTTGGGCGACACAACACTGGATTTTTAAACATTCAAAATCGATGGAAGATAACAAAAGTCGTAAAACCAACAAGTGGCTGGAACGTAATTTTCATCAACTACCTATAGAATACGGTGATATCGAGTATGAAGAACTCGGAAGAATATTGAATTCATTAAAGTTCACCTGTATTTACGTCAAAGGTGAACAGAAAAAACAAATTCTTATGGAGTATATACCACACGTCGCACTCATCAACATTGAAGACTTGGGCTGCCCTCGTTTAGATCAAATATGCGATGACGAAACTTTACCTTGTTGTATTTTTCATATGGAATTTAATCCTAAACAATGTACATTTTATAAAGTTTTTGCTATAAGAAAATGGTTTATAAATAATTCTTAAAAATATAACAATAATATTTTAACATTGGCTGTTTTTATTTCACATAGGTAACCTAACATTTTCAATACATGATTATAGATAACAAAAATATACATGATATTTTACAATATAACGAAAATATATGCATTAATCTATCTCAACTATAATTAAATATAATATTTTCAATATATATACATAGTATTTACAATTTAGAAATATATACAGTATTTAATTATTTGGACATGCAATCCCTTAGAAGTAATCTCATTAAATCTTTCTCTTCATCGTTCCAGTTCTGTTCTTCTTCTTCTAATTCAGGCCAATCAACAATCTGCTCGTTATCATCCCTATAAAATTATAAATATAAGTAAAATAATTTGAAAAATATAAAATAATTTAAAAACTTACTCTAAACTATAATGCCCATGGGCTAGAGTATGCACTTTATCTTCAAGTACTAGCCTCTTGTCATCATAGTTATTGTATGTCATTTTGTTGGTTCTAATTGTTGTCAATTGATGATTGAAGGATCGTATAGATATATTTGGCTGTCTATTCACAACAGAGTCCACACCTTCAAACAAACATCGTCTGTGATCTTCAAATGTCATATGATTCTTGACAACATGTCCTCTGACACCCTTCGCCCTAATCTCTTCTTTGGGGGAATCAATCCCAATCTTATACGAATAAGATTTTGAGCGAAGCGCACAAAACTCTGTCATTATATCACCATTGGTTTCATCTGAAAATAGTCCCGGAATCTTTTTTCTCTCAGCAATATAACAGGGATGATTTTCTGGTAAATTCGCCGTGTCCATGCGGTCAAGTAAAATCGGGTTGTTTACCATATCATCATAGAAATCATCGGTTTCGATAAAATACACTAGTGAATCTATAAAAATTAATTTATTAGTGAAAATTAAGACGTTCATTGTAAAATAGATTATTAATTCACCTGTATCTGTATACATGAGTGATATTTTCTCCCCATAGTACCTCTTCATAACATTATAGTGATAGTCATACATCAGTGTCTTGCTTATGTCCAGTACTGCGAGTCCTGTGAAAAAAAAAAAAATTATAATTTTTAAGATTAAGAATATAAATGTGTGTATAATACATGCCTATATATATAGGTTTATCGAATTTTATGATTTTATTCTCCAATGTTATTGCACTTAAGTTTTCGTTATATGCCGTTGCATGTTTAAATGTTGTTTTATTTATAAGTTTCCGTAATCTATCATCACTCGATACCAATTCTACTTTTATCCTACGACGAACTTGTTCCATAGTCTTCCCTGTAAAGTACAACATTAGTATAAAATCTTTATCACACTACATTTATACATACCAAAAATTGCATTGTTCATAAGCTTATAGAAATCCTTCTCAAAATCATTCAAAGCTCTCTTCCTCATCTCCGTATTTAATTTAATATATTCGGCTAGCCATGCTGACTGATTAAATTGTATAACTCTATGCACCTATAAAAAAGGAAAGTATTGTAGAACTGTGTTAACTATCAATTAATTAAAAAATTACTTTGTTAACTATCAATCCGTTTTTAATAGCCTGCTGTAGACTGCGATAATGAACAATATAATTCTTTTTCGACTCGAAAGTAGCCATCAGTTTTCTCACTTTTGAACCTACAGGTATACCATTTTGAGGTAGGAAAGGTAGGTCGTTATGAAAGTCATGCAATTCTTCCGGATACGTCACGTCAACTTCATATATTCGTCCGATATGGGAGGTATCATCCAAATCGTTTAACCCGTTCAATGTGGGTTCAACCCACTTGAAACCACCATATGGCATGTATTGTGACATGGCCCATCCGTACAGATTATTACCTACAACATAGTTAATATTAAAAGGAATTTACTTAAAAAATATATTTTTTCTACTCACAGTCTTGATATATCAGCCACGATTTTGGTTTTGCTGGGTCAAAATCAGGTGTCTTATAATTATTGGCTTTGGCATACCGCATGCTCGCCTGAACTAATCCACCGCGTATACCTATAGAAAAAAAATTATTTATTTACTTATTTATTTATTTATTATTTTTTTTTTTTTTAAATACTCACCATTTTCACACATTAACAACATATCATAGTCAGTCAACAATTCCAACTTTATTGCAGTTTGCTTTAGCATAGCGTCAAAGCTAAAGGCAGGCGCGGTAAAGTAGTATGCCGGGTCTAAATTGTATGCTTTCATACACACATCACGAAAATTTTCGAAAATGTCTGCCAGTAAAAGCACATCAATTTTCAAGTATAAATCAGAATATTCACCAAGTGTTTGACATCCAAAGTGATCCCAGACCTCGGCTGCAAACTGATATTCACTATCTTCAATGTTTTTTTCCGTCAATGAGCTATAAAAGCCTTCCTTTGGTGGCAAAGTTGTTTGCTCAAGCTTGGACCAGTCATCCGTATATTCATATGGGTATACCCCCTTTCGGGTAACCAGTGGCATATCCTCGGCAGAAAAATGCTTAGATGTTT
Organism: Macrosiphum euphorbiae; assembly: GCA_949089665.1. Lineage (NCBI taxonomy): Eukaryota > Metazoa > Arthropoda > Insecta > Hemiptera > Aphididae > Macrosiphum > Macrosiphum euphorbiae. The sequence continues at coordinate 23,293,942 of CARXXK010000002.1, forward strand.
CACAGAATTTTGAAAAATCTGGCGTCAAAAGATTTTTAGCTAAATTCTCCAACTTTGTTGCCATAAACCTACACGTGTCTACAAATCGTATGGTAAACGATTTGCTAATATATTTTGAAAATGTTATAAATTTTTCCTCGCTATTAGGAATTACTTTTATTGTTTTTGCATCATACCCCAATTCAGTGACTATAAAATGAGCATCGTAATTAGTTAAATTATGTAAAAAACATGGAACGAACTTAGGCTGTTGTAAACTAATATTACATTTAGAACATAATGTCTGCCTAAATTTTCCGGACAGGTGACAATGATCACGGACTTTATCATTTTTATTAAGGATACATTTACAAAGATTACACTGATTATTTTCATTATGCCTACGTGTATCTTCATCACTCATACATATAGGAACATTTGTCTTTAATAACTCTTCAATTTTTAATCCTACTTCTACAATACTATTTACAAAATGCCTTGCAACTTCCTCTCGATTACCACTACCGCGAAAAATAACCGGAGAAGTCGGTATATTGAATTTTTCAATAAGCTCCAACGGTACGTCTTCAGATGCCTTTACTACAAAACCATAACTCATAGGTTTATGTCTATGTATTATTCTCGTATTCTCACCCCTGCGCTCATCGGTCTTTATTAGTAACGCCTCGAAATCTCCATAAATTGCGAAAGGGTGACGTTGTGCATTTCCCCACGCTTTAAATTCAAGCATTGTGTCAACTTCGGGCATAATGGGGAGAATAGGCTTATGTGATCCGCAAATAAGTTTATGTTGTTGGAGAGCTGGCTGACCGCTTAACTTATATTTTAAATTTTGGTTATCAAATGACGTGAAACGCCGTTTACAATAATATACCGAATGGCCGTGTAAGGTAGTTTGTGAACGAATAAGACGTGAAAAATTTGAAATATATACATAGTGACTTTTTTCACCGTCACCGAATAAAATGATATCGAAATGGTTTGCTTTTTCGTCATCTACTACTTTTATTGGATATACATGACTACGTTCTAAAGATTTTTTAACTCCGTAAATATTTACAGACACTCCTGGGTTATTTTTTTCAAAAATTTTAACTTCACACCACGGTGTTGGGAATGATAAGCCTGTGAAATTATATTTGTTCTCATGCTGGTAATAATTTTCGCCTACTCGATGTTTATTTGGACCTGTCACGTGCTTTGCTAAAATTGACCATTTAAAACAATATTGATCATTGTTTTGTGGGTTAATGGTAGCCCGTTTATTAATTAAAGAAGGTGGAAGCTTAATGTAGGATGATCCAGCTAGAGCGTAATTATCAGTTTGTTGGTTAAAAGAACTATTATCTTGTGTATTATTAGTATTGTTATCGGTATTATCGTAATTATCAGTTTGCTCGTTAAAAGAACTATTATCTTGTGTATTATTAGTAACGTTATCGGTATTATTATTGTTATCGGTATTATTTTCGTTGTCAATATTTCTAATCGGGAGTTGAATATTTGGAGTATCACCCATGGGTGTGTATTTGTAAACTGTTAATAAAAGTCCATCAATAGATTCCAAAACGTAACCACTACCCTTTGCTGCATAAATTTCCTCCTCGTATAATAATGTAGTGAACGCCTCATCTATTAATAAAGTTATATCCGAATCAATAAAGATTGGCCTAGCTGATGTCTTGAAAGACCTGTTTTGTGAAGAGTTTTCTACATTAGGCTGACTGTACGTTGCTTCTAGTTTTAAATTAAATTTAATTGGTGATATGGTAACAATTGATTTTAATAAATCAACAAGTTCTATTTTTAACGATTGGAAAAAAGAAATATAATTTTCAAAATTGTTTAGATTTTTAGCGTAATACCATACGATTTTTCGACCGTGTGCGGATTTAACTTCGACAAATCCTAGTTTATTAGCTATATCCATTCGAGCCTTTTTTGATTTAATGCGGGATGCTGTGTTTTCAACGTGTACACGCTTTCCCCCTACCATAGCCATATAAGAATCTACTTAAAAATAAATAGAAATAAATAGAAATCTAGCGCCAATAATAATAATAAAAAAAATCTTACTTGTCGTATTGCATAATCCAGCACTTTCAGCATTCCTCAAAACTTCAACGCACATTTCATCATTCCCGTCGTCAAAATCGTCGCACGGCATATTATTCATATACTGCGAAGAGTGACCTGCTGGTATGTCAGGGACATATATTCCAGGAGCTATTTCTTTTTCACCAGGTGTCCGGACGCGAACATTGTCTACATAATTAATAAAAACGTAAATTAAATATTGAGGAAAATAAATAAATCTTACTTGTCGTATTGCATAGTCCAGCACTTTCAGCATTCTTCAAAACTTCCACACAAATTTCATCATTCCCGTCGTTAAAATCATCGGACGGTATATTATTCATATCTTTAGGCTGTAATCCTGATGGCTGATCTGTTCTATTCTGTTCTTCTTCACATCGTTGTACATCTTGTACTTGTGGAGCGATTACAGTATTATCACCCCGTACACGGTTGTGAGTGTTTTTCATATGGCGAACAAGATTCGACTGGTAACTAAATGATTTAGTACATTGCAAGCATGGAAAGCAGACTTTATCATGCGTTTTTTCATGTCTCATCAAATTGTCCTTACGCGTAAACGTGGACGGACACTGTTCGCATTTAAACATATTTAAAAATGAAAACGAAAAGAAAAACACTTGTAAAAATTTTAAACACTGTAAATTTTTTAAAGTTGGAACGAGAACGATGAATGTGTCGGGTAGACTAAACCGTTTCAGCTATACTCGGTGATATATATAAGCAGAGTTACGCTAATGCTTCTTGTGGTAGATACTTGAATTATTATGAGAGGTGGCTATTAAGAATTTCGATTCAAAATGACTATTAAGAGTCGGCGACATCTTGGCGGCTGGTGATGACCAAGACAATAATTAGGCTATTAGGGTTAATGTATTTTTCATTAATTGGTATCTTCTATTCGATATACTATAGGTATAATGGTCATTTATTGATTATTTTATAATGTTTTCCTTGTGTGTGAACAAATATTGAATAGTCTAATGTTATATCGGTCATTACTGACATTTTGAAATTTTAATATCGTTAAGTAAATCGCATTATGGCGACAGTCTGTAGACGGACTATTGATTATTTTATAATGTTTCCTTGTGTGTGAACAAATATTGAATACGAATAATATCTAATGGCAGGAAATATACGACGAAGCACCATTGTGGTCTAATGTTAAGATGGGATTAAGATATCCTGGCTATGACAATAATTAGGCTATTAGGGTTAATGTATTTTTCATTAATTGGTATCTTCTATTCGATATACTATAGGTCATTTATTGATTGTTCGACGAGCGTGAAAACGGATTTACTAATGACAATACGCGCAGCTGCAATCTATTATTAAGGTGGCTATTAAGACATCCTGGCAATGACAATAATTAGGCTATTAGGGTTAATGTATTTTTCATTAATTGGTATCTTCTATTCGATATACTATAGGTCATTTATTGATTGTTCGGTGAGCGTGCGAACGGATGTCTATTCCATCCTTTCATTAATTGGCTCCTAATACGCAGCTGCAAGCTATTATTAAATGTTTCTTTTGCAGTTTTATGTACCCGTTAAATATGGCAAGTTCTTAATATAAAGTATACGTGACGGGGTGGCGCAGTGGTACGGTGATCGCTGGCCAAACCGACGGACTCGGGTTCGAATCCCGGTCCGGAAAAAAATTTTTAGCTTATTTTCCCCGCGTGGCGGCGGCGGTGTGATAACGGAAATAATATGATAACAGTGATAAAATATGATAACACTGATAACGGAAATAATATGATAACAGTGATAACAATAATATAAGTCACGCACGTACGCGAGCAGCGGGCGGTGTGATGAGTGATGAGGATGAGGGGTGAGGGATGAGTGATCGGGCGGCGGCGGCGGCGGATGAGGATGCGGGCGGTATGATGAGTGATGAGGATGAGGGGGTGAGGGATGAGGGATGAGGTTTTAGAATCGGCTAAAATATACTACTTGATCCATTATACTGTTAGCCAAAGACAGAGCTCTGGGGAAAAACGAGGTGGAAGTATAATTATTTTGGAAAGAGAAACATGAAAAAAAGTTAGATTTTCTTAATACGTGAGTTTGTACATTAAGGCCAATGTGAAATAATAATTCCGGAGAATAAATAAGACCATTTAATAAGTCATATAAGAACATAATATCCGCAACAATTTCTCCTCAAATCACAAGACGCGATCCCCAATTGGGAAATTTGCAATTTATATAATTCTCTCGTGATTGGTATATTTAATTTAAAGCATAATAGTTTTAGAAACTTATACTGAACATTTTCAATTAGACTGGTATATGAAAAATAATGTGGAGACCAGACAATTGATCCAAATTCAAGATGAGACCTAACCAGGGAAAAATATAAAGTTTTTAAGGCATTTTTATTTTTAAAATTGATCGTGCTATTATAATAGTATTAACTATGTTGGACAGTTGGCAATCGGAAAATTAACTTATAATACCTTCATATTATTATAAATTACAATATATTATTATGATATATTTGGACTTAGTAGTATATACAAAATTATTAAAAAACTGTAAAAAAAATTATAATTTGCCGAGTGCCAACTGCCCAACTCAAATAGGTACTTAATGTAGGTATCAATGTGCCAACTGACATATACATATTATACGCTCAGGGGGGTGGGACACCCCCTAAAACCCCCCTTCAGGACGGCCCTGTTTGCCTATGTATGGCAGGCGATAGGCCTATTATTATTATTATTATTATTACTTGGGTGGATTCGCGGAAGCGGCAGAACGCATTGTGTAATGACTAATGAGTGACTAGTGGCATGCTGTCAAAATGCAATTTCTAAAAACTTTGAATGGCTCTCATGCCTAGAGTTTTGCATCGAATAATGTCGTTCAATCACTAAAATTAATCAAAAAAATATCTTCACATATTGTTTTGAAAAAAAAGTATGGGTCCCCATTTGAATTTTTAAAAGTTGACCCCCCTAAAACAAAGTAAAAAAAAAAAATCTTCAAATAATTATAGGTGTTCATAAATTAAAATGTTTTCGTATTAACATTTTTCTCTATTTTGAATATTTATATGATAAAATGGCTGTAACATAAATTTTGAATCACCGCCTGTATATTTAAATAGATTTGACTTACACTTTTACCGGAAAGAAACTAAACGTAAACCTCTATATCGTTGTGTGTGTGTATAAGAGCTATAGTACTTCAAAATTACTGTGACTTGATGGCTTATTCTGTTTAAGTTAAATAGGTTTTGTTTAATATTAGTTAAAAATATTCTCATATAAGTCATATATTCAAAAAACAATAGTAAAATGTCAACACTTAAACCAAAAGAAAAATGGATGGTAAAAAGACGCCTGGTTGCACTACGGGAGTGCCGGCACAAATGCAAAAATGTTTGAAATTGTGTATTGATAATTTATTTTTATTTTGTTTTTCTTTAGATACAAAAAAAAGATTATGTTTTTGATATGATTTTTTTTTATTGTTAAATAGTTCTAGGTTACATTATTTATTGTATTTCATTTAATATTGATAATACTTCTGTTCTTATGGATCTGAAAAAAAAAATCTAGGCCTGATACAGCCTGATTTTATAATGTAATTGATTAATGTTTCTATTTTATTTTTATATTGTAAGACACTGTTATTGTAAAAATCTGTTAATTTTGATGAATGGATATTAAAATTTTGTAACGTAAGTTCATTTAGAATATATATAATGAAATGCATTTTTTTTTTTTTAGTTTGTATATTTTCAATTTTTGGGTCATTCGATTTCATTCTCCTCAACGAAACTTCTTTTATGTTGATAATCCTGATCAAAAACGAAGAACTCCTTTTTGAATTTTTAATTGTATAATTTTGTGTATTTATGCGATGGAGAAATGGGGATTTATTATATTTTTTTTTATTTTGAAGTTATACTTCTTTACGCAGGGTAGTGAGGAAAAAAAGCGAACGGGCGGCCGTACGAACGTGAAAGCGTTATATATTATATATTATAATCGGGCCACGTCAATATGACATAATAATAATATTACGTATTATAAAATATATAATGTTGGTCGGTGACAGCCACAGATATATATTTTATATCTGTGGTGACAGCCGATGAGGTTTCGACGACGATGATAATAATAATATCATACACGCGTAGTTGCGACTTGCGATTAAAGGTCAATAATAAAACTATCAATAATAAATAATTTCGGATACTTTTTCTCATTTACATAACGCGATATATGGATAATGTTCAGTCACAAATGTACGTTTCGTATTTCAGTCATCATATGCCAATCATAACTACTATACCGATTGAGCAAAATGATAATCAATCATTAGCATAAAAAAAAATAATAATTAAAAAAAAAATATTTAAAAAATATAATTTACATTGTTTCTTTTCTTTCTTTAGTATCCTCATTGCCCAGTCTATCCATGCCTTTCTTTCTTTTTCACTCACTCACGTGTACCAATCAAAAGAAGTTTAACTTCCAGCGCGCGTACTGATAACACACGTATGGTTTTTTTTTTTATTGTGTGTTCAAATGTTTTAAAATTGATTGAACTATTGAAATCTAATGAAAAATATTGTGTGATTTACATACATTGTTCATATAATTGTTTGCTCTGAAAATATATTATGTATTAATATTTGTTATTAATTAATTCTTTTTAAATTTATTACAGTTTGAAATTGTTTTCTGAGGATTGATCCAATGACTAATAAATCTAGAAAATCAAATTCTTGAAAGGAGAACAAGTCTTTTTCCATAGATAATTTTTTGAAACCGTCACCTGCGCCCACCATCACTATATCAGCTATATCTAAGTATTTGTATAACAAAGAACAGTAATGTAATTTTATTTAAACATGTGATAATAATAACACTCACTCCTGTTTGTAAATTGAAAAATAGTTATATTGATTTTTGTCTATTTTATCCAATAATAAATGTTACTGATATTTAATTATCTGCATATAAATGTAATTTCCATTATGAGTATAGACATCACACTCATATTCCCGTACATATTTATAAAACTTGTGCAATGCACTAAGTTGTGCATACGTTTGATAATCTTCCATTATTTTCATTAATAATTCACAAGCAACATCATTATAGCTATAACACAACAATATGAGGTTTATATATCAATATATTATATTATAAAATAAAGTACTGAATTAGGAAAAAAATTAAGGCTTACAAATAATTATAATTTTGTTGAGGAAATGATGTAGTAATATTAATAACAAATTTATGAATAATTTGAAAATTATCTATATCTTCACCAGTTATAATGTTTGTAAATAATTGATGTATTTGTGAACGTATGTGTTTGATATCTATTTTTTTTTTATACCATTTTAGGTTTATTGCTGGATAAATTTCATTTGTATAAATATTATATTCCAAGTCCCTGTAAATGCATTGAGTTGAAATGTAAAAGATTGTTTTATTTTGTGTTTATATTTTTTACTTACTTAATTTTTTCGAATTTCAACATTGATTGTATTTGTTTGGATAATAAGAAATTTTGAATAGTTTTTTTTAAAATTTGTTTTAAATTGTCAATTTTTTTTTTAAATACTTATGAGAATGTGTAAAGGTTGTGTTTATTATCGTGTTTGTTTGCTGTAAATAACTATCTCGGAAGTTCATTTTTTGAATTATGTTAACTATTTTATGTTTTAATGGATTAATTGTATGAGTTGAATTATTTTTTAATATGAGTGATTAAATTTTTAGATTATTTGTACATAGGTATATGGCCCTCAACATCAACATTAAAATTGTTTTCTTTTTCTATTGCAGTAGTTACCATGGAACTGCTAATGAAGACAGTGGCGTACACAGCTATTTTCAATGGGGGGGGCTTACATATAAAAAATTTTATACATATATAATATATATTATACATTGATAAATCAAAACGATGTACCTATAGTAATTATTTTGTACATAATGAGTAATCAGCTCATTAGCAATGACTTAAGGTGAAGTTAAAAATATTTTTACAATACTCGATTATTATTTAAAAAATATATACCTATTATCTACAGGTAATTATTTAGTATAACTTCAAAGCTACACGCTTATATAATAATATATTATATACAATTCAATAAAAGATAGGTATAAAAAGAAATTTATTTTTATGATATTAATCATTTTTTTGTACCTAGGTCCTAGGTTGATAATATAATATTATAATGTATTAAATATTTACCTGGTTCCTCCGAGTTAATTGTATCACAAATTAGTGAGTTAGAAAAATATTCGTTTATTCTTTTCATTTTTATTGTTTTATAAAATATTTAAACAGTAAGTAAAATTTACTAAACGTCCAAGGACTAAAGAGTCAGGAATTTGATTGAAAACTGAGAAATAGATTCTATATCTATACTATAGTATTAGCGATACTGAGATAGCTATTAAGGCATATTATATCGGATTACACGATTGTCGACCCTCATGTTTGTGTTTGAACAAATTTCCCAATAATTTCATTAATTTGTAACAAGTTATCAATAATATCTACAATATATTATAACAACAAACTGGGTTGCTTATAAGTTATAATATAATGGAGTATAATTTGGAATATAATATTTTTTTAAATTGTCATTATTTTTATTATACATTTTTACGTTATTACGTAAACTGAAAAAATACTAAAGGGGGGGGGGGGGGGTTGAACACCCAAAACCCCCCCCGTGTGTACGCCACTGAATGAAGACATGCCCCAGGTTCTGCCATTCAGTCAAACAATAAGCAATTGCATTTACAGCCTACTCCAAAAAAAATTTATATTAATATTTAGATTTATACAATAAGTATTATACTTACATTGGAGTTTTCACTCAGTTTAATATATTTGCGTTTATTTTTTATGCTCTTACAGTTTTTTGATGTGTAAACATCTATGCTATCGGTTTGTAGTACGACCTTCTTGGGGAATCGAGCGCCAGGCGTAAGTCATGTAGATGTGACTGCTTGAGTGTGTGTGTGTGTGTCGACGCCATAGCCGGGGCCATACACGGCGTATTCCGTATCGTTTTCCGCTGCGTTTTCCGTCGAATTAAAAACGCATTGGTTTAAATCGGCGCAGCTATACACGACGGGCGTAATAGGTACGCCGCGCTTTTCGGGGCGGCAAAAAACGCCGTTCGGCTTGCGTTTTCTACCGCGGCGGAAAACGCGGCGTATTACGCCCGTCGTGTATAGCTGCTCCGATTTAAACCAATACGTTTTTAATTCGACGGAAAACGATGCGGAACACGCCGTGTATAGCCCCGGCCTAAAATCGCACAACCAATAAACCAGGCGAGTTGCTTATCTATTATTTTCTTTGTTATTTTCACGAGTCTGGTAGGTGCGAACGCGCTCTGGTACAGTCGTCGGCCGATTCATTATTATTATTAATATTATTTATTATTCTCGTTTACGTATACGCGCGAAACCGTGTTTGTATTGTATAATATGTATTATACAAATTCCCACTCAAACCATGACATTATAATATTATATTCCCCAATCAAAGTCGTACTACAGCTAAGATGTTTACACATCATTCGTGAGTACAAAGGCACTCACATTTTTTTTTTTATTCTCCTTTGTTCTCCAAAAAACTGGAACGGGGAAAATTTCGGGATACTGAAAAAACGCCGGTCGTCTTGCGTTTTCCGCCGACCCGAAAAACGTGGCGTATTGCGCCCGTCGTGTATAGCTGCTCCGATTTAAACCAATTCGACGGAAAACTCTGCGGAATACGCGGCGTACCAGGGCGTAAGATATTCCTGTCATGTAATTTTCGTTGATATAATTAACACACCTTATCAACCCCTACTAAATAGCTATCGAGCTATAGATTAGTGGAAAAATATTATAATTAAGCTAGTAACTAAAATATAATTTTAAAGTTATATAGAATTTTGGAAAATTGGAAAAACCGTCACCGACACCCTTAAAAAAGGTATGAACTAGAAATAATAGTTAGAACTATGAGGAAAAAATGTAGATAAATAAATTTAAAAAAAAAAATTGTTAAAAAATTATAGCTAATTTATTATAATATTATATAATATGTAATTATGATGTAGGTACCTACATATAAACTATAACTATATATTATTGATTAATTCTGTATTTCCGCGAATCCATGTATAAAAACAACAAATGTTATTATCAAATTATTACGTAATATTTAGGCTAATTGATTTGTGTTTCAAAAATAGATAGTATTTATAGTACGTGTAATATATAGTATAAACATTAAGAACATAATAAAAGTAATACATATTATAATGATCTAAATTTTAGGGGAAGATCATGACGTCACAGTGATTAGGACACAATTAATAGTCACGTATGTTTGACTAATGAACTATCTACGTAATAGAAATAAAAAAAAAAACAATTTATTTTGATTAGAGAAAATTACTGTATGTTTTAAAAAGATTCGAGCATTATTAAATATTAATTGATATTTTGCTATAGACACGGTTTCAACACTTTGAAATATCAACAATCATTAATTTATCTTGTATAGAATGTTTAATTTGTTGCACAAAATTTGATAGGCTACAGTGCTACACTATATATTTTACAAAAAAACACACGAATAGTGCTAGCTTTATAAATTCTCATTTTTTCCCACCTCGTATTCCTAATAATTTATAATTTTAATTCTGTTTTTACATAATTATTCACTATCTCAGTTGCATAAGTGTCAAATACCCCGGCATAATTAGCCCCCCTCCCTGGTTTTTAATCATATTTTAGTTAAAAATATTAATTATCAGGGTTCGTGCTAATTGTAGCCCCCCCCCCAGAAAAATTTCCTTAGTTGCGCCAATCAAGGCCGTATTCAGGATATTTTTTCTGGGGGTTCTAGACATCCTGGATCCCCCCTCAGATACGGCCTTGGCGCTTATAGTGGTAAGAAACCAATAATATGTGTATGATTGACCACTAATCATTCGCAATATGAGTTATGAATTTTCAGATATTAGCCAACTATATAGGTACCTATATATTAAAGTTTAATATTAAGACTTTCGAAAAGATCAATAGATTCTGATTTAATTTTCAGATATGTAGTTGAAAATGTATTTGAAAAAAAAATACAACAGTGGCATATTTTAAAATGTGATTTTCAATCGTTTTGAAATATAATTTCTTGTACGTACCCACTCGATCGTAGATATACTGCACATAATTTACACATATATTTAAAAATGTATAATAAATTAAATTATTGATTAATAACTGATGTTATAATGTTTTACTGGTATGTTTGTATTTTAAACTTAGAAACTGTCCGATTCAACAATAATTTCATATATTTTATTTTTTAATGCTATATGCTCATTTAGCAGATGTTCAGTAAGTACTTGCTACAGTGTCAAGTGCTCCAGGCCATTGATATGCTATAATAATTTATAACTTATAGGTTATAACCATTCGCGTGTAAATATTATATTTTATTTCACAAATTTTCGCGATTACAATTGATCGCACTTCATTCGATCAACCGATTCGACCGTATTTATGAAATATTGAGTTACAGTGCAGCGTGTAGTATTACATTGTTCGAAAATGATTGCACGTCGTCCGATGATAGGATCTGTATAAAACACGTCTGTAAAAACCATGATAAAACGTTTTATGTTTTTATTACGTGTAGGAGCATGTATATAGGTATTAAAATATCAATACCCCCTCCCCCATACGATTATTACGGCGTATTATGTTGTTGTTGATAGACATATGAAAGAGGTACAGATATTTGTATTCTGTATATATTTAGCCATATAGGTATATGCCATTACCTACTATAAATCTTTTTTCCTTTCTTTTTATTAAATTTGTTATTAGTAAATTATCTTGACTTAAACGATATAGGTACTTACATTTTAATGATAATATAATTTTTGCACTTTGTTCGACATTGACGACTTTCCAGTTCCCCAACTGTGCTTTGCCAGCATGTATACAGGGTGTAACCGATAGAACTGACTTTTGGAATAACTTTTTTTCTAATCAATTTAGCGCTACATGTATAATTTATTTTTTCCTTTGTTTATTTTTTAGTACTGAAAATAAAAAAATTTAAATTAAATTAAATCTTTTTATAACATATTCAAAATTTCCATTTTTTAAGAATATTATTTTTAAGGATTTTTAAGGATTACATTTTAGATTCTGAGCGGAGCGATGAATGTATTGGTTTTACAATGATGTGTGTTTTTATTTTAATTTTTAATTTTTTTATTTTTTTATTTTTGTGTCTGTGTACACGATAATTAGTCGAAATAATGCTTCGATTTTCGACTTCAGTATCTTGTTTGATTGGAAAGTGAATATCGTTGGTGCATTGGGGAGGTCAAAATTTAAAATTCCCAGTACTTTTCAAAAGCGCCAAGAAAAACAAAAGAAAAATTAAGGAAAAACAGGAATTTTTACGCAAAATTGATTTTTCAGAAAATTGAATTTGGTTTTTGGTGTAACTTTAAAACAAATGACCGTAGATACATGAAATTTTCACTGGTCGTTTATATTTGCATTTTCTATAGACGATAACATTTTCAAAATATTTTGATTTATTTTGAACTGTTTAGGGACATTTTCATTTTTCATTTTTTTTTAGTTTTTTTTCTAGAAATATCAATAAAATTTTATTGGTTGGTTAAAAAAACTTGAACATTTAATAGAAGGCTCCTAGTATATTGTTTCAAAGGCAGATGAAAAATATTAAAAATCGTTAGTCACAGTTTTTTTTTATAAGCATTTAAAGTTCAAAAATTGACAAAATATGGAAAAATCACGAAAATTAGCAAATTATTTTGAGTTAAGAATTCGTAAAAATTTTTCTTTTTAAATCTAAGGTTTGAAAATGTAATACAAGATTACTCATAAGTTTGTCTACCTTTATCAATAAAAAAATCTCTACCGGACAGTCAAATTAAATTTTTACGAGCGTTTGAAATTCAAATTTTTACAACATTGAATATTCACTCGATTTCCCATGTAGCGATTTCCTTATTTTGTTGTAATTCAAAAACAAATAACTGTAGATACATGAAAATTTCACTGAATGTTTATATTAGCATTTCCTATACACCATACAATTTTGAAAATATTTTGACTCTTTTTGAGCTGTTTACGGATATTTTCATTTTTTAATTTTTTTAGTTTTTTTTTCTATGAATATCAATAAAGTTTTATCTGTTGGGCCAAAAAGTGTAAAAATTTAATACAAGGCTCCTTATATATTGTTACAATATCAGTTGAAAAATATTAAAAATACATAGGCACAATTTTTTTTTATAAGCATTTAAACATCGAATTTTGACAGAATTTTTCAAAATCTCGAAAATTATTAATCATCGTAATTAATAAATATAAAATGTTCAGTTTTTATAGCTAAGGATTGAAAATTTAAAACAAGATTCCACGTAAGTAGTTAATTCTCTTACCAAAAAATCTAAAAAATATACAATCACAGTTTATTTTTATAGTCATTTTATGTTCAAATTTGGACGAAATTACATATTAAAAAACCTAGTTATTTTGTTGTTATTATATAATATTATTCGTGGGTACCTACTTCTAACTTCTAAAGTGTACTATTATATATCTATGATAGTATCAGGGTTTGTTATTGATATTCATGTATAACGTGTTATAAGTACCTAATGGATATTGTGATAATGTGATATGATTAATTTGGAATTTATTATAGGTCAATTTTATTTTAATACCATAGATATGTATATAATTTGTCTTAAACCTAGACTGACATACCGTCTTCGCTCAGAATCGTTTTTCTTATACAATGATATTGTATCATTGAATTCAAATTTAATAGCATCCATTATACAGTGACCCACTTGTAACCTACTGTACAGCAGAGCGACATCCACTTACCCACCTTTTTTTATTTTCATTCGGTCGTTGATCCAATATAACCAATTAAAAACTGAATTATACGAGGCGCTTTTTGTGTATTTGTACACTTGCACTTATTTAGTGATGATAAAAAATATCAGGGACATTGATTGATAACAGTTACTACACTACCAATACACTGGCGTTATTCTCTGTTACCCTGTTATTAATAGTGTTGTGTTCTTGTTAGCCATTACTGGTCAGGTTATTGATATTTTTTAATTGTTTTATTTGTTCTTTTCTAATAACACTAATAAGTCTACAACAGTAGGTAACTGTTATTTTCACCATAAATATTAAATTTATGATTTTAACAGTTATTTTTTGAGAACAATTTGTAACAGTTGCCGTAATTGATAACAAGTTGCCATCACTAACTTATTAAGCGTTGCACGTTGTTCGCAAATGTTCGAACCATAAATCAGAATGTATAATGCTTATAACAGTTGTGGAAATTCAAAAATCGCAAAAAAGCGCTAGTAAGTATATTTTTCACAATATTATACAACACTATTAAATAATTATAATTTATAATATATAATTTGTTAATAGTTACTTTTGGGAATTTAATCATTAACGCATTAAAAGAATACAACTCCAACTTAATATCAAAATTTTTATAATGATGTAAGTATGATGAAAAAAAAAACACTTTATCTATTTATTCATGATTTATTTCTATATATATTATGTAATTAAATTTTATTTTTTTTTTAGAAATTGTTATTGTTGAAGCGGACTCGGCCAAAAAGTTGGTGCTTTGTAGCGATTAGGTGTGCCTTTTTTATTGTCCTGCATTGGGCACCTTGGTGTATTCTATAACATAAAAAAAAAATGTTATGTCAAGTTAAATTAAGTTAATAGTTTAAATATTAAATACTTTATTTTTTTCGTCTTGCCAGTAAGTATATCTGGCTTTAGCTTTTCTCACTAAACAGCGATCTTCCACTGACTGTTCTTTGAGTGAGATCTTTTTTAAGATCTCATTGAAGTCACTGTGCTTTGGGCACCACCATTCATCGCATTTCTAAACAAAAAAAAATATTAATTTAATAATAAATAAAACTTATAAACAGAGTGATTTTTTATTATTGAACACTCATTATTTCAAAAAGTTTAAGTGTTTTTTTGAAAATATATTTTTACATAGTTTCAAGTCGTTACAAAACAATGTTTTTATTCAAACGTTATATTTTTAAAATATTTTTTATCCTTATAATTTTTTAAGTATCGAAATATTTACTTCAGAATAACTAATATGGCTAATGTCTGGATCAGAGTATGTAGTAGTATCTATTGCTAAGCCTTCTACTTTTTCACATACTATATCTATATTTGAGCTAGTAGTTTGCGTAAGAGCCTGTAATGATTGAAATACATATTATTATAAATTTAATTTTAGTGCTTTTAATTGTTGTTATTTATTATTGTTTACATTTAATTCACATTGGCTCACTGCAAATTTCTGTTTTAAATTTTCCTAAAAAAAACAATGACAGTATATTTTTTAATTTAAACGTGTGTATAATTATGTAAGATTAAAACTTACAATTTCTTCTTCCAAACTTAACTTTTTTGTTTGTAGTAATGTCTGTAAAGAAATGTGTTTAATAATTACAATTTTTTTTCTGTTTTTTTTTTTAATATACAGTTTAATAACTTACAACTTTTTCGGTCAGCCTTTTTTCTCTAACTTTCAATATAACCTAAATAATTAATGTAAATATTTTATGTTATTTGCTTTGTAATTATTATTATTATTTGTCTAATTTTATTATAATTACTCATTTACTATCAATATTTTGTATATTTTATGTTTATACTTTAGTCTTTAATTTTAACTTAAGTAGAGAATATTGATTTTTAGTAACTTACAACTTCATCTGTGTCGGATTTTTTTTCTTTGTCTACAACATTCTGTTTTAAATTTTCCTAAAAAAAAAATAATAAAACAGTATATTTTATAATTTAAACATGACATGGGTATTTGTGAAATTAAAACTTACAATTTCTTCTTCCAAAATTACGTTTTTGTTTGTAGTACTGTCTATAAAAAAATTTTGTGTTTAATAATTTCAAATTTTTTTGCTGTTTTTTTTTTCAATATACATTTTAATAACTTACAACTTTTTCAGTCAGTCTTTTTTCCTTAACTTTCAATGTAACCTAAATAAGGAATGTAAATATGTAATTTTAAGTTATTTGCTTTTATAATTATTATTATTATTATTTGTCTAATTTTATTATAATCACTCATTTATTATTAATATTTTGTATATTTTATGTTTAGACTTTTGTCTTTAATTTAAATCTTAGTAGAGAATATTGTTTTTTAATCACTTACAACTTCATCTGCGAGGGACTTATTTTCTGTGTCCAGTTGAACCACCTCCTCTGCATAATGATTGCTTTCATTTTTTTTTTGCCACTAAAATGTTTTGCAATGTGTGATATTGCTGTAAATAATTATGTAAAATATGTACCTATTCTGAATGTATTTTTAAAGTATAAAGTAAAGTATGCAAAATAAATGTATTCTCTACCTATATTTTAAGTGTTAATATTATTACATATTTTATACCAGTGGTTTTCAACAAGCACACCTACTGAATACTCATGGCACCCAGTTTTGAAATCACTATTATATACACTTACTTGACACAAGTTATCCATTTCCTCAAAGCTTTTTTAAAGTTGGTTTTTATAAAAATCTACTTCTGATTGTTTGCCATTATCATTTTGATACTTGACATATAACTATCCAACATCTTCAAAGGTAGTCATTTTCAATGTTCACTATTGTAATGTTCTTGATGGAGTAACAATGTATAACAAGCTAATCTTAAATTTTATCTTAATCAATGCCCAATGTATAGACTTATTTTAAGATTTTATTAGGTTTTTTTATTTTTCACCTATTGCTAAAAACAATATTGTAGGTAACCTCTTTTTTCAAATTGTATTTATTTTTTGAAGATGTCTCCTACTTTCAGTTTTATTGAGTATTCTGAAATATTAGAAACTTTTTATGCATGCCATAAAAATGAGTTAAATGCTTCTCGTGTGTACTTAGAAAAATACCCTAATAGAAGACAACCTTCAAAAAATACATTTACCAATGTTGAGAAAACACTGAAGCAGACAGGTATTTACAAATAAGTATAAAATAAAAAATAAGTTATTTATTCTTATACATTTTTAACATATGAACCTATGTTATAAACCTATGTTTATGTATATCGTGTATATATTTGGTTTGTTGCCTGGTATATCAAATAAATTAAAGGTATTGCTTACGTTCAACATATTATATAAATATAAAAATACATACACTTCCGGGTGACGTGCCCGTAGGCTTTACAATTATCGTAACATTTTGCAACAGAACAATTATAGCATTTTACAGATAGTATTCCACTGTCGTGTACCCGTTGCGGGTTGGCTATATAAAAACGTATTCGACATTTATGTTACGAGGGGTTTTTTAAATATTAGGAATTGTTTAACAAATAAATTATAAGTAATTACTTAAACAAATTAGCCATATAATAAAAAATAAAACGGGACATGAGGTCATTCCAGATTATGTTATTACCTTAACCAAAGACTTAGTAAGCATATATATTTCCAGACACACGCACACGCATATGAACTGATAACTAGTTTTAAGTAATAATTTACATGAAATATTAGATGAAATTAGTTCGGTTTCCTGTAATTAATGTAGAATTATTATTTTTAATATACTTATAATAATTAGGGCACGATATCATTGCTAACGATAATCTTTAACCCAAAAATCTAAAAAATAAAGAACCGCAGTTTTTTTTTTTAGTTATTTTAAGTTCATATTAGTAAATATTAGTAAATATTAAATAACTAAGAATAACGATTTTAATTATTTTTTTAAAAATGTTATCCGTGGGTACTTGAAACTTCACAAGTATATTATTAGTATATGTATATACAAATATATAAATATGATAGAATGCAAATAATATTAATTTAACTTACCGGCTTCCGTATTAATAATAACAATATAAATGTAATATAAAATATCTTAGTCAAACAAACCGTCTCCTGATATATTGTTACTATAGGTAGCGGTTGAATAATATTAAAATTACCCTGGCACAATTTTTTTTTATAAGCATTTAAAGTTCAAATTTCGACAACATTTATAAAATTGAAAAATGATTTTGTAGTTAAAAATTTATAAAATTTTCAATTTTTATAGCTTAGGATTGAAAATGTAAAACAAAGTTTCACGTAAATTGGTAAATAAATTACTTCATTTACAATAATATCTTCAAATACACTTAGTAATAATCATAGGATTCTCTTTCACTCAGAATCGTTTTTCTTATACAATGATAGATATTATATAAAGTATTATAATATTATATCATTGAATACAAATATAACACCATCCATTACAGTGACCTACTTCATACTTCTAACCTACTGTACAGCAGAGCCACACCCACTTCCCAAATTTTTTTTTTTTTTTTTAGTGTTGTAAAAATGAATAGGTAGATTATATTTTTGCGTTTACACCAAAGCGTATTCACTTCACATATAGCACTAAACGACTGAAGACTGAACAGTGAACACCAAATATTAAATCAATATAGATGTACACCAATTTGTTTTAAATTATCGATATCGATACATTAATATCTTTATGGTAAATTCGTATTGCGATATCAAATAACAAACGTTAACGATATACGGTATTAATGAATGAAAGAGAGTAGGATATATAGTACATTCCTTGTCGATCAGCAATTTAATGACCATAATAATATATCGTCTACAATATTCTAATAACAGTCTCACACACGCACACGCACATGCATGCACATGTCACCAAAGTTAGTTTTTGATATTTTCCCGTTGTATTAAATCGGGAAAGAGAAAGATTTGAAGATTTATATAGTTACTTCCCAAGACCCAATTTAAATGTTGAAAAAAGGTCTATTCGGTTACTTTTACTAAATTATGTATACAAATAATTCATGTTTTAGTTTTGTAAAAAATTTAATTACTTTCATGATTTTTTCTTTGATGTTAACATTTTTTTAAACTAGAAAATACGTATATTCAAAACAATTATCACACATCGCGCCACATATATAGGTAAAGTATGTAGGTACCTAAACTAATCTTCCGCTTATTGGTCCAAAACCACAAAAAAATACGTTGTGCTCCAACCGCCTTAAACAATAACTATTGATTTCTGATAGCTATAGATAAAAATGCATATTACTGACATTGGTACATTAATTAATAATTAATTATTTGGATTTGAAATAACATAATGTATTAATGTGATATTATTCGGTATTGAAGAACAAATTCAATTTTAAAACCTACTTACCAACATTGTAAAACCAATCTCAATCTCAATTTCTAGTATTAATAAGTAGGTATCCTTTTATGTCTTGAATTTAAATATTTTTACAAATAATTGAATTAATTCATCAAATTTAAAACCAACTAACAATGGATT
The DNA here is from genome assembly GCA_949089665.1 of Macrosiphum euphorbiae. Lineage (NCBI taxonomy): Eukaryota > Metazoa > Arthropoda > Insecta > Hemiptera > Aphididae > Macrosiphum > Macrosiphum euphorbiae. Next base: position 23,313,516 of record CARXXK010000002.1, read on the forward strand.
TTTTTTCTTAAATTCAAAACATTCTTTTTACCATTTAATTTGATGCTACTTATGTTAATATTTTATATAAATATATACTACATATAATATAATATAAATGTGTAGTTTTCTTCAATATATTATTCTCTTATTATAGTTCTAAGCTGATCTATGTCAATATGAATTAATATATTTTCTATATATATATATTCGTATTAAGTACCTACACAAAACCAACAATAGTTCACCTATTGTACAATGTTAATTAATAATTACCTACTTTGATTTTACATTTAAATATAAGTATTAAAGTCTTTCTCAAAATTGCCTATACTAAACGCCTTTTAAAATGAGACGTTCTCTTCATATCTATTAATATTATTATTTTTTAAATATGACGTTTCAAGCATTGTATGAAAAATACTTTTTCAAGAGAGTTAAACGTGCCAGTTAAAACATCTCGTCGAAATATTAATATGTGAACAGGTTTCATTTAAAAACTCTAATTTTAACGTGTATTACACAGTTGTCTAGAGATGATCAGAATTGCCTTTTCTCTGCGGTAGATGGCGTAAAGAATACTGTTTAAATATTATATTAAGCCCATTGAAGATGTAGTAGTGAATAAAGTGGTCTTTAGACATACTCGCCTGAAAAAACTGTAATACTTGTGAAATTGTGGATTATTATTTTGGAAACGTATTTAGATTCATTATCAAGTCTTCTAAAAATTAAATCAAAATATTTCTTAATACCTTTTCCTAAAAAATGTGTTATTATAAAAGATGTAAAAATTAAAATACTGACGTATTCAACTGTTATTGATATTTCTGCCAAAACATTATTTACCGACTGTGTTAATGATTATTAATTATTTTTTAAACGTTGAGTCTATTATAAAAATTTTTATTTAAATCAGTTTAAAGATTTTCTCTGTATTAAAAATATAAAAATCCCTTCTCATAGAGTTCCTATATCATTTTAGAGTAAAATAATTGTTAGGATTTTTTATTTTTAAAATACTAAATATTTATTCAGGATAGCTTACAAACATCAGTTGTCAATATAGTTATTGTGATATTTCATATTAATATTATTTCTTAAACCTAGGTACACAAAAAAATTTACGTCCAAGCGTGTGTGATTCGAAACCACGTGTATTATTGATACCTACAAATCAAATTTACAAAACAGTATAACCTGCACGAATTTATGAAATAAATTGCTTTTCCTCCCAAAGGCATAATTTTTTTAAGTGGGCTGTGGAATTATTTTAAAAAGCGTTAAACTATTGAGGTCAATGCCTTTTTTTAAATTATTAACAGTATATTATTTTGATACATTTTAAGGCTATACAATATACATTTATGAACATTTTTGGATTATGTTAAAATAATAATTACCTATTTAGTTTATACTGAGTGTTACAGGAAGACCTCACAAATTAAATAACTTTTGTTCTAATCAACATTTTTCAATTTTTTTATTTATATTATTTATTGACTCTTACGTTACACGTAGGTATAATATAATACCTATCCTTTACTTTTGTTTATTAATACTGAAAATAAAAAATGTTAAATCTGATTTAACAATTTTTTCAAATCACACTATTTTTGTTAACTGGTCCAGTCGTAAAACATATCTAGTTCAAAAGTATAAACTTTTTTGAAATATCTTTAGAGCATTTTTGAATAAGTAGGATTACTTAGGTTATGTGACCTAGGTACCTTACTTGTTAAGATCTAAATATTATTTTAAAAAGTCATACTTTTCAAATGAACAAGATAGGTACTTAAAAAAGTGTGGACATACTAAAAAATCATACAATAACAAAATAATTAATAAACTAGGTATATGATTTGAGTTAATGATTTTACAATCAAAATCATTCCAAACACCAGATTTACAAATTGGCCATTTTTTATTTTTATTTTCAGTATTCAGAAATAAAAATAAAAAATGTTATCTAATACGCGTAGCGCAAGAGTATTAAATGATATAATATAATACAAATATGTTATATAAAAATAATGAAAAAATATTGATTAGAACAAAAGTTATTTCATTTGTTATATAATTAATATTAAACCTAAAACATTAGTTAATATACTATATTGCAGATAACATTGTTTTTGTTATTATAGAGTTATCGCAATATAACTGTAATTAGAAGTTTGATGTGGTAAATTCATTGTAAGTACTACATTTAAATTAAGTTATGCCTAGCAAAAAAAGGTATTTTAATTGTTTTACTGGGTAGGTCAGATAGTTACCTAGATAGTTAGTTTTAATTAGGGGTGAAAGATTGCAATAATATATTGATCCAGAACTGAGTGCACCACAATGCCAACGTATTAAAATTGTACACCGACTTAGCTGCAATAAATTCGTTTTTATATCGCGGCATCTAACCCGTAGTAGTTGGGTTCAGACTTCGGATATACATTGGTAGAAGATAATTTTATCGCCATAAATGGCAATGCTGATGAGATATTTTTCTATTTAATGAGCTCGGCTTGCCATTATACAGTGTAGAGTTTTCACTCTCAATTCTCATATTATATTAATACTAAATTACCTATGTTTCGTTGTTTGTAACTCGTTGCAATAAAGATATACGGAACGTTAATTAAATGCACTATTATTGATATGCATATTGTTCATTATGCACATGCATTGGTGCATTTTATATATCTATGCTACTTATAATATTGTATTAGGTATTATACACTTTAGATATAGTTTATATTATTATTCGTTTATCCCGTCGTAAAAACATGATTTCCAACGGTCTTGTACATAAACAATTATTTAATTATAAAAGTATTAAAGCACAAAACACTAATAATCTAGATACGTATAGGTACATTAGGTAACTACTGAAATCTACTAGAAATCTGCAATCCAGATAAATCATAATACATAGATCGGTACCTGTTGCCAATTTTGACAATTAAAAAGGAAAACACTTATAGTGCGAGTGTTACTGTAATATAAAAACATGTATATAATGTATGTAACTTACTAGTCCAGAAGTGCAATTTAGAGGGGAGGTAGGGTAACTTAGATAATACGAGTTAAATAATTGTACATTATTAAGTACCTATATTTAAAACTTGTAAATTTTGTCTTGAAAGTAGATAGGTACCTAGTCAAATGTACAATTAAACAGCTGTAAATAATAAGTAACATGTAATAATTTAAATTATTATAATCTAGGAGTAGGTGTCAACCTGACACAATGATACTGTAGCGTATCAATGCTCTTCGTATAGTAGTAATAACTATTATTGTTCTCATAGTTGTTTCCGTCTATAACAACAAAGATAAAATCAAAAAAATAAAATATTTTGACAATAACAGGACGTCAGCACACTATTGGGTTTTTTTCTTTTTGACCCACGAACAACAAAGCATATTTTAACTTAGTAATGTTGCCCACGTATTTTTAATATTTATAAGTTGCTGCAAAAGATAGGTAAGTAGGTACTTAATGGGTGCCTTGTTTTATAAATCGCTTATTAAAATTTAAAATTGAACCTATGATAGTTTGATGAATTTTCAACTACAAATAATTTGCAAAAGTGTGTGGATTCGACGAATTTTGTCAAAATTGTTTCCACACCAAAAATTGTGACGGATATTTGATGTATTTAATGTATGTTAGAACAACTTAGGTATAAGCAATATTCACTATATTGTATTACTTTTACATTTTTAAGCTAATTGATTTAGAAAAAAAAGTTAAACAGTATATTGATCAAGTATTAACTGCTATTGATTATTCTGAATTACAAATAAACTGAGTTAAAGAAACATTATTTTTACTGCTTCAAAGGCGATAACGGAAACAAACACCTAATTGTAAAACCAATAAATAGATTAATTAAAAATACAATTTATACTGTAGAATAAAGTAGTAACATTAGAACAAAAAAAAAAAAACGGAATGCATACGTATGAAGTTTGCTTATGATACTGATTTATATCACCTTTTGTATTATATCCACCTATAGACGATAATCCGATAACGTCGCACCGTTCTATCAGGTATCAACTATCGACTTTCTGATAAACTGGTTTATTACAGACAACCTATGGACGATAGTTGCCTCTTTATTTATACATAAACTCAAATTAGTTTGAGAATTTTAATTAACATATAAAATAATTTACTGATGTTTGACATCAATGTTTATTTTCTTGGATTGTAAAAATAAAGAGAATTCTATAAAAATGCTACAATGTATTAACATCACGATAAAGAAATAACGTCAAAAATGTGCAAATTAAAATGCAAAATACTTTTTTTTTTATTGTGTTTACTTAAAAACAAATTAGTGGTTCACATAACGTATTATAATTTATTGTGTATACTGTTAAGCCTATAGAATTATAGGTACTTATGAACAGTGCCTAATACATATTATAGACATTTTATTATTGTCGTGTATTTGATAATATAATATTTCATTTAGGTAGCGTTTTTTTAATATACTACAGGAATGTTATGAAAATAATCTATGAAAATTGGTAACTAGGTAGTAATGAAATACCTAATTGACAATATTTGTCAAAAACAAGAATATATTTGCCTATTATTTTGTTGTTAAAAACTCATAGGTACAATTTTTAATTTTGATACTCAACTAAATCTTAGAAAGTTAGTACAACATTTTTAATTGTTAAATTGTTTAAGTTCCTATACAGTCGTAGCGACGATTACACGCCGTCACCGTAACTTAAGGTCTAAAAACTCTGTGACAAAAATATATCCTCTGGTACACTACGAATACTGAAAATAAATAAGAATTATTTTATGGTTATAATTATTAAGAAATAATCATATTCTTTTAAATTAAAGAACTAGGTAGTTTAAATATTTAAAAATATTTTATTAGGTATTGTAACATTTTAATTAAGTTTCTTATATTTGAGAGGACCTACCTAGTTAATTAATTTTATAATTATATTTCCAAATAAAAACCATTGTCTTATAAATTATATTTTTACTATAATATAGTATAGTATAAGATTGGACATGGGTGTATTGTAAATGTTTACTAGTTAGCAGTTACCTATAACTTAGTTAGCTCGAGTTATTTTTGCTTAGCTTTATCGTTGCAGAAATTATATACTACAGAAAGATTACTGAAGATCAAACAACATTTGGCTTAAACAATAATGCGACTGCCATCGTCGGTGGTATATAAATAATAAACCATGAAAGCGCCGTTACGACATACGGCTCACGATTCGTTCCGATCCTGCCCTTGTAGCATTTCAGCGTTAACTGAAAGGGATGATAATACGAGTACGTATGACGACGTGGGGTGTCGAACGCCCCAAAATGCGACGTGGTTCGTTTTGCGACGACACGGCGATAGTAGGTATATATAGACACATACCTTTTGCAACTCACGCTCGCACTTTATTCCGACGTGGGTAATTGAAAACATCGCCTTGGCCACCCTCGAATCTGGCAAAGGCCTCGCTGAAATCGGAGTTAATGATATTGGTACGTCGACAATACAGCACGAGGGGTGTGCAACGCGAAAATGTGTTCACTGCCGACAAACACACATTCCGCGCGTGACAGTCGAATTTTACTCGCGTCGAATTTTAAAAAATCAATTAATAATAATTGTCTGTTCAAAATAAACGAAGCGATTACAATGTCCACAATAATACTTCATTCTTATATTATATGCTGATGGCCCAGAATCGATTTTTCCGATTTTTCCGCAATTACCTATATACAATTTGAAAATAAATTATATTTTATATTTTAGTTGCCACCTTAATTGTAATACTTTTCCACTAATATACTGCCCGGTGCCTATTTATAAAGTGTGTGTGGGGGGAGGGGGGAGTTAGTGTGGTGTATAATATCAACAAAAATGACTTCACAGAAAAAACTCTCGTGCCTCGTAGAATAGTCGATTTTGATAAATTTTTTATCCGAAAGAAAAATAATTTCTACAGCACACATTGGACTCTAATTTTTTATTTTATTTCAAATAAATTTAAAAAATAAGCTTAAAATTATACTTTTTTCTTGACTTACACGTATTATAAATTTTGAGATTAAAATATTGAAAAACTGAGTTCAATGCGTGGGTTGAAGAATATTTCCATCAATTATTTAAAAAAAAAATTATCGAATTTGGTCGATTCTACAGAACATGATGTACCTAAGTTTTACTTCGGTTCGTAGTCCTCGGGAAACGACCGTCATGTAATACTTTTCGTCGGATTGGAAATTACGAGGCTTGCAAATATAGGTAACTACGTTCAAGAAGTTTTGAAAAAACTGAAATTTTAACGATGATGTGAAGTTGAATCAGCTGTAAAAACTTTTTATTTTTACAGTTCATAAACAACTCGATGATTACTATTTTTTGCCAAAAACATCGCAATAATTATTATATCACATATTATTGTTATTAATTTATAAGACAATATACCAACATACCGTATATAATGGTTAAAATAGGTTCGTGGTATAAATAAGCTAAACATTTTATAGATGTTTATAAAATTACATTTAAGTGATAGATATTTATCACTTTTCTTCGATTAATATTTATTAAATTAAAAAAAATAACTAAATAATAATATCAATTTTGTTAAAAGCTGGATTTCTGTAAATAATTTTTTTAAATTATTCAATAACATTTTCTTATAGTACTGGCAGCTTTAATTTTAAATCCAAAGGTGCCAACTCCAATTTTCTACCAGAACCACCATCCAAGTTGAAGATTGAAGCAATATTGTATACTGCTGCAAAAAGTGATCAGTGATGACAGACATAAAAAAAATACATTCATTGCACCTCTCAGAAACTAAAATTTATTTTTTAAGTAATTGTATAATTTAAAAATTAGTTTAAGAAAGAAAAACACTGATCAATGGTTATAAATTATAATGAAATATAGGGGAGGAATGAAAAGGAGAATTGCATGTAGACCACAAAAGGCCACAATATAGGGAGTAGTTTTGTCGGATAATAATAATATCAATTATTTTTATTTTGAACAGACATTTTCACGTTAGTTTAAGGTTGAAATACAATTGTAGAACTTAAGTAATAAATTTATAATAAGGGCGTGTACCAGGGGTGATTATGGACGTCCACCTCCCTATTCCTAGAGGGGAAATTGGCCATGTTTATATTTCACAATATTGTCTTGATTGCTTATTTTATCCTTTTGTTCCGTGGGGAACTAAAATTAGTGGATTTACTGCCACGCCTATTAATGTTAGTTTCAGTTTTGTTTGCACGCCATGGGGTTCACGAAGATAATATAATTTCTGAGTTTTTTTATTTCTTTTGTATGACATTGACCATTGCATAACAACTGCAGGTTAACTATAGGTGCACAATAAAATCGTCGTATGTTCATATTATGTTTCTTTTAAACGTTTTAAAAAGATTGTATAGAAAGCTATTATTACAATTTAACAATTTACGTAATATTATATTATACATATAAACCTAATAAAATATAATAAATAATAATACCTAATATATGATTTGATTTTATTATTTATAAAATTAAAATTATATATTACATAATATATTTGTGTAAGTACCTATCTTATACTTTATAGTTGCCTTTGTATTAACAGTACCTATAGGTTAGGTGCATAGATGATGTAATACTGTAATAGAAAAAATATAAATTGATTTTCAGACCTTATTTTTAAGGGATTTTATATTCTTATTTGACTTAAGTTAATTTAATCTAACTTTTTTTTATTTCACAATAATATCTATACGAATTATTGCGCATCAATAATAACATAAAAAAAGGCTATACATAACATGAATTACTTTAAATAAGAAGCCACCTATTAGTGACACTTAGCTTTGTGTTGAATTTAATGTAACTTAAATTAATTGTTTTAATCCTTTAGACGGACTATATGCTTCCCTGTTGAGTGTATATAACCTCCATATTAAATAGTATAATAGTCATTAAGCTCGAAAGTCAAAATAAATTGAATAATATTGTTTAATTGAATTCAATATAATTTATATAAACATTATAACATTGTTTAACTGTGGAATTCCCAATTAAGTAAAAATAAAAATACGTACTAACCTATTCTGAATCCTAAAAAAAATGTATTTGCTTTTATAGGTACCTACGTATATTATTTCATGTTATAAAAATAACTCGCATATATTATGATCGTAATATTATTATATATTTTATTGTTGAAGCCCGCAGAACTCTTGTATGCTATACTATCTAATGCTATAAACGGTTTTGAAGTGCAAATTTAATCAGTAAATGGTGTGGTGTATATTTCACCCAAGGGCTAATGATTACGTGAAAAACGAGAGATCATTTCGCCGAGTGCGGTGAACATGCTCCAGTGAATACAAAACTACGGATGTGACCTACCCGATTTATTTTATCTACCCGTTAGTGGTGTGAAAAACACACGTAGCCTACTTTGTTTAATCTCCATTGTGTCGTGTTAATCCTTTGCATCAGTTGTGGCTTGGGGACGTGCATCTTTCACTGAGCAAAGGATTAAATCACTAGTCTGAGATCGGAAGCAATCCAAACTGCTGCAGGACCGACTGTGCAATAATTCACATTAAGAGGGAAGTGTCAAATAAAATAAACATAGGGTGAATTGTAAATACATTTAATCGCCTTCACTCGATTTAAATATTATTAATTGTTATATTGTGCGTGTGTGTGTCTGCAGAATTATTCAGGATGACTTAGATATAATATTTTTTTAAACCGGATGGAGCATATCAATAGAAAGAAATGATAAATTTCAACCAGAATATAAACTAAAATATATGGGTACATTTAAAATGTTTAATATAATATAAATATAAATGTTTTTAAACAAAAATTAGTAATGATATTAAATATTGTTTCTGTTTAGACACTTTTGATAAATTATGATGCTGTACACTTATAAGTAGATAGAAAATATATATAAAATGTAATTGAGTTAGTGAATACAGCTTTTCAAATATTAAGTATATTTTAGTATAGGTACTTAACACATTTTATTGTTTTTAAACAGGTACATTTATATAAAATAAGGCTACTATGTGCCTATATAGGCTATATTGTTACATCTACAATAATGCCATTGTAAATCATTGATATAAGAAAACTGATTTAATACCTACATAAACCATGAAAACCGATTAAGGCCTATACATTGAAAAAGTTGTTCATAAATTATAATGTTACAATAAACGTTTTAAATGTAGGTAATTTTGACTGTTATATGAATGCTATAATACATCAATACCCATTACCCGGCACCATATAATTTCGTATATAAATAAATAACCAAATTTAAATACCAACACAGTACCTACACAGATCACAGTTAATATTCAATGATGGCTTAAAAAAAATATAATAAACTGCTTTAAATCATAATATTATGCTATTATATCCTGGAATTATAAGTAGGTACAATGTCACGGTTTTTTATGAGTGATTCAAAATCAAATTTTTACCCAATAGGTAAGTTGTTTGAACGAAAAATTATGATTTTTATCTATCAGTTTTAGTTATTATGTTGTAATTTAAAAATATAAATTATCGAGACTTGAATTAGACACCATTACTCATTAGTCATTACATAATAATTTTTGTACACCTCACTATACACTTTTAAAAATATTTAGACACTTGGCATCTTTTGATATGCTTTTTTTATGTTTTGTTTACATTTTTAATCTCTGTTCAAAGGTTTTAAAATCTGATACAAGTATGTAAAGTTCATCACAATTTTTTCTGACACCAAAATATTAAAAATACTAGACACATTTTTTTTTTTCAAGCGTTCAGATTGTCCGTCCCTTTGCCCTGCAGAATTGTTTTTTCATGTATAGGTATCATGATCTATTATTGCATCCAAATCACATTCATATTACAGTGACCTTTACTATCAATAAACGAATTAGTATTATACCTAGAACATGTTATCCGGCAAAATCCAGTCCCCTGGTTATTTTTTATATTATTATTATTCATTACGTCGTTTTGATTAAAAAATATTATTTTTATAATGTACCTATATTGTTTTACAGTGCTGATAATTCGATATAATAATAATAATAATTATAATAATATACAAATCATCCCAAGGGGAAAATCACTAGAGGGTCTGTCATAGTCTTACATGTCAATTTTTTTATTATTGGATTGAACTTGTAAGAGGAAATCATGTCACAACAATCGTTTTAGGCAGCGGACCGATTTATCCAGGGTGTGTACAGCGTGAAGTGTATTACGGAGGAGAGGTGTGTAGTAATAAATGTTTGAGTTTGACATGAATGTTTTTATAATGCACACTTGTCAACATGTCATTTGAAAAATTAAAATGTTTTATTTTGAATTCATCGGACTGTATATTGTATTGTTTGATTAAACGTTGTATTGGTCAAATATAAATTATATAATATAGGGACCTATAATATTTGGCGGGCAAGTACTGATTTTAGAAATGAATAACCTTATTATTTTTAATCGATTCAACTATCATATTCATCAAATTATTTAGTAACGTATACCGTGATGTTGGCGATAATGTTGATTTAGAAAGCTGATGGATTTTATTTCTTTCCAAATACGTTATAAAAACTCAGCTATACTATACATGCTATACTATATATGCGATAGAATAATAATATGTATTTTGTATATACCTATTCATCTGTAGTTGAAACTTATAGAACATGAATAAGTGAGTATAGTTTTCAAATGTTGTGATGTTTATCAAAATGTTTCTAAACAGCTCATAACTGTTTCAACTTGGTAATGTTATGATATTTGAGTTAATTAATATTTGGAATATTTATAACTGCATAGTAGTACCTATTGTATATTGGCTATAAAATATTAGAAATATAGCATTGTCATAACTTATAATATCAAATGATTGAATACAATTTGAATTTCATACTTCTTAAATATTGTGAAACGTAATTATTCATAATAATAGGTATTACGATATATTAAAATAAAATTATTAGCATTTACATATTTTTGAATGATTATATTAAATTTAGTAGGGACTGCAATGCCAATATTACAATGTAGTATTGCAATTTTATGGCAGTGTAATTAATTAATGGAGATGATTTTTCAGAAGTTATAATTGAGTTTTTTATCTCGTCTGATGCAACTAAGACAATGGTGGAAATCTATAGCGGTAGTTATAACTAATTGTAATCTCGATGACATTTGTTATCCATATAATATAATATAACGTTGTACTACTTAGGAGAAATCCGACTGTTAACTGTAAAATAAATATTCCGCTCCTCAATTAAATGATACACAATAAAAATAGACTAATATTTAAGCCGAGTTTAAATCAATAAATAGATGGTCCAAAGACATCATTTTAGACGGCGGCGAGACCCATCTGTTATCTGTAACTGATATATAGTTAGATGTATAATAGTATATTATTATTATCATAATCTGGCGCATACACAGCAGTAATATTATATGGGCGATGTCTCCGAATTCTTCTGCGTGTGAAAAAATAGAACGCAAGCGGTCTCAGCGATCCGCCGCCACCGTGTGCAGTCTTCGTCCGTCGCATTATTTGATTGCGCCCCATTGTAAGTACAGACGACGAAAATTATAACGCCAAACGGACGACATCGCGAGCCGCGTCTTTTGTGATCGTCAATGTATTATTATATCCGTGCAAGCTATTACGACGACACGACGAGTCAAGAAAAGAGAGTGGAAATGATAATGAAAAGAAGTTTAAAAAAAAAAAAAAAAAATGTTTTTATTATTTTCGCGTCCCGCGGGGTCGAGGGAAATAAGCGCATTATCCGTGTGTGAAAGGAGGCGGGCGTGCGCGTCCGTCGGTAGCACCTCACCGCGGCGGCAGTGCCTGTCGTAATAATATTATGGATTTTATTACTACTATATGGTTATTATTTGTCGCAGCCCGCGAAGGCGGTCTTCTCTCTCAGTACGCGCACACAATTACACAAAATATATACTATTACCGGCAACAATAAAATAACAACATTGTGTAGTAGTAAGATATTGTATAAGTTACCTACCCGTGTTTACCTGCGGTGCAGTATATACATGGTATGTGTTTAGGGAGGGGGTAGATTGCACCGCCGCTTGTATGTAACGTCGGAAAAGACCGAAAAAACACCCTTACCCACACACATGTACACACCCATTACACGTCATATGTAATGTAATATATGTGTCGGCGTCGGGTCCCGCGTGTTTTGACAGTGGGATATTGGTTGTTGTGTCTCATAATATTATATTGTGCGGGGACCGCTTTGCTCGGTGTCATTGTCGTAAACGACCGTCTATTACGAAACGCGTTTACGCGTTCGCCGCCGCCCAACAGTGGCGGCTCGGTTATATAATGTTATTTTTTTCATCCCCCTCCCGTCGACGTTGTATTATATTTGTCCGTGCGGTCTTAGGGGTGCGGTGGGCGGTGAGGATAAACATCACTCGCGCGAGAGATGAATATCGCCTTAAAACGGCAGCACCCTCGTGTGTGTGTGTGTGTGTGTGATATCTGCTCGATCATTATTGTGTACGTTATTGTTGCGTTTATTATTATATTTCGCCGTTTGTTGTCGTCAACGTCTGTGTGTGAGAGTGCGCTCTACAGGAGATGCGCAAATGACGTTCACAGGGTTGATCGAGTTGGAACCGCTTACGGTGGGTGGTGGGGGGGTGGCTGAGTTGTAAGCGAGCGGTATATCGTTTGACGTCGCGTATTTCGCCGAGCCCACCCAAGGTACGGCACCCTGCGCGCGATTTGTCCTGTGTAGGTACGCCGACGACCGCAGTCGTTTTCGTTTTTTCCACAATGTATTATGTTTTCACAATGATAATAATAATATGATATTGTTATCGATTACAATTATTGAGGACGACGACGAGGCCGTTGTGTATCGTATTACGGGCGAAGGTATACCCATAATACCTTTACACGGTGTATACACACCGCCTGCGAGCAAACACCTTTTTATTTTCCCTCCGCGTGTCCAAACAAGCATAAATATTTTGTCGTCTCGCTGAATTAATAGTTATAATAATAACAGCAACAACAGTCGCCCCGACGATGCTCCTTTCTTGGCCCGTGTAAAGGCTGTAACGTTTTCGCCACCCCGTCGTGTCCACGTGTATAGGTACATTGATTGCGCGCGGCCCCCAGCGACGAATACAAACAGACGCCGCCGCCACTGCGATGGACCGATGTTGGACACGCGTGTTACTATCGAAATAATTGTATTTTAGATCTTTTTTCGCTGACTGTATGTTAAAGTACAATCGTGTTGGTGTTTTGGATGCACAAGTGAAAGAGGAAAACAATTGACCACTGGCCTATTATTTTTCATGGCGGGTGATTAAAGAGAAGAGCTTTTTTCAGAAATGTATTAATTATTATTTATTGTATAGGTACAAGACAAGCATATTATTACACAACAAATTACTAATTATAATTATGTGTAATGTAAACGAAGATTTTTAAATATACTTACTGTACAGTAGCCAGTAGGTAGGTACTTAGTATTTTTTAAAAATCCCTATTAATATTTATCATTATGATCCAACAACGGGTCTTGTACACCACAATGCAAAATTCAGACAAGCATTAGCCATTAGGTACATATTTACATATTATAGTGTTATATTATTCATCTCAAGTAATCCAAATGGACTGCCAATAAAATACAGTTGTTACTAAAATAAACCTCAAGATGAAATACACTATATTACACTAATGACTAAATGAGTAATAAGCAAGTATAATTATACTTCTATTTATTTATTAATTACTATAATTACTATTATACTCATATAATAGGTATGAATAAAAATAATACATAATATACAGTAATAAAGTCACTTACGTTTGCTAGAATGTTACGTTAAGGTATATTTTGAAATAGGAAAACTGATTGTACGTGCACGTAACATGTTATTACATTCTGTTCCATTTTAATCTATAAAATATAATGTAAGATATTTTCTATTTACAGTGTTCGTCATCGAAAATCACATTTTTAGAGATTTATGTCATATGGGGGGAAACTGTGTATAGTACGTGTGTCATGCAAAGTCAGAACAATTTACGCAATTCTGTCGCTCGGGTAATCATTCCAATCGAAAGATTTGTCCGGTCACCGCATCCCGCAGGTGTTTGTTTGTTCTCTCGAAAAATGAACACTAGTAGTTGGTACCTTCATAATATCAACGGACGCGCAGTATTAGTGTATGCTATGTCAGTTCCTTTATAATATATAAATATATATATAAAATAAAAGTCAAAATGCACACAAAACGTTCGGTGCCAGCTGCATATTTTTCAACCTGTATAGGTAAAATATTAGGTAATGTTATAAATATATTTTATAATATTGTACTGGTATACCGTATACCTAGTCCCTAAGGTTGTGTATGTTCAGTACACTGTACCTACCTATAGTAATAGAAGAGAGACTTACTTTATGTACTAGACACGAGTAGTACGCTAGTAAGCAATAATTAACTAACTTATCAAAATACACTTTTTTTCATGAAACTATATAATATTAATATTACTAATAAAATAAATAATGCTCGGAAGTTGTAGGAGTGATTATTATTATTATTTTTTTATCACCAGCCAGTTTTCTACCACATTTCCTTAATATTATACCTAGTTATTTTTAATAAAAATAATATTTAAATAATAGTCCAACTATACGTCTTAACTATTATGTACCTAACTAATAAACTATAATTATTTTTTGCATATTTTATATTTTTGTAAAGTGATTTTTACTTCTATTATTCCAGAGTCCTAATAATAAAATACCAAATTGTTTAGATTAAAAATTATATGAATAAATTAAAGTTTGAAATCACATTTTATTACCAATAAAATTTAAATGGTATGCATTAAATTGTACGTATACAAGATGTAACAGAAAGACCTGACAAATAAAAGTAAAAAATTGAAACTAGTTATACGTATGAAAAACATTATGCAAATTATATGAATTATAAATAGTTTAAGAAATATAGATACTTATTATTATTATACGAGTACTTATACTTATTCCAGGTAATTCACAAAATGATTATTGTGTTTCAAAAAAATGTAAACAAGAAAAATTTGATTTACAAATTGGCTACTTTGAATTTTTCTATAAAAAATATTATAGGTACCAATTAAAATTTTTTATTTTCAGAATTACAAAATAAAAATCAAAAAAGTTGCACAAGCGTCTATAATATATATATGTATATATAAACAATGTTTAATTTTAATCTAATATTGATTAAAACAAAAGTAATTTCATTTGTCAGGTCTTTTTGTTACATCCACAGATAATATAATATAATATCGACTCCGCATATATTATGGTACACTCAAATATGAATTTACAAACTAATGATGTTATATGCCAATATGATAATATTGATAGTGAATATTGGTTATCTTGCTGACAACAATTATATAAATTATCACGATAAGAAATATTTTATGGTAAATATTTGTAAGCATTGCCCTATCTGCATTTGGCCGATAGGCTTCTATGATTTGAAGAGAGTACATTTGGCTATCTAGTATAATACAGATATCTGTGGTTACACCTTGCACCTATAATACCATTAAGATGTAATAAAATAATTTTGTCTTTTAAAAACCTCAAACAAAAGTTATTTATCCTCTGTAGGAATTATTAAGAATTCACTTAATACTAAATTATTTTAAGGCCGATACTAATAATATTGTCAATAATATTAATATCTACATGTCCGTTTAAACTTTAATTGGTTGTGTAAAATACTAATCACTTAGCAAGAGTATTATGAAGGATTTTTCCTAAAGATAACCACCAAAGAAAGCAAAATAGTTCATTGAAAGTTAATTGTGTCCACATATTAAGTTTTAACTATAGCTATAGGTACTAGTAGACAGTAGTATAGAGTAGCGATATTCTGTAACTCGATAACACGACTAGGCACTTTCTATTCATTAATCTATCGACAATGATCTTATCGAATAATATTGATAACAACTATCCTGTATAATAGATATTCATTAAGCTAACAAACTTTTTCGTTGAAATTGTCCATAGCGAAAATAAAACGTCGATAACTTAATGCACCCTTCTAGACCTTTCTAGATAAGAGTGGAAAAACTCAAAAATATAATCCGTGTTATGTGAATTTGATCTTATAATGCCTTAAATAATATAGGTACTATATATTCACATAATATAGGTTCATAAACATGCATTTTTTTAATTTAAAAAGGTTGAAACGTTGTACTAAATAAATATTTTGTATTGATGAGTTCCCGCAATTGAAAAATCTGCGCCCAAGTGTGTATGAATATTTTAGAGTACCTATAAATATTTTATTATAATTAATAATAATGTATTATTAAACCGTATTCGTGAACGGTGTGAAATTTGATAACAATTAGTTTCCGCGTATACAACAATAATTCAACAATAGTTTAGTGCAATTTATTTATTATTATTTATTACCTATGCACCTACATATTTTTGCGTTGATGTATTATTATAATATAGCGATACGCATCACACGAACGACGACGACACGTATAGGTATTCCTTGGCGCGTGCGAATTTCTTATAATATAATATATTATATTATACATACTTGTATATATCATACGCCAGCAGTGTCTTTTCACACGAGATCTTATTCTCTTTATCATTCTCTCCCTCTCTCTACATATGTATTTATGCATTAATATATAAGGTACCTATATGATATAATGTGCGACGAGTGCTTGCAGTCGCTGTGTCGGACATGGAACCTTCGCTACGTACCTATATGTACCCTATACGTGTATAATATAAAAATATTGTGTGACACGAGTACAGTGTACCTATATAATATACCTTACACGTTTGCTTTGGAGTGTGTGAACATTACGATTGTCGTGTACTGGCGGCGAAACGCATTTACGCGTGAGATTGAGCGTACATACTTGAAACATACACCTATATATTATTATAGTTTAAATACCCTTCACTATAGTGTACAAACATTATACAATCGTATATCCGATGAAACCGCGTCCATGTATATCGGTAAATCAAGTCGAGTGAGGCACACACGCGTGCATATTATATAATATATGTAATTTAATAATAATATACATTGTACTGCTTATACATATTGTGTTCATGATAGAATGTTTTCTTTATTAATGTATGCACTCCTCTTCCTCCTATCACTAAACAAATTCGTAAATTTTCATTCCCCGATTTTAAGTAGAGGTTTTTCATATTCATACAATAGGTTTTATTTTTTTTAATCGAAAATGCGAGCAGTGCCAGGTACCAATACTATATACTTTTGAATAACGTCATATTTCTGTTTTTAGCATCCGGCTTTTTCTCATAATAATAGGTATACCTAACCTAACCTAACTTAACTTACAGTAAATATTGAGTGTACCTCGTCATTGGGTAAGTACACTGTCATGTATGTGTTAAATATAAATCCAATGACAAAGCATTGCATACGATAGGTAGATAAAAAGATAGATATTTATTTATTATTATTTAATGTAGTATTTAAATTGTCAAAATAAGTGAAATGGTTTGTATCCATAAACATTAGCTTGTAGAGCAGATAAGAGTTCATATTTTGTAGTTACTTTTTACTTTATGTGTCCTACGAACAACGATTCTGAGCGAAGACTTTGAACTGATGAGTTATTTTTTATTATATTTATAAGTTTACAAAACTATACACTAAACTTAACTTATTAATTTCACAGTTATTTTTAAGAACGTTTTAAGTTAGACTTTTGAAGAATTTCGTCAAAATCATGAATATTAAAAATTGTATAAATAATAAATAATTTTAAAATGTTACTATGTAAAATATATATTTAAAATTATAATATAAAAATTTGATGAAAATTTCAAGAGTTTATGATTATTTAATAATTTTGAATTACAACAAAATAACTCGCTTTTCCCTAATTTTTTTGTTTTGTTCTTTCCAATTTTTAATAAAAGTACTTGGGAACTTTTTCGTCCTCCTAAAGTACCAAATAGTTCCAATTTTCTAGAAACAGCCTATATAAAGTTGAAAATCTACCTTCTTACTGCACCAAAAGGTAATAACAGGCACAAAAAAAAAACACACAAAATTAATAAATTCATCGCTTCATTAAAGATCTAAAGTGTAATTATTTTTAAAGTAAAATTACTATAACTAGGCAAGTCTTATAGTTTTGGAGAGAAGTAACTAGGCAAGTAAAGAAGTATCTATATTTTATAGTAGGTGAGCACTCTATAAAAACGGCGTGACTGTGTATAATATGTGTATATACCGGAGTATAAGTAATTTACCCATATTATATAGGTACCTATTGAGAAATTACTTTTTTTTTTTTAGAAAATCATGTATGCCCACGCGTATTAACACTGTAGACTGTATTGGATGGACAAAAAAATGGGTGGAGTTGTTTACGGAAAATAATCATATACGGTATACACATTGTTTAAAACAATATAATTATTAATGTCGATGAAAATCTATTTAAAAAGTAGATATTAAATTGAGATTATATGTTTAAGAACTGACGCGTGTGTATGGAAAAAAATATATACGACGGAGGGTAAGAAAATAGAAAGTGGATAATTATCCTTAAATAAATTACCAATCGATGCGTCGAATTTGAACGTAAAATGGTTTTTTTTTTCAAAACTATCGTTGTGTTGACAAGAACAAAAGGAACGACTGGGGTCTGAGATCAATTAATATAAGCAATGAGTCGAATCGTAAGGCAGTTTTATAAGGACGGAGCTATTACGATTATATAAAAAGTATCTTCGGTGTATTATATACCTACGGGCTACAATTTATTTATACATCGAAACAAAGATTAAAAAGATATCAGTTTATACTCGATGAACCGATAACACACTCTTTGTATTGTTGTATAGAGACTCCTAGCTAGTATTCTTTCCACACTTGCTGGCCCATTATATTGTATTGGTAGGGTAGGTGGGTGGTACATATTCGAGTAAATAATGAATTATTAACGTGTATAAAAATGTTAAAAGGAACGCGTACCTATTCCAAGAGTTTTCCATTAGGATATCTCATCGTATAATAAATAATTTACATTCAAATGGGGTGAATAGAAACACTTTCAAAATTCAACGGCATTTTTTGTACATTTATTTTTGACTGAAGGAAATTGCTTTTTTATACCGTCAAAATACTGGTCTTGGTCTGTACGGAAATTACTTAGGCGCCTACATTGTATTCAACTGAAATGAATATGCTGGATTCGATATTTGATTGTATTATTACTATTATGTGATGTTTCTATTTACTATAAAAAGAAACTATTATATTATTATTCTATGTTTTTTTTTATTCATCAACGCATATAGACAGTAGAGACGAATATGTTTTTAAAAAAAAACCTAAAATGGTAAGTACTTCTATCTAACAATATTATCATAATTATTTTTTATCAGTACATATAACTAACAAATCGAAAATGGTTCCAAATTAATTAGGTAGTTTATTATTTGGAGTCCAGTCACCAAATAACAATTAAAATAACTTTAAAGTGTCTTTCATATTTAATTATAATCAAATTTAAATGGCCCTCTTTCATACGTTACTGGTTCTTTTTTAAATGTTTCCACTATTTACGAGTAATAATATTCAATAGAACTAACAATAATACCCATATACCCATATAATATGACCTCGAATGTATGAAGAAACTAGGCTACGAAATCTAAATGTCGACATATAGTAGGTACATATCATTATTATATATACAATAACTTTTAATTATTTTGGCGGCCGTGGTAGCTGCCGTGATAATTGATTTACCATTATTTTGTATTACATTTTTTGTGAATAAGTAATAACTATTGACTAGTGTATATTATGACATTGTGTATACTTAAATAAGTATGTAAATCATATTTGTAATATGTACCTTTATATTATATATTCACCTACTTAAAAAACATACAATGTATTAGTAAATTTACTATTAATGAGTATAGGTATCCGTATAAGTCATAATAATATATAGGTAGTAGGTACTAACGTCTGATTCTTATGACGTATTTATCGTGTGATTAGGTAATAACTTAAATATATTTTATAACTTCACAATAACATATATTATTATACATATTTTGTAGGTATACTGCAGTCGGTGTAGGTACTTAATAGTTAAATGTACGGGAACATAAAACTAAAAAGTAGGTATACACTCCACTGATCTGTATAAATTGAAAATGTGTTTATTTTTTTAATTATGTAAAGATAGGTATTAAAAAAATCTCGTGCAAGTCATAAATCCGTCACATAAAAGTTTAACGTAATAGGTAGCCAGGTACTAGGTAGGTTTAGACCTCATACCTTGGTTAGATTTATATTCTCACCAAGATATTATTAGGTACATATTATAGAATATAATGATGACACGTTGAGTTCAGAAGCCGGATGAAAACGTTTTACCACGGCGAGCATATTATGCTTAATATAATGATAAATTATTATGTACAGTCAGTCGACTGACAACGGACTGTCAACTACCATTGTTGATTGTGTAATATAATCTAAGTGTACAATGCAAATCATTATAATATAGGCACAGACTTCGAATTGTATTGTTACGGTGCATTTAAACATTGTACAAACTATAAATACACGCATCACGCCTCACATAAAAATTTTGCCTTTAAAGTTTCAAAAACAAAACGAGTGACTTTTAAAAAAAATATAAATATTTTCGGTGGTGGCATTTTCTACGATGAATGTAAAATTTTAAATTTTATCTAGTAGGTATAATAAGTGTTCAAAAGTATAAAAACTGATGTTCCAGACAATCCGACACAATAGCAGCTTATACAGATATCCGTGCATATATATTTTAATACGTGCGTATTCAAATTGCAATGCACTCAAAGTCTCGAAGACAGCTTTTGTTGTAAATTATAATAATTATAAAGAAATCTAAAAATGAATACTACTTGTCCATTAGTGTATACTGTATAGTGTATACAAGGGGGCGATATGGGGATTAGATCCACCTGTCGCATTTATTTTTAAAGAGACTTTGTAAAATGTTTTTTTAGGTAAATCTTCACAATATAATATTGTTATTCATATTTATATTTATAAAGTATTTATTTTATTATAATACATATTTCACATATTGTAATACATACCTAGGTATATATATTGGTGGTAATATACGTATTTTATATTAATTAAATTGACATTAACAGTATTCATATATGTATATGAAATTTAAGTACTTAAATGAACAACAAATTATACAGAGTAACAAATCTAAAACTTATAATTATAATCGTTTTAAATGCGTTTCGACTATCTCGAAACCCGAGCTATAGTCACCTCTTTTTCGTAATTCACTTCTTCTAACGAAATTACATTTTGGTCACAAATAGAAACGATAAATACTTTGAAACGCCTATTTTTTGGACATGGATTAGATTTTCTGATCCCTTCCCTTTCCATACAAAAGGCATGTGTTTGGTATAGTTATTTTAATTGGTGGTGGAAGCGGAATATTTAGGTGCTCTGATACTTCTGATAAACATGATATGATTTCGAATCGTGATTATTATTATACACATAATTAAAATGAAGTGTGGTTAAAATATACAATTGGTTATATTAACTAGTCCAACTGTCCAAGTAAATAATATTATAATTTAGACGGCTATGTAGTGACTAATGGCATCGGCCGTTGGTAATATATAGCCATATACGTAGGTAATATATATTGTGTGCGTGTCAACTATATATCATAGAAGATAATATTCGTGTAACAGTTCTGAAAATTATGAATTAAAATGTAGGTACCTATATTGTTTTGTCGGCGTTAGGTGTTCCCAGGAATCTTATTTGAAAAAAAAAACGACTACATAAATACGTTTTCCCACAGAATTTAATTTGTTTCATTTATAACGAAAAAAAGTTGAAATATATAAACATATATATTATATTATGCTCCCAAGAAAAAAATTAAAACTTAGGTAAGCATAAAAATCAATAGCGGAAACAAGATCAGTTCTATAGAAAAGAACCGACAGGTGAAGCGGAACACGGTTTTTTCAGCTGTGTACATCATAATGGTCTCGCCTGCTGATGACGAAAATTAACGAATTAGCGGCATATCTCTTTTATGTTGAAGAATTAACAAATGGGACGAGATTACAAATTTCAGGGCTTCGCCCGATACACGTTTTTTGATCTTAAAATAATAATAGACGATAGGACGTGTTACAAATTGTCACGTAATTCACCTGCCACTATGTATTAATAATAATGTAGTCACTTATTTAACATGCAGTTGACGTTGAACACTTAAGGTTATTACTTATTAGTAATAACTAATAAGTTATTACACAGACGCGGCACGGGTAATAAAAGCATTAGATAGTTTTAAACAGCGAAACGAAATGGTTTGTGAATAGTGAAAAACAACGTTGAAATTAAGAAATAAAAACGACACGCTGCAGAGACGAAAACTCAGATCGAAAGACTTTGTCGTTTTCACGGTTGTATCCTAATATCTACAGGACGTATGTCACTGAACCATAAGCACAATTTCGCTTAGCCACCCCACCCCCCTAAGGTGTTTACAACAAATTAAATTATTTATATTATCACATAATAGTTTTTAAATTATATTTTATTATATACATTTTTAATTAAGAACATGAATCTTATAAAATAAAAATAATTTTTTAGGGTTGCTTTAGGAAAAATTTGTTAGAAGTAAACTAAAAGGGGGCGTAGAGAGAAAAGGAGAACTTAACCACCCAAGGATCAGTTAGGCATATATTTTTTCAGCCCCACATTTAATATTTTTAGGCTAAATTAAATGGAACTTTTATTTTTAACAAGTATATTATTTTAAATGTGCAAAATGTTTATTATTTTTATATGCTTAAAATAGTTTGATTTTTCCTTTAAAAAGTATTTAAAATATTTAAAAAATATATCGACGTTATACCTACGATAATATAAAAACAACACCAAATTTGGAGTTTAAATATTCAAAAACATGCACTAAAAGTTTTTGAATTTTAAAACCACACATTACGATATGAAATGTCTGTCGAATCAGATTTCTCCTACATAATATTATGCTAATGCATGAAGTTCCTACAGTGTAACAAACAATTTCATTTCATTACTTTATAAAAAGTAATTTCCCCGACACCGCAGTAACACGTCGTAATATTAATAATAATATATCATATTCCCACCAATAATACCATCACACCTAGATGCTATTATAATAGGCCACTGCGGCGGGCAGAATATCGTAAGGACGAGGCATTGAAAATTTCGTCCGACGTTAATAACAATTCGCGGATAGACGGATGGCGAGACAAGTGTGTATAATTATATAGATAGGCGATAATAATAATTATACCCGCAGGAACGGTGCTGGGGGCATTGGTATATACCTACACAAACATAATATTATACCATGTTGGTGGTAGGTGCACGTCACATACCTGGTATAAAATATTAAAATATGAGATATTATACGCGCGCGTCGCCGACGGTGAATATCACGCGCGCTGTACCTCCTCCTTAAGATGGTGTCCTGCGGCGGACCGCGTTAATACGCGATAATTTACATGTCACACACTTCGTGGATCGTGTGTACGTGATCGGTTTCGGTTTGGCTCTGTGCTAACCTGTGATGTTCTATTATTCTAGGCGTATTCATTATAAACAGGCGTGTGCGTTTGAGTGTCATGATTCAGCCGAGGAGAAACCCGAAATTCCGCCAGAAATGTTGCCCGAAAGTTCTTGAGATTTTCTTTTCCATAAACATGAAGGGCGCCAGGGTGCGTGCGCCTTAACTTTCTCCTTGTATCCGCCGACGTCTCCATCGACAATTATGCGTAATGCGCATACGTGCAGATATATACTCTCGTCGTCGATCTCCTCCAGAATGTGGATTTATATTTTATATATATGCACAGTAAAAATCAGCCAAATACGTAGTAAAAATTCGTTAAACATGCACTACAAATTTCTAAAATAATAATAATTTGTTTACTTTTGATGAACATTATCTGCGTTATAAAACTTTCCAAGCAGGAAAAAAGATTTGATCTGTTTCAGACTAACTGTCGACTATCATCGTATTTGCGGGTATATGATTAGAAAGAAATGATTATGATTTAAATGTGCGTCCATTAAACACAAACGCCGGGTAACCTAAAATATATCAAACAAATGTTAACTAAAGTTGTTAATTTACTATAAAATATTGAAATATGACTAAAAAAATTAATTATGTAGTAAAAATTGTCAAACATGACATAAGACTAAAGATGATTGAAATACTAATATTCACTAAAAAAGTTCCATGTATTTTTAATCACAGTGCCGCATAATGCGATAAAACAAACGTTGTGCGTAGCATATATCAAACGATCAATTAGAATAAATATGCAAATCCGTGCTCTAGATTCATTATTAACTTCTTCATGTAACTTTAAACAATACAAATATACACCCTACGTATAGTAACACAAACAATAACTGTATTGTCGTTATCTTACCCGGACCAATAGTTTACTATAGTAAACTATAGAAGTTTGTATCCAGTTGACGGCATGGCTGGAAGCCCATTCGGATGTAGGTATAGGTTGAGTGACCCAGTAAGGATTTGTCTTCTTAGAATATTGGGAAAAGTGTGCAAATAAATTCTGAGATCCATCAGATGTCCATCGACTGAGCGTATAATAGTATTATAGCTGTCACTGTGATTGCGTACACTTGCCAATTTCCGCTGCAGAAATTCGATATACTACAGGTATAATAGGTACTTCGAGTGTTTGAATTTTCGTTATCATATTTGCAGTTCAAACAGTTGATATTATTTATAATTTATAAAGAAACACCAATATCAAATAACATTTTTCAACCATTAACTGATTACTTAAGCTCCAATAATTATAATTTATAAAAATAGCGCATGTTATGGCATTTTTAGTTATGCTATATTATATAGTTAACGCCCAAGTAGGTAAGTACCTACTACTAAAATGATATGGTGTATTATTTATTTTAATAAAACAGATTTATGGTATTTGAACAAAAATAATTATTGGTTTTTTTTTAAGATTACCAAATATAATTAATTTTCTCAAGAAAATTATGCGTGTACCTACTCGAAGGTACCTATATTGAAAACATCTAATTTAAAGTATATTATACTATATTTACAGCGATTCGTGTTAAAATTGTTGTCTGTAATATAGTTATTTACTTGGGTACTTTTTAACGAAGATAATTTAAATTTAAAAATATTGCAGCTCGACGGCCGCGTCGTCGGTTTGTGATGATTTTATCTTTTCAAAAATGGTCCTCGACTGCAGCAGGGGTTGTTCCTACATGAATGATAAATTACACGTCTTATTGTTGTCGTACGAAAAAAGAGTGTAGGTAAAGGTGTATATACAATAGTAGGCATACATATTATTATTATTAATTCGACAAGGACACGCTGTAATTTATACTAAATACGGCTGCTACATAGGTGGCGTCCGTTCCACTGCAGGTGCAGTTAGGTGGTATAACTATTGTAATAGTTAAACTTGAAATACGAAATAACGTGTGCAGCAAAAAGGCTTTTACATAATATTAAATTATTACAAAATACAACAGGGACACGGCGTCGAACATACCCTCTATATTTGTACTACCTATATACACCATAATAATGTACATCTTTGCAACTGGTAATATTATATTATGTGGCGTATCGAAGAAAATAATATTACGTTTCTGGTTAAATGTGTTTTTTAATATATGAAAAATACTAGGGCTAAGCGCATTTGAGCTATAATAATAAACATAAAATGTGCTTAAAAATATTAGTGTAGAATGTACCTTGGATACATAGATTAGTGTAAGGATTCAATATAATATCTCTATTATTGTGTAGAGCAATCACGACATAAATATATGGAAAATAGAGAATCTTATAGTGGGACGACGACGAATAGTTATCCAGATAATATCAAATGTATATTATGAAGTCATAAAATTTTAATGTCTACAGGCTGTATTGTTAATTTTTGTGTAGTATTTTTTACAGTGGGATTTTGGTTGAATATGATTTTGGTTTACGGGTTTTTGGAATCAAATAGGTATTTTGTGTATTATTATATTATTTATTATTTAAATATGTAATTTCCTATTAATATTCAGCCTCTTCTATATCTCGTTTTAGTTGGCTTATAATTTCTAAATAACTATTTATTTCTAATTGTTTTATTCTTATCGTTTGTACAGTTCCATTTAATTCTCCGTCTAATAAGGCATAGGGAAAAGGGTAAGACAGTCTATTTCCTTCGTTTACCTTTTTTCTAGGATCTTGTTCACTGAGTTACATCAGTTTGTTATAATTGTACTTATTCACAATGGACAGGTAGGTCTTATAAGGTTTGAAACTTTGAAGACTGACTATTATAATGAAGATAAAAGAATAACAAACTAAAATGTAATATGTGTAATAGCTTTATAGTTTCAAGACTGATAATTATAATATAAACATGTACAATCAATCAATATATAATGATCATAAATATATCACTTTTGTTCCGCATTCGCACTTCTTATCGATATTGTCATCTCGATATTTTTATTACCTCGACTACTAATCGAATAGTACCAATGCCGGACTCATAGACGAGGTGGCAAGCAGTTGGATCGACAGTGGGGGGGGGGCGCCTCTTACTCTTTTTCCGAAAACAATTTATTCAGCGTAGGCACCCTTCATAATTTTTCTAAACAACGGAACTTTTTTTTCCAATTCAAAACCGGGCAGCCATAAAGAATATGCTAATAGATTTTTGAAAGCGTTTTCCTTTCGATTTAAGGTTCCTAATTTTGCAACGTAGGTATGTTCAGACACGTGCAGGATGTTTTTCATAAAGGGGTCAAATATTTTTAGCCCCTCTCCACTTGTGTAGCCGCTCTGGATTTCTCTTCACCCCATAATTTCCATAAAAATATTTAACCAATTATTATTTGGCCCTCGATAATACGTATAGTTGGTACTTGCATTTTCTGTTCATATTTATTATCAACAATTTAGGTCGGCGCTGGATTTAAATTGTGGCTTAAATGTGATATTTAACGACCTATCGTCGAATTTGTTGATTACAATAATCGTGTTTGAGTGTTGTTGTTAAATTATTTTAATTTTAAAGACAGATATTATCTTTTTAGTAATGTGATATTAGTGTAGGTATAGAAAACTATAATCTCTAATTTAATTTCAAAATTAAAATTTAGTAAAATCTATCATACCCATACACTATACAGGCACATTATACACAAATCCACAACAAAATTAAAAACAAAAATTCAAGAATCAGAACAGTATTACCAATAGCTTACAAACATATTATTAGTTCCTAATATTTTACTTAAGTTACCTTAGTTTATACTTTAGATGATTAGGGGAGAACTTATTCCTGGTTGTAAACTTGTTGGTAATACTTCTCCCTACTTTCTGTTCTTGTTGTAAATTAACTTTCACAATTGGTAAATCAGTGGTTGATGTGGGGGGGGGGGAGTTAAACTCCTTATACCTTTTTTATAATACAATTTTATATATAGTATTTGCATTTTAGTTTTTTAGTTTGATGTCTTATTTTCGCATAGCATATTATTATAGCTATAATGCTATTTACCTACGTCCTAAATATAAATATAATTTGAATATAATTAAAAATATAACATTCAATAATCAATATACATAAAGGTACTATGCTTAAAGCATTTATGTATATACAACTTATAAATACTAATAGTATATGCATTATACAAATACTATTACACACAGTGATGGATTTTCAATTTTTTTCTATGGTGGGGGGGTCCTAAAAAATAATATGGATTTGAAATTAATTCTTTTTATTTTAATAAAATAAATTAATGAATTATATACCTATGTATATATCGGAGTCTGTGTACTATATACAGTGTGTTTCCTTTTAAAGGTAACACTAAATAATTCTGTCCAGTGACATCGGATTAATATGCGGTTTTCAGGAGGGGATAGGGAATACATAAATACACATTTCTTAATGATTTTTACATTTTTAGACCTTTCCGTGTGCGCATGCGCAATACAACTTGCATTTTTTTAAATGGCAACAGGTGTTTTGAATACCAAATTCGGATAGACCGATTTTTTTTTAAGTCGATTTGGTCCTTTTTACCATAGTTCTAAAATCAAAATTGACTAAATGGCAACCAGTCAAAGTTTCAATTAAAATTATTGAATTTTTCACCAATCATACTAGAATTTTATGAATTATTATGAAATTTTATTTATTATTTTTGTATCCGTAGGTTTACAGAAATTATTAAATCATTTAAATTTAATTTTGAGGAATTAATTAACCTCACAACGTAAATCTATCCAAATAAATAATAGAAATGATTGAAATTGTAAAAAAAAATGTGTTAATTAGCTTAATCTTTTCTTACTTAGTAATTGAACTAACATTTACGTCTAATTGAGGTTAATCAATTCCTCAAAATTAAATTTAAATGATTTAATAATATCTGCAAACCTACAGATACAAAAATAATAAATAAAATTTCATAATAATTCATAAAATTCTAGTATGATTGGTGAAAAATTCAATAATTTTAATCGAAACTTTGACTGGTTGCCATTTAGTCAATTTTGATTTTAGAACTATGGTAAAAAGGACCAAATCGACTTAAAAAAATTCGGTCTATCCGAATTTGGTATTCAAAACACCTGTTGCCTTTTAAAAAGTGCAAGTTGTATTGCGCAGGCGCACACGGAAAGATCTAAAATTGTAAAAATCATTAAGAAATGTGTATTTATGTATTCCCTATCCCCTCCTGAAAACCGCATATTAATCCGATGTCACTGGACAGAATTATTTAGTGTTACCTTTAAAAGGAAACATACTGTATATCAGTGTCCCTTAAATCCGCCACTGATTACACAGAAAGCAAACATTTTTAAATACAAATTATATTTATTATAGGTACTTATTTATTAACTTTTGTAAGATTAATCAAAAATGTTATAATTCTGAACTGTAGAACCGAAAAGTTAATATATAGGGCTAGGGACTATATAATATATAAGGACTTCATGTTATAAAACCCTTAAAAAATGAATATATTAATGCTATAAACATTTACCATTGTTCTATTAATATATGCTTAAATATTCTCTTAAAAATATTTTGTTTTGTCATTAAAAAACCAAAAAAATTAAAAAACTCAAATTCAAATTTATCTATTTTTCCTACTTATACCTAATATAATTTTTTTACTTTTTAAGCTTGCCTTTAAACATAAAACAAAAATTTCAATTGTGCAAATATAATATTTTGTTTATGACTCATTTATTATTAAACTCTTGCTCAAATGAACAATACATTGTGTGACTAAAATGTTTCGAATATTTTCAAATGTAAATGAGCAACGATCGTTCACCAAAATATTTTTGTTAAATTATTAAATTAGGTATATTTAATAATTTTAATCGTTTTTTTTTATTTCTAGAATATTCATGTAAAATATCGAATAATATAATTGGTGAAAAATTCACTTAAAAATTAAAATACAAATTTTACAAAATATGCACTGTTATGAAAAAAAGCTAAATATGCAAAATATGCAAAATTAAAAATATTTTCTAAAATGCTTAGTATTATGAAACAAATGTCTATATTACTTAGCTGTGTTTTAAATGATTGAAAAACATTCAAACTCCCGTATGTCCATAGCCCTAAATTATTTATCAGCATAAAATTGTAAGAAATTACGTTTAGATTTATTAGATCTAGTTGTCATATTATGACCCAGTTTACACGAGCAAACAAATCAGTAAATGTTTCTTATCAAGAAAGTAATAATATTTATAATATTAATAAATAGATACCTTAATTAATTGTATTATTGTAAAACTAATTGAAAAACCAATCGTAAAAATAACAAAAAAAGTATGAAAACACCAATATTAATCGTTAATATTTGTTTATAGTTTTGCCAAAATAAGTGGAAAATGTAAATGATAAAAAGTGTAGGGATTCCATCGTGTAATTTATCCAGGGACCCACTGCACAGGGATAATAATATAACTCCATAATATTATATTGAAAAGGACTAAAAAAATTGAATGGCAATTTCACCTACCAGGATACGTGTAAGAACGTTCATAAAATAATTAAAATCTGTTCAAACAACATCAGGAAAATTTAAACATCATTTTTACTCGTCAATTTCAGCGATTGAAACTATAATAATATAGAGTTCCAAACGATTCGAATAGGGCACTTTTTAATTTCATTATATCGACAGATTCCTTATTGAAACGTCCAAACATGTGTGTGTGTGTGTGTGTAACATTTGTCCGGTCGTATGCGCAGTATCTAGGTATACATTTATTTTATTTATTTATTTTTTTGTTTCTCCGAGACTTGTTTTGTGCTTGGGCGATAATTCAAATCAGAAGAGTTGTCCGGCGAGCGCTGCAATGTAAAATTAATTCTATATGTGTACACAGAATACGCCCGGATTTTCTATACCTATTACTTTGCCCGCAACGTATAATATATTATAATATCTTTATTCTTTATAACGTGTGTAGTGTGTACCTACGCGCCCGCACGACGACCGACCTCTTTCTCTCTCTATCCCAATGTATTATAATATAGACGACCGCGTGTATAATTTCGGCCGGTGATTATTTTTCGTGCGAGTTTTTATTTTATTTTATTCTCGCTAAACAGGATACCACTTATTATATATATATATATAGGTACCTGCCGCGCCTCTGCGGGGATACTAAATAATATTATATTATTATATATATATACAACTATACGGAGTGATCCATTTTACTGTACTCCTATATTATATACACACATTTTTCAAGTCGATTTTTGTGTTTTAGATAGTTTTATAGTTTTGTAGAATTATCATAATAGGTTTTATTACTTTTCAATTTCGTAATCGGAACTAGATACCTACTTGTATCTATAAAAATAGTCTATGTGCATGTAGAAATAAAATATATATCAAATACCTTTTCTGAAATCGCAGTTTTGGGCACTTGGGTCTTGGATATTAATATTATAGACATGGAAATAAAAATTATAATACTGAGAATCGCTGCATAACTCTTACTACATGTACAAACGAGGACATGAGCAAGAGTGCTTACTTAGGGGGAGGGGAATTAGGTTTATAATGGCCCAAGGGCACGGTTCCACCAACATGTTTTGTTTTCCAAAAACAAGAAATTCGATATGGAAAATTGGTATTTTTTTTGTCTCCCACTCATTGCAATTGTTTGTTCTTGATATAAAATTAAGTGTTTCCCTGAAGGAATATTTTATTCAATTTTTTCCTCATCTGTCATCGATAATTTAGATTTTTCCATTTGATTAACACGTGATGTCGTGATCGCACCTCATTGTTGATTGAAACCGGTGTAACTTTAATTTTTAAGATAGAGGCTTCAATATGCCTCATTTTAAAGCTTATTAAAAGAGCTTTAATTTATGTATGGTCATTTTTATTTAGGTTTTGCTACATTGCAATATTTTATTGAGTATATTTGTCTGCATAAAAATAAAATTATGAAAAAAATGACCATACATAATTTAAAGCTCTTTTAATAAGTTTTAAAATGAGCCTCAATTTAAGTATCTATCTGAAAAATTAAAAAAGGTATAAAGGTTTTATTATATAATGAGTTGAAATCGCGTGTTAATCAAATAAAAAATCGAAATGAAACTCTTCAAAAAAAAAGGAGGGCAAGTGGGTGGCTCTCTTCTGTACACTAGGTTACAAGTGTGAAGTGGATCACTGTAATGGATTTTGAATTCAATGATGTAATAAAATCATTGTATAGGTACGAAAAAAATCTGAGAAAAGACGGTCAATCAGCCTATGATATATTAGTAAGTATATATTTTGATGATATTATTATTTTTACGCTATTTTAACCAACAAATAACATTTTATTGACATTTATAAAAAAAAAAATTGAAAAATGGAAAATGAGTCAAAATATTTTTTAAATTGTATTAAATATATAGGAATTGATAAAATAAACATATCGTGTAAATTTTAAGTATCTACTGAAATTCGTTTCTGAATTTCAGCAAAATAAGAAAATCGCTTTAGGTACATAATGAGAAATCGAGGGATATCCAATCGTGTAAAAATTTTAACTTCAAACGTTCATAAAATTTAATTCGACTTTCAGGCAAACATTTTTTTTTTTTGATAAAGGTAGACAAACTTATAAAGAACCTTGAATAACATTTTTAAATTTTATATTTAAAAAGAAATTTTTTTATGAATTTGTAACAAAACAATTTGCACATTGTATCGTGTATAGAAAATGCTAATATAAACATTCAGAGAAAATGTTCGCATATAGATTATAATATCTACGGTTATTAGGCACACCAAAACTCAAAATCGATTTCGTTGAAAACCAATTTTCTTAAAAATTACCCTTTTTCCTTAATTTTTGTTTTACTTTCCTCTGCGCTTTTGAAAACTTTTGAGAATTTTAAATTTTGATCTCCCGAACGCACTAACTAGATTCACTTTTCCATCGAACAAGATACTGTTGAAGAAAATCGAAACAGTGTTACTGCCCCTAACGGTGATGACAAACACAAAAAAAAATAATTAACAAAACTAATATAAAAACACTAACTTAATTTTATCAGGAACAACAATTATTAGTTGGTGTTATGCAAAAAAATAAAAAAATAATTCTGAATAGGTATATTAATATATAGGTCTAATGTACCTAAATATTTAATATGTTATATAATGTAATGCATAATATTGGTGATCTAATTAATCTAAAGGTGACATCGTAAATCACATGACTGCAGGACCGGCAATTGAAACTCGCAAACTTGCTATACCTACTCATTATAGCTATTACTCGTATACATTTACAACCCACCCCTTTCGTACTCACTACTCAACCATTTAATCAATTAAAAACGAATGTCGTGTTATAGACTGGTATTTTATTATTTCGATTTTCAACAAACATATAATATTTTTAATCAAACAAAGTCGTGGGTTGGTATAGGTAGGTAGACGGTAGTAAATGCTTACAGTGATATATAGTACCGGTAGAGCCGACTTCATATTTTTTGTTAAGTGTACCAACTGCGGTTGGTTATAGCAGACTATATTCGTTTATACCTCCATGGCTCGACTTACAAAGATTTTTCCGTCGTGTGTGTTGGGCAGTTGATAAATGGATCATCCCGTATAATAGTAGTTAATACCGCGCACGCAATACCTATATAATAAAGGTATATAATATTATAATATCCTGCAACAATCACGACGACGACGTTAATAAAGAAATTATAATATATATGCGCACGTTTTTCACGTATATATCTATATATATATTATGATGGATGTACGGCGAGCGTATTATAATAATAATAATCTTTCCACGTACGAACGGTCTCACAGACACACACACACACACACACACATGAGTCTCACATGGGTACCTATAGGTAACGGAGATGGTTCGGACACGCATATTTAGATTAATAACCGGCGGCGGCGTATAGGCCTCATAGCAGCATCATGGGCGTACTTATATTATATACACGTCGTATGGTGTGTGAGTGTGTGTGTGTAATATACGATTGAGGAGGATTTTCGTTCTTTAAGCGATCGTCGGCGTGTAGGTACATAATAACTATATAATAACGTTACAGCGTGTGTGTGCGTGCGCGCGTAATGACCGGGGCCGACGGACGTGCGGAGAACCTCGATGATTTCCAAAATGGCGTCGAGGCCATGTCTGCGCGGCAGTCGCGTAGTAGTCGCTTGCCGCAGTCGTCCCGACAGACTTACGCACGCACTAGCGTCGCTTCGTCGTATAAAATAGGTGTGTGTGTGTGTTTGTGTCTACGCAGTCAACGTTTCGGGTGTTACTCGTCGTTATGTTATTATTATTATTATCATCATCATTTACTCGAGTACGTGTACGACCGTGTGCGCTGGTACCGATATACATATTATATATATAGAGGTACCCACCTTGGCATTTCTATCTCCATCAACCATCGCGGCGTATACCTCTGCGACCTACCACCGATGGATATAATATATATATTTATTATTGTTAAATTAGTGTGCGTTGTATTTTTTTCATCTTTTCGTTTCTCCGTCTCCGACGACTGAGCCAGGCCGCGAGCCGCCTTGATCGGTATAACAAAAAAAAAAGAAGGCATTGTATACATTGTCGTTTTATATATATTAAAAATATATTATTATATAACGTCGTAGGCACCTACTATACAGGGTGATCTGTTTAACCAGACAGACCAAACTCATTCTCGAAACCGAAAATTATGAGTTTTCGAAAAACAAAAATATATGTTCTTATAGGTGGATAGACGTTTCTATTGGTTGATTTTACATTAAATGTGAGTGTTCAAAAAAAAAATTAAGTTTATAGGTAGGTATAGGTATAGTCTGTACAGCTATATTATTATTGTGTTCGTTCTAACACTTTTTCGGTATAGAAGTAGATAATCTATAAGTACCTACAGTCTACAGACCGATCAACAATTATTATTGTTATGATATTATGTTGTAACCGTAATTTAAAAAAATATAATCATAAGTCATAACACTTTTGAACAAGTGGAGAATAAATCAATATTCAAGTGGCAAATTCAACTTAGTGCATTTTGCCATTTTCCCCCGCCTCCTTCAAACAAGGTTCTGAAACGCATTAAACATCGCATATGATTCAAAGATTCATCACCATCAATATATGATTGAATACAATATTTTCGGAAGCTGCTATTATTTTAAAAATATCACGAAAATTACCTATCATTATTTATTGATTATCGTTCTCGTCGCAACCATTGTTGTGCCATAAACATTGTGTACTAGTACTTTGATATTACCTATATATGAATTACAGTGTTTAAAATAATCGTAATACAAAATAATTGCCTTTATATAGTTTATTTTAAGGCAATAATTTAGTTACCTACGTTTTTGTTTTTTATCTTAAAACAACATTGGTATATTATTAAAAGGTTTAAGATTTTAGCTATAAAATAATATAATAGCTAATATTATAGCTAATATTATAGCTATTATAGCTCGATATAGGTAGGTATACTTAGAGAATTTTTTATTTTAGCTGGTATAAGATACGTTAGATAAACGAAAAAAATACGGACTATGGACCTTTGACTTTTATTAAATGTCATCGTTTAGATCGTAATTTTGTCAAACTATAACTGTTAACACTTAACTGATCATTTAAAAAAAATATGAACTAAGAAAAATAAATTTTATTATTAACGGGTAACCAACAAATAATGAGTACTAATTATACATAAAGATATAAAAAGTATAAAATAATAAATTTAAACGATTATTAATGTTTTCTGCATCACATAATAAAAACAAGATCTTACCTATAGGCTACAATTTATGTTTCTTGTGACTTAATTAATAGTTTTAATACATTAAAGTTTAAGAAGAAATTATATAGTTATAACATAATAAATTGATGCTTATATAGCTATAGTAGCCCATATATGTATTAAATGGTCCGTGTTATTTCAATTTTTAAACCAATTATCTCGATAAATTATACAAAATAGCTTTACCCGTGATCACGTGCAACTTCTATATAGAAATATATTTTTTGTTTTATTATTAAGGAAATGAGTAAACCTCGTCAGCAGCTGTGGCTATTGGTCTGACAGTAACTTAATTTGTTATATTATTACATTTGATACATATCTTATTTTATTTATCCCATAAGATGTGATATGCTATATTATTTCATAAGAATTTTCTCTAGGTCTTTTATGCTTCTATATTTGTATCTATAATTAATTTTACGTTAACTGAATATAAAGGTTAAATAATTGAGCAAGTTGATTAATGTGCGCTTTAGAAGCGATGAGAGGAAGACCACCATACCTATTCGTTGTATTAAAAATCTAATCCTCCCTGTCGAGTTTCGGGTAGGATAGGTCACATATAGGTACGTAATTATCTTTGATCATATTACAACAATCCCGAGTTTGAGGGTTTTGTCGCACTGGGTATAGCCTCCTTTTCGTTATAATAATTATTATTTAGCACATTCTTTACTACTATTGCACACACTAATACACTATACAGATTGTAAATACCTACTCTTTGAAATAATAAAAATTAAGACACTTATATTTGGATGCGGTTGTACGGGTTTTTCAGACTCCCTAGTGCTTAGGGCCCGAGAGTGTATTTACTTTGGATCGACGATCATTATCATGTTTGTTATGAAGATAGTATATTATATAATACTTAGATTACATTAACGCGGCCGATAGGGTCCGATAGGAGGCGATCGCTCGTTTGTCACCCTGCTGGCCAGTCCGCCCACGGGTGCCTAGTGTTACATATTATATATATATATATATATATATATATATATATGTGTGTGTAATGTAAAAGCGGCCTACAGTAATTTAGCTGGTGATTCACTGCTGCAGCGGGAACGATCCCTATAATTCGTGGCAGACTAATGGATTTCCAATCACTCTGTATACCTTCATCCTAATGTCATACAGGCACAACGTGTAATATATTACCTTCGGTGTATATGTGTTGTGCAGGAGTTGCGAGCATGTGCATTTATATAGATATGTTTTTCATCATACATTTAGGTGTATACTATAATATAATAGCATGTATAATACACTCGCAACGAGAACGGGCGCGACCTAGCTCGGGCCGACCGAATTCCTCAACGTTATATACACATATAAGGTATAGTAGGTATACGTGCATTAAAATATAATATAATGTGTATATGCGTGTCAAATGCGATTGCTCTATCATAATAATAATAAAAATAATAATAATATTATATCACGTATGTATGTAGGTAAGATAGAGAGACTTTCGTAGATTTCAATCGCCGCTGTTGCTGTCTTTATAATATTATGTTCGTTCCTATCTATGTATATAGGTGCCTATAAACTATTAAGAAATAAAACCTATTCAATAGAGAATGCGTTTTATACGTTGTAATAAATTACAATGTAATATAGGCTTATGAAACAAGAGTTAACATGTACTAAATATTATAATAGTCCCGAGTCACTAAATAATATATAATATACGGTACACCCATATATTCACCACTCACTCTTAGCCATTGAGTTTGCACGAAGATACCTATATAATAATAAAAATAATAATATGTTATATGTTATATTTTAAATAGGGAGGGATTTATGTATTTATATTTGTGTACTTAACTCTTAAGTAGACTCACCTGTCCAATAAAAATAATAACGACATGTATTTTATTGATGAAAACATATAACACGATTATACTTGGTTTTTTCTTGCTTATTTGAACCGATGACCCTCTCCCTTGGCCCCGTGAGAACGATTCTCATACTACTTACTTTCTCTTAGGGTATCGATGCCCTAGGTAAATCTATGATTCTACCCTTATTATCCCCCCTTTAAAAATGTGTAATTGGCAACTAAATATAAATACAAAAAGTTAAGTAAGAACTTAGAAACATTCAATATTTGATACATGTATGAAAAAATCTTCAATTTTTCGTCATTAATAATTGTCTTATTTAAGAACATCATAAATATTAAATATAACAAGTGAATTTTTGAAAAAAAATGACCATGACTATTTGCTAGAAGCTGCACAACTTAGTTTTATTCTTTTTCCAATCCAGTCATTTTAATGTGCTATTGTTTTTATGATATTAAAAAGATATCAGGTTGTTTATGAACCAAGTCAAAAACAATGAAATCTAATAATCTACAGATATGAACCATAAACAAAAACAAAATTGAAAATAAGATTTAAGAATAATATTAAAATAATTCACTCAGTTTGTATATCTATTTTATTAATTAACAACAAAAAAAAATACTAAAATGTAAAATAAAATAACCAAGTACCTTATCACTAGTAATAAATTATATTTAGAAATTTAGAAAGTTTATCTAATCCTCTTAGTTACTATTACCTACTATAAATTAGATATTTTTATTTTTATAAAATTATTTAAAAATCTAGTTAGTTTATGAATTGTTAATTAAGTTTCACAGAAATAAATAATAATCAAAAACGTACGCAAAATGATCCGTCTTAACGTAATTCAATTTTATAATTGGTGTACTTTTAACTTTTTAAAGATTCATGAAAATGTATAGGTATCTATTGTCATTTGTTAATATGGAGGTTTAAAACCTGCAGGTTTCGTATTTAAAGGCTCAACAATTAGGAAAACTCCCCACAATTGAATGTAGGGAGGTACCAATACAAATAATAAGTACAATGGTTATGTGAGTATACTGTAAATATTAGTGTGTGACTGAGATTTATATTTTCATCTTTGTGGATAAAGGACATATGTCACTTTCGTGCAAAACCATAAATTGATGATGGCATACACGAAATACATTGTTCACGCGCGTGTTTCTATTTTATTTATCTACCGCAGATGAACGTTATACCGCACGTTCTATATTTTTTTAACCACCTGCGACCATTTTGTTCGACAGAGTACACACCACAGAGAGAACAATAACCAAACGTTTCGCGGTTTTTATTTAAATCTGCACGCACATATAAATATAAATACTTATAATATGTCGTGGCCCCATATAGCTCGACTGGATGATGCGGACAATGTGGAGTTGTCAATAAACTATAATATCATCTTCGCAAATCATATAAGTATTATACCATATACTTGTCCTCAGTGTCGAGTGATGTAAAGCATCCAAGTAAAATTATTTTGTATATACGTTTGAGTACTTATGTACATAAATGTATTTTTACATACTTTTATCGTCGAGTAAAATGGATTTTATTATCGGTACCGGGTGTTTTTTATTTCTAGGTACCTATCTACTTATTTAAATTGCACATTATTATTGGATATTGAATACATTTTATTTATTATACAATGTGCAAATTAAAATTTCAGACAAACATTTTGATCAAATGACAAAAACAATAACTTTTTATTTGTATTAAAAAAATAATTTTACCTATTGAAAATATCTTAGTAAGTATTACTTTTATACATTGGCCATAACATTATATTTGGTAAGTATTTGAAATAATTAAATAAAATGTATTTTCAAAGTAGCTATTCTTTACGAGTCTATGTGAAAACCTCGAAAAAAAAATAGTGAAAAATCAAAGTCACGAAAATAAAAATCGTGAAATGTTTTAACAGCGAAAACATTAAAATCTAAAAGTAAGCAATTCTTTTCGTTATTATACCTTTATTATATGTATACTAATAATAGTAATAACAATACTAGATATTGAATTTGTTTGTATTGTTGTATTTATATCATACTCTTATGTTTTAAAATGTTAAATAGTGCTGTCAAAACACGATATATGTTATTATTGTAGAATTGAAATCACTCTTAAGTCTTAACTATACGTCCTAACCTATATTATATAATAAATCTATTATAGCCTCACTGGTAACTGTAAGGAATAAGTAGCCTGAGGCATGCATGTTTTTGCTAGCCAAACAGTGTACCTACCTAGGTCGATTTTTGTTTTGGTCAATGTATAAACAATTTCATTTAAAAACAATTTGCCCAAGGGCAATAATATTTTTTTTTTGATAATCACATCATTATTTTTTTATTCCCATCTCTAATTAAATAATCCATAGTTTTTTTCAAACAATAAATATCTTTATTTTGTATTTAAAAGATATAACGTTAATAACAATAATCGTCTATATTTAATTTATTCTTTAACTGATATCCAACGAGTAGACAGAATTTAATTAAATATACCTACAAATGTATGATAGTTTGTTTTTATTACTTTTATTACTTTTTATAGCAATAAAAAAATTATTAGATCGTAAATTTAATACATTTACGATTAAATATTATAAGTAAAAATATAAACTTTAACAAAATATTTACGAATATTAATATACCAATTTTATGTCTGATGTCTCTATACAATAAATATCACTCGTAAGTATAATTATTATATTATCATACGGATAGAGTTACCATGCAGTTGCCACCCAATAAACAATACGTTACCATCTACATTCTACAATAATACAAACCAGTCATTTAACTTTAAATCTGAAATATATTATTCGAAAAATAATTTAATTTTAATAAACAATAGGAACACATTTTTAAGATAGGCAAATAAATAATATAAATTATTATAAGATAGTTTTTAAATAGATACCTACTTAAAATAATTTAAAACAAAGACATAATACATTTTGTTTTAAAATCTTTTTAATTTCTCTTGTTACTCTTTTAAAATATATAACATATATAACTATAAATATAGATATCTAGGTACCTAGTATACCGTATTTATGTGTATATTTTACGTTAAGGTATATTATTATAAATAGATTACAAAATTAAGATTAGTATCTATAGTATAACTTTACCATAATATTATATTATAATTATACTTAGTACCTAGTATCTGTTACAACACCTAATTTCCGGTTTAAGCGATATTGTGCTTTGAATAAGCATAGTATATAATATTATACTTATTATGATATCATTAATCTTTTCTTGCATTAAAAAAACCTGGTCGTTTCGGTATTTATTTAGTGGCTTTTAAAATATTTAACATAATTTATTATTATAATTAGGTACATTTGTTTTATTATTTTATAATTTTTAAATTGATATTTACCACAAATTATTTTATAAAATCCAATAATTTAAACTTTTTTTTTTGATGTCACAAAATTTGTCAAAAAGTGTAACATCATTTTTTGACAGCAGCTGAAGAAACTGTTTCTCCGCAAATATTTGATAGATCTAAATATGACTAAATTAAGATATAAATTAAGGGCATGCCGAGGATTTTATTTTGAGGATGGTTTTAAACTTAATATTTAATTTACAATAATATCATAATAAAAAGTATAAATATTACACAAAAACAAAAAAAAAACTTATTTTGTTTATTTTCCTTTTAAATTGTATAAACATATTTTTACTTAGCAAATACTTTGATGTCAGCACACTATTTGTTTTCTCTCTTTGACCCACCAGCAACATAACAAATTTACGTTTAACAGAACTAACCCTGTGTTATTACTTTTAATATTAAAGTGAATTCACCTATTTTAAAACTTTAAGTTAAAAACATTACCTGTGTCCCTAAGTTTGATATTTTATGATATTCTAATTTTTATGTAAGTTATGGAGCTTGTAAATTATAATTATTACAATAAACTTAAAAATGCTTATAAATTGTATACAAATTAAAATATCTTAAAAAAGACAATGTAAGGACACATGTCACATGTAGATAATGTTTTTAGGCCTTAGCTTAAAATTTAATAATAGGTGAGTTCACTGGATTGATTTTGCTAAACATAAATTTGCTATGCTGGGTCAGAGAAAGAAGACAATGGTTCGCTGACATTCTCTTAAGTACTAGGCGCTCTTTATATTTGTGTACACTGTACAGTTTAAAATTAAATATTAATAATCATTAAATAAAAATAATTATTTTAGTTAATTATATTCTTAAATGTACTTAAGTCTAATATTTTATTTTACTCATAAAAATGTAATAAAATATTAACAAATTGGCAACAATATCTAATATTAGGTACCTATATAACTTACAGTTTTATTGCGATATTCACTTTATGTCTTTATCTAATACATTATATCTCCTATAATTGATAAAAATCTTAAAGACTTTCGAAAGAAAATAAAATATCATAGGATTTAATTAATATTATTACTATTTCCACTTTAATACGTTTGTTTGTTTGTTTGATTTAATATCTTCAAGCATTTTTAATATGACATCCTACTTTTTTTTAAATGCTTTAAATTTAAATTTTATTATCATTTGGTTCCTTATTAAATTTTTGAAACAATTTTCTCAAATCCAATTTTAGGTTAGATATTGATAATTACTGAACAATTTAAATTTTAATAAACACAATATTTCTTTATTTACATATATTATTGATTTCTATATTGTAATTATTTTATTTTATGCTTACAATAATTGTTTTCATCACTTATACTATAGGGAACCAAACAATCACAGTATGGGTATTTTGTTGTTGTTATTGATATTTTATTTTCCTGGCCATATCGAACAGAATATGAAACTTTTTTTTTTTTGTCAATACAACATGTATACCTCGTGGCCAGTGGCTACGTATTTTTTTCTTCCAGTCTATACCCGGCGGCTGACAATAGCCATTGCACACAATATAAGATAAAAAAAAGGTGGGCAAGTGGGTGTCGCTCTGCTGTACAGTAGGTTACAAGTGGGTCACTGTATAATGGATGGTATTAAATTTGAATTCAATGATATAATATCATTGTATAAGAAAAACGATTCTGAGCGGTGATGGTATGTCAGTCTATGTATAAGGCATATTATATACATAATAAATTCCAAATTAATCATATCACAATATCCATTAGGTACTTATAACGCTACATCAACGAAAACCGTGATACTATCATAGATATATAATAGTACACTTTAGAAGTTTCAAGTACCTACAAATAATATTATTCAATCATAACAAAATAACTAAAATAGTTATTCTAGGTTTTTTTAATATGTAATTTCGTCCAAATTTGAATTTAAAATGTCTGTAAAAAATAACTGTGTTCATATATTTTTTAGATTTTTTGGTTATAGTATGAACTATTTATGAGAACCTTTGTGTTGAATTTGTAATCCTTAGCTATAAAAACTGAACATTATATAATTTATTAATTACAATGATTGATAATTTTCGAGATTTTGATAAATTTTGTCAAAATTTGATCTTTAAATGCTTATAAAAAAAACTGTGCCTATGTATTTTTAATATTTTTCAACTGCTATTGTAAAAATATATCAGGAGCCTTGTATTAAATTTTTACACTTTTTGGCCCTACAGATAAAACTTTATTGATAATTGTAGAAAAAAAAACTAAAAAAAATTGAAAGCTGTAAATGTCCATAAATAGCTCAAAAAGAGTCAAAATATTTTCAAAATTGTATGGTGTATAG
The DNA here is from genome assembly GCA_949089665.1 of Macrosiphum euphorbiae. NCBI lineage: Eukaryota > Metazoa > Arthropoda > Insecta > Hemiptera > Aphididae > Macrosiphum > Macrosiphum euphorbiae. Next base: position 23,356,719 of record CARXXK010000002.1, read on the forward strand.
GAAATGCTAATTTAAACATTCAGTGAAATTTTCATGTATCTACAGTTGTTCGTTTTTGAATTGCAACAAAATAAGGAAATCGCTACATGAGTAATCGAGTGAAAATCCAATGTTGTAAAAATTTGAATTTCAAACGCTCATAAAAATTTAATTTGACTGTCCGGTAGAGATATTTTTATTGATAAAGGTAGATAATCTTATAAGGAATCTTGTGTTTCATTTTCAAATCTTAGATTTAAAAAGAAAAATTTTTACGAATTCTTAACTCAAAATAATTTGCTAATTTTCGTGATTTTTCCATATTTTGTCAATTTTTGAACTTTAAATGCTTATAAAAAAAAATTGTGACTAAGGATTTTTAATATTTTTCATCTGCCTTTGAAACAACATATTAGGAGCCTTCTATTAAATTTTCAAGCTTTCGCAACCAACAAATAAAATTTTATTGATGTTTTTAGAAAAAAAACTAAAAAAAAATGGAAAATGAAAATGTCCCTAAACAGTTCAAAATAAATCAAAATATTTTGAAAATTTTATCGTGTATAGAAAATGCAAATATAAACAACCAGTGAAAATTTCATGTATCTACGGTCATTTGTTTTAAAGTTACACCAAAAACCAAATTCGATTTTGTCAAAAACTGATTTTGCGTAAAAATTCCCGTTTTTCCTTAATTTTTATGTTGTTTTTCCCGGCGCTTGTGAAAACTATTGGGAATTTTAAATTTTGACCTCCCCAATGCACCAACGATATTCACTTTCCAATTGAACAAGATACTGAAGTCGAAAATCGAAGCATTATTTCGACTACTTATCGTGTACACAGACACAAAAATAAAAAAATTAAAAATTAAAAAATAAAAAAATAAAAAAAAAAACACACATCATTGTAAAATCAATACATTCATCGTTTCACTCAGAATCTAAAAACCGTATAAAAACCGTTTAACTGAGTGCATAGGTTTTTTTTTCTATTAATGATGTTGTTAAACACAAATTGTGAGAAAAGATAAATCCTTTATGGCGATATTTTGTTCATTATAGTACTTAATAGCGTGAATAAAAATCAAAGTTTTACGTAATAGGTATATTAGATTTTTAGAATAGTGGTTTTTAATTCTTTTTTAAACAATAGACGAGTTATTAATACTCTCAACTCTGGGAGCATAATATAGCATAATATAGCCGGTCGTGCTAAAGTATATTTTTGTGAACATTACGTAACAGTATAATTTTAATAAATACTAATAATAGGTAAGCACACACTATCTGAACACGATCAACCCCCATAAGTTTCGTAAAATTCGGCATAAATTAGCCACTTATTGTATACAAAACATTTTTTATATGCAAGTATACTCAAAAAAGTACGCCCAAAAATGGTGAAAATGGATATAAATCATATTATATAAATAGACATTATAATTTATAATATTATGTGCTCAAAAGTCAAAACACATGCGCTATGCACGTTTACTCGTTAATTTTACTTATAGGTACACTAATTAGTGCATATATTACTTAAGGTGTATATTATTACATCCAAATAAATCTTAAATCACATTACTGTACCTATTAACTAATTGATAATAACAACAATGACTACCTACTACTTGAAAAAAATTGTATTTTCTAACTTTTTTACCAAAAAAAATTGTTATCAATATTTATCGAAAAAAAATCAAACGCCTATTATAACAGCTTAAGATTATTATAATTGTATAAATATGTTTGAAAAAGTTTGTAGTGTACAGAAACAGTTAATATAATATATTTGGTGAACATTTTAAGTAATAGGTAGTATAATAATTTATTTGTTCATTTTTAAATTACAGCACTAATAAAATACTTATTTTATATAATACCTATGTCATGATCATCTATAAATATTTTATTATCTGTAGGAATACAATAAATAATGCAAATGTATTAAAAAAAAATATTTTTCTATATTTTATGTATTTTATGTGTTTTTGTGTTTATTTTAACTTTATTGTTTTCTTAACTTCTTTTAGTACATATTGTATGGGTATGTAATATGTATACATACTAATTATAAATTATAATATTTACGTATACCGGTTACAATTTGTTGCTCATATTTATTGTGTTATTGTCATCATACATTGGACAATTTATTGTTTGTTGAATAGAATAAAAATACAAATTACAGATAAGTGGTAAAAGACAATTGAACACGCTCTTAAATATTTTCAAGCTCTTTTGTTCATATAATTAATTAATAAATTAAGCACGATACATTTTTTCAATACCCAACAATTCTTTTTTTCATAATAAGCATAAATTCTTGTAATAATGTAAGTATCTTTAAAAAAAATGACTCTTATATTGGTATGTGTTTTATGTTAACGTTGTTGCTATCGTTATCGACTCGATATAATGTTGTACTCTTACATCGGAGTCTAGTTAGATATATTATATTTTATTAGATGTATTATTCTATTGGTAATCAATGGGTCTATACATTTTTCATAGTTATAATACGTAAATATGATGACGTTACAAGAGATTGCGTGCACAATCGTATACCTACCTATTACCAAAGCGCAGTAGGTAGTTATAAATTATAATTCTTTGATATACGCTCAGTGTGTTTAATATACCTAGTACAATAACAGGTACAAATTGCACTGCGATTAATGTGGTTATACCTACACTAGTGTAGTAACTAGAAAATTGAAAATTTTGGGTTAAACGTGTTTTCTTTTAGTCAAAATAGCATTTACAATGCACTAGTGTATTATGTCGTACTGGAAAAATTCACTACAGTATCAAAACTAACAGCACACTAGTGAAACTGGTATAAACGAAAATTTGCTATGTCGTACGTGTGTAAGACGGAGACAGCATTCCGGGTACATTTTCTAAATGAACAAAAATATGGATTTTTAAGATTATTGATTATGTATTATTCAATTATTGACGATTTTGAATATTTTGAAATTAATACAATATTAATATCGGTGCAAAGTATGTCATATTTAAGTGTAACTTTATATTGGCGCTTATACGGCCTACTAATTTTGCCTACTAATGATATGTATTTTAATATCTTTGGCGCTTGTGTATATCCGCCGTTAAGAGGTGCTTTACTCATACAGATATATAATAATAATAATTAAGGCCCAGATTTGTATGCAAAACAAACACAAACACAAACATTTTTAAATATGCAAAAAAATTTGTCACATATAGCATAGTTTTATAAACATAGCAAATGCTTTTCTACGTCGCAAGACACAATAGCATATATTTAAAACAAGCAATGTCTTCAAGCGATAACTCTTCAATGTCTATATTATTGCTGTTGCTTATTTTTCCGCTTAATATTTCACACATTTTTTAATTTGAGAACATTATGGATTTTTAAATGTTTGGTAAATTCTAGGTCTATTTATCCTCTGATTAACTTAAGTTCAACATTTTAAAGAGAATATATAATTGAGAGTTTCTCTGAGATTATCGACCAATTTTTCTATTTTTATATATTGGCTTCTGTGCACAGCAAGTTGATGTTTTATTGCATTATTTTTAAATAACTCTTGATCGTTTCGAATAGAGCTTGCATTATTTTCAATGAATGTATTGACAACTTCATTGACTTTATCAAAGTTCTTAACACAATAGAAAGCTTCATCAAGACGAATAAAAATTAAAAATTAATTCGTTTTGTGAATCAAAGGAAAATTTAATTTACTATTTATAAAAAATGCAATGTTTATGAAATTATATAGAAATATGCAATTTATAGTAATTTTTACTTAAATATTCAAAAATATGCAAAAAAAAAAGGTACCCATATAACAACATAATATTATATGTGACGACAAATTATGTTCCGAAACGTCAACATTTTTAGTCAAAATTATTTTGGGCGAACTGTAAAAGAATAATATGCATTTGTATAAAAATGCGGGCTCTAATAATAACAATAGTAGGTAATAAAATAATAATACGTTGTGACAGTCAACCTCCGACGTTGGTTTTGGTAAATTTTTTTCTCACATTTCTCGTCCAAATACTCTGTGGGTACGCGGCGGACGATCGGAGAAAAAAATTGAAAACGAATTCAAAATCCTATTTCATCTCTGCTGCTGCAGGTGTACACGTTATTACGGTGTACACCCCCGCAGTGTAGGTTAACCTAAATATAATATAATATACGTGTACGCAATATACGCGCCATAATATGGCCGTCCTATGTGTACATGATATATTTCGTAGATTATACTGTGTGAAAATCACTCAGGTTTTTTTCTCTCCATTGGAAAAATGCTTTTATATATATTAGACCGCCGTTGTTACCTAAACATTATATACCTACTATGGTCGTTTCCGCATCCCCCGTGTTAAAAGTAATTTCGGCCACCCAAAAGGTGGGAACTTTTTTTTTTCGTCCAGTTAGTTTTCTTATACACGCATACACGTCAGACATAATGACATAAATAACCATTTTAGTACGCGGTGCCGTGCTTAGCATTATATTAATGGCATCCCGAGGCATTATTCCCCACCCACTCATCGTGGTAGGGTCGGCGTGTACAAACGGGTGATGTATACGGGGTGCAATTTTTTGTACGCAAGACACTACACATCGTCATTGTTATGTGATTTCCAAAATTATGACCACTTTTATAATTATTCATGATGAGAAGTTTTAAACACGAAAATCCATAACTATTTTGTATTCTTATATTTTTCACCATTTTTGCTAATATTGTATTAGGTATATTTTTTTTAAGCCTTTTACTTTTAAAATCCGATAACATAGGTATATTTTGACCTTCCGGATATTTCTCGATGATTTTAACACATAAAAAATTAGTTTCAAATCAAAAGTTATCATAACTTATAAGTGGTGTTTACAGTTTAGACGAGTGGACATTTTTTTATTACATAAAAAATTCACCCTATATATATTATAATTATATACACAGGTGCGTATGTACAAACAGTTATTGGCGCTAAAATAACCACCCTTTATTGTTATGACGTCCACCACAAGTTTTTTTCTCCTACTTTATCATTGTTTATTTTTTTAAAACAAATATAAGTTTCAAAATGGGTAGGTAATGGCCAATAATTCGTCGCTCCGATTGAAAAATGTATGGTTGTACATAACATAATATAATTTGCGTAAAATATTATCACTATAGGTAGGTACGGCCTGCAATATAGTATGATTATTTAGCTATACATACCTACTGTACATAATATAATATACCTACTACCTCTAATAATTATTGTGTGGGTAAATATATCTGGCGAACAAATCTCGGTATAACGACCCATTTTGCTTATGTAAATCGAACAATACACAACCACTGATCACGCAAATACATAATTACAATTATAATTTGTAACCAACAACAACAACAACAACGGCAGAGGTACATAATATAATATGTCAACGCATAGTATCACTTTAGAATCTATCATAAAATGTAAAAAAAATAACAAAAATCGTGCAGGCTTAGGTACTACAAATTGCTACAGTGAATACCCTTCTGCCTACCTACGTGTGCGTAGCGATATAATTTTATTATTTTCCATTTTTTCCGTGATATATAATAATGCATAATATAATATAGGTATAACTATGCGGAATTAGACTAATGACTGTAGACCGTGGTTATCAATAGTGACATCCGGTTTCCTCCCACCCGTTATCTAGGAATCCATAGGTACGTGAGGTTAATGGAACCAGTGGGCCTTCCTTTCGATTTTCTCCTATTTAAGCCCCATGGTTGTGTGTATACACGTTGATGGTTAAAAACAGATAACAATTACAACTACATTATTATAATGATAAAAAAATACCTATTGTACAATATATACAATATTATTATGTATATGGTATAACTATTATATTCATTTTTTCATTACAATTTCAAACGCACAATGGTAATATAATTATTATGCATTCAACGTTTGTTCCACATTATTATATAATATACGGCGTACCTATACATATATATATATATATATATATGACGTACCTACCTACTATGTTTTAGTGGCTACTGAACAAATAATATCTATTTTGTCCACACCATGTTTATGTAGAAATAAATATGATTTATTATTATAATTTGAAATAATAATAGTGGAGCGGCGTTCACGGTTAAATTACAATAATAGTATTATATTATATTCTGCCGAAAAAGCTTTCAACATATTGTATTGAATCGACAAAACGCTGACCGTCCTACACGTTTTTATTTGTATGTAATTACTAATTGCATACCTATTGCATATTATATAATTATACTAATTATTATAATACGCTTATTCGTGTAGGCATCTATTATTATGTTAATCTGTTAGATTCTAAATTAGGAATAAATAAATAGTGAGAAAATTATAATAACTTAAAAAAGTAAACTATTATGTTCATAATATATAATACTAAAAAAAAAATACCTTTAAAATAAATTTACTAATAAGTAATAACAGCGTTATGGCATTAACCACATATTATTAGCATATATAGATTACCTATATATTTTACATTATAGAAATAATTATGTTTTATTCATTTATTTCTATCATGATATTTTAGTTGTTGTATTACAGTAATAGGTAGGTAACTTAAATAAATACTATTAGGTGTAACTATTTAATTATAGTACCTATACTTAAGTAAAAAGCATTTAAATATTGTATATGCACCTCGTATAATTTATTTTAACTATTATCGTGTATAGCAAAATATCGGTTCTATAAGACATAATAGTAAACAAATAAAATATTTTTCATATATATGTTAGGTACTAAAATACCTAGGTAACATAAATAAATTACGAAGTGCCGAATCAAAAGATCCAAAGAACGTATCACATAAGGGTGGTGGTGTTTATTTCTATCAGAAAATTAAATGTTCATAAACTATATGTAGGCACCTCCATATAACTAATTAGTCATTAGATGCTATAGCTATATATAGTATATACCAATACCATGTCCATTATAATAAAGAAATTATAGGTAGGTAGATATATGATATTAATTATTACATTTTCTAAGTTTTAAATGATTAGCATAGTTTAAAAATGCCCTATATTATATTATATTTTGAATAATATTTAACATACAATATTATTTACGTACCATTTTAATTTTTAAATGCCCACATTTTATTTTGAATATTGATGAGAATAGCAGGTGGTTTATAAAGTGTACCAATACTTTATATTATACTATATAGTATATAATAAAATACATAAATTATTAATATAGTGGTAGGTATGTAATGTAGCATCAATATAGTGATTTGTAAGCTCCACTGCGAACAACAATCGGATATCTCAGATATAATTACATATTTATACGTAAGAGTAACTTGCTATTAGGGCTCAGCCCTTCTAAAAACAAAAAAAAAATTAAAAAAAAAATAAACGTCCTCCCTACTAACCTAACCTAAAGAATGATATTATACAGCTAAGTAATAATTATACTTACTACATAGGTACATTATATACCACCAATACCAGCTAATACATAAATATCAACATTCCGACACAAATGGCCCAGTATAGGTAGTTATGCCTATATTTTTATAATATTACGATCGCAGATGCTCGGAAAAACGACGCAATAATTTCATTTCGAGTTGAACGACTAGGTATAGTTTTCATTATGGTTCTAAAAAATAATGATAAAATGAAATTACAGAAATACGAATCGATTATCATCTACGTATACGTAGAGACGGCGCATAATATATTATACACGTAGGTACACCTATATAAAGGCAACCGTGTATAATGTATATATAAAAATGTATAATGTGGATAATGTACCTATCTATAAAGGTACTCGTCCAACAATAAATAAAATAGATTAGACAGTTTTTAGTAGATGTATGTATAATGTATAAAATATATGCTTCATATTCTACTTGCATGGGCAGACAAGTATTTTAAAAACGTTGATGTAAAATAATCACCGCATAAAAACCAACACCATTTAGATTATCATAAATGATAACTATATAATATAATTTACTGTATCTATATATAATATTAAGTAGGAGTTTATACTACTGCAGCTTATACCTTCCGTTTCGTTTTAATTCGGTATCGAAAACATAAAAACCTGGAAAAGCTGCAAGTACCATAAATCGTGACGAAGGCACTTACATTTATTAAGATAAGAATATATAGTATGGTGTCCCATTATGGGTACCTGCAGCAGCCTGCCTACCCGTAATGGCCCCGTCCTCTACCTGTTTCTTGTTTAATTTTTTTTTTTATTATTATTAGTGTTTTTCATTTTATTTTTTCCCCCGTAAAGAACATCCCCTTAATCGTCGATCCCAACCAGATGGTATTTTTTCTTTTATCTTTTCTTTCTCTATTTTCGAATAACAGTAGGTATTCGTCACGCACCGACCGTTGTTAATAGCCCTCACCATCACAATACACATATATGTATATTGTATATAGTCTATCTGCAACACAATGCGTATACATAATATCGTATTTAGTTGTACACGATTCGTTTGTACATTTCTTTTCCTCCCACACCGTAAAACATCAGCCATAACTATACATATTTCTCTCTGTCACAATTCTCCATCCCCCCCGGTCATAACGCCCGATACACACACACACACACATACTTACTTACTTACTTACTTACAATGTTAATGAGTGGAAACGTCCTGCGAGACCTAACCTGTTGCCTCGCAGTAGGTACTCCCTCCTAACCGTACTGGTTCGAATTGAGAAGTAAAGTAATTTTCAAGAAAATAGACTTCGTTAAAACGTCTGGTGAGCTGAAACGTTCTGACAACCTTAATAAATTGAAACGCGGGGTAGAGATGTTTAAACGAATTACGGTTCTCGCTCTTTCTCTCTCCTTTTCTTTCTCTCTCGCTCTGGTGTTCGTCTTATTCATATATAGTATATAAATATGCGTGTATGTGAGATATATACTTTTAACATACCTACTACAAGATGGCCGTATAGTTAATAGTACCGGTTTTTCGATTAGTAAATATATACACTAAATGTTTAGTATATAAATACATTAGAAAAGGATTTTTATAATTAAAAACGAATTCAAAATAATCAACTGTAATATATATTCAACAATCCCGAGTACAATTATTGTATTCCATGCAGTTCAAACTGTTTATTTTCATATATTTCCATTCATATATAGCTGTAAATAATGGTATTAATATGTTGAAGTTAAAAATGAGTAGGTATAAGTGACAAGGTAATCATAAAATAGTAATATAAGTACCCATGAGATGAAGATAAAAAAGTGTATTCAATTACAATATTATGTTACTAAAGTGGGTTCATCAAAATAATATAAAGTAAAATTATTAACCATATATGTTCAATCGCCTTTAGCTGAGTATATAAATATATAATAATACCTATATAATATTATAGTATTACACACATATCGAATAACGGAATCTGTAGATAATAATATTATACGCGTCATAGCTACTTTAATCCACCTTTTCACGAAAAATTTATCTTTTCATGAAATGGAAACCATTTTTACACTGTGAAATAGCAATGAAAAAAATGTATGAAGTGGAAACTTGTCATGTAAATATAAAGTTCGACTGTTACAGTGTTTAATTATTATCATTTGTGATGTGGTCATCTACTTTTTGTAGAATTATATTTATTATTTTATTTATTTTTATTATGCGTTGTTGACATTTTGAGAAAGACGCAGACCAGCTTTAGAAATCTTAAATGTGTAATAATTTTCTCTTACAAAGTTTAAGAAATAACATATTCATCTTGTTAGGTACCTACTATACAATTATTATTTATTTCCAAATTCTTTTTATATAATTGTATTTTATTTTATTACAGTACAGGTATAAAAAATTAATAATAGTGTGTTAAATAATAAAAATGTATAATTATATAAAACAGTATAGAAAATAAATGAATCATATAAAATAATTATATAGATAATATATTGATTATTACAAAATAAATATGTATTAAATGTTATTAGTATAGTCAGTATGGATAACATTATATTATTAAACTTATATATTATATATTTATTTTTAAATATTTCTATAATATTATATTATATATTACATGCTGTTAAACCTAAGCGTTTATTACATGAAATAGTTTTCAATTTATATAATTTCTTACCATAAATATTTAAATATTGTAATAATAACAATATACATATTAAAAACTATATTATTATTTACTGTTTTGGTGTATGTTGTTCGTATTCTGATTTCTCAGGGGCATATTTTGATATATAAAGAAGTCAATTTTTTTTTAAATATCTAAGATATTAATGAATTGTTAAAAATGTAAAATCATAACTTAAATTAGTTTAAAATTTAGCTGTAAAACATAATAGATATATTATAATAAATAACAATTTATTATGTTATGTAAATACCTATACATTCATAAGTTTTCGTTTGTCAAGGATAAAGAAGAAGCGATAAAATTATGAGACTTTGATACCAAATATTTTTAATTTTTAATTTTATATAAAGTGTAGGTATTCAGATATATAAATATATTATATATTAAATGGCACAATATAATATGAGTTATAAAAGGTTGTTGAATAAAAATAATAACATACAAGTTTAAATTAATATTTATCTAAAAAAATAGAAAATAAAATAAACTAAATAAAGCCCTGAATATTATATCTTAGAACGTGTTAGTTAATCAATTAAATGTAAACTGTTACATGAATTATACATTTACATGTAGGTATTTCAAAGCGTCACCGGTCAGTTGTTTTATATGCTCCTACGGATGCTATTACGGAACATTGTTATTATTTTACCCTTATGGGCTTATAAAATTAATTCTTTGAATACACATGAACGTTGCTTCAACTTTATTTTAAATACTTTATATAGTTCATACTATTATTTGTTTTTACTCGTTTAATATTTTAACAAGTCACGAAGTTAAGATCTATAAAAGGTGGACAAGTGTAGTAGGTTGTAGGTAGGCAGGTATACCTTTATACGAGTATACAACTTATAATAATACAAATTGTTGACATAATTATACATTTATTTTACAGTTACACAATGCTCATAAAAAATTTAAATTTTTTTCCATAGTTAATATTTTTAATGATAACTGAAGTAATTTTAGATTCTAAGCGGATTACAGTGATGTTTTTTTATTACTTAGTTTAGGTATTGAGTGGAGAGGGCCTTATTTCACCCAAGACTGAAATTGCCTTTCCGCACAAGCCACACATACTATTTTTTTGTCACACCTCTGCGTTCATCAATCACGGAAAACGGATCTAACGATTTATGCAAAAACCAGATTATTCTACGAAAACAATTTCTTGACTCATTCAAAGAGGTTATATAATATGAATATAAGATATAACCAAAAGTTTGTGTTTTGTAACGACCGTGGAATAGATTTAAAAGTCTGGTTTTGCAGGGGATAAACGTGATATGTGCGCTCAGTACTTTTAGGGATTTCCATTTTACCACCCTGAACTTTTGGGGATTTCCACTTTACCGCCTGGCACTAAGGAAATTCTCACTTTACCAACAGCTGGATGGAAAAAGGTCGCTTCCAATGCTTTAACCGTCATCGAAAACTAAACTTTTGGTGCACAAAAAAATATTTGGTATTTTCGTGTCTATTATCCATTTCGGAGCAGTAAAAATGTTTTATTTTTCAACTTTGGGGAAGGTTTTTTCTTTTGTCGGGTCTAGCTGGTTTAGTACAAAATTACTAGTAGGTACCTAATAAAAATAATCTGGATTCTGGAAAAACTAAAAAAAAAATTTTAGTTGTAATTCAAAAATTATTAACCGTGAATAATATAGGTAATTAAAATATAATATAAATACCAATGAATAATTACATTTCTACAAAATATTTATACTAGCAATTTCTATACATGATATTGTTTTCAAAATATTTTGGCTCTGTTCTAGCTATAATAATATATATTATATAGACATTTGACATTTTCAACTGTTTATTTTGATATTTTTCGTAGGTAAAAAAATCTTTAAAAAACTTAAAAATTGAATACAGCTAATATTACGATCATCAAAAGTTGCTCTTACAGTTATTCAAAAATATCCAAAATACATTTATCTTTTATAAAGTCATATATGCTGTTGAAATTTGATCAGTACCTAGATAAATTACGAACAAAAATATTGATTTTAAATGATTCTAATAGTTTTAGGTATTTTGTTGTAATTCAAAATATATTAATCATAGTGGCTTGAGACAATTTTCCATTACGCTTATTATTATTTTCTTTACAATGGCATTTTAAAGATATTTCAACTAATTTTGAGCTACTTAAACCAGGAATCTACACAGCTTAAAGAAGGTACCTACGTCGATAATTTACTCATTTACTTTTAAGTTAATACAACAATACAATATTATAATAACTATAGTATGTACTATATGCGATGTTTTTGTCAACAATTAGTTCAACATACAAAATAGAAAAACAAATAACTTATAATAATTTATAAATAAATTATACAATATCTGTAGAAATAGGTATAGGTTGTGCATTATCTGAATTAATGATGATCAAAACAAGACCGAGACTCTTGCAAGACTCTTACTATTTTCACAAAATATAAAAAGAATAACTAAATACCTGTTATAGTTGTGTGTAGGTTTTTTGCTATGATCTCTAAGATGAAACTTAAGTTCAATATATTATAATATAGTATATTAATAATTCATAAACATAAAACAAGTCAAACAATTGGTCATCACTATATACTAATTATACTATATTATAATACATTAGACTTAAGTTTCATCTCAGAGACCATAACAAAAAGCCTACACACAGCTATAACAGGTATTTAGTTTTTTTCTTTAAATATTTTGTGAAAATAGCAAAAGTCTTGCAAGGGTCTTGTTTTCATCATCACTAATCTGAATCATTTTTCGTATATGCAATGATTTATCATTGAATTAAAATGTCATTACAACGACCTACACAATGACAAAGTACACCCGAAAGGCCGAAACCTACTACACAGCAGTATGATTTCCTATTTTTTTTTTTTGTATTTTTAGGTACTTCTGCAATAATTTATTACAATTTTTAAGAATATTAATTAAAAATGTTCAATAATTGATTTTCTCGTTTCAAGAGATAAAATCATTTTCATTTTATGAACACGGCCATGGATCATAATATTACGTATATTGTACACTATACATTTTAAAGTTATAATAGGTACAGAAAGTTTATATTTCTTTTTTAGTATGCAATAATACTTTAATTATCTATATCAATAAAAACTATCCGAACCACGCGTTAGTAAGCGGTGGTAATAAGTACGATGAACGACATGTGAATGATTTCTAGCGAAAAATGAAAATATATAAGGTAGCGTGTGTTGAAAATCGAAAAAGTTTCAATTTAACTTTTCGGTCAAGCAATAACAAACAATGGATTTTGGCTAGTACAATGTCGTTCGGGTCCGATAGTCATCACCGTCGTAATATTTCGTATTATATATATAATATTATGATGGATAAGGTAGTTAACCGTCCAAATTCTAATAACAGATATTACGTTTGTTCGAAACAAAACCGCTGAAAAACGCGTAAATGCGAACACACGTGGACAACACTACAAAAGTAGGTAGGTAATAAATAACTCACGTATTTCTCAGTGACATCGTAAAAAAAAATCGCAGACCTCTAAACACTTTCAGTGATGGTTTAGGTTATAGAGATATACTATGCATAGTCAATGATTTTTTTTGTAAACATTTTAATTTAAAAACTTTACGAAATCATACACTTATTACCTAAAAAAACGAAAAAGAACTATTTTAGTTATTTTGTTGCAATTTAAAAAACATAAATTGTACGTATTCAAAACTATTTACCACAATGTATATTATTTTTACCTATAGATATATACTAGTAAAATAATATTCTCAACCTATAGTGCAACCTATCGTATTAACAAAAAAAATCTTTAGAAATAATATATATAAGTATTGACACCTGACAAACTGTCCCCGCTCAGAATAGTTTTTCGTACACATTGAATACCTAATGATGTATCACGAATTCAACTTTATCACAACCATTACAGTGACCTACTCAACGACGAGATACACTTGACAGTTGACCCATAGTCTAATCTAACTATAGCAGAGTTGGTTGCCTTATGGCTTATTGTGTATTGTAACAATTTATAGAAGTTTTAAATTTTCTATTTTTTTTTTTAGTTTTCTTCGATTTTCGAATAATAAAATGTTTGTTTGTACCTAAGTCATAAAGTTTGAAAATTGAATACAACAAATACAATTTCCTCAGAAGTTGTGCTTACATAAATTTAATAGAAATATCAAAAAATATTTAAACAATTTTGGATAAATTAGAAAATAAAAGATAACAATTTTAGTAACTAAGTCTATTTGCCATTGGGTATTAAAATACATAATATAATTATTTTTAATTATATAATTTATAAGTTGTTTACTTGTATGTAGGTTATTATTGTTTTTCCGCAATAGGTGGTATCTATGTGACTATGTCTGATACATGGAGCAACAATTTTGAGTTATTTATAAGGAGTCTCATTATGTGAATGTCTTGCCTATTTAAATTTAAACTTTATTATGAAGAAATTACACCCCACACCCTAAAAATATTACTCAACCTGTGGTTCTGTGTAAATTATTAAAATCATACGCCGAATAAAAATACACAGTTATATGTTAATGGCATTGAAAAGTGTTTATGTGAATGTTTTTTTAATAAATTTAATTTTATGATTAATTTAATTCTACCAGCGGACAACACGAAACCATGCAGTGTCGCTTGAAACATTTCAATAAATTAAGATATTCAATTAATGACATTGGATAAATTAGAAAGAATTTTTATTTTTATTTTTAGAACTTGCTGTGTCATTATCGTTTTCTTATAATACAATTACTTGTTTATGTATCTTGCAGGTCGCCGGTCTTTCATTTCAGTTAGGAAGCACTAATGCACGTTTTCGTGTTAATTTAAGGATTGATTTGGGAGAATTTTGTCCAATTGGCACCAAAAATTAATTAGACCTATCAAAACCTTCATCAAGATAATATTATCACAGATTTTGAAACACGTATAATTTGCGTATACATAATATTATAGGTATCTATCCGGCATTACGCGTTCACACTGCAATGGGCTTCGTCGCAGCAACAAAATATTCCTTTGTAATGAGTATTATTGTATAGTTTTCACCAAAATGCGGTGGACTAGGACCAAAATTAAAAAAAAAAAGCGGTTGTAACGAAGGACTGTGAGATAAGGCATATTATTCTGGAGCATAAAGGAATGTATTATTTAAAGTATATTATTATATATTTTCTATCGTTTTTCTTTTGATCAATATCGTAAATTCGTAAACATAATATACAGCTAATAATAAATATAGTTTTAGAATATCCGTGAGAAAAAAAGGTCATTCAAATTGGTTCTTTATTTTTTTTTTTTTACATAGGTAATATAAAATATTTATTCTTAGAAACAATAAAACGCAGACCAAAAGGGTACTTAGATACCGCCAGTCGCCCATCCCTATAATAGCCGTTACGTGTGAAATTCGCATAATATCATATTATATGCTCGTATACATACGTATAATAAAACATTACCCAGGACGAGGCAAGTGTTTACGCGTTTCTACGCCGCGACATAATATTTCACGCGTATGTGTATGTGTGTGTGTGTGTGTGGGTGTGTGGGTGTTTTATAATAACACGTCGTGTTATACGATAATATTATATTATTATTGCGAGTATCGTACCGCGGTCGGTCCCGCGTAATGTTCTCGGCAATAATAAAAACTAGTCCATGTATACGATATATTATAACAATAAGAATATTATGTAATATGTATCTCGGAGAGACTATTTCGGAAGAAGAAACAACAACAACGCAAACGATCGACAGACAGATGTGGTTTATTGCCGGCCAGTCGTGCCGGCGGTGATGGCTGTTCGACACACACACTCGCGGGCGCCCAAACGACGTCGTCTTCCTCCTCCGCACATATTACTCGTTTTTTTTTCACCTCCCCGCCAATCTTCCGACAGCCAAAGATAATGCGATAAAAGAACGTGCAGCGACGGGTGCGCTAAGCGAAGGGACCATTTGTGTGTCGGCGCGCAGACGAAATGAAATAACGCGACAACGGCACTCAGCGCAATATGCTGCCCGCGGGGCCAAATATCATTTCTACCCGTACGTTATGATAATATTGCGGTTTCGGTCGGACGCCGTTGGCTGGTGTTTTTTTATATTTTCGTACGTTTCATTTTTTTTTCACTCGGGTTGCCCGCCGCTCGCCCCCGGCAAGGGTCTCGTTACGAATTGAAATTCGCGAAACGGAGACCCAGCCAGCGCAGATCACGATTTCTTTATTGTTTGCCTTTTACGACGACGCCGCCGCCTCCGCAGCGGTTTACAGTTGTTCGTTTTTTCGTCGTTATCGCATTTTCACTGCACGTCTCGAAGATGGAAAAATACTTCGTACGACAATACTACACTATACGTACAAATGTACGATTTCAGAAGCCATTACAATACCTATTACAATTTGTATATAATATCATCACAACGATTAGAACTTTTCTTTCAAGCGTTAGGTACCGAGTAAATACTAAACACCTGGTAATACCAGTTAGCGTTGCTATATTAAAAAGGCCAGATGGTATGCAGTGATTTTCTGTTTTTGTCAACAACATATTATATGATTAGATGTCTTGTAATTTCAACGTACCAATTGATTTAGTGAGCGACTTTCTAAAGTTTTGAGTTTCTATTTAAAAATTGAAATATTATTATAATGTTTTTCATTTTTAGGTTTTTAAATCGAATTAATATTTTTATAGAAAAAATAAAAATGTGTGAAAGTCGTTTCACTGGATCAATCGTTACGTTGAAATAGAACGCATTTAAAACCTTGCATGATGCGCGTGTGATATAAACAGACAGAAAATTACCACTTTAAATCCTTAAACAGTTAACAGACATTTAAATAGATATGTAATACAATATGATATGTGCCTTGTATTTTGCAATACAAAATATGAGATAAGTTCAAATAAAGTGTATTTTAACACAATTTTGGAGTAAAAATGTCCGAAGGACCAGTACCTAATCTGCATTTAGTAACATTTTTAATTTTATTTATCCATACACATTCGTACAGTTGACATGTGCCGCACTTGCACAGGGCCATATATTTAAATGTTGTAAAAAGTAATTTTTTTAAACGTTCTACCTTTCTTTTTTAGCGTTTTGTGTTTATTGTGCGTGGAATAAAGACTGAATGAGAAATGTTAAGGTTAAGTTATATTTTACAGATTGGGAATATTGTACATGCAACGATGTTTGAAAAATCCCTAACCCCACAGCCTACGGCCCCACTTCTACTTGGTGCAGACTGGAAACGGAATTCTTAGTTCTGACTAACAGAGGAGGCTCATAAGGTGAACTGTACAAAACCAACCATCGGGAGGTTAACAATAGCGAACGGAAGTACGAAATCTGCCCAACCACCGACACCAACAACCTAATGCTCGAGTCTGGGAGGCTAGCAAGGCTACAGCTATACTTTTGTACTCTTGTGGACTGCCTCCACTAACCTTTCAGCTGGAACAGGAAGACACAATCAGCGAAGCACGTCGCCACAAAACACTTGAAGAGGACGGATGTGGGCTTACCAATGGGACCGTGAACAATAGGACGAACGAGACATCGAGCCTGGCGGGCGGCAAAGGGTCGATAAGTCAATTCATACGACAGCCAAGTCTTCAGCCATTTCTGTATTTTTATAACTAAGGCTTAGTAGTTAGGTGTTAATAAATAATTTCAATGTCCACCCTCTAAAGGACCATCTCCGGCAATGTAAAATGTAATAATCTGTAACATTTACTATTATTAAGCTAATGATGGCAGGCGGCGCCGTTAGTTAAAAAAAGGGGAAAAAATAGGTAAAATAGTACTCTGTGTATTTTTTATTGGCATTTAAATAACAGTGGTATTGTGGATTTTAAATTACACAAAAGGAGATATAAACTAATTAATAAACAATAAAATAGCAATCAATTACACAAAGCAGGAGTATAAGGTACATTTTGAAACTTGGGAAGTCGTCAGACGTGGTGAGTCCAAATAATCTAAGTTGATGACCTAAGGGAAGAGAAAAACATTTTTTTAATTAAATCTGTTGAATAATTATAAAAAAGAAATATTTTATCAATGGTTTTCCCAACGTCACGAATAAATATTTATTATTTTCTAGACATAAATAAGTACTATTAAATCTGTATAAATTATAATTTATTATATAATAATAATATATAGAACGTAATAAAGTTATTATACCTACCCGAAGGAATGATAAACGGTTTATGTGATGCGGAACGGAGTTTACGACGGCGACGTAACACTATTTTAAGTGGCACGCAGAATTAAAATGTAAACTATTTACCAACGATTTATTTTTGTCTTAAATTCAGTTGAATATAATTAAAATAAAAAAATTAGCCACAGTAAGCCAAATATGATATTTTCATTATTGGAATTAATGATAAACCTGAAAAAATAAACAAATAATTTATATGAATAGCAAAAAAAAATTTGTTTTTGGACGCAAATAAAAAATAAAACAGTATATAAATATATAATTTATGGAATAAACCAAGTAGTAGGATGTACACTATCTATAGATACATTGCAGTGCTAATTATCATTGGCGCCCTGGCCCCAGGTAGGTACAATCATATTTGGTGTCTCTATTCAACATGCCAATTAATATAATTTCTAGAAACCTATACGATATTTGCATTTTACATACATTTAAACCGGTACCAAAATAAACTCGCAAATAACTCTTAAGTACAAAGAAAAATTAAGATGAATCCTTATATATTATGCATTATTCATGTCTTGTGAATAAACAATAAATAAACATATTTATTTTAACTGTAAAATATATAATATTTTACTCACCTTTATATTTTCAATATAACAATTTCTAAATAAACAGTAGTAACAATATTGGTATGAATAAAAATCAATAAATAAACAATTTGGTTGAATAAAATATAATGTAAAAATAATCGAAAAATAATTTATGTCCACGATGTATAGAAAAATAATAATATACTCCAAACTCCTATTACAAAACATTTAATAATAATAATTCTTTAAAAATTACATGATTCACACAAATATTAATTTCTAGTTACAAATTAAAAAAAATAGTGTCTAGACTCATCGAGTTTATATTCCTGAGCCATGGAAGCTTCATATTTAATATAAAATGTATTGTAAATATTATTTGATGATGTAAATACATTATTATTGTTATTACTGTTAAAATAAATAATATTGATAGAGCTGATATTTGTTCGTTTTTAATTTTGTTCAAATTATAAAGTATACATTTCACCACCAACTTCTTCATCAGTATACATTTAAGGTCTACACCTAAATTCTATTTTCTTCAAAATAATTCATTTACATGAGTTCATGAGAAACCAATATTAGGGCCGCTTTCACCAAATACTTTAAACTTCGATTACGCTTAATCGACTGATAACAGATATTTAACCGGGCAAATTCGGCCGATTAAACCCCGGATTAACTTTAATCGGAGTTTAAAGTATTGGTGAAAGCGGCCCTTAATTAGTTCTGACTTTTTAAAGTTTTTTCGAGTATTTCTAAAATGGGTGCCTAAACAATTAAATAAAAGACAAATTCAAATGTTTTTTTTAATGGTGATTAGAGATTTGGTACCAATTATTTGCCTCTTTTTTTTTTATAAGAATCAGTGTAGATAAAAATTAAAAACTCCAAAGTTGCAAGAATTCTGACTTAATATTCAACCTTAATTGATTTGCAAACCAAATGTTGTGATGACCAAGTACGAGGCGGAAATAAGTAGGGTTTTTTAAAAGTGTAATGCTACAAGGAGATTTTATCAAACTTTTTAGACATGAAATACTTAAGATAGATATAAAATACATTTTTTTAAATAAATTAATAACAACAAAATATTAATCAATCTTTTAATTCGGCGCCCTAGGCCACTTGCCTCCTCTGCGCTTAGCACGGTCACGTGTAGATGCAACCGAATAAACCGGTTTCGCTTGTTATAAAATTAATATATTTAGTATTTTATAATTTTATTGCATTTTTTAGCTTGTTAGATTTGTTTTAATTTAATACACAATACTTACACTACATAATATTATATACCTATACCACCGTTATTAAATGTTGAACGTTTTAATTTCGGAAACACAAACACACGCTGTCTAAATTACACACAATTATAACGTTTAATTCACTTGATGATTTTATTCAATAATATTGTTTATAACTATCAAGGAAACACATTTTGTTTATCACTATCGTAGTCGCTTTTGTAATTGTTACATTTTTTTGTTCAGACAATCGTGCGGGTAAAATAATTATAGAAATAGGATTTTCAGATGAATTGTTTTTAATTACTTCGAATTATAAAATAAATCTACATAATGTATTATGCATTGTTTAAAATCAAAAGCGCAATGTAGGTTAAGTACACCTATTTATGGTTCAAACAATCTTATTATTCTGCTTGAAAATTGGAAAGTCTAAACTGTATAAACAATAAACCCTAAATTATAACACTTATATAGAGGCGAGCCGCAGTTCACCTCTGACTTTGGTAAAAATATAAAACGTAGGTACCTATAGGCATATATAGATATAGTGTAGGTATCTAAAATAGTACAATACATTAATACCAATGAGTTTGTTTCGTAATAATATTTCGATTGTAATAATTTATCATTTGACATTCGTATGATAAATCATAATACGTGTTAGTTTGATACACTTTAATGTGAACATCAACAACACGAGTGTCGAGTGTTTATACCTATATACCTAACATGTTGGTGTATGCCCACAATAGTCAATAATGATAAATTAGAAACACAGACTGTTTCGGACGACTAAATAAATATAGGCACAGAGGTAAAAACAGTATACCTACCTAATGCAGTAGGTATTTTGAATTTTGAGTGGTAATTATTTTACTACGTAGATACAATTTACGAGTAGATTGAAAGTTTTGATTACCATAACAACCACCGTAGGCATAACAAACAAGCATGCGATTTTCCAACTACATATTTTACATTCATAGATTCGTTCCCAGCGATGATGATTGTAATTTACTATATCGTTTACACGGAGATTCTAAGGATCGTGAATAGCCTCAATAGTCTCATACAATTTTTAATTTTACCAATACAACACAGTTTTGTATACTGAAATGCAAATCTAATGAATTCGTTTGTCTGCGTATGGTTGAAATAATAACAATAACTACCTATTCATTAAAGATGTGAACGTGTTATATATTGAATATAAATAAAAAATAAAAATTTTGATTAGTCGAAGCCTGAAGGTGCTTATATTATTATATATTTAAAGAAGGCCATCTCAGTACGGTTTGGCTCATCTTCGAAATTTCTTTCAAAAATGTATTTTCACTGTTTGAATTCTTATAAAAAGAGCTAATTGCTTAGGGCTTAAAACTTTAAAAGTGTGTATGTATGGAAATACGAGATAATTCAGTGTTCGAGTGTATAATTATGCCATTATGCTTGTAATTATTATTATTATTATTATTATTTTACGCGTTTTTCAGTAGATGTATATAATAATAAACTATAATTAGAATATTAAAGTAGGTGCATATAATGCAAATTTTACATACACTGGTTATAAGATACTTGCGGTACAAACTAGTTTAAGTTTATGATGAATTTAAAATACCAGTAATTATCTAGTAATTATTATTGTTGTTTATTATAATGAGAAGGCGTACCTACGAATATTTCAAATATTTACCGACAGTAATAATTTTATTTAGATGTTTAATACAATATTATAAAGTTGATAGATATTTCAAAATGATAATGCATATTTTATTACACGATTTAAATTAATATGTGCATTGTGCATTGATATAACATATATTATATTATATCATATAATTTATGTATTGACTATAGATACGTAGATCATAATATACGGCTTGTAAATCGTACTAGAGTGTGCGCAGTCAACGTTTGAAGCATTATATTTTTAAATCACTATATGGAATTATAAACGGACATGTCGAGTAATGACGTTTTACGTTTCAGACGCAATAAGGCTCCAATATAACATTTTAATAATAAATTAAACATTTCTCCATTTTCTCAATTTTAAAATAATATTTTAATGAACAATAATATATTGGAATGTTGATTACGGATTTGAGGTTTATATTATTGGATATAATATTAAATGATTATTTTCCTTTGAATTGTTATGAGACATTTCGGATTTCGGGTTATTGTTATTCTACAACTGCTGTATTATAATTTATATAATATCATGTAAGTAAATACCCATATTATACAATATCGACAATTCTTACAAGTTATTATTATAAAATATTATGTTTGTATTTTTATTTTCTGCGTTCAATTATTTTTGCTTATGCATGTGCGTTCGGTGTGTAATTTATAACTGTAAACATTATAATAATAATAATAATAATAAGCAAATTAAATATACAAATGACATGCTTTAATGTACCTACAGTAAAAATCAAAAAATGCGTAGGAATGAACGACTGAACAACAGTTGGATTTAATTTTTATCGGTTAGTTGAACTACATGAATAAAAAAAAAACAGCATTTCAAATTGGTACTAAAATATTCGTCGTAAATATGAAGATGATGGTCAAAAAATGTTAAAATTTATATCGGGGATTTTATTAGTCCAAGATGGTTTTAATAATCAATTTCCCCGTAATTTTTAGGTATTAGTTGCTTCTTAATTGTAATATAAGCAAGGTAATCAAGCAAATTTCACAGCATGAGATTTTATGTGATTTTTGACTTATACCAAACGATTTATCGTTTACCATTTACTAGCGTATTATTATCATATTATTTAGCAACGAATATTTTAATAACTAAATAAACTAACTATGGGAATTTTAATCTCTTATAGAATATGATTAACTCCAATCAAAATAACTGGGAGTTATACAGTTTAGTCCCAGTTTTGGAATAATATTTATGGATGAATTCCGTCCGATAATATATACGCCGATAATAATATATAGTCCGATAGAATAGTAAGTTAATATTGGATTTTCTCTACTCCTTATTCTACGTAATGTATTAGTTATTACCTACTATAATAATTACTATAGTTACTTTTCTACTACTGTTTCATGTACATATGTTATAGGGTACCTATAAGTACGAATTACAATTTAAAATTTTAAGTGCAATTTTTTTCCACTTTTACCTTCTTTTATTGCACTGATTTCTACTGATTTTTAAGAGTACCTATCTTAACTATTTTTTAATTTTATTCACGTAATGTTATTTTGGGTTATTTATTTTATTGACTCCACATCCGCGAACGTTTGAATACCTATGACAATTAAAAACCAACACTTATTATAGTCCAATTAAATTATGTTTGTGGTAGTAGGTAGTTTAGATTGTTAAGAGAGCATATTGTATAATCTTTTGTTTTATTTTTGTAGAATTGAAATATTATTTAAGAAAAAAGAAAGATGAAAATAAAATTATGAAATGATTTTTTACTAATTATTTACTCGAAGTATACTGTAAAGTAAAAAAAAAATGTGGGCAAGTAGGTGTCGCTATGCTGTACATTAGGTTACAAGTGGAGGATTATTTTATCAAGTATATAGGAATTGATAAAATAAACATAATGTACCTAAACTTCAAGTATTTACTGTTATTGGTTTTTGAATTACAACAAATAAGGAAATCGGTACATGAAAAATCAAGTGAATATAAAATGTTGTAAAAATTTGAACTTCAAAAGGTCATACAAATTTAATTTGACTTTCCGGTTGACATTTTTTTGATAAATGTAGACAAACTCATGAGGAATCTTGTATTAAATTTTCAAATCTTAAATTGATAAGGGCAATTTCTTATGAATTTCTAACTTAAATTTGCACATTTATTTTTACAATTTCACATTTTGTCAAAATGTGAAATTGTATATTGTATTTTTAATTTTTTTAATTTTCGTAGTAAATTTTCAATCTTTTTGACACAACGAAAATAATTTTATTTACATTTATAAAAATAAAATTAAAATAAATTAGAAAGTGAAAATGTTGGTAAACAGTACAAAGCAAGTCAAAATATTTTGAAAATGACATGGTTTATAGAAAATTAATTATAAATATTCATATTTACGGTCATTTGTTTTAGATTTTGTCGAAAACCAATTTTGCGTAGGTACAAATTCCCGTTTTTCCTTAATACTTTTTTGTTTTCTTGTGGCTTTTTTGAAAACTATTGGGAAAATTGTTTTTTTTTATTAATAAAATAATATTCATAATTTGGGCATCAAATGCGCAATAAAACAGTTTGAAAAAGTAAAATAATTTAATGATGTTCAGTTTTTGTATGATTTTTATATACAACCTAACGAGTATTCTTAATATTATTTTAACAAGTCCCTATACTCTCTATGTAATATTGTATTTGAAGGATTACATTTTTCTTCAAACATAATCAAACAATACAAATATTGAAATATAATATTATAATATACATAGGTAAGACAAGTTGTTGTTACAAATAAAGTGAACAGTGTGTAATTTAATCTGAATAGGTATAATGCTGCTTTTATTAAATTATAGCACCGATCTTTATGTTATATACTTAATACATTATATTATAATAATATTATTATTTATTATATAATTTATGGAAACATCTAGTCCACAGCATGAATGTAGAGGGTAATTCAAACTTAATGCAATAATAATAGGCTATAATGTTGTTCTATAATTCCCATTATATTATTCCAACGTAACATTAGTACTCTGCACATGTGCAGACAAAACAACTTATAAAAAACTTATGAACCTACCGAAATAGTTAATATTCATTTCGGACACTTCAGGTGGCCGAACGGACAGAGCACTGATTTGACGTCTTGACGGTTATAGTTGCTCACTGTTTTTTTTTCCGAATAAATACCTACCATTTTTTTATTATAAGTATTCTTCACTCTTCAGTAAAATACAACGCTTTCAAATGATTTATAATTAAATATTGAGCGTGTTTTCAAGATTTCCATTATGTTTTTTGAGAAATTAATTTATAAGACACACGTGAAAATATGTTCTAGCCAAAACCAGACAGCATGATATAGAAAGACCTTATAATACTATCGGGTCGTCATTAAAATTATGCATCGACGCTACTACTCTACTATTAAAAAGTAAAAATGTATTTAGGGGTCTTTATCGAAGAGGCAGTTGAAAGTAATTAGGTACTTATGTATTATAATAGTTGTAGTCTTCAAAAACCTGTTTTGTCCACATAATGGCAACATTATGACTATATTAATAATTAATGTATACAGTTAATAACTTTAAATTATAACAACAATTACTATATTGATCGATTTATATTTTATTTAAATAATTGGAAGTTTGATAAAATATTTTTTGAATAAACTAATATGAATATTATATTGGCATTCTGCAGTATTAGGTTGGTACTCATTTCTATAATATCTTATGATAATTAAATTAATTATTTTAGTGTGAATAGAATCAAAATTGACTTAAATCACTTATCACAATGTCATTAACTTATGATAAATACACTTGAGACAGCTATTGCGCTCCAGTTTGGTCCTTAAAGTTATTATTGGTAATTGTCTATCAACGTTCATCACCAGCTACTAAACTTCACGCGTATAAGTGTATTACAGTATGTCAGTATTATTATCTATTTTGATTTTCAAGCCGTCAAGGCGAATGAAATTGCTATTTACTCATCGTGAACCGCACTGGCCACAACACTGGTGACGTCCGGTACATAAAAAATAACTAAACGACCGGGCACATGTGAATACCTACAACAACTCCAACAGTTTCCTAATCCACTTATAGGTACTTTATAGGTCTTCCATACCGCGTCGGATCGTTAACCATTTTAATCGGATAGGGTTTAACATATTATTATAACGCCGAAATTTCCGTCCGTTTTCCATCAGCGCATTGCTTCCGTCGAGATGTAAAAAAACGTCCGTTCTAATACCTACATTACGATGTATTCTTGTTTTTTCTTCTTAATTATTCGCCGTGTAATCATCGTAAATAACACGTGTTATTTACAATCTATGGTGTGTGTGTTGGGTGCATACCTACGGGTAGGTAATTGCTAAATTTGTTCTAATGAAATGCGGTTATAATAATACGCTTTATAATTTTGGGCGTTGTGTGCACACACACACACACACACACACACACACACACACATAATACAGGCGTTACTCGCGTGAAGGTATAAAATATTGAGAGAATACCTGTCGATGAGTTATCTACAGGTAACAGGCTGTAACTAAATTTCAAGAAGCAAAATTTGTGACGTACAGGTCAATATTACAGTTAAGGAGGTAGGTACTGATCGGTTATCCTGTCACCACTGGCATTTATCGGATTTTTAATTTTTAATTTTATGTGTATAGTTCCACTTCTATTTTATAACAGTATCGATTATTTCAGTATGAACAGACGTAAAACTCTGTAAGTAACTTATTTGCTAGACGATATTTTAGTATTTTTACAAACGTGTCATTAGCTCGATCATAAAATTATTCTCCTCTCCGATTTCGATAATAATGGTGTTAAAACTGATCTGGAAACAACGATTTAGGTTTTGCGAAGTGAAATTTGGATATATCGCTCGTTACTGAGAGTAGTATACCTCGTACAGAGTACAGTCAGCTATTATACCTAAACTATACGTCTATACCGTGGTGGCACTCCACTGTAAACCTATATTGTAAAGTGTTGTGTATTAGAAAATGATTATTCAATCGAGTCGATGTACTGTGCTATCTATGTAGGATAACGACTCCGAGTAGCTTATTATAATGTAACCAACAGCCTCAATTCCCTCTCAAATCTCAATGCACGTCATTAAAATACACAAGTGCAGCCGCTCTATATAGGTGGCTCCATTATATAGGTATGTAGTATGCGAGCACATCGTGTGTGGGTATGTTTCGACGTGTAGGTATATACTATACGTACATGTGAACTATATTAAATCGATAAATAATATCGTTCTCGCCGACGACGTTTTGACACAAATGAAGTTGTACCTACATATATAATATTTTCATCGCTGTATAATATACCTATAATGCATTTTATCCGTCGGCTATGACTAGTATGTGAAATGGTAGATAATATATATTATGATTTATATTGTTTATTAGTGAGTACCTACCTATTTATTTATTTTTTTCATATACCCACGTCGTCCGCCCCCTCTATTATTAAATTTAGCCGTTCGAAAATATAAAAATTAGAAAACGTCGATTACAACGATATCATCATAATTATTTATAAGCATATTAACTACGTGATACATTATAATATTACTATATAGGCATATAGTTATTCTTAGATATGCCTTAAAGGGCCGGGATTCTTTTTTTAAGTAGGTAATTTACTTGGAACAATTTTTATTAAAAATCAATAAGCTGATGTATTTTTGCATAATAAGTTTGTCAAAAAATTAACAAATGTTTGCATAAAAACTTAAAAAGATGATTGTATCATAAACGATCATGACAATAGTTTGACATTTTAAAATGCTAGGCCATGTTCCGTAAAAGCCGTTGAAGTATAGGTACAGTTAGGTTAAAAGCATATTTTCAACTTCATATAAGTATATAACACATCCACACGTCCATATAACCTTTACGATTCGGTGTCGGTGTGCAGTGGTCTTAATTTGTCAGTTGGTCTTATATAATAGTTGCATGGTTTATTAATATTCGACGAACACAATGGGTTATTGTAACAATGATAACGATATTATGGGCGGGTGCTCTCAAGCTTAACGCCCTTTAATCGATAGGTACCTATATGGGATTCGGGTAAACGAGTAATTCATTTTCGAAATACATGGTTACCATTATATTCTTGTGCCATGTGGTTACGAATAATATTATGGATTTCTGATTTATGTAAATTATTATCGGCTTTCCTCCGAAAATATACAGACCCATTATATAGCAGGAAACCCGATGATGATAACGACGATGATAATAATAACGATAAATAATCATAATAATTAAGCGGTCGTGGCCTCTTCGTTGTATCATTATCGTGTCTTCTCTCTATTTTGCTCCTCTCAGTCCTTTATCCCTGGAGTAGTGGGTAGGTACCTATATAAATATAATATAGTGTTCTAGACCGTCGATTAGGAGGTTCTCCGACTGGTTCTCCGCCGTAGGCGATAACTCCGAACAACTCATTTTATGAACCCGCTCTTTGAAATAAACAACATGCCACCGCTAATCAAAATGGCGTCCAACGCGTTATGTGAACGTCGTTACGGACCTACCTGCTTCTTAATCTCGGTCAGACGTCTATTCTGCCCGGGTAAAAGGCACATCGTCCATAAACAAAACACGAAAAAAACAAAATAAAAATAATTCGTAAAAAAAAAAATAAACGGAACAGAGCAAGAAACGACAGCGATATTTTATTTTTATCGCCTCTTTATCGTGATTTTCAGTAGATATATGACATAATTATTATTTATTACCTGCTTAAAAAAAAAG
Organism: Macrosiphum euphorbiae; assembly: GCA_949089665.1. Taxonomy (NCBI): domain Eukaryota; kingdom Metazoa; phylum Arthropoda; class Insecta; order Hemiptera; family Aphididae; genus Macrosiphum; species Macrosiphum euphorbiae. Next base: position 23,385,455 of record CARXXK010000002.1, read on the forward strand.
TATTCGTATTATCTTAAGGACAAAGCAGGACTATCGTCTATCCGCTATCGGGTAATGTGTAGGTATATTTCCCGAGAATTATATGATTTAGTTTTCGATGTAGGCAATATAAATTATAGGTAGGTAGGTAAATTGCTCGAACTAAATATTATGATGTAAATTACTTGGCTTTTTTGCCTTATTTAATACTTTGGGCTACACTTCAGTGGAATGGGTATATAAATCATACATTTTTGTATTGTTATTACATGTTTATAATTGTTTGCACATTGCTCTTACATTTTAATTTACTTTAAACACTGCACACACACGTTCAAGAACACATACATGATACATTATGGGTACACGAATGCACTGCGAAAATATTTCATTAGATATACTTACTAACAACTCAAGCGCGCAGTGCTGAACAATTTTTAAACTTGAAGCAAAACAAAAAAAAAGGAACCATTTACCCAAAATATAGATTTAAATAATAAATAATCTTTTTAGAGCAAAAAAGTACAACGTTATATTTTATTATAACTATATATTTTGTATTTTTAACATTTATCATAACTACCCATTTTAAAATTGAGGCAATTAAAAACCTTCTTCACACGTTCAAGTGTTACTTTCTGTAATAAATAATCTTGTAATATAATATTATTGTACAATTTATATTATCTTAAAAGTTAAAATCGATCATTAAATATTAACGAAATATACATCACCGTCAGCCTATGGTATATTTGTATGTGATGTTATTATGTCAATAACTAATACCTAATAAAAGTTAAACTTTAGGTATATCATAGGCATAATATTATATTATTATGTGGTGTTTCCACAATAATTTAGGCTGAAATAAAAAATAAAATGCAAATCTAAAATCAAAACTTTATGAAAATCATTACCCAAGGATCGCTAATTCTGGGCCAAAAACGAAATATCCAAATTCGACAAAATGTAAGCCCTCCACGAAAAAAATATAAAATTGTAACTGTATAGATCATATTATATAGGCGATAGATGGAATTGTGTAAGGTTTACACTGTAAACTTGCCAAGACATTAATGACAATGTACATTGTACCTAATACATAATAAAAACATAGGTTATACCTACCTAGGTACCTAACTTTTTTTTAGTAGAAACCAAACCTAACTAATTAAACTATACCTAAAAAACATTATATTTATTAGCCAATATATAGGTATAGGTATAATTTAGTCTGAACCATATATTATTAATAAACTGAAAAATCCTTTACTATATTCATGAAAATAATATTTTTTTCATACCTATCCACAAACGTTTTCTCAATATGTATTTTGTATGAATTTAATGTGTTAGAAGAATACATTTTTGGATGACGATTGTTCGAAAGTATACTAGCTATATTTGAAAGTCGAGTGTAGGTAACTAACTACTAACCTGTATGTATAATGTATATTTAATATTTTAATTTAAAAATTACAAAACAAAATAATATGTATACAATATTGCAAATAGATTTTAGTAATTTGAATGTTGCTGGTCAAAAGCAAAACACGACACAGTTAATAAAAATTAGATAATAAATAGATATAATAATAATTAAGAGTTAAACAGTTTGAAAGTAACATTTATTGTATTTGAGCATTAAAAGCGCATGTCTTCTGTCAAGATAATATAATTGGAAATGGACAAAGTTAAATTAAAAAATATAATATATAGGTGTATAAAATAGCACTTCTTGGAATTTTAATATTTGGCAATAAGAATTTGAAAAAAAATTGCTATTACCTATTTCGATCTAGTCGATCTCGTATAAATGTATAACATGAGAACGAAAAATAAGAAACTTTATTATTACTATCGTTCGACTACGTGGACAGCTGCTGCGTGTGCGGTGTGTCCGTGTCGTGCACTCTTTTGTCACGCCAAAGACGAAATCTCGTGCGTACGTCAATCCGTTAAATTACTATCGGAGAACGTGTCGGGTCGTAATCAATTCCGAATTTCCAAGTATTCTGTATTGTGCAGAGGTAGTCAATACTGATGGCGTGTACTGATTTTGCTGTTAAACGACTGATTAGTTGAAGGGGGGAGGGTTGAGGGACGACACAAGTGGTATTTCCCAGACGTTGAAATAATAATATCAATAATTTAATAGGTATATGTAGGTATAGGTGTACCTACCTATATTATTATTTACTGTTTGGTCTTTTGTTTGTTTGGTCGGACCGGAAATGAGAGAAAAATTTGACATGCATAATTCGGGTAGGTGTTACTTATTATACGAGGAGAATGCGGAACAATTTCGTTTTTAACCATTTTTCTTCACTGAAACAATAGTAGGTATAGTGAAAAGGAAAGTAAAAAGGTGCAGCCGTACCAGGGCCTTATTAATTAAAATTGTGGCCAAATGCACGATTTGATTCGGGGCCTGCTACTATTTACCTACTAATTTGAGAGTATAGGTATGTAATAATATGTATATTCTCTAAACTCTAAAGCGCAATTGCGTCCTAAGGGCGTCCTTTTTCATCCAAATTGCGTTCCGATATTATTTAACAACTACAGTACTGCGCTGATTGTGTCCGAATAAATTTAAATGACTATATTAATTACGTCTGATGTAAATAAATTATTGTCCTTCCCATTTAACACGGACTTATACTGTTGCTATTAACAGTAAACACTGTTAAAGCGTAAAGGTATATTTAAAATATTGTTTTGTTTTTCATCTTTTCGTTTTTTTTTTCGCTTTATACCTATACAAATATAAAAATGAATTTAAAAAAAATATATAAGTTAGGTTGGTTGTTATAGTATATTATTATTTATAGAGTGGTAAAAATGTAAATGAAAGTATGAAACAGTTTTGATACAATCAATACGTATTATTTGATTATTTTTGATGGTCAAATATTCACATCGATTACGGATTTAGGAAATGTAATTACAAATCAGATAATCGGGATATATATTACTATAAAATTCTATATAATACTATATTAGTATAGTTGTATTGAAAAAACTTAACGGAATTCTTATGTCAATAAATTATCTCAATTTTTTACCTGGGAGGTAATTTGTATGCAGGCGATTCAGCCCCCCAAAGAACTCTCCCTCCTCTTTTCAAATAAACCTAAACATAGTCCATTGAATATCATTAGTGCAAAAAAAAAATATTTCAATAATATCATAATTCAACGTCTAAATTATAATATTAAATCAACTGATTTATTGACAACTGACTTTATTATCCTTATTACCACCGAATAATATTTATCTGAAAAAATATTGTAACCTATTAACTTTTTTAAAAAACTATTATGATGAATAATATGCACTGAAAGAAAAACCATTGGTAAACTTTATAATCCGCAATAATTGTAAACGTTCTACAAAATAAATTTTTTCATTTGGAATTAGAATAAATGAACCACTGTTGTATTAAAAATATTTCCTTGTTACTTGTAAGTTGTATAATAACTAGTTTGATAAAAAATATAATTTATAAGACAATAATATTATATTTATAGTTTATGTATATCACAAAATTCTACTAATTAATTGTAACATAGGAAGTAGGACCTACAAGGCTACAACTATTCAAATGTTACAACAATATCTAATAATTTATGATGCAATAAAAATCAATATCATATTAGGTTGGTAGATATAAAGTATGACAGTTTAACTGTCTTAAAATTAATTGTATAATGTCAGATTCATACTAAATGTTTTAAAAATAAGTGTTTTAGCTTTAAAATCGAACCAAGTATCGACAGCAGTAGTTAATAGCTGATCTGCCGCAATATATTATTATATTTTTACCAATTTTCCACGATTTTCTAATTAAGCAAAACAAACACCTTAAATTACCACATGTAAAATATTTTGAATTGATATCTATTTAAATTAAAAATTTGAATAAATACATTTTTAAAGTTTTTTGAATTTCGTAAATATTGCCTATATTGAACCCCTTAAAAAACTCCGGTGAAATAGTTCTTTAAGTTATTAATGAATAATGACTTATTATTTACATATAATTCACAATAATATTATTCCATATTACTTTAAATATATAGTATATACTATTGAAACGTATATTATAAATTTGCATACAAACATAACATTTGGAACGTGTTATACTGATAAAACTTACATAAATAAATGTAATTTATTATTATTTAATTTATTTAATTGCCGTAATACATGTTAATATTCTATAAAATTTGCTATATCCAAACAATTATTCTTAAAATTATTGATATGCCCAAGTACGGACAATATGACTATACACAAGACAATGATAATATATTATAATAATATGTACCTACGTGTACCGTGGTGGAATGAATTATTGGCGAGAAAATGTTTTCTCTCCGAGTTCTCGCCCCCCACAATTAATCTATTCCGTACGGGAGAAAAAAAAACATCAATAAAAAGTAAACACGCATTATTATCAGTGTTGACGGGCGACCCGTAATATGACCGCCAACAATAACGTCTCGTATCGATTTTCTCACGTCCAACCCCCCGTTGGTTTTGTATTTATCAACGACCGCACGAAGTATATTAATCGTAAACACACGAAACATGACATTTAATATTATGTAATCTTATTAGTTATTGTCGATGTATACATGTATAGCGTTTCCCTGCAGCAGTCCTGCTCGTCACCCTGCTGTATGGCGAACACTGCAGCGATTGTGCTTAGGTACTTACCTATATAATAACATTATTCTTACCCCGATTCTTGAATTGTGGTGTTGGTTTAAATTTTTAAAAATTACATGTTATAGATTATACCGATCATACAATTATCGTTGTAATATTGTTTAACACTAACTACTATTAAGTACTACTATTATTATTATTGTTGAAGACCTATTCAGACTTTAGAGCAATTATAAATAAATACTATTCTCTCTTTTTAGTTTTTTACTTAGTCTTAGACGCGTACCTATTTATTTATGACGCCACACCCGCATGTCTTACAAGTGAGTAACATAGCAAATTTACGATCGGCAGATCACGTTTAGCTCCGTTAGTTTAAAAATTAGAGGGAATCGACCTATTATGAAACTCGATAGTAAGAACATTATTTGTGTTCGTACGTTGGTTTTTTACGATACTTCAATATATTAGCAAGTTATGATAATATAAAACCGCGTAGATTAAAAACTGAATAATCGTAAAAACCAATATACGAACACGGATAATGTTCTTACCATCAAGTTTCATAATAAAGGTCCGTAATCATTGTTTTCGAAAGTAATGGTTATTTGCAGAGTGATTTATCAGTCATATTCGCCTCCCTTTTATCCTTTAATAATGTATAAATATAATATAATGTATTTATTCGAATTCTGAAATTATGAATAAATGTATATTCTTAAGTATCTATTCTCAAAGACTTTATTTTTAAACACTTAGATTTTTTATTTAATTTAAGGAATGTCCTATGACGTAACAAATTTCTTACTGTAGATTATGAAGATGATATTTTGATATACGTAGGTACACGTAGGTTTTGAGTTAATATAACTTTTTTGTGTTACATAAAATAGAAAACAGATTATAAATGTAAAATGTAATCCATAGTACTTACTTAATAATAGGTACTTATAAAATGTTATTGGTTTAATATTATTTAGGAACTTTAATTTTAAAATCATAATCATACATTTTAATAGGTTATACATTTTTAAATTATTTAATAAGTATATAGAATGGTGTGTCTTAATTTTATTTTAAATTCTGAACCTTGCTCCTTAGAAGTATTACATTAATGTAATTAAAATATTTAAATTAAAATGAATTAAATTCTTTGAATAAATAATTTAAATAATTATAGAATACCTGACTAGTTATACCACTTATACCATACAATTTCGGATTGAGTGTTGTTAAATTGTTAATTTTATTAATAAACGACTGTAGGTAAAAAAAATCTACTTATCTTACTTATTAGGTTAGCCAGGTTAGGTACCTACTTAAAGAATAAATTACAAACATGAATATTTGATTGATTAACATTGAACAGGTACCCAATGACCAATATAAAACATTATAGGTAACTTGTAACTAATTTTACTGTTTAATTAACTAATGTTTATTTATTATACTTTATTGATATCATAATACATGGATATGTAAACAATTATTAATTGTTTTTGACATAAAAACAAATTAACTTAAGCTATGACTAAATATACAGGCACGATCGCTAGATTCCTTCAAGCATATTTTATACTTCCCAAGACTTGGAAGAAAAACTAATATAATAGAAAAAATTTTATTCACATTACAATTATATAGGAATTTTACTGTTTTTGACATGTCTGGGGAAAATGCACAGTGATAGGAAAAATTGATTTTTTGGTGAACATGCCTGTTTATTTAGTCATGACTTACACTCACGGCTATAGATAGTATGGTTGCCCATCGACCCATGATTCCCATACTTGAAAAGTGTCTTCTGAAATGAATCTCTATAATCAGTATTCAAGTTAAATTAAACAGCTGGAGACTTAAGCACTAGCGCTTATATGTCATAGTGGCCATCACGGAACTACTATTTACATTTGAAAGGTAATTACATTAATTATAGTCACTACAACAAATAAGCATTAGTGCGTAAGGCTCCAGCTGTTTAATACTGATAATGAAGATTCATTTCGGTAGACACTTTTCTAGATTCGTTGGGCAACCATTTAATCGTGCTTTGACTACATTTGTCGCGGTCGTTATCGAAACGTCCGCGGAGTCTCTGTCGACGTCCGCGAGAGCGCGTCCGACAACTGGTCCGGCCCGGCCAACAGGCAACAGTGGACAGCGGCAATACCGCCAATACCTTTTGCTGTACCGTCGTCGCCGCAACTTTTAAAATATTTATGCTATATAACTGTACGTTAATACAAAATAAAGTGGTGTCATAAATCGAACAGCTTCCGTTGTCTTTCATTCCAAACATCTACGCATTTTGTTATATTATAAAAAAGGACATTTTATACTACTTTTTATTGTTTTAAAAATTAAATACACTTTATGAAAGTTATGATTTATAGATTTTTATTATTTCTTAGTGAAAGATTGATATTTTAAATTGTACTATATCACTTTATTATGACATACACATTGATTAGTGGTGCATTTAATGTAGGACGTAAGTACCTACGTCCTACAGCTAAAAAATCCGGCATATGCGTACAATTGATAAGAGACAAAAATATAGGGCTCTGCCACACACATTTATCAAAAATCATGAAATGTTTTGAGGTATAAAAGTCGACGCTTTTGACGATTGCCATTTGACACTGTTATTTGTAATATTTTAGTAAGTTGACCATACTTACCTCAAGCTCTGGTACTCTTCAAATGCTATTTTGATATATTTTAAATTTGAAGTAAGTCACAAGAATTTTGAAAGTAAGCCTAGACGGGTATGAATGTATGACATCCTCTTAATGAAATCAACATTATTAATTAGGTATAATCATGGTTTTAAGTGCTATTGCCGCGGGTTTTAATTTTAGAATTATTTTTAGTGGTTGTTTATTGTTGATAGTCGTCGATTGACAGACGTAGATATTATAGAGTACCAGGTTTATCGTTATTAATAAATAATAATATAATATTTAGACTAAATAAGTATATTCATACCCATGTGTAATAATGTCAGGTTATGATATTATTATGGCATTAAAAAATAATAATACGTTGTCATGTTGGAATTTTTAAAAGTTATTAAACAGAATATACAAATTAATTATACTGATGGGTATATAATTATTTATAATTGAGAATACAAATCAGCGTTAGCAACCCCCCCCCCCCCCCAATCAATAATTACACCACTGATACTTGCATACTTGTAGCTTATAAGTACTAAGTACAATGAAAATCATTATATTATTTGCACAGACTTTAAATTGTATTGTAAAGACGCACAATCTTTAAAATCATAAAAAATCTAAGTATTTCAAAAGGTGGAAATATATGGTCTTACATATTATAATATTATATAAGTACTATTATATATTTAAAAAATTTAAAAATTAATAAGGTAGCAAAAGAATAAATGTGAGGGAGCATGCTCGAAGAGTCACTATGTGGCCTATATGACTGTCAGACTGTACTAACTACTAATATACCTTATACCTACCTATAAATTATAATAATATATATTATATTAAATGACAGAAATAGCAACAACTCACATAAAGTAATAGCCGATTTTGGTAGATAGGTACCCGTTATCGAATGTTTGATAACTGCTAACAACCAAATGGAAATAATGACACACAATATACTATTATAGCATGATTACATGAATGTATATTCATTGATTGCATTAACCTATCTAATGTAAGTTATTATACATTTTTATTATTGTACCTATATATTGTAATTTTCGGATGGATGTGGACTTCAGAATAATCAAAAACATTGGTATTTCAATCATTTTATAGTTATTATTTTTACAGTAGAAAATAAAAATATTTAATATAAGCAAACAGCATAATACGCTTTATAAAGTTGCAGCTACAATAAAACATTCGTTTTATACTTGTAGTATACTTCGTACACTCCCATCATAGTTTAGTTTTATAAATTCATTAACTCCAACAGCAAGGGACAAGTTTTCTTTGGAAAACCTTTTTTTTAATTTTCAATAATAGAGTCGATTACTTTAAAATATATATTTATTCTAAAATAATTTTCAGCTACAGTAGTTTCTGCATCCATTGCTTCAGATGTTACACCAGTAGTCGTGCTTACTAAAAACTGAACCAAATGACTAGGTATGTTGTTATCTTTTCCTTTTCGGCTATAGTTAAAAGAAAACATAAGAAATTGAAATTATTATAGTTAGTGATTAAAATTATTACATTTTAGTACAAATTACCTTTCGCTTGTGATGGTATATCAATTGAAATACCTTGTACTTTGGCAAATGTTTGTATTGTAGTCCACATACTAGAGAAACTTTCATAAGTTCGAGAGTCTTCAAATGATAAATAATATTTTCAATAAATCTTCAAATAATATTTTTCCAATCTATAAATAGAGATGGCCAATTGGTACAAAATAAGTACAATATTAGGTATATAGACACAATATAATATTATTGTGAATTGTGACTTAATTGTTCGGTATGTTACCGTAAATAATAAATTGGTAAACTGTACAAAATTACGGTATTGTTTGTTTAATATTTTTAGGGGGGCTTTAACTTCAAATTAATTATTTTGGGGGGCTAAGCACCCGTAAGCCCCCCCCCACCCCCGATCACCACCTATGGTACTCACAACTTACAAGTCATTATATTTTTTAAGAAGAACTCTTCTAAACCAAAATAAAATAAGAATACAATGTTTAATATTTAAGAATAATGGATGGACAACAATAATATGTCAAATTATTTCATTTTAGAGTAAATAAAATAAATATATATTTTTGTTGTTAAAAATTGACAAAATCAAAGGTATAGGTAGTAGTTACTAGTTACGCGGTCACACCTCTTATTTCTTTACCAACCGACGTGTATAAATTTTGATTCTTTGATTATTATTATAATTATTATTTATTTATTACGGGCAGTGAGCCCAATATAATGCACAAAAATATATAAATTTAAACTAAGTGGGTGTTACAGTTACCCAATTTAATAATATACTATATACCTTACAATTTCATTATAATCATATTAATAATTGTTTTGTTTTTAATGTAGCTATCCATTATTATTTTAATTTCTAATTGGATTCTAACAAAATTAAAGTTTTGAATTAGGTCTGTTACATAATACAATAATTATTGGTGTTAAGTTTTGTATACAGACTACTAGATATTGAGTACAGAGAATTATATAAGAAATGAAACTTTAAGAGGACGTCCCACCCGCATGTGTTGTCTCCGTCTTACACACGTACGACAGAAAATTTTCGTTTGCTAGTTTCAATAGGGTATTGTCAGAGGTACATTACACTAGTACCACAACCTACACTATTCTCTTCGAAATTGGTTCCATACTTTAGTAACCGATTAGTAACCATTCGTAACCGAAAATTTGGAATTCGTAACCTTAACCAAGTACCGGGAAAAACGGTTATGTAGTATGGAACCAATTTCGAAGAGAATAGTGTAGGTTGTGATGCTAGTGTAACGCACCTTATTGTCAGTTTTGATATTAGAGTGAATCGAACTATTATCAAACTTTTAGGTAACAACATTATCAGTGTTCTCTCTTTGGTTTTTTACGATATTTTAATTTTTAAGTGAGTTATGAACATTTTAGAATATGAATACTTTACATACCTATAACTCACTTAAAAATTAAAATATCGTAAAAAACCAACGAGAGAACACAGATACTGTTCTTACCTAAAAGTTTGATAATAGGGGTTCAATTAATTGATAATAGGAAAATAAAAAAGGTGCTCTGCGTACAGACTCATAGGCGGGCGCAGACTTTGTTCCGGGGTTCAGCCTAAAATATTAGGGCCCACAATAATTTTGAAAAGAATTATGATACAGACCAATGATTAGGATATTAAATGCAATAAAAATATTTTTTGTAATTATTTTTCTTTCTCTAAACTATGACCTAACAATACATAATATATGAGATACATCTTTAAAATCTTAAATGGATAATCGACGTTTAAAATGAACAAAATTTATGAATTCGTCAATATTTCATTAAAATCTAATTGACATGCTAGTTCTTGTTCTGTGAATATTAGTAGTAATGATTCTAGTCTATCTTGGCACATAGTACATCTGAGTTTATTTTTTACAATGCTTAATTTGGAAAATACCCTTTCACATGTGCAACTTGTTACTGGTATTATAGTAAACATTTTTAATACTAAATACATATTGTTAAAAATGTCTAACCGTCCACTCTCTTTTAACCAATCTAACCACACATAAATAGATTCACTGGATGTACCACTTGGTACATCAGGCATATGTTTGAGAATTTTAATTTCAGTTACCAGTTCATCGATTGATATATTGAATAATTTAGATAAAATATTTGAAAAACTGTTATTTAATTCTAACTTCAATAAATTTCCCACAGCACTAATCAAATCTAAGTTCTCTTGATTGAATCTTATGCTTAAACCATTTACAAGATTATCCATTAACGGATTAAATACAGAACACCTGAGTTCATCATACTTGGAATCATAAAAAAATTGATTAGAATAATTATTATTTAATTTCACAGTCACTTTCTTTCTTTTAACCGTAGAAATATTAATATCTAAATCAATACATTTGGTAGTAACTTCTTCAAAAATGTTTTTAAAAAATGTATCATTCCTCATAAATATTAATGAATTTTTAAGTGCTTGAATAGAATTAATAGCTGTTAATAGATCAAGTTTAGGAGACTGAAATCTTGAACTTACTTTTAAAATAATTTTCAATATTGGTTCCATAAGATGCAAGCCTAAACGTTTACTAAGATTTAAAATGTACTCTTAATTAATAATTAGGGCCCTTTTCGTTTTTGGTGAAGGGTCCGGGGGTGCCTGGGCACCCCCGGCACCCCCTGTGCGCACGCCTATGTGTACAGTAGGTTACAAGTGGGGTAACTGTATAATGGATAGTATTAAATTTGAATTCAATGATATAATATCATTGTATAAGAAAAACGATTCTGAGCGGAGACGGTATGTCAGTCTAGGTATAAGACATATTATGTACTTATCTATCGTATTAAAAAAAAATTACCTAAAATAGGTACCTATAATAAATTCCAAATTAATCATATCATAATATCCATTAGGTACTTATAATGCGTTATACGTCAACAACAAACCCTGATACTATCATAGTCCATACTCCATAAATATATAATAGTGTACTTAAGAAGTTTCAAGTACCCACGAATAATATTACACAATCACAACAAAATAAATTGTTATTCTAGGTTTTTTTTATGTAATTTTGTCCAAAGTTGAACTTAAAATGACTATAAAAATAAAGTGTGCTTATGTATTTTTTAGATTTGTTGGTAACAGAATTAACTACTTACGTGGAATCTTGTTTTACATTTGCAATCCTTAAAAATGTATAAAATGTTCAACTTTTATATCTAAGGATTGAAAATGCAAAACAAGATTCCACGTAAGTAGTTAATTCTGTTACCAAAAAATCTAAAAAATACATAAGCACAGTTTATTTTTATAGTCATTTTAAGTTCAACTACAAAATAATTATTCAATTTTAAATTTGATAATTTTTTTTAAAATTCGATCTTTAAATGCTTATAAAAAAAAATTGTGCCTTAGAATTTTCAATATTTTTCAACTGATATTGTAAAAATATATCAGGAGCCTTGTATTAAATTTTTTACACTTTTTGGCCCAACAGATAAAAGTTTATTGATATTTATAGAATAAAAAACTAAAAGAATTGGAAACTGAAAATGTCCGTAAATAGCTCAAAAAGAGAAAAAATATTTTCAAAATTGTATGGTGTATAGGAAATGCTAATATAAATATTAAGTGAAATTTTTATGTATCTACAATATTATTCGTATTTGAATTACAGCAAAATAAGGAAATTGCTACATGTGAAATCGAGTGAATATCCAATATTGTAAAAATTTGAATAATTTCAAACGCTCATAAAAATTTAATTTGATTTTCTTATAGACATTTATTTCTTGAAGGTAGATAATCTTATAACGAATCTTGTATCACATTTTAAAATCTTAGATTTAAAAAGAAAATTTTTACGAATTCTTAACTCAAAATAATTTGCTAATTTTCGTGATTTTTCTATATTTTGTCAATTTTTGGATTTTAAATGATTATAAAAAAAAACTGTGACTAAGGATATTTAATATTTTTCAAATGCCATTGTAACAATATAGTAGGAGCCTTGTATTAAATTTTCAAGCTTTTTTAACCAACAAATAAAACTTTATTGATATTTTTAGAAAAAAAAAAAAAAAAAAGGAAAATGAAAATGTGCCTAAACAGTTCAAAATAAATCAAAACATTTTGAAAATGTTATTGTATATAGAAAATGCTAATATAAACATCCAGTCAAAATTTCATTCCCAAGGTACCAACTAGATTCACTTTCCTATCAGAAAAGCTACTGTTGAAGAAAATTCAAGCAATATTACTGTCCTAAAACGTGATGACAGACACAAAAAATAATTTTAAAAATTTAAAAAAAAAACACATCATTGTGAAATCAATACATTCATCGTTTCACTCAGAATCTAAAATAATTTTGTAGTTAAAAATTTATAAAATTTTCAAATTTTATAGCTGATAATTGAAAATTTATAACATGGTTCCACGTAAGTAGGTAGTAGTTCTGTAACCAAAATATTTAAAAATATATAGAAAATACAGTTTTTTTTATAGTTATTTTAAGTTTAAATAAAATATAAAATATTTATTTAATTTTCAAATAGACCCTATAAACTTAATAGACTGGCCTTGTCTATAGAGTAGCTGTGCAATATACATTGTATTGTCCGATTTAAATCTAATGCCGTCATATCATATCTCGTTGGGCAACCATACTATCTTAAATCGTGGTCTATATTAGTATAAAGTCTATGAATTTTCCTAAAAAAAACCAATAATAACAACTTAAATTTAGTTTATCTTTCCATAAAGACCATAATTAATTTATCATAGATATAAATAAGAACAAAACGGACTCAACGAAAGACAACATTAAATAAACCAAATATTTAAACTGTTCAAGCCAATTATACTCCATGAAATATTTGGAACAAAATGATCTATTTTGTGATCCAAATGCTGTTTTAGTGTAAACCCATGGTTGAAATAATATACAAGGTTACTGCATATATTTCCCTTCCCAAACAAATATTTGATGATAACAACAAAAATGGCAGAGTGAAGGGAGCCAATAATAATCAAGTATATAACAGACTTCTATACTACACTAAATAAGGAACTCCTATACAATTTACATTGTTAAAAGTGAAGCTCAGCTGTGAACGGACTCCGTTTTGTCGGTTGGCAAAATATTTCATTTATTATACAAAATGTATTAGGAATAATATTTTTTTAATGGTCAAATAAAATAGTAAATGTAAAATGACTTATCTATATATTTTTTTTTTTTTCAAAACTACATGTTTAGAAATAACAAAATACGATACAAAGTAAATCATAATATCATCTTATTTGTCATATGAAATACCATACAATTGCCAATCGACTTTGAAGCTTCAATTATTCATGACCGGGGTTCGCTATCTAGTAATATATAGAAAACTGGTATATATGCACGGGATTTTGAATTTGTTATCTATTGTCAGCGAATTTTTTATGATAAGAAAAATTTATTTTGTATTTGTGATATCCCTTTACGCCTTAACCATGGCTTAAGATAAACAGGTTACGAAACGCAGCTGTGATTATTGAGGCTCTCGTCTGTCAATCGTCGGGTACCAGGGAGAATGATGCCTAGCGCTCCATGCGGTACTATTTAGCTTTATTTATATTTTTCCACGATACTTTTGGAATTTTGCGGCAATTTTTGCCATGTATTTTAGTTTTAACTTACACGGTAAACAACACAATATTTTAAGATTTTTATGAAATTTTTTTTGATTTTTTATATAATTAAACAATTATAATGCATAAATATAACACGGATAATATAAAACATTTATTTACCTAACTGGATAAAAGTTTAGAAAGTTTCTTTTTGGCTCTATTTTATTTAATTTTTGATTTTCAATGTTCGTAAACTGTCTCATGCGCATTGTTATAGGTATATATGGTGAAGATATCTGTAATCATTTCATATTTGTGAATAGAACATGAAAATGTCAGGCTTGTCACATGAAGAAAAAATTCATTCTAAGTATTTTCAAAGACATCACCAGCACTTGCTTTATTTATTCCTGTTGCTTGGGTAGAATATATAGCCAACAATTGGAGCTTGGGTCTCTTTGTACAAATAAAATTATCAGGTTTTTTTTAATGGGGACTTTCTTTTATTTGCTGCCTGCTGGGGCAGTAGATAAATAAGATAGAATATTGAGAAAGATTGTAGGTATAGCTTTATATTTTAACGTAGGCTTTCCTTTTTCTATTTTATCAACCTTAAGATAAGGGAGCTTTATTTCATAATATTTTTCAATATCACCTTCTAAAAAATGTAATTCACATACTCCACAATTTGGGGTAAGGACCTTATCTTTTCTTTTGATCGCTTTGGCTTATTTATTTAAAAGCTCAGGGTCCTAAATTTAATATGGATATTATTATGGGTATTTGTATAAATAATAAAGTTACTTGCCTTTGGTGCTTTAAATATTATACTTTTATTTCGAGTGCTATTAACACATTATATTTTTTTTCTGTAGAATATCCAGTTGAACACCCAACGTATACACGTGCCTGTTACTAATCGGGTGTCTTCTTACTGTAATACTGTTCTTAGTAAATTGATTCTTATACTTTTGTGTTTCACATAATTTTTCTAAATATGTAAGTATTATCTTTGTAATATGATACCATTGATACCATGCTATGATATTATTTATTTAAGACGAATAACATCATTCTGGTTCATATGAGTAACATAACAATGTATTTTATTACGTATTAATCATTATTATTTATTAACTTAATACGTTTTGGCATGTTCTTTCGAGGCAAATCTTTCAATAAATCTTTGGCTGTTATAATTTTTTAACGCAAATTACGAATCACTATTTTCAGGTATTCAGAATTTATTTTGTATTTCTTCATCAGTGATTGAATCATGCTCACATTTTTTGATCTGTTCATTATCATTCCACTGATGAATATTTGAAATGTGATACAGAACTGATGTAAATTGTTCAACTAATATAGTTCCATTACCATCGCACGTTTGAGCAGACCACCATAAGTGGTTTATTATACCTGTTTTCCATATAAAAGCACTATGATGATTTTTTTCCAGAATTTTTAGGCAAACCTTTTGATAAGTGCCAAACATCGAACTCATGTACGATATTCAGATGGTGTGTTCGAATATAACAACGAATTCCCTTCTGTCAAAAATGCATTGATGTTACATTCGTCGTTTTTTTCAAGTTCTTGAAGTAGTAATTCGCATGCTTTTTTTTCTAAGTCACCCTGAACGGCCTGAACCATTCCTTTTTGAGTAATTTTAAAATCTATTATTTTTGAGCTTCGAACATCCATGACTGAGTACTTGTAGTATTTGGTGAAAAAACCGGGGGTATCAAATCGACCATCACCAGCTAACCAAATACTTGAACCCATTTTTAGTTCGTTTGTATTATTTTGTATGCGTTGATCCCAAATTAGTTCTACTACAGGTGCTGTATAGTTGTTAATGATTTTATCATAAATTGTTCTTGAAAGAAATGCAAGTTTTAAAGACGAACAAAATGTTTTTATTTGATTAAATAATACACCGGATAACGTTAAAGCAGCTCCTATTAAAATTTAATAATAGATGAGACGTCCATTTGAAAATATGTCTATTTTCACATATAGTTTGTACAGCCAACATAGCTCCCTTGGTATAATACTATAATTATGAATATTTTCCACTTTAGCATTACAGTAATGACAAAGTGTAAATAAAATTGACAGAGACTCCCAGAAAACAATGTAACACGAATTTTTTTCTATTTATTTAGATTTCCTTATGTCATTTTTTTCAGTTTGAAGTACTTCGATGTCCGCATCATAAACTTAAAAACTTTCATCTTCCGAAGTTGAAAACTCATCTATTGATAAATTTAATGATAAATCATGGTGACTTTTTAATACTTAACTACTTAATTCACATTGTATACCAATCTCGTTTTGTTTACCAGCCACAAATGATTCATTTGTAATCGTTCATTGTGTTGATTATGAGTTTAAGTGATTTAATAGAAAATTATTTCCTTATGGGTTTTACCTAAAAATAAATAATAACAAATTTGTCGTTGAAGCATGACGTAGAGACTAGTCTTCGTACTTTGAAAAGACGATTAAAGGAACTAGGTTTGTATAGAGCCATTGGCTATACAGTATACACCCATACGTCATATTGTAAGACATTATTTAGAGACTTGTGTCCAGGATTCAAATCAACTTCATGGCTATAAGTGGATGCACAGAAAATGTATTAGCAATGGATTTGTGGTTAGATAAGAGACTGTTCGAAGTATCTTAAAAATAATTGATCCTGAAGGTGTCGAAATTAGAAGTCGTAAACTATTAAGGATAAGTCAGTACTTTAATCTAGGCACTAATCATACATGGCCCACAAATTGCTATGATAAGCTAAAACCTTATGGAATTTCCATAAGATGACGTCTCACCTTCACGTGTTGTCTCCGTCTTACACACATACGACACACCAAATGTTCGTTGGCTAGTTTCAATAGGGTATTGTCAATTTATATATTACAGTGAATCGACCTATCATCAAACTTTTAGGTAAGAACAGTATCTGTGTTCTCTTGTTGGTTTTTTATGATATTTTAATTTTTAAGTGAGTCATGGATATGTAAAGTATTCATATTCTAAAATGTTCATAACTCACTTAAAAATTAAAATATCGTAAAAAAACCAACGAGAGAACACAGATAATGTTGTTACCTAAAAGTTTGATAATAGGTCAATTCACTCTAATATCAAAACTGACAATACCCTATTGAAACTAGCAAACGAAAATTTGCCATGTCGTAAGTGTGTAAGACGGAGACAACACATCCGGGTGAGACGTCCTCATAAGTGAGTGTATTGATGAGTTTTCTAGATGTATAATTTGGTTAGAAGCGGCACCTTCTTTTAGTGATTCCAGAGGTATAGGACATTTTTATTTAGATACAATAGAGACATTAGGTGGATTTCCAATTACCTTGAGCTTCGATAGAGGTACGAAAACCTTCATATTGAGCAATTTCAGAAGTTTTTGCGTAGAAATAACACTTTTAGAAGAACCCCATACTTATTCGGTACAAGCCCTTCAAATCAAAGAATTGAATCATGGTGGATTATTCTATGAAAGCATTTTACCAAATTTTGGATAGACCTATTGGGCCAATTAAAAAAAAGATGATGGATACTTTGATGGTTAGACTTGTACTCCGATTAATCAGAAAAAAAAATTTTTTACACCATGCTGGAGTAAAAATCTTAACCTTTAAATATTCACTTGCTGAAAAAATGAAAAGAAATTTTCAAGTAAGGTTTTTCTAGTTAATTCAAGGTCATTGAAGTTAGAAAACATGTCCTTAAAAAAATTTGACTACCCAAATTTAAAATTGACATGTATCTTATAGGACACAAAATCTTGCAATTGTTTTACACATGTATCCCTGATGATACATAATCTATATTCCTTATTACTTAGTTTTATAAATTATATTAGATCTAAAAACCAATTAGGGTATTTATTTTAAAAAACCTTTTATTATAATTATAAATCTTTTTAGGAAAATGTAAATATAAAAAATTGAAAACATAACACTTATATGTTATAAGAGAAAACATAATACTTACATGTATATATGTAATAAAAGAAAACAGAAAACAAACTAACATGTTTTTCAGTCTTTAGTTGCAAACTAAAATAATTATTTATAGTAAAACATAAATAACATAAAGAATCTACTTGAAAAAAATTATAAAATTTGTTTATATAATTGTAAATATAAAAAATTCAAAACATAATACTTATAATATGTAATATCAGAAAAAAAATTAACATTTTGTTCAGTCTTTAGTTGCAAATAAAAATTATCATTTATAGTGAAACATTTTAAAACAGTTCCTACCCTCTACATGACACAGTCTTACGTTACATTTTAGGCAAATAACACTTGTTTGCCCAGTTGACGGTACCTTCCTTTTTTGGTAAAATCAGGAAAATGGTCTACTTTATTATCATACCTGATTTCATTATATGGTCTTGGGGCAATTTCATTTTTTATTTTTTTGGCAGGAAAATCATTTATTTTTTCTAAAGTTCTACGTCCAAGTCTTGGTTTGTCTTTACTTGTCAACGCCATCCCAATTTCATGTCTAAACTCTTTTAGCCTTTTTTGTTTCTCACCTAGTGCTTTGCAGTTTCTACGATATAGTATCCATGCATTATTAACACAGATGTCTAACATTTGTGAAAATAATGACATTTACCACTTGTGTGATTACTGAATTCAAGGAATTGTATCTTATAGGATACATGTTATAAATAATAGAATTTAATTTTTGTATCTCCATAGATACAACATATTGTAGCTACTGGAAAATCAATTTGATTTGATGGAATTACTTAAATAATACATTAAAACATGTATTAAGACTTACCTTAATGAATTTGTCAATTAATTTGAACACCAGACGAGCTTCCGCTCCTTGAGAACGATTGAACAAAACGAAAAAATGGATATTACAATCACTTGACTGATAAGCGTCAATCATGTGGTATCTGTTAACTAAAATCTGTTCACATTCCCGCCAAATATTTTTTTTTGGTCTACCAAGAGTATATCTAGTGTAGCCAATCGTCCGATAATAAATAATTTTTCAAATGCCTCGAAATTTATTGTACAAACATTATGTATCTAGTAAGATACAAAATCTATTAATAAAATTTAAAATTCATCCTTTGTTTCCAAAAACCCAAAAAATGCTCCAACAACTCTAAAATGCGCTAAAAAATTAAGAAAATGACTTAAAAACTATAAAATTCCAAAAATTCAAAATAAACTTTCTCATTTTCATTCAAAAATACATAAAACAAATTTTTGACAAGACAGTAAGCTTTGGAAAACAATGCAAAGTGCATCGAAATCCCAGCCCTAATTATAACATTATGACACACGACATATAATGAGATCAAAGTAAAATACTGATATAAAATAAATTATCTTTGTAATGTTATGAATGGTTAATATTAATAAAAAATCACTTTGGCAAAAAAACAAAAATATATATACATAATTGCAAATTACATAAAATTATGCTACATGCATAACCCAGACATTAGATGACAAAAAAGTGATGTAAGCTCACATCTTAAATCACTTTAAAGCTATTATATGTTAAAGGCAAATTAGTATTAGTACATGTGTGAGCAACTGGAGATCGGGAAAAACAATCTTGTATAGAATTAAAGTTAATATTAATGCTTGAAGTTATGATATCTGCTCCTGTTATAAAGCGAAGTAACTTTGTACAGAACTTTAGATCGGTTTTACAAATACATTTTTTCAAAAATCCAAAGATTTTAAGCTTTATTTCATCTTTTTCTGGACACCATAGATTTTTTAATATATTTGTTGGCGCTGGTATCTTATCTTTGTACTCTTTTTCCAAACTATTTTTTGAAATGTTAATTTTATCTTTTAATTTTCGGACCATATATCAATAATATATTTTTCATGCTCAATAACTTCTTTGTGAGCAATTTCTGAAATAACTGCTTTTATATTTTGTTCATGTACCATTAATCATATTCTTGGAGCACATCTAGTAACTCTTTTTGGTCAATTTTAGTACAATCTTAATAGCACTTTCTAGTAAATCGTTTGATCTTAAAGGAAGAGTGTTTAAAAAACCTACAATTAAATCCTGTTTGTTTGCAGTACTTCCTCTGTGTACATACTCCATAAAAGGTAGAGACAAACTTATTGGTAGGTAATTAACATCTCTCCAACCTATAAATATTATTTTATCAATTGCTTGCCATTCTACTAGTTGAAAACCATACCTGATAACTGGAATTTTCCAGTAGCATCCAGTAGTAACCATTTCATAAAAGGTTGACCAAAACTCTGACAACACATCTTTAAAAACACCTCCGACGTCTACTGCGTTTTCCGAACTTCCATTTGACAAAATTAACTCAAATTCTATTTGAGAAGAACAGTTATTAATGTGCTTAAAAGCTTTTATTAATTATTAAATATATGACTTCTATGGATAATTAATTTGTATATTTTTATACTATGCCCTGGCACATCAAAATAATTGTGTTCATTGAGAGTATTATAAAAATGTATTGGTTGTTCAGTTAGTTCGTTATTATTGACAGATTTTGGTGGTGGTGAAGGTGTAATTGACCTCAAAAAGGAAGTGAATATATTTTCCGATGTCGATGATCCATCTGATGAAGAGGATTATAAATTTGATGCTGAATTGCTGATTGCCAAATAAAATCTTAATGAATTCAAACCTAAATAATATAAATAGGTAAATACAAATATAATATTTGAATATAAAATATATTAGGTGCAGTGAAATGGGGTGAATAGAAACAAAAAGTGATAAAGTTATATTAGGTCTTGTAGTTTTTAGGAAAATTGGTTTAGGACACTTTTTTCTTTATCATACTCAAGTGAATGTAAACGACGTTACACCTAATTTGTTATATAGTAAAAATTATTTACTAATGCATTGATAACACGGTGATCTTATGAGCTATAGTTGTTTTATTGTATCTTCTAAAAATCCAAAATTAACAGATATATAAATTAAATTATTTTTAATATCATCTATATTTAATAAATGTTTCGCTTTTTGAATAGAAACTGCTGAAGTAGAATCAATTGATACAACATATTTTATTTTTTCAAAGTTTTCGCAATAGTATTTTTGACTGCATTCAACCATGTCCCCCATCTAGTAATTATTGGTTCTGGTGGAAGACTCAAATTTGGATACATTTCTTTCAGCTTTTCTACACGACTTGGAGCTTTTAAAAATATTTTTTTTACCTCAGCAATTAACTTGTCTACCTACTTTACTAAATTTAGCTCTAATGGTTTCTCCAATTCTATGAAGTCCATGAGCTAAGCATGTCAAGTGAATCATCTTTGGGTAAAATACATTAATGGCCACTGCGGATTTCACCATATACGGCGCTACATCAGTTAAAAACAATAATACATTTCCGGGTTTCACACCTTTTGGTCATAATAAACTCATCGAATCGTTAAATAGTTTGGCTATGGTTTTGTGGTTGCATTTTTTTAACTGTGCACAATTTAATAAAAATGGTTTAGAAAAGGTTTCACTTAATTTTCCAACAATAACATTTCCAACCATTCTACCTTCAACGTCTACTGTTTCGTCGATCGAAACCCATATAGGGCCATCTTGAATGATGTTTCTAATAGAATTAAGTGTTTCCTGGTAAATTTCTGTCATGTTATTTTTCTTAAGAGTACTTTCGTCAGGAATTAATTGCCCCGTATACTTTGTTAAAAAAGCATTCAATGATTTATTTTCCAACTTGGAGATTGGAATATCCGCATGTATAAAAGCACGACAAAGTTTGGAATTAAACGAGTTTTTATTACCTGCAGAAGTACTGGTGGAAGTAAAAAACTGCTGTTTGAATTTTACTCTCTTTGTGTTTCACGGTCCCTATATGTTGTACTACTAAAAAACGTTGTTCGATGGAAACAGATTTTTCACACGCAGAACAGTACAAAATCTCACCATCACTCTGAAAATGTTCGTTTGGAAATTCTAGTACATAGTTTTTAGCTTTTCCAAATTTGGACACTCGAACTTTCGGCATAATTTTACACTAACACCGCCAACTCAAAATTACACGTCTAAATATACACACGTCCCGTTCGTCGATGTGGGTATACTGACTCGCTGTCAGTACTTGAAACGCAAACACGTATTAATAAATCGTTATCTATCATTTATCGAGGTAACAAATGTTGAATATAATATTATATCGACCGTAGATTACGGTCGATTAGTTCAATTATTGGCAATATTTTGTTTACGTACTTTTTGAAACATGGGAAATCGTATACATCGTATACAACTATTAATAAATCGTAAATTGTCGAAATATGTAGGGAAAAATGGAATTATTGAGAAATATGTAAAAATATGTACTTATGACAAAATATGTAAAAATATGTAAAATAAAATATAGTTCATTACAATGGAAATCCCTTGAAACGAATTTATTACTTACCTAAATTAATTTATCAAGTCACAGTAAAAATATGTATTTACATATAAATCCGAGCCCTACTTATCATTTTTATCAATTGTAACTGCCCTACCATTTGAATTCGAATTGAATTATTTGATTAATATTAAGACGTAAGTTCATATTTTATTTTAAAATGAACAGAACAAATAAAAGGAAACAAATTGAAGAATGGTTGAACGACAGTGATTTATCTACCCAAACATCAAATGGTAGTTTTTCAGAAAATTATGATTCAGATAAAGACCCGGATTTTGATATTGGCAATACAACTCCGAAGTAAGTATTTTTATTATTATAATTATTAGCATTTAGCATTTACTGCTCTTTCTGGTGTTTCTGATTATTGTATTGAGCAACTTGATGGTTATCAACCAATACATTTTTACAACCTATTTTTTGATGGTGAAATCATTGATTATTTAGTTAATGAAACAAATAAGTATGCGTTACAGTGTACAATTTCTGGAATAGTCAATGAATCTATTTCTGATTACAGTAGGTTGAATGATTGGACTGATGTGAATTCGTCTGAAATGAAGTGCTTTATTGGTTTTATTATATGGATGGGTCTTGGTAAAAAACCATCATTGAATAATTATTGGTCGAAAAAGCTGTTGTATAAAAAATTTGTTAGTAAATATATGCCCAAAAATAGATTTAGAGCTATTTTTTCCATGTTTCATTTCTCAGACAATTAAAATTCATCAAATGTTGACAGACTTTATAAAATAAATCCTTTCTTAGATATAATGAATGATAAGTTCCATAACATGTATGAACCAGATGAGTGAGTATGCATCGATGAAACAATGGTACCTTTTAGAGGCAGGTTAAGTTTTCGGCAATACATACCTGGAAAAATGCACAAATATAGTATAAAACTTTTTAAACTGTGTATGAAAGGAGGTCACACTTGGCATATAAAAATATATGGTGGCAAAGAAAAAGAACCTGGAAAACAAGTTGCTACAAGTGTTGTACTTGAGTTAATGAAACCGATATTAGGGGCTGGCCGAACACTTTATACTGATAACTACTATACAAATTGTTAGCTAAAGACACACATTTAGTTGGTACTTTAGGCAGGAATCGGAAAAATAATCCGAAGCCCGTTTTGAATTCTATACTAAAAAAAAATGAAATAAAAGCAATGGAAAGTAATACTGGTGTCATAGTAGCCAAGTGGAAAGATAAGAGAGATGTCTTGTTCCTTAGTGCTAAGCATGAGCCTATAATGGTAGATGTTAATACAAAATATGGTCCTACAACTTCAAAACCAATTGCTATAGTTGATTACAATGAAGCTAAATCATATATAGATGTGAGTGACCAAAAGGCATCATATGCTAGTACTATAGGGAGGGAATAAAATGGTATAGAAAAATTGGTATAGAGTTGTTAACAAATACTGCAATTGTAAATGCTCATTTATTATTCCAAAAGGTAACTGCTAATAAAGCAAATAAATCTGAATATAGAGAGGAAATTGTGTTGTCACTTATAGAAGAAAAAATTCAGGACAAAAAATGAGCCCATTGATAATTTATCACATAAATTACAACAAAATGATAAAAGAGGTAGGTGTTCCAGATGCTATTTAAAGTTTTCTAAAAAATTTGGGAGGTCTTATGCAGTAAAACATGCTAAACAAGTACAGAAAAAATGTCCTGGGTTTGAAAATAAATTTTTTTGTAATGATTGTTTTTTTAGTTTACACAAAACCTCTCTTAAGTCAAATCTTTATTTTTTTTATAAGTAAATTGTTATTTGTTGTATTGAAAATACTTATTTATATTTATAAACACTATTTCATTTTTTATAAAGGTATTAAGTTTTAGTTTTTGTTAACTGATTTTATATTCTGTTTTTTAACTATTTTATTTTGTTCAATGATTATATACTGTGATAGAGTGTTTTAGTTTTTGTTAACAGTTTTATACAAAGAATGGTCAGTTTTGTCATTTTTGGCCTGGCACTCAAAGTGTTAAATATAATATTCAATAATTCAGAAAATATAATATAAATGTATTAATGTATATTTATGTTTTTATATTTATTGTTCAATAGTAAACTTGCATTGTTTTGAGGCGCTGCCTGGCGAACGCCTTTGCTGTCGCTAGAATGCGCAGCGGCACCGCTGATGCGCGTTCAAGGTGGTGGGAGAATTTAGACCTCGGGGCTCGGAGACCGCTCACAGCGCTCCAGTGTTGCCAGGTTTGGGGAAAAATCTCCAAATCTGGGGAAATTCGGAGTACCTGGGGATTTGGGGCGAAACTTTTATAAATCTTGATAAAATGGGGATAAATTTGAAATTTAATAAACAGAATTATTATTATCTCAATCGCATACCAATTTATCACTAAAAATTTCAAATATATCCAATTCTAGTTTAAATTGTATGATAAAAAGTTTGACCCCCCCCCCCCCCCCCCTAGTACCAATCACGGTTGTAGATAGAACACATTCTATCTACAACCGTGGTATCAATTGACAACCATAGATAAAAAATGATTATAGACAGAATGATAGTACAATTTTAAAAACAGTCAACAACACGATTTAAGATATAAATAAATATCACAATTCACAACCACAAATTTACAGACTACAGCACTGCTACCACAGAATAAATGAAATTTGTGTCTGCTACTGTTGTTTAGTGTTTAGGTTGTATATGACTCAACTATAAGTATGGATATTGATTACCACACTGATTCGTCGGATGATCAAATAGAAGACACTCAAATTGCTCCATCAACTTCCAAAAAATGCTACGACCATAAATATAATTATATGTGGGAAAAACAGGAAGATTTTAAAAAATGGATTGCCAAAAGTACAAAAGGTGAATTATATTTTCATTGCAAATCTTGTAATCAAGATTTAAAAGGAGGATTGTCGGCAGTTAGAAAACACAATATTTCAAAAAAACACACCACAGCTGTGAGTAATGTAAAAGTAACATCAGTATTTAACATGAAGTCGGTTATTCAAAGTAAAAACTCGGCAAAGAATATTAAAACCGCTGAGGTACGTATTGCTTCATTTATCGCAGAACACAATATACCAATAAATTCCACTGATCATTTAGTGACATTAATAAAATCTATTAAGTTAGATGCAAATGAATTAAAAAAGTTGACATGCGATCGTACAAAATGTACAAGTATAATTAATAATGTGATTGGTAAATCTGGGTTTGAATTGTTAATTGAATCTTTGAAATTAAATTCATTTTCTCTTTTAATTGATGAGTCAACAGATCTGAGTGCTACAAAACATTTAGCATTAGTTGTTCGAACATGCATTGATTTTAAAGTTACTGACAGTTTTATTTGTTTACTACCTTTAAGTGATGGTTCTGCTAAAAATATTTATAGTGTCATTGTAGAATTTTTTACCAGCAATGACGTACCATTTATCAAAAACTGTATTGGTTTTGCTGCCGATGGTTGCAATGTCATGCAGGGAAGTAAGAATTCTGTGCAAGCTCTGTTCAGAAAAGATATACCAAATATTTTTATCATGAAATGCATCTGTCATTCTCTTGCTTTGTGCGCAGAGTATGCCTGCCGTAAATTACCCGACGATATAGAAATATTAATCAGGAATATTTATAATTATGTGCAACATAGTTTTAAAAGACAACAAGAACTTAAAGAAATTCAACAATTATTTAATTTAAAATCTCATAAAATGCTTCAACTCAGTTCAACAAGATGGTTATGTTTATTAGCAGTGGTGAAGCGTATTAATGAACAATATCCAGCATTAAAAGCCTATTTTAATGCACAAACGTTTGACAACATAGACAAATCTTACAACATTACAAATGGTTTGAATAATCCAATAAATAAGTTATATCTAGATTTCTTAGAATTTATCTTACCTACTTTAAATGATTTAAATCTTGAATTCCAGTCTGAACTTCCTAAAATATATCTTTTATATGATCGTATGGCAAATGCTTATAAATTTATTCTTCAATGCTATATAAAATCAAGTGAATTAAATAATACTGATATTTCGCTACTACAGTACCGTAACCCTTGCAATTTCTTACCAGATGACCAAATATATTTAGGACCAAAAGTAGCTATAGCCATTTCACAAAATATTTTAAATTCTTCAGATAAAAAGCAGTTTGTAAAGTGTTGTCTTGATTTTTATTTGGAATGTGCCCACCAACTTTATCTTCGTTTTCCATTTAATAGTAAATATGTTCTTGGATTAAAACATTTATCTTTTTTAGACCCTAAAAAAATATCTAATGTACAATCATTAGGAATTGTTGCTTCTTATTTTTCAAACTTTGTTGAGAATGTCAATGAATTAGACAGAGAATGGCGCCTACTGATCTCAAGTGATATAGACATTAATTTGAGTGCAAATGAATTTTGGGTCAAATATCTTAAGCAAGTTAAGGGTGATAACACTCCACTTTATCCACAGCTATCTAATTTTGTAACAAATTTGTTAACTCTTCCACACAGTAGTGCTTGCGTGGAACGAGTATTCAGTGCAATAAATAATAATAAGACAAAAACAAGAAACAAGTTATCCACTGAAACATTACAAGGTATACTACATACAAAACAATTAATTTCTGATCAAAATAAAAATTGCTATGACTTTAATGTTACAGACGAACTATTAAAGTTACATTCTAACAATATGTATTCCTAGGTATTTATTTGTATGCATAGGTACATGTTATAAATATACAGCATTAATTAATTACAAGTTTTTATATAAGTAGATATTATCAACTTTATTAGTTGTTAATTATAAATTTTTATTTGTTAATATAAAAGTAATTATCTTCTTTTATATTTTAGAATTATACATAATTAATGTGAACAAAAAGGACTGAAATTTATTTTTATGATATGATTTAATTTATATTCTTTGTTTTATGAGTATTGAACTCTTACTTGATACATTGTTTTTATATATTAAGATTTATTTGCTAGTAAAAAAGTTAATGTTTTTATATATTTTATCATTTTACAAAAGTCAAAATGTAAACAAAAAGGACTGACATTTATTTTTATGATATGATTTAATTTATATTCTTTGTTTTATGAGTATTAAACTCTTACTTGATACATTGTTTTTATATATTAAGATTTATTTGCTAGTAAAAAAGTTAATGTTTTTATATATTTTATCATTTTACAAAAGTCAAAATGTAAACAAAAAGGACTGACATTAGTTTGTAAATTTGTATATGGTATCATTTATATTGTTTGTTACTCAAGTGTTGCTAGTTTTTATAAATTTATATTTGTTAACATAAAAGTAATTATTTTATATTTTAATTATAAATAATAATAATAAATTAATTATTATGTATTATAATAATTGTTATTGTGTCTAATTAACCTCTAAAATCCCAAATCTAAACTAAGTATCTCCCATAATTAAGCCAAGGACAAAATTGTTAACTTAAATAATATATATATAATATATTATATGATAAAATAATATATCGTTTAATTTATATATATAATTAATAATTTCTTAGGTTCTGATATTATTTAAAATAGGTTACAATATGTTATCACAATTTGTTTTACTGTTATCTATTTATGTTAACTGATTCTTACACAATTTCATAAATGATTATTTATGTACAGTCACACTATTGGAGGTAAGAAGTTTGGTGAGTAGGATATTAGGTAATATAGCAATAATGATGTTATTTAACTAAAAATGTTTGCTGAAAATTTTTTTGAGGATTTTAATTAAAAATCTGGGGATAAAAATAAGATTGTTGGAGATTTAGGAAACTTTTATCACGAATTTTTGGGTAATTTACAATTTTTTACCTGGCAACACTGCAGCGCTCAGTGCAAAGCGAGTTCATTTGGATGCACCATGACCATGCACGACCATCATTGGACCGAGCTTAGTTAGTTTTCGCATTTATATGTGTGTGAATAATGTATATTATGTTCGGATTAACAAGTATCTAGCATAGCGATCAGAACTAACATCTATAAAGCAATCAAAAGCCGTTTTTATACTCCTTCATAAATCACGTACCGTAAAATAGTAGATAACTGATATTTAGATATAATGTCTGCACTCTATTAGTTTCATCCATAATTATAGGTACAAAATCTGTAATTTAGATTCTGAGCGGATCGAAATAATGTATCGGTTTTACAATGTCTTTTTTTTCTGTCTTTCAGCAACATTTTTGATAGTAAGCATGCTTCGATTTTAGATCAGCATCTTTTTTGATAGAAAAGTGAACATAGTCGGTACATTAGGGAGGTCAAAATTGGGAACAATTGCAGTTTAGCTCCCCCTCGCTATTTTGAATTTTTTTATCGAAACTTATGTAACTCATCGAGTTACGAACGATGGTGCAATCAGAATTTGTCGCTCTCACTTAGTTTCGAAGTTATGGCCTTCCAAAGTTTTCAATTTTACGTTTATACAATTATACGCATGCGCGCAACATTACTATAATGCCGCGTGGAGGACCATTTTTGTTATTTTTTTGTACTTACGTATTCTAACCTATTAAAAACGATGGTGCAATAATAATTTATTAAAAATAATCAAGAATAATTACAGAATAAAGTTAATATCAATTAAATAATAGTATATTTATTTAACACATAATATATAATGCATTTAAAAATTTAAAACAATTCAATATTGTCTTCGCCATCAGTGTCTGAATCGGACTCTGTTGTTTCGTCATTATGTTGTGTTTCAAGTGTTGCTGATGGGTCATACAAATTACCAGCGTGTTTAAAAAATTCAGTTAATGGCTCTAACTTTCGGTGAACCACGATTGCGCCCAGCTTACCTTTTTCCATTCAAAAAACGCAATACGATTGCGCTCGACCAATTAGCACTGTCGCGGCAGTCTATAACCTTTTTTACCTGCATAAAACGCAACACGATTGCGCTCTAATATATATATGTGTTTGTCCCGTATATGTATATGTTATATAACAATTTTCTAGTACACTATTTAAAAATACAGTCGGACTTGGTTTTCCTTGGTTTGTGCCACAAAATTGTAATTTATACATTTGTATTATTTTTATTCTTATTATTATTATGATTAAAAAAATATTTAATTAGACATTTTTAATTAAAAAGAAATATCTATGCTAGAGCTACTATTAAAGTATTATTATTAAAAAAAAAAAAAAATTGTAACTCAAAATTTTTAACCAAGCCAACAATTTAATTTTGTTGTCAGTCCTAAGCCTGTAAAATTGGGAAGGAAAATTATTAAGAGCGCAATCGTGTTGCGTTTTATGCAGGTAAAAAAGGTTATAGACGGGCGCAATATTGCTAATTGGTCGAGCGCAATCGTATTGCGTTTTTTGAATGGAAATAGGTAAGCCGGGCGCAATCGTGTTACACCCCTAACTTTAAAATGCGGCATCGCTTTTAAAAACATGAATTTTGCTAAATAGCCAGCACAAAACCTTTTTTACGGTAATACTGCGATAGAGATGCTTTTGCATGCGCCACATCCCTTCGACATTGTTTGTGAGCCCCTGTCAGGATTTAAAAATTGAATAGAGTGATTGACTGTCAAATGCGTGTAACCCTGCTCTGCCAAACAGTTATAACTCTAAGAAGTAAACATTGTGTTAGAAAAAAAACTGATACAAAAATACCCATTACGATGTTTTTAGTTATTTAAATATAAGTTACCTTTTAAAACAGTTTAAACAGTTCCAACAATCACTAATTATGGTAGTTCCTGGTAAAATCCAATCTTTAATCGCCTGTAATAGGGTATCCTTGTCTCTTTTTTCTACCGGTATTAAAAATGTATCTCCAGTTTCCCTCTGAACTCCACCAAAGACCCATTGGCCTTCTACACGGTGACCCCGGTGATACTTTCGACGGCCAAATTTAGACTCGTCAATTTTTACAACTTGACCAAAGCCACCTACAGTATATGTATTATAATCGTTAATTTTTTTGGGTGAAAGTAGAAAAATATCGTAAAAACTTACCAATTTTTTTATGCTGCAAAATCATTGCATCGAACACTACTTCACGGTGAAATGATGCCCAATATACAGCAGTATGTTTGGCTATTTTTACTTGTTTCAGTAAAAACAACAAAGACACATTTTCCAACCATAAATACGAAAACGTAACTATTTGATATAATGACAAATGTGATTGATGAAAAAATGTGCCTGTGCGTATAGACTGGAAACAATCACACTTAGATTGTTTTTTTTTCATTTTTGTACTTTTGCCTTCATCTCCAAGTATAACCATCCATAGCATGTGCATCAACGCATAGTTTTAAGTCATGCCCATTGGAACACTTTAAAAAACCATCTCGGGGAAACAAATGCCATAATTGTAAACGGTTGATGACACTCAAAGAAACGTGGCCACTCGTTTTGTGGTCGAACATATATAAAGAAATAATATTTATATCAGACATTTTAAAATAAAATTATACGAAAATCTATGCGCGAACGATGTGACGACTAGACCAAAAGAATGAAGTATTTAACGATTACTCTCGAAACAAAAATAAGAGATTATAATAATATATTATCGTAGTATTGGGTTCGTTAATTAAAAACTTATTAAGCCAAAGTATTTGTAAACGGCATAACTTCGCTAAAAATAAACTACGTATTAATTAGCCTGTATATTATAATATGATATGTTAATTATTATTATTATACAATTATATTGTGATAATTGCCATAAAAGGTTAAGTATCTCATTATTAATTTTAATAATATAAACATGTACAATCAATCAATATAATATAGGTAATGATCATAAATATATCACTGGTGTTCCGCATTCGCACTTCTTATCGATATTGTCATCTCGATATTTTTATTACCTCGACTACTAATCGAATAGTACCAATGCCGGACTCATAGACGAGGGGGCAAGCAGTTGGATCGACAGTGTGGGGGGGGGGCGCCTCTTACTCTTTTTCCGAAAACAATTTATTCAGCGTAGGCACCCTTCATAATTTTTCTAAACAACGGAACTTTTTTTTTCCAATTCAAAACCGGGCAGCCATAAAGAATATGCTAATAGATTTTTGAAAGCGTTTTCCTTTCGATTTAAGGTTCCTAATTTTGCAACGTAGGTATGTTCAGACACGTGCAGGATGTTTTTCATAAAGGGGTCAAACATTTTTAGCCCCTCTCCACTTGTGTAGCTGCTCTGGATTTCTCTTCACCCCATAATTTCCATAAAAATATTTAACCAATTATTATTTGGCCCTCGATAATACGTATAGTTGGTACTTGCATTTTCTGTTCATATTTATTATCAACAATTTAGGTCGGCGCTGGATTTAATTTGTGGCTTAAATGTGATATTTAACGACCTATCGTCGAATTTGTTGATTACAATAATCGTGTTTGAGTGTTGCTGTTAAATTATTTTAATTTTAAAGACAGATATTATCTTTTTAGTAATGTGATATTAGTGTAGGTATAGAAAACTATAATCTCTAATTTATTTTCAAAATTAAAATTTAGTAAAATCTATCATACCCATACACTATACAGGCACATTATACACAAATCCACAACAAAATTAAAAACAAAAATTCAAGAATCAGAACTGTATTACCAATAGCTTACAAACATATTATTAGTTCCTAATATTTTACTTAAGTTACCTTAGTTTATACTTTAGATGATTAGGGGAGAACTTATTCCTGGTTGTAAACTTGTTGGTAATACTTCTCCCTACTTTCTGTTCTTGTTGTAAATTAACTTTCACAATTGGTAAATCAGTGGTTGATGTGGGGGGGGGAGTTAAACTCCTTATACCTTTTTTATAATACAATTTTATATATAGTATATTAGTATACTTGCATTTTAGTTTTTTAGTTTCGGCGGAGTACGATTGCGCGCGTTTTACCTTTTTAGGTATACGATTGCGCGCAGTGCCCGAATAACAAAAGACAACATTTTAATTACTCAAAGGCGTACGATTGCGCGTGAAATTGGGTGCGACGTTGCCAAATGTATTACGTAAATAATAAAAATACAAAAAGTTAATAATATAAAAAAAATGTTATTTAAAAAAAAATTAAAAAATTAACTTAAATAATAAAAAATAAAAAAAGTTAAAAAAAAAATAATACAAAATAAAGAAATTTAATAATTGAAAAAATATAATACTCGTAAATTAATATTTATATTACATTTTAAACCCCCGATACCTATTTCCAACTATGGCCAAATACTTTAGTAAATTTTCTGGTGTTTTATTGTTTACATAATGTTTGTGTTCATTTTTCAAATTTTCAATTTTCCTTGATTCTTCATTCGATTTTGGTTTTATTATACCTTTGGAAATGGTTAATAATTTGGTAACTGTTTCTGCCTGAGGTTCCATAAGGGTAGCTATAACGACAAATATTGGTGGATGAGCACTATTAAACTGTGCATTATATGTACTATGGAAACTTTCAGCCCCGTTTGTAGTCCTAAAAATAAATAATATAATATTATAGTTGACACATTTTTTTTTAAAACTATTATTAGAACCGAACACAACTGATAGTTAATTGATATAGTCACATCATGCACGATTATAGTATAGGTATATTCGTACATGTATGGACATTTACAATAAAGATAATATTTTTGATACATAATATAACCAATTCATTCTTAGTGATGGGAAGTTTGTCTGATATCGGCAAAAATAAGTAATAAATAATCTACTATAATCTACTATGGTATCCTACGGATTTACCATGGACCTATATATTTGGCAACGTCGCTTAAAAGTTAAAATAATATAGCGCGCGCAATCGTACGCTTAAAAAGGTACCGCTGATAAGGACCGCGCGCAATCGTATCGCGCCCTTTAGTTAGATGCCTTATTTTCGCATATATAGCTATATACGATAGCATATATATCCATTAGCATATTATCATAGCTATAATGCTATTTACCTACGTCCTAAATATAAATATAATTTGAATATAATTAAAAATATAACATTCAATAATCAATATACATAAAGGTACTATGCTTAAAGCATTTATGTATATACAACTTATAAAATATAAATACTAATAGTATATACATTATACAAATACTATTACACACAGTGATGGATTTTCAAAAATTTTCTATGGGGGGGGGGCCTAAAAAACAATATGGATTTAAAATTAATTCTTTTTATTTTAATAAAATTAATTAATGAATTATATATGTATATATCGGAGTCTGGGTACTATATATATCAGTGTCCCTTAAATCCGCCACTGATTACACAGAAAGCAAAAAAAAAATGTTAACATTTTCAAATACAAATTATATTTATTATAGGTACTTATTCATTAACTTTTGTAAGATTAATCAAAAATGTTATAATTCTGAACTGTAGAACCGAAAAGTTAATATATAGGGCTAGGGACTATATAATATATAAGGACTTCATGTTATAAAACCCTTAAAAAATGAATATATTAATGCTATAAATATTTACCATTGTTCTATTAATATATGCTTAAATATTCTCTTAAAAATATTTTGTTTTGTCATTAAAAAACCAAAAAAATTAAAAAATTAAAATTAAAATGTATCTATTTTTCCTACTAATACCTAATATAATTTTTCTACTTTTTAAGCTTGCCTTTAAACATAAAACAATAATAATTACACTGGGTATATTATATTATGTTTTATAGTATAATTATTTAAAGGAATCAGTCAGAATAAGAGTTATTTATAACCTGTGGAAATAAATATTTTTTTTTATTTTTCATCCTCTTCCTCAACAGATTTTTCATCCTTAGATTCTTCATCTTTTTTTAATAGTAAAGGAAACATCCCCAAAAAGCAACCTAGAGTGACTCCAAGTGTTCTTCCCTAATTATAATAAGAAAAAAACGCGTGTGTCTCAAGCGACCCTCATAAGATGCGAAAACATATTATATGAGCTTAGAATTTGAAGGAAAAATTTGGAAATAAATCACAAGTCTGAAAATATCACCTCCATAGAAAATTCGCTCGGTATGAATTCCAATTTCGACCTACCCCCAATGGTGACGCCCAGACTGACGTCCGAATTACTCTGTTAGTGGCAAAAGAATTTTCGGTGGTTTTCGAAAAATATGGAAAAAAATCACAAGTCTGAAAATATTACCTCCATAGAAAATTCGCTCGGCAGGAATTCACTTGCACATAAGTGGGCCGAATGGCATACACATTTCATTATAAAAATGCCTAAAAACATAATGAAGTCACATGAAAAAAATTCAAACATACTTTTTTGTAAGTGTTTTATACCTGGACATGACTCACGCAGTCGAGAAACAACAGAGTTATGTTGGCCCATCATAACGTTACATCCATCACTACCAAAACCAATTATATTGGTTAATGGTATTTCATACTCATTAAGCGTGGAAATCAAACCGTTATAAAGGTGTTCGGCACTGGCTGAACTAGGATTATCTGTGTCATAAACATTGTGTAGTTGCCAAAAAACGTTTTCTATCATTTCACTAGATTCATCATAAAATCTGTAATAAAAATTTATATTTATATTAAAAAGTACTATATTATATAAAAAAATATTTAATTACCTTGCAACTACACAGGAAGTTTTTATTGTACCGATATCAGTTGACTCGTCTGTCATAAGGCTAAATTTTTGTTTTTTTTAATTTCTCCGATAAAATGAACTTTTGAGAACTACCAATTACATTTTTAATGATCGCTGTCGTTTTAGTTCTCTTAACGTTAATATTCTTCGCGATTTCTGAGTCAGGAAATACTTCCGTAAGTAATTCTGACAAGTGATCGGCTCCTAAAAACGGCACATTATGTTCAGCAAAATACGCTGCTAATTTTATTTCGGCAATGGATACTAATTGCTTTTTTTTCATATCTGAATCAGTTTCCGTTGTGAACAGAGAAACAGGTGGTTGATTTTTATGTCCACTCAACATAATTGATTTGTGTTTTTTACCAAGTGCATGATTTTTTAAAACAGTAATTTCTGTTTTTAGTCATTACATTTAACTGGCATTAACCACGTTTTAAATAAGAGATTTTTCTGCCACTGTCCGAAATTTTTGTGAACGATGTTTTGGTTTTTCACTCTTTGCCATGTCACCGCCTCTATTCATTCGAATTTTTTTGGAGTTGAAGGGCTACTAGTCATACTACACCCTGGAATATCTGGATCAACTTCCATTTTAGGATTTCGAAAAATTTAATTTTTAAACCCAGTATATAACAAAAAAATTCTAAATTTTAATATTAAAAGACAGTCACAGAACACCAGAACAGGACATATAACATTAAACAACGCACCAAAACCAATAAAAAAGATAACAGTCAACCGATTAATATAAGACAACAAATAATTCAGAAAGTACAAAAATCTATTTTTGAATTTTAGTAAAATTATTAAATTATCGTATTTTTGTGTACGATAGTAAAAATTTATCGTACATCGTACACAATCATGAAATAATCGTATGCGTGCGATAATTATCGTACGGATGGCAACCCTGATGCAGCCTTATACCACGTACCTACTTATCATTTGGCAATACCTACTACTTTGTTTCAAAGGGACACTTAAACTTTGGTTCATGTTTTTTATAAATTCCTATTAGTACGTATATGTTGAATGCAATATGTTTTACAAAAGTTTCCGAAATGATGTAAAGCTTGTTCCTCGATCAGAGATTATTCTAATCAGTTTGCTATAATAAGAAAAGTATTTAATGAGCTTTGTGCATGTTTCTAGAGATTTAACTGGTCTGACTGAGTACAATGTAAGAAATTTACTAAAAGCGTTGACAATTATGAATATATGACGGTAGTTTCCTTTTGTAGGGTTTAGAGGACCATAATTGTCTATATGTATTGTGTGGAATAATACATTATTCTTATTTACAAATTTCAGTAAACTTTCCAGTTTTAGATGAATATACTATACATCTTAGACAAGTATCGATATAAAGTCTTATGAGTTCAGACATATTTGGGAACCATCAGACTCGCTTAATAAACTCAATAGTACGATTTATGCCAATATGGCCCCATATCGTCTTGACATGATCTAATCACATGGTTACACATTTTGGCTGGTAGGTACATAAAATAATACGGTGTTGGTGAGTTGCGGCCCGATCCCTAAATAACGTACGAATTGCGGCCTGTGTTTATGAAAAGGACGTGCGAGTTGCGGCCCGTGTTTATAAAACAGACGTACGAATTGCGGCCACATTTTACATTTTATTTATCACTTCATATCAGCCTATTAGAGTTACCCAGAAGACACCACGAGGAGGTTGACTGAGTCGTCTCCCAAAAATTTGTATTTTTTTTTATTTATGTAAAAATGGCAAAATTTATGGTAAAATTAATTTTAATATTTATGTAAAATATGTAAAAATGGCAAATATTCATATGAAATATTTATTGGTTGGGCAAAAACTTAAAACTTAATGATTTGACGAAATCAAACTGCTCTATTTTTTTTTGTGCTAGCTTTGTCATCTGTTGTCTTATAAATGCTTCTTTTTCACATATTTTCTTCGTTTTTATTCCATTGCTTCTACATTTGATATACGTTTCTGATTGAATTTCTACTAACACATCAATAAAATTATAGATGTTAGGATGACTAGAGTAGAACGATGAATTTAGGTGTGAGTGAAAACTTTCACAGCCGTTAGTGGTACGGTTACAGCTAGCAGAGAACTGTGCCCAAATATTTGGGGGAAACATAGCATCCGGGGATATATAGTTTTCGAAAACATAGTCGGTAAATTTTACAACCCGATCATCTTTTGCGGGCAGTATTGCTAAAAAGTCGTCCGTGAAACAATCAATGACGTTGTCAGAATCCAAAAATGGCAAACCAAAAAAAATTTTTAAAAAATAACTTTCATCTGTATTTGTGTTATACATTTTCGTGAGTCCTAAACTTTAAATTTTCCTCCACCAACTTTGCCCTAGGTGAAATCGACATCCTCTTATTTTAGCATTAGGGTAGACTTCCGCTACAGCACTGTGGATAGCTTGTTCAAAATCTATAACAACTTCAGTAGGAGAGCACGTTAGACCAATGGACATGGAATGGCGAATTAAATGTTGAAATGCACACTTGTAGGTGGTATTACACTTGTCGGGTAGTAAAAAAAACACTAGTGGTAAATATATATCATTTTTTAGGCCATGGATGGTAAAAAGTTGATAAAAGTGTTTAGGGCAGCTTTTGAAAGTTCCATCTACGTAAAATTTATTTACATCGCACAGCACTTTTATGTTTTGTGTAGTAGAAAAACCAATTATAAAATTTTCTTTGTCGTTGATAAACAAAAATGGCTCACTTATATTAGTTTTGATATTCATAGACTCCAAAGCAGTATGTAATTCTTTAATGCATTTTGGCAGAGGGGGGTGTACAAATGAACGGGCACGATGAACATTGTGTCGAATTAATGATAAATCATTCGTTGTCAAAGTCGATATATCGCCTTTCTTCAATTCTGAACGAATTAATTTTGAAGGTTTGCAAGAAATGTCTTCTATGGCTTTTCTTTTCAGAGAATTACTTAATATTTGCCTATTCAGGACTTTTTCGTCGTTTTTATTGTGGTTATGATTAGTATTACTGTCAACTATTTTATTTAAAGGAGATAATTTTAAAAAGCACTTACAACTTTTGACACTGCAAGGCCACCGCTGTACATCGTTTTTTAGTGTTTTGTGGAAACGAAATTTGTAGCCGTCGTAGAGAATAATTGGTTTTGATTTTTCACTATTTACAAACTCCATAACGCACTTATAATATAATAATAAATAATAATATAATAAACTGTATAACACACTCAAACAGAATTTTTAGTTTTCGTATATATAGATACTAAGTGGTGAATAGACTAACACTGTAATATTTTTCGTTTGAACTATTGATGTTATGGTATCTACTATCTACTTTAGATAAAATACTGCCGACACTGCCGGCACAAAATTGAAAATAAATAAATTTCCCGGGCCGCAATTAACTTAGTGATAAAATATGACCGGGCCGCAATTCACCGGTCTTCAACACGTAAATTACATGTCGGGCCGCAACTCACCTATAGCCAAATAATAAATGCCCTTTACATTTCCTATACTCCAGTCCATTACGAAGTTCGAATTGTTTATGATCAGAGTTTTCTAGTAATTTAATAATTTCCTTAATCTTATAATCACTACTTTGTCTTATATAAAGTGTCCGATTAAAAGTACAGACTTCAAGAATTAATACATGATTTCTAATTAATTTATCTACATGTTGCATTTGCGTTCCAGACCTATGTTCAATTTGGTAGTCGTATTCTTATTAGATTAACACCCACCTAGCTATCCTTGGATTAATGTCTTTTTTAGAAGGGTCATGGCTACACTATTGAAATCAGTAACAATTTTAAATTTGATTCATTGTAAATAGACAAGGATCTATTAGTCTTTTAATAGAATTAATTATTGCCAACATTTCCAGTTCATAACTATGATAACGGGATTAAACTTCAGTAGTACGGTGACTATAAAAAAAAAATAGGATGAAGTTTACCATCCCCCTAATTTTGCAATAATATAGAACCGAATCCATGGCTGGATGCATCACAATATAATTCTGTTTCAGCAATGGAATTATAAAGAAAAAGTAACGGGTGTT
This sequence comes from Macrosiphum euphorbiae, assembly GCA_949089665.1. Lineage (NCBI taxonomy): Eukaryota > Metazoa > Arthropoda > Insecta > Hemiptera > Aphididae > Macrosiphum > Macrosiphum euphorbiae. The sequence goes on from CARXXK010000002.1 coordinate 23,425,134, forward strand.
CACTTAATTTTGATTTAATTGCTTCAAATGCATTTATTTGATCTTCTCCGAAATTAAAACGAACGTTGCCTTTCAACAATTGATACAATAGCTTAGTCTTAGTCACTAATGCAAAATTAGGAATAAATCGCCTAAAATATGAAACTAAACCGATAAAGCTTTGAGTGCACTAGTACAATTTTGCACGGCTAGTCTTTCATTACTGCTAAATTTTTTGGGTTAGGTCGAATACCAAATATGAATCAACTAGATGGCCTAAATAAATAATTTTGGTCTTGAGAAATTTAAATTTATCCAATCACAACTGTAATTTATATCTATTCATTAATTTAAACCCATGGCTTAAAGTTTTTAACTGGACTTTTAATGTTTTAGTTGCAATGACCATATCATCAAAGTATACTATGACTTTACCTGCTCGGATAAGTTCTCTAGAAAGTAAAAATGTTATTTACATATTATCTTTGGAATTTTCCTAGTCCATAGCACAGTCTAAATGGTATTTTACAATATTCAAACTAGCCCATTGGACAAGTAATAGAAATGTATTTTCTTGATGACTCAACCACTTCAATATGATGATATCCATCCTTAATTTCAATACTAGAAAAATATCTATTTCAACTCATTGAATCAAGGTGGTCATCAATTAAAGGAATTTGGTATCTATCCTTACAAGAGTGTTTATTTATTCCATATAGTCAATACACAACCTCGATTACCCAGCTTTCTTTTTTACTAGCACAATGGGGCTACTATACTCGGAGTCTAATCACTTTTTTTCTAACAATTGATCTATTATCTTTTGCAATTCATTTTTCTCAAAATATGACAGACGCCTGGGTTGAAAATAAAAAGCATCATTATTTTAATTTGATTTCTAATGGGCTACCAACTGTTGCTTCAAGTTCTGTTTGATATTCATTATTCATATAAAAATTATTATATTTATCATAAAATCCAGTCTTGAGATTTTCAGTTGTAGACAAATCTAAATTAAGTTGAATATCATTAGATTCCATGTCCATAGCACTCAAATTTAATATTTAATCGAATGGTATTATATCACTGTTTCAATTCAATTTCAAATTTACTATTGTTTTTTCCAATATAACTCTAGAATGAGATAGAAAATGTCTACCTAACAGACAATCATTTAATTTAATATTTATCGGGTCGCCAATATTAGGTTGATTAATATCTGCATGAATTTGATTTAACACTACTAATTCAGACCCATTTATACCAACAATAAAAGTACTGATTGGATCTATAGGAGACTTAGAATGTAAAGAGAACAATTTTTCTTTTATCAGACTAACTGGACTGCATGTATTTACCATTATATAAAATATTAGATATTATATAAATACCAGCTATTATATTATAATATCAATACAAATTACACATGCAGGTGTTACCGAATCTGACTTGATGCTGAGAATTGGATTGAGTTGAGTTGAGTTGTGATTGATTTTGTGGACAGGAATTTATCTTGTGTTCAGATGATCCGCATTTGAAACAGGAACTTTGTAAACGTTTCGGTACAGTACATGATGGTCATATATGGTCCAATAGCACCGGCTTTTGGTTTGTAATTGTAATTTTAAACAAAAGATTGCCTTGATAATGACTGGCAGTGGCAATGTATATGAGGGGTGAGCATAGTGGGCTGCAGCCCTCCCCCCCGAAATTACAGTCTTTTTAAATAGAATAACAATATATTTTATTAGGTACTATTATAAACTATAATATTTCATAGCCTGTTAAAAATTAACAAATACGAATATATTTGCAAAAATGACATATCATTTGTGTAGTAAATATTCCTTAATTGTAAATGAATCAACACTCAACAGATGTCTCAGTATCAAAATATATGGCATACTGTATTCGTTATTTAGTAAGTCAATGCAAATTATAACTAATGAATTTCTTGGCTTGGTTATGGTTGAACGTGCTTCCGCAGATGCTTTATCCGATTTAACTCTACAATTTTTGAAAGAAATAAATCTTAACCACAAAAATATAATTGGCCTTGAAGTGGATGGAGCTAGTAGCTTGTTTGGCCGTAACCATTCAATTTATACCTTATTGCGTGAAGTGTCTCCTAACTTGCAATTAATAAAATGTGTATGTCATTCACTAAATACGTGTTCATTTAAAGCTTCTAATGTTTTGTCAACTCACTTAGAATTTATGCTTTCGTGAAATAATATTCTGGTTTTCTTACAGTGCACTAAGGAAAATTTAATATGCACGTTTATATGAAACTATAAATAATAAATGTTAGCTGCAATGATCAAAAGCAGCTTGTCAAATTAAGTGCTACTCGATGGCTTCCTTTCTATAATTGTGTTAATGTAGTATTAGAACAGTGGCTGAAATTAAAAACATGTTTTTAAATGGCTGCAACCAATGAAAAGTGTCACAGTGCAAGGACATTAAACAAAATGTTTAAAGCTGATACAAATTTGTTATACTTCACTTCAGACCAATTCTTAAGGATTTTACACAAATGAATTTTGAAGTTTCAATGTAATAATGATGATATTACTGTTGAGTTTAGGATTATGTTTGTAGATCGATCTGGACAAAATATGACTACACTGTTTTTAGTAACAAGTAATATTTACTAAACACATGACTTACACATAAGTAATATTATAATGTAGTACCGACAGTATGCTAAAAGTCGGCCTTATATACAAGTAACCTATTGACCTAAGTCTCACGCCAATGTTTAAAAATATCCGATTCGCTTATAAATATATGGCGTGATTTTGCACATTATTAATAGCAACGATGTTGTTGTTGCACAATATGATGATTCTTTATACAATATTAAATTATATTCAACAATTACTAATGCTTATGGAGAACTAAAACGGTCAATGATGTCTATCGCCAAAAGTTTTATCAAACCAAATGAAATAAGAGACGATGATTATCCTAATATTTTAAATTTATTGGATATTGAACATGTATCAAATGCTCTAAATAATAATCTTGCATTATTACCACTATATTCCATTGATTTTGGTTTTAAATTCTCAGCACTGGCTGAGAAAAAGACTATCAAGCCCGGGAACTGCTAGCTGTAAAATAACGTTGTGGTAAGTAGAGATGGCAAGTGTAGTTCATTTAGGTGAACTAGTTCGTTCGTTCATCGTTCATTAAATTGAACTAGTTCACTGAACGATTGAAATACTTATTGAACGACACATTGGTTTCGTACATCTTAGTTCGTAACTCGTAGTTCTGAACTGAACTAGAAATACCAAGTGTCGTTCAGTAGTTCAGTCGTTCAGTCGTTCTCTGCGCTTGATAACGCTTTATCAGCGGGCGCGCGATGTTACGTAATACAATTAATATATATTAATAAAATAGTAAATAGTAAAAACCATGACAAAATAGATGTTGTCATATTACTATTACATAATCCACATTATGTGGATCATTAATCCATTTGTTGTTTACGCTTTCGCTAAGACATTAATGCCAGGTTAGTGAGCTAATGCCTGATGGTCCCTTAACAAGATGCCCACAATTGGCCCATTACATTTTTAGTGAACCATTAAATTTAATAAATTGTTTATGCAACCCAGCATAAGACTCTTTTATTTTAATTTATTATTTTTTATTCCATCGACCAACTAGTTTCTTCTTAGTAGGTTATGTATGTATTTTTTTAGTTCAATAATCAGTTTGATTTCATATATAATTTTACTACATTGCGTAGTATTATCGAATTCTGAGATTCATCAGAATAAACATACAGAAACAGAATACTGTCCAGATCATCTATGATGGCATGATACACGAGCATTGAATTTTTGGGAGAAAAAATGGAATCATTACAATCCGGCATACATTTATCTGTAAGTATTTAAAATTTTAATATTAATTACTTATTTAAAATTAAAGTAGTGAAAATTTCAAATTATTTATAAGTTTTGGTTTTAAAATAACACTTGTGACGCTTTTCCAGGTTTCATACGACTCCTTTGGTCAGTTATGACGTGTCCAGCCTTACTAAAAAGGCGTTCGCATGGTACAGAAGTTGCAGTGATGCAAAGACGTTTTCTTGCTAGGATGAAGAGACGAGGATACAGAGATTTACGGTCATTCCACCAAGCTAATGGATCTTCATGTTGTCCTATTGGTGGTTCATTAAAATATTTGTCCATCTCTATAATTCCAGCTGCTTGTGGATTTTGAACTGCCCTATGTCTATCAAAGTCTTGATCAAAAGACTTCCACAACAATGACTGACTGGAAGTGGGAGACTTGTGCAACTGTAATATCTGTACTGACTATTGTATTCGGTAAAGATATTGTACATACTGTAGCTCTCAGCAAAGACATAGCATTGGTTAATCGTCTTTCACTGGTATTAGAAAATGCTAGTTTTTTGAACCTTGGGTCAAGTAATGCACTTTGAGTGACCAACTCATTTTCTTCGTATGTCCTCAAACGTGTCATTATTTCCTCCTTAAGTGAATCAACTAATTTTGATACCTCTAATGGTAAACTTGCATCACCTTCATATTGTATCATTGATTGAGTCATGACACCAATAAAAATTATAGCAGTAGATAAAGTTAAATATTTATCTACACTTATCTCCTTCGTAACTTCATAGAATATTTCCAACACGTCAGCTGATTTTTCCACAATTGACCATTCCATTGGTGTTAATACTGGGACATCTACCTAAAGTTTAATTGTAAAGAAAAATTACTGCATGAAAATTGCAATTAAAACAAATCTAAGTACTTGAAGCACAGCAATTGTTGATACAACAGCATCCTTGACCCTGATTATCCTTCTTAACATATCGTAGGTGGAATTCCACCGGGTTACAACATCTTGCTTTCATTTAAGCACTGGCAATCCCATTTGTTCCTGTGTGGCATGTAACTTGGACAAAGCATGATGACTACGTTTAAAATACTCTACAATCGATTTGATCTATGGTATGAAATTAAAATATTAATATTATGATGAAATTGAATTAATTGTTTTACTGTAAAAACCTTATGCGTTACAGGTTCAATGTGCTTAAGTGACTTTTGAACAACCAAATTCAATGAATGGGCAAAACATGAAATATGTCTATAACCAGTCTGTCTTACACCAGACATGACATTAGAAGCATTTTCGCTTACTACGGCTGTCCCAGGTCCTGGTTATTTCTTTAAGTAGGTCACCGATGTTTTGAGCAGTATGGCGATCACTAAATTCAGTGCAATCAAGACAATACGATTTAAATTCCATATTTTCATTTAAAAAATGGGCTGTTACTGCCATAAAACTGGTATTGTTAACAGATGTCCAACAATCGGTAGTAAGGCACACAGCTACTGCTTTTTTTATTTGCTCCAAGACAACATCTTTAGTTGACTCATACAACCTAGGTATCAAACTATTGGATACTAGGTTCCTACTTGGCAGTATATACCCAGGGTTGAGCATTTGGACAAATGTTTTGAACTCAGAATCCTCAACAATAGAAAATGGGTAATACCTAATAACATAATTAACAATATTATATACATTTATTTAAATATAATACATGTAAATTAAGTACGCTTTATATTACTTTTTGACAATCATTTTCGCTAATTGTTCTTCAATAATTTTTTTCCTAGGAGCAGTAAGAGGTTTCCTTATCTGAACAAAATCATTCATCGATGTCTGTGAATTCAAACCCCGAATTTGTGCCCTAAAACTGTTTAATACTGGTGGAATTGCACTAGAGGGACCCGGTTGTGATGCATCAATTTGTTGTTCAGGCTGTTCAGGAACTTACTGAGTTGACTCTCTTTCAGCTGGATCATCGATTGGTCTGCGCTCTAAGTATTATACATATCTAAGTCAAACTTTTTATGTTTTTTAAGAATTATAACAGTAATTTAAATATATTTATATAATTAATGCATTTTTAATTTAGTCATAAGAAAATATTGTTTTTAGTTTTAGTAATAATGTCACTAACTTGCCTATTGCAGTAATCTGAAAGTATAACTAATATTTAAAATACAACTTACTGTTGAACTATATACAAATGTATATGATAATAGCAGGGATGGGAAACCGCCGGCCTGCGTACCATTTTTAACTGGGCCGTGATACATTTCAAATTATTTTATAAAAATATAAAATGTTAGGATTTTTATTATATTTATAAAATGATTAAAACCGATAACATATTGTAAAACAAAGATCTCTTAATATTATACTATTTATAAAGGCATAGTTAACATAGCTTCTTTTTTTTTTTTGCTTTCGGTGTTCTCGGGCTCACTAGACTTGAATTATATAATTGTCATACTATGCAAATACTATACTATGCGAATATAATGTTCGATGCTGCGATGTAAAACATACAAATTATTGATTAACATTTTGTGTAATTGTGTAAATCACGGTCTTAGAAGATAAGGTCGGTTAGACTTATTTTGAGGTTAAGAACAATATTTATATGGCATTCGGGGTTATTTTTGTGGACTATATTATTATACTATTTTCTTCGACCATATAAACTAGTTGGTTTATAATAAACTAGCTAGTTTATATGGTCGTTATTTTAAACTTACTATTATAATGCCATAGCCTCAAAAAAAAAATCTGCAGGGCAGCCCTCAATTATATAGCTGCCAAATTTTGAAATGGATTTGCCTCACTAAGCGGAATGCTGATAATGCATAGTTGTCCGACCTTATCTTCTAAGACCGTGGTGTAAATTAAAAATTGTTATTGGCTATATTGAGCTACCTAACTAATCTGAGATAATGGCTATTTTGGGCGACCTGACCTCGCTCTACTGGCTATACGACTAAAACATCATCTGGCAACCCTGATTTATACAGAGGCGGCTTGATCATGCATTTTGAGGTTCACGTTTGGGGTGGGTGTTATTTTAATAGGTAGGTACTTCAGTACTTGGTCTTGGTAATCAATGTACGGTATAGCCGTATAGCTGTATAGGTAATATATGGTTAATTTGTTGCTAACAATAAATAGATACAATCGCACACATTAACAATCAATTTATGAAGTTATAAACAGCTTTATGACGAAAAAATAGTCACATAAAGTATGAGACAATGTGACATTATTTTGTTATTCGAAAATCGCCATCAATTTCGTACTAGAATTTTTTTTTTTTAAATTTAAATTAAGCCTCGGCAACAATGGCCATTGGCAACAATGAGTTTAACTCTAAATTATTTACATGTTATATAATTTACATATTAAATACTATTGATAAGGTTGGACTTAGTAATAAAGGTTATTATGAGTCTTATGTTGTCTGGGTGGAGGGCTTCTGACAGAATGTTTGAGATGCCTGCTTCCCGTCTATCCGTTTCGTATGAAAGACATTCAGTTATGATGTGTTTGATTGAGAGAGGAGTACCTAGAATTGTATTATAATAATATTGTTATAACTGAACTCACTACTCTCTAATGTGAAATTGGCTGAAATGTATTCACTTATACTGAATTCAACAACAGATGTGTCAATGTCAAAGCTCGATCAATTTGCTTTTGTGTGTAAGTGTATTGTACAATTGATGTGTTCATAAGAGAATGATTAATTTGTGTTGGTAAAACTGTAATTTTAACTGGAAATGAGACGTACTTATAACTTATTTTGTAAAGTATGTGAAAAATATAACTTAAATTGAAGGCAAAATTTAACAAGCTATTATGATGGTGCATCTAATATGCAATGATTTGTTAAAGGATTACTCTCATTAATACAAAATGACGAGGAAAATGCAATACAATTTGTATCATATGGGGTTGTTGATTCCTGTGAAGCAATTGAGTGTGTACACTTTTTTGGTACAATTAGTAGTAACATTTTTAGGTAAGTTTTTGTACCTACTAATATAACATTTTGGTAGGTGGGTGGGTGGTATTAACTATTCTTGAACCACCAACTGAAAAATGTCAAACCTCCTCTGACATGAAGCAGTAGCAAACTTATCAATTTTCAACGGACAAGATTTTGTTAAAGCTTAATAATAAATAATTAAAAATGTACATGAACAACATACAATATTATGTATTTTTTCATGTTTTTCCTATATTTAATATTACATTTTTATTAAAGCGAAGTGTATCATTGTAAAGTGTTATGCAGTTGTATGTTCTTTATGATATTTTGGTATAATTTAACTTGCTGTGCCAAAAGATGTAGAAGAAGATATTTTTATTGAATCAATACAGTTTATATATTACCTGTATTACCTGCAGTGTTCGGATTAGATAAGTATTTTTGTATCTAGATATAGATAAAGATAATGCAACTCAAATGTATCTAGATATAAAAAAAGATACAATTTTTTTTTAAATGGTTTTAAAATAATCTGACCAAACAATAAAGTTTTTATTTTATTATTCTATTTACTGTTGCCATACAGTCTACAGCATTATATCTATACCTAGCTACATTATATTATAGTATGGTACAGCCTAACACAGATTAAATGTGCCATGTATTTTTTTATTATATTTATGTACCTATAAATTATTATTATTTGTTAATAAAATAACAAATAAACCGCTCATGCCTCATTGTAAAGTCATACAAATAAATAAATAAATGAAATAACAAATACAGAACAGTATACCTAACCTGTACATTTACATAATGTCATAATGAATAAGAAAGTATCACATTTTTGGAATTAAATATTAATATTATTAATGTTATTGTTATGATAATAAAAATTATCATTTAGAATTTTAATTGTAACTATAATAATTAATAATTAAATTATAAATAAAATATTTACTGTGTTAAATTCAATTTATGTACGTATATCCATAATTCAAAAATCAAAATATGTTATTAACTACAGATTTTAAATTTAGGAATATTTTAGTTGGGCACTAGGAACATAGGTAATAATTATTAATACTTATTTTAATGAAAATCAAAATTTAATCTTAATAAATAATTATACATTTTTTTAAAAATAGATAGCTAACTGGTTATACGTTTATAATAAAATTGATAATTTTGAAACGTTCATAATATAATAATGATATAAATGAATATATACTAACAAAGTAACAAACTAAATTAAACATACCTACTTGAATACTTAAGTTGTGAATTATAATTTAACAGGAGATAATTTAAAAGGAGATAATTATATAATCTTAGTAATTAATAATAGAAACGTGGAGTATTAAAAAGTATATTAAAAATCTACATTTAAGTCAAATGTAATTAACAGTTGTGATGTTTTTCAAATGAAAAAAAACATGGAGATTTAAATTGTATATAATCTACATGTATCTACATATTATTAAATGTAATGAACTTAAAATATCATTTATTTTGATTACACCTACAGCATAATAGCATTTCAAATACTGTGTCACTGAGTCTATTCCTCCTAGGAGTTAATATTTGAGAACCACTACTGAATAGTCTCTCAACAGGAGCAGACGATGGGAGGGACGTATTATACTTTAAAAAAACTTGTTTGACTATGGGAAAGTTATCTAATAATGATAGTTCTTTATTTTTACAGTCCAAATAAGAAAGAGCTTGAACACTAGCCAAATTATTTTTTTCCCTTCTGTTTTTTCCTACAGTATCTCCAGAATTACATCCTTCAAAATCATCATCAGCCCCATTTAGAATATTATAGAATTCATTATCACTAGCACCATCATGCTCATCTTCAGATGCATTTTCGGTGACTTTTTGAACTACATTTATTTTATCACATTCAGAAAGAAATAGTTGCTTACATAATTTTTTATATCTTACAGGCACCCAATTAAGCTTGAAATTAGGGTGACTGATAGAAGCTAAGATAAAAGTTTTACTCTGGGGGGTTTCTAGTTTATAAATATAATCAAACCGCTTTTCAAGACTTTTGATAACTAATAAAGATAATGGTCTACAATGTGTTAAATGCGAAGTTTGTATCAACCTGAGTCTTAATGCGATTATTGTTGGAGCTACATAACCCAAGAAAATGGATTTCTCCCCTTGTAATTTATCGAGGGCTAATGCTAAAGGTTCCATAACTAAACAGTATTCTTCAAGAAATTTCAATTCAATAATTTTTAATTTATTTATTTTCAACTCATCAAACCCACACAACAATTTTTCTTTGTTAGCTAGAATTTTTTTAACTGCATTAAACATAGAATTCCATCTTGTCATGATGGGTACTGGAAATTTGCAATTGCAGATATCATAAATTTTGTCTGATGCAACAGAACTCCTACTTATAATATTCCAAAATGACTGTAATTTTTCAAATACAGATTTTGATATTTTTTTATATGATATATCAGAAATTTTACTTATGTCAGAAGTGGCAATCAAGCTTAGTGTATGTGCAGCACAAGTTAAATGTTCTGGTAAACTAATATCAACATCATACTCATTTATTAGTTCATTAGAATCTAAAAAAATGTTTGATAATTCAACAACATCAACATTTGAATTTGTGCCATCTACCTCAGATCCTATGTCAGAACTACTTTCATCAAAATTTTCTAAAGAGATTGTTGTTGGTGCTACATTTTGTTTTTGTGACTGCATAGAAAATGTTCGAAAAGCTTTTCCAAAATTGGAAGCGTTATCTGTCACACAATGTGTAATTTTAGAATTTTTAATATTAAATGTTTTTAGAATTTCAATGATACCTTTTGCAATGTTTAAATATGTATGGCTACCCTTGACACGTCTACATCCTAATACATAAGAGCATCTATTATAATTGTTTTCATTAATATAATGACAAGTCATGCCAAGGTAACTCTTATTATTACAAGACCATATATCAACAGTTACACATATAAAATATTGATTAGATATTAATTCAGTTAGATTTGCAACGTAGGATTTAAACCTTGGTATCAATTCTCTCTTCATAACTTTGCTGTCTGGAAGATAAAAGGCATCAGTTATACCAGTTAGACCCATAATTAAATTCCTAAAGGCTACTTTTTCACAAGTTACCAGAGGTCTCATCTCATCTATAATATAGTCAAACACCAAATTGACAATCTATAAAAAAAATTAAACAAGTTGATTTTAGAGTTATTTATATAGAGTTATTTATCCTCAATTATGAACTAGGTTACTGAAACTAAAAAAATATACTTACAGTTTGTTATGATATTTGCTTTGGTTGGAATATTTGAGAGTAGAGTAATTTCAATTGTTTGTTCGAAAAATTTGCTAATGTTGATTCGCCTTTCTCACCTAATGAATAATAAACAATAAAATTAATATATACATAATAATAATGGCATAAGTATAGCAACAATTTCTGTTGAAAAAATTGGATATTTTTGTATTTATATTATTCATTATGACACTAACAATAGTTGGAATATTCAAAATCGCTTTGATCATTTCCTAGTAAACTTATTGATCAATCATAATCCGTTTTCAAAATTAAAATCTGTCAAACCAAATTCTTCCAGTTTTGTCTTGCTTATTGGTCTAAAAGTTACTTTTTTTTCATTGACTGTAGCCCCATCTAGCTCCCTTAAGGTTTATTTTATGATACTGAATTTAAATATATTGAAAAGCATTATAACAAACAAAATTAATTTTTAGATTGGTCAAATCTACATTAGTTTTGACTTTGACAAAACCTGCTGCAGCCTCCTTAAATATTTATTTTTCAAGATCACTCATAATAACTGTTAATTAATAACAAAGTATTATGAAATAATAAAATTAATTAGACATTAATACCTAGTAATAATTTGTAAATGGTCATATTCATATACCTATCTATTTCTTTATTATTTTTATTATTCGTATATACTAATATTAACCACAAAACAGTTTTATTTTATTAACCTACTTGTACATAATAATTTATTTATCTTGCCAATATGGATCAATTATTTGAAATGTAAACCTTGAATATTATTATTGAATTAAATTATATACATTTTGCATTATTTGTTTAATTCTGGTAATTTAATAGTATTCATTGTATTGGGTAAAACACCTGTTTTATTATAATAATTAATAAATAAATAAATAATAACTACATAGGATTAGCATACATACCTTAATATGTTTTAAAAAGTTTCCTGTGGAATTGATTTGCCCATGTATTGTTTTATTGCACGATTGACAATCAGCAGTCAATTTATTATCAATAATTGAAATAACTTTATAAAATGTACCGTCAAACAAATAATTATTTGTAATTTTATCAATTTTTTGAGCTGAATTTGAACTAGTCGAAAGATTGTGAACCATTGATTCATTTAAACCAGGTGTGGCCGGTGAAGGTATATCGATAGCTTCTTTAATACATTTTTTATTATTTTCAGAACTTGTAACTAAAAATCGCTTCATTATGAATTAGTATCAACGTTTAACAATAAACAAACAATTTTAATAGCGTTTAGCAGTTGTTCTTCTTTCGCAACGACAAATGTCAAAATATAAAAACGGTAACGTAATAAACTGTTGAGTGCAAACTGAGAATAAGTGATATCTGACCACTGACTAAAGAGTAAAGATGACAATCGAGAAACGGAGCCGACCGCGACAGTTGCATAATCGATCAAACCTCGGATCAAATTATAAATAAAACCTAAAATACGCCAAAATATGCCTATTTGAGTATTTGCGTGTCGCCTTTGGCAGTGGGGGGCTTCGGCAACCGGTTTTTATCTAAGTTGTAAACTTGTATCCACGGACTACGATATATTAGTATTATATATATATATATATATTATGATATTATCTTAGTCCGTCGTTATAACTATAATGTAATTGAGGGGTTCTTTTCCAAAACAACCTATTTCCAAAAACATGATTTTTCAGAAAGACCAATTATCTATTACAACATTATTGAAAGTTTAATATTTAATTGATCTATGAGTCTAAATGTAGAATTAAAAAATTAACTCATTTTTTAATTTTAATTTAATGAAAAGTTAATTCTTATACCTATTTTTAATAATTTTATACATCTATTTTGTGCAAAACGTACCATTTCCTGGAAATAGTCAGCTTTCGAAAAAACAAAATGGAAATTGTCTGTTTTGCACAAAAATGGTTATTTTTTTCCAAAACTTCCTATTTCCGGAAATTGTTCATTTTAGTAACATTATTGTTTTACAAAGTAAAATAATCCCATGGATAAGACATATTATGCTTTAAGTCTTAAAATTTAGGTATGAAATCAAACTTAAATTATGAATACACTTAACAAATTATTGAATATTAAATGTATATTTTTTTAAGTGTAATAAGACATGGCATTATTGCAACAAATGACAATTTATTATAATTTTTTTTACAATACTATATTTTATTGTTCATCTTCAATGTAATATGGTGTACTTTCTTCATCTTCATTAAAAGCATTATCTTCAATAGTTGTTTGTAATAAAATATCATCATAAAATTGTTTTGCGTCAGGGGGTATGGTAAAAAATTTCATTAGACCAGACACATCAATCCTTTTAGCATCCTTGACATGACTTTGTTTTGGTAAAAGTTCCAAATATTCACCAAAAACTTTGAGATCAGCATTTCTTTTTAAAACATTTACTCTTACTGGTGTATCAGTGTATGATGGTGATACTCCAACAGTTTTTAATCCTTTTATGTAAGAAAAGCATTTTTGTTCGGTAGATTTAAAACCTAAGATTGATTTTAATAATTTTGAAGCTGCATTTTTGTAATTATATACTAAAAAATCTTTGCCATAAACCAAGACTGTGGATTCTTATTTCTTCTTTAAACACTTCATAGTATTGATTTGGTGATACAATGTTCTTGTAATAAGTCAATATTCCTATCAGTATAAAATATTAGTGTTTGTTGTATACGTACTAATAAAATATGTTATTAATAGACGTCATATTGCTGGGAGGCCAAGTTTGAGCATTCTTATCTCAGTAAATATACAACACATGATAACGAAAAATGTTTTGAAACGTTCCAAATGTTGTCTTGAAAATTAAAACGTTTTGCTCCACTAGGTTTGTTTATAAATGTTATCAATATTATAAAGATAACATTTTTTAAAACTTTTAAAAATTCGACTTACGGAAATCGGCAGTTTTGATAAAAAACAAATATTTTGCCTATACTTATAACATATGGAAATAGGCATAAAAAATAAAAAGTGTTTAATCTGTATATTAATTACGTTGGAAATAGTGCATTTTGCAATAAATGGAAATGGTTCATTTTGAAAAAAACTATTGATGGAAATAGGAAGCTTTGAATCAAATGGCAACATTTATATCGAGATTTAACGAGGAAATAGTGCATTTTGTCAAAAAATAATCACGCCATTCGATTTCTCGTATTTTTCTACATATATTTCCATGTAAAACTCAATTTGGTCGAAAATGGAAATAGGCAGTTTTGGAAAAGAACCCCTCAATTAGGTATATAAACAGTCCGTGATAGTCGATAAACATTGGACGATCATAATTCACACTCCACAGACCAAAATAAACCAATAACTGCATTAACTGCAATATCCATTCCCAGAATAGTACATTGCGGGCTACGGGCTATGGCATGCGATAACGGGAAATAACTAATATTAATAACACAATCGTTATTTCATATTTGTACATGTTATTTAAAAATTTCATTATTCATAAACTATAAACTTAGTTTGAGAATCTGAATCTGAATAAAAAAATGCGTTTGTACAATTTCGCGATTTTTATCAATAAAAAATCTATCTAGATGAATCCATTTAGATTAGTAAAAAAAATATCTAAGATGACCATTTAGATACCTTGTAACTATTTATCTAGATAAGATAAAAGATGAACAAAAAAGTATCTAGATATTCATCTAGATAAGTCCGAACACTGCCTGTATGTTTGAAAGAAAATATAGCCAGTCTACATGTTTAATTCACGATTTTTTATACTGATAGATAGATAACCATATTGCCTATAATATAAATGTTAATTCAATTTTTATAATTCTTCCGATGTTAGTTCTGAATCTTGTAGTCTGAATATTAATAATATACACAGAAATTAAAATAATTAAAATTAAAATCTACACAACAAGCATGAAGCATTCTAAACTTATTTTATTTGTATAGATAATATTTTAATAAAAGAGTTTTTTCATTTTATCATGGTTGTTGATGAAATTACAGCCATATGTATGACTGCTATAGCAGTCGTGTCCGTTAATGTGTTAATAAAAGCTCATTTAAAATATAAGTGCAGTGCGATGAAGAATAACAATATACAGAAAATATTGAATAATGAAATAATAGTAATTTAGTAATTATATACTAGAACAGTGTATTTATAGGTACATTTTACTTATTAAAATACAAAATATTTAAAAAAAACCTTACCTTAACATATTATACAGGGTGTATCTTATGTCATTGTACATGGGGTTTTTTTTTTTTAACTATTATAGAACAATAATATGGAATATTTTTAACAGGACATTTTTTTTATTACAATTTCAACATTTTTAAACAGGTGTACCAATAGCCAATTCAACTTTATTTTTTCAAATTGTAACCACTATATTTTTTAATGGATTCTGGTAAAGCTTTTTTTCCTGAAAATTTTGATAGTCAAATCATAAATTTTGTTTCTCTAGTTTATTTACTATGGTCTATGGTCCTCTAAAGATTAGTAAAATATCAATATGCATTAATACTTTTAATTGGTATAGGTTTAATTTACAAGACCTAAAAAATTTTTTCTTTTAACTACCTTTTGATAAGCTTAAATAGTTGAATCGGCAATCTAATGACACGCTACAAAAAATAAAAAAAATTAACAAACAAAATTGTTGGCAAACATAGATCGTTATTTTTATTTTAACACACGATCATAAAAGTCAGTATTATTACTAATTACTTTTATCATCACAGTTACTTTTCTTACAATATCGTAAATTTGGATTATTTATTAGGTGGCTAAGGTAATAATGGTAAATTGGTTCAAACCTATGGTCTAAATTTCAAGTTTATACCACTACAAAAAGAGTACCACAAAACATTTCACTTTTTTCATTGCACAATTTTTTTTAACCCCGTACCTATGACTTATTATAATGTCAACAATCGAATACTATTTACCAATTTACCATAGCATAGTTGTAGTCAATAATTCATACAACCATTACCACGAGTTAATTCTCTGAATTTTTGCATCCTCAATCGTAACCGAAACCAACGAATTTTTACCACGGTTAACCGTGTACATAGCATATTTCTAACGGTAGTTGTAATGGATGTGTTATATTTGAATACAATGATAAACCATTGTATACGAAAAACGATTCTGCGCGGTTAGCGTAGTCCTTATATTATTATTATTTTTTTTTCGTTGCTATGGTGATAAACAAAGCGTTAGAAATTAAAATCCTATTTTTAGCGGATTTACGTAACTTGTCGGTAGTTTTTCTCGACGCTACTCTTAAGGTCCGTACAGACCAAGCAACATTTTGTTGGCAACACGTTGTCAACATGTATCTCAGCAACTGGTTAAAAGTTGACGGATACACGTCAATGTTGGGCGGCATGACAAAGAGATTTGTTGCGTGTTGCTAGTATCTGAGTTTTCCAATCGAAATGGAAAACATCGCTCAGTATGGACGATGTTGTCAACAATTACTGTCATTGATTTGTACACACGTTCACATATCGTTAAGTTAGTTTAGTTGTACTTTTTAATTTTTTGCATAAAAATGTTGTGGTCAAAAGAGCTCGTAATAGAACTCATTGAAATGCTGAAAGCTGCCCCTGCCTTGTGGGACATACAATCCAAAGAATATCGGGATAGAAACTTGAAGTTTGATGAAACGTCCAAAATAGCATCTCACTTCAAAACAAATGTGGATGAAGTATCAAGGAAAATTAAATCCCTAAAAACTCAGTTTAGCCGGGAACGGAAGAAAATGGAGAAAAAAGTAAAAGTGGAGCTGCTACAATTTCGGAAGATAATATATGGTTTGGGTATAATATGATGAAGTTTCTCGTGGAAAATAACATTTCTAAAGGCAGTCGCAGTACAATTGAGGTAGGTATCTAGTAGTTAAAAAAAAGTGAAGTAGTAGTTTAAAATTGAATTTATTTTACTTACTTACTAAATCAATAAATACTATTTATATTATAATTTGTTTATTTATAATAAATAAACTAAATTGTATTATTGTAAACTTAAAAATTATTGCCATCAAAAATGTCTATATTTTTGTCGATGTCGTTATCGTAATATTGAGACATAACTATAAATAACTTAAAATAATTATAAACCTACAAGCAACCATTTGTGGTTTGTTCATGTAATCATGTGTATTGTGTACGTCATACGACGGTTGTTATTATTATTGCATAATCACCCATCGTGATACAAATAAAATAAGAAATAACACTAATATAAAAATAATTTATTATAAATATTATGAAATATTTTTATTGTTAGCAAAATAATTTTTTAAACAACAAAGACTATATTTTTTACCTTATAGTGTTAAATTTTAAAATTAATTAGTCAATTAAATAAGATTAACAATATAAATATAATAAAAACTATATTTGATTAAATTGACAATGTAATAAGAAACCATTAACTACAATAATAATCATAGCCCAGAAAATTTATGCAAATCTATCTTGCCACGGTACTTTTCCTTCTTCTGAAATAAAATATTTGGCGAATTCTTTTCTGATTTCTTTAGCTTCTTGAGAAGCATTTCTTGGGATGCGCTGTAAATCAAGTAAACTTCCCTCAGTTTCTGCTCTCCATGATCCAGGTGTTATTGAACCAGTATCTAAATCTTCACTATCAAATATGCCAGGTGGTGTGTACTGACTGTGCATTTCGTGTTAAAAAGTTATGTAGAGAAATGCAAGCAAGTACTACACTTTCAACTTTCTTTGGGTGTAATGGAATAGGCTTTCTAAATACTCGGAAAACAGTCGCCAGCAAACCAAACACATTCTCAATAATCCGTCGA
Organism: Macrosiphum euphorbiae; assembly: GCA_949089665.1. Classification (NCBI taxonomy): domain Eukaryota; kingdom Metazoa; phylum Arthropoda; class Insecta; order Hemiptera; family Aphididae; genus Macrosiphum; species Macrosiphum euphorbiae. The sequence goes on from CARXXK010000002.1 coordinate 23,443,126, forward strand.
GCTCTACTTAATCGATAGTTAAACGCTCTTTCTTGGGAACCTTTTGGATATGGACCTGGGAAGGGCTTCATAAGGTTTGTGTTTAATGAAAATGCATCATCTGCTACCAATACGAAAGGAGTAACTTGGCTTTGAATTTTCTCTGATAAGCATGTCGGTTTTGGAAGTTTTAACTCATTGTTTATAAGTTTATTATAAAATGTTGTATTTGCAAAAACACCACCGTCAGAAATTCTGCCCTGGCATCCCACATCGGCATAAATAATACGATAGTCAGCATATGCTATAGCCATCAATACGATACTAAATGTGCCATGATAATTATAATATACACTTCCGCTGTTCTCTAGTGCTTCTATCTGTACATGTTTCCCATCGAGTGCACCAATGCAATGAGGGAAATTCCATTTTAAGCAAAATCCATTTGCTACTTCACGCCAACCTTCTTCCGACCGTGGTATCTGCAAAATTAATAATACAATATCATACTTATATATATTACGCATATATGCAATATAGTAACCACAGTTTTTATATTTTAGAAACAGCCAAATTCAAAATTCAATTTTGTCAAAAAACTGGTTTTGCGTAAAAATTCCCGTTTTTCAATATTTTTTTTTGTTTTTCACGAAGCATTTAAAAACTACTGAACATTTTTTACTCTTGCCCCCCCCCCCTCCTCCCCAAGTAAAATATAAATTCACTTTGCTACCCGAAACCACCCTTGATTTTTAAGATTGATGAACTGTATAATATATATAATATATATGTATATATACCTAACCATTAATAAACATAAATCCATCTTTACGCTTAGAATCTAAAATTAACACAAATCATGTTTAATAGGAAAACTCAGAAAAAGAGACTGAAAACTACGATGATGATGACTTAAGTATTTCATCCATCGAACACTGTGAAGAAGTTCAAACTCTACATGAAAGTTATCCTTGTATAGCCAATACATCAACATCTTCGCCTATAAGACGAGCTTCATCAGAAGTAAAAAATAAATTAAAAAGAAAAACAAATAATGATGTCAGAGTGGATGAAGCCTATAAATTCATGCGAAGTGTACAAGAAAATATGAACGTAAAAGATGATTTTTCAGTTTATGGGGAAAACGTAGCCAACAGAATTCGCGGTGCGAATCAAAATGTGCGAGCTATATCTATTGCCAAAAATCGCATAGATAATATACTTTTCCAGTTAGAAATGGGCGCTTTTTCGGTATCTGAAGAGGAAACATATGGTGCAAGACAACATTTGTATCAATTTCCATATAATATCAATAATAGATACTATCCAGAAATGAATACTTCGCAAGCAACACCTACGCATTCTTCAGATTATCAGATATCAGTGTGTACAACATCCTCATCTCCCTACCCATCACCGTCATCTGTGCCAAGTCAGCCAATGCATTCTTCCCATACACTACAACAGCCCTCATCTCCCTATCCGTCACCGTCATCTGTGCAAAGTCAGCCAACGCATTCTTCCCATACACTACAACAGCAAAATCAATCAACACCAATGCAGTATCAACCGCAAACTCAGACACAGATAATTTGGCAATCACCAGAATCTCAACAGCCTCAATCACAAATTGCTTTTCCACAACAAAGTAGTGACATTGCAGAACTTAATGAATATCTTGTCCGCAGGGCCAATTCTAGATAAAATAATATTAGTAAAGATTCTACTTTTAAGTAGTATTGGTACATATATTTTTTTCAAGAAATTAATTTGTTTAGTTTTTCCTTTTTCTAAATAAACAATAACTATGTAAAAACATATATTACTTTTTAAATTATTATAATTATTATTATTATTATTAGTTTCTAATTATCTACTTACTTGACAATATCCTTTTAGAACTTCGAAGATTGCTTCGCATACTTCAGGTACAATTGTAGAAATTGATTGCTTCGATATCTTAAACAGGTACATAAGACTAGTAAACGAATCTCCTGTGGCTAAATATCGCAAAGTAACCGCTAATCTTATTGATGGCGGAATAGCGGCACGGTAGTTTGTATTTTTTTTCGAGATCTTAGGAGCTACCAAACGGAGAAGTTCTTCAAAATCAGATTTAGTTAGTCTAACGAAATTGCGGAATGAACTGCCGTCATTTAAAAGTAATTCAGACATTAAGTTGTCACCATAGCTTATCCCATTTTTTAAAAATTTTCTCTGCCACCATCTTCTTTTTCTTACTTTACCATGAGTAGCTATGATGATGAATGCAGCACTAACACCAGCAGCAGCAGTTGTCAGATCCATTTAGTATTTGTTTAAAATAAAGTATTTATTTTTTAAATATTTTTATATTTTAACTTTCACTTTCACAAGTACAACTTCACACTACAACTACAACAGACGGATGTGGACTGTTGACGCGCAACTATTATTTGGTTTGAACGTGCCACACTGTTGACAACATGTATCTAGATACATGTATCTGAATCCGACAAATTTGTTGTCAACATTCGGCAACGTGTTGCCAACAAAATGTTGCTTGGTCTGTACGGACCTTAAAACTACTTGGAAATTTCAAGTATTTCAAGTGTGTTACTGAACTCCTCCTAAATGGTTGGACTAATTCTGAATGCCGAGTCTGTCGACCAATATTTCCTCCTCGTCCACGAATACGTGTCATCGTGATTGTTTTATGTACCATGTACGTGAGTATAATACGCTCAATATTTACGTAATTGTGATGCATAACACAGCGAAAAATTAAATGCATTGAATGAATACACTGATTTCACGGCAACCAATAATTATTATTATTATAGTTTTAAAACCCACGGCAACCTTTTATAAACAAAAATTTCCACCATAAATCTCTTAATCCCCGTTTGAGCACATCCCCTGGTTGGACATAGGAGGATGATTTGTGTTATTCTGATGATAAGCTATATTAATTTAAAGTTTCATAAAAATCAATTCAGTAGTTTTTACGTGAAAGAGTAAAAAAGTCACAAACTTTCGCGTTTATAATATTAATTAATAGAATTATAACATTTTATAAAATAAATATATTATAATATCAATTACTATTGTTTTAATTATTATATTTTGTACTGATTATTTTAATTTCATTATTTTACTGTGTATGAATTACTATACTGTAATTTATTATTATAATCTGTCAATTTTGTAATTATTTATTATTTCTTCTCCTTCATTCATACCTGGTGTTAGTTGTAGTAATATTGTTAATGACAAATTGTGACAACTCACTCTGTGTAATAATATAATTGTGTGGCTTTCGCCACACGAGATACCATGCACTTATTATTATTATTATTTTTCGTAGTTAGTTTTACGCTCTGATGCATTAAGTCTTACTCTATTGTTGTTTTTATTGATATTATTGTTTTTGCTAAATGTTTTATTGAACAATTATTTAAACATTGCTTATCGTCAATTATATAATATCTGACATCGAATAAATGATGAGCTTCTTCAATGTAAGCAATTCCTTTCATCTCATATTCTATACTCTAAATATTCGGTGTTTGGGTCAAGCATATGAGCTGCCATATGAATAGGTTTTATTACATACTCCATACTCTTTAACATTTGTGTTTTCATAAAAGAGTTTTCAATCTCAGTTAACATTTCAGTAGATTCCAATAAACTTTTTTTTCGAAATCAATATCCTTAAAACATAAATAACTCAAACTTATTATAGATTCATCATTTTTTATCATTATTACCCTAGTAACAATAGGATTCAAAATGACAATGATGTGCATAATAAACAACCAATATTCAGATTAATTTAAAAGCATCATTTTTAATTCTGACCCTTCAGGAAAAACAGCTAAACTTTGAAGACAGGATTTATTACTAGTCATTGCATTTAATATACTTAAATGTGATCCCCATCTTTTAACTAGTAAACATAATGATTTCTTTGAAAGATATTCTGGTGAGTTTTGAATGTTGCAAAAACCCTTTGAGATTGACACGGTACGCAACTGCGACCAGTACAAAGTTCAGGCACCGCGGTGACCTTGATACACTTTAATAACAGCCACCACTGGCTACGACAGAGCGCCACCGTCGACTCTCCCACCACGCCATAAAGGCACTAGGTGGGACGGGCAGATAAGTTGAGCCGGACGAGTACTGGCCGCAGCGCCGGCGGCGTCTCTCTCGCTTCACCACCTTCGTACCGACAACTTGTCGTATAATCGAAAACGCCAACGCAAGTTACCGGACACACCCGTCGCTTATCACTACCGTCACCCACACTGCATTTTCACACATTGTACAATACCTCATTGTTTTAAAGTGTAATAAAGAAGTTTTAGTTTTAGTGTAAATACACCGGCTATTACCAACCAGACCCGCGTTTTGTTTTGTTTTTTTTCTTGAGTGTCACCACCACAATAAAACCGACACAATCACCAACACACCGCGACAGACAGCACCGCCGTAGCCCGCGTCAAGTTTTGAATGTTGCAAAAACCCTTCGTCATATAGCTAAATATTAAAAATGTAAAATAAAATTCCTCGTAAGAATTGCATACAGTAGTACAGTACCTACCCACAATTATGAATTAAACTAATTATTATACTATTTAGAGTTAAATACATTTTTTAAAGCAAACAAGGTAATTTAAAGAGTTCATAATAAGTATAAATATTTTATGTGGCTTTAGTGGACATGGTGTAGTTAACCATACGGTTAACTTTGTCGAGCCACCCAAACATTTACCACCAATTTTTGTACCTGCCGGTCGATTCAGCCCCGAGTGCTCGGACAAGCAGTGGGAAGACGCACTGCCGCCCAACATGGAAACAATTGGCAATTCGATACCATACCCAACACATCGAGCCTTCGTGGCGTAAACTAAAACGAGTTCTAACTAGGTGTAACTACCCAAGAGTGTCAACCTCTTACATTGGTGAATGGATGTACCGCACTAATATTTTAAACTGAGAAGGTGGTATACAGCAGCAATTCTGTTGGTTTATGAGGGACATAGGAAGGGCATATCCTGGTATTGGATACATACCAATGACCAGAGACATTGAAGACTGTCAGTGTCCAGAGTGCTAAACTAAAAAGTTAAATAACGGTAAAAAAAGGAATAAGTTACATTATATTTTGTAGAAAATTTCTCGAGAGTTTTCATAATAATTAATAACTATAATCATGGCTAAAACTTACCTGGCTTGTGTCTCAACAAGACGTTCATGAGGTGCTGGTCACCAAAGCTTAATAACACGAATTCGTGATACGCCCAGACCATTGACATAATATAATGACATATAATTATATTATGTCAATGGCCCAGACATCACTTGTATTTCCCATTTTTTTTGTCAAGGCACGACAAAATTTTATGGTTCATCACTGGCATCCAGTTAACTAACCATTCACCGCACTTTGATACGAATGTTCCCGACAGGGGATTGATCGCGGTCAACAGACCTACGACCTAATTATACATGGCAATTATTAAAAAAAAATTATATTAACTACGGGAATTTTATTTTCATTTATATTATAAGAAAAACTCACCACGCAAAATGAGTTGGCTTCGTTTCCGACCGAACCCCCAAAGCTACGGAACTATTCTAAATTAAGTAGCACTTATTGTTGCCCTTGATTTCAAATCTAAATACAAAAAGAAAAAAATTAATTTTTTAAAAGAGGTGGGCTAATGAGTTGGTACCTCTCTGCTGTAATAGACATGTCTATTGAGGAGTTGCGAATGTATTAAATTGAAATTTAATATTAAAAAATCATTGTACCTATACGAACATTTTTAGCGAAGACCAGACGGAGTGACTTCCAAGTCGTTTTCACTCCATTATGGCATTATATCTTAGCCCGGGATTGAGATTAAATTTTTAAATATATATCATGACGAAATAGATGTATATTATATAAGGGGCAGCACTCACCAAAGCAATATGACGCTTGATCTGACGAGTGAAATGATAAGTGACGTGTTAGTAACATGTCATTCATATAATTTTGTTTATAATTGCAACTGAAAATCACTTTATAGTTTATCCCACCCACCAAATCGACATATCATTTCATGTTTAAATATTGTTGTTGCTTGTCGCTCAAAAAATAGCGCTTGCACTACTTTTTGTCATTTGTTACATTTAAATGCATAATTTCCAAATTGCACTCGATGGAGTGACGACGAACAGTATACAAGTTTTTAAGTATACAAGTTATAGTTTACACGTTTACAATTATACAAGAAATAATATATTTAAAGAAGTTATTTTTTTTTAGTACAAAATAAAGTATTTATTTAGGAAGTAAGTATCTACTTATTAATACTCATTAAAAAATATACCATGCATACAACCTACTAAGTTGTGAAATTTTGTTTTTAATATTAATTTTTAACAGTTCCATTATGAAGGACGATCCTGAATTCAACATAAATTCGTTATTATTTTTAGCTTTGTCAACATAACAGCTTGACTATTTGTTTTTTATACACTTCACCAATTGGTTCAATAAGCATTACCTTAACATATTGCAACACACCTTCTAGATTATTTAAACCAAGTGGCTGTCGATATTTATACCTAATCCTATCCAGTTAAGGAGTAGATGGTTGGCTATTCCCTCTACACGAACCGGGTTGTTGCACTGATATAAATAAAGTTTTCTAAGATATATTTTACAGGTCGTAGAAACGTATGACCTGCGTTCATAAACTAACACAACCGAACATGACTTAGCAGCATATACAATAATTTAATAAATGTGGGTGGGCTACATTTAGTTGACCCACTCTCCTGTTTATTGTGTAAAAGATGCCCGAAAATTCTAGGAGTATACTCGTAAATTCTCACTGATTATTAGAAAAATATTGGCATAATTTTCAGCTTGATATATTCATGTCGGTGGGCAGAGTTCGAGGACATAATAGTGTAATAGTGCATAGTGCTGTTGATTATAAATTATGATTATATTGGGTATATGATATTTTCATATTAACTGAGAGCCTATAATTCTATGAAGCTACACTTAACACAATTTTTTTACGAATCATGATCTATCGGATTACGTATTGCAGTATACTGTACACCATAGAAATACATATATGCTAATTAATAAACTGTTGAAAAGAGGGTGAGTAAATTATTATAATTAATGATTGGTATATTATTTTATTTGTGCTATAATAACTATGTTCTACTAGGAAGAGTGGCATATTCTATGAATACATCTTCATAACGTTTGTGAGAAAATTTTCCGATTGGGTAAATATCAGCATCATAATTTTGTAAGCAATTGTTTTTACTATTACAGTATTTCGGAAATACTATAACTAATCAAAATCATTATTTTATCCCCTAAAATTAAATTAATTATTTATTGTACGCATCAATAAAAAGGTGCGTGTTGCGTGCGAGTACACGCGGAAGAAGTGAAATGTTTGAGTACCCCTTGGAAGTTTATGTCCCAAAAACGTTTTTATACATCCCAGTGGACCACTTAACACTTGTCCCTTTAAATAACGTGTCCGAATGTCCCAATGGTTTTTATTGGATTTTCAACTATTATTTGACTTGTTTACTCATAGGTTACAGCACTTGTACGACCAAAATGTGTTATTTTTTGATTGAATTTTGTATAAATATGTACACCATGTGTAGTTCGAGAATTGCATCTTGTGTATTGCTTAAATTTCTCATATATCTACAACGAAACTAATCACGAAACATATCAAGAACAGAATTATAAATATAAAATAAAGTATAAATGTTAGTAGTGTTTCGATTTGGATTATCATATCGTCAATGGAACTTTTCTTGCTTTGCAACAAAAAGTTACGAATGTCATTTAGACATAGAATATCGCAGTAACAACGATCCACGGAGAAAGCTTTTAATATATATAAAATATGCAAGTATACATTATACAACTTTTGAATGTATATATTAGATAGAAAAAGAAGTGAACCTTTTGAAGTAGAAGAACCAAAATTAAGAAATCTAACCTAAGAAGATATCGTGTCAACGAACACACACGAAATTACAATTAATAACAGTTATACGATAGATAAAATGTGTTTCATCTCATCTATAAAGGTCTTAATTAATCATTTGGCTTTTATATTTTCTATGATACAGTCCTACTAGAATTAAAATTTTTAGTACATTTTTTACATTAACAAAGATGGGCCAAAGGCTTGATTTTGAAATAGATGGTAGAGGCAAACCATCGACATTCATTCCTAGTTTTATTTGGTTATTTTTAAAATATCCCAGGTGTGTAGTTATGAATTTATACAACATAAATTCAATACCAAGATGAATGTACAATCCTGAATGAATACTTATAATAGTATAATCATTTGATTTAGGAGTTTTTATTAAAGTTCGAGTATCTTTTGGGAAAACAAAACTTTCTGATCTTACAAATAATAAGAGCATGTACACTGTTACCTATGTGAAACATGAAAATCAAATATCATTTTACATAGTTATACATCTAGAGAAGTTTTTTCTATTCTTTCATAGTTCAATAAAATAGAATCATAAAAATATATCTTTAGTTATACTACCTAGGATTATTGACAAATTGTTGATCTAAAGGTTGTAACCTGCTACTAGTTGAAGTTAAATGTAAAGGAACATTTAGTTGATTTGATGGTATTGCATTGGCCTGTACCTGAAGATTCGTTGCACTTGTTAGCTGGTCATTTATCTCATTTTGTACATCTTAATACATGTTTTTTAGATAATGATTTTCTATTTTTTCCTCCTAATCTGATACCGATTTAAGAAAAAAATGTTTAATGACTTGGAACATTCAATAAAAATATTCAATCTGATATAAATGTGTAATTTATTTTGTTAATTATGTAATAATGTTTTTATATTTGAAACACCAAGGTTAAGATTGTTTTAAAATTAATTATAAAATGTATTATAATTATTACAACATGAATAATATAATATCAATAGAAAACAGGATCAAATAATTATTATAATAAAATGAAGCATGTAATATAACCATAGAACAATATAGAAGCGAAACTCGATCAGCTGATGGGTGAAGTGTTTACCTATGATCTGAAGTCCGAACAATGAAACTGTTTTCGTACACCTACATGAAGTTATACCCATATTGAAAAACCGTTTCCCGGAACATAGGCGGGATATGCTACGCGGGGTCAGCTTGTTTACCATTCTCTATTTCACGTATGCCACGCCCCCCAGAAAACCGTGTTCAAGGCCATAATCGCCTGATTTGGCCAACTCACGGAGTTCCATACCCCTGATATTAATGCAATGACTCAACACTTTCTACTACAGAGTCAGAGTATATTGCACTAAGCCGAGCCGTACAGGAGCTTACCTGGTTAATGAGTGATCTTCTGGAAACAGGAAGTTAAACCAATTATATATGCAGATAACCGGAGTGCTATACGTCTTGTAAAAAACTCCGAATTTCATTAAAGATCAAATCATATCGATGTAAGGTATTATTACATCAGGGAATAATATGCAGAAAGGGAGTTCATGTTGGAGTACGTGATTAGTGAGGATCAACTAGCAGACAACATGACAAAACGAATTTCAAGGAAACAATTGGAGTACCTCAGAGAAAAACTGGGGATACAAAATAATAATTCTTCTAACTGAATTAGAATTTAAGAGGGAGTTTTGAAATATTAAATTATAATTTAGTTTTCATCCTGTAGAGTGTAGATTGTAGATCCTGATACTGTAGATTAGCTACACAGCATACGTGCATAAGGAAAGCGAAAATGTAAAGTTGACATATTTTCAATGTTGTGTGAATATACGGCAGTTAGAAATATTAGTTATAGTATTATTATAATATAGTGTTTATGGCAGCCGAGATATGCACCCGTTGGTGATATACATTTCTGAGTGCATTGCATTATATGGCTTATTATTCACTGTATTAAAAATCTTTTTATTAATTTAACATTGTTTGGATTACTTTATTAATCGCTTCCTTTCAACATTATACTAAGGCGAACGCACAACTAGAGCTTGGACGGCCAGTCACACTGATAGGCGACACTAAAGAATTATTATTTAACAAGAGCGGTATAGGAACTTTCATCGACGTGATGAAGACTATAGATTAAGACATTCAGCCTCGACGTACACAACTATATGATTTGGACGGCCTAGGCGGCTGTAGTTTCGATAGGTATATTAAACGAGTGAGTGCCGGAGTTTTCATTTTTATTATTTAAGGTATTATTTTCACACGTCACAAGTTTACAATGTTCATAATTTACCTATTAAACTGAAACCATATTTATTATTATGTAGGTAGGTACAATGTATATCTTTAACAAATGTTTTCAATATTTTCTGGTGTTAGTTTAATAATATTATTTCCATGGAGCATTGCTGACCATTGATCTATATTAAATATTTATGAGCGTTTGATAAACTAAATTATCGTTTTGCGGTTGTTGAAATACGGGTTTGACACATAATTATTTAAAACCAAAATAATAGTGCTTTAAACTTATATTATAGTTTGTTTTTTTTCCAAGCGTATATAGGAAGTTTTATGAATGATATTTTTGTCATATCATAAATCAGTGGTGTATTTACGGGGGGAGATTAGGGAGATATATCAAACCCACTTGACCTTTTTTTAGCTTATATTAATTATATTTAATATATGGTTATATATAGTTATGTTTTCCTATTTATCACTTTATCAGTAGGTAATAAAATGCTGGAACATTTGGAATCAGGGATGTTATAACTTATAGATAAATAAAATAGATGTATATTTTAATTATTACATCATTAAAATGTAAACATTTTGTATAGGGTTGCTGACGGTTAACTATCACGATCAAACGGGTTGTCAGTACGTGGAATTGGTGGGGATGCATCAACTCTGACACATTTTGGTCGCTGCCTATTTCCATTCTCTTGTGTTACCGGTGGTAGAGTGGGACCTAATTTCGGGTCTGGAAAAAATATTTTGCCGGCCCATTACCACATCGGCTGATTGTTTCAGGGCCAAACCTACTGGTATAGACTTGAAAAAAAAATTATAACTGATCTATCAAATAACTAAAAAAAAATAACAAATACACATTTTGTTTTAATATTTTCATTAAATAACTACATATACATAAAAAAATATATACTTACAAATATCATTAAGTGTATTTTAATTTTTAATATACCTATATAACTTATGAGAGTAATTTAGAAAGTAGTTTTGATTTTTCACCAACTTTATTTATTATCATATCATTGTCCAAACTATACAGAATTTGTTTTTCAATCGCCATTAATATGAATGACTCCAAATGTTCTGTTGTCATTGAATTTCTCAACCTGTTTTTTAAATATTTTAATGTAGAAAATAATGATCGTTCACAGGCCACTTGTGGGCAATTTTAGCATTTTAGCATTTTATAGTATCTTTGTGACCCCCCTAATATATAATAGTATATATTTTCATACAGCTTTCTAGCTTTTATTATTAGATTACATAAACTGTTGTGTGATTAATAACTTTTGAGCTCAAACGTTTGGTTGCGATGTCCTAACGGTCAATATCACCAATACCAAACTTGATATACATTAGAATACCTACTTCACCATTTAAGTACACATACATTAGACATATAATATACGTTCTTCTGATACTTAAGGCTAGAAACTAACATACAAATAAAAAACAAATAAATGTAAAAAAAAAAATGGTTTTTATTCAGCTGAAAAACATAAAATAAATTAAATATAAACACAATTTGGTGTACAGTGAAGTTTCCAATTGAATACTTATAATCAGTGTTGTGGCCATGATGTGAGTCCTGCAAATTACATGATTGTTAAAATCAACACACACAAATAATTTAAACTTGCTTTACTTACATCATTGGTGACGCCAACGTTGGCCACCATCCCGGTTATCTCCTCAACGTTGGCGTTACTGGTTAACGGCTCTTCCACCACCACTACCTGCTCCTCGACCACCTCCATTTGGTCATCTGGAGCTGATGGTGATGATGGATGACTCACCCTGGTAGGCTTACGGGGGGCTGAAAAAATAATGATTATCAAAACAAATGATTAACAATACACATGAAATGTACACACTCACCGAGACAATCCCTGGCAAGGTGACCATATCGGGAACACCTATAACAACCTGCAACATAAAATGGACGATACACCTATTAGTAATGGCACTTAATCGTAATTAGTATAAATCTACTCACGTCTTTTGTTCATTTTCTTTGGCCCCGCCTTAATCCCCCTATACCGGTTTTGGTTAGGGGGTTTCGAGCCCGTTCGTTTTGCTGGTATACGGGTGCCGTAAACACCCGTACACCAGCACCGTTAAATGTCATATTAACTTTCTGGATGAATTTCATTCTACATTTCAAAAACAAAACAAATTAAAAAAGTTACGGCACGGTTATTGAATATTGGTAGTGCGTTAACAAACACAATTATTTACTTTTAAAAAAATTAGTCATGTGCCAAAAACTTAATCAGAACACATGACATACAGTAATCATAGAATATTAGGTAAAGTTAATTCAACAAAAGCTTGAGATTTCAAACACATAATATTCTACAGGCGCGTGTTACGTGGTCCAGTTAAGTGGATTTTTAGACACTACAACTCTACTTTTAAACTTTCCCGCCTTCGAAACGGGACCGCCAAAAAGCCAGTCCTTATCACAAATTCCTATCACCAAATCACCTCCGATTACCAACCTATCAACTTCATTATAAGACATAAGTGCGACTTTAATAATTCGACCGTCTCCGAAATGGGTATTCACTTACAAGGGCAATTTTTTTCACGTTATTTTTCATATAAATTAAATAAAAATATACACTATACAGGAACAAATCGTACATTATTATTATTTAAAGTCATTGTCATATTATTATATCACACAATAAATAGGTAGGTACATGTTATATTTGTTTTATTAGGAATTATTATAATTGCATATTTTTAAAAATTTCCATGATTGTTATATAAATAAAGTTTGTATTTTATTTCAGATTGCCTACCTAGGTGGCTAACTTGAAAGTAAATCGATTTTGACTTGAGATGACTGACTTGCTCGAAACTCCAACACGGTTTTCGACTTTACACTTTTTACATAAGATAAAGCACCGGGCATGCTAAAGCACATACCACTCTATGCGCAGGTATACTCTATATAGGTGATCCTGAAGACCGTATCCAGCCTATCCATTTACAACGTTTGTGACGGATTTCTAGACGCTCAAACTTTTAACATTCCCGCTAAAGCGTCTAGCCTTATCTCCAATCCATATCACTAATCCTTATCACAAATCCTAAACTTTCGTCTTACAACCTTTGCGACTTTTATAATTCCAACGACCTAGTCTCCAAAATCGGTACCCACTCTCAGCGAGTCCAACGGGCCCCGAGTAACACTTAGAGCTAGTAGTAAAATAAATTACTTTAATAAAAATATATTTATAATATATTCTGATAGTCATCTTCGCTCTGCATCTTTTTCATATACAATGATTTTATATTATTGAACTCAATTTGATCACATTTATTACAGTAACCCCTCTTGACACCTAATGTACAGCGGAGTACCACTTTTGTACTTTTTATTAAAAATTAAACTAGTAACAATTTAAAATGAACTTTGTATTAAATTAGCTTAAAAAGAGTAAAAATATCTTGAAACGTTTATCATTTATGGAAAATGGTTATTTTGTCAAAATTAAAAAGAACATCTACACTTATTCGTTTTTCAGTTAAACCAAAAATACAAAATTCTTTTTCTGAACAACTGATTTTGAGTAGGTACCTAAATATTTTTTTTCCCGAATTTTGAAAATTAATGGGAATTTTAGATTCTAAGTGGAACGATGAATATATTGATTTTACAATGATGTGTTTTTTTTTTTTTTTGTAATTTTTTTAATATTTTTAGATTCTGAGTGAAACGATTTCACTGGTTGTTTATATTTGAATTTTCTATACACGATAACATTTTCAAAATATTTTGATTTATTTTGAATTGTTTAGGGACATTTTCATTTTTCATTTTTTTTTAGTTTTTTTTCTAGAAATATCAATTAAATTTTATTTGTTGGTTAAAAAAGCTTGAAAATTTAATAGAAGGCTTCTAGTATATTGTTTCAAAGGCAGATGAAAAATATTAAAATTCCTTAGTCACAGTTTTTTTTTATAAGCATTTAAAGTTCAAAAATTGACAAAATACGTAAAAATCACGAAAATTAGCAAATTATTTTGAGTTAAGAATTCGTAAAAATTTTTCTTTTTAAATCTAAGATTTGAAAATGTAATTCAAGATTCCTTATAAGATTATCTACCTTTATCAAAAAAAAATGTCTATAAGAAAGTCAAATTAAATTTTTATGAGCGTTTGAAATTCAAATTTTTACAACATTGAATATTCACTCGGTTTCTCATGTAGCGATTTCTTTATTTTGTTTAATTCAAAAACGAATGACTCTAGATACATGAAAATTTCACTGAATGTTTAAATTAGCATTTTCTATACACCATACAATTTTGAAAATATTTTGACTCTTTTTGAGCTGTTTATGGACATTTACAGCTTTCAATTTTTTTAGTTTTTTTTTCTATAAATATCAATAAAGTTTTATCTGTTGGGCCAAATAGTGTAAAAATTTAATACAAGGCTCCTGATATATTGTTACAATAACAGTTGAAAAATATTAAAAATACATAGGCACAGTTTTTTTTTATAAGCATTTAAAGATCAATTTTGACAACATTTATCAAAATCTCGAAAATTATCAATCATTGTAATTAATAAATTATAAAATGTTCAGTTTTTATAGCTAAGGATTGCAAATTTAAAACAAAGGTTCTCATAAATAGTTTATATTGTAACCAAAAAATCTGAAAAATATATGAACACAGTTATTTTTTACAGACATTTTAAATTCAAATTTGGACGAAATTACATTAAAAAAAACCTAGAATAACTATTTTAGTTATTTTGTTGTGATTGATAATATTATTCGGGGGTACTTGGAACTTCTAAAGTGTACTATTATATATCTATGATAGTATCACGGTTTTCGTTGATGTATAACGCGTTATAAGTACCTAATGGATATTGTGATATGATTAATTTTGAATTTATTATAGGTACCTATTGTAGGTCAAATTTTGGTTTAGTATACCATAGATATGTATTATGTATATAATATGTCTTATACCTAGACTGACATACCATCTCCGCTCAAAATCGTTTTTCTTAAACATTGATATTATATCATTGAATTAAAATTTAATACCATCCATTACACATTGACCCACTTGTAACCTAATGTACAGCAGAGCACCTTTTTTACTTTTGACCTCTCAAAGTACCAACTAGAATCATATTCGTATCCCAAAAGATGCAGATGTAAACAGTTGTAATATTTTTACTTTTCCAAAAAGTGATGGCAGGAACAAAAAAAAACACATTTTATATATTTGTAATTTAATTATCACTCCACTCCACTCTTTAGAATCTAAAATAGGTGATAGATTGCAATGTTGGAGTCAGGATTTTTAAAAGGGGAGGTTGAATAAAATAACCTTATAAAAACTAATTTTGTATTGTTTATACTAGAGATAATTTGTATTAGGTTCATAATATTATACTAATATAATAGTATCATATTATATATTATGATTAGGTATATATACAATTTTAATTACAATTAATAAAAATGTGAATTCATTTCTATTCAAAACTAATTTATTGCAAGCAATTTTCAATATATTGATGAGACATATAATATTATATTATATTAGGTATACCTATTAAGTATACCTATTAAGAATATAATATTATTATTTAGTCTAATACCTATAAAACTTTCATTTATCTTGGAGATGTTTATAAAAGCGACCAATATTGATTTTACTCGATATTGTTATAACTTAAATTCGGAAAAATACCGTTGTCGGGTTGTGGTTCTTCCCCCCCCCCCGCACCCATCCTTGCTATTCACTATTGGCTCGTCTACAACATTCGCGCCTACGCCGTACCACTCGGTACAAAGTTGGTGACGGCGCAAAAAACTCCTAAGCAGTCGTGCTCGGTCAAATCGCAACGAGATAAAAAAAAAATGAATAATAACAATAATGTTATACATAATACAACAATAATATTATTATCATCATTATTGTGTTGTGTATGTGCCCAGACACACAGCCGCGGTCGCGGTCGTCGTACCGCATAAAGGACGGACGCAAAGACTCGGCGGCGGCGGTGGCGGAGTGAGGAGGACTGAAAATCTATTTCTCGCACACGCTCGCTAGTAATATATTATGTACGAGAGTTCACGTGTACAGTGTGTTGCGTCGTAACGGGCGATCGTCGTGTGTGGTCCACTCGGCGGTGACACGCACTCGCGGGATCGCGCGCACACTCGCCACATCTCGTATAGTGCCTCCGCCGCCGAGCCGGTTTCCACACATTTTTATACGGCGGCGGCGGCGATAGAGCAGATAAATATCGCCGCCGCGCACACTCATTATACCCGACACAAACAATAAAGCGGTATAATACGCGCGCGCCCGACCTCACCGCGCTGCCCCCCATTGTACTTCCAATACTATTACTACCTAATACCACGGCGCCGGACTTGAACGAACTCCGTAGACGAAATGAGCGAGAGACCTGTGGCGTTCGGATTGCAAATAATCTCTATGAGCAAAGGTAAAAGGTCCTAGGAAGGCGCGGGCTGCCGGGCTAAAGGTTAGTAGGACATCCGATATAACTCCTAGGTTATGTTGTTGCACTGTACGGTTTCTAGCGTGCCGCTCGTCGAAACGGTCACTGTGTCAGACGGGGAGGGGGGATGAAAAAAATAATTAAAGGTCCACATTACAAATTATAATATGATGAAATAGAGCTCGAAATGTCATGGTAGGATGTGTCTCTTGTCTACCACTATCAGCCTTTGTTATAGGTACATCGTATTTATAACATTGAAAAAAAAACAATTATAATAATTATTATATAGTATTTTAGTATACCTAATATATGTACCAACAACCTACATATTTGTAGACCTTTAATTTATATAGTTTAGCAAATATAATAACCGTAAGTACTTGACATTTTCACCGAATGATTATTATATTAGCATTTTATATGTACACGCCATAACATTTTCAAAAATTGTTGACTGATCTATTTCATATGATAAGAAATTTTAGATTTTTTTTAGTTTTTTTCTTTATTATATGTCGATAAACTTTTTTCACTGAGCCAAAAGCTTAAAAATGTAAACAAGGTTCCTTATAAGTTGATATAATTTAAGTTCAAAAATATTATGGATACAGTAGCACCATTTTTTTTATAAGTATTTAAAGTTGACATTTTAATAAAATTCATCAAAATCACGAAAATTTGCAAATTATATTTTAGTTACTAATGTATATAATATTAAATTGTGTAGCTTAGGATTGAATATTTAAAAACCTTATCAGGTTTCTCATAAGTATTTCATAGACGCTATAACCAAAACATCCACCAACTTTTCACAGTCTTTATTAAGTTTAAAGTTGGACTAAATTAGATATTTAAAGTTTAAACGGAGAAATAGGAGGATTTTAAGGATTTTAGTTATTTTTTTTTGTAATATAAAAATAATATAATTTAGACTGACAGACCGCGGTCTTCACTCAGAATAGTTGTTCGTACACAATGATTTGTATATCATTGAATTGAAATTTAACACATCTAATGATTAGAGTGACCTACGCGACACCTAACTTACAGCAGAGTAATTGCGCAATTTTTTATATTTGAAATAAATACTTTCTCAATATTATTATACCAATAACTAATACCTATTAGCTTACATATATTATGTAAAGACTATATAAAATATAAAATTATAAAATTTCTTAATTAAAAATATTCTTTATTTTATAGTTTCATTAATATACCATATTGTATTTACAATAATTGAAAAACTCAAAAGTAAAAATTTACTAAAAACTTAATAGGTAGGTACTAAAAATATGTTCTCTAGGCACGTGTGACGTGTCTACGTTGCCTGAGCGTAAATCTGTCTCTGAACACAACTAAAATATTTAACTTAGATAAATGTGCATTTATAACCAAAATCTCAATTTAATTTAAAAAGCTATTATTGGAAGTAGAAACTAAAGAAATTTTGCCTTTTCAGTACCTTTTTTTTAACAGTATAAAATAATTAATAAATAATATCTGGGATTTGGCATTGAATCCTGTAGAGTATCGTATAGGCCGAAATACGATGATCGGTAAAAAAAAAATTATATTATTAAACAAATTAAATAATATATTCTATAGTTGTTATATAAAATTATTTAGGTCAGCTTTTACCATACAAGAGGTACAGTGATTGATATAACATGCATTACATATTATTTACCTAATGACCCACATGGCAACTAATGTACAGCAGAGAGGTACCTACTTATCCACCTGTTTTAAATTTATATTATTCAAACTAGGTACCAATTAAAAATTAAAATTTAGTTTTCATCGAAATGAAAAAAGTAAATTTAATACATTTAATTATTGGTAATTTCCTATATTTAAATATTGATATGTATAATAATATAGTATACAATAAGAAAAAAAAATGTAATTTCGTATAATTGTTATATTATATAGTTCAGGTCATACGTCTAGATGAAATAATGTTTTTGAAGTCTACCAATAGTTTGTTTTATAAAAAATAATATAAAAATACTTAATACCTAATTTTTTAGTCAAAAATGTATAAAACCACCTCCTCGCCAAGAATATTTTTTTCAGACGCAGTGTGTTTATTTTTATAGTTTATATTTCCGTTTTGAGACTATGGTGTCACACTTTGCGGATATTCCGCCGTGAAAAGTCCGCAAGTGTGACTGCGCCGACCTTCAATCGTTTTTTGATATTTTTCTTAACTCTATTCAGCAGTATCCTAGTATGATATGTATAGATTACAGACAGTAAACATTGATGAATGCCCATTATAGTTTATGTCTGATTGTTTCAACAATATTGACTACTTTTTTTGGAGAAAATATGTCTTTGGGACAATATAATATGCTCGAGCATGTCGCTTGCCGAACACTAACACGTCTTCATATGATGAAATAAAATATTTAACTGTAAAACCAAACATCTAAATAAGTCTGATTTTAAATTCAAGCAAATATAGTGGTCTTGCAGTACCGGCGCCTGGTAGGAACCTTAAACATTTAAATTTAGCCATGTTTCAGAAGTTGAAAAAAAAATTTTAAAAGTTCATTGTAGTCTGTAGTTACACGAAAATGTATAATTTAAAATAATATAGTACTATATTTTATATACCTAATAATATTAGTAATGTTAACCACGGGTCACAACTAAAATTTGTTATATGTATTTACGATTATACCTAATACTGTGTAGGTATATTGTTTTATTTTCTCCAAAATAAATATGTCGAAGCAGGGACGTATACAAGGGGTGTCTGGAGGTCAGCCCCCCCTGTAGGCCTTTTTAAAATTTTATAAAATAGTGTTCTTAGTGTTAGCGCGTTACAAGGAAACATCAAATAAAAATGAAATAAATTGTGTACTATATAATTGTTTAGTACGAGGACGTCATTTTAACTTTTTGAAAGATATGCTAACAACTTTACTATAGGTAGGTAGGCCAAAAAGAAGTTCATAAGACCAATATAATATATATATCAACTATTATATAGATTATTTTTTATTTTTTTTTTATTTTTACATGAAATTTACAATCTGTTCTTAACTAGAACAGTAAGCAAATGTGTATAGGGTACTTGCGTATGAATTTTTTGAGGGAAGAAACCACCCATTGGTGATACTACCTAATTATATACATAATAGTTATTATAAAATAAATTTTTCATCGAACCCTCGAAAATTGAAATCTAAAATATTATGAATATAGTATAGGTACCTAGTAATACTAAGTTTGTACTTCAATTATTTAAACTCAAATTTAAATATTTATAGACACTCTATTGTACATAATTATATATTTTACCTATATTTTGTTATTTATTCTTTTAATGAGCAGGTACCTAGGTTTAATTTTTTTTCCTGATACATACAAAATATATGTATACGTCACTGTATCTAATAAAATTAACATAAGAGATTTTTTGACAAAGTTAGAAAATTAGTAATTAGCTCATATTAATTATTTATTTATTTTTTGAGTGTAAGGTTGAAATATCATTTTTGCATTTCTTGACCTTACAATTGTTGACCTCCTGGCGCCCACACTGTTGTCCTGGCAGTCACACGTGAGTAAGAGAGTAACTATAGTATTTTCGAACGTGGTTGTTCGTTAAATTAAATTATTTTGTTTGTTTACACTTAACACACGTACCTACTATTGTTGTGTGATGCATAGAAACAATGAATAAGATTGTCGTGCCTAACGTGTGTTGGAAATAATTTCGTTAGAAAGAACTAAGAAGTAGGTAGCTGCCTACAGTAATGTATGAGTATAAGAGGCTGTGGCGTCGTCTTACTTCTCTGCCGTATGTGATTTCATAACGCCACGTAATACCCAAAAGCGCGAGCCGTTATTAAAACGTCAATGTTCAATACATAATCTAAGTATGAAAAACAAAACTATTAAAACTATATAAACCAAAAAAAATTACAAAAATGTTTTGTGGATGCATAACAACAACTTCAGTAAGTACCTGTACAAACGATTGATTAAAAAAATGTATAGAACAATTTTGTTTCGTATAAAAATGTTTTCTGGATCCACAAAACATTTTTGTATTATTTTTGGTTATAAAATCCTGATGGAACGCCGGAACGATTTCTGGTAGCCTGGTAGTTGGGAAAACCTTGAAATGCATTTCAGGTTCCTCAAAAAGTAGTTCATTAGCACAATTTGAAGTTTGAAGTTGAAGATTTTTTTATTTTACTGTAATTCGTAGAGACTATTGGAACATTTCAATTATTTGTTATTTTAATTTCTTATACCAAGAACCTATTATTGGTGTTTGAAGGTAGGTACATAGTGATTGACAAGTTAATAACAATCATAATTAATGAGATATAATATAATAATTATTATTATATACTTATAAATTATAAACTGATTTATACTGCATCTTTTACAAATACATTTTTCGTAATGGTGTTTGTAAGTTAAAATGTAATGTTAATATTTGGTTTGTATAAAAAAAATTTAAAAATTGCTTGTACCTACGTTATATTTTTAATTTATAGGTAATACCTACTTTTTATTAATATAATATATTTAGATATTGTGCCATGTGCTATACCTGGATATATTTGAATATTTGATCCAACAGTATTTAATAAAAAAAAAAAATGTAACGGACATACTTAACATAATATGTATATTATATTTTATAGACACGTATAGATGAAAACGATTTATTTTAATATAATATAATAATACAATTTTATCTAGAAAACCATATTATAGTAGGTACCTACCTATTAAATAAAGTCACCTACATCCACGCAAGTAAATCATAAATAATCGTTTGCGATGGTCGAAAAAATGTCCTTCGAAAACTTGAAACAATGCGTGTGCAACATTTTATATTTTCCAATGTTTTTTTTTTCTGTTCCCTCCGGTTTTTGCATGTGTGTCATCCGAGAAATGTCGACGACGCTTCTCTTTTGTCTGTTGGACCGGACACCGCATAAATAAAATCGAACTGTGAAAAAGAAAACATTCAAAATAATAATTATTATTGTTATTACTGCGGCCATCGCTATTTATACTGCCCGATAGGTACCCCATGCCGTGTCTAACGTGAAAATAATAAACGAAATGTAAACTAGAAATTATGGTAATTATGAGTTTTCGCTTTGTACGTAAAACTTATCGGGCCTCGCGTCGTCGGAGGCACAGATCAAATATAGACGATACATACGACCTACGCGTTACGTACATATTTCATAGTATTATTTTCGTTTTTTTTTATTCTTAAATTTATTTTTTTCTCCGTTTCGTTTACCGGCTTTTTATTTTATTCGACCCCTTACAATACCCAACAATACTAGATGGCATTAAAAGTCGCAACAAATCATTCAGGTCTCCTGTGCAGAGTGAGAAAAACCTGTACCTATTACGATTTCATTATCCGTACCTCATTATTATAATATTAATATATTATCATGATCAACATCTTCCTTTTCGTTCTTGGCCGCGGCTGTTCGACCAGCGTCGCAAGCGTTAGTCGTAGTTTATGACGTACGTCGTAATTTCGTATTATATTACGTATAATATAATATAATATCGTATTGTCATTAGCTACTACCACTAATACTGCTACCACGGTAGTTGTAACTATTATAAATATTATGTAACTTGTCGGTACTCGGTTGATCATTATACACGGTTGCTCCATAATATTATACGCGCATTCCTTGCCCGTGGCTTGCAGTTTGCACGATGTTATTACTAATATTACTTATTAGTCACCTGTGCCTTTTATACAATAATCTTTATTCAATATTATTACCACTAGTCAAAATTATTGTTATTATGATTATTTACTGGTGTGTATTATTATTATTTAGTGTTTACTGTCATCACACCTGGACGTTATAAACTTATAAATAAATAAGTAAATAAGTACCGTCAACCAGGCCAACTTGGGGCGCGTGCTTAAATATGGGGCGAAAATATTATCTTTTAGTTTTACCTCCATTAATGGTCTCTTATTAATTAATTGATGTGATACAAGTATTCTGTTGTTATCTTAGAAATATTTAAAATCATTTTGCAAGTGTCGCAGCATCAAATTTTCAACGTAAGTATTAATTTTTATTAATTCTTTTTGTGTCTAATATCTATCATTTTGAAAAGGTCCGAAAACTTACACTAATACTCATTGAATGAAACGCTTTAGGCTAGGTTCACATGAAGAGCGTTAAACGCGCGTTAGCCAAACGCGCGTTTACAATAATGAATGCAGCTGTATTTTAACGCGCGTTTACAGCTTTCCGACGCGTTGCAAGGCGTTAACTCGCGTCGTCATTCATCCTGTGTAAATTTTCTAAACGCGCGTTAGCCAAACGCGCGTTTAATGCTCTCATGTGAACTAGGCCTTACATGCAAATCGATAGTAAAAAATATGTTCGGATGTGTGTTAAATTTACTACTCCATAATGTAAATTATTATAATCCTGTATACATTTCTGTAAATTACGTTTAACTCATTTAGTCCAAATTGGGGCATTGTGATTCAACCCTGGTTCAAGTTATAACTAGGATCATTATATTAAATTTAAACAAGACTAACTTAGCTAAAATTTAGTCTAAATACTATTTAGGTATATTTATATTTTTAACTATGTACAGATGGGTAGATGCCGGAAAAAAATTGGTGGACGAACATACAAAAATTTTTCTGATCATGATTTGCAAAGAGCTGTTGCTCTCATTAAGAACGGTGTTTTAAGTCAGCGTCAAGAAGCTGAACAATTTTTTTACAAATTATAAGACTTATTTAGTTGTTACCTGTTATTTAATATCTAACAATTGTGTTATTATTTTTTAATTTTTAATGTTATTTTTGTTTAATACTTTATAAATTGGTTAACAAGGAAGTTGCCTACCCACTTAATATTTAATACTTTACAAGAATATTATTGTTTTTAATTTTTAATGTTATTTATATATTTTAATAATTTTTTAATTGATTAACAAGAATGTTTTTTTTTTTTTTTTTTTTTATTGATCTTATAAAAACAACTCGGCAGCAAAGGCCATTAGTTCACAATTATTAATGACAATTTAGATTTTATACATAATAGATACAATTATATTTTGTTAATCAAATTAGTAAGTTTAAGAAATTTAAGCGTTATTTTGTTCTGGTCAGGATGTGGTCCGAGAGTTGAGTCGAGGGTTTCGGTCATGTTGAGATCCATTCGCTCCTGGTCGTAAACATGACATTCAGTCAAGATGTGTTTGACGGTGAGGGGATGGCCGCAGGCTTCACAGAAGGGGGGTTCTTCATTAGACATGAGAAATCCGTGGGTAAGTCTAGTATGTCCTATTCTTAAACGATTTAAGGCGGTTTCTTCTTTTCGATTGAGGTTGGAATTATCCCATCTGAAAGTTGTAGACTTGATCTGGTTTAATTTAGTATTCTGGCTATTCCAGGTTATGTGCCATTTTTTTCTAATATAGTAAGAATGTTTTTATTTTTTTGTATATGTTAATATATACTCACCAGGTACAAAATATATTTTTTAAATTCAGAAAATTATCTAGTATTTTTTAAAAATTTAAAATAGTGCCCCAAGTTGGTTTGAGTAAATTATAAAATAGATTTTTCATAAGAAAAACATGAATGCCCCATGTTGTTGATATTCGGTACAACATGGGGCAAGCAGAAAAATAAAAAAAACACATAGAAGGAATAATTTGTATTTTTCAAATGCAACAGAAATTAATAAATTAAACCTTAACTAAAAAAAAATGTTATATTGAAAATACCTCTAAAATAATTAAACTTAAAGTTATTTATAATAGAATTTCAAAACTGCCTATTTAATAAGAAGATGTGAAAAATATTTGTAATCTGAGCAATATAATAATGAGTTAAATAAACTGGCATGGACGTGTGTGTGGTCTACAATTTTCATGTTCGCGACTTCGATGCAGGTACTTATCATAGTATACAATAAATAGTTAAGTAATATAATATTTAGGTATTGTTGTACCTACAGTGAGAATATAGGGTTTGATGTGGTTTCCTTGATTCCGAAGTTGCATCACTTCTACAGACTACAAACTTAAAGATCCTGTCTTGTCAATCTTTAATGATATACAGAGTGATTCAAAATGACTCTACGAACAAAAGTCCGGTAAAAAAAGACCCGCGAAAAAAAGTCCGATCTAATAAAAGCCCGGTTTATTTATTAATGTTATTAAAAATAATAGCAATAATTTATAATACAATTATTACAATCAATATTATAGGTATTTACAATAAAAATTAAAATATTACGTAAAATATGACATTATAATTTTTTGGTCAGATTGATTTACTTTTAAATGAAAAAAAAATAAAATTTCATGTCATACAAGAAAACATTAGTGTTATTAAAAATAATAGCAATAATTTATAATACAATTATTACATTTGAATTCAGAATAAAAAATCTATATCCTTAACCTATAACTTTGGCCGTGTCCAGAGGCGGACTGGCCAGGTGGGACGGTAGGAAAAGTCCTACTGGGCCGCAGGCTTTCTAAGGCCGCCGGGCCGAACCATGTAAATTTAAAATTTAAATATTTTAACTAAAATAAAATAATAATAATTATATCAAAATAAGTCTATTATGTTTATCTTATATTATAAAATTTTTATAAATGCAAGTTTTTATTAACACAAAATAAAGAAAATATACATTTAATTCAGCTTGGTACGGTGATACTTCTATTTATAACTTTTAATAAACAAATAACAATGTAATATGGATAATAATTCCATTTAAATGCAGGTCATCGTTTGGTCGCCGGGTGGTGGCTGACGGGTTTTTTGTAGTATTGTGTATTTGTGTTCTAGTGTTTATTGTACATTTATGTAAATGTGTAAAATCATATCAGTGTGGGTGAGCATAGATAATAGATATACCATATACATCCAAAAAATAACAATTAATAATTATTTTTACGCGAGTTCAGAATTTCCGATTGCTGACTGACGAGTGACGAAGTGACGTCATGCATACTGCTGCTCAAGTACAAACGCTACACATTACAAACTTTAGTGTTGTCTATAATAGTATTCTTATCTAGTATGGTCTACTAGTCTGTATTAAGACATATATTATTATAATAGTGGGTCGTTCCTTATATTGGATATATTTACGCTTTTTATTTTTGTTTGTAAAAATTTTAAATAATGAATTCTAAAAAGCCAAAAGGTGGAGCTGCCAAAGGACGTGAAAAAAAATTTTAATTACAAATTGCAGCCCAATCATGTCAAAACATATTAGATGTACCTATTTAAGAAATCAAAACCTAGTGGTAATGAGTCGAATAATGAAAATCCAGTAAGTATTTATTTTATAATTTTAATTTACACATTTACCTACCTAATGTAAAAATATTTAGTTATTTATTACACACATAATATACGACATTAATATTAGCATATTAATTAGGTTTATATTTGTTTACATTTTAGTGTGATCAAAACAATATAGCTGAAAAAAAAGAATAAAAATGTGTTAATTATTTATTATAAGCTTTTTCTATTTAGCATGTTATTATATTTTTTTTAAATTTTAGTGTGATAGGAATTCTACTGCTATAGTTCAAAACGAGCATGATTTAATAAGAGATATTGATTCAAGTTTAGCATTTACTGTGACTAAAAATCAAGCAGGCACAGCCACAGAAAAATCATTGGTACCTACCTAATGTTTTTAACATTATTGACAATTAAATTATTAAATTATTTATTATAAGCATTTTCTATTTAGCATATAATTATATTTTTTTAAATTTTAGTGTGATTGGAATTCTACTTCTATAGTAACAAAACGAGCATGATTTAATTAGAGATATTGATATTGATTCCTAGCCTAATAATGACTATTTGTTGATTAGTATGTTACAGTATTTGCCTTCTAATATAAATAAAATTTTTAGTTACAAGACATTAGCAATATATTTTATTATAATATAGAAGTGATTAAAGATTTAAAGAAAATATGTATACTTTTTTTAGGAGGGAGGGGGGTTATGCTACTTTATATTTAACTTATATTTGGGCCGGTAACCCCGTATTCCCACTGGGCTGGACACCTCCCAGTAGGCCTCTGGCCGTGTCCTAATATTATGCCTCACCTGAGTTAAAAACTCTTCAACACTTAGCTCGGAGTTATGAATTCGCTTGCATAATGTTTCAAGCCTGATATTTTTTTGATTCATTTTTGATTTTTTCATGGTTTGTCCTGTACTGCTTAATGCTATTTTTGCCCTATCGGCTCCAATCTCTAACTTGATTATTTTAATTAGCACCCTTATTGTTGGATGACTATGACCTACCAAGTGTGTGAAGGGGTTGAGACTCAGGACTGAGATTAAAATTTCCGTCACAATACCAAGTACTTGCCTCTGCTAAAATACGAAGTCCTTCATCCACAGCGAAAATGATAACTCTTTTGTGGTTTAAATCCATGCTGTCGGATAATAAAAATTGTTTCTCTTCATATAATGGCCAATCGCCTAAAATACAAATTAAATAATACCATTAATATTTCAAATGATTTATATTATAATTATAGGTACATAATACTGTTCATACAAAACACAATAATATTTATTACGTATTATACATATTAAATGTTAACGTAATATCGCTTTAATAATAGAAAAATAAAATTGTGTCTATTTTTTAATAAAAACGTTGGTTTTTTAACAACTTGAATCTATGTAAAAAAATGTTTTTAAAAATATTAATAATTTTTGAAATAATGAGTGTTCTATGATAAAAGAATCACTATAAAAAAGTATAAAAAAAAAAACGAATATTTCAAATGACTATAAATAGTTTAAAATAAGCGAAATATTTACCTTCAATTTTCAAATCTTCTAAGCAAGTAGGTTTAGGAGGATTTAAATTGCTACGTTACTTTTGAATAACACTCTTAACAGAATTTTCATTAGGTTATATTCATTAAAATTTCATCCGGAAGACCACTAACCGCCTCGGCAAAAATCTGACTTGGTTTATCGCTATAGATATTATAGCACGATTTTTTATTTTATGCTTAAATTTTTCTACTTTAAATGTGGTATGATTGCCAGCATGAGTATGTTATATTACTAGTTTTGCTTTAGAAATGTCTTTCGGTGTACATAATACTGCAGGACACTTGTATTTCTTCTTCAAGCTACATTTCCATCGTATACTTTTGGTTAATTTATGTTGAATTGTATACGAGAATCCAACGTACAATATGTTATTTATAATATTAGCTTTTGTTTTAAATTTAAATATTTCACTCATTTTCACAAGATTTGGATTTAAAAACACTAATAAAAACGTTGAATTTCACAAAATGTACGGTTACAGCGTTTACGATACAAAACATCGATAAATTTGTTATAATCTATAACATATAGGTAATAAAGATGCCTATGATGGCTAATACTGAAAGATAATAGGTGACCCAACTTTAAAATTAAAATTCAAGTCGAATATAGTTATTGCAAAGTTAGGTACATGTACCTATTGAATATTAATTAATTTAAAATAAACTAAAATATACAACATTTTTCCAAAAACTTATGACAATTACACTAGTCATATTTTATTACATTTTTTATTTGTATTTGCCCTGAAGGTAATATTATATTTATAACTTGGTAATAAATATTAACTATTTATCGTAAACATGTCTACAGAGGTAAAATATATAAAATGCTATTTGTAACTGTGATAAATTTTCCATTAAAAAATGATTCGAGTTACCTTTTATCGAGGATATCACGTATTTTTGTAAAATTTACTGTTTAATAGTTTTTTTCGTACAACTTTTTAAGTAAAAAAAATGCGAGAATTTTTGAATTAAACTTTTGTACCTATTCAGTGCTTTAAAACACACATTTTGGGAAAAAAAAAAAATCGAAAAAATCAAGTGGGACTAAACTGCATTAATTGTTCCATATTTTTTAATTATTTATGTCATACTGACTTGTCGTCTGTCGACTTAGATAAAAATCAATTTTTTTTGTTTTTACACGCTGATTTGCACTAGTTTGCCATTCCTGTTCTAGACCAACTACGCAAATATGAATATGTAGCTATAATATAGCTATATATTTTGTTAAATTTTAGAACATTATATAATGAAACAACCATAAACAACCTACTCGTTGACCACAATATATTGCAATACAAATTACAAGAGTATATTATAATGAAAAACCATCAAAAGATTCTTAAAACAATAATTAAGTATACCTACCTACCTACGTATAGGCTGCAGGGGCGTCATTTCAACTTTTTTTTTGTTGGCGTCAAAATGTTTACAGGCCATTCAGATCATTACCAGGCCACATAGAACACTTTTTTTTAGGGGGGGAGAGTGATTAAGAGGGGACAAAAACTGGAATATTTGTATAATTTATTTAATATGTCACTTATATTAGTATGAAAATATCACAATATTGTTGCTATTTTTGACGAACTATGTGTAGGTACCTACTTTTAAGTGGGCAAGATAATATGAAAGTCGGTAATAAAATGATACGATCCCCCAGCGTATATCCGGTGCTTTTTTGTATGTGTAAAAAATGTAAATTCGAAAACCTGCATGTTAGAGTGTGATTATCTTAAATTGTTGATACCAGTGTACCAAACCTACACATTTTTTCTCCCTGCATACCCAAAGTATATAATAATATAGCTAGCTTAATAAAATCAGAAATTTATTTTATGGGTTTCCTTCTTCACAATATTTGTGTTATACCTAATTTTGTCAATTAAAATATCGTGGGACCACAAAACCACATCAAACATTCTTGGAAATTAAACATTAGTACAATACATATATTTTTTAATACTCAAAAAATATAAAATATGTATAATATAATATATAATATAAAACACTTAGGTATATCGGCGCTTATATTTATTGTTGGCAGGCTAAAGAAGGCGTTTTAAAAAAAATTTGGTGCAAATTATGCATTTATGCAATTATTTATAGCAATAACGGGTGGATATGGGGGCCATACATTTTTTACACAAAATACAACTTGTACACAATAATATGTGTATACTGAATATCTCTTAAAAATTGTATACCTATCCCTTAAAAAAATCCTAGATACACTATGCTATGCTACAGTCTATAATATGATAATATACTGGTATAATACTATTTTAATTCCTATATTATTTGTCTACATTAAACTGTATAAAATGTAGATTATTACAACTTACTTGCTTTAATTCTTCAATTTCGTTGACTAATGTCTCAGTAGCTTCTGCTACCATTTTATAATAATCCAATTCGGTACCATCAAAAGACTGGTTATTGGAAACATATGCCGCAAACATTTTTCAAACATTTTTAAGTTTAAAAATTCGTAAGATATCCGTTCTGATTAATTCGGATTGACGATAGGTACCTACTGTATACCTACTTAGCTATATGAATACACACAAACATGTTTAATGTTCATATTATTATACTTATATTGCTGAAATTTGATAAGATCAAATAATGTTATCGATGTCATATTTATTAACTGTTAATAAATGGTATTTAAATCAAATAGTAAGGGTAAATAAATAATGTAACGAAAAAAATATTTTTTAAATTTTAGGTCAAGGGTAAAATGTTTTGTGGCCCCAGGATTTTTTTGAAGTTAAATACATACAGTACTTATGTATTATTATTTGTTTAATTCGAATTTTTTTGAACGAAGATCCTAAAAATGAATACGGTTTGGTGCCCAAGGTACGATTGAAGACCTTTAGGTCTCCATGGGCACCTCTGAAAACCAATTATTGAGTAACTTGCAGTCAGTTATAAGAATTTATTTGTATATGTATGAATGTACGATGTACCTTAAGTCTTTTTTTTAAATAATGAATATTGAATAATTGCATCATATAACAAATAAGATAATAAAACAGAAATACATTATTAATCAATTATGATTTTTTTTATTTAAAAATTATGTTAAATTGCAAATTTTTGAATTTTTCCTCTTGTAAGAAAATTTAAATCAAGTTATACACGTACGTGTTCATTAAAACCTAAATTTATTAATTTATTACCTACTTACCAATTATTTTTTTAGCAACGTTTAAACATTGTATTTGCCTATGTATGGCAGGCGATAGGCCTATTATTATTATTACTTGGGTGGATTCGCGGAAGCGGCAGAACGCATTGTGTAATGACTAGAGCTAGGATTTTGGTGACTTTTGCATTTTTTTTCTTTAAGTGCTATACAATTGTAACCAAAAACTAAATTTGTTTCCTGATATAACAATTTAGAATATGTAATTTTTATTTTGCATTTTTTTGCATTTTTTGCATTTTTTGTGTTCAATGCAATTTATTGCATTTTTAAGGTCATTTTTACGTTCATTTTGTGTATTTTAACTAATTTTTGTTTGTTTTAAACTTTTTTAATGTGTTGTAAAGGTAATCCCAATTAGTACCTATAAGCAATTACCTACCTAGTACTCTAGTCCATTGATATTGAAAAATTAATATAAGAGTAAGTAAGATATAAGATTAAATATCGAACGAACTCAAAACTATATAGGTATACAATATAGTAGTTTTAATAGTAAATATACGACACGTACCTATGTGGTTCTACACCGATCTTAACTATACACAAATACACAATACTGAACAAAAAATATTACGACTAATAATGCCAAAAATTAAGTCAACAGTAAGAAGCCGTTTACGTAATTTTGTGAGTGAGTTTGGTGCAGATATTTTATCAATAATACCTATGTGTACAGGTAAAAAAAAATTGATATATTTTTCATTAAATTATTTTAATATATGATTTTATTGATATTTTAGAATAATTATACTAGGAAGCGGTTAAATTCACAAGTCATATTTATAATTTTTTTTGCTCATCTAAGTATTTTATTGGGTCATTTTTTTAGTTCATTTTTTAGAGTTTTCAGGTCATTTTTGCATTTTTTTTAGTGCATTTTTGTGTATTTTTTAAGTCATAAAAATCCTAGCTCTAGTAATGACTAATGAGTGACTTGTGTCATGCGGTCAAAATGCGGTCAAAATTTCTAAAAACTTTGAATGCCTAGAGTTTTGCATCGAATAATGTCGTTCAATCACTAAAATTAATTAAAAAAATATCTTCACATATTGTTTTGAAAAAAAGTATGGGTCCCCATTTGAATTTTTAAAAGTTGACCCCCCTAAAACAAAGTAAAAAAAAAAAATCTTCAAATGATTATAGGTGTTCATAAATTAAAATGTTTTCGTATTAACATTTTTCTCTATTTTGAATATTTATATGATAAAATGGCTGTCACATAAATTTTGAATCACCCTGTGTATTTAAATAGATTTGACTTACACTTTTACCGGAAAGAAACTAACCGTAAACCGCTATATCGTTGTGTGTGTGTATGAGAGTTATAATACTTCAAAATTGCTGTGTCTTGTTGGCTTATTCTGTTTAAGTTAAATAGGTTTTGTTAAATATTAGTTAAAAATATTCTCATATATTCAAAAAACAATAGTAAAATGTCAACACTTAAACCAGAAGAAAAATGGATGGTAAAAATGGTTGAACTACGGGAGTGCCGGCATAAGTGAAAACTTGAACATTAACGTCGTGCATTTTTGATATTTTGCAGGAATTGCTTTAATTATCATTATAAAACTAGTAAGTACTATAATTTATGTGGTAAAATACAATATTCTTTTATTGAGCTATAATTAATTATTTTACATTTTTTTTTAAAAACAACTTCCATCCATAATTTTAACGACTCTTTCAGTCTTTCACCATCATTATAACCAGAACCATCATCGAAAATCTACAAAACTGTTACGATGGGCTTATGGTAGCTGATAAGTAAGAAACGAACAATTTTGATTCGAACCTATTTAAAAGTCTAATAAAGACCGCATCACTAGTACTTTTGTATTTCGTTGTACTAAGATTGCGATCATTTGACATCGTTCAACCAAATTCGTTATTTAAAAATTCAATTAATAGTTGATTTTTATCGCTAAGTTTATGTTGAAATCTCCACTCAAAATAATTGGCAAATCATCAAAGCTTTTCCCAATTTTTTTATATAGGTTAGGTTAGTTTATATAGGTACTCTTATATTTAAATTTTTTTTTATTTTTTATTTTACAACATTTTATGCAACTTATACTTTAAATAATTTTTAAAATTATAATTGCCATAATTTTACAAAAATTATATACCAATTATTTTATTTATTTTACATATCATATTACAAAACTTTTTGTTTTGGTTGAAAAGTTAATCGGCCGAAAAGAAAAGGGTACGTTTTTGGTCGAAAACGGTCTCGCCCATGGCAAGGACTTATACATATATCGCCGATATCAGAAACAGTAGTATTAAACATGATGTTGTATTTCACATGCACATCTATATAACTTGTACAATAATGATCTCAAATATGCAAAAATGTTTGAAATTGTGTATTGATAATTTATTTTTATTTTGTTTTTCTTTAGATACAAAAAAAAGATTATGTTTTTGATATGATTTTTTTTTATTGTTAAATAGTTCTAGGTTACATTATTTATTGTATTTCATTTAATATCGATAATACTTCTGTTCTTATGGATCTGAAAAAAAAAATCTAATTAGGTCACCTTTACTTTTTCACAAACATATAGCCATATAGGTGATTAACATTAATTGAACTATGTAAGTACCTTTTATAAATTGTTGTTGCTTTTATTTTCATACGTGTTGGTGTGTCCTCTATAATTTCTTTGGGTTTTGTGTAGGTGGGCTTTTTGGGGGTGTTTCTAAATTACTTTCAATATTATTTAATTTTTGTGGACAACCTGATTTTTCGAGGCGGCGGACGAACGGCGTTTTTTGCCGCGGCGGAAAACGCGGCGTATTGCGCCCGTCGTGTATAGCTGCTCCGATGTAAACCAACGCGTTTTTAATTCGACGGAAAACTCTGCGTACCAGGGCGTAAGAAATTTCCTGTCATGTCATTTTCGTTGATATAATTAATACACCTTATCAACCCCTCCTAAATAGCTATCGAGCTATAGATTAGTGGAAAAATATTATAATTAAGCTAGTAACTAAAATATAATTTGAAAATTGTATAGAATTTTGGAAAATTGGAAAAACCATCACCGACACCCTTAAAAAAGGTATGAACTAGAAATAATAGTTAGAACTATGAGGAAAAAATGTAGATGAATAAATTTTAAAAAAAAAATTGTTCAAAAATTATAGCTAATTATAATATTATATAATATGTAATTATGATGTACCTACATATAAACTATAACTATATTATTGATTAATTCTGTATTTCCGCGAATCCATGTATAAAAACAACAAATGTTATTATCAAATTATTACGTAATATTTAGGCTAATTGATTTGGGTTTCAAAAATAGATAGTATTTATAGTACGTGTAATATATAGTATGAACATTAAGAACATAATAAAAGTAATACATATAATGATCTAAATTTTAGGGGAAGATCATGACGTCACAGTGATTAGAACACAATTAATAGTCACGTATGTTTGACTAATGAACTATCTACGTAAAAGAAATAAAAAAAAAAAACAATTTATTTTGATTAGAGAAAATTACTGTATGTTTTAAAAAGATTTGAGCATTATTAATTGATATTTTGCTATAGACACGGTTTCAACACTTTGAAATATCAACAATCATTAATTTATCTTGTATAGAATGTTTAATTTGTTGCAAAAAATTTGATAGGCTACAGTGCTACACTATATATTTTACAAAAAAACACACGTAGTGCTAGCTTTATAAATTCTCATTTTTTCCCACCTCGTATTCCTAATACTTTATAATTTTAATTCTGTTTTTACATAATTATTCACTATCTCAGTTGTACAAGTGTCAAATACCCCGGCATAATTAGCCCCCCTCCCTGGTTTTTAATCATATTTTAGTTAAAAACATTAATTATCAGGGTTCATGCTAATTGTAGCCCCCCCCCCAGAAAAATTTCCTTAGTTGCGCCAATCAAGGCCGTATCCAGGATATTTTTTTGAGGGTTCTAGACACCCTGGATCCCCCTCAGATACGGCCTTGGCGCCAATAGTGGTAAGAAACCAATAGTATGTGTATGATTGACTACTAATCATTCGCAATATGAGTTATGAATTTTCAGATATTAGCCAACTATATAGGTACCTATATATTAAAGTTTAATATTAAAACTTTCGAAAAGATCAATAGATTCTGATTTCATTTTCAGATATGTAGTTGAAAATGTATTTGAAAAAAAAAATTCAACAGTGGCATATTTTAAAATGTTATTTTCAATCTTTTTGAAATATAATTTCTTGTACGTACCCACTGTCATCATTGATAATAATATAGTCCTTACTCCTTAAGTATTCTATATTTATTTCGTCCTGCTTATTTAAGTTCATAAAAATAGGTACGTAATAACAATATGTAAAACTATATATAAGCGTCAAGATGAAAGTACCTAATATAAACGTTAACGCATTTATAATAACATTGTCATATAAGTAGTATATCTTAATTTTGATAAACATATTTTTTTTTTCCAATCGGAGTGTAACAGATATAATAGTACCTACATCAAATATCCAAGACTTAAATACAACTTTGTTGGGTAAACTGTAGGTATTTACCATCACTGTTTAACTGGTTACAGCCAATCTATAATGTATAGGTTTGTACATCGATCGTAGATATACTGCACATAATTTGCACATATATTTAAAAATGTATAATAAATTAAATTATTGATTAATAACTGATGTTGTTATAATGTTTTACTGGTATGTTTGTATTTTAAACTTAGAAACTGTCCGATTCAACAATAATTTCATATATTTTATTTTTTAATGCTATGCTAATTTAGCAGATGTTCAGTACTTTCTGCAGTGTCAAGTGCTCCAGGCCATTGATATGCTATAATACTTTATAACTTATAAGTTATAACCATTCGCGTGTATACGTACATATACTTAAATATTATATTTTATTTCACAACTTTTCGCGTATTACAATTGATCGCACTTCATTCGATCAACAGATTCGATCGTATTTATGAAATATTGAGTTACAGTGCAGCGTGTAGTATTACATTGTTCGAAAATGATTGCACGTCGTCCGATGATAGGATCTGTATAAAACACGTCTGTAAAAAACATGATAAAACGTTTTATGTTTTTATTACGTGTAAGAGCATGTATATAGGTATTAAAATATCAATACCCCCTTCCCCATACGATTATTACGGCGTATTATGTTGTTGTTGATAGACATATGAAAGAGGTACAGATATTTGTATTCTGTATATATATATAGCCATATAGGTATATGCCATCAAACATTTTCTCATTATTAGTATGCCATTACCTACTATAAATCTTTTTTCCTTTCTTTTTATTGAATTTGTTATTAGTAAATTATCTTGATTTAAACGATATAGGTACTTACATTTTAATGATAATATAATTTTTGCACTTTGTTCGACATTGACGACTTTCCAGTTCCCCTACTGTGCTTTGCCAGCATGTATATTTATGTTTATGTATATTGTGTATATATTTGGTTTGTTGCCTGGTATATCAAATAAATTAAAGGCATTGCTTACGTTCAACATATTATATAAATATAAAAATGCATACACTTCCGGGTGACGTGCCCGTAGGCTTAACAATTATCGTAACATTTTGTAACAGAACAATTATAGCATTTTACAGATAGTATTCCACTGTCGTGTACTGTCGTTGCGGGTTGGCTATATAAAAACGTATTCGACATTTATGTTACGAGGGGTTTTTTAAATATTAGGAATTGTTTAACAAAGAAATGTTTTTACTTAAACAAATTAGCCATATAATAAAAAATAAAACGGGGCATGAGGTCATTCCAGATTATGTTATTACCTTACCAAAGACTCAGTAAGCAATTTCAAACATTTACTTACTTCGACATTAATGGTCTATGAGGGGACGGGTGACGGGTGCACAAACTAGAACCAGAATTCCTTCGCTGCCTGGTGCGTTCTTACTTCTTATTCGAAAA
Source organism: Macrosiphum euphorbiae (assembly GCA_949089665.1). Classification (NCBI taxonomy): domain Eukaryota; kingdom Metazoa; phylum Arthropoda; class Insecta; order Hemiptera; family Aphididae; genus Macrosiphum; species Macrosiphum euphorbiae. The sequence goes on from CARXXK010000002.1 coordinate 23,479,976, forward strand.
GAGTATAGTAAAATATTGTAATTTGTAAGCAATTGTTGATTTTCTAAGTTATTTGACACGCATGATCAACTAAAATAGTAAAAACAATAAAACTAACAAATTCAAAATAATAAAATAAATTAACCAGTTTTTATTTGCTTTTTTCACAAGGGTTGCAAAATACTATTTTTCCATCAGTGGTGAAGACCTCAGTGTCTTTGTTCCCTGGGGAAATCCATTCTTGAATTTTATTGCAAATCGAACTACTTTTTTACGGCATATTCACGATTTACAAACTAAACAAAATGCACTAAATGGTGTGTCGATCGGAGTGGTATGTCGATAACTGACTGACAAAGCAAGAGCAATATTATTATATTGGCATACAAGTTTATATCGTAATTGATTAGTTATGTTATCTTTATTTAAATTACTATTTAGTGCCTATAAAATTGATTTTTGATTTTAGATTCTGAGCGGAGTGATGAATTTATATTGATTTTACAATGATATGTTTTATTTTGTGTCTGTTATCACCTTTAGGACATAAATATTGCTTAGTTTTCTTCAACAGCATCTTTTCTGATAGGAAAGTGAATCTAGTTGGTACTTTGGGGGGGGGGGGGGGGGGTCAAAAGTAAAAATGTCCCAAAAGTCTTCAAAAGCGCCTTGTTTGACTTGTTTTTAGCTGTTACTGAACATTTTTAGTTTCCTTTTTTTTAATTTTTTATTCTATAAATATCAATAAATTGTATTTGTTTGGTAAAAATGCTTGAAAGTTTAATGTTCCTATTATATTGTTTCATAGAAGTATGAAAAATATTAAAAATCCATAGTCTCTATTTTTTTTATAAGCATTTAAAGTTCAAATATTGACATATTGACAAAATACGTAAAAATCACGAAAATGTGCAAATTATATTGAGTTAGAAATTCATAAAATTGTTCTATTTAAATCTAAGATTTGAAAATGTATTACAAGGTTCCTCATAAGTTTATCTACCCTTATCAAAAAAAAAAAAAATGTCTACAAGCAAATTAAATTAAATTTTTATGAGCGTTTAGTTTATATATTTACAAGATTGGATATTCATTGGATTTCCCATGGACCGATTTTATTCTTTTGTTGTAATTCAAAAACGAATAACTATAGATACATGAAAATTTCACTGAATGTTAATAATTTTATTTTATATACACCATAACATTTTGAAAATATTTTGTCTCTTTTTGAGCTGTTTACGGACATTGTTAGTTTTTTTTCAATAATTGTCAATCAAATTTTACTTATTGGGTGAAAATAAACCGAAACCTAAAATAAAACCTCGAAATCATTTGATTTGTATTTTGATACTTAAAGTGGTCCGAAACTCATTTATAGGTGGCCATACATTTTGGTATTCCTAAAAACTACTAAATGCTACATTTTGGAGTTTGTTTATTTTGTCTCTTTAGTATTTTGATGGTAAATAAAAAATATGAGGTCGATAATTTGATTATTAAATATTAAAGAACTGTTTCATTAAATATTATTTATATTATTACCTATTATATATCATATTATATATATTTTATCAAATATCTCAAACTTTTAGGTTATACAATTTAATCAATTGTTTTCACTCTAAATAATTAATTTAAAATTTATATTTTTCTAGTTCATACTTATTATTTTGCTAATATAATTTTTATATAATTGTTTTTTTCATCCATGGTAATAATGCGAGATTTAACATAAGACACACAAGTTTTCCACCGTTTTTCGGTTATTTAAAAACAGCTATAAATTAATGCAGTTTTGTATAATTTTTAATGCACACATTGACTGTATTTTTATTGAGTAAACTAACTATTAACTAGATGTGCCATGTGCGAATATAGGTATTATATGGGTTTTACACACTGTGTGTGTGTGTGTGTGTGTGTGTGTGTGTGGTTATTATAGGTACCCACAGGTAAATACCTCAAGAGGAATTCCTGGACCATCCTCCGTCCTCGTTATTCAAACATCTGTACGTAGGTTTCCACATCAAGAATTTAATATCAAGTAAATATTTCATGTGAGATTACTCACTCATTATTAAACTCGTACTAGCAACACACGCATATGCACATATTTGATTCCTACCGGTGTGGTCTTTTATATTAATGATACTTAACAGATATCGATAATTAAATTAATAAATGCACTTAGAATACGATTCGAAACCTATTAATAAAGTCATAAATAATACTTCGTATGTATAAGAGGAAGCATCTTATTACGTAACGTAATATACCGTGTGTCCCAAAAATCAGGGGCCACTTTACTACTCATTACCATGTAAATATTTTTCAATTCTGTTTGCGGGACATTAAACTAGACTAATGGATCGTAAATTTCTTTGACTCACAATGTTTTTAACTCATGTATCTTGCACATGCGCAATAAAACTTACATTTTTTTAAATGGCAACCCGTAATTTTAATATCATATTCGGGTTCATCGATTTTTTTCAAGCCATTTTGATGTATCAACTTATGTCCTAAACCCAAAATTGACTAAACTAGAGCTAAGTAGAATTTAAATAATTTAAAAATTCAATTTAATTAATTTTTTTTTCTAACTGTACCTACTTATTTTTTTCTTCTAAGCACGGTGAAACAAACAATCAAAATTATTATTATTAAACTAATTACCTAACTATTTACTATTTATGAATTATTATCTTATTTTATTATTACGCATTATAAAATAACATAGTTTAAACATGTATTTTCAAGAAACAACATTTCTATTTTATTTTTTTTACCATTACTATACATTTTTATTTACAATTTTATTTACAGAAATTACAGACATAAACTATTCAATAAACTGTTCGAAAGTCCCTCCATCGTGTAAAGTGCATGCCTCAAATCGACGTAAACATTCACGATTAGTTGCTGCCAGTATTTGGTTTTCGTTTAGGAGGTAACATGCGTGTGTAATTTTATTCATTAAATCTTGGATGTTGATTGGAGGATCAGCATACACAACATTTTTCAAGTGTCCCCACAAAAAAAATTCTAACGGTGTTAGATCTGGTGACCTCTACTGGTCCATGTGTTGCAATAAAATTTTCGCCAAATCTTACTCTCAAAAAATAGCAAATAGTTAATTAGTTTAATAATAATAATTTTGATTGTTTGTTTCACCGTGCTTAGAAGAAAAAAATAAGTAGGTACAGTTAGAAAAAAAAATTAATTAAATTGAATTTTTAAATTATTTAAATTCTACTTAGCTCTAGTTTAGTCAATTTTGGGTTTAGGACATAAGTTGATTCATCAAAATGGCTTGAAAAAAATCGATGAACCCGAATATGATATTAAAATTACGGGTTGCCATTTAAAAAAATGTAAGTTTTATTGCGCATGCGCAAGATACATGAATTAAAAACATTGTGAGTCAAAGAAATTTACGATCCATTAGTCTAGTTTAATGTCCCGCAAACAGAATTGAAAAATATTTACATGGTAATGAGTAGTAAAGTGGCCCCTGATTTTTGGGACACACGGTATATTACGTTTATATTTTCCAGACACACGCACACGCATATGAACTGATAACTAGTTTTAAGTAATAATTTACATAAAATATTAGATGAAATTAGTTCGGTTTCTTGTAATTTATGTAGAATTATTATTTTTAATATACTCATAATAATTAGGGCACGATATCATAGCTAACGATAATGTCTACGTATTTTGATTACCTACAAGTAATCAGTTTTATAATATATAGGTAAAATTATGAAGGATAGATACATCTGTCATTGCCTATATTTTCGCATGTGCATTATACTATATAATGCACTTTTTTACAATAGTAGGTATACCTATACCTATTCTCAGTGGTGGTCAAATGATTTTGTTGGCTGGTTTGTCTGATTTTTTAACATGCACTATTTGATTATTAAAAATATATTTTATAGTTATCAGATCTTAAAATTGAAAAAAAACGTAAATGGGGAATCTATCCCCCTCATCCTCCCCCTTTGACCACCATTGCCTATAATCAGGGGGAATTTAATTTCAAATCTATGTATTCAATTTAACGACAGGTATATAGCAAAAATAAAAAACATTTGAAATCCAGTGTAGGTACTTAGAAACTAAAATGGTTATTAAACGGTTATCTCGCGCGTATTCGTATCGAAATCTATTCAAATCGAGCGTGATAAACAATTTTTACTGCTACATCTATTATTTTAACAAAATTGTAATAAGTGAAAAAAAAATACATAACTATACGCATATCTTACAATATAATAATATAATGTTAGTTAAATCGTTATTTATTTTATTTCAAACTTCAAGTTTAATAGTTTGCATATAATGAATAATGCATAATTTCAGTGATTTGTTTACAAGAATGGCATCAAAAAAAAAAACACTAAACCTGAAGACATGGAAATAATTTGCACTGCACATTATACTTATATTATTATATTATGTATAGTGTATACGTGTCCGTTTAGTTTTCGACGACAATTGTTAATTTATTTAAAACGTTGAATAATGGCTATTGAAATGAGCAAGTGTGAAGTTATTAATTCGCTTTAATCTGCTACAGCAGGTCCGATCGGTGGTAATTAAATTAATTAATTATACCTACCTAACAACCACAACGTGTTGTTGGTATTTACTTCTGCCGTCTGCTGGCTATTTCCGTGGGTTTGAGTAAAATGTACATTTTCGACGAGGTTAGTTCGATTTCCGATTTCAATTGAAATAAATTCTCAGTGAAAAACCACTTGTATCGTACGACCGATCTCCAAATATTATTTTTTAGTATGTTGAAGTAGTTGTTATATCGGTAGATTACTGGCCTGTTTGATTTTAGGAGTGGGAAGCTAATGGAGCAACATGCAACACATATTATCTCAGTAATTGTGACTTAGAAACAGCTGGATCCCCAATTAACAATACATTTATGTCTCCATGAAAAGACGGGTTTTGTTGGCTAAAACTTTTTCTACACCACCCAACAATAGACATAAAATTGATTTCTTGACATTTATAGTGGGTGCTATTGATTTCGCCAGTAAGTCGAATATATTGTCCTTCCTCTTGTTTAATAATTCTCTGCATTTGGCAATATCCTATGTATTTACAAAAAATGTTGCGTTTTTGCAAATTATATTTTTGTAATTAACATTGTGTTGAAAAAAGTACTGCCTATTTTAGGTACAAAAGTGCGATAATATTGTATTGGGGAGTGATTCCTGCCTAATTATTTTTTTAACCAAAATTCAAAACCATTTTTAAAGATGTTTAAACGACTAGAAAAAAATAGGCCATTAACTATTAAGAGGACGCTATACCCGCATGTGTTGTCTCCGTCTTACAAATGTACAACATATCAAAAACTATTTTGCGCGGGAAAGAACCGAGAAGGCTACAGTCATAACTAAGAAACGAAATTTTCACCACATAAAAAGGAGAACTATGGCTGTGCAACGTTGTTTTTATTTTTTTGATATCACTTATATGAAAAAAGTTCTTACTGTTTAAAAAACCGTTATTGTTTGTGTTTTTCAAACTTGAAAAACTTTTTTCATATAAATGATATCAAAAAAATAAAAACAACGTTGCACAGCCAAAGTTCTTCTTTTTATGTGGTGAAAATATCGTTTCTTAGTTATGATTGTAGCCTTCTCGGTTCTTTCCCGCGCAAAACAGTTTTTTGCTATGTTGTGCATTTGTAAGACGGAGACAACGCATGCGGGTATAGCGTCCTCTTAAAATCAAATTAAATGAAAACTTTTATTTTTAATAAAACTGGGTAGGTAACTATGCTCTTCAAAATAATTAAAATTATATTTTAAGTGAACCATAACAATGTTGGTAAAAAATATAACACAGTTCAAAACGTCTTATTTATAATAAACAGTAATTTTATGCCTATTTATATTTACTATTTTCGTTTAATGAAGTATATTTATTTAATATTTATAACATTTTATTTTATCATTTTTACCAAGTGACGATGTTATTATGTACATTATTAAATTTAGGCATTTAGATGTTCAAAAAATATATTGTATTCCTGTATAAGACACCTTTTTATATTTTAACAAATCCGGCAGGTTTGGAAATATTATTAAAATAAATACATTTTATTATTTATCATTTAATTAAAAGTTATTATGACAATAATGTTATGACTTTGTGATAAGCCAAATGTCGTGATAGTATGATAGTGATACTAATGAGTAAAGTGATGATAAGAGGAGCTGTCTCTAGACGGTCGTGACGCTCGTGAACTGTGTGTATAACAACAGCATTACGAGCGGCGTGCAAACGTGTCGCAGTGATAGCTTGTCTTGAAGACAAAATTCACTAATCTATAAATCTATATAATATACAGGTAGGTATTATATAAATATTATCTTACCCTACGAATCCGCACTACCATTTATATTAAGTCAACGAATCAACAAAAAGCGCCCTTAATGTTTTCATATTTCCATACACACATGACACATTGGTTGTCTAATAATATAAGGTATCTATGCAATATATGTATCAAAAGCATTTATTAAAAAAGGTTGTTCAGTAAAACAGAAAAGTTCAAAACTCGCGGTTTACTGTTTATTGAGTTGTACGAATGCGTAAGACACCGAAAATCGTGAATTTTGTAAGGCCATAACTTAAAAACTAATGATTTTCGGCAATTAATTTTTGCAACATCGATCTTGTTGTTGTAATACATAAATTTCCGAACAAAAAAATTTAAAAATGAACGTGGGTGCTAAGCTATAGATTTGTTCCCAATAAATTATTATAATTATATTATGTAAGTACATAGGTAATCATGTTATAGATTGTTGTTTTTGGTGAATTAACGAACACAACACAATTAACAAGTATATAAAGTTTATAACTAACAAGGAACACAAAAACATCAACAACTAGTTGGCTACTAAACTAATTCATAATACATACTAACATACACTATTAGAGGGGGAAGTCAATCAGAATGACCACTATTCACATTATTTAATATTAGTATTTGGAATTGTTATGAATTTATCCAAAAATATATCCCACTAATAAACAATGCAATTTAGGTTGGCATAACGGTTTTAATTCTATGTTGAATGCGCAGTTCACCCGTCCATATGAACATTCATTTATTAACGCATTAAACAAAAAAGACAATTTAAATTAATTAAAGGTTGAACAAGCAATTGTTGGATAATTAGTTCCTAAAAAAAAAGAAAAATGTTATATAAGATTTTATTTTTTTATTAATTTTGTTTTACTGATCAGCGATTATATTATATATTTACACACATTTTTGTTGATTTCATAATGATTTTAAATTATGGTTTATATATTTTACATACCTACGAAAAAGCACCACATAGATGCCGGGGGACCGTATCCAGCCGTTTAATTACCGATTTACACTCAAACTCGACTTTCAAATCTTCACGCCTTCCAAACGAGACCACCAAAGCCTTATCACCAAACCACTACAGATCCTCATCACCTCCTCGAAGATTTGAGTTTTGAGAAACCGTAGATATGCGAGAAAAAAACAGACATGTCATACATAATTCCAACAAATCTGTTTCCGAAATGTATATTCACTCTCAGCGAGTCTCACGGGCCCACTGGTAATATAGGTAGGTAATATAAAGATTGAAGGATGTACTAGGGCTTACACTAGATATTAAACTATTTATAATTAGTTTTTCGTGTTATTGATCAGCCGTATTTTAATAGCACGTTTATATTTATTTAATCAATAAATTACATTGCGGCAGGGTATGATATACCCGAAAATTGACTTAGTCGCCGTTCTATCTTATTTATAATTATATATTCTATGGGCCTACGTTCATCATTACCGAATGGACAAATCCTATCGATGGCTGCCTCGATGACACAGCAATGGAAATAAATAGTGTGGCTAACGATTATAAATTATCCACTCTATGGACTCAGTCGATAGCGTAAAATATGTGATGCATAATGATAAATACCCGGAGCTCGCGAAAAGAAGAAATCATTCTGACGGAAGGACGGTCTGGCACTTGCCTCACTGCGGCGACGTCGTCTGGCGACGATAAAATAATATTATATTATTATGCTGAAATATAAACACGAGACGAGCTGGTGACGATTGTCGTGGGTTATATTGTTATCGTTGTATGTTGTGTATTAAGTAGAAAAAAATAATATGGTTGTGCGGTTTCCGCGAAGGCTTGCTGCTGCTCTAACCGTCACCGGCTCATCAATATGTATAATGACGACAGTAATAATAAATAAATACAGAACATGACACGGTTGTTGTAAACTAGAAGGAAGGATTTATATGTGGAGAGATCGCTATAAAAATAATATAGGTACCTACAGTGGAGCCTCGATCAGTCAAAATTCAAGGGAAATGTATATATATTATGTGTGTCGTGTGTGTCTGATTCACTGTCCGCGACCATAATCTATTGGGTATTATTATTATTAAGTTTTCAACATCGATACCTAGGCACAATACTCTATAACCTATAAAACTCTATACCTGTATCATTTATCGCGTTGCTTGCAGTATTTTTAATTTATAGTATAATTTCTTCTTAGATTTTATAGGTATCTATCGCGATCAGCGTATAATGTACTTGTAGGTATAATATAATATATAATTTATCGTACGATGATATCCGACTTTTCTTTACTGTTATTATCAGGGCTCGGGACTTAAAGCACCTAAAATCATTAAAATAAGCGCTTAAATAAGCACTTAAAAACATCATTATAAGCACTCAAATAAGCATTTAAAAAACTTAAATTTAAGCAAAAATATTTATTAAAAAAAAAAACAAAAAATAAAAATAAAAATTTATCTTTATATTATAAAAAAAATTAAACTTCATTTTCAGGACTGAGGATTTTATGGATTTTCCAAGGGATTTTCCGAAAAATAAAATGTAAACAATATTTACAAATAGTTGAAAAAAAATAATTTTTTAATAAATTTTAATACATTTTTTTATTTAAATTATTTTTAATTTTAATTCTATCAAAAACAACTTTGCAGTAGAAAACCATAAAAAAGTATGAAAACTGGTCAAAAAAGCAATAAATATCATAAAAACTTGAAATAAGCATTTTTTTGAAAAATCACTGAAAAAAGCAAAAAAAAGCACTCTCAAATTTCATAATTGAATGTGTTGTAACATGACATACACTTCTATAGTACTCTGCTACATTTTATGTCAATCTAAAAAAATAAGCAATTGCTTTAAGTCCCGAGCCCTGGTTATTATATTACAATAATGACAATGATAATCGGACGAACCGCCTCCCGTACACAGTCGTCGTGTTACACAGGTGGTCGGGTATGTAGGTACCTATGTAATATTATCACGTTAATGTGTAAACCATAAATGTCTATGCCCTATGGGAATCGACGTACACGACTTATATTTTTGTTGTCGTGTCGAGAAATGCCATTTTTGATTTTTCCCATGGCCGTAATATTATACCATTGATTATAAATGTATTATTATTTATCAATGGTTATACTTATGTACCTATATTTTTGAAAGTAGATGAATTGTTGCCAGCGTCAATCTTCGGCAATGTATACAGGGTGTTGCCCGATAAATGTGTCAAACTTCTAGAGGTGTTTCTACACCTCAATTGGAACAAAAAAGTCCTTATGGCCATAATCGAATTATCAATAACTTGATCTTATTATTATTATTATCTTATCACGAGTGATAATTTTCATGTTTGTGTTTTTTTGGTTAAGCTCAAGTTTGATTCATAATAATGTTTATATCTGCTAAATCGTAGGTACTACTATTAATTTGAATATATTGATGAAAAGCTCATAAAATTGGGATTAGGAAAACATAGCTTATAAGGTTCCCACCTGATTTTTTGGGTAAAAAGAATAACACAAATGTTTTATAACATTAAAATGTCGTAATTTTAAAAAAATTCAGTTTTATCTTACAACAATTATTTTTTAAGGCAAGTGTCATAAGGACATTTTTTGTTCCATTTGAGATGTAGAAACACCACTAGAAGTTTGACACATTTATCGTGCAACACCCTGTAAACATTTAGACGGCTGTTGACGAAAAAAATGCACGACAAACAAAATATTTTGGTTTTTCCTGAATCAATATAAAGTTTTATTTTGTTAATTAAAAAAGATTTTATTCACAATTTATACAATTTTTAATTTTACAGCGTAGATACCTATTATAAGTAAGTTTGATGACATATTATATTATTATATTATAATATAGCATAAACAGTCACCCTTCACATCGCGAACTGTGTAGACGCCCTTTTTTTTGGTGCCGAAAGTGTTAAACTTCTTACTGGCCCATTGTTGAAAATTGTCTCTAATTCAAAATAATAATATGTAAATATACCCATACATTATGTTATAGATAACCAGACACTCATTAACGAATGATGAATTCAACTCAGAATGATTCTATTCTTTTCTTTTTTTATATTAATATTTTCTGAATTTGATGAATAATATTTACAAATGCCAGCATGTCTGGGTGGCGTAGCACCCAGTTCACTGTGTTCAAATTGTTAAGATGTTGGATACTGGTGCTCTACACACACACACACACACACCAATAGATTTGCAGCGTAGTCTCTCTTGTTCAACTTACGATGAACCTCGTATAACATTTCCAAGCTAACGAAAAACTTTTATCCTGGCTATGAGGCCAATTTTTGCCTGTCAATTTTGACAACTCTTACAGTCTTACTCATATTGTCAATAGAAACATGAACATCGTTTGCAAAATCAATTGAAACGTCGTACTTAAAAGCAAATATTTCATTATGCCGCCGCACGCCAATGAGTGTGTTGTAAATTAATGATTTTTCGTTGTGCAATATCTTAGGATAGAGATATTTTTTTCTGTTTGCTTTAGACACTAGCCTGTATAGGTACCTAATGGCTAATGTAGATGTGTTCGACGTTCTTTTTTGGAGATCGTTTCATTTTCTATAATATGAATACCGAATATGACAACGAAAACTCATTACCCAAAACTAGCAATAATCGTAGGTATAACATTTTCGAATGTTATAAATTTATAATACATGTTATTTACATAAAAATATTTCCGTAATAGCGGTTGGACGATTCCTAACAATAATGATTTTGATTAATATTGTTTTAAATACATAACATAATGTCGTGTACAAAAGATAATGAAACCCATTATCTGAAGCCAATATTCCGAAACATGCGTTTTGCTATAATAATAATAGGGCGCGGTGCATAAATTATTTCTCTGAAATTTATTTATGTTTAATTTGGATGGTTTGTCGAGTTGTTATATTATATTATAATGACATTGCTGTGGCCCGAACGAAACGATATTATAATGTACACAATAATATTATATTCGCAAGCGGTTATCGCTCGATTTCCATTCACATCATTATAATACGCTATACCTATCCGTGGATTTAGCAGTGGTATCTTCTGGGTCAGTGTAATAATATTTTAATCGATCCTATATTTCCATTTTCGGTTCATACATATTTTAATCAAACACTGTAACCCTGTATTAAAATACTTATAATCAGGGCTCGTAACTTCATGCACTAAAAAATGCATAAATAAGCATGCATTCATGCACTAAAAATTGTCAAAATATGCATTAAAATATGCACTTAAAAGTTCAAAAATATGCATTTATATGCATTAACATTTTTAAATTATGCACTCAAAATATGCATTATGTAAAAAAAACATGACCAAATTTTAAAATAATAAGAATAAATCCATACATTTTAAAAGTATTTTATTCCTCCTAATTTTTATATATTTAACAGTCAAAATTAATAAAATAAAAAATAAAATTAATACTTGTGAAGTTCAAATAGCTTTGTCATCTTTATAAATTTTAATTAGGTAGTCAATTTTGTCTAATTTGTGCACACCCTTATTCAGCACCAGCAATGAAAACATTTGGAATGAAATATTAGGTTTTTCATTTTGAGATAATTTAGTAATATATATTTTATAAGTGTTTTTTTTATGTTTTCCAACAAGAGGGCGCATAAGTAGACAAAATATGGCATAAAACCATGGTTTCGTAATTCAAGTAATTGAGTAATTTATTGAAGTGGTTTACAGTAAAAATACCTATTGTAAAAATTGTAAAGTAGAACTTTTTTTACAATCGTAAGAAGCCTGATTTTCGATATTTTTATTAATTAGCTAAATAATTATTCAATAAAAAATTTAAAAAACCGTTATAATTTACCATGCGATATTGGACGATTGGAACAAGATATTAAAAACCGGAAGAAACTTTTCAAATATTTGTCTAAAAATATTTTTATGAAATAATATGCACTAACGACTGTAAAAAATCAACTATATGCCAAATATGACTTTACACCCAAAACATGCAAAAACATGCACTATCAAACTTCATATTATTATTACTATTGTTATGAAACGGATTTGTATCTCAGTTAGCATGTTTTCCTGTGTGGCAAAAAAAACATGCAGATGCATGAACTTACGAGCCCTGCTTATAATCAATGACTGTACATAACATAAAATAACATTTTTTTTTTATGTATTTCTACTACCTGATACCATTGAATATATCTATACTACCTATACATCGATAAACCTAATTAATATCCACCAATTTTAGAAGCATTGGTAAGCAATTTGTAAGAAATAATTATTCGATCACTAAAATAAGGAAAAAACAAACTAAAAAATGATTTTACATCAGTCGACATTATAATATTTGTAGAATGACTTAAATCCATAATTTAATCTGCATGTCAAACATTCATTTTTTACATAAACAAATAGGTATGGAAATTATCAATGGCAAGTCAATTATCAGTATGCAAAGGCCGTCGAAATCAAACTTAAAAATGTAATTTATTAATTAAATAAAATGGTTCACAGTGGTATATATTTAGATGATGCAATTTCAATGTAAGTTATCCATCTATGGGAGGTTATGAGGTAAATGGTTGTCCTTTTAAATTTATTTCACCAAAAATGTTTACGTCACGGTCTTATAATACAAATCTGTTTTAAACATGTTTTACGTTTTTTTGTAAGACGTTAACTTTTAGTAATTACCGACCCTTGAAGTACCGTCAATCCGGGTGACTTGGAACGATTTTGACTTTTTAACTTATTCATTATTGATAATTATATTCTTTAAGAAATTATGCAGTGTCACACACCTCCAAGGAATAGATTGACCAAAAAAAAATCAAGTCCTTAAGTAAATTAAGGTAAAAATAAAATAAAGTCACTCGGGGTGTTTGGTGACTTGGAACATGCATTTTTTTCAAATGCAGATTGCATTTAATCATTTGTGGAAGGTCACTTTTACCTCTACAATTATTATTTTTTTTTTTAAATAAAGTTTTTATAGTTATTTTAAGTTTAAATTTGGATAAAATTACATACTAAAGAACTAATAATAATAAATTTTTTTGTACCTAATTTAATTATTTAAAAATATTATTTGTGGGTACTTGAAACGTCTAAAGTATATTATATAAAAATATGCCGTATGCTAACATGCAAATAATACTAAGTCAACTTACGAGCTACCGTATTAACAATAACAATTTAAATATAATATAAAATATCCTAGGCTAACAAACCGTCTTCGATCAGAATCGTGTTTCATATACAATGGTTTTATATCATTTAATTCAGCATTGAATTTAACACAGCTATTACAGTGACTTAGTGGCGTAACCTAGGACCTTTTTAAGGAGGGTGATGTGGTATAATTTGTCAATCATAAAAAAAAAAAAAATGTATATTTTAATATAACTTAAATACCCAATTAACCATTTATAAGTTTATAGCAAAGTAGCTAATTTATTAAGTTTAGGCGTCTGGGCTGAAATAATAAAATAAAAAAATAAATATTTATTTCTATTCAACAATTAAATTGAGTTAACAATTAAAACCCACGGATTACATATGTAGGCGTACTATTCCATAAGTAAATTGTATTACATTATTTTTAAAATACATTTTCTATTCGGATATAAATCCTTGTTATTTAGCAATAATGTATCCATCATTGCTGTGTTAGAACTCAAATTATCTGATGATATTTTTTTTGACATTTTCAACACTGTTGATTCCACTTAATCTCTAATGAGTAAAGCCGACGATGACTTAATACTAATTTTGTAGCTAAACAATTATTGTAAAGTATGTTTTGTACTAACAATACATGGTCTGGGGAGTGTATATCACTCGTATCACCCCGCTTAGGTACACCACTGCAGTGACCCCTTAAGGCTCAACTGCTCAAGACGACAAGACACCTACTGTACAGCAGAGCAGTAACTACTTGCCTGCCTTTTTTACTGAATTCAATTTTATAATAAGTAGGTAGGTACAATCTGATTACTTGTCGAGTATCGCAGACCCCACTTTAGTGTGTACTACCTTCGAATTTAAAAAAAGTATAATTGGTGATATAATTGCGTTCAAATTTTCCAAAAATGGCTTACCTATATAACTTCTCCCCCCCTACACGCAATTAAAATCGGGACCGAATCACAGAATAGCAGTTCAAATTATTTTTAAAATCCACGCGATGTGGCCAATGTGGGTGCGATTGTTGTGGTGGGGTGCTTCAACGATGATGCCATCATTATGATGGACATACGGTAAAACAATATCTCAGTCCGGGCGCGTGTGCCTAGCCACGCCGCAGCCGACCGTGTCCCAGTGTCGTCCCCCAGCCCTCTCGTCGAGGACTCGAACCGGACGCGTAAAATTTAATATATACGGCGGCTGCGGATACTTATCTCTGCGCGCGACTTGTATACATACGCGTGATCTCGCCCTCTCCTCCTTCTCACACACACACACACAGTCGGCGCGGTCTACTTTCAACATAAATTTGTGTTTTGTTCGCCGCCCGCCACCACTTGGGTGGTCTCGTTTGTGTGTGTTTGTGTGTGACGACGAGATCTGCACGGCCGCGGCGCAATGTTACCGTTGAATATTGCAAAATGCGTCGTCGCTAATAATAACACTCGATTGCCGCCGAGGAACGCATTCGATTTTTACGACGATTTGCCGTCGTGTATCATCATTGTTATTGTTATTACTGTTCAGTATAAATGTACCTAAAATTATAATATTTATGTGTTAAATACTTTTGGAACAAGGTACACAAACGTATCTTCAAGTCCTAATATTGTCTTGTAAATTGTCTTATTGTCTAAATTGATTTATTATATTTTGAAATTAACTCATGTTGTCCGTGAGGTACTTTATCAGAACGAATTACGACGGATAAGTCTTGATCATTGAATCTTCATCTAATGTTTTAAATTTAATTATAAATGGATCAACAGTTTTTAAAAGTGTTTGAAGTAGCACAATTATGGAAGTTTTTAAATCTTTGTGGTAGCTTTAGTAGTACTGCACTGTTGTTCTTCATTTCCAATAAAATAAATTTGTAAAAAATTGGCTTGTTCATTTGGTTTGGTATCAAAGATCCTATCCCATGATACAGTTGTCCTCCGTGGCTCCGTGCATAACCGTGGCACCAATGGATGTCATTTAAAAAGCACTTTAATACTGACAAATAAAATTTAAAAAATGTTTTGATACATTTGTACTGTGGTTTGACAATGATCTTAATTGTTTTGGAGGTTCAACATATAACTCTATTTTTACTGTTCCGTTTAAACAGCATTTGCCTTTATATTCACCTGAGTATTCGAAATAAAATTTAATAAAATGTTTTACCTACCACAATACTACAAACCTCTAAAATGCAAAGCGTGTCAATTTAAACACTCTTGGTCCATTGGCCCAATCTTATTGTCATCTTGGCCGTAAGAATATTTTGGGTTATAAGAAAATGCCGAATTTTTAATAATGAATGACGTTTCATTTTTTAAAAATTAAGTTTGTACAATAAACTATTTGTTAGCTAAAAAACTTTTGTTTTCTTACTAAATAAAGTAAGAATAGCTGTTTTTTTTAAAAATTTTTTGTGGATTACAAAACATTTGGTCTTCAAAATGAGGAGAGTATAATCTAAAATTCTTAAAATTGTTATTGTTTACCACCTATTGCAATTCATTTCTACGACTATTTGCTAGCCATAGGATCAATCTAAAATGCATTCTTAGAAAATTACCATTTTACAAATGACAAATTAAATTGGTCGTTCTTATGGAAGACTATAACTTGACACATTACAAGTATCGGTTCGGAATGAACAATTTAAAAAAGGTGGGTAAGTGGATGTCGCTCTACCGTACAGTAAGTTACAAGTGGGTCACTGTTATGGATGGTGTTAAATTTGAATTCTAGTATATAATATCATTGTATAAGAAAAACGATTCTGAGCGAAGATGGTCAGTCAGCCTATGATATTACTAAGTATATTTGATGATATTAATTTGAATAAAGTAATTTATACATAACCTATTTACGTGGAATCTTGTTTTTAATTTTCAATCCTTAGCTATAAAAGTTGAACATTCTATACATTTTTACATACCAACTACCATCAAACACATAATAACGAAATGTAGAGACACACAAGAGGCCCGACAAAAATTCGATATACCCGAGCACCTTCACAAGTCAAGTGGCATTGGGCACCAAAAGATTCATTAGAAAATTTTTGTTATTTATGAAATATATTTAATTGTAATTTAAGTATGTACAATACAAGTCAATATGATCCTGTTATCGAGGCTTCAAATTTATAAATGCAAAGAAAAAATAAAAATAAAATATTATTACGTATTTTTACTATTTTAGGGTGTGTATTTTTATGTGCACAAAAAAAAATACATTACATTAAATATAGGTATTATCCATTATTGTTAAAATCGTAACTAAACTAATTGCAACGAACTGTTGAAGTTGATTTTCTGATAAATGGGCCACATGAACATGTGTTTTCATGTGTTTCGTCACTATAAGTTTTGGTTAAATTTTACATTATAGTTATTTTCATTTGTATGTTATTTTGGAACTACTAGTGTGCCTGGAATTGACCCACTCACTTTTATACATTAATTTATTAAAAGTATAAGGTATAACGTATAAATTAAGAAACTGAACATATTAGTTTGACTGTTACAATATCTTAAAGGTACCTAAATATTATGAATTGTAACATTGAATGTTCATTATTACATTATACATTCATATATACCTATTATACCTACCTAATACAGGCAGTGGCGGCGCCAGAACTTTAATTCCAGGTGGGCCAGGCTGGGGCCCAAATTTTTTAGGGAGGGCCAAATTGTTGACTTGATATATATATATAAACAATAGTGATGACAGGCAATTTCGCAGAGGGGTAAGGGAGAGGGTCAACTTCCAATTTTTTTTACACTTCATCGTGTAAACTTACTAAAACAATGATTTGTAAACATGTATTGTATTAATAGTATTTATTTCCTAACAAAATATATATTCATGTAAACACTTTTTAATTTGTATACTCCCTAACCCATAATTACACTCAATACCGACAAATATTTAATAATAATTTATTGTTTTCGTATTCAGCCTCTGGAAAATACACGTTATTTATGAGGCTTGAAAGCATATATACAGCATAGTTGTCAACCCATTCAAAATGTGGTTCACGCCATCTATTATGACTTAATATTTTCATATTTTAATAAATCATGATTTATTCATGAGATATTTTTTAGTATTCTAATATGATTAAATTTAATTTTAGGGGTGGGCCACAGGGGGGGGCTGGGACTTTTTAAGGTGGGCCCGGGCCCACCCTGGCCCACCCCTGGCGCCGCCACTGAATACAGGGTACAGGGTGTATCTTATGTCATTGTACGTGGGGTTATTTAAAGATTATGGATCGATGACATAGAATTTCGTTAAAACGAACAAAGACGTGCTTATTTATTTTAACAGGCAACTTTTTTATAACAATTTCAACATTTTTAAACACGCAAGTGTACCAATAGCAAAATTAAATTTGTTTTTTCTTTAAATTTTGATAGTCAAATCATCAATTTTGGTTCTCTAGTTTATGAACTATGGTCCACTAAAGTTTAGTAAAATATGCATTAATACTTTTAATTTAAATAATTGGTATAGGTTTAATTTACAAGAGCTAAATAATTTTTTCTTTTAACTACCTTTTTATACACTTAAGTAGTTTAATCGGTAATCTAATGACACTCTCTCAAAAAAAAAAAAAAAAACAAACAAAATTGTTGGCAAACATAGTTCATTATTTGTATTTTAACATACAATCATCAAAATCAGTATTATTATTTTAATTTGTTATTATAGGTAATCGTAATTAATTACATCAAAGTTACCTACTTTTCTTAAAATATCATAAATTTGGATTCTTTATTATGTGGCAAAGGTAATAATGGTAAATTTGTATATCTACATTTTCTTTCGTACGTTTCCTATCATACATTTTTATGGAATATATAACGGAAAAAAAATGTTTTCCTCTTACTATTTAAATGGTCTTCTTAACCATAATTACAGGTTAATATAGGGACAATATATTTAAATACATAGTTACAAGTACTACATAGATTTAGTTAGGTAATTATGAATAGTTGATTTAAACATATATTATATGTGTTACTCCAGCTACAAATATATAATTGATCTGATTAATGCAATACAGTTGATTTAATTAGTGTAATAAGTTAACCATACTATTTGATTTAGTAGGTTTAACCGAATGGGGAGAGTTGATGGTACTAAAAAGAAAGTTTGTTTCTACCAATGATTAGGTGCATTTGACTGATACAAGTAGTTATAAAAACTGACGCAATTTTAATATCTTACTTACAATGTAGTTGGTTCAACTAGTGGTAGTTGGTAAACGATACTTTGTTTAATTGGTCGTGTGTACCAATTAAATACCTATGCATAAATATAATCTTAAAATATACATTTTAAATGTCTAGTACATAACAATATTGCAATATTACATTATAATATTTATTAAATTTGCATATTTCTGCTTATATCTTATATCCAAAATTTTTAATTGCACAATATATTGCACAATTTTTTTTTTATTAAAAATAAAGTAGGTAAACAATGTAATGTTACAAAGGTACAATCTTAATAATATTTTTAGCACAGTTTATTATTTACAAGTTAAAGTAATATAGGTACACAGTTAAATTACAATGTTACAAATTTACAATTTTAATAATATTTTTAATGCACAGCTTTTGATTTTAAATTAATTTATACAGTTGAAACGTTGTTACAAATGTAAAATTTAATATTTTTTAACACTATATAGTGTATACTGTATAAGTATACTTATTATTTTAAATTTAATAGAAGGTATACACAGTTAAAATTGAATAAAAAAATGTACAATTTTAACAATTTTAACAATATTATTATTTTATTGTTTAAAATTAATATACACTGTTCCTTTAGTATTTTTGTAGGAAGAACAATTTGTTACACGGAGCACAAATTAGAGATTGCAGTATATATTGGGAAGTCACTGAATTTTAAAGTTATATATTTATGACATAAAAAATATGGGTTGCTTTGATTATAGAAAAATAAATTATGTTTAATAACTACAAAAATAGGAATATTTTCAATATCAATAGCTAGACATATATTACGTTTAAAACGTGTTCCTTTTATTTCAACCCAAGACACAAACTTAGTACTATGTAGATTGTCAATAAGTGATTTATCAGAAGAAATGTAAATATTATTTTTAATGTTACTTATAGTTGAACAGGATAAATGTATGACCCGGCCAAATTTAAGATTATTTAATAAGCAAGTATTACAAAAAAATGTATAAGCAAGTTTCAATTGGTGCTTATGACTTAATGTTAAGCAAATATTTTTTCTACTGGTAATTGCATTAGCTGTAATTTTTGACTTTCTGTTCTTTGACTCCAAAGAATCATAGACCAGAAGAGAATTATAGACCATAAATGTATTAATGGTGCAACTTTTTCCATTACTCGCGGATAATGCAAAATATGATGGTATTTTGGTTTAAGATTAAGATAAAAAAGTTTTTAAAAAAACAACTCATGTTGTTCATTAATTAACATTTTTAATAATAAATAACAATAATTCTGAATACATCTTGAACTATGAAGTAATAATATCTATTATTTTTTTTAGAATCACATATAACTGCCAAATGTCTGCAGACATGATGATGGTACAAGATCTCCTATTATCTGACCAAAAAACCCCACAAAACAATATAATTCACTTGAGGACATTTTTAATTTGGCATTTTTTAAATAATCCATAGATATTAACTGAGTTCAGTTTTGTATATTAATCGGACCATAATTAAAATACTGTATTCGATAGTTTAGAGTATCAAGAGAAAAATATTTAAATTTAGTAATAAATTCTAGAATAATTAAAGACATATCATAATTTCCAACTCCCTCGAATACATCATGCATTATATCAACACTAAAGTTTTCAGTACCGTGAACATTTGGTAGATCATGCCATACACAGGGTCCTTTCAATCCTGTTAATGTTACACTATTTAATTCTAAATCTTTCATATAATTATCTTTATTTCACACCTTTAAACAGTCTTCTACGGTCTAAAAGTTATATTTTTCATGCCATTTGGGGACTGTTTATGTAAATGTTTTAAACTGTTGTTCATTTTCGGCATTTTAAAAAATAAAAAAAGGTGGGCAAGTGGGTGTCGCTCTGCTGTACAGTAGGTTACAAGTGGGTCACTGTATAATGGATGATATTAAATTTGAATTCAACGATAAAATATCATTGTATAAGAAAAAACGATTCTGAGCGGAGACGGTATGTCAGTCTAGGTATAAGACATATTATATACATAATACATATCTATGGTATACTAAACCAAAATTTGACCTACAATAGGTACCTATAATAAATTCAAAATTAATCATATCACAATATCCATTAGGTATTTATAACGCGTTATACATCAACAAAAACCGTGATACTATCATAGATATATAATAGTACACTTTAGAAGTTCCAAGTACCCCCGAATAATATTATTCAATCACAACAAAATAACTAAAATAGTTATTCTAGGTTTTTTTTTATGTAATTTCGTCCAAATTTGAATTTAAAATGTCTGTAAAAAATAACTGTGTTCATATATTTTTCAGATTTTTTGGTTATAATATAAACTATTTATGAGAACCTTGTTTTAAATTTGCAATCCTTAGCTATAAAAACTGAACATTTTATAATTTATTAATTACAATGATTGATAATTTTCGAGATTTTGATAAATGTTGTCAAAATTCGATCTTTAAATGCTTATAAAAAAAAACTGTGCCTATATATTTTTAATATTTTTCAACTGATATTGTAACAATATATCAGGAGTCTTGTATTAAATTTTTACAATTCAGTGAAATTTTCATGTATCTACAGTTATTCGTTTTTGAATTACAACAAAATAAGGAAATCGCTAATGAGAAATCGAGTGAATATCCAATGTTGTATAAATTTTAATTTCAAACGCTCATAAAAATTTAATTTGACTTTCTTATAGACATTTTTTTTTTGATAAAGGTAGATAATCTTATAATGAATCTTGTATTATATTTTAAAATCTTAGATTTAAAAAGAAAAATTTTTACAAATTCTTAACTCAAAATAATTTGCTAATTTTAGTGATTTTTCAATATTTTGTCAATTTTTGAACTTTAAATGCTTATAAAAAAAACTATGATTAACGATTTTTAATATTTTTCATCTGCCTTTGAAACAATATACTAGGAGCCTTCTATTAAATTTTCAAGTTTTTTTAACTAACAAATAAAATTTTATTGATATTTCTAGAAAAAAAACTAAAAAAAAAATGAAAATGTCCCTTAACAGTTCAAAATAAATCAAAATATTTTGAAAATGTTTTGGTGTATAGAAAATTCAAATATAAACAACCAGTGAAAATTTCGTGTATCTACGGTCATTTGTTGTAAAGTTACACCAAAAACTAAATTCAATTTTCTGAAAAATCGATTTTGCATAAAAATTCCCGTTTTTCCTTAATTTTTCTTTTGTTTTTCTTGGCGCTTTTGAAAAGTACTGTTAATTTTAAATTTTGACCTCCCCAATGCACCAACGATATTCACTTTCCAATCGAACAAGATACTGAAGTCGAAAATCGAAGCATTATTTCGACTACTTATCGTGTACACAGACACAAAAATAAAAAAATTAAAAAAAATATATAAAAACACACATCATTGTAAAATCAATACATTCATCGTTTCACTCAGAATCTAAAATGAATATTACAATTAATTGAAATAAATCGTAAGATATTAAACGTTAAAATATTAAACAATTTAAAAGTAAAAACAATTCTTATCACGTTATCAGTTATGAAATACGATATTCAATCATGGACTGAGAGGAACAGGATGACCAACATTACTAATTTGATTACAATCAAGTAGATAATTGATTTATTTTTAATTTTTATCATTCATATATTTATTTATTTATTTTTTCCTAGAAAAATTATTGCTAGAAAAAATTCACAAATCGAGAAATTAACAATGTACATGATGTTTTATGAACAATAATAGAATATATTCTAAAATATGTAAAATAGGCCAAATATTCTCTAATGTCCAAAATATGCTTTAATATACAAAATACATTTTTCCTACGAACTCTGTGATGGATAAATCGTCTACAATTTTCATCCTCGAAAGCTGCATAAAGCCAATAAAAATATGTAAAAACCTCAATATTCGCCCTCTAGACATAAGATACACCCTGTATATTTAATGTACAACTATAATAGTATTTATCATACTTAGGTAGTTCGTAAGTATGTACACACAATTTATTTTTATAAAATTACAAAAAATATCTAATAGAAGAAAACCCAACTGCAGACAGAAAGAGGTGAGTAGGTATGATATACTTTAGTGTGGTCCTTAGTAGTAGAAGATAAAAAAAATATTATTGTTTTTACTGTCGGACCCTCCTTTTTTTATTATCATATAAAAGTTATATGGAAGAAATTTGGGCATAACCACTCATCCCTTTCCCGAGCACACGAAGTAAGATATACTGGGGATACGGAACGGTCGCTTCTTAGTTGATAGTCAAACCTCCTTAGAACATGGCATGAACTATTAGTTCCTTATTCTCCCGGTTAACACAGAACAATCCTATAAAGTGCTAGCGGTCTAGCCGTAACGTAAGAAGTTATTGCCACGAAATATGAGTTGATGAGGCAATGCGTTCCGTATCCAGTATATCTTAATTCATGCCGAGAGGGTTGAATATAAGCCAAAAGGTAGTTTAATGGTTTTTTTTATAGTACTTATATTCGAAAAATATAAGATTTATCATAAAAATGTGTTAAACTTATATTGTAGAACAAATTATGTTCTATAAAAATGTATTTACCACATTTTTCGTGAATCTAATATTTCCACCCTCAAAAATTGATTTTTGATTTTTGACAAAACTGAATGTCTTATAGTTGTTTCAATATAAATTCATACGACTTATGTAATTATAAACCAAATAATTTAAGGTGTATTTCTAAGTAGTATTATCTTCAAATGATGTAACCAAAACTTGTCTTGTACATTTTTTATACGTTTTTCTGTATTTTTAAATAACCTAAAATTAAAAACATAATGAAATTAGTTAGGTATATAAAATTACATTTTTTATAGATATGATTTTTTGTAACCCACTTGTATGATATATTTTTTTACCTTATTTTTGTCTGACTCTGTCTCAACTTTCTCCGTAGGTATAGTTTGAAATTAATGTAAGTTTATCATTTCTAGTAAGAGAATAGTAAACATAAAATATTTTTTTAAACAATCGTTATAGCTTTTAATTGTTTGACATTTAAATGAGCACTCAGATTCCAAACACATATTTTCAATTATAATTGTCTTCTTATCAACAACTTTACCATTAAAACATGTATACTGAAGTTCCTTACTGACATGATTTTTTAATATAGTTTGTTTCCACTGTTTTTTGTGAATCATTCTCTTCCTAGTTCGGTTAGTTTATAAATAAAAATTAAACATATCACATTAAGATTATCAAATTTTCCTTTTTCTGGAATAAGTTTTAGGATTTGAAGGAACATCAAATTGTAATTTTTTATCTTTAAACACATTACTTTTATTGTCCAACCTTAGTAATACAAATATTTATAATACATCATATACTTGTAATAGTTATATTATTCACTATAGGTACTAAAAACTAATATGTTTAAAATAATTCTCCAATACTTAACAATTTAAAACATTTTTAGTGGCCAATGTATGCGATTTTGAATTAAAAAAACTATAAATAGATAATTACAAATAAACGTAAATAATATAAATAATTAGTCAGGTATCTTACTTTATAGGTATATTTATTGTATGTTCTTAAGACTTACCAAATATTGTTTGAAACAGAATGCGTTTCATTTTGAGCTAGCTTAATAATTTATTCGTTCTTGACTTGAATGTTCTAGGTTTAGACATATTTGTTTGAAACAAATCTCTTTAGGTAACTTAACTTCTGTGCTTTACTACTTATGTAGATAGTTAAATATAATTGTAAATACAATTAATGTAAAATATAAATTGATAATATTCACAATAATTGACAGTACCAAGGAATAACAATTAACAGGACAGGTCTATGACTAAAATATATTAAAATTTAAAACCCATCGATTAAATTGATTCCAAGACTAAAAAATAGAGACAAATAACACTTTTTACTGAACATCTAAAAAACACTTTTTTGAAATTTTTTGATATAAGAACTCTTTGATTCCATCCACGACTTAAACAGTTTATCAGCCATTTTTTTATTTATATCAAACGAAATCCTTTTATCAAATAAAGCAAATACTGCACATTCTTCATTAGAAACCATAAATAATTTAAACATTTTGACAAACACGCTTCTGCATTTTTTTCTATCATCACTTTTATATTCGTTTAAAGTACGTATTAAATTTATATCGATGAATGGTGCCTCACTTACATTAATTGTAACTGTATACCAATATTTAATAAAATTTTATAACAATAAATGAAATAATTCGCCCTATGGCATTTTCTTAGATTTTTGTTATTTTTAATTCATTTCGTAGTAAAAATATTTTCAGATAGTAAATACATTTTGGACGAGCGTCTCGAGAGCAAAATTGCGCCACCAATCAGAATCGTTCATATTTGTTATCACTATTTGTGAAAATCACGTTTCTTATCATCCTTTATAAAAATTATAATGTGATAATATAATAATCATCAATCATACAGGTTTATGATGGGTATTGGATACTTTCAATTCTATTAGTGAACTAATTCATGTGATTCAGCTCATTAAAATGTCATTGAATCACTGAATCAATTCATTATAATATTTACATTTTATAATTGTGACTAATATTTTAAACCTAAGGGCTAATAATTATTTATATATAATTTATATCTTTATATATATATAATTCTACTGTACGAGTGTTTGTAAGTTGAGTGGGCCTTTGAATGGTTTAGATTCACAATCGGACCCGGCAGGCCCATTCTGGGGAGGTGCTCAAACAGGAATGTTGAGATTTACGGTGGATATTTTTGTTTATAAATGGTTGCCTTGGGTTTTAAAGCTATTATAAAAATAAACATTGGTTGAAATCAGAAATAATTTATAAACAACGTTAATATAATTAAGTCCAAAGAAAATTTTAAAGTTTAAGTCATAGATTTGGTACATTTAACGGGTAACAAAGTACACGGGATCAGCTAGTTTACATATAAAATCAAATTGACAAACTTAAAGTATAATATTAAATGAAAAATCAATCACTGTCACTGTATTATTTATATGTTAATATGTTATATTTATTTACTTTGAAAATACAAAACATAAAATGTTTAATATGTTGTGGTTTTTTCCCTTTAATTACACAGTAACACTTGTACTTACAAGTACTTAAGTATAAGTTGTCACTTAATACGAATTACGATTATGCTTTATGATTACCTATCTAATATCGATTTATCTGAAAAAAGTCTTCTATTTTTTTATATATATTATTATTTATTATCTATGATAAGAAACGTGATTTTTCACAAATAGTGATAACAAATGTGAACGATTCTGATTGGTGGCGCAATTTTGCTCTCGAGACGCTCGTCATTTTGGCATCCACCTTGCCTGATGATGACATGCGCCCGGTTGACGAATTTTCAAACCACCAGGTGGGGTTTCTCCAAGTATAATAATGACTAGTTCAATTAATTCTTTGTAGTCGTCTCTTGGACGGTCTTCAGTAATTTTTTTTAAACCAAATGAAACAATTTCCAGACTTATTGTGGAAATTATTTTTTCAAAATTTTTATTTGTATTCCAAACTAATATTTTTGTTTTATCAATTTCTTTCCATGAATTTCGATATCGTTACAGATAGGTATAATTGGTCCAGACGATACGTATAATTTCTCCTCGTTAAGTGCAGCCTGGATAATCAACTCCGAAACATGATGCCTACAAGCAAAATAAATAAAGTATTTGTTCAATTTCTGCTCCAAAAGTGTAGATGCCCCATTTTGCCTGCCAGTATTCAATGCAGTAGTATCAAATACAAAACCTTGTACCTTATCAAGCAAATACCATTTTTCTAAACAATGAAATAGGTACGGCTGATGATATTTCACTTCCTGTTCCTGATGGGATTTCTGGAACGCCAAGAAGTTGTTCTCCATTTGGCGTTGAGACAATTACTGGAAGATGATCAACCTTTTCTTGATTAGTTAAGCCAGGAAGTAATTATGTATCCCAATGTGCAATAACAAAATCTACATTTAACCTAACAAAATCTGAACGAACTTTTTCTGCGATTTCTTTTCGAATACTTTCTCGGCTATTTCTAATAGAAATGCTGTTAATAAATGTACTGTGTCTCACTGACCTTACACTTATCTAAATTTGCGGTAAGCCTATAGGTGTCTTGATTGATTTGTTTTTTCTCTGATGAAGCGGGTATATCTTCAATTTCTTCATATTCTGAATTTATACTACATTCTGTGTCCTCTTCCTCGGAACTAGTGAATGCCGGTGTTTCAACTATAATATAATAATAAAATAATGTAATGTTTTTCAGTATTAACATTTTAATAATTACCTAGTTCAATATTTGAAAGTTCAGCTTTGTCATTTTGTTGCCTCTTAATTTTTTCTAATAGTTTGTCTTTTTTATTTTTTCATAAGTTGCATGTCAACTCCTAGCAAACAACCTGGACGACCTGACATTCTTTGTGAACTTAAAAATTCTTTATAAATTTCGATTTTCATTATATCAAATGAATTTGCATGTGCTTTGTCAAATAGGTAAGTTGACTAAATTTTTCTTCAAACTCTTTTATCTGAGATGTGTATGTTTCGCTTTTCCGTTCATTATGTTTTTCGAGATTTCACCATAATTCATACGACTTTTTAATTTCTTCATACAATCTGCTCGATTTTTAATTGGAATTCGTTATTTTTTAAAGAATGTGATACATTCATCAATAGCTAAATAATATGCACTTTCTGACAAATTAATTTTTTCTAGTTATTCGCATATTAAAAAAGAAAACTCTCATACAGTCTCTTGGTTTACTTCCGAGAATTTGATTATCCATTGATCTAATCAAATATATTGTCTTTCGTGGCATTTTTAAAAATGTTCGACAATTTTATTAAATAAGTACAAAAAAAAATTTGAAAACTTAACTTTAGATGGAAACAATAAAATATCATTAATATCATACCTAACACATCATATTATGACGTTACAGCGATCACACGTTGACTAACAGAAAATAATTACTAATTCTATGGAAACTATTTAAAAGATAAATCGTAAAATCTAATAATCGATAAGATAACTGAGTTAATGGACTCAATAAAATTTTCATGATATACAATTATCCCATATTAATATAAATTACGATAATAATAAGAAAAATCCACTCACTAATTTTATATAACTCACTAACTTTATATAACTTTTATATACCTAATTTCATTATGTTTTTAATTTTAGGTTATTCAACAATATAGAAAAACGTATAAAAAATGTACAAGACAAGTTTTGAGTACACCATTTGAAGATAAAACTACTTTGAAATACACCTCAAATTATTTTGTTTATAATTACATAGGTTGTATTAATACTTATTGAAACAAATGTAAAAAAAATTCAGTTTTGTCAAAAAAAAAAAAACAAAAAAATAATAATTTTTGAGGGGGGCAATATTAGATATACGAATAATGTTGTAAATACTATTTTTATAGAACATAATTTGTTCTACAATTTAAGTTCAATACATTTTTATGATAAATCTTATATTTTTCTAATCAAATATAAAAACCCATTAAACTATCCTTTGGCTTGTATTCAACCCTCTTGGGGCACGGGAAAGGGTAGTTATGCCCAAATTTCTTCCATATTACTTTTATACGATAGTAAAAAAAAATTGAGGGTCTAGCAGTTAAAATTCAAATGAGTGAAATTAAGGACCACCCTATATACTTGTAAGTGATAATTTAATTGTTGTTACAACATTTTGAGACATCCATAAAATATTCTAGCTTTAAATATTACAAGTATTATTCTACATCATCCACAATTTTTTTTTTTTGCAGCATAGATCATAACATAACTATGTTGAGCTATGTTGTCTATGAATAATACAATATTAAACCCGTGAGAGTGATTTTCGAGGATGGTTCCTATGGTGCATGTATTATTAAACATAAAGTATATCACAAATAAATGGTACGTGAGCTGCTCACTAGAGCGCTAGTGTCTAACGGTTTTCAATGAAGTCAACGCATGCACTCTCCCGTCTGCCGTCTGCGTTTTAAACCGCTCTCGGCGCTAGTGTCGTCGACACGTCTAATATATGAAACTTCCCATTTCGTCCGCTACTCGTAAACCACTCATATTCTATTTGTCCGTTATCCACTGACGGGTGACGGGTTGTCTTTACTTATTTTACGATCGTGCCGTGTGATGCTCATTCTAGTATTCTAGTATGATATTTTTTGTCCACGCCTTATTTTGCCTGGTCCAATATGGTGTTTTTCTTTGAAAATATATTTCGCAGAAAATGAAAATTTAAAAATTATAAAATGTCAACACTCCCATAAGCAAACTTCTACTGTATGATTTCGTTGTACTTTATTACTACTGGAACGGTGAACAGACACGATGAATGTTGATCTTGGTTTGTTTTTTCCACCCTTCATTTTTTTGGCTTGCATGGTTGTTGTCAACTGCAAATAATTTGCTAGAATCGCCATGCGCCCATATCGTGTGTGAACGTTGTTGTCTTACATCAAATATCGGTAGGTGTTGAAATGTGTGTACGAAAATAATATAGGTATATGATCAGTACAAAATTATAGTGTCAATCAGTTTTGATTGTTACTGATGATTTGATAATTACAATTGACGATTAATGGTTTACATACCCAGTTTGCAGAGCTGCCGTGAGCTAAACTTTATGTGGTTACATGGCTAGCAAAAGCTTTGTCTGCCATTCTAGTTGATCTGCTGATCGGAAAATCTGCTGTATATGACAGGGTTTACTGGAGTCATATCGTCATTATATTAATCGATGATCCGTAGGTAGGTACTTACACAGGTTTTAATTGATGAATAAAGTTTAAATGTTTTATGGATTGGGCGATGAGAATAGATACAAACTAAAAATAAAAATACTTAAAAACACTTATTATAACAATTTGTATTGATGGCGGCTGTGTTCAATTATATAAGTTGAGACTCAATTTACCTAAAATAATAGGCTTGGTTAATTGCTGTATTTTCTACATTACAGGCGTAGGTCCCTAGAGTACATAACGTTCAAGTAGGTATTAAAATTGATTTTTACATAATATGTCTTTAAAGTAGTCATCATTATTGTTTAATACGGCGTTTTTTTGGGGGGTGTAACTGTTTTGAATTCCAATTTGTGTTTAGCCGCCCTTAAATCATATTATGGATAAACATTTTGTAATAATTTTTAACATTTTAACCAGATAACCAAGTTGATATATAATTATTTACCATGATTGGGGGACCATTCTATAATTAATTGGAAGGTATGTCCATTGGGATGTTGATAGATTTATAGGATTACCATACAATTCTAAAATTGTTTGAATGACGTTTACGGTAATTGCCATGGGTTGAATAATTCATTTAGTATATTCCATTTTTTTGAAACGAATCGGGCTGGCCGGGAAAAAAAAGATCCTGCCAAACTACTATAATTTATAATATATTAAACAGTTCAGTTATTTTAGCCAAGATATCCAATTTGTATTTCATTATACTGATTGATCCAGTTATGCGATAATACTTTTTAAAACTGATTTGAGTTCGTCATTATGTCTATTTTAATAAAATAGTTTTTTCATTTCATCATTGTTGTTGATGAAATTACAGCTATGTGTATGAGTGTATGACTGCTATAGCAGTGGTGTCCGCCAATGTGTTAATAAAAGCTCATTTAATATAAGTGCAGTGCGGTAAAGGAAGAATAGCAATTTACAGAAAATATTGAATAATGAAATAATTGTATGTATATATTATTAGAACATTGTATTTATTTATTTTATTTATTTAAAACCTTAACAAGACATATCATTATATAATATCAATTATTATTATAGTTGATATTTTGTCACGTATTATATAGTTTGGATATCTTCTTCTTTACCATGGACACTTTTTTCATTTTCAATATTAGGATGCACACAAAGGCCACAATAGATACCTAACCTACAATACCTATATCTTACTGAAACTACATCGTATGTACTATTATGAGTTCACAATTTGAAATATAAATTCATTAAATAGTTCATATAAATTAAATAATTACATTTGTAATATGTATACAATTCTCACATAACTAAAATATTAATATAAGTAAATATATATTTTCTTCTCTTTGTTTATATAATATTATATTATAATGTAGTATTATGTATAAAATTGTGTATCTAAATAATACAATTTAATATGGTAATATAAAACTAAAATTAACAATAATTACTAAAGTCGTACAACTAATATGATAAATAATGCAAGTAATCCTATACGTTTATTATGAGTCTTTATATTGTTCTTGTAATAGCCAAAGTGTACTTTTAACTATAAAAATACATATTTTTCAAATATTAGCTAGGTACATTACACTAGCACCACAACCTACGTTCTACACTATTCTCTTCGAAATTGGTTCCACTTTAGTAACCGATTAGTAACTATTCGTAACCGAAAATTTGGAATTCGTAACCTAAACCAAGTACCGGGAAAACCGTTTTTCCCAACCGGGTGCTGGCGTAACGTTACACCAGCACCCGCAAATTGAAATATTCTACTTAGGATGTTAAAAACCAAACTAATTTTTAGTAACCATTCGTAACAAAAACACGGGATATCCCACATATCGGAGGGAAAGATAGCACTAATTTTGAAAACGGTACCATCGAATAGCACTACTTGAGCACTAAATAGTAGTATTATAGGGGAAATTAGTGCTAACATTTTTCCGCTAACTTCACGGACCTAAAGTTAAAATATAAAAATAAAAAAAATGTATAACATTTTGAACAAATATAGCTAAAAAATAAAATATAATATTTTATATACTCATGTTAAAAAAACTACCGAGCTAAACTTAAATATGAAACAAAAATATGTTATCGGAACTTTATACTCCGTACTGAAACAGCCCTTAGGACTAAGCCTAATGATCTCTGGAAATTTGTTAGGAACAACCGTGCTAAGATTTGTATTCCCAAAGAAGTGTCATACAACGAATTCACTTCTAGTAATGAACAAGAGACCGCCAATCTCTTTTCTGACTACTTTTCCTCAGTTTACTCTACTAAACGAGTAGATTTTGATGCCAAAAAATAGATATTTCTACATATGATCTGCCCAATAATGCAACGTTTAGCGTAGAAGATGTATTACATGGCCTATCTTCGTTGGAAAATGTGTGGTCAATTGGCCCAGATGGCCTCTCAGGTCACTTTTTATATGAATTAAGAACTATTATTGCTTATCCGCTATGGCTTCTGTTCAGAAGGTCGCTTGATGAAGGCGTTTTTCCTTCCATGTTCAAATTCAGTTCTGTAACCCCTATTCCTAAATCTGGTAGCCCCTCCATTGTTTCCAATTATCGACCTATTTCCACCCAATCGCATATTTCAAAAATGTTTGAACACATAGGTAGTCTTAAACGCCATTCAACCAACCGTTAATTCTATCCTAGCCGGAGAACAGCATGGCTTTCGCCCAAGACGGTCTACTACCACATGCAATCTTGTTTTCAATAACTATGTCTTTGACTCTTTTCAACAACGAACTCAAGTAGATGTAATCTACATTGATTTTCAAAAAGCTTTCGATTCAGTCAACCATAATGTACTTATTCATATTCTCAAAGAATCAGGCTTTGGCGAACCTCTTCTGTCTTGGCTAACATCCTTTGTTAGTAACAGGTATCAATGGGTTAAAGTATTTGATGTTAAGTCTAATTTGTTCTTAGCTTCATCGGGTGTCCCTCAAGGGATCATCTGTCGCCAATATTGTTTTCATTATTTATAAACAACCTCCATCGTGTGCTACATCACTGTCAATTTCTGTGTTTTGCCGATGACATCAAATTATATCTGCGTGTAACCACGTCAAACTAGTCAACTCTGTAACTGTATTATAAAACATGCTCATTCCAAAAACCCTCCCATCCCATATGAGTTATTAGCAGATATTTCATATAAATAAGATTTTTATTTAATTCTTGTTATACTATTGATCAAGATAATGCTTTGGATTTGACTAAATGTGATAATGATGAAATTGTTGTGGATCATAAGACGTGTACAAGTGTAACTGACGAGAGCATAAATTGTACAACGTAACGACAAATTATTATTAATTGTTGCGATAATACTTAAAATATATTATTTTGAAACGGCGGCTAAAAGGATTGCATGTTAGGAATGACACATAGGTATTAAAGTTAAAGACTACCTACCAAAACGAAAATAATGAATTTAAGAAAGCAATAACACTGGAACCCGAAAGGATCAGATTACAAAATGAGATAGGGCGGTGAAAAAGTCTATGACATTGAGTATGATTTAAGGATTTAAGGATCAGATTACAAAATCAGATAGGCTGGTGAAAAAGTCTACATTAACACATCATGATGAAGTAAATAATAAACCGGTAATGCAGAGAAGCATAGCATCGCATTTCTTTTATATTACTATGTCGAGGTACTCTTTTATGAACTTATGACAAACGTTTGGTGTAGTCCTTTATAAGATTGTTTAAGAACTGAGCTACAAAATCTTTATCCTTGATAACCCAAAATTACTGGGCAACTGTTTCAAAGGAAATCTTCTCTCGTGGACTTTGTTAACTGTTAACATGAAATATACTAGTGGTATGTTGATCCAATAGCAATAGGTTGTGTTGGAACAGCAGTACCAGTAATTTTTAGTATTATATGACAGGTAATTGTAATTTAAAATCCACTTGCCACACAATAACCCAAGAATGTTATTAACTAAGTATACCCATTGCAGTATACTGTAAGGTTTGATACACAAGCATTATTGTGAAACTTAAACCTAAATTGCCCCACAAAAGGATCAGCACTCAACAATTGAACCAACTCAACTGCTTGAGAACCCATCGCATCAGCACAAGTTAGATTCATTGTATAGGTCATTGCAAACTGAATTTCCAGAGTTGAGTCTCCATCGATATGAACCATCAACATTGTCGTCCACCACATCAGACACGAACCAAGTATTAAATTATTAAATATTATTTGAGATGTACCTAATGGTTGAAAAGTTGGGGTTTCAGAGTACAGTTAATCAGTATGTTTTTTTTATACTACGTAAATTGTCACCTGAGGAACTAAAAAATACCCTGGTTGAAGCTGGTGCTATCCTAAATACTGTACTCGTCTGTTGTGGAATATTGCTCAGTACGAATATATAAAATATGCTTCCCACTCTTGAATACTAACATTAAATAGTTTGTTCAGCTACTGATGCAATCAATGAAATCGTTGTCCATGGATATTGATAAGGTTTATAGTTCATTAAAGTTATACAGTTAAGTTTCGATGTGCTCATAACACTCAGTTTTGTACAATTGTTTTTTGATTGCAATCATATGTTCTCAAATTAATAAATAATTATTAACTCGTGCAATCTTATATTTTCACTTTTGACTGTTCATGGTAAATTCTTTTCAAAAATCAAATTAAACAGTTGAAAGGCCTTTATGATCTTTTTTTAGATGCATGGTGATTGGTTGAGGACGATTACTTTATGACTAATTCCTACAATGTATACAATTTAAATTGCTTAATTATTAATAGCATAGGAATCTAAGAGACTACCAAAACGATAATAATGCATTTAAGAAAGCAATAACACTGGAACCCGAAAGGATCAGATTACAAAATGAGATAGGGTGGTGAAAAAGTCTATGACATTGAGTATGATTTAAAATAGGAATCATTAATTTGATTATTCCACCCCCCTCGAAGAAACTATAAAATATCACATATTGTTTTAGGAAAGCAATCATCAGGTGGAAGAACCTTATTCATTTTGTTTTTATTATTTTTTTTTTTCTATTGTTTTTTTGTTGTTTTTTCTTTTATTACTTATTGCAATACATTAATAATAAGTAAGATTTTATTTATTTAACATTTTTTTTTCTATAAACTATTTATAAGTATGATCCATCTATGCTCTAAAGTTGAATGGCTATTTTACAGTATTTTTAAAGGTTCCACAAATTATCACCAAACGGTTGTAATTAATTGAGGATGTTTGCTTTATTACTAATTTTACTACTTTTTATACAATCGTCCATATTATATTGAACAAGAAAACCT
Source organism: Macrosiphum euphorbiae (assembly GCA_949089665.1). NCBI lineage: Eukaryota > Metazoa > Arthropoda > Insecta > Hemiptera > Aphididae > Macrosiphum > Macrosiphum euphorbiae. The sequence goes on from CARXXK010000002.1 coordinate 23,514,971, forward strand.
AACTGTGAAGAAAGTTCATTTTTGGGAAGAAAAACGAGTATAAAAAGCCGAAATACAACAACGAAAGAGTTAGAAAATCTTCTAGAGAAAGTAGATAGGATCGAAAAATGTTTTTCAGTTCATAAACCAACAACTCCTGGTATTAAACCAACGACCCCTGTTGAAAGTACCAAATAATTATGTATCAAGTTGTGATCATGTTGTGAAGTAATGAGTGAAAACTCCAAGCTGCTGCGTACCATCCACGTACACAATCCCAACCGCCGTTCCTTTGTTGATGTACTTGGATAGGACAATGCAGTGGTTCATTTTCAATAGGAAAAAAACACGCCTATGAAGAAACTAATGAAATAGTGGCTAAACCAAAATAGTTTTTTTATGAAGCCACCCTTTTTTTTTTTTTTTTTTAAACCGCTGACAGGGAGGGAAGTAGGTTTCCCCATTGCTGCCTCCCTGCCTACATCATTTATTGATAACAACAAACAAACATCACATTACTGAATAATACAATTACTATACTAACAATACAATAACAATACTTTTGGCCGTTTCAGCCCACATCATCAAGACTTAACTACGGTTCATTTCCTTCATTGTTGGGGATTTGGATCCTGGCGCTGCTGATGTTGCCTTGCCCTTTCCATCTCCTCCTTCTGACCCATGATCAGTTCCACCTTGTTGCAGAACAGCTGCCTGTGGGTGGTAGCGGCAGCACACAACCTCTTCCTCTGTGCTGGGTCGTCGGGCAGGTCATCTGGGTGTAATCCGCAAAGGAGATAGGTAACGTCCTCCGGGCGTACAGCCTTCCGCAGAGCTGTTGTTAGCTCCGCCCTTGCTGCATCCCATTCCGGGCAGTAGAATAGCGTGTGCTATGCGTCATCATTCGCGACTGGGCCAGTGGACGCACTCCGGACTGTTCTGCCGCTTCTTCTGCCAGAGGTACTTCTGGAAGCATCCATGGCCCGTTAGGGCTTGGGCCATGTGGAAACTCACCGTCTTCGGGCCGTGGTACCACCACCTGGACAAGTCAGGGATTAGCCGTTTCGTCCATTCGGCCTTTGTTGTCGCCTCCCAGAGACCTTGCCATTGTCGGACAATCTCCACAGTTGTTTCGCACTTCGTTGGTGTGGCACCAGTTCTCTTCGCCATAACTGTTCTCCTCCTGCTGACGGCCTGAAGAGTGACTGGGGGCATTCTGGCCAGCACGAGGGCGGCCATATCTGACACCGTGCGATAGCATCTCGCGACCCTCAGCGCAGCGACCCTCTGCGCTTGCAAGAGGAGGTTGCTGCTCTTTTGGGTCTCCAGAACCCGCTCGGACCAGATAACTGCGCCGTAGAGCAACCGGCTGTGTACTACACTCATTAGGAGGCTCCGCTTGCCTTGTGATGGGCCGCCTACGTTTGGCATAAGCCTCGCCAGGGCAACCGCTGCCTTCTTCGCCCCAGCTGCAACCGTGCTGGCGTGTTCGACGAACGAGAGTCGGGTGTCCAGCCGAATACCGAGGTATCTTACCGAGCGCTTGACCGGGACTTGACAACCTTGTATGTGCAGGCTTGGCTCTCGAAATGAGCGTTTCTTCGTCAGCACTACGCACTCTGACTTCTCTGGTGCCAGACGGAGGCCATTGGAGGACATCCAACCGACAATGTCTTCGAGGGTGGGGTTAACTAGCTTTTCGATGAGCTCCGCGTTGTACGCGACTGCCACCACTGCTACATCGTCTGCAAACGCAATTATTCTTATGCCATCTCGCACCAGTATGTTTTATTAAATGTTAATTGTTACCGTTTTTTTGCGGTGCTTTGTTAGCATATTGGCACTTTAAATCCCAAACCGCACCCGCAAAAATACTTATCAATCTTAATATGGATTCTGTTAATGTGGCGGTTTAGCTCGTTTTTGCTAGAATATATTTTCTTGCATAAAGGACAAGTTAATGTTTCAACGTTATGAATGCTTTTTATGTGCGCATTCATATTTCTCCGATCATAAAATTTTGTTCCGCAAACGGAACAGCTGAATAAAAGCAAATTAGAATGTGATCTTTGAGATTATCTGCCCTTTTATAAGTTTTGTAGCATATTGGACATATAATGATCCATATGCGTCAGAATATGCCTTTTAAGCAAACATTTATAAATGAAAACTTTGCGACACACATTGCATTCAAAAAGTTTGACAGCAGTTTTCGGCAGAGTGTGTGATGAGACGTCGTCATCAGATTCCGAGGCTATACATAAAAATACAATGATTTTGTTAAAGACCACCATAGTTAAAAAAAAAAAATTACTAAGAAGGATTCACCAATAGGTTAGTAACAAATACTTACAATCTACTTGAATATTTTGCCTGTAAAATATGCATTCACAGTCCACATTATTTTTCCCAAAATAATTTAGTCCGTAGTAGGTGGTTATGTCTTGTCCCTCTAGAATATTGACTCTTACTATAGCTGTTACAAGCGATTTTTTTCCACTAGTATGCCAGGAGGAATTTCCCTCACAACTGTGGTTCATGTATGAAATAGGACCCAGGAACATAAAATCTTTTACTTTCACTCGACTCGTACATAATAGTGAAAAGTCGTTCACCCCTGGTAGAATGTACTTTTCCTCTATGTAATACCTTTGGCCGCACAATTGTTTAATTTCAGTCCCTTGAAAATCAACAATAAATATAATTGATGTGATTCTGAAATTAATATTTAAATGTTTAATTCATCGACAACAGTATGTTTTATTAAATGTTAATTGTTACCGTTTTTTTGCGGTGCTTTGTTAGCATATTTGGCACTTTAAATCCCAAACCGCACCCGCAAAAATACTTATCAATCTTAATATGGATTCTGTTAATGTGGCGGTTTAGCTCGTTTTTGCTAGAATATATTTTCTTGCATAAAGGACAAGTTAATGTTTCAACGTTATGAATGCTTTTTATGTGCGCATTCATATTTCTCCGATCATAAAATTTTGTTCCGCAAACGGAACAGCTGAATAAAAGCAAATTAGAATGTGATCTTTGAGATTATCTGCCCTTTTATAAGTTTTGTAGCATATTGGACATATAATAATCCATATGCGTCAGAATATGCCTTTTAAGCAAACATTTATAAATGAAAACTTTGCGACACACATTGCATTCAAAAAGTTTGACAGCAGTTTTCGGCAGAGTGTGTGATGAGACGTCGTCATCAGATTCCGAGGCTATACATAAAAATACAATGATTTTGTTAAAGACCACCATAGTTAAAAAAAAAAAATTACTAAGAAGGATTCACCAATAGGTTAGTAACAAATACTTACAATCTACTTGAATATTTTGCCTGTAAAATATGCATTCACAGTCCACATTATTTTTCCCAAAATAATTTAGTCCGTAGTAGGTGGTTATGTCTTGTCCCTCTAGAATATTGACTCTTACTATAGCTGTTACAAGCGATTTTTTTCCACTAGTATGCCAGGAGGAATTTCCCTCACAACTGTGGTTCATGTATGAAATAGGACCCAGGAACATAAAATCTTTTACTTTCACTCGACTCGTACATAATAGTGAAAAGTCGTTCACCCCTGGTAGAATGTACTTTTCCTCTATGTAATACCTTTGGCCGCACAATTGTTTAATTTCAGTCCCTTGAAAATCAACAATAAATATAATTGATGTGATTCTGAAATTAATATTTAAATGTTTAATTCATCGACAACAGTATGTTTTATTAAATGTTAATTGTTACCGTTTTTTTGCGGTGCTTTGTTAGCATATTTGGCACTTTAAATCCCAAACCGCACCCGCAAAAATACTTATCAATCTTAATATGGATTCTGTTAATGTGGCGGTTTAGCTCGTTTTTGCTAGAATATATTTTCTTGCATAAAGGACAAGTTAATGTTTCAACGTTATGAATGCTTTTTATGTGCGCATTCATATTTCTCCGATCATAAAATTTTGTTCCGCAAACGGAACAGCTGAATAAAAGCAAATTAGAATGTGATCTTTGAGATTATCTGCCCTTTTATAAGTTTTGTAGCATATTGGACATATAATAATCCATATGCGTCAGAATATGCCTTTTAAGCAAACATTTATAAATGAAAACTTTGCGACACACATTGCATTCAAAAAGTTTGACAGCAGTTTTCGGCAGAGTGTGTGATGAGACGTCGTCATCAGATTCCGAGGCTATACATAAAAATACAATGATTTTGTTAAAGACCACCATAGTTAAAAAAAAAAAATTACTAAGAAGGATTCACCAATAGGTTAGTAACAAATACTTACAATCTACTTGAATATTTTGCCTGTAAAATATGCATTCACAGTCCACATTATTTTTCCCAAAATAATTTAGTCCGTAGTAGGTGGTTATGTCTTGTCCCTCTAGAATATTGACTCTTACTATAGCTGTTACAAGCGATTTTTTTCCACTAGTATGCCAGGAGGAATTTCCCTCACAACTGTGGTTCATGTATGAAATAGGACCCAGGAACATAAAATCTTTTACTTTCACTCGACTCGTACATAATAGTGAAAAGTCGTTCACCCCTGGTAGAATGTACTTTTCCTCTATGTAATACCTTTGGCCGCACAATTGTTTAATTTCAGTCCCTTGAAAATCAACAATAAATATAATTGATGTGATTCTGAAATTAATATTTAAATGTTTAATTCATCGACAACAGTATGTTTTATTAAATGTTAATTGTTACCGTTTTTTTGCGGTGCTTTGTTAGCATATTTGGCACTTTAAATCCCAAACCGCACCCGCAAAAATACTTATCAATCTTAATATGGATTCTGTTAATGTGGCGGTTTAGCTCGTTTTTGCTAGAATATATTTTCTTGCATAAAGGACAAGTTAATGTTTCAACGTTATGAATGCTTTTTATGTGCGCATTCATATTTCTCCGATCATAAAATTTTGTTCCGCAAACGGAACAGCTGAATAAAAGCAAATTAGAATGTGATCTTTGAGATTATCTGCCCTTTTATAAGTTGTGTAGCATATTGGACATATAATAATCCATATGCGTCAGAATATGCCTTTTAAGCAAACATTTATAAATGAAAACTTTGCGACACACATTGCATTCGAAAAGTTTGACAGCAGTTTTCGGCAGAGTGTGTGATGAGACGTCGTCATCAGATTCCGAGGCTATACATAAAAATACAATGATTTTGTTAAAGACCACCATAGTTAAAAAAAAAAAATTACTAAGAAGGATTCACCAATAGGTTAGTAACAAATACTTACAATCTACTTGAATATTTTGCCTGTAAAATATGCATTCACAGTCCACATTATTTTTCCCAAAATAATTTAGTCCGTAGTAGGTGGTTATGTCTTGTCCCTCTAGAATATTGACTCTTACTATAGCTGTTACAAGCGATTTTTTTCCACTAGTATGCCAGGAGGAATTTCCCTCACAACTGTGGTTCATGTATGAAATAGGACCCAGGAACATAAAATCTTTTACTTTCACTCGACTCGTACATAATAGTGAAAAGTCGTTCACCCCTGGTAGAATGTACTTTTCCTCTATGTAATACCTTTGGCCGCACAATTGTTTAATTTCAGTCCCTTGAAAATCAACAATAAATATAATTGAGATAACTATGCATTATCATGTATCAAGGAATATTACACCAAACATACCTTTTTTAATGAAGTGTTTTGCTACAATCTTAATACCAACAGTTCCGTGTTGTGTGGAATATTCCTTACATTTAGTAAATGTATTGTAAAAAAAAAAAAAATACAAACATAATGCAAATAAAACATTAATTTTGAATGGTTAAATTTGGTTTGAAATGGTTGAATTGTTGATTTTTGTTGAAATATATCAATCTTTGTTTTTTTATGAATTTCGATCAAATGCATGATTTTGTCGACTGACATTGTTGAATCTCTTCTCTCAGTTGGTAATGTTTGCATTAGATTATTTAGGTCACTTTTGTATTCTTCTGTTTTCTGGATATATAGATTGTTTATAGTATGCAAATTAGTGTTATTAAAATTATCTCGGAGAATTGAATTTATAAATGTTTTGATGAAGGTAACTTTTTTCTGAAATTTTTTAAAAATAATTGTTTTGTTAACGACTGGTTCATATTTGGCAGATGTTATTTTTTAGATTGTTGTTGGAAGCTGAAACAAACACACAATGATATATATATTTGAAATGTAAAAACCATTGCAGATTTTCTAAGACAAACAAAAAAAATTACATTATAAAATATAGCTTGAGTTTTAATATTTTTCAATGAGCCATGGATCTTGGTTATATCAGGGTTGCATATGGTGTATGTATTGTATGTACTAATGGTTAAATAATTTTGATTGACTAATTCTAGTAGTGTTATCCTTACTGATTCTTTGTCGACGAAACAGGACCGTACAATACACATCATAATTCGGATGTGTTAAATCTTTAATAAATTTCAAATAATGATGTAGTATCAGACAGCATTTTGTAATGATAATATTATAAAATTATTATAATAACTCTTATATATTTCTAAACATTATTACATACTGTGTACTTTTCAGACGGTTTTGCATTGTCATAATAGACATACAGACATGCCAACACCAATACATCATTTAAATGTTTATTGTCTGGATTTGTAAAGAATTGAATTACAGAACAATCTTCAATTTGTACTGTGACATTCGGAATTCTTGTTGCTAACCTGGTATTTATAAATTTACATATTGTAATTATACAAAGTATGTGATAGAATATTGCATTTTACCAAGGCTGGGCAAGTTAATGTTTTTTTTAACTCGTTAAGTTAAGTTATTTTAAAATAATTAATTTAAGTTAAGTTAAGTTAAAAGTTACTTGTATTTTAGATTCTGAGTGTAACGATGAATGTATTGATTTTACAATGATGTGTGTTTTTATATTTTTTTTTTTTTTGTGTCTGTACACGATAAGTAGTCGAAATAATGCTTCGATTTTCGACTTCAGTATCTTGTTCGATCAGAAAGTGAATATCGTTGGTGCATTGGGGAGGTCAAAATTCAAAATTCCCAGTACTTTTCAAAAGCGCCAAGAAAAACAAAAGAAAAAAAATTAAGGAAAAACGGGAATTTTTACGCAAAATCGATTTTTCAGAAAATTGAATTTGGTTTTTGGTGTAACTTTAAAACAAATGACCGTAGATACATGAAATTTTCACTGGTTGTTTATATTTGCATTTTCTATACACGGTAACATTTTCAAAATATTTTGATTTATTTTGAACTGTTTAGGGACATTTTCATTTTCCATTTTTTTTAGTTTTTTTTCTAAAAATATCAATAAAATTTTATTTGTTGGTTAAAAAAGCTTGAAAATTTAATAGAAGGCTCCTAGTATATTGTTTCAAAGGCAGATGAAAAATATTAAAAATCTTTAGTAACAGTTTTCTTTTATGAGCATTTAAAGTTCAAAAATTGAAAAATTATGGAAAGATCACGAAAATTAGCAAATTGTTTTGAGTTAAGAATTTGTAAAAATTTTTCTTTTTAAATCTAAGATTTTAAAATGTAATACAAGATTCCTTATAAGATCATCTACCTTTATCAAAAAAAAAATTTCTATAAGAAAGTCAAATTAAATTTTTATGAGCGTTTGTAATTCTAATTTGTAATTCAAAAACGAATAACTGTAGATACATGAAAATTTTACTGCATGTTTATATTAGCATTTCCTGTACACCATACAATTTTGAAAATATTTCGACTCTTTTTATTTAAATAAAAATTCCAGACACATAATATGGTTTATTAGATAGTTTTTCTTTACGTCCAAGAAAATTACTGGGGAAATTTGAAATGATACATCAAAGTAAAAACACATTCAACAATTTCCATTATTCTTCGGACGAAAATTAACTTAATTTAGATATTTCTAAAATAAAATTAACTTGAAGTTAACACGTTAATCTTGAAAAAAAGTAACTTATTAAGTTAAAAGTTAATTTGAAATGAAAAGTAACGAGTTAATTAACTCAATTAAAATTAACTTAACATTTTAATTTAATTTTAATTTTCAACGCGTTAATGCCCAGCCTTGCATTTTACAATTTACTTTTTTAGATAATAGTTTAGATCATTATTTGGATACTTCCACCATGAATCCAGTGCAACGGTAAATGCATGGAATTCCTTATCAATCGCATACAAATTATTCGAACAAATAAATGGTAAAAAATTTAGTATGGTATTGTCGTTCTCATCGATGAACCCATAAATTTGATGTTGATATGTACATACATATTTGATAATAATAAACAATTTTACAATTTCAATTTTTTTTTATAGATGGCTTTTATTTTTTCAACTTCACACACTTGAACACTGAAAAATGAGATGCAATAAAATTTAACTGCTCAAATTACTCATTAAGTTACACAATTTGACTTACTCAAAAAGAATATAAGGCGAGTTATATACAATTAAAGCGCAGAAGATGTGATCAATGTCTTGTAGGGTGTTTGTGAATCGAAGGATTTGATTAATGTTAAATGTGAATGATACTGTGACAGACGGAATTTTAAAAATATTTACTGTGTTTAGGTTTGAAATAAATGAAGAATTTTGATTGTTGATGGGTAGCTTGATTGTTATTAAATATCATGAATATTTTTTTAGTGCTTCGTCTTGTAATATATCTTTTGTCTGCTTTTTAAAGTTAGCAATTTTTTTTTCCTATTTTTTTGTCCGTTTTTTTTAATGTATATTTGGTGGAAATACCGTTTATAATTGTTGGATCTGCCGACAAAATACTTTGTTCCAGGCCATTTGACTCCACATACTCAAAAATATCGTTAACGTTTTTGTATCTTGAGAGTGTCTGTTAATAAATATTGTGTAATTATTGTTATTTGTGTGATTGTAAATATATTATTATAATTGTTACATACTTTTATGTTTTTATTTAATAAATACTGAATTTTATTGCACCGGGATGTCAAAATCAAATTAAATTGTTCAACATCATTTATTCTACAACCATAACTATTAATTAAATGCATTAAACTTGTTGACATCAAGTGGCTATTGTTGTAGAGCATTGTAATTGAAGAAGCAACCGTATTTAATACATTCTATCAATAAGAAGAAAATACCAGTATAGTATTGATAATATTACTATAATATATGTAAAAGAAAGCTTTTTTTTTCTTTAAAAAATAAATACATACCGTTGAACGATTTCTACGTTGTAAGCCTGAGTGTGGCTTATCAAAATGCACATAATTTAAGTGTTGCAACAATGTCACTTCAAATATAAATAAATTGTTGATCACAGAACGGACAACTAATATTTAAGAATTTATATTTTATTTCCGTCACATCATACTGACGATCAATGTCATTTACAAGTTTACCTAAAACAAAAATTAAAAAAAAATCCTGGTAATTAGATAACACCCGTCTCCAGGTACCCTCCCCGTCATTTGCGTGTGGTTGTGCAAATATCATTTAATAAATCCTGGTAATTAGATGTTGCTCTGGCGTCATATGGTACCATTATGACAGCTTTGGTTTGAAAAGGATTTTCTATACATTCTTTTAAGTTTAACTTAAACGTCGTTATCATCTAATGGTAGTGACCATTACTAATGAAGAATTTTAGATTCTGAGTGGAACGATGAATGTATTGATTTTACAATGATGTGTGTTTTTTTTTTATTTTATATTTTTTTAATTTTTTAATTTTCTAATTAATTAATTTTTTTATTTTTGTGTCTGTGTACACGATAAGTAGTCGAAATAATGCTACGATTTTCAACTTCAGTATCTTGTTCGATCAGAAAGTGAATATCGTTGGTGCATTGGGGAGGTAAAAATTTCAATTTCAATTTAGTTTTCAAAAGCGCCGGGAAAAACAAAAGAAAAATTAAGGAAAAACGGGAATTTTTACGCAAAATCTGTTTTCGAGAAAATCGATTTTGGTTTTTGGTGTAACTTTAAAACAAATGACCGTAGATACATGAAATTTTCACTGGTTGTTTATATTTGCATTTTCCATACACGATAACATTTTCAAAATTTTTTGATATATTTTGAACTGTTTATGGACATTTTCATTTTCCATATTTTTTTAGTTTTTTTTTTATGAATATCAATAAAAATGTATTTGTTGGAGAAAAAAGCTTGAAAATTTAATACAACGCTCCTAGTATATTGTTTCAAAGGCAGATGAAAAATATTAAAAATCGTTAGTCACAGTTTTTTTTTATAAGCGTTTAAAGTTCAAAAATTGACAAAAAATGGAAAAATCACGAAAATTAGCAAATTATTTTGAGTTAAGAATTAGTAAAAATTTTTCTTTTAAAATCTAAGATTTTAATATGTAATACAAGATTCCTTATAAGATCATCTACCTTTATCAAAAAAAAAAATTTCTATAAGAAAGTCAAATTAAATTATTATGAGCGTTTGTAATTCAAATTTTTACAACATTGGATATAAAATATTTGAGAATTAAATTAACAAAATAATTAATATCTTAAAAAAACTACTTACAGTCTCTTTTTGTCTTACTACCTACAGTCTTAAAATACATGTTTTTGGTAATCAAACAAATCAGATTACCTAATAAAATAACCTCAAAACATAACAAATTAATTAACACCGAATTACCTAGTATCAATTTACTATTTTAACAATTTAATTTAGTCTATTTTGACTTGTTGTAAACTATTAACAATGTAAAACAATATAAAATTAATTAAGTAAGTAGATAAAAAAAAAGTACAACACTAAGTAGACCTACCTAATCATTCAATTTCAGAAGCATCAATATCAAAAATATATGTGTTTTGTTTTTGTCTACTCAATATATTGACTATTTTGACAACTTGCGCGACTTTAATCCGACTCTTATCGGCGACTATTGGAAAGACAAATGTTGGAGGTCCAGTTAAAGAATTTTTTTCTTAAAAAATTAACGTTCATTATCGGGTAATCTATATTGAGAATTTGGCCAGTATAATGTCGAAAACTTTTATTTGTTTCATATTTTACCAAGATAAAACCGTCAATTTCAAATTCAACTGGAATTACTTGCTGGTGATTTTGAACTGCCTGGCTCATTATTAAATTCTGTTATCACTGTATCTTTATCGGTTTCAGGGTCTTCAATATTATTTTCGTTGACATCTTCCCCTCTAAAATCTTCTACATTAATGCTTTTTCCAGGCTCTACTGCGATTTTTTTTCCTCTTGGCTTTTTTACAGTATTTTCCCTTAAACGAACATCTTGTAAAATGTCCACAAATACATCAGTTCACGATCTACTTCTACTCAATTCCTGCACTACTTCAACTTCAGGTTTAGATTTTACCCGTGCCAATACGCGTTCTTTATTGAACGGAACTATTCCAGCGGCTTTAAATCCAGCTTTGACATTAGACTCTGGAGATTGGACGGTCTCTAAAGCTTTTTTTAACATTTGTCGAAATTCAGACTTTGGCAGAACACCTCTATTTTTCTTTTTCCACTTAACTAGAACATTACGCCACGCCGATTTTAAGGGAAGGAAAAAAGCCAAGTCTAAAGGCTGACACAAGTGTGTTGAATTTAGAGGCAATAGTACAAATTTAACTTCATTAATGCGACATAGTTTAATTACATTTATCGATAAGTGGCTAGCAAGATTATCTCCTATCGAAACTTTCGGGGCAACCAAATATTTTATAAAAGGAATAAATGAAAATGTAAACCAATCTTCAAAGATTGACATATCGCACCAACCACTAATATTTCGATTATAACTCGCTCCGGGTATACCTCCCTCTACCTATGTCGGATATAAATGTAGTCTTATTTTTTGCAATATTGAGTGGCCCATTATTAACACCAATAGTGATATCGTCTAATTTAATAACTTTAATATCATCATCATTATTATTATTATTATTATCTAAAACCTCTTTAATTACCTCCCATGTGAGTTTTGGACTAAACGATAACTCCTTCAATTTGTTCTTGTAATAATTAATTTTTGCAGCTCGTATAATAGTTGTTAGTTTATTTTTATATTTCTTATAATATATAGCAAGTCTAACATTATCAGGGTATTTTTTTACTTTAAAATTTATTGCTAATTTTTGTTTAATGTGTACCGAGCAGAGAAGACCAGTTGTCATCCATTATCTAATCCTCTTACTTTTAGCCTTCACAATTTTTGTTGTTGTTGACATTTTGACAAAAATACCAACTTTATCAAGGAAAATATTTATACTATTATCAACATCATTGCAACTGAAAATATCCGCCCACGATTGAGTGAATAAAGATTATTATTACTATTCTTATTATTTAAATCTCGAATAAATAATTTACACTGAAAAATCTGTTATACCTATCTGTTATTTACAAAAAAAAAAAAAAAATTATTATTTACAAATAAAAACCCCCGGGCCATGTCATACATTTTTTAGAGTATATTTCTATTTAATGCAATGTTATTTTAGATTCCAGTTAAACACTTCAAAGATTCACAGAAAAAAAGAGAACTACGCCCAAAAATGTTTTTCAGTTGCTGAATTCTGGATATTACTTAGAAGAATTTAATAAAATTTAAACTTATTTATGTACCAACAATACATTTTTTTTTTTATTGTATATCTTGTATCGAGTTTTTTTACAAAATTCCTTATAAGTTTGTCTAGGTACCTTTATTAATAAAAAAATGTCTACAAGAACCTACAAGATTAATACATACACTCACAATGACTAAGGGAGGGGAGGGGCTGAACTATAAATCAATTTATATCATTAAATATTATTTAATTCGCTCAAGTACCTAGGTACTTAAAAAACAATACAATTGATTAATTTTAAATTAAACAAAAAATATTGTTTGGCCTAATTATAATTTAGTACATTTAATCAGTATCCAAAGTAAATACCAACAAAACAAATATTTATAATATAATTTATTACATTTAATATATTAAATATATTTATTATTATTACTATAAAATTATTTAAATATTCAATCTATGTAGAATATATTATAGGTATTAATTGTTTTGATAGCTTTAATAAAAATAATTTAAATGTGGCTAGTTAACTTTTTTACTAAAACAAAAAACAATGGACGTGAGGACGATATTAACAAAGATAAGGTTCACGAGGAATCAATCAATATTTCATCAAAACATAAAGAGGAACCAGTTATTAATGATTTGAAAAAAAGAGTTGAAAAAGTAAAAAAGATACACACAAAATTACAAGAATTACAAAATAAACAAGACTTAAATTTAAACAATAACCTCATAAATACCCTACGCGACAAAGACAAACAATGTGCGTCTACGATTAAAAATGAAAATAATTTAGAAATAAATAATTATAAAATAGAGGATATACTGAGGATTATACCAGTTATAGAAAATAATCTACAATCACTTACAGAGAAAGTAAATATAAATCGATTTGTTGTTAAAATATTTTTATGATTTTTTAATTATTGTAGGTATCTTGTTTATCTAGCTTATTTGATGCGAAGCAGCTCAATGCCAAAACAGTAACTGAACAAAATAATTCAAATAATTTTAATATAAACACTGCTTCAAGCTCTGTAAATAAATTGAATGTTGTTGTAGATAAAACAATACAAACAAATAAATTTACTTCACAGGGTTTAGTTTCTAAAGGCAATAAAAAAATGCGTAAAAACAAACGAAGGGTTATTACCAAAAAAAAATATTCTTATCAAAAGGTTAAAATTCGAAGAATTTCTACTAAAATAATTAATAAAGATGATAAAAAAGATCAAGTTATGAATGAAGAAAATGTACCCGGTTACGGTGTTAAGTCAATTGATCAGTTGACCAATTTAGATGGGCAATTAGAATCCTTTTTTACAAAAATACAGTCAGCTTTGACTCAATGTAAAATTGACCAAGGAAAAGAAAAATCGGAAATTTTGTTTAATCTGTTCAGACTGGACGATAAAATAAACACGAACTACACGAAAGTGAATAAATTAATGTCCAATATCGAACAGTTAAGTAAAATTAACGATTTCGTCAATCACGTACCTTTGAAAAAACAATTAAATCTTGAAATAAAAAATAAACATGATCTGAAAAAAAGTATAGACGATGTTAAAATATGTATTGATTATTTAATAAAACCAAATCTTATTGATACACTACAAACTCAACAGTCTGTTACTACCGATACTCCAATTACAAGCACTAATATTAATCGCACGTGTACCTCAAATCGGTGTGTTTGCAAATTAATAGACAATACTAATACTGCTAGTACACAGACTATAAATTCACATGATGCTAAAAAACAAATGAAGTACGGTGATATCATTTTATGTGAGTTTTTAAAATCGAAGCTAACTTTGGAAAGGATAAATAGAGACGATCATCAACAAATATCACAGGTAAATCAGTTTTCAAATCAAATCGACGCCAATAAAAACAGCTATTCATCATTATGTTCAAAACAATCGAATCTTTTTTCAAATAATGGAAAATGTGATGGAAATCAAATAGACATCCAAAAATCTAGTCAGTTATTAGTATGTTCAAAAAAATCAAACCATCTAATAAATAATGATATAAGACAGGAAAACCCAAAAATTAACCATTTAACTGTATGTCCCAAGAAATCTGTACATAATTTTTTTAAATTTGGTATTGAAAATCACACTACATCCAACCAACAGAATACAAAGAAATCAGTTCTTGAAAAAAACAAAATTTGTGATTTTCTTTCGTCTCAGCCAATTCCAGAATGGATAAGACTCGATGAGAATCTCATTAAATCGGATAATGTATGCTGCAAGGCTGCTGCTAAATCGTCACTATCAAATTGCACTTTAAATGTTAGTAAGTCTTATAATATTGAACGAATAATAAACGACAGTCATGACAAAAATGATATAGTTTACGAAATTACACAGAAACCCGATGTTCCAAAATAAAATAAAAACAACTATACTTTCAAAGAACGTAATTTAGCACCATTTACCTAATAGTCTAAACTAAACAATAAACCTTGGAACATGAAATAAACTTGATGAATTTACACACTAAAAAAAAAATATTAAGAAAAATGAGCTTGTACCTAAGAAATACTTACTATAGGGTAATTCAGTGGTTCCCAACCTTTTTAGTTATGCTGACCACAAATTATGTAAAACAAATTTTGAGGCCATTTTCCAAAAATACTGGTATAAAATATAAACACGTACAAATAATATGATGGAAAAATATAAACGTGTAAAAATCATATCTCGATGTTGATGCCAATTAATATTTGCAAGTGGGCCCCGGCCCATGGGTTGGGAACCACTGGGATAAATAATCTGTATATACTATATTACTCTGTTCCAAATAAATTTGGATAAGCTCCCACAGCCGACTGAACGGTCGTAGCGCTGTGATTGGCTGCAGTTATCCGCATGTATCGTAGAAGATATACACGTACTATATACTACTATGGTTACAGAATATTGTTATTTACCGAGAACGCTAGTACGAATATATTTATTTGTCTATGCCTCTATCAATGAAAATAATATCTTAATACGAACTATCAATGAAAATAGTATGATAACATCTACAACGTCTTTGATAATATCACTATGGATAATTAAATACCGTTCGACTAAATAACATTATTATACTTTTTCACTCAGATATAATTATTCCCTACGAAAATTATGTGAATAATATCTATATTTACAGTCTTTCGGTATAATTATATAATTAGCTTTACAAATTATTTTTATCTTATTTACTTTATTTTTATCTTTTTTACTTATTGTGGGATACTAAAGAAGAAACCATATCAGTCAATCTATTAGTTAGATGCAGCAAAGATTCGTAACACCTGTGTCATCATGATGCAACCTTGAACAAAACCCAGATTTGTTATTTCGTGACCCGGCACCAGGCACTCCCGTAGACGAAGAACGACTTGAGGAAAAATTGGTAGGGGCACCTACAACGCCGACAACCTAAATTTACCACAAGTCAGACTGAATCTTCTCTATGTTCAATAACCACGGCAGTAATGACACACTCCTCACCACGACTTTCGAAAAGTAGCAGTCCGAAGACGCTACGAATCGCGACATAATTGATTATCGCAAGTAGGACAGCTCAGCGCGGAACGCTAAGAGTACAGAATTGGGAACCTACACATATGTATTTTCCGACGGTCTCTTACGCGTAAACGTAGGGCCCCACACACACATCGTGATACCGAAAACCAAAGCACAACAGGTCATTTGGAGGTGTCACGATCACGTCTAGTCCAACCATCCTGGTTGGAAAGAAACATACAGGGCGGTACGACAACGGTATTATTGGAGAGGGAAAAAGAATGACGTCAGGTTATATGTCGGGGCGTGCACGAAACTGCTAAACTCGCGCCTCACCGATCCAATACAACCTAGAACCCCCCGTCAACCATGGGAAGTTATCATACCCACGTTCCGGTAAAAGAAAATAGTACATACTAGTAGCAACAGATTGGTTTAGTAGATGGACCGAGGCTTACCCCCTAGGAACAGCAACCTCGAAAACATAATCGAAACGCTAGAACGCGAGTTTTTTCACGTTTCGGTTACCCCCACGTGTGTCTCAGTGATAACGGCCCACAGTTTGTGTCAAACGAAATGTTTGAATGAGCGCTGGGGGGCACAAGGTTGGACGACTCTAGTTCTTGTATCATGCATAATAATATACGAAAAAAATAAAAAAAAATATAAAAAATATTGTTAACTAGGTTAAGTAAACATTCATATGTAACAGGTAAAATACCATAACAAATCAAATCATACAATACCCAATAAGCTAAGTAACAACATAGAAACAATTATGCATTCCACCAAATTAGGATAAGATATGAATTATTATGTAATACAATCACTTTGTCGTATACATCGATCACAGACGTACACAAATAAACGAACAATTAATAAATAAGCACTTTTATTAAAACTTTTACGTCCAGTGGCGATCGAGTCACACGATCACCACCTGGCTCTAACACTGGTAGTGCATGATACAACATAGTCTACCACCCAAGGGCCAACCAGGTCGAAAGCCACAACCAAGACATAAAAAAAGGTTTGAGCTCACAGCTGGTCGAGGACAAACATAAATCATGGGACACGAAGCTATCCGCTATCTTATTTGCAACACGTAACAGGTGTAACGAACAGACAGGTTATAAACCCGCGGTACTTGTCTTAGGTGGAGAATGCAAGCTACCCGGAGATTGGACAGTTTCAACATCGACACCAACACACGTCCACAAAAATCAAGAAGAAAGGGTAGTGCGGGAAAAGTGTATATTAGGCAAAAAATAAGTGATTAAGGGCCGGTTTTTCAATTGTTATAGTAACTGCCAGTTAGTTAACTTTCAGTTAATTTAAACCATCAGTTAAAACGCCGGTTAAAAAGTGCACTGTTTATCAAGCCAAATTAATGTGCCAGTTAGTTAACTAGAGGTTAATCGTAAAATCAATATATCTTGCGAGTGGTCATACTGCAAAAAGTGTATTATCTTAATACATCTGTCTATTATCAATAGTATAAACGAGTTAACGAGCATAATTATTAAAAAAAAATTGAATGTGTCCGTAACTCGTAAGTGCTAGTAATTGACATATGAGATTTTATTATTTTATTTATTTTATTATTTAACTCACCAGGGCTTTTAATTTTAATGAGTACAGTCAATGGCCCCAATAACCAACGGAAATTTGGCTAAACCATACAATTGTTTATGCAGCTCTTTTATTTCGTCATTTGTTTCTGGCATTTTAACTATTTGAGGACGAAGTTTTGAGAAGGCTACACTTACATCATGTACGATAACACATGCAGCAGATTTACTTACACCCATGACATCTCCAGCACTAATTAAAAAAGATGCCTTAGCATAAAATCTCAGAGGTAATACAATTTTTGTGCAGGTGTTATAGCATCATTTCTGTACATAAAAAAAAAAGTCACTGAGTATTTTATTTGGATTAATTTTTGAATAATGTAAATACTACTATGTACATTACCTGTCTGTATTTGAGGATATTGTAGGGCCAATCATATTTAATATCATCATAACAGTTTCTTTATATAATCTAAAGCGATTTTTAAAATCTAGTTCATCCCAAGTCCTAAAATGATCAACCCTAATTCGTACAGTATACGGTCTGCGTTGATAATTTAAATATTCTTGAAATTCAACGTCATCGTCATATAAAAGTATTTCATTTTCGAAATTCATAGTTGTAACTTGTAAGTAAGTATCTGAATTCAAATTATAAAGAAAAAATAGAAGTGAATGTGAAACGTATTAAAGTGTACTTGCGAAAATTATCACAATCAATGATAATTATTAAATTAACTAACAGTTAAAAAGTTAATCGGAAGAAATAGTAGTGGTTAGTTTAACTATCAGTTAAACCTGATGGTTAACTTAACTGGAGTTCCAAAAACAGTTTAACTGGGCCAACGTTTTAACCGGCAGTTAAATTCTACTAACTGCCAGACCGTGCCAGTTAAAGTCAATTGAAAAACCGGGCCTTAGCCGAACATGAATACCGGTACACTGGTAAAGTTCGGCAAGGGCGACGTAGTCTACTAGAAAGCGCACCACCTATCAAAAGCACATAAAGATTTTCAAGCCGGATTCGTGCCGAAATGGTGGGGTCCGGTATGGAGTTTTCCTCGCCGACCAACAACCGCTGCGGAAAATACATGTGTCATGCATAAAGGTTACAAGGGGACGACAAGTGGGAGCCGGTCGCAGGCCTAATCACCCGGCTCGGACTGGTCAACACCGACAGCCGCGCAGGTACGGAGAATGTCGCTGCGTCAGCTTCTACAGGACCTGGTGCGGGCGGCGATGTATAACCGCGGCTTGGACGACCGGACAGCGGACGTCGAGCGACGGTTGCCGCCACAACAGCCGACAACACCAAGCAAAAGCTTATTTGACAAAAATATTTGACAACTGTAAAAAAAAAATAAATGCTATTAATAAATTTTAAATAATTATATGGAATGAATTTTAAATATTTTTTTTAAGGCATACCGTGCGTTTTGTTTCCATGCTTATTGGGCAGGCCAGAATTAGTGTATCATTACAATTATTGCTGGCCGGGATGGAAATTTGAACTACTTCATCATCATCAATTATTATAGTATGTGTATTTGTGGATGAATGAATTCTATTTATTTTTAAATTCATATTTTACATTATTTATTTTAATTATTTTAGTGATGTTGGAATAGTCAATAAATATTTACCTTGTGGGTTCATATGATACATCAATCATAAGGTTCAGCCACCAAGAATCCAATTCATCCACAAATTGACCAAACAATTTGTCCAATGACAATATATTATTAATACTAATGAATTGTAAGAAATTCATTATTTTTCTATTGTTGCTATCGATTATGCCATAAGTTAGATATTTAAATTTATTTATACATTTAAGTATGAGTGTAATTTAATTAAATATTTTTTTTGTTTGTATGCAGCTGTAAGTAAATTTTTTTCACAAATTTGGACACTGTAAATTGAAATATTAAGATTAGTTATATTAATAAGTTATGTTCACTATTTTACTTACTCATCAATAATTTGTTGTTTGTATAGCATGGTGTTTGAGATGAAATTATCTAAGGATTGAATGTTGGTAATAAAATAGATATTGTTTATATTGAACTCGGAAGGTATTTTGTTGAAATATTTTCGAGGCATACTATATTTATTATTATTATGTGTCTGTATATGATTTATATGTTTGGAATTTGGAATAATTTTTGACTGATTGACTTTTAAATATCTCTATTGTTTTTTTTTTCGCCCTAACTTTTTGCTAAAATTTAGAGATAAAAAATTAGATGCTATGTCATTTATATTTCCCTGCATAATGTCTTCTTCAATTTGTTGGATTTTTATATATTCTATTATTTTATTAATGTCTGTATATCTTGATAGCACCTGTATAATAGTTATTGTAGTTTATTTTTTTAGTTTATTGTTTAGTTTTAAGTGTATATAGCAGCGTTTCCCAACCGGCATGCCGCGGCACATTGGTGTGCCGTGAGGCATCCATAGGTGTGCCGCAAAATGTCATGATTATTTAAACACTTAGGTAAAATTTCGATAATAAGTTAAAATATTTTGAAGTGAAACCAGACCCGAATTTCTCACTAGGACTAGATTTTTATAATGTAATCGTAACATAACTGTAATGTAATGTCTCTGTTTTTCCACGTCCACAACCAGGGAATAAGGGGCCACATGTGAGGCAAGCCTACCCCAAGCGCAAGCAAGGGGGAGCGCAAGCTAGACCACACACTTCGGGATGTCGGCACCGGTACAAGTGTACCCCTTGCGGCGGTTTGGTGGTGGAGTATGAGACGGTACGCAACGACCAGTACAAAGTTCAGGCGCCGGAGCACCTTATCAACCTTTCACGACGGCACGACACTGTCAACTCCCCCTCCATGCTAAAAGGCACATGGTGGGACGGGATGGCAAGTCGCGCTGGACGAGAACCGGCCGCCGACGAAACCTCTGTCGACCATCGACCGTGTACCATCAACCCGCCTACCCCGACACCGACCCTCATCGTCTCGACTTCTTGAAAACAAGTGTTAAAAGCATAAATTAACACTCTGTTCTTTTGCACACGAATAAATAGCCACGCAAGGCATTTCTGAACCATAACTGCGTTGCGTTCTCTTTCATTTTTGTGTTTCTTTCCCTTTTGTGAGTGACAACCACCAACACTACGACCGGCTCACCGCGGACACCACTCCATCACCGCCGTAGCCGCGTCAATATACATATTAATATGTATGTATTAATATATATTAATAAAATTGTTGGAAACCCTTGTTTTAAAAAAAAATAATGAATGAAATCGGTGAAGGGGTTTTTATGATTCTATATATAAGTTAATATAACTGTTTTACTGCAGTGCAGATATCTACCGATCTTCAAACGCAGATCGCGGAAAATTGAAAGCTAGCCTGCCGTAAATTTAGAAATGTAGACATTGAAGAAAAAAAAACTTAAAAAAAGTAAAGTTTCTATTAGGTAATAGATCAAAATGAGACAACATATTTTGAAAATTTTCAATTTTCATGTATAGAAAATAATAAAATAAAAACATTTCGTGAAAATGTCAAGTACCTACGGTTGTTAGTTTTTTAATTACAATAAAATAAGAAAATTCCTTTGAGATTTTGTTAATTTACCAGTGAATATCTAATTTCTATCTATTCAAACGCTCATAAAAAAATACTGTAGATTTACCTCGAGATTCACGCTCACTTTTTTTTTAATTTCCAATAACAAAAACTTATGATAAACCATTAACTTGTATTAGATTTTTAATACCCACCAAAAATATAACAAAAATAATTAAATACAACTCATTTGTCATGCATTGTGTTCTACAGTACAAAAATTCATATTTAACTTACTAAGAAATATTTGTGTTGATTTTTGTTTTTGATAAATACACGCATAAAATCAGCTGCAATTCAATAATGTAACTAGGAATTGAACAGAAAACTATTTCTATCTTCATTGCATTTTGAAAGAGATCTTCGCTCATAATCTAACCTATATGAGATTCGACCGTGAGAGTTGTATGTGATTAACCTAGGTGCATTAGATCTCATCAAATAATTAATAATATAATAACCGCAGGCTGCAACTATTGGTATAATATAATATAGATACCTTCCCTGTTATTGTTTTTTCTGTTTTTTTTTCTTTTTTGTCTGTCTTCTTCGTGAATAGTTATAAACAAAGGATCGTTGGGCTTTATAATTTAAGACATGCATATAATTGCGTTATGTATTTAATACGGTATATAACGGAGAAAAAAACCGAATTTTAATTGGGTGTGTACGATTTTTTTTACCGTCTGGAAATTTAAACACACGGACGCGCGAACCGGTCACATTAATGGTCGACCAATTTGTTTTTTTGGAACGATCTAATAAAAAAAAATCAACAATACTGATTAATCGATACGATCGCCACGTAGGCCTCGTCGTCGTCCGGTGTACGACAGTGTTTATATACGTACTTATATAACCAAGAGCAGTTTATACATATATATATATATGTATCCGCTGCACCTGTTGTCATTTCTATAATACTTTTGCTGGTTATACCTATACTTATGTGCACGCAAGATTAGGTAGATTCTTTGATCTCGGCATTTTATTTTTATTTATTTATTTATGATTATTTTTTTAGTCCACGTGTCCATTATATACATAGCAGTAGGTATTACAGACGTGTACACCGCTAAATGATGGGTATTATACTAATATTATCCCTCCCGGTATCTAGACTTCACGTGTAGGTACCTAGTATATGCGGTGACATTTAATACGAACAACTCACCTTCATATACCATATTATGTATATATTACACGCTGTGGTTTGATGATAATAATATGATGTATGGTGAAGTGACGTATATTTCAATGGAACAATGTTCCAAAAATGGTACATTTTCATATAATATTATCACGTTATATACTCTCCACTAAAAGTTGAGGAATCAATAAATATATTAATTATACTTACTTACAATAAAATAATTATTTTAAGGTCATTAATAGTTAAACAGTAGTCTTACTGTGGAATTTATTTTTTATTGATTTAATACGGACTAATACTAGAATCTGTTCAACATTTCGTTCCAGACCACGTCTCCGACCAAGTTCTCTGCTAAGATTCACTATACCATTTGTGCTAAAAAGACGCAAATACAAAT
This sequence comes from Macrosiphum euphorbiae, assembly GCA_949089665.1. Lineage (NCBI taxonomy): Eukaryota > Metazoa > Arthropoda > Insecta > Hemiptera > Aphididae > Macrosiphum > Macrosiphum euphorbiae. The sequence continues at coordinate 23,537,767 of CARXXK010000002.1, forward strand.
TAATAAATTTATTAATTATTAATAATTTCGTTTTGAAATCAATTAATTTTTAAATTGTTCAGCTTTTATTAGAAAGTATATTATCATGTTCTATAATTAAAAATGTATGTTTATAAATTTGATACATTTATAATAAAGTTAGTTTAGAATTGTGAGTTTTTTTTTTAATCTCAAAGTCTGCAGATAAAATTAATTCAACTTTACAATATATCCAACACATTCATCTTGTAAAAAAACTTCTGAGCTATAAAATGTTACTATACTTGCAACTATATCACGCCCAAATTTTTATCACTACAAAAGTACAGATTACTTAAGATTTCAGGTTTTTACCAAAATTTAATTTTCTTTGTTTTTCACAAAAAGTTAGTATCTATTATGTTTTCTATATATGATAAAATATTCAAAATATTTTACACATTTTAGTCTTTAGAGCTATTTGTAGCAGAGCTTGCAAAGGGGAAAATTATTACGTTTTATTTGACAAAAAACTGTTAAAACCGTAAAAAATCGTAAACATAATTATAACGGAAAACAATAAACAAAAATAATTATTGCCTTACCAAAAAACCTAAGAGCTTATTATAATATTCCTTATCCGTTATATTCCTTATACCGCATTAGTTATTATTTTTTAATTTAATAGGACTTAAGGGTAATTTTATATATTATAATATATCAACTCATTCAAAACAGACCAGGAATAATATAAAATACCTACCTATGTGTTGTATAATAGAATACCAATATTAAATATTAATAAAATAATAAATTATAATTTGGCATTTGCTGCTAACATTGCAAATATTGTTGAAAAAAATAATATTGATAGAAGAAAATTTAATACAAGGTTCCTCATAGTCACAAGCTATTTTATAAGCATTTAAAGTTTAAATGTTGACAACATTCATCAAAATTACAAAAATTTTCAAAGTAAAATATTGTATGGTTAAAAATGTAGAAAATGTTCAATTTTCCCATGCTGTTATTCGATTATATGTTTTTTTTTTTATATTGTAAGACTTGCATAGTAGTTATTTGCGTTAAATTGTTAATAGTATTAACATTTTACTTAATTATTAAGTTATTAATAATTGTTTATTTACTACATTATTATATAAGCTTGCTATAAGGATTTTCATTGTTTTTTGTTTATTCATAATCTAAATTCTAAAATGTGTGAAATTAAATGATTTTTGTTTATATGAAAAAAGGCAGGGAACCACTGCCCTAAAATTATGAACATAATATCTATATAATTTATTAGTGAATAAATAATTTAACCAAATATTCGTGTATCGAGATAATTTTTTTAATTCAGATGATCTAGCATAGTTCAATAATATAATAATAATATAATTTTTTTTTTTTGTTTTTTGTCGGTACAAACACCTTACATTAATATTTATTTTGTGATTCCCATAGAGAACTGACCTTCCTAATCCGGATAAATACCTGTGTTGAATTTCAAGCGAAACGGACGAGTAGTTTTCAAGATTTTGAGTGCGGAAAAAAGCGACATTCATTTTTATTTATATAGATAGATAAATTATCCTGATGCACTGTGTATACTTACTGTGTACCATTTCGATATTTGCAGCAAGCACATGTAAAGCATTCTTAGTGAGGCAAAGAACCCTTCTTCTTGAGGGTCACCTAAAAGAGCCATTATTAAGTTTTCTACTGTCCTGTCTTGATGAAATTACACACAGCTGTAAAAGTCTTCATCAATGATGGTAGTATTATTAAATATTATAAAAATTTTTGAATGATATACCTAAAATAGTAAATTATAGAATGTACCTACTTATTTGTAATTAAATATTAATAATGTAGTAATTATTCTTATTAGCGTTTAAAAAATATTTGTTCAATCATTTTCATGTGGTTTTGAGTAATAGGCTGGGGATTTTTATTCCGAAATTCAAAGTCTATAAGTCAGCAGTCCCCACTAGGTTTTTGGAAAGGGCCAAATATTATTTTTGAAAATTATTTGCTGGCCACATGCAGTAGGTAAATTTAAATTTAAGCATAATATTGACCGAAGTACTTTTTTTCCCCGGGACCCGGGTGTAAATATTCCTAGTTCCTAGTCACATTTTGAATGATAATAATTATATGTTATAAAGGTAAAAAAAAAATACTATTTTAATATAAGTATTTTATTTTATTTATTCGAGTGTAGAATGTTGGATTTTAGAATGTAAAATACAATTTTAGTGCGGGCCACACAACATTTGTTAAAGGGCCGCGTAATCGGTACCGCTGCTATAGGTGGACAAATACCTCTTACTCAATTTAAAGTAAACTGCAGCATACTAAATTAAAGAAAATTACTGAGAATTTTACATAAGGTAGATTTGAAAATTTTGAAGCCAAAAATCATATTTTAGTGAATCATGGCATTCTTTTCTATATTATTATAAGAACCATAATGAGAAAATATCGTACCTATACCTACTATTATAATAATTAATAATATTCATCATATATTTTATTCAAACTATGACATTAATTCTTGTGTACGACATAGGTACAGTCCTGTTTTGCCGGGACACCATCGGTTTTTAACCAAGTGTCCCGATGTCTCGAGAAAATGTTTCGGGACGGCTATTTGTCCCGGTTTCAAGATTTTACTCGATAAAATACCGATTTTAAATCATAAGAAAACATTGTCTTCCTACACATTACAAAATGCAAGAATATACGCGCGGTAATTATAGGTATTTTATTTTTAGACTTTGTATGGTAAAACCCAAAATGTATTATCGCGATAATCATAAATTTAAAGGTTTTTATTAAAATCGCTATGTCACTTCAGTGACAATGTTATCTACTTTAGAGTCTAGTAGTTTTTTTTTTTATTTTTAGAACTTTCAGCCTAAACTATTATAAGTCTAGTAGTTTAAAGTTCAGTATCGTTGTACACGTTAGTTCTTAGTTGACGCCGTGTCCGCCGTCTGGCTGTCAACTATAGATTGCCGACTTCCGTTCGTGTAAAAAAACTAAAATATTTACTTTGTTTTGGTTAAATTATTTGGTGCGAGCTATTTTTCTCGTGACGACATAATGCCACCAATACGGAGTGGTAAACGGTTATGTAGATTTACAGAAAAATTGCAAAGTGAATTCACGTTTTTGAAAAAAATTCGTAACGATAACGATTATGATGTGTACTGCATAATTTGTTCGAGTTCATTTTCCGTCAGTCATGGAGGTCGGGCAGATATAACTGATCATTATTCATTTAAAAAGAAATAAACATAAAACGGCGAAACAAGCGGCTACATCCAGTTCAGTCAGTAATTATTTTACACGTTTAAAAGCAGGATGATACCACATTAAAACTTGCAGCAAAAGTGGTAACTTTTGTATACCATACAATTTAGCATTCTCTGAGTTTTAATTCAATGACGTGTACATTAACTTTAATTCGTATCTAAGCCATTTGACGAAAAAAATTCACAGCTGCTGGAACTGAAACTAGAGAAGTTGCTGTAAATGTAAATGCTCTTTTTGCTGTTCAGTTAACGATAGACGATTTAAAAAAAGTTAACTTTGTATCTATTTTAGTTGATGCTTCTAACCATAAGGCTATGAAATTAGTACCAGTAATTGTGAGTTATTTTTCAACTATCACTGGACTGTAAAAAATAACATAATATTTATCCATTCAAAATGTCCCGGGTTCGGAAAAATATAATCTGGTAACCCTAGGTACAGAGAGGACCAACCCGTTCACAAATTATTATCGCTGTAGTTGTCGTTATTATGAATAATAATATTAACGATGTATATTTTGGAGAACATTTCATTTTAAGCGATCGTATAATATTGTCTCGTTAGTCGTTACATCCGTGAACAACGAATGTCGGACATAACGTACGTATAGGTACTACAAAATAATTTATTGAATTTTAAATAATGATCGTCTTTGGTTCACAATATTATTATGTATACATTTTTTTATTGGTCGGTACCTATACTTATATGTATATTATATTATTGTTATTTTTTTAAGGCTCAGAGCGCAGCGGACCTACAGATTTACGATAATGTGTCCGGTAAAGAAGTATCGTCGTAACTTCGTTTAACGCCACAAACATTTAATGATAATGTTTATAGTAGGCAGTAATGTAGTATACTCGTATAGGTAAAGCCACATCTTATGTCCGTATAGATACGATATAACTAAATCTAATAAATAATAATCCGATAAAATCATTATAGTCACTCACACTTGTCTTGTCAATAATTTAAACGATAAGATACCTACATAATATTATACTATGGTGTTTCCAGGTTGAAATACTATATTATTACATTTTACTATACGAAAACATAATATTAGTGTTCAATGAAAACAATATTATTTTTATTGATGTCAATTTTTTTTGAAAAATAATAAATTTAAATTAATAAAACGGACTTTATGGTATTTTAATACAAGTATTTAAATGTTGGTAAAAATACAATTAAAAAGTATTCAAAATACTTAAAAAAATACATAAAAAATTGTGTTTAGAATACCATATAAATACTTCAAAAAGTATTTAAATACAAGTATTCAAATACTTGTATTTGAATAATACTTTACAAGGCTATAAATATATGAACAACAATTAAAAACTCAAAGCATGGGTTTGACCAATGTGAGTGCAGTATATTTTGTGATATTATTACTACTAACGTAATTTATATATTATATAATATATTTTTATTTTTGTTTTTATTATATATTTAGGTATATTTTTATAAATAAATGATTTGATATTTGAGCTAATTTTAGTAGAAAGTAAAGTGTAATCTACTAATTTACGTAAAAACGGATAAATTTGGATATTTTGTCCTAGAATTCATCAGGAGTGATACGGAGCGGAAAGGTCTTATCAATGTTTTTTTTCGAGTCCGCTTGCTTCTTACGTTGTGGCTAGACTTCTAGCGCTTTATAGGACTATTCTGTGTATAGAATTCTGTGTTATCCGTTAGAATAATGAACTATTGTCATAGTTTAGTTCCTTATTCTCCAGGCTCGATTTAGAGAAGATAACCCGTATCCTTCAATGGTACAATATTGACGCAAAAAATCACGGTGGTTTCGTAGTTCAGAATTTACACCAGAGTACGCCACCAAGAGTTTAATTTTCCAAAAAACTAATCAATCTCATTAAAGCCAGCATGGACAATTCAGAGATAAAAATTTACATAAGAGGATACACATCCGTGAAAAAACATATCAATGTGATTAATGTGATAAGCCGTTTTTTACAATATCAAGTTTAATATCACACAAAATATACCTGTGATAAGGCGTATTCTCAGAAATCAAATTTATCATCACCCAAAAGGACACACCCCATAAGTAAAAAGTGGAAAGAAATTGTGGAATAAAAAAAGATAGCGCAACTCATAATGGCGACAGTAGATATTACCACTGCGAACGTCGGGACCAAAATTGAACTGTACGCAACCATCGTGTCGCTGCCGGCACTAGTGGCCTAGTGCAGTTGCTTATATTTACGACAGTAGTCGCCGTGATAGACGCAGTTGCGACTCTTTCATCGGTGACAGTGGTGGCGATCGTCATCACGGCGGCGATTGGATCATATAGCATTTTGATCCTATATGCAAATATTATGACGTTTACCACCAGAGACGGGATTGCGATTGTTTCATTGCCTATCATGGTGATAAAAGAGTTTAATTTCCAAAAAACTAATCAATCTCATTAAAGCCAGCATGGACAATTCAGAGATAAAAATTTACATAAGAGGATACACATCCGTGAAAAAACTTATCAATGTGATTAATGTGATAAGCCGTTTTCTACGGTTTATGCCCAGTTCGCCGACACCCAATTCGCCGACACCCGGTTTTTTGATCAAAAAACCAGTTTTTAATGGTTTTTAAAAAAAGCCCAATTCGCCGACAAATGATATTGACGACATGCTTTGTTGCATTGCAATAAAACTGTAATAGCTACTATCATAATCTGTAAATTTGATGAGTACGATGAGTAGGTATAAGAACTACCTATCGGCTATGATATCGGCAAAGTTATGATATCTGTAAACATATTTAATGATGAGTATAAAATATAGTATTATAGGTACTTATCACATGATAATTTATTGACATCCATTTATATAACGTATTGTAAGTCCACTGGGGTTTTCAAATATTGAACATGATTTTAGTTAGTAGTTTTATTTCACTGCATGAGGTAGGTACTGCAATTTACTACACATATTACTAGTTATTAAATTTTTTTCCCCCCATTATGGAATGGTTTAAATTTAAGTTCGAAAAAAAATCAGAACTTACTTGTAGTGGACAAATATTTACATAGAATAGACCGGATACGTGGGGACAACGAATATTATAAATGTATAGATAATTGCGGCGGCCGTGCAATATTAAGACAATCAACAGTCATAGTTATGTCCAAGTCACATAATCACGGACCACATGGTCTTGAATTGGCAAAACGAGGTTTCCGAAATAAATTAAAGGTAAATAATTGTATTAAATATTATCATATGAAGCTTATTCATATTTTTATGAGCAATTACCTCATGGAGTAAATGGATTTTCATAGCTCAAACCTACTTCAATTTATTTTTATTTTTTAAATGATTTCAACGATTTTTATCGAGACTTAAGAATTAATTAATTAATTATTACATATTAAAAAATTAAATATTATTAATTTAATATTATATTATTATTAAATATTATATATTATTAATTATTATATATTTTTATAACTGAACTGTACTTTTTCAAATTGGGTGTTGTCAAATTGAGTGTCGGCGAACTGGGTTTCGGCGAACTGGGTGTCGGCGAACTGGATGTCGGCGAATTGGGTGTCGGCGAACTGGGAATACACCGTTTTCTACAATATCAAGTTTAATATCACACATACGCCGTATGTCAGTCTAGGTATACTACATATTATATACATATCTATGGTACTAAACCAAAATTTGACCTATAATAGGTACCTATAAGAAATTCCAAATTAATCATATCACAATATCCATTAGGTACTTATAACGCGTTATACATCAACAAAAACCGTGATACTATCATAGATAAATAATAGTACACTTTAGAAGTTTCAAGTAAACACGAATAATATTATTCAATCACAACAAAATAACTAAAATAGTTATTCTAGGTTTTTTTTATGTAATTTCGTCCAAATTTGAATTTAAAATGTCTGTAAAAAATAACTGTGTTCATATATTTTTCAGATTTTTTGGTTACAGTATAAACTATTTATGAGAACCTTTGTTTTAAATTTGCAATCCTTAGCTATAAAAACTGAACATTTTATAATTTATTAATTACAATGATTGATAATTTTCGAGATTTTGATAAATTTTGTCAAAATTCGATCTTTAAATGCTTATAAAAAAAAACTGTGTCTATATATTTTTAATATTTTTCAACTGATATTGTAACAATACCGGGTGATTCTTTTATCAAACAACACTCATTATTTCAAAAAGTATAAATTATTTTGAAGATATTTTTTTACATAGTTTCAAGTCGCTTATAAAACAACATTTTTATTAAAAAATTATATTTTTAATTATTTTTTATCCTTATAATTTTTTAAGTTTTTTACTTTTTTGAATGACAACATAGGGTTTTAATTTTATATTCCAAAGTAGAATATTTTTCTCAGTATTTTGATACATGAAAGTTGAATGTGGGGCGAGTAGTTTATGAGTTATAAGTATTTAAAGTTTAGACGAGCGGAGTGGAGTGGTTCGGGGTTACCCCGCGAAATGTTTGTCCACTTCACCGCTCGTCTAAACTTTAAATACTTATTCAATAATTTGATTTTAGTCAATACTTTCAGATCAAATAATCAATGCCCTTCGTCAAAATTAAAATTAGATTATGACAACATAATCCAAATTATGTATACAGATTATATTAATCTAAATAATTGTAATAGTTATCTAAACTTAAGTTACCGTTTGCAGAAGATCCAAATCTCCAACTCTTCCATTTTCGATTGGCATAGGTAAAAAGTTATCAATTGGATTCATAATTATTTCATCAAACTGTTGTAAAAATGGTGTTTCTTGGACTTCTTTAGGCTAAAAAAAAAATAATAAACTGTAATATAATTTGAAATATATTTTAGATTTTGAAGAAACTAATGCATGCATATTTTAGTGTTTTAAAAACTAAAAATGCTTCAACTTAAACTTTAAGTGTTTTCTGGTAAAAATTAGCAGTAGGTAAAATATTCCTAATACGTTTCAAAAGAATCTGAGAACAAAAAAAACATAGGAGTTTTACAAGAAACCAGATTTTGACAAAATTGTTTTTGTTTGTTTGTTATAATCACAAATGAATTAACTGTAGTCTTGAAATGTCTACTCGTATTCTATATACCTATATTATACATTTCAAATCATTTTGACTTTTTGGTTACATTTAAAAATATTTTTACACATTCTAGTTTATTTTTTATAAATGTTTAGTAAATGTTTGTTTGTAAAAAAAAAGCTTGAAATTTCAATATCATGTTCTAGGGTTATCATATATTTTTCTTTTAAATTAACTACCAATTAACTACAAAATATTGACAATATACAAAAATTCAGTTTTTAAGGCGGGTTTCCACTATACACGTACACGTATACGTGCATAAAAATACTTTGCTGTGATTGGTTGGTACCCATGGTAACCGTATGGTATACCAATGTGTTTATACGTTCTTACCACACGATTAACCATGTTACCGTATTGTTGAACATAGCTCAACATTTTTCGTGTACACGGTACACAATACTGCCTGTCGCTCAGATATCAATGGAATCGTCAAATTCGACGTCAATCTTTAATAGAAATATCCCAAATATGGAATCGTCTAAAGTTTTAGTAAGTACCTTTTATTTTTCCTTAACTACTTTTTTAGCTAATTAGTTCTAATGATCAAGAAGTTTCATTTATTCGCTAAGCAGTTTAGGCCTGTCTACACTGACCACAGTGTTATTAATAATTCAAGTATTCCACATTTATTTTATGATTTACTTAGTAATTGCTTTTTTTATATATCTCTTATTGAATCTGGTTCATCTAAATTGAGCTATATAACTGAGTAATATCCTACCCACTGTCACTTTTATTTCGTAAATCCTTAGATGAAGGTGTCTATCCTAATATTTTATAGCTTAGGACTGTTAACCCTATTTATAATTCATGGAATAAGTGTAATGTTGCCAACTATCGTCCAATATCCTTATTAAGTCATATAGCTAAATTATTTGATTCATTAGTCTTGAAATCAATTACATCAATTGACCTGCCGTCAATTCAATCCTAATTTGATGAACAGCATGGTTTCTGTCCTGGCCGATCAACTAACACTTGTAACTTGTCTTTTTCAATTATATATTTGATGCATTTAATAATCATTCTCAGGTTGGTGTTATAAACATAATACATGGATTTTACAAAAGCATTTGATAGCGTTGATCATACATTACTGACGGAGGTTTTGCTAGGAATATTATGTTATAATACTTATACATTTTGATCATGTATAACATTAAGTCTTCAACAATGTACCTACATCATCAATGTTTATACCTATTACACTAATATACAATTTATATAATAATTAATGGTATACCTACTACTTATTAGTCGTTATGGACTGATTTTGTAATTTATTTTTAAAAAAAGTAACAATTTGTAACGCTATTGTATTTACTTTTAGTTTTTACTTTATTTATAATTAGACCCCAAAATACTATTACTTTTTTATTTGAGACTGATCAATAGCCACCATTCCTCATCAAATAATATGACCAGTCTGTGTGCAACTACTGTTCCAATAACTGTGATGTTATGTATCATTTAATTGACAGTTTAGCCATTGTATTTTTATTTATATTATTTAATTTATGTATTTTATAATTCGATTTTATAGTATAAGACTTAAGTGCAATGTTGAATGTTTTAGGGAATTCTATGCAGTAAATGTAATTACTTAATGGATTTTTTTTTTTTTTTTTTTGCGGACCTTTCGATGTCGTTCCAGTCTTCTTGAGTGAAGACGTGGCCATTGATGGTGCGATCTGCGGCGTTGGAGAACGTTGCAGGGTTTGAATAATCGGGGATTGCGGCTGGTGCTGCTCTGGTCACGGTTGATGTAAATCCAAGTAATAGAGGAATGTTAGGTAGGATGAGTTGATGTGCTGTGATTGCGGTGGCGTCTAAAAGCGTGTCAGCTCTGGCTGGTCCTAAGATTTCTGGTATATATGGAGTAACTGTGGCGGCCAGTGTGGAACTGGGGTGGCAGTGGGTCAGGCACTCGAAAAGAGTGACGAGGGGGCCGGGTACGGGTAAGGTATCAGGGTGGTAGTCGCGAGAGAATTTCGTATAGAAATTGCGTCTGGCTTTGGAAGCTACTCCAGCTGATATTTCGGCTCTAATTGTCTGAATAATGAAAATTATTCCGAAGTAGAGGCGCGAGACAAAGGGATGCCATGCATCTTGTCGTTTAAAGTAACCGTTCTTACGTATGACGTCGTCCATGAGATGGATGATGTAGTACATGTTGAACGCCGAGGGTACGAATTTTGATATCACGGTAGTTGGTACTCCTGTGACGGGATAACGTAGATATGGTAAAAGTATCATTTGCATCTCAGATTTTTGGGGTTCTGGAGGCGTTGGTTTACTTTTGGTTGTGCTATCCTTTTTCGTTTGTTCGGTATGTCTTAAGTCAGGTGGCTGGGGAGCCTTTTGAAGTCTAGGTTTTGACGTTTCAATGTCTAAGTTCCTTGTACCTTCGATCTGCTTGACAAGTTCTAAAACTGATGGGTCATCATGTTTAGCTTTTATCATTTTGATGAGCTAAACTTGCTTACGTGGGTTGAAAAGATTTATTTTGGTATATGTTTCTTAGTTTTAAAAAGCCGTATGTCTTAATGGGTTTCAAGAAGAACCGGTAGGATTTTAACGAGAAAAATCACAAATGTTCAGAAAGTAACTAAAAATTATAAATATATAATATAATGGAACCGGATTTTTATTCTTTTATTGTTTTTATGAAGACATACATGTCTTATCACAATAGCAAATTGTACGTTTACAAAAACACATTTTACCCTTTTGTTTTTAAAATTAGAGTGAATTAATCCCTTATACAATTTAAAACTTAAAATTTGGTATGTTTCACGTTTATAAGACGACTTAAAACATGGCGGTGTGGCATCTTTTCAATTTAAATAGAGTATTCTATACCAATTAATATTATATATTTTTAGATCAGCGCACACAGTATACATTCCAAAAAATTCAACCCAAAGCTGTAAGTGTTGCAGCTCCAAGTGAATCATCATACCCTAAGTCTTCCAAACCATCATTAATATCTAACATTATGGCTGAATTTGAACACGAAGAACACAGCAATACTTCAAGCCTCTCAGAGAACAATGATGATGACGATAATGAATTTTATACAAATCTCATTAGTGCGATAAATGAACGTAATCCATTATGGGATCATCGGCTTCCTATGGCAGATCGTTATGAGCCGATAAAACAAATGCTTTGGAATGAGATTTATGTTGCACTGAATGGTTAGTTTTAATTCATCTACAATCTATAATCTAATACTTCATTATAATTTTGATATGATTATTGAATATATCCAGGTATATATCCAATAGAAATTTTAAAGAAAAAATGAAAATACTTGAGGGAGAAGTATGTCAGGGGAAAAAAACCAGCAAGTGGTGCTGCAGGAGGGAAAAAAAAATTTGGTGCCACATGCAGTCATTGCATTTTTTAAATGATGTTATTACCAGCAATTATAAGTAAGATAATATAATAATGAATATTAAAAGGGAAAACTATTTTTTTTTTGAATAACAAATGTAATTTTAGGTACTAATTGTCAAATGTGAATAACTACATTTTTTTTTTTTAGAACTACAAGCAACATTCCATCATTGACCGAGAATATCTCATATGTAGACAAAGAAGACTTCAATGGACAGAGCACTAAACCTACTAAAAGTAATTAATACTTATATATATTTATTTGCATATTATAACAATTACTAACTATGAATTTTAAATCTTAAATTGTCAACTTATTTTGTTATTTTATGTAGTTCTGATTAATATTTGTGTTTAGGATCAAAGTCTGACACTTTTGAAGATTTGATTTTGAAAGAATTACGTGAGTTCAGACCTGTTGCTCCATCTACCAATTGCTCCATCGAAGAAGACGGGGACTTACATTATTGTAAATACTTAGCCTCACTGATGAAGAATATTCCAAAAAAAAAAAAAAATAGCTTTGCAATCAAATCTCATTTGCCAGGTAATTAATTGTTTGGAAGACTGAAAATTTTGTTTAATGCCTATACCTACTAAGTATTTGTTATTATTATTTTTATATAATTTGTATTGTACTGGGAAGTTAAACAAATTCAATTTTGTAGTTTTGTTTTTATTTTATAATGTTTATCAATTGTGCTATATTTAAGTATTCAATCTATCAGGAAGACTGTATAAGTATTATTTTTTTTTATTGAATATTCTACAATTAATTCAATTTTGTAGTTTTGTTTTTGTTATATTTAACTAATCAGAAAAAAGTAAAGACTGTATGATTATTATTTGTTTTGTAATTTTTCCTATACTGGGAAGTTCTACAAATTCAATTTTGTAGTTATGTTTTTATTTTATAATGTTTATCAATTGTGCTATATTTAAATATTTAATTTATCAGGAAGAGACTGTATAATTATTATTTTTTTTATTGAATATTCTACAATTAATTCAATTTTGTAGTTTTGTTTTTGTTATATTTAACTAATCAGGATAAAAGTAAAGGCTGTATGATTATTATTTGTTTTGTAATTTTTCTCATACTTAAAATTCTACAAATTCAATTTTGAAGTTAATATGTTTATGTTTTTGTTTTTATTTTACAATAAATAGTTTAATAAATTTATGGTTCAAATAGTTATAAATTAATTAATCTTTCATATTGGAATAAAGTCGCACCTTCAGCTGAAAAATAGTCTTTAAGTTTGTCTCTTATTGCTTTAGCGTCTGCTGTGTATGTATTAGTTCCTAATCGGTGGACTGGTTCTAAAGCTCCCTGTGGTTCCCACTGATTGCTTTGTTCGGTGTCTAAAGTTCCACTATAATACCGTACACCTAGGATACATTAAGGTTAAAAAATAATCAAATAGTATTAAGTATTTTTTTATTATAAGTACCAGCATTGTTTTCAGACAGTTTTACAAAGTTATGCAGTACAACAGCAGCTTTTGTAATTGCATTAACAGTTTTATGTCCAGCAATTATCGGTTTTCTAAAAATCCGCCATTTTGAGGCCATTAACCCAAAAGTGTTTTCTATAGTCCGTCTACCTCTGGAAAGCCTGTATAAAAAATGTTTTGTTTACAATCATTAGAATATTTAATTATCTAATTCTTGAGACAAACCTATAGTTAAAAATGGATTCCTTTAATGGTAGTTTTCGTTTACCTCTTCCTGGATAAGGACGCATAAGGTTTGAAAGTAATGGAAACGCTTCATCCCCTAGTGCATAATATGGAATTGGACCACTGTTTTCATGTATTTCTTTATCAGCTGGAAAATTTAAATTATTGTGTATGAAACCCTTGCCCATTTCAGAGTTTGAAAAAACTCCACCATCGCTGCATCTCCCAGCTGCACCAATATCGACTAACGTAAAATTATAATTGGCGTCACACATTGCCAACAGTATAATACTATGGAACCCTTTGTAGTTATAGTGCTCACATCCACTGTTAGCAAATGCCTATTCAATTATTAAAATAATTAAGTAATTTTTATTTATTTAAATAAATACTATTAAAAAGTTAATAATTATTATTACCTGGTGTATAATATGTTTACCGTCGATGCTGCCAATACAATTTGGCACTTGCCATATTCTCTCGAAGTCAACCGCTAATTGAGCCCATTTAAATGTATCTGGTACAACTAATACCTATCATTGGAAGTTATAAAAATAATGGCTATAATTCACTATATATATTGTTCACATACACAAAGCTGAGCAAATTAGTCACTTTTTTCAACTAGTTAAAGTTAAGTTACTTTAATATAAAAAGTAACTAAGTTAGGATATTAGGTATATACTTTCTAAAATTTATCAAATTTATAACTTAATTAGATAGAAGTTAGTTGGGTGAAAATACTAACTTAAGTTAGACTAGAAGTTAGAAGTAAGTTTTTATATTAGTTCAAAATATAAATTTAAAATACAATTTTTTTAAATGTTATGTATTACATAAATTAATCATTAAGTACATTAAATTCAACTAGTTAAGTTACAAAGTTAATATAAATTAAATTAAAAAAGTAACTTTCTAACTAGTTACAGCTTTGTACATACATAGTGTATAACCAGAATACAACATACTTTTTGGTTTAATGTATCCCATAAAACTTCACAACATTGTAAAATTAATTTTGATACGGTAGCTTTTCCTATACGAAAACCGTATGTAATCGACATCATTGATTCCCCAGACGCAAGATATCTGTAATAGTCACACATTATTGTACTTAATATAATAATTTACTAAATAAATATAGTAATGAATTATTATTATGGTAGGTATATTACCGCAATGTTGCAGTTAGGATTTCTCCAACTGATATTATATCAGGCCGACTTGGGAAACGCTTTATTTTGGGTCCAACTAGACACACCAACTCTTCAAACGTGCTGGCAGACATTCTAATAAAGTTTTGGTACTGTTCAGAATTTGTCAATTGAAGTTCACTAGTTAAACAATGATAATGTCCGTGTACTATTCTTTCTTTTAAAAAAGGTTGAACATGCCATTTGGATTTTGATCTAGTAAATCATAATTTAACATTAAAGAACAATATGTAGGTATAGAAATAAAAGATTATATAACCTTTGATTTTTTTTTTTTTTGTGTGAAATGGCTAAATATACAAGCAACACATTTCTTCGATGAATCTTAATAAAATAATTATACCATTGAAGTTCTTGATTTTCCATCATATTTTTAAAATTTAACAAATTAAACAGAGTTGACAGTAAAATAAAAACAAAATGCGTTTAAAACTTTAAAAAAATTTAAGAATAAAATATTAGCACAAATCATAATTAAATTATAATAATATGTATTATGTATTTAAATATTTTAAAAAAGGCGGGATATCCTTTGTGTACCGTTATCAAGAACCATATATAATAAAACCATAGTTACCAAAGTAACCAGTGTGAAACGTTTTGAAGACCGTTCGAATCGAAAATTTATTTGTCATTTGTGCACGCACACGTGAACGTGTATAGTGGAAACCCGCCTTTAAAAGTTTAAATCTTTATAACATTTGTCAAAATCATGAAAATATGTAAAGTTAAGTAAATAAGACAAATGGCTCGAAAATGTCAAACAAGATTCCTCATTATATTATTTTTTTTGGAATTGTTTGTGTTTATTGTATGCATTGACTTATCATAGAATTCATATTTAACATATCCATTAGTGACCTACTCAATGAAGAGTATTAAACTTAGCACTTTAAATTTTAGTCAATACTTTCAGATCAAATAATCAATGCCCTTCGTCAAAATTAAAATTAGATTATGACAACATAATCCAAATTATGTATACAGATTATATTAATCTAAATAATTGTAATAGTTATCTAAACTTAAGTTACCGTTTGCAGAAGATCCAAATCTCCAACTCTTCCATTTTCGATTGGCATAGGTAAAAAGTTATCAATTGGATTCATAATTATTTCATCAAACTGTTGTAAAAATGGTGTTTCTTGGACTTCTTTAGGCTAAAAAAAAAATAATAAACTGTAATATAATTTGAAATATATTTTAGATTTTGAAGAAACTAATGCATGCATATTTTAGTGTTTTAAAAACTAAAAATGCTTCAACTTAAACTTTAAGTGTTTTCTGGTAAAAATTAGCAGTAGGTAAAATATTCCTAATACGTTTCAAAAGAATCTGAGAACAAAAAAAAACATAGGAGTTTTACAAGAAACCAGATTTTGACAAAATTGTTTTTGTTTGTTTGTTATAATTCACAAATGAATTAACTGTAGTCTTGAAATGTCTACTCGTATTCTATATACCTATATTATACATTTCAAATCATTTTGACTTTTTGGTTATATTTAAAAATATTTTTACATATTTTAGTTTATTTTTTATAAATGTTTAGTAAAACATATCATTCATATAGCGTTGGTATTTTTAATTTGCAACGAAGTGCACGGGATCAGCTAGTTTATTAAATATAAATAATTGTCGAAATACATAATATGGAATTAATGATGTCCATTAGATAGTAAACTGTATGTAGACATTCGTAAAATGTAGGTATTTATGTATGTATATATAATTCTAGGTGTATCATTTCAGTTTTATTAATTATCGACACTAATATTGTTACAGGTCCTTTTAAAATAATTACCAGGTCACAACTACTACCTAATCTATTTAGTTTATCTCCTGGTAGTTATGTACACATCTGCATATTTGATGTAATCCCTACATGGAATTTATTTAAACAATAATAATAAAAGAATTACAATATAGGTTAGGTGATTCTAAATTGTAGGTAATAAATTAAATTCATAATAGAGAGGTTCTGGGGATAGTATAACAACACAAAGGATATTTATAATAATTACTCATGAAGACTAGACAGTAGACACTAGATTATATTCTATAGCATTAAAATAAAAACATTTTTTATGAATTTTGGCTACCTACTCGTTTTCCCAGGAAGTTTCCTCGATGTACAATTTTCATCACCAAACTAATAAATAACGACTATAGGTACCATAAACTTCAGAAATTCACATACAGGTGCTCCAAACACAAACAATTGATTGTTTATGGAGACACATAAAAGTAAATTGAAATATAAGGTCATATGGAGCAAAAAAAGGCACTCGAAAGAAAATTTATTATAGGAAGAATGGAGGCGTTCAGTAAATCTGACCAATGTCTTTGAAAGTTTCTTAAGTGATATAAAATACACATCTGTATAGAATAATTTTTTTACGTTGATAGCATACGACACGTCACACGTGTACCTGAATTTCGAAATTCTTTTCAAATTTTAGCGGGGGGTGAAGAATTTTTATAAAATTCTTACTTTGTCGAGTGTCTGTGTACGGATAGTGGCCAGTGGGTCAAATTTTTGAGGTGGATAAATAGGGAAACCGTGTCTACTGGTTTTGGGACCCTGCACAATTTGTATTTTATGTAATTACTGATTAGACTTATACCATTTGGTTGAGGGCGTTTTTGATTTGAATCCCACTTTTGAAGTTGTAGGAATAAAGTCAGGAACAATATTAACTAATAATTATATGTATATTTTACTCACTGGAAAATTTCTCGTCAATGCTAAACAATGAGATTCATCTACAGAAATAACAATAATTATTTTTTCCATTAGATCTACAACCACTACTGGTGACAAGAGAGTCATTTCTGACGAGCCACACCCAAGAGTTGATCCTTGACCCCAAGTCAAATACCTAATCAATATATTCCGACAATACAATATTTTTTAAATAATGTCATTTAATACGATTATTTTTTTAAATAATATAAAACTGATTTTACAAATTCAAATCTATTCTTTTTCAATTCTTCATAATTATGAATTTCATTAAAAATATTATAATACAATATCACAACAACTTTACTGGAAATTCAACTCTGTATTTAATGGATGGTACAGATGTTGGTTTTAAAAAACCTTTTTTGTGTTCCAGCTTATAATCAGACTCAATAAAATGATTGCTAAATAATCTACTGCTTTTGGAAGGTGTCCAGCCCGGTTCCTTTCTGTAATAGCTATCCAAAAGGGCAAAGTGGTTTTACTTTCAAGAAAACATTTGTTATCTTCGTTTTGTACATTAATGGTTGAATTTTTGTTTTCCATGAATGCTGGTAATGGTATATATGACGACCCCCCCTAAAGGCTTATGCAGGTTTATATTTAATATTATGTCATCTATACTGTCTAATGAAAACCCACTGCCTTTAAGTGACATTACTTCCTGTTCTTTAATAGTATTATCTAATTCCACAGTTGCTGATTTGAGGGGGGGTTGCGACTTAGAGATAACCCCCCCCATATTGCTTTTTTTTTACTTGAATTATAGCGCCGGTATGATATAATGAATATGAAATTTATGTCTTAACTATAACTTCAAACTTAATAAATGATACAAAAAAGGTAAATATTTTTAATATCTTATTAATTATATTGTTATTTGATTATCAATACAAATTATCGAATTTAAATAACAGGATTATGTTCAAAACAAATTTGAAATTGGTTATAACTATAGATAATAATAGAATATTTTCTTGGTTATAAGAAAAATTGCTGTAGACAACTTGCTACGGATATAGTTTTAGATTATAGATAGAATGACAGATAAAATTATTTTACCGCCAAGCAGTGCTGCGTGCTGCAAATCTGTATAAAAAAGAACGGGAAAAGTCTCGGGGAAAAATTATCCGGAAAAAAAGTCTCAATTAAAAATCTCTAGGGTAAAAAAAGTTCATAAAACTTTTAAAATAATTTTTAAAAGTTACAGCGATAACAATTTATACAACTAGGAGTTTTTAATTATGTAATATTTTTTTCTCTGTTCTGTATAAATGTTCCTGACAAGTCATCGAACTTGGTGATATATAAATGTATAATATTTTAATAATACTATTGACTAAGATTGATTGAGATATTTTTTTTTATAATTTTATAATTATTAGCTATTATTTTTTTTATCTGTTTTGTATTTAGTATTTACCTATTATATGATTTCATAATTATTAGATATTATCTTTAGAAAACAGACTTTTTACCCCAAGACTTTTTTCCCCTGAGACTTTTTCCCGAGACTTTTTTCCTACCATCAAAGCTGTTAACACTTCATTTTTATAAAATATATCAAATACGTTCACTGTGACTGTGGTAAATAACTCAATTTTAATATTGAGTGCTGAATACCTACTTTATTTTCATTGTTCATTGACAGATTTGCAGCTGGTAAAAAAAGAAACATTATAATTGTTGCTCAAATAAATTATTAATACATTTGTTTATTTAATATTGAATAAAAAACTTTTGAATTTTTATAAGGTTTAATTTTTTTTTTATTTATAACAGACTAATATTGACTAATATGTATATATTGAAATTCTATGATACCAATTCGCCCCCTCCTTAAATGAGCTTCAGATCCGCTACTTTAATTCTAATTTTCTATCATTTCATTTATATCATAAACGTTCAATATTGATCTTGCCCTGGTTTTGAATGCACGGTTTTCTTTCATGTCGGTGTTAGGTTTAATATAATATTATGAAGCTTCCAATTCAATATTATATTTAATTGGTGACTGACGAAGTGCACCGTCAATTCTTTCAACCATTTCGGTCTTTGAAATTGCTAAAAATTCTATTGTAACTTTAATATTGTCAATATTTATTTTTTTAAATATTCGGTACAAAGCCACTTAAACGCGGACTTTGTTTTGACGATTTTTTATGACGTACCTAGTTGCGTTCATTCGTGCACGTTTATTTTTACCATCGGATTTTACCTTATGGTACATCTGGTACGTACCTGTACAAAGTGAAAACCAAACACCCTGTTTACACCCTGTACCTTTGACAATAGGTATTGATAACCCTAAAATATACAGAGGTCAGAGAGTTTACTATGTTTATATACAGTGAGTTTAAAATAATAGCTATCCAAAAGGGCAAAGTTGTCAAAGTGACATATTTATGAATGTTAAAAACAACCAGGTTAGACAGATGAAAAATATTAAAATTCATAGTCACAATTTTTTTTTATAAGCATTTAAAGTTCAAATATTGACAAAATATGTAAACTTCACGAAAATGTGCAAATTATTTTGAATTATAAATTCTTAAAAATTTTTCTTTTTAAATCAAGACTTATCAGAAGTTCATATTAATTATTGCAACCTTGGATATTCACTCGATTTCTCGTGTACTTAACGATTATCTTAGTTTATTCTAATTCAAAAACGAATAACTGTAGATACATGCAATTTTCATGAAAATTTCATTGAATGTTTATACTTTTATTTTCTATAGACCATAAAATGTTGAAAATATTTTGACTCGTTTTGAGCTGTTTAAGGACAATTTCAAATTTCAATTTTTTTAGTTATTTTTTATGAATATCAATAAAATTTAATTTGTTGGGCCAAAAACCTTGAAAATTTAATTCAAGGCTGCTGATAAATTGTTTCAATATCAGTTGAAAAATATTAAAATACATAGGCACAATTTTTTTTATAAGCTTTAAAGTTCAAATTTTAAGTTGAATTTAGTAGTTAAAAATGTATAAAATGTTCGACTTTTATAACTGAGGATTAAAACTTCAAAACAAAGTTCCGTGTAAGTAATTAATTCTGTTACCAAAAAATCTAAAAAATACATAATCACAGTTTTTTTTATAGTTATTTTAAGTTCAAATTTGGATGAAATTACCTACATATTAAAATACCAAGAATAACTATTTTAGTTATTTTGTTGTAATTGTGTTATATTAATTTAACTGGCTACCGTATAATAATAACTAATAACATTTAACAATATAAATATAATATAAGATATCCACACTGACAAACCGTCACCGCTCAGAATCGTATTTCGTATACAATGATATTATGTCATTGAATTAAAATATAATACTATCCATTATGCGGTGACCCACTTGTAACCTACTGTACAGCAGAGCAACATCCACTTACCCACCTTTTTCGTCATAAAGCTGTTTATAACTTCATAAGTTGATTGTATCTATTTGTTGCTAATAATAAATTGGTCATCAAACTAACCATTTTTATTTTTTATATTACCTAGACGGCCATACCTGACACTGATTAGTGATTACCAAAACCAAGTACCTTATAGGTACCTATTAAAATGACACCCACCCCAGACTTTTTGGTGGTTCAGTGAACCACAAAATGTATGAAGCCGCCTCTGACTAGATACCTAATTTCTTTATAATTTTTAAATATACTTTTCCATCAAATAATAGTCAAAATGATAGTTTTGACTAAATCAAAATCCGTCTAGACTACTAGAACTTTTACAAAGAAAAATTGTTAGGATATAATATTTAAGAAAAAATACTTTTTTTTGTTTCTACTAAAGAAAACTTTAAGTTATTAGATGTGTTACCATTGGAGTCTGTATATAAAAAAAATTACTATTGTATATATTTTAAATTTTGTACATTTTTAAGCAAAAAAAATAATAAAATTGTCAAAGCATAGATAATTTAGTGACAATTAAAATCTTCTTTCAAAATTAATATCAGAAAATTATATTGAGCTTAGTCGACCTAAAATGAATCACCTCCAGCCAGTCTTGTAAATAATACTTTTATTTTGTATTCGGAATAAATGAGAATTAAGGTATTCGAATAGTTCTCAAAAAATATATTCGGAATACATATTAGAATACTTTACAACTTTCACTCGATTTCTCATGTAACGGTTTTCTTATTTTATTGTAATTAAAAAACGAATGACTGTAGATGATACTTGTAAATTTCACTGAATGTGTATATTAGAATTTTCTATACACCATACAATTTTGAAAATAATTTGACTTTTTCTGATCCTTTACCTACGACATTGTCAGTTTTCAATTTTTTTTTAGTTTTTTTCTATAAATATCAATAAAATTTTATTTGTTGGGTGAAAAGGCGTGAAAATTAATTGAAAGGCTCCTGATATATTTTTACAATAGCAGTTGAAAAATATTAAAAAAACAGGCACAATTTTTTTTTTTTGTAAATAATTTTATTTGTTATAAATAGTTTTAGTTAAGCAAAACATACTATTATTTCTTATTTTCTTCTGGTTTTATTGGGAATGTTTGACCACAAAGGGTTTTAATAACTGTTCCAGAACAAATACATTTAGTAGATACAACCCTGACATCATTGACCAAATCTTTAAACATATCATTTTTTTCGTACTTGCATAAATTATCACTTATAGATTTGCTATACTCCTTCTGTTTGTTTAATATTTCTAATTCCCGTTTTGTTGTAAATTTGAAATCATCGGTTTAACGAAATAACGATGATGACGGCGGCGGCTCGAATGCTCGATTGACAAAGCGGGTATAAGGGGGGTTGAGTGAAAACCTGTACAAAGTACAAACGCCAACTAAAAGATATTAATAGTAATCCTGTCGGCGGAGATATTTAGATTAAGATTTAGTGAGGTGGTTTGATACATTAAATTTATAATTGACGAATGACTAAAACTTGTATGCTTCACAATAATATTTTTTCCTATCAATTTATCAATTGTTATTGTAAGTATACATTGTAGGTGGTTATTTGAATAACTTACAGATTCATTTGTTGAATTAAAATTAAATTCTTTGCATAATGTTTAAATTTATTTTTGAAATCCATGAATTTACTTTTAATTATCCTGTAGTAACTATATAATTCCGTCAGCACAAATCACACTATGTTTATATTTATTCAATACATTCAGAAAATGCAAAATGTGTTGAATGTTGCAACAATCAGCATATTATAATAATACAACATTCTTCATCTTGTGAATACTATTTTCTATGCTATTAACAAATATTTTAATTGTAAATAAATGTGTGTTTAATTGTTATTACTTTCAAACTAAATACTCACGATTCATTGCTTGCAACCATATTTAAGTTACTGTAACCCAAATTTTGAAATATATATTTCAACATATCGAAAAATTGACTTTTGCTGTTTATTGGTTTCTTTTTTAGATATTCCCAAAATTTAATAGGCAATATATTTTTTTCAAAATGATTTATAATGCAATTAAAGTATGCACCGTTATACATAACTTTGGAATAGTCTGGATTATCGATTTTTTTGTTGTTAACGCAGAAACTTCAAAATAAAATAAAATAAAAGTATTATATTAAATAATAATAATAATAATTTAATTATTATATTAAATAAATGTTAAAAATTAATAATGTACAGTAAATATTTTTCACCGACTGACTCGCTATTTTCTTAATGGACTTATTTTTCTTTTTATATTTAGCTTGTTCGTTTATGTACATAATATCCAAATCATTTTTATTGCCAATGACACTGTTTTTCATTGCGAATTGTAATAATTCCAAAATGTCATTTGACATTGTGAATGACACAACATCAAAATCATTTATAAACTTTTGTATTATACAAGCATTACCTAAATATTTCGCCACATCAATCTGGTATATGGCAAAACTTTTTAATATTACAGATAACTGATCTACAGTAAAAACTATTGGGCCTTTAAGTTTGTTTGCAAGTAACATTTGAACCCCAAAATGAATTGCTGACCCAATCTTTAGTGATATTTCCTTAAAATATAACAAACAAATTTTAATTTTAATAAATAAAATCACCTTTAAACGATTTACCCTTACTTATAATACACTTACTTGAAATACACTTTTAATTTACGAATAACGTTTACGTTTTTGTAAGGTTTTTTCATGATTTTTCAATAATTATTGTTGCTGGTACTTTCAATTTTATAATTCCGAATAATTGGCTCTTCGGGTTGCTCTAATTATTTATTTAATTTAATTTGTATTTATAATATTATAAAATAATTACTCACCTATAAAATCAGAAAACCTTACGACGTCAAAAATATTTTTGTTTCCTATATTATACTTGACCTCTTTCAATCTTACCATCGACAAAGTACGTTTTTTATACATATTTATGTATTATATATAATTAAAATCGGGAAAAGGTGTGTGAATTAGAACAACTATATCGACGACAATTACAATTTCTATTGTGTCAGAAAATGAAGGTCAACTTTTGTGGGGAAAGTCGTTACGATTAGATAACAAATGCACCAGATATGTCGTGGGTTTTGGCATGCCAATTACACGACATAGGCACCGGAAAAAAGTAATATATATTATATTGACACTACATTATAAATAAACAGTACCGGGCGGACGCAATATGCACTATGCCGGTAGAGACGAATCGGTTTATAATTCATTAAACATCAAAATTTGGTACTACAAACTTAGCCAATCATATAACTGGCTTCGTCAGGGTCTCTACTATGCTGGAGATGCAGTTTGGGGAGTAACATTAGCATACAGTAGTGTCGAGTTGTCCAGAAAACGGTACTTGGTGCAGGCTTACGGGGTAAAATGTACTTTGGATCGACAAAAACGGTGTTATTATTAATTTCCCCCAAAAATGTCATTTGGATAAGTTGATCAGCAGCCCTGATACTATAGTTTTCCAGTTTCAGAACCAAAAAAATCGAAGAATAAATGCCGGCACCTTCTTAAGGCTGCTGGGGGTAAAACCTATGGTTCTGTATAGGCAATGTTTCAGAAGGTGCTGGAACGTGTCCGGCATTTATTCTTCGATTTTGAAAAAAATTATCACGTTTAAAATTTAATAATAATTTTGTAGTTAAAAATTTATAAAATGTTGATCTTTTATAGCTAAGGATTGAAAATTTAAAACAAGATTCCACTTAAATAACTTTATTCACCTTAATATCACCGTTTTAGCTCAGAATCGTTTTTCTTATACAATGATATTATATAGGCTCTGTCTCAGGTCCCGGAAATTCCGTGAGATTTGCTATTATGTTATCAGTCCCGGACAATTTGTGTTATCAATGCGCATGCGCCGGGACCGTAGTTCGTACAATAATTACCGTACATTTATAATCCCGGCGTCTCGCGACAAGATAATTTCCGATACCAAATTCTTATCAAACCTTGTTATCACTCTACCAAAATGGACGTGGTCTACCGTAATAATATTAAAGTAATAAAGTACAATATAAGTATAATTTGAAGTATATATTTTTTATTACCCTGTGACCCACTTGGGGAGGTGTTGCACAGCAAGTCGGGGGATATTTTCGATTTGCGGAGCGGAGCGACGGCGCCGAGGAGCGTAGCGACGAGTGCCGCTAGCACCGCATCACTGTACGAATGTACGATGTTTTTTCAAATTGGTGGCTCGGTGCAACAAAAATGCAATTGATTGAAAAAACATCGTACAGTGATGCAGTGCTAGCGGCACTCGTCGCTACGCTCCTCGGCGCCGTCGCTCCGCTCCGCAAATCGAAAATATCCCCCGACTTGCTGTGCAACACCTCCCCAAGTGGGTCACAGGGTTGAGAAAATTTAATTTTTGTTGCATTAATAAGTATTAATCCCAGCTATATAGGTAGAACACATAACATCAGGGTTGGGTAAAAAACGGTTTTTTATAATATTTAACAAAATACATGTTTTTATGGTTTTTAATTGTTTTAAATATTTTGATAATTTAATAATTTTGTATTTTTGGTTTATTTATAAACCATAATATTTAATTATGCCCCCTCCCCCACCACAAGTAAAGTATACGTTTACGGTTTTTATATTTTGATAACACAAATCGTCCGGGATTATAATTGTACGGTAATTATTGTACGAACTACGGAAAAAAATCCAAGTCCCGGCGCATGCGCATTGATTACACAAATTGTCCGGGACTGATAACATAATGGCAAATCTCACGGAATTTCCGGGACCTGAGACAGAGCCTATTATATATCATTGAATTCAAATTTAACACCAGCCATTACAGTGATCCACTTGTAACCTACTATACAGACATCCACTAACCACTGTTTTAATTTAATCATTTTCAAAAAAAATTAATATAACCATTTTATAGATTTCAATTTTCTAAAAATATTAATATTTGAACATTTAAGTTTCGAGAAAAAATGTGAGTTATTTAATTTAAATAATTAATTATTTAACCTACCCTAGTCAGTAGCTTAATTTGTTTTCTGATAACACTTATTTCTTAATTAATTGTTGTTCTACAAAATATAATTTGATAACAATAATCACTGCATAATATGTAACTACTACAATCACGTATTCATGTCATGTCAATATAACTAGTAGTTTATATTTCTTTCAGAGTAATAATATCTGCATGGCTGTCGATTTTTCGGCCACCCCTGGATTTTGTTTACAGGGTGTATGCATTATGTATAAAGCACGTCTATAGTAATTGTCAGTGTGCGTGCGTGTTTGCTGCATAATATTAATATACAATTTAATACGATGAGGAAATTGACTCAGAATAAAAGGCGAGGGCGCTCTTCGAAATTGTTCCCCTCGTACTTATCTATATAATGATCATACATATTATCATGCATTATTGTAATAAATTCGGCACAAGCTTGCAGCGGCAGTCTTATAATATATTATATACATTTATATAACGTCAACTACACTATATTGTATTATACCTCCACGGCAATATTAAATTAGTCACGAGTCATGACCAACTTCCGCGGACGATTGATATTGACATAATAATACAACATTACAAACGAACTTTTCATCAAACCACCATTATAACGCTAAAATAAGAACAATTAAAAATTAAAGTAGGAATTAAGTGATTGGTTGGTTGATTGTTGCCACTCATCGACGTTGTAATATTATATATTTTATAAATTAAATTATTAATTTAATGCATATAATATATTGTGAATGTACAAAAATAAAATTATTAGTAAACGTTTAACTATTTATATCAGAGTTTATATTAAACTAACAACTTAATATGTCCATCAAAAACTTGTATTAATTTGTTTTCATAACTTAGATTCTGAGCAGAGTGATGAATGTAGGTACCTATTGATTTTACGAAGATTTTTTTAGTGTTGTGTCACCACAGTTAGGGGCAGTAAAACGGCTACGATCTTCTTCAACAGTATCTTGTTCGATGGAAAAGTGAATCCAGTTGGTGATTCCGTCCTCAATTCTTGTTCCAATTCGAGCACTGAATTTATAAGTGCCACACACATTTTGACGTTATAACAATAATGTTAAAAAAGACGTGCGAAGTTAAATGATTGAAATGTCGCAATGTTGTTTAACTTGGTACCGTTAAATTATTATTTTATGACGAAGTAAAATAATAATAACAATTAAAAATACTGAGTAGGTAGGTAATTGATTTATCAGTGTTAAACATCCGGCTTTTCTTCATCTTCGTTCGCCTACGTCGATTATTATGCTTATTAGTCATTGAGTTTTATTTTTTGAATACCTACCATATATACACATCACATGTATTAAGTGACGTGTATTCATATATTTTTTTTTATACTTTTTAAAATTAATACAATATTTTTAAAGAAACCGTTTCAATTTCAATTTTTATTTTTTTCTACCCACAACCACAAGTGCCTCGATATACTCGTTCACGCACACACGTACATTTTTTACATGCTGTTTAATAATAATATATTCACTCATAATTAGCCATATAGAAGTAGTTGATGAATACGTAATGTTTAATAATTACACTGTCAAAGTCTTTACACCGTCGCAGGTCCTATAGGTACATGTATATCTAGGTAGGTATATTATATTTTGTAACGGGTACGATATGCGATTGAAATGTGAGATATAAAATATGTGATCACGAACGTGTGCGTATATACCTATATATTATATTAAAATATTATTATATGCATGTATATAGTAGATACCTATATTATATTTTATTACGTATACGTATAATACGCACGTGTACTGGGTATACGGTGTGAGAAAATAATGTTATTGCTCGTTAAAAAAAAATAAACAAAAAAAAATGTTTTATTTATGAATTTTTTAAATGATTTTTCGCCCAAGGTGGTTACGTCACGCACATCATGCGTCTCCGAAATGTATTATAATACCGTGTAGGTATTATATATGCAGGGTTTAATAAAATGTATATCTATGTATAACCGTCGTGCGGCAATGCCTATTTATGGGTTTCGACGAGTTTATTAAAACAGCTCGGTGATTGTTTTTCTACACGAATGTATAAATATTATTATAATAAAATATAATAGAGCGTTGGTACTATTATAATATTACTCAAGCAACAGGGCAAAAAAAAATTACTCAATTAATGTACCTATACACAATAACGTTGGACCCGCATAAATATAAATAATAATAATAATAATATTATAATATAAATAGGTACAAAGGAACTTACGTGTTAGATGTAATTATTAAGTGTGTAGTATAATGGATTAGTTAGGTACTTAGGTAGTTTCCCTTGTTACGAATTACGATACAATTCTAAATACTATTGATCACTTTATTTTAGGTTATGTTTATAATATGATAACGTCCTTATCACTAATTGGTGGTCCATTTGTATATGGTTTCTAATTAACTTTTTTTGATTTATTCATAATTGTATTAGTTAACTCTTACTTAAAATTGTGTTTTTTAGTTATAACGTTGTAATTATGTCAATTAAATTGAGTAACCACGCTCGTAGTTTAACTGGGGACGTTCAGAAACGATATTTAGAGAAAATAAAATTGGTAAATTCTCAAGATCCATATTTGTTGAAAGACAATAATAGTATACTTTGGACAACAGATTTAAACATAGTGCCTTCAATTACTTACCTGATATTTTTAACTACCTGGTATTGAGTAAAAGTGCTTAAACATTGGAAGAATTTAAAGCCTACAAAAGTCTGGATGCATATAATTTTTTTGATAGTGGATGGGTTTCAAATGTCAAATGAACTGTGGCGGATAGCTATTTTCTTGAAGTTTCTGAAGTAAGTCAAGTATAAGAATGCATTTCTGTGTGTAAAGATTAATTTAAAAAGTACATAAAGGTTTCTGTTTCTCTTTACATACTTACTGGTTATACAATAGTCTATTCTATAATCAGAGATTAAAAGTGTTGTGTTGACTAGGAATTTAACAACAGTTCTGTTTGGTGTAAGTTTTAAGTTTTAAGTTTTAAGTTTTCTACCAAACTTTAACTGCAGATTCTAAGTTATTTTATTATCACTACTTGTTTTAAAACTACTTGGCAGTTGGCACACCACTTCTTTACAACATTCGAAAGGTAATAGATTACAGAGGAGCCGAAAGTTGGTTTTACCTATGAAAAATTTCATAGGTAAATAAGTGGGTGGGTTGGTTAATACAATATAAATGAAGGCAAACACCTACTTTTATTTATTACCAGGTACAAACTCAGTTACTTATGTGTGGCGTCACTTACGGTGATTTTTTAGTATGGTCATTATATGAAGATTGCTATGTAGATCGTATTTAAATTGACTATAAAATATGTGATGAAATAGTGGCTAAATCAAAATGGTTTTACAATGATGTGTGTTTTTATTTTTTTTTTTGTGTCTTTACACGATAAGTAGTCGAAATAATGCTTCGATTTTCGACTTCAGTAACTTGTTCGATTGGAAAGTGAATATCGTTGGTGAATTGAGGAGATCGAAATTCAAAATTCCTAGTACATTTCAAAAGCGCCAAGAAAAACAAAAGAAAAATTAAGGAAAAACGGGAATTTTTACGCAAAATCGATTTTTCAGATAATTGAATTTGGTTTTTGGTGTAACTTTAAAACATATGACCGTAGATACATGAAATTTTCACTGGTTGCTTATATTTGCATTTTCTATATATGATAACATTTTCAAAATATTTTGATTTATTTTGAACTGTTAGGGATGTTTTTATTTTTCATTTTTTTTTTAGTTTTTTTTCTAGAAATATCAATAAAATTTTATTTGTTGGTTAAAAAAACTTGAAAATTTAATAGAAGGCTCCTAGTATATTGTTTCAAAGGCAGATGAAACATATTAAAAATCGTTAGTCACAGTTTTTTTTTATAAGCATTTAAAGTTCAAAAATTGACAAAATATGGAAAAATCGCGAAAATTAGCAAATTATTTTGAGTTAAGAATTCGTAAAAATTTTTCTTTTTAAATCTAAGATTTGAAAATGTAATACAAGATTACTCATAAGTTTGTCTATCTTTATCAATAAAAAAATCTCTACCGGACAGTCAAATTAAATTTTTATGAGCGTTTGAAATTCAAATTTTTACAACATTGGATGTTCACTCGATTTCTCATCATGTAGCGATTTCCTTATTTTGTTGTTATTCATAAACGAATAACTATAGATATATGAAAATTTCACTGAATGTTTATATTAGCATTTCCTATACACCATACAATTTTGAAAATATTTTGACTCTTTTTGAGCTGTTTACGGATATTTTCATTTTTCTATTTTTTTAGTTTTTTTTTCTATGAATATCAATAAAGTTTTATGTGTTGGGCCAAAAAGTGTAATAATGTAATACAAGGCTCCTGATATATTGTTACAATATCAGTTGAAAAATATTAAAAATACATAGGCACAATTTTTTTTTATAAGCATTTAAACATCGAATTTTGACAGAATTTTTCAAAATCTCGAAAATTATTAATCATCGTAATTAATAAATTATAAAATGTTCAGTTTTTATAGATAAGGAGTGCAAATTTAAAACAAAGGTTCTCATAAATAGTTCATACTGTAGCCAAAAAATCTAAAAAATATATGAGCACAGTTATTTTTTATATTATGGTGTATATAAAATACTAATATAAGCATTCAGTCAAAATGTCATGTACCTACGGTCATTTGTTTAAGAGTTGCACCAAAAACCAAAGTCGATTTTTTCGAAAACGGATTTTGTGTAAAAATTCCCGTTTTTCCTTAATTTTTCTTTTGTTTTTAACGGTTTGAAAACTACTGTTAAAATTTTACTTTTTACCCCCCCCCCCCCCCCCCCCGTCAAGTACCAACAAGATTCACTTTCCTATCAGAAAAGCTACTGTTGAAGAAAATCCAAGCACTTTTACTGTCCTAAAACGTGAGTACAGACACAAAAAAAATAAAAAATTTAAAAAAAAATAAAAAAACACACATTATCTATTGTAAAATCAATACATTCATCGTTTCACACAAAATCTAAAACAAATACTGCAATATTTTAACTTCACCTAATTACTTTTGAATGAATTTTTATGCATTTGCGTTATATTATAGTATATTATTACATTGATATATTATAATGTCTTATTATATGCTTTGTACAATAATGATTTATGGTATAAATATATAATAAGCATATTATTATAAATTAGGTTTAAGTTTGTGTGTACTTCGGTGATTTGAGTGAATATTATTGCATCTGATGCAATGTCCACATCATAATCTGTATAAATAAAAATGGAGAGTGAAAAATGGTCGTTACCTCATCAATCGAGAACAGCTGGTCCTTTGTAATCACCGGGAGAAAGTTAATAAGAAAGAACATTTTAGGTAAATCCACCGGAAAAGTAGAAAATCTGAGTTTATTATAATTTATATTGGTTGCTATTGGTTAATCGGCTATGTTTTTTGATTTTTATTATTGTTTTTTGTCAATATATATATATATATGAATAAATTAATGTTTATGTGTATATACGAACTCTGGGAAGAAGACAGGCTAATTTAAAAATAATTAAATTTGGTTTTTTTTTATTCATCTGACATTATTATGGTTAGGATTTTGTATTAACTGATTATATTAATCCACCATAGGTGGAATACGACAAACTTGGTCCAACTTTGATACAATGTAAAATACAATGATTGCAATCTATTTGAAAAATAATATGAAATAAAAACATCTTGAGCAATACCAATAATACCACATTAATATTTTTATATTTTTTTATGTAAAGCAATTTTTTTAATCTAAATGCAAACCAATTACCTACCTTATTATTGTCATTGTCAATATCTACTAGAATGAATACAATTCGAAGCTAATAACAGTGCAAATGTTGTTGATTTATTTTTCCAAAATCCAAATTGGTTTTTAGTAAAAATGTATGTATATCCAAAAAATCAATCAAACGTTGTTCTAATCGTTTTTCAAATATTTTGGATTATGGAAAGAGATAGAAGGATATAGCCATATAGGTCTATAATTTGTACAATGATCAATATCGCTGGATTTAATAATTTCGTTATTAGTCTTACCTACTACTTCCTCAATATTCGACAGTTTTCTGATATATGAACATCAACTCCATCTTAAAGTGATCGCTTTCGGTTGTATATTATTTTGGAGATACTATATAAATCGACGCAAAATTCCAAAAAGAAAAATTGTTAAATATAGTGCACACTGTTTTTTTTAGCTAAATTAATAATTAAATTTGTTTATTATTCAGCGTCGATATACCGACCTGCTAGTATCCGTGGTTATCTCGTTTGAATGTTTATTTATTTTCAGCCAGCAACAATCAGTTACGTACCTTTTCGTATTTTTATGATTATATTATTTTTAGAAATAAGGTACTTAATAATATTACACGTGTCTTACGTATAGTATAGCCAAATAGATCAGATCCCCCCCCATAGGCCTTTTTTTAAATTTTATAAAATAGTGTTCTTAATGACTTAATGTAAGGAAATTACAAGGAAAAAAATGGCAAGGATTTTTTGTAAATTTTTATTTTAACACAATATTCAACAATTTATTAAAAATAATTTACTTAATATTAATCAGTAATCATATATTTATTTCATATTCATATAATCGTATTATGTGATATTTGATAATATGTATATTATATATACAAGTATAATAAATTATTATAAGAATAATAATATGTGGCAGACCAGCAACGGGCCGTCGCCACCGTCACCGATATCAACGCGGCGGAGACGATATAATAATACATTTTCCTATACGTTGGAAAAAGAAATATTATTATGGTATAATATAAGGTTATTGCACGATGGTTTTTACGCATTTATACCAAAACATTATCAATTTTGTATAGTATCAACTATCATGGATATACCTACAACATACTAGCTAATAGCTATCAGTAATTTGTTCATTGAAAGCTAAAAATTGCTTAAATAATAAATATTATTGACTAAAAAAAAAAGAAAATTAAATTTTGTTCTATAATTACTTGTAGAATTTAAAATAAAATGTATTGAATATATATATGTTTTATCATTTATTAGGTATTTAAATGAGCACATACCTAGGTTTAGGTATTTTCGTTCCATAATAATTTGTTTGCAACTGATCCCCCCCCCCCCCATACAAAAGTTATTTTTGATCTTACATAGGTATTTAATTAGGTACTTAAATAGAAAAAAAACTGTTGCGTTTAATAATTATCCGTGCATGTAATATATTATTATTCATACGATCATAAAAGTTATTGTGCATCAGAAATTATAACGAAAACACTGCGATGATTATACATGCTTGGTTTCTCTCAGAATCTTAAAAATTATAGTGTAACAATATGTGAATCTATGCATAATCTTTCAGTTTTTAGAACTTTGACTGATGTCTGTATGACCAAAAGATAAATCCGGAATCGTGATTACAATTATTTTTATATCGGAAATTCTTTACTCTAGACCAGAACCATCATCAGTATCATGTATATCCAATTTGGTGTACAATTATATACATTGGGCAAACAAATGTTACTTAATGATACACATGTGAAAATTTAAGTAAATGAGATCGTATGTTCCTTCACTGTCTTTAATTTGTATTCTATACATTGTTCTCAGGAGTTCAACAGTTAACGAATTATAATAAAAATAATGAGAGGGTAGATTTCACCCCGATTTGGGGGCTGAAGAGATACACACAGGGGTTAAGCTTCAGAACTTTTAATACGTTAATTTGGAAATTACATTAAGTCTGGTCGTTATCCACCTAAGCAGAGGTCTGACTAACAATCTTTCTTAGCCCCTCTGAGTTCTGTTAGCAGTTCCCTCCTATAGCTGAAGTGAAAGCGAGTCTGGCCTCCTGGAGTCTAGGCTGGCCGACACTCTTAAGCCAAGCTTGGTATCGCCTCCGGATTGGCAGGCAATTTTGGTGTAGGTCCGCAATACCCTCGGGGCTCGGACCACTAGTGAACCGGTGCTTTATCAGTGAGGCTTGGTCTTCTTCGCAGCATAGACGCTTCGCGGGCGCCGGCGAGGTACAAGTCCAGCTATAGTACCACCTAAAACGGAAAATTTAACGTACCCTGATGTACAACTTAGATAAGTTCGAACACTGGCAAAACCGGGTCATGTAATATTGATTGGAAAAGTTTTCTTTTGAAAAAATATCAACATTTTTTGTCCAACGCTTCACACTTGGATATCCATATTTTGTATACTGCTCATAAAAAAAGATGTCAAACGAATAAACGCTGGGATTACGTTTTTCGATCAATTTGAAATAATCGTTGATAACATTGTCGTTTAAATACCGCTGCACCAATACCTAAGTAAATCCTTTAATGTGTGTTTTATGTGGTAGGTACCTATTCAATACTTATTCTTAAAGGCCTTCAAGTCAGATTTGGATGCTGGTAGTCTTATCTGAAATTGAAGAACCTATAGGTATATACAATCAAAAATGTAATGAACGTGCAATTTAATATAATTTGTTTGATTATTATATAAAAATATTAACATAATATTATTAATGGTATAAATATTTAAAAATGCATTTGTACAATTTCGCGATTTTTATCAATAAAAAATTTATTTAGATGAATTTATTTAGATTAGTAAAAATAATATCCAAGA
The DNA here is from genome assembly GCA_949089665.1 of Macrosiphum euphorbiae. Taxonomy (NCBI): domain Eukaryota; kingdom Metazoa; phylum Arthropoda; class Insecta; order Hemiptera; family Aphididae; genus Macrosiphum; species Macrosiphum euphorbiae. The sequence continues at coordinate 23,572,399 of CARXXK010000002.1, forward strand.
TGAACGTTTAGATACCTTATAACTATTTATCTAGATAAGCTAAAAGACGAACAAATAATTATCTAGATAATTTCGAACACTTTCAAAACCGGGTCCTGTAATATTGATTGGAAAAGTTTTCTTTTGAAAAAATATCAACATTTTTTGTCCAACTACGCTTCACACTTGGATATCCATATTTTGTATACTGCTCATAAAAAAAGGTGTCAAAGGAATAAACGCTGGGATTACGTTTTTTGATCAATTTGAAATAATCGTTGATAACATTGTCGTTTAAATACCGCTGCACCAATACCTAAGTAAATCCTTTAATGTGTGTTTTATGTGGTAGGTTATAGCCTTGAGAAATTTTTCAAATTTTGTAAAAAAATTTAAATTATTATCTGCAATGATATTTGAACTTAGTTCGTAGATTCTTTCACTTAGTAAAAAAGTTTGAAAATTTAATGCACTGTTCATTATATATTTCATTAATGTAAGTTCAAAAATATTAAAGATACATAGGCACAAATATAACACATCCATTACAGTTAAATTCTCAACAACTACTGTACAGCGGTACCTACCCACTTGTCAGCCTTTTTAAATTTTGAGCTGTACAGAGCTATGACAATAGTTAATAAAATAAAATAAAAGAGTGTAACATACAACTTTTTTACTTATTTTTCAGGTATTTTGGATGTAATCAAAACCGGATTTACAAATAACACCTAAATGAAACACATCAAGAATTAAACTATAACAGGAAATTATCAAAATTAATCTAAAATATTAATGTGTACACCAACTGAAGGTTTATTAAAAACTATAACTAGTAAAACTTATTTATTTCAAGATCTCATAATGTTTGGTTAGTTATTAATTTTCTAAAGTATTCTTTTGTTATTTTAAATTAGTAATTTGATTATGTTTTTCAGAATGTTAACAATGTAAATACAATTTCTAGCCTCATGCCCTCATTGAAAGCGATTCGAGAACACATGATGATGAGTCATTGATGACAATAACACTACTGTCATGGCACGAGTACGGTCATTATGATCGTTCAATGATTCCTTCAAATTTCCATAGTAAAACCTGTATTAAGTTAGATATTTCTAATACAAGTAATTTTACTGGTAAAAGTTATAATTATTATAATTAATTGTAATAATAATTTATCTAAGTATAACTGTTTACAAAAATGATTTTTTAAATTTTGACAAATGTAATTAATGATTTGCCATTTTCGCAGAAATGTTTCTTTATTAGAAAAAACTAATCACATGCAAATAAAATAATAATTTTTATAATAAAATATATTAGCTTATATTAGCTTATATTACAACTTACTACCTATTTAATATTTTTAGTGAATAACATAATAATATTATTTTAAAAAAAACAATTGATTTTAGTTATAATAATAATAATAATGATGATACAATTTATAAATATATAATAATGTGAATTAGGTTATGAATTAAAAAAATTTCATTGTTGATAAAAACAATTAAAAAAAAAAATTAAGTTTAATACTATTGATTTAATATTAAAACATGTATAATGATAATCTTCAATGGTCTTAAAATATTCATATTTTATAATACATTGTTTTATATTGATTTTGATACAGATCATTGATTATTTAAAATTCTTAACTTGGAATGTGGTTTAGTTGTTGATGATATTGATTTAATTGTTGATTGTTCATTAATTTGCTTACATGTATGAAAAATTTTAGTAACAAACAGTAGGCGAACAATGTATAAATAGTGTTCTTTGCACGGATGGCTGTCCAATGAGGGTATTATATCTGATAAAGATATTGACTGCATTAATGTTTTTACTATTCCTTTTTTACTTTTTATAGACTCCCAATTTTTTTCATAGTATTTTAAACACATTGTACATATGTTTACAAATTCATCTGTGGGTGTCTTCAAACCTCCATGAATAACACATCTATATGTTTTATCCAAAATCAATAATTGATTTTTGTCGTTCATCGCATCATTGTTTTTAATTAATTGTTCTAAACAGACGCTACAGTTGAAAAAATCCAGACATTTTCTTACTAAATAACCAGCAAAGTATACAATGGAACATGTTTCTAATGTGGTTGTTTCTTCTGGAACATATGTATTTGGAGACAAATCTGAATTTGAATTTGATGATGAATTTTCTAATTCATCTAATACTTCATCTTTTTGTTTTCAATAGTGGTTCCTTCAGTATTAGACACATCAGATAGAACATCAACTGTAAGAAAACATCATTGTCTTCTTCACAGTTACACAACTCTGAACATTTCATAAGGCTAAATGTACAAATGTTTGCATAACAACTTCTGAACATCCTTGAAGTTGGATTACGATTATACCCGTTCTTTTGCTGCATTATAGAAAAAAGATTTTCTAGTGGGTCCTGGCATAAACGGTTGGTCAATAAGAAATACAATTTTTCAGTATCACATTTATTCAATACATCTGATTTTTCAATTTCATACAGTGCTAAAATCGAGTTGATTGACCAAACAATTCCGGTAAAGCACGGAGGTTGTGACTTTATATTTTTGTTTTTATGTAGTTTTTTAGCTTCGAGGAATATGTTGCATGTATTTTTTAAAGTTTGAAATAAGTTTTTGTTAGCTTCACTTAGTGGCCGAGAATTAGGATTTTTGTCGTATAAGATTTTACTGTTTAAAATATCAAAAGTGTCATTGATTTGCATTACAAATTCTGCTGTCTTCTGCTGTGCCTGATGTTAATTCTCCAGTAGCGATACATTTACGTATTGATGCTCAAACTGATTTGCTAAATATTTGTTGCATAATTCACTGACATTTTTGCCACGCATTTGGATGTAAATGAGTTGTTGTTATTTTTGGCATTGAACGAACTGTCTTACTATTCACATCAATTGCAAATGTGTCCTTGATATCTTGGAAACAAATTTTTTTACTGCCAATTTCTATGTCACCGTTTAATAAATTGTTACGTAAACTTTTTATGAGGTGTGGGACATCATATATTAGACATTTTTTTACCATTAATGTCGACTACTGGGTCAGTTTTTGTCCCACCAAGTAAATCAAACATCCTACGATTTTGAGACCCTTGATCGCACACAATACCTACTGGCAGCAATCCAACTCGTTTCAGTTTTTTTATGCATTCAGTTATTATTTCAACTAGGTCTGTTCCCTTTACACCAGATCCACTAAAGAAAAATGCAAATGGAAATTTCCAATTTTGATATAGGCCACGAATCATTATTACAAAGGCATTTTTGGATGGATCTGAAGATCGTCCAAATTGCCCTAAATTTTGATAGCCTTCTATAAAATCAAGTGCTTTGTTGAATTCTAGACAATTCATTAAAGAAACTTCATCTTGTAAAACAACACATTTTTTTTGGTGGTAATTCATCGATGAAACTTTATATTTGATCTGTTGCATGTATTCAATTGGGAAACCGAGAGAATAATTAATACTTAGCAACCAACGTCTCATAGTACTTTCACCTGGTAGGGTTATTTTATTCTTACGCATGTACTTATAGGTTGATGGAAATTTATAATATATTGAAAATGCAATTTTTTTTTCTTCGGGTGTCCATGGCTTTCTATTTTTATGTTGTAATTGCATGGTGACTAATGCTTTTGAATTTTGTGATTTCAATTTTGTGCTCTGAATTAAAGTTTGTGTATTATATTTTTGTTTTTTTAGTATTTTTTTTGATCTTTTTTTTTTTAAACGGCTAATAATTGCTCTTTTTCGGTTTATAATTTTTTTTTGTCTCTTACAAGTATTAATTAATGTTTGATTATTAAGTTCCTTTCTTTTTTTAACTGTTGGAGATGGCATTTTACATAGCTCTTGTACCCATTTTTTTGTTCTAGATAAATCGGATGAAATACTGCTAGAACTAGGAAATATTAACTGTGGTGATGATATAGATTTCGAATTTTGATATTTTTTAGTTGGCGTTAAGACTTTAAATTTGTCAGGAGTAACTATGAATGTGCCTGATGTGGATACAATGTCAGAATAATGTAGCGTGTTGGGATTAGTAGTGCCATTAACTGTAGATGGTGAATCTATAAAATGTACATCATAATATATTAGTTTTTATTTCATTAGTGTAGATAGAATTTAAAGTAGGTAATTGATAATATTAGCTTTTTTATAATGAATATATTCTAATGTATTTAATTTTTTATAGTAGCTGAAGGTAACTTTATCAATGATCATATAACAACTAACAAGTCTTGTATAATATTTTAATTTTAATTTAAGAATACGCAATTTAAAAATTATGATAGACTAAAAAATATTATTTGTAATTAATTGAGTACTAAAGAACTCATTGAAAAAAAAATCACTGTATAAAAATAAAATAAAATTTATTATAGCAATTATAAATTCAATCATCAAGGTATTGTTTATAAGTTTATAAAATGATAGCAGTGTACTTAAAAAAAATTTATGTTTAATTTTACAATAAAAATCTTATGAAAACAGAAGTAATTGTAAACGTTTGTTTTTCTTTAAATTTTAACCTAGATATTTATGTACCTATATAAATTGTTTGCTTCGGATTGGTTTTTAGATTGATACCAAAAATAGGATTATGTTTTGATGGATGAAATGAACAGAAGTGTTTATTATTTTTGGCACTAAAGGATGTCGTTGATTTTATAAAACATTTGTAGGTCAGTTGATGTAATATGGATCGGAATGTTGGGGTCTAGTCAATTAAATAGAACAAATGGTAAGTGTAACAAACCAAAAATATCCAATTTAAGTTGAAGGGAGGTGGTGGAGGGAGATAGAGCACTGTTTTCATTAAAATTAATATCAAAAATATTAGTGGGCTTCACTGAGAAAACTCATGTAGGACATGTAGACATGTAGTCCTATAGGAATACAAAGATGATTGATCCTATTAGTTTGAGAAAGTGGTTGCAGAAGATAATGGTATTAATTAAAAATTAAATATTTTTTGTGGAATCTCATACCTTCCTCAGACAACAGTTTTCTTTTTGAACCTTTGTTGGTATGTTTTCAATTTGTGCTGAATCCCATTCATTATCATTTTCAAATTTATCTGGCGATAGTATATTTATTTTCTATTAAGTTAAGTAAAAAATGTATCAGATATTATATATTGTAATTTGTAACAATTGTTTTCTAAACAATGTTTTAATTGTTCTTTGCATGCATAACAATATAAGCAGTGGCGTGGTAAACAGTGATTTCAGAGGAAATTGCCTCAGAGATTTTTTTAAAATAGAGGGGTGGATGGCAGTCTATTGGTCCCCTAGTAAATATGATAATATGATATACTCAATAGGTAGTCATTAATGATCTGAAATATAATTAGTTATATTATATTAATACCTACATTATTATGCATTAATACTTAAAATATTTGTAACTTGCCTCTGGAAAATTTTCAGTTTGCCACGCCACTGAACATAAGTATATTTTGTCTTAAAATTACTTACCAGTATACACATTTGGAACAGCCAAAGGTATAAGGCGTTGCCTTTGAACACACATAAACATATTATTGTCAAAATGAACTTCACATATAAATTTTTTTTTTCAACGTTCTAGGGCTTGACCCTTCCAATTTAATGTTGCCTTGAGTATAAAAAAAACGTTTCAAGTCAATCGTGAAAAAACCGTTGCAACTTTCAATGACTAGTAATTTAAAATATGCCATTTAGTTCAAATTATTATACACATAGAATTATTATTTTTTTTCCCGGTTTTTTAATAATAATTAAAAGTTCCATAGTTGAATTTTTTTCTTTGTATATTTTAAATAATATAATTCTACTTAAAAAATATATCCAATTATTATTTATTATTATGATATGAATATTAATTAATGTTAAATTTGCACCAGTATATTATTCATAACAACAAAACATGGGGAAGTAGGTAACTGCTCTCCTATATAGTTTGTTTCGTGTATACCTCATAATTGAAAGAGAAATTACTTTAATGTGAAATTTGAATTCAATGATAAACCATTGCATACGAAAAAAAAATTCTGAGCAAAGACTGTCTGCCAGTCTGTATTACTATGTATATTGTATAATATTATTGTTATTAAAGTAATTAATTTTACTGTTATTCATAGAAATTATAATTAGAAGACAAAATTAAATATTTTAACAAAGTATTACAATTTTAGTATTTTACTAGTAGTGCTCAGAGTGGTACCAGTGTTGCTATAAATTATTAAAATTTATTTTATATTGTTTATTTTACTCCTCTAAACAGACATGCGGTTTGGATTGCAGCCTCTGACAGCCTCTGGCCATAATACCCACTAATATATACTGAGACTTGTTTATAATTACTGATTGTGAAATAATTACCGCAGATTCTGCTCCAGATAGAAATTGGGTAAACATTTAATTTGAAAATTTATTTTCTTCTATTTTCATCTTTTGGAAATCTATATTTGTGAACAAATTAGACTGGCGCCATATTATTAAGAAATATTAACAGTACAACTAGAAAATAATACTTACAAATGAAAATTAAGGTAATGTGGCGAGGCAATACTTTGGATGTCTTACTAAAAATAATACACTTATGCATGGCAACTTTTTACTAAAACGTATGAATACAACACTGTACGAATGTATAGTAGTCTGTCTTAACTATTTCCGTTCAAATTTAAAATACCTAATCGAATGATTCAAATGATTCAACTAAAGTCGACGAACATTAAAATTATATTATGTTGTTCTTATTCATTTGATAACAATTATTACTATCTTAGTGATAAGCACGGTATTTATAGACTTAATAAATTTGAATATTATTTTGTTTTAATGTTTTGTTGATGTGATAATGTGATATTACCTACTTATTACTTTAGTTATTACTAGCTCTAAGTGTAACTCGGGGCCCATCGGACTCGCTGGGAGTGGGTACCGATTTTGGAGACAATGAATTATAAAAGTCGCAAAGGTTGTAAGACGAAAGTTTAGGATTTGTGATAAGGATTAGTGATATGGATTGGAGATAAGGCTAGACGCTTTGGCGGGAATGTTAAAAGTTTGAGCGTCTAGCAATCCGTCACAAACGTTGTAAATGGATAGGCTGGATACGATCTCCAGGATCACCTATATAGAGTAGTGGATGTGTTATATTTGAATTCAATTTGAAAAACTTTCTCATTAATAGCTATAAATAGTTCATAAAAAGTCAAGTGTTTAAAGAATTTACGAAGTATGGAAAATGCTAATATGAATATTTGGTAAACATTTCAAGAGCCTACGGTTATTCATTTTGGAAATACAACAAAATCCAAAAAATCAAGTAAAAATAATTGAAAAATTTCTCAGTTATAAATACCTCAAAAAGAGTTAAAATTGCTTAAACATTTTACCATGTAAGATAAATTTTAATTTTAACATTTCTAGGATTATTCGTTTTTAAATTATAACAAAATATCAATAATTGATAAATGAAAATTCTTTAATTTACTGATAAAAATTGAAAATTCAATGTTGTACACATTTTAGATTCAAACGCTCATAAAAAATGTATGTTACTTTCCAGTAAATTTTTTTTTTTTTTGTTTAAAATAGTACCAATCGTGAGGAGTCTTCTATCAACATTTATAATGTTAGCTATGAAAGGAAAAACTTATATAAATTTCTAGGGTTTACAAATTTGATCATAACGGAAGGCAGTTGTGGTACATTATTAATTCATTTCATTATCCAACAGTATTGTTTTACTACAATTAATATCGTGACACGGTCATCGGCCGACTACCGGAACACGTTTATTATTACCATTATATTATAATAATAATATATATATATATATTACTATTATTATTATTATTATTACTATTTAGTATAATATGATAGTAAAATATTTATGTTAAACGAAACAAAAAAATAGTTTAATTGTGCATTCGTATGCGTAGGCGTAATAAAGTGCAAACCGCATAAACCAAATTCGGCCCGGCGCACACACGACAGTACGACACCACACAGCATAGACAAGAATACACAGGACGTCAGAACCTAGTAAACACTATAATAATAGTAGGGATAATAGTACACAATGACTCTTTATCATGTACTATGTAGTTTTGTAGTACACTACTAACGAATAACGTCTAACAAGTAACAAGTAACAGTCAATACTAGTGCTCATCTAACGGCAGTATCCAGAACTATTTAAACAGCTAGCGCCGATCTAGCAAACATATTCATAACTAGTAGACTTCTAGCGCTCATCTAGTGTTTCTATCCAGAACTAACGCCGCGACTCCATTAGAGCGTAGCGTGAAATGCCGTCAGTGAGTAATCTATACTACTGTATAATATTAGTTATTTTAGTTGTAAGTGATGAATAAAATAAAATAATAATAATATCATCAATATTAAACCATACATTTTTCTTTATTACTCTAAAACACAAATAACATAATAACTATAATCTAAGCATTTTTTCTACCGGACGATTCGGGCCAACCATCGAGTAGAAACGCTGGTTTTGGACATCAGAGAATGTCCGACTTACAGACATACTGCACTGAGGACGACGAGAGGACATTTTTTGGTGGACTGTCGGACCACAGGATACCTGGCGGCCACCGAGCCACTTGGGGGTATTCGTTGAGCCGTGAAGACGGCTCAATGTGTACTACAACAAGCGGCCGACCCAAGCCGGCAGTTCTCTCGAGAGGAGGATGCTCTGGTGCTCGACGGCGATTTCTATGGCTTGCAGCGGCGGCCGCAGCCTGTACGGGATCGGGAAGTGGCAAGTGGAGGACGAGTCTGGAAATCAGCCTTTGCCGGAGGACCACCACCACGGAAATGCTACCCGCGTCCGCGAAACCGGCCAGAGTGTTCGTTCTGGGGTCAGGCAGGCGGCCGGCCGGGCGGTTCGGACTAGATAGCTTCCGGCTGCAGATCGAGATGCGGCCCGTGAGTGCCGGACCCGGAGAAGGTTACATGAGGAGGAGGAGGAGGAGGAACTTTCGGAGGTGACGGTGAAACTGGTAAAAGGGTCAGATGGTTTGATGGCGGTGGCAGGTACGCTGAATTGTAATTTTACGAAAATTACTAATAATTTTGACGACTTTTCGACATACTGTTATATGGTATACTATAAGTAGCAACACTCTTATTCATAAATACTGTATGCTTATAACTTACGTTATAATATAATAATATGTTGTTTGTTGTCTGTTTGATTGGTAATTGGTAGTATAGGCAGTATTTGATTTGGAGTTTGAATACGGGTTAGGGCCCTTTTCGCTAATAGTCGCTATAGCTCACGCGCGTTCGTGCGTTTTTAAATTTAACACACGCGCGTTAGCATTCCATTCACCACTTATTTTCCAAACGACAACATGAACTCCGAGGAAGAAGATGCCGTTGATCTTGTTTTAATAAAAAGAAATAGAAAACATCAAAAAAGAAAACATCGGTTTTGGGTACATCCATTACTTCAACCAAGGGTTCAGATTTATACACTCTACAATGACTTGATACAGGATGAAAACAAATTTTTTTGTTATTTTCGTATGTCTCGACAATCCTTCAATGAGTTATTGAATCTAATTATAAATGATATAAGTGGCGAGGATACGAATATGCGACGATGTATTACAGCGATTGAGAGACTAGCTGTTACATTACGGTGAGTTCATACATTATATATTTTTTATTTTAAATTAATAAAACAAAATTAAGTACAATTTTCTTTTATTAAATATTTTTTTAAACTTATAAACTAATTAAAATAGAAAAGATTTCATATATTTGAATATCTGAAAAACACAATTTTAAACTTATTATTTTTCATTTTATAAATTAATGATTATGAAAATATATAATAAGTTATAAGAAATGTAATTCATTTTTAATATTTTATTTTTTGAGAAAAATGTTTTCAAACTCATGTTTATTTGTCAAAATTGCAGTAAAATTTAAAAAAAAAAATTATAATGAATATTAGTTTTATGAAAATAGATCAATAATAGACATTTCAGAATTTTCACTATTGTTAGATGGAGGTGAAACATAAGAATTTTGTGATAGAGGTGTTGGTGAATTATAATTTATAATATTATTAGTAGATGCCGAAAAAGTTGTTGGTGTGTTATATTGACTTAATGATAACGAGGAATGATTTGGTTGAGTATAAAATATGTTGCGATCAGACAAATTTTGATTTAAATAAGCGGTAGGAAAGCTTTGTAAAACAGAGCTAGATCTTGCGGTACTCAAGTTATTATATTTTTTAAGGAGACCAATAAATTCAGCCTTAGCATCAAGCTTAAATTCTTGAGGAATATTTTTAAAAGAGCTCACTAAACTTAGTAAAAATAATTTATCTTCATCGTCTTTGTCTTCTGCCTTTTCCCTTTCTTCACGTATTTTGAAAGTAATATCGGAGCTGTACCGTGGCAAGATTCGAAAATTTAATGAACTATATTACATATTATTATAAATGTATATTTTTAGTAATTATTTTTATCATGTTTATTGTGCAGTATAGTAAATTTACCTATTATATTAATATTATATATTATTTTTTATTTGTAAAAGTGATTTTACTTTAAACTTTGGATTAATTTAGTCTTTTTTATTAATATAATTTAAAGTATTAATTATTCATGTATTATTATTTATTATGCAACTAAACACTACATGCAAATTGTATTATTAGAAATATAAAAAAAAAAATTACATTGAGATGAATTAAGTGTCAATACTGTTAAGTATTAATTATATTTTTAAATATATGAACACTAAGTACCGTTTATCTATAATGTACTTACCAATGTAATTTTTTTCTGCTATAGGTTTGTCGTCAAAATTTTTGTAAAATATTTTTAATATATTTTCCCAGGCCTTTGTCTTGGCATTTTTCTGGCTATATTCGGCAGTTTGACTGTTCCATATCGCATTCTCGTTCTCAATAGCACTTATAAATAATTCAGTGTCAACATGTTCGTTTCTCGAATCCATAGTTGACAAAGAGATAAAAAAAAGAAAAAAACTGATTTTCTATATTTTGTATTTTCGTAGTAAAACAATTATAGCAATTACCATTAGTTGAAATTTAACAGTCATGATTTTCTTCATCTTTTGTCAATTATACCAACCCCACTAATTGATATTAAACCTTTTTTGTATAAATTATTATATTATGATAGTTGGTACCGAGACGCGCGTTTTTCTTCCCGTGGAAACGTCCTAACTATCTGCAATTGATTGTTATCGAACGCGCGTTAAAAACTCACGCGCGTTTAAATGGATACGGTTGTATTGCTCCCAATGCATTTCATAAACGCGCGTTTAAACTCAAGCCCGTTCACGCGTTTAAAAACGCTCCTGGAAAAGGGCCCTTAGATTGATGTATAATAGCCGGCTTTTGCTGTGATATATAAATTTTCCCGCTTCTCTTGGGACTGCCAAGTCTCTTTTTACCCCGTCCAGTTTCACCGTCACTCCGTTTGTTCCTCCTCAACTTCGACTCTGCTGTCACCATCTCCCGGTCTCGACACCTGCAACTCTGGCACGCGCATCTCGACATCTGCAGCAGGCTGTCTAGTCCCGTTCGCCCGACCGCGCTTGCCCACCCGGACCACAGCAGAACGAACACCGTCCTCGCTCAAGGGCGGGCCGGTTTCCCGGACGCGGGCAGCATTTCCAAGACATTATGCCTTTGGTGGTCCTCCGGCGGCGGCTGATCTCCAAACTTGTCCTCGTTGATCCCGATCCTCTGCTGCGGCTGCTCTAAGTGCCGCCGCTGCACGCCATATATTTTTTTATCCATCTCCGCCGTCAAGAACGCATCTTCCTCTTCTGTCGCCGGCCGTTCGGCCGCATATTAAGTTGTAGTACACCAATACCCTAAGCCGTCGTCGTGGCCCAACGAGAACGTGGCCAGGTCACCGCAGGGGAGACCGACCGTGTTCCTTTGGGATCGGCCTCGTGATGTCCAGGTCTGATAGCCCGCCAGTAGTCCTCTCTTTGTCCTCAGTGCAGTATGTCTCGTTATATATATGAGCCATTCTAGTCAGGTGCCACTCCAGTTCTTGGACATTCCCCGATTATTCTATCTAACTCAACCAGCGTTTCTCTCTAAGTTCGTCCGGTATTGCTTTGTGAATAATTAATTTAAAAAAATAAAAACTCAAATATAAATAAACAAATCTTGTTACTATGGTCCAAGATATTATTATTATTTATAACATTATGGCATTATTTAATAAATTATTTCGTTTTTAGCATTTAAAACGGAAAAGTTGTTCAATCAATTATAGCCAGATGACTATATAGTTGCGTATGTATACGATATTAATGTTATACCTACCTAATAATAGTAATAAGTTATAAGTTTTAACTAAAATCTGCAGATAATATTAATATGATAATGATTAATGAACAACGGATATAGGTAATAGACATAAGCTCAATTAAGGAGGCTGGAGTAGTGGAGTGGCTATGCACTCTCAAAAGTTAAGCATAGCCTTCCTCCCACTGTGCAATACCATGTTTCATTAATGATAAAACAATATTCCACTGTAACATGCAATATTACAAAATGTGTTGACTATTTGTAAAAATTACATCGCCTTAACTGCTAATAATCAGTTACTGTTGACCTGATAATAACATAAAAATATTTTTAAAACATAAATAATAGAAACCTTCTACACAATATGTCAATGTAATGTTGTATAGGAATTAAACACGAAGACTCCCGAGTTTGATGCCTTGCGGCTACAACCGCGGACCTCACATTAGCGCTGTGCGCTAGTCGAGGGCCGTGGAGGTTCACGGTCGGCGTACGGTGGCGTTGCCACCAACCACCGCCTGCGCGTCGTCTATGGACCACGAGCACCGGGCCCACACCCGTTCCCACCGAAGTCGGGAGAGGGTGCGCCCGTACCGTTGGCTGAGGCGTGCACGTGCCCTTCGCCACCCTGGTCGGGTCGCAAGCTATCCTCATTGCTTCCCGTTTTTGGTCACGGGCAACCTCCGGTGCATATAGCCCCACCGGTAGGCTGGGTGAGCGCTAAGGAGTTTCTCACTCGGCAACCTTCCCCTAGACCGAGCATTTGGTCTTTTTACCATAGGGTTAGCTCCCGCTAACAGCCACTCCGAAACCAAACAGCCGTCGACCGCGCCGCGACCGAGGCCGGGCGCGACCGCCGTGTGAGGGCACGTCGTCAATCAACTCGACGCCGCGGGGCCCCCCCACATCCCGAAGTACCATTCTCGCTCCCGTTAGGAAAGCACATCAGTGGTTGGATGTTCGGGCCGAGCTTCGTCGACCAGGAGTCTCAGCTGTGGTCCTACCAAGATTAGGATCGTGTATCACGGGCTCACGGTGGGCCCTTACCAGCGGCGGTCGCCCTGGCGCGGTGGCCGCGACCCCCAAGTTCAAGGCTCGGTAGCCTTTGCCACGCCTCCCAGAGGAATCACCGAGGTGATCGACTCGCTCTTCACGAGGTCGCAGTCAGAACCTCCAACACCCTAGTCCCCGGAGGTTTCGGTGTGTCCGCGTCCCGGACGCCGGCCCCGACTGGCCATTTCCCTTTTAGTCGCCTCTTACGACAAGCAGGGAATACTGATGCTGAATTCTGGACGGCCCCAGCAACTGGGCCGTACTCCTCGTCCCAGACGCGTGAGCTCGCCCCGGGTAACCCCGAGTCTGTGCAATACACCAGCTAGGTGCTGCTGCGCCCTGACCCATAATAGGTCATACCTATCGTCTCTGTTCTTCAGACAGTCTTTGCTGAATTTTCTAAGCGCTTCATATGTTTTTCTAGAGCTAAGAAAGGCTCCACTGTCGGGGGGCCAAGTCACCCCTTCTTCCATCATTACAGCAATGAGCACTTCACGGAACCGTTGCGTCCTTGTGCATGTCAATAGTACGTGCCTGACCGTCTCTGCCCCATTACCGCAGGCGCAGTTGGGGTTCGGCTGCAGCTTGAAGCTGTAGAGCTTGCTACGGAAGTCTCCATGTCCGGTCAGGAACTGCGTGGTGTAGTGGTCTAGCTCCAGTGGCAGTCCGCATCGTCGGGCTACGTCTGGGATCATGAACTTAGTCCATTCACCCTTATCGACTGCGTCGTATCTGACCTGCCACTCCTCCATTAGCGCGTCTAGTCCTGTGCTATATTCTTCGTGAGTTATCACGCCGGCTCTTAGCCTGCCTTTCTGCGCTACCCTCCTAACCTCAAGATCGAGCGGGAGTACACCCGCCACGACCGAGAGGCAGTTGGTTGACGCAGTCTTATAGCAACTCGTAATTGCTCTAAGTGGGTCTCTTTGCATACTTAACAGGGCTGCAATGCTCTTCTTAAGGGAGCACCCGTTTTCTGCCTAGATTTCCGCCGCATATGTTATGCGGGGGAGGAAGACCGCTTCATAGATGATTCTGGCCGCTGCTCGGCCCATGCCCCAATTTGCTGACGTCATCTGTCGGAGTCTATGGTACATGCCCTCTGACTTTGTTCTGAGGGACGATATGTGGTCCCAGAAGCTCTCTTTGGGGTCCAGTGTGCCGCCCAGGTACTTCGCTGTCCCTTTAGCCACGATCCTGGCGTCATCATTTCCTGAGCCAAAGCCTACTGAGTAGCCGGGCTTCAAACCTCCTTTCAGGTTAAGTATTTGACTTTTTGCCGGCGAGAACTCCAACTAGTATTCCTTCGCCCACACCTTAAGGCTATCAAGGTATCCTTCAATTCTTATGTGTGCCGTTTGAGGCCTCGCCGCTGCTACCGTTAGCGCGATATCATCCGCATACAGCACCATGTTGGCCGTGCTGTCCAGCTGTATGTTACCAATCTCCGTCATGGCAACCTTCCACAATGTGGGACCAAGCTGGGACCCTTGTGGGCATCCTCGCTCAATTGTCCTCTGGTATCGTTTTCCCTCGATCACGAGGCTTACTGTCCTATTTTTGAGGTAGCTCTGAATAAGTCTTATCGTTCTAAGCGAGGCGCCGAGTGCGTCGAGTCTGGACAGCAGCGGGAACCAGCCGACGTTGTCGAAGGCCCCGGTGATGTCCAGAAACACCCCAAACACGTGCCTGCCATTGCTATCGTGCCGTGATGGTTGATTTGCCGGGCATAAAGCCATGTTGCTGGCTGTAACTATTTAGATCAGTTTCTAACACCAAGTCCTGAATTATCAGCGTTTCCAGTGCCTTCGCCATTGTTGGCAGCAAGCTGATAGGTCTGTATGATTTGGGGTTCGTGAAATCCTTTTTCCCCTGCTTAGGCAGTACAACTAATTTAGCACATTTCCACGACTGTGGGAAGTTGGCTTCGGTAATGCACATCCTAAAGAGATGTACAATCTCTTCACCGAGGATCGGCCATGCCTTTCTTAATATCCCTGCTGTGATGCCGTCGGCTCCAGGGGCTTTTCCTGGGCGCATCCTCCAAATCGCCGATTTTACTCTCTCGAAGTCTACCGTGCCACCGTATTCATCTATCGGCCCACTCTTATCGAAGACTCTTCTTTGCCCCTCTCTCGGGAAGAAGGAGCCCAAAAGTATTTCCGCCGTCTCATCCAGCGTTTCGGTCATCGCTCCATCTGGGCGGACCATGGTGGAGGGGACTTTCTTGGACCTAGAGCCGTTCTTCGCCCAGCTGAACGCTTTTCCCCATTTGTTGGCGTTGATGTCGCCAGCAAAGATGCGCCACGCTTCTAGTTTAGCGGTTCTAATGAGGGCTACGTATGCATTTCGCGCCTGAATGTAGGTCGGTCTATCAGATCTATGGAGCCCCATTCTCCTCATGCGGTTCAGTGCCTTTTTGGCGGTGGTGAGTTCAGGTGTCCACCAGGGCTGTTTACCTGCCCTCCGGCCGGCAGTGCTTGTTTTCGGCATAGAGTCCGCGGCTGCACCCTGAATTATGCCGACTAGCGTCCGAGCATACGTGTCAATGTTGGATCTGTCAATTTCGGTTCTACGATCGATCAGGCGTGTGATGAACTTAGCCCAGTCAGCCCTTTTGGTATTATAACGGTGTGCGACCTCTCTCGGCACTCTGTCGGTCCTAAGGTCAACGCAGAAAGACAGCACGTTATGGTCACAGTCGGTTACATCCATAACCGACCAGTCCCGCACCAGGTTCGCGGTTTGCGGTGTTGCGATGGTTACATCGATGTTCGATGAGCCCATGCCCTCTCGGTTGTACGTTCTAATCTCGCTTTCCCGATTGACTATTGCGAGGTTAAAATCCTCAATCAGTTCAACGGTTTGTCTTCCGCGGTCATTGGTATTGTCACAATGCCAGAGCGGCGAGTGTCCATTCACATCGGCTCCAATTATGGTCCTGCTTTCACGTTCGAGTATGGTCCTCAACTTCACCGTGAAGTTGTGGGTCGGCATGTTGTATTTAAAATATGCCGACACCACCGTGACTGCATTGATATCGCTGTCATTTGATATTTTCACAACCGCAACATGTTGACTGGACAGATCTGCCATCTCGATCACCCGCAGTCTGGGGTCGAGGATTATTATAGCCGCGCCCGGGTTATCGCCGCTCGCTGCCTGCCTGCAGTTCTCAAAGGCGTAGGCTTTACCGTTTACTATAACGAGCTCTTGTAGTAGGATGATGTCAGTTTTTGTTCGGTCACAATAATCCCTTAGCTGCTGACTCGCTATTTTCGGTCGATTGACATTATGCTGTACGAACTGTATGGTCTCGGTCATTGCGAGCCAAAGTCCGTTCGCCTTAAAAGGCTACGTTCTGCCTGAGTCCTGGCCCTGCATGTTGCACTGGACGCTTTGTGCGGCCCTTTACAATTCGCGCACATCACCGCTTCGTCTTTGCACTCGCGGGAGTCATGGGCGCCTGCACAGTGTCTGCATGTAGGAACCTTCTGTTCGCACCTCAGCGACGTATGACCATATTGCTGACAATTGTAGCACTGTGGGGTAGAGCTGTGCACCTTGCACCGACAGCGGGTCATTCCAATATATATGGACCTGTTTTCCAATTTTAACACTACGTTCGCTGGTGCTTCGATTACCCAATGGACGACATGGCCGTCTCGGGGCCCCAGTTTGTGCAATGGTGTCATACACCCCACATCTTCAGCGGTCAGTCCGAGTTCAGTGTTTTGACCCAGGAGGCACTCAGCTAGCTCTTCCGCTGTTATCCCGCTTTCGACGTCATATAAAATAATCCGCGGCTTTCTCGGGCTAATCTCTATCGCCTGTTCGAGGTCCTTCGTCACCTCCAACGTGTTAGCGTCGTCCGGTATGATAATTAGTGACTTTCCGCTTACGATGGTCTTTGCTCTAGGGTTCTTAAGTTTTGTTCTAACTGTCTCCCATAATCCTGCTTTCGCGTTGGCCACGGTCATGTCATTTGGTATTTCTACCATGAAGCGCGACGTTGCTTTGACCTTTCTACTCCGTTTTAGCTGCTCTTTTTCGTTTGCTTTTTTGGTCTTAGGTGCTGTAGCGACCGCGGCTTTCGGTGCGCTCGCAACTTTATCGGCATATGTTGGTCTAGGGACGGGTTCTTTGCTAGGCGCCGGTCCTGCCTTTCTAAGCGTTTCCAACTCCGCCTTCAGGCTGTTAGCTTCAGCGTTCTTTGCGTCAAGCTTGTCGATAAAGCATGTGAGGCTCATCCTCTGGGTATCCTCTTTACCCTTGAGTTCCCCTTGTAACTTGCTGTTATCGTGTGCGAGGCCGGTCGTGACAACTCTGAGCCTAGCAAGTTTGCTCAACATTTTTTCTGAGACTTGGACTCCTAACTTCTTTCCTTTCTCTTGTATGACCGTTTGCTCAAGCCATCCTAAGAGGTCGTTGAATTCTCTATGATCAATTGCCTTATATACCGTTCTCGGCTGCTTAGAGCTTTGCGCAACCGGCGATGGTGGGCCGCGCTTCTGGCCGCCGCCTGCCGGGACCATGCCACCACTGTTGCCTTCGGCATCTGACATGTCGACGACGTTTTCGTCATCATCGTCTTCGTCACCACCTCCCCTCAGTCTAAGTGGGTCAGAGTAGCAATGTCCGTTATTCCTGTCCGTTTCTTTATAATCCAAGTGTGCCGTTTCCGTATTCGTTTGCGCATTATCCGAGCTATTGATGACGACCTGTGTGGCGAGCTCACCCACACCTGCCGGATCTAAGGTTTCCTGGGCCTTTGTATCAGTAACATCTTTATTATTGTTTGTGTATTCATGTTGTTAGATTGGGGGGTTGCCCCGTGTAGCCCTACACCCTCTGGTCGCCGGCGGGCATTTATCCATGCCAGGGGTTAGAAGTCCGGAGTCGGCCTACTCCGGACAGTTTTTGAACGCCTCTTAGCGCCGGGCATTAAGCCCGGTCGGGCGGGGTCACCACGACAAGGTGGGCGATCGTCGACCCCGTAGGAATTACACAGTCACAAACCTATAATGTTATAAGAATACATTTATTTTACATTGGAAATCAACATCGCACTCTTGTTATAATGTCACTCTTATTTCTCTTTTTTTTTTTTGTAGCGTTACATTAATGTTTGAAATAACATTACATAGGTATTTATCATTCAATATTACATACATGTCAATATGATAGGTATTTTTAATCCCTAAATATTTTTTTTTTAATTAGTGTTACAATTATTATATGAATTTATTAAATGAATAAAACATAGATAAAGTAAATACGTATTAATATATTTTAAATAAGAATACAAATACAATTTATAAATATAAGATACAATAGAATATTATAATAGTTAATCAATAGATAATGTATGACATAAAGTTGTAACAATAGCTTTGTTACCTGTAATACAAATACAAATACATTTATACTTAATATCATTAATATCAACTTCAAATTCATTAGACAAAAGTTGTGTGTCTATTATATATGAATCTATGATAATAGAATCAATTGGTCTCATAAAAAAAGGTGTTAAACTTAAACAATTTTGTGCAATTAATTTAACATTACTGCAATCCTGGTCTGATTTGCTTTGTTTAAAAATATGAGTACATTTTACCAGTAAATTATTTTTCAACATAACATATTTATCACTCTCTTTTAAAACATTTATACAAATATTTGAATTGTGTATAATAATTTTTTCAAAAAGTTTATCAATTAATGTATAATATATTGAAGGTGATCTATTTTCTAATTCTTTAGTTCTTATTGATTGAAATGGTTTTAATGGAGTAGATATAAAAATATTTTGTTTCTCTATAATCCTATTACTTATTTCTTGAAGGGGGTATTTGCACTTTTTATGGATTTTTTGATAAATTGTAAGTAGTTCTCATACTTAAAACAACTAAAGTTGTCTAGCGGTCCGTGTAATGTAACAAATCTAGGTAAATGTATTAAATTGTGGACATTGTACGATACCAAATGTTCTCCATATAAAGATGAGTATAAAATAACAAATTGTTGTAATAACCCTTCCGCTAAATTATTGTGTACTTGACAAATATGAGGAGCCACTAAAATTTTAATCGCACATGACAACAACATGAAATGTAAATACAATTCTCTTCTTAATCTGTGTTTTAATACAATTGTACCATAGTACAAGAGAAATGATCTTAATTCAGTGGCTTTCCAATACTCAATATCCTCAATTTTTCTTGGTAAGCGACTGAACTCGTGTGGAACATAGATTCTTAAATTTATTAAATCTTCTGAAATTTTAATACAGTTATCGTTAGTTAATCGGACATCTTTTTTTCCTTTAACCTAATACTCAATTAGACGTTTAACAACACCTAAGCAAACCTTGTGCATGTAGTCCAAACATACTACATCTGTGATGTTTATTGGCAACTGTTCTAACGGACTATAACCCTTATGATGATCCTCATCACTTTTGTTACGAAATGAATCGTTTGTTCGAAGTGATGAGTCAACATCTAAGAAGACTACTCGATTTTATACATAGGTACCTTCCTGAACTCATGAAGTACATCCAAAATAAGCATTATGCCCCTTAACATTCAACAGAAATGCCTTAGCAGGCGCATCACACACTATATATCCTATTTCAAATTTGAAATCAATGCAATTAATTTTCATACCTGTATCTAACAATGATGAAATATCAACAATAAATGGATGGAAATAACTTTTAATATTTACTGGTTTTTAGTACCGTGAAATATACCGATTGAAAGCACAATATTAGAAATTTGACTACAATTAATGACTGAAATAAGAATGGGCCACAGCTGACTTTTGGAACTTTTAGTTATTGGTATTCCATCTATGTTAATACCTAATTTTAAAGTATTCGAAAAATCTATGTAATTTATATATTTGGTTAATAATGGTAACAACATATTTCTTAACCCGTAGTGAACATAAGAACCATCAGATCCCAAAGGAACAATTTCATATATTTTGGGAGTTTTCATTAATGTGCGAACATCTTTAGGTATATTTAACCCCTCAGATTTCATAATTTTTAAAATGCAATTGGCACTATTATGTGATACTTTATATTGGATGATCCATGATCGTATCTTATCCCTTAGGTTAATTTTGTCAGATAATTCATTATCAGAAGAACTATTAAATAATTGAGTAGTACTGTTATCATCATCATTGTTAGAAAAATCTGAACTATTATTAATTACATTTTCAATTGGCCAGTTTTCTGCTACTGGAGGAACACAATTATTATTTGAAGTAAAATTAAAATTATTTTCATGAACTGAATTTAAATTAAGATTATTTGAGACATTAGTTTCTCTACAATCAAACTGAGAATTATGGTTTAAATTCATTTTAGATATCTTCTTTTTTTTAAAAGCAATTATATGTTTAAAGTAACGTGTTGATATTTTTCCTAAACATTTTTTTCTGCGATGAACTACCAATGCAAATAAAAATACAATTAGCTTTAGTTTTAGTTATAACATATTCTTCAAAATATTTAATAATTTTACAAATAATATAGTAAAATACAGTAAAAATAGAAAAATTATGCAGTAAAATAAAAATAAATAAAAATGATAAGCTCTTTGCTCCATACTAAACTTCTTTTTCTTAAATAAGTCATAATTAAATTTAAAAAAATACTGTAATTTTTAAGTAATATCATACTGTAAAAAATATCTTATTAAGTATAAGTTATTAAAAAATTAAGTACATTACAAAAAAATTATAAACATAAATAAAACTATTTTTTAATTTAGTTGTGTTGGGCTCTACTATTTCTTGAGTTTGCGTATCTGAACCAATCAGAAACATATTTTTCAAATTCTGAATCAGTCATAAGTGTCTTACTACCTTCTTTAATAATTTCTATAAAGGAAATTAAATGTATATTAAATTATTTATAAAAATTAAAATATAGTAAAATCACAGACAAAAAGATCTAGAATCTGAGGCTATATATTATATCCCTACAAAAATTCTACTGAAAAAATGGCAACAGTAATTTGAATATTATGTAGTTTTTCTATATAGTAAGTAGGCTTCAATTGAACGTCACTGGATGTGTTAAAATTGAAATTCTATGATAAAATAATTCTTAGACAAGCTTATATTTCCAATAAATAATACCTACATACATCTATGTATCTAATTGATAGATAATTTACAGTTTGTAAAGTTCACAAGAAGTTAGATAAAATTGAACTTCAAACACTTTGAAAATTTGTAATAACTATACCTATTTTATATTTTTATAATACAATACATCATAGAAATATATGAAAGGTTGTATTACAGTTTTAGGTCTAATTGATAAAAACTTAACAACTAATACTACCCAAAATTATCAATTAATTATACTCCAAATTTAAGAAAATTAAAACATTTCAACTCTCTTTAAGAAGAAAAATAAGACGGGAATGTATTTAATTGGTGTGAAATTGTCTTACTTTTAAGAATTTTTATTATTGCGGAATCTCCAATTTTTGTTACAATTTCTTTTCCTCGGCCTGTCCAAGTGCATTTTATCGCATATTCATCTTTGAATAATTTCCCAAGTGATCTTTTTACATGATCCTTAGGATCAACACCACCAATAGTCTTAATGAAATATTCCTGAATATTATTAAAATATTTGTTTAATTTTAATGATAATAATTAATAGAATAAAGAAAATATATTTTATTGTACCAGTTTTTCTGTAAAATTAGTGCTGTTTAAAATGAGATTTTCAATTGTTGAAAATGTAAATTTATTGGTCATTGGAAAATTTTCTAAAAATTCACTATCCAAAATAACTCCATGATGACTTAAATTAAATCCATCTTTATTTTTCAAATAATTCTCCACTTTTTCTGTTTTCAAAAGCAATCGTTCTTGTAACATCATTTGCAAATTATACTGTTCTTTTATCAGCTGTTCAAGCTTGTCTAATTTCAACTGAAACACATTTTGTTTTGGGTGTTAATTATTCAAGAAAATTCTTAACTGTTAGTAGCGCAACCAGCATTTATTCAAGGTAAAAAAATATATTGTCAAAAAAAATACAGAATTTTGATAAACTTTAATACAATTTATAATATAACACTAAGGGGGGGGGGGGAGATCTGGGCTTGTGTGTTACTGTAACAGGCAACAAGTAAGATTATTAATTTATGTTACCTTAACCCTCTATTAGTACACTATTTTTTTTTACTCAGTAGACATATTTTATATCAGCTTTGCATTACATTTTCAACCTTTTTTACCCAACAAATAAAATTTTATTGATATTTATAGAAAAAAAAACTAAAAAAATTGAAAACTGTAAATGTCTGTAAACAGCTCAAAAAGAGTCAAAATATTTTCAAAACTGTATGGTGTATAGGAAATGCTAATATCAAAATTCAGTGAAATTTTTAAGTATCTACAGTCATTCGTTTTTTAATAACAACAAAATAAGAAAATCGTTACATGAGAAATGTAGTGAATATCAATAATGTTGTAAAATTATAAATTTCAATCACTCATAAATATTTAATTTGATTTTCTTCTAGACATTTTTTTTTTTTGATAAAGGTAGACAAACTTATAAGGAATCTTGTATTACATTTTTAAATCTTAGATTTAAAAAGAAAATTTTTAACCAACAAATAAAATTTTATTAATATTTATAGAAAAAAAAACTGAAAATGTCCGTAAACAGCTCAAAGTAAGTCAAAATGTTATGGTGTATAGAAAATGCTAATTTAAACATTCAGTAAAAATGTCATGTACTTACGGTCATTTGTTTAAGAGTTGCATCAATAACCAAAATCAATTTTCTCGAAAACAGATTTTGAGTAAAAATTCCCGTTTTTCCTTAATTTTTTTTTTGTTTTTTCACGGCGCTTTTGAAAACTACTGAAAAAATTTTACTTTTGATCCCCCAAAGTACCAACTAGATTCATTTTCCTTTCAGAAAAGATAATTTTGAAGAAAATCTAAGCACTTTTACTGTCCCAAAAGGTGATGGCAGACACAAAAAAAAAAATAAAAAAAAAAACACACATCATTGTAAATAATCAATACATTCATCGTTTCACTCAGAATCTAAAATTAACTCTTTAATTTCACGTTAATTAAAAAAGATATTTAGTAAGTTAACAGTTAAGTTAATGAAAAGCCAAAAGTAACTAGTTATATGTTAAAAAGTTGAAATAAAATTAACTTTTTAACTCGTTAATGCTTGGTAAATACAAATTATTATTTTTTATAGATAATCAAAGAACTTCACCAAGGTGAAATAATTTTAATCCAGATTGGATAAAATGTGTAACTGATTTCTATGCAGTAAGAACGGTCTAGAAACCATTAGATTTAACAAGTATATAAAACAAGTACAATTATATTGTGTATCTAATAATTATATTTTATGATTTCAGTTAGTCGACAAGTATAGCTCATAATACCCATTATTGAAATGCCGAAAACAATTTATACATTTAAATATTTTGATGACCAACTGCTAACTGATTCTGATCTCGTAAAAAAATTTATGAGTACCTACCTACCTATTTTCGCTACGGAAACGATTGGCATGAAAAAAAAATATACTTCTAAGTAAAATTTATCTATAAATCATAGAAAAGATTATTATAGAAAAATTTAAATGTCGTAAATATGGGGTACCTATTGTAATTAAAAAAATTATAAGTGAAATTTGGTTTTGTTGCCCTCAAAAATATATACTACCTATATATTATGTATAATATTCAATAAATAAAAGGCGATAATATAATTTTGACAGGCTAAAATCACTTTTCAGACGGCTGTAATTATATGTCTTCGGATGATAAATGTGTACACGCATTCACCACACACAGCGACCTATATATACGTGCATCACATAAAACTATACGAATATAATTAAATTATAATTTGAAGCTGTTATTGAATTATTAAGTGCAGTTACATGTACGGTATTTTCAATAGAAATATGTTTGTTTTGGATATGTTTTCTAAAACTACTTAGACTTTGAAATGATTTATTGCATTTGTTTTCTTTACACGTGTAAGTAGGTACTAAATGATCCTAATAAATGTATAATTTTGAAATGCGCTACCAAAGCTGGCAATGTAGGTACATTTAGTTCACAAATAAAACAAATCATTTTATGTTAACAATTGAAGTAGGTACTTACCTTAGATGCATAGAGAACCATCAAATATTGTATAATTGATCTTTGGATGTGTAGTGCAGGTACGGATAATAATTAAATTATAGTTCACACACTCAATATACGAATTACAAGCACAATGCCAAATTGATCGTCGAAATGAGTGGACGTTCCACGTTCGGAATAATAAGTAAACGCATTTAAATCATAATAAACATAATCATGTTATGGATTAACTATAAGACTTTTAACTCAACAAAAATAATTTGTCAAATGAATTATAACACTGATAACTTAACAATTGAGCGAGTTTAATAAATACCAGCGGTGAAATTTGGGAATAAATTAAAACCCAAATCTATTTTTAGGCATTGTCGCTATTTTTCTTCATTGTCGTTATGATCGAGTTGACTAGATACGAAATGATGGGCGGGTGACGGGATGCCGGACCGCAGTTATTGCCTCGGTACATTCTACCCTTCAATATTTATTAATATTATATACCTAGTTCAATGGATATACCTATGGTATATCTTAGTCACTGAAATAACTTAACAAAATACGCCACTTGCGAGGGTGAGAGACGACCGTCTTCTCTCTAATACTTAAAAGACCTTAGACCGTGACAACTTGCGTTGTTCACGATTTAAGATATTGGCGATTGAAAGTGACCGGCCTGATAATTGATAAGGTTTCAATCGCCAATACCTAAGGTATATCTTAAATAGTTAAATCCTGGTTGTATTATGCTTTAACATGGCCTATCCATTCTTCTATTATCTATGGGGGTTGTGATCCTAGTTTTACAGAAAATATCATTAATTTAATACAATTATTATTATTGATTCAATAAAATCGTATCTCGATTTGAAAAAGTTATTGTGGATAGTCCCCTTGTTACGCCTATGCATTTAAAACAATAATAATTATTATTTGCTATTTAATGCCAGATCAGGCATTTTAACAAATTTTAAATTATTAATTTATCAAACCGTTATCAATTCTATAAAAACTGTATGATTGGAGCAAAGAAAATGTTTTTAAACCAACATAAGTCTTGTAAAATTAATTAAGTAATGATATACTTAACAAATATATTATTATCAAAATTCAATAAATATAATTTGTTAATTTCAACTACGATATTTCTTTCTGTGTACCTATATATTGAAAACGATGCCTGCCCGCTAGTCATATAATATATTATAATATTAATATTTTTACGGGTGTTTAAATTATTTTTATAGTATATATATTGGTAGGTATATTATGTACATAACATATAGATATACCTACATACAAGTGCATATTATAATAGTTAAAGGTTTATGCGATCGCATCGCAGAGTTTTTATCATTATTATCACTCTCCCGTGTGATGTATAATATTATTATAGTTGTATACATTAAACCTGCGTAGTCCATCGTGTGTGAGTCGTCGTTCGATTGGGTCACGCGCGTTCTCCGGAAATCTGGTTAATTTATTTACCGATGCCCGGGTCCCTCTATATCGCACCCACCGTAAACATATAATAGTAATAATAATAATATGTTTATTTAGAGTCTGCCGACGAAGGATCGATTTCTCCCAGTACAGTTAATATACCTATACGTATGAATGTGCTTGTGTGTGTATGTGTGTGTACTAGGAAGGTATATATTTACTGCACACTCGCAGTCATTAATTTACATTTCTCGTTTTGTCTTCTATATACATTCGTGACGTTGCGGATCCCTTATATATAATACTACCCACACACATATCCATCTATATATAATACGTAAACGTATTTGTGAAAAGGAGACGGTTGTGCAGTGGTGGCGGCGTCGAACGAGAGGTGTTGAGGTGAAGGAGTAGCAGAGAAGAGCATGAAAAGAATAATAATAATAATAACAACAACAATATAGTGAGCGCGCGAGAGTGAGTGAGAGATTGGTGTACGGGTGGTGGAGTGGTGTCGTCCTGCGCGCATAGAGGTAGTGGTGGGGTGAACGAACAGCTCAATCGGCCGGCCAATAGCGCTGGGCGGCGGGTAAAGTGGGCGTGGCCCAACAGTCGCGCCCGTTGGCCCGCCGGCCCCATGTAACCATGGCACGGGGGACGGGCGGAGCCTGCGCGGCGGCCACGGAGGCCCGTGACCGGACGGCACGGTGGCGCCGGTAGACTCGTTCCGACGACGACGATTACAACAGATCGAGCCGCGGAGACGAGTCGCACGCCGCCTCCGTCGCCGCCGTTTTTCGGGTAATACGCGCGGCCGACCGCGAAACCACCGTCGCGCACACGCGCTAAACAGACGCTATTTGCAACGTTTATATTATTATTATTATTATTATTATTATTATTATTATCGTACGCATTGCCGACGACGTCATATTATTGTGTAGGTTTTGACCCGTTGAACTTTACGTAAGCCCGCGATTGTCGACTTTTATCGTTTCACGACGGATCCAGGCCTGCAGGTCATGGCCCTGGAGACGGAACGTTGCAGCCCGAACAACGCTTCAAGCCCCGGCCCCACGGACAATAACCGGCGGCCCGGGCTGGACGACTGCAGCGATCAGACCAAAGAAGTGGTGTCGTCATCGTCGCAGTCGTCATCGACGACGACTTCGCCGCAGCAGCCGCAGCCGGACGTCACAGTGTCTGCGTTTCGGCCTGTGCGTGACGGAGCGGCTTCGGACGGCGACGACGATCGGATGCCACCGAAAGTCGTAGCCGAGGAATCGTCACTTTTGGCCTGCAGCAAGCCGCTGAGCATATGTTCACCGCTTCAGAACAAGACTGCCGTGGCGGTCGACCCACTCTATAATCGTCACTCTTCGCCGCCACCACTGCAGCAACCCGTGAGGAAGAAACCATCAACACAAGTTCAGAAGGCTCAGCAAGTGACCACCGACGTGCCACGATGGGTCCAGCTGCAGCAACAGCAGCAACAACACTCCGCCCACAACGGCGATCACGGCCCGTTACAGCCACCAGCCAACGCAGCGGCCGCAGCTGCGGTCGAGTACACGATGGCCATGGCAGCGGCCGCCGCCGCTGCTGCCGGTGGTGGCGGTCACGTGCCGCCTGGGTTTCCGTTCAACTCTTGGATGTACCGGTTCAACTTCCTGCCAATCGTGCCAGCCTGCAGGCCTGAATATTTCAGGGAAATCCAACACCACAACCTCCAACACCCGACCGACGGTGGATCGCTCGAAACGACCGACGACCGACCACCAGCCGCTCTCCACTTACAGTCGCAGCACGCCGAATTCGCGAGGCAACTGCAGCTGAACGGTACGGTTGGCAACCTACACCACCACCATATTCCGGTGGTGCCGTCGTCACAAGTGGTGCAGTCAGCAGCGCACCAACCCCTACAGCCGCCGCCACCACCGCCGCCGCCCCAACCGTCTTCGCAGCAGCCGCCAATGATGCCCACCGGTTACGTTTCCCGACCGACCAGCACTTCTGGTTCATCGGACGTATCGTCGTCGTACGGCTGCGGTGGCGGTCCCCCGATGGCCGCCGGCGCCGGAACCACGAAGAACTGCAACAGCTACCGTTCACCGTCACCCCGCTCGCCCAGCCCGTTCCGATTGGCGTTTTCCGTCGACAACATACTTCGACCGGAATTCGGCAGTAAACTCCATCAGCACCTACAGCAGCAGCAGCAACACCACCATCACCTACATCACCATCACCACCAGCCTTCGCCACAGCACAACCGCCTCGGCAGGCCGTTGTCCGCGTCTCCAACCCCGCCAACCGCCGCCAAACTGCACTTTAGCACTCTGCTGCAGAACAAGCCACACACGCAGCAGTCTACACCGTCGCTACATCGGCCCGCTCCGACCCGTCCCAAAGCAGCGGTTGTCGGTCCCAAACGACCCTCGCCCGCTGTCGCACCGGACAAGGTAAACAAGCGAAAGCCAGCCCAACAGCCGTTGCCGGCGTGTTCGCCTGTCATTAGCAACAACAATAACAACTGCTACGACAGCGATAACAGCAAGTCGGCAAACGGTGGCCGGAACAGCCAGCACCACCACAAGCCAGACGACTCGGGCAACGAACAGGAATCGGCGGGATCGGACGCGACCGGAAGCGGCGACCAGCAGTCCAACGACAAGGAGATGTGGCCGGCCTGGGTGTACTGTACGCGGTACTCGGACAGACCGTCTTCGGGTGAGTGCGAAAACGGGCTTTTCATTATCATATATTATAATATTATAGTTAAGTTTGTATTCGGTTTTCCGTTCTATTGCACATCACTCGCGAGAGTAATATATATTGGCAATGAAGAGTTTTTCCGTAGTCGTCTTCATTTACTGCCGTATATCACATAATTGATAATAGGTATCACTTACACCTAAGGTCCTTAGATGATATTATAACAGTTGTATATGTGCGTATAATAATGAGTTCTTCGTCGGCAGTTGCGATGTTTTTTTTTATATTCGCCGTCTGTGTTTGCCTTTAATTTCTGGCAGCCAGATTGCCGCTGTCGCTCGCAATTATGTAAATTCAATTTTATGTATATTATAATATGTTATTTATGCACGCGCGAAATCGTTTTCAACGCGGTTTAATCGAGCGAAAAAACCGCATATCATAATGTGATTATTACTATTATGCTATAATATTGTATAATATAATCGCGTTCTCGCGTAAGGTATAATATAATATGTATATACATAAACGTCGCCAAACGTCGTGCGATAATCGTATATGTTTACATATTATATATGCACACACACACACACACACGCATAGTATAATATATATTTAGTCATTAGCGTTAAATAATATATAAATTAACATACGAGAAATTAAGTCATTCGTCGCGTACGAACGCAATGGAAAGAAAAAAAATAATCCGCGAGAATTTCGATTCCGTTCCTACATAATATATACGCGTATTATACTGCACGCGTTTATAACGTATAATTTATGTAGATAAATACGGAAAAAATCAAAAAAAAAAAATCGTCTCTATTCGCCGCCGTCGTATATATACATATTATTATACACGTTGATACGGTCGTACGATAATATCATATTATATTATATTGTCGCACACGTTGAATACGATTAATGATTATTTAGGTATAATAATAATAATAATGTGCACTGGTATAAAAAATAATATTATATACACATTAGGTATAGATATTATGTCCATACCTAATATATAATACGCGTAGGTGTGTTATTGTGTACACATGCGCATATAATGATATAATTATATATTATATTAATATAATATATATTTCGCATTCATGTCTATAGCCGATTTTCGTAATGATATATTCGTTGCACTTGTCGTCGTCGAATGATTGACGACTACTTTACCGTGTACACGACCTATACCTACAGCTAATGTGTATGTGTGTGTGTGTGTGTACACCGTTCCATTGTCTTTGGTCCGATTGTTCGCCTATTATAATATTGTTATACATTATTATAAATCGGCCGTTTAACGGTTTATGCGCACGCGCAAAACGTGCAATGTTGCGCAATGGTAAGCGAAAAGTAAAAGTCAAATGATATGCCTACTTATAAAGTTATAATAGGTAGCTCATGCCTACATAGGTAGGCTATTTAATACGCATGTCTATTGAACGTACGTATTTAAAAATGTGACAACTCGCTATATTATTTCGAAACAGTTGTCCTATGAGTACTTTACCTATATACCTAAAAACCGAGATTAATGTGTACAAATTATAATATTTACGACTTTGTCGTTTGTTTCTAGGCTATTGTCAAACGTCATTATTTTTTTAAGCAATTGTTCAAAATATTTTGCTGACAGCGAATTCATCGCAGGAATATATTAGAACGCTTATCGTTGACTATTACTATTTATTAGATATTACCATATATTAGTAATCACGAAATACTGTACCTAATGGATAACAAAACATTATACTCCATAATGTTAACTCGAGTGATTTTCGGAAAGAAAAATTCGATTTTTGTGTGAACCATAACCTATAACACGTAAAATCTCGGACGTTTCGTGACCCATATAATGTGTGCCGCTTTTTGGGCGCCTACGTGTCGGCATGACTTGTCGTTGATTTTCGCACATTCCCGACACCCGAGCATACAGTGCTATTTGTTTTACTGTAAGCCATGCGACCTGCAGGCAATATACCTCGATAGGAATTTTTTCGTGAATAGGTTATGTGATATTATGAGGAAAACTGGAAAACAGAAAATAATGTATATACCTATGTGGTTATGTATAATGTATATATATGTATATATTGAGTTGTTCAACGTAAAATAATTTAAAAATTCGTTCCATAATGTAATATTATTTTAGTAGCTAACATCAGACATCACTTTCCATCACAAGTTTTGGTCAACTAGATCAAAATTCCCCGGAAATCGACTGGCATTAAGTAAACGGGAAGCGAGCCAATCAAATAATTGATTATATTATAATATGCACGCATTTAAGACATTAAATCGACACCACATATAAGCACGTTTACATTAATTATAATTGACGTAGAATATAAGCATCATTTCAACAGGCATCGACTTATCTTCAGTCGTTTGGCTTTTACAAAACGTTTTCATAACAGAATATTTTTAGTTTAATGGGTTTGATAGCTAACACCGTGGATCACAGCACAGTTAGTGGTTATTGGCATATGTATTTACCAGGTACATAGATATGGTATATACTATATACCTAATGTGTGGGTTTCGAGTACACTTCGAATAACGTGCAGATTACAATGATATACGCGCGTTTGGTCCTGCACAGTATTCAAGATGTTTATGTACTTGTACCAATTTAATATAATATAATAAATTATATTCGCAATACTTCACGGATTTGATAATTGATAAATAATATTTAATTGTGGTGTCGCGTGACTCTTCATCGCATGCGCATATAGAGTGAATTTGTAAACGCGCTCTGTCACGAAATTACCTCATTTTTCGTGACAAATTGTTTTTGAAATGGTTTGATTTGTCACCAGAAAGAAATAGGTATTTCGTATCTATCTATGATTATTCTAATTAACTTGGGTATTCGAGTAGGATAACTATCTATAATATTGAGGTAGTCAATAATGACAATAAAAAAATGATTGCAAAAATTTCAAAATATGGTTATTCCACTAAATCACCATAATATACCGTGGTGACCGTTGTCTATTGCGCACAATATTTATAAATTAATATAATGTTTCAATATAGAACTACGTATGTAGATTGCATCACGTAGCCCCTTACCCAATATAGCCGTTGACAAACATTAAATACATACTGATGTTCTAAGGTATTATACTCGATTCGACTACATCGTAATCACCGAGTGATGACGCAGCAGTACACCATTTTTATAATAAATACAGTGTCTGTGCGACCTACCAAAATGTTTTTCGTCGTAATCGATTTGTTTTCAATGTATTGTCAATAAATTTATGGGTAATATACATGCTCGATGACACGTTTATGTTCTTTTTCAACAATCGTGGCGCAATATTTATTAAGCGACACGACTACACAATTAATCATCAACTTTTTACTGAGCACTAAATCTATTTGGTATAATTAATTTTTAAAGTCATTCGAGGTCGAGATTATAATCGACCACCAACGAACTGTATAATAAAGAACAGCGCGTGCCCTGATTTTGTGTAAGACAAAAATATGATAATTTTATAAATTAGCCCTGCTCCGCGCTTAATGGTATGTACAATAGCATTCTTAATTTTTCTGGCACAATAAAACTCTTAAGCAGTATTTAAAATAAAGCGAAAAAGCATAAAGCACTAAAAATCATTTAGGAATAAACCAAAAAAATAGCATGTACCTATAGGCGGTAGTCACCGCCATTAGGTACCTTGTACCAACTAATTTTGTTTTTTTCTATGAATTTGTTATATTATAGCAGTATTATACCTATACCTGACTACCTATTACCTCATACCTCTATAATCGTATTACAGGTTGGTTAAAAATTCCAAATCTCAAGATTTGTACGTACATAAACATTATAAATGATGTAAAAATAAATGTTGAGCTATAAAATATTTCAGATTCCATTGAATAAGAATACATTTTGTAAAAAAAAATAACTTAAAACAATAATATCTTTTTAAAAGTGAATAAAAAATCATAAGAAAAAAATAGCTAAAAGAAATGTGTAGGAATTATATACCTACTGTTTACGTTTTGTAGACATAAATGAATCAAATTTATAGCTGACGTAGTTGTTTCTCATTAGACAGAATACAAAAAAAAAAAAAAAAAATTGCATACTCGCTTAGGACAATAACGTTTGATTTTACACGATATAATAATGCCTAATAATAAGCGTATATATACTATCGTTTATATAAAATCCATGTGCTGTCGGATTGTGGTTTTGTATTCTATATAGGTACGATATATATGTTTATGTGTGCATAAAAACGACGGGGGTGGTTTATGCTCTCCGACTGCCGTTATATGCATGCGGCAAATCCCCAAACGTATTCACACTCTCGCACAGACACACAATATGTTATGTATATAAATAATACGCTTGTGTGTGTGTGCACAAAACCACCCTAATCGCGTAATAGTCTCTCGTGTTTTTTTTTTTTGACATTATCTCCGTCGCAGCTTCTCACCACACCCCCTCGTTTCGGTTGGGCAGGGGTGGGCGGCGGCGGTGGCATCGCACAACGTCGTGTTTAACGCATGTACGAACATCGCCGATGGTATATAATGACATGATATAATATCGCGATAAATAAATGATTGTAATAATAACACAAACGACGCATAATGGTCCCCGGGCGGCGCGGGACCACATCGGCGGCGACAAAAGACGATTTTATTACACACTATAATATAGTATATATATTATTATATTATTTCACGACAATGGCGGTTCTTTTTTATTTATCTTTTTTTTTCCCGTTCCGCGTTCGCTTGTATGTTATTGTACACACGGGCCTTATGTCGCCGAAACCGCAGCGGGAGCCGCGTGTACAAATTTCGGTTCGACGACTAGCGTATATATAGACAGGTTTTTTGTATACTGTTGTTGAATAATAATGATACTTTCGATTCATCCCCACCTCCACCAAGAATAGACTTTAAAATCCTCGTTGATCATTGGAGTTATGTTATATAGGTACGTGGTGAATCAATCGGCGGATTAAGGCACTCGAAATTGATCAGGATTTGACGGTCGTCGCGGTCAGTGGCAGAGGAGCTAAACCTCGGTCTTAGTATATACATTATATATATTATATATTGTGTAGCTGTAGATATATAGTATGGAGACTACTCCATGCAATCCACCGATCACTTTGGGAATTGTGAAGCACGTCATTTTATCGAGAACACAATTTCGTATATATTTTCGTCACAATCATCCTATATTATGTATGTAAATAGTTTATCCGTTTCTACTCTAAAACCATCGTATATATACATATTATTGTATACATTAAAATGTAATATGTTTGTGTATTCATTTATAAACATTGTCGGTCACATTAAACATAATATAATCCTATGAGAAAAAAACTTGCAATTTATGCATCTATATATAAGGTATTTTATACTTGAGAAAACAAATAAATCTTATAAGATTTTTGAAGTATAATCTTTTTGGTTAAAACGATGTCAATAATTCGGTTTGCAATTTCCGAACCACCACCAATTCTATATAGGTATCTACCTAATACCTACGTATATTATATTTATTTATAAGCTACCTGCAGAGTAAATTCGCAATAAAAATTTGGCGTGTCTTTTCACACCGGTTTTCACAGGTCTCGTACGATTATAATATTATTCGGCTTACGTCCGTTTAATATATATGTGCTTATCTTGTTTACTTATTGTATAAACACATCGGCGTCCACTGCAAAATCGTCGAGGAATTTGCAAAATTTTCACGTACCACTGAGACACCTGTAACATTTGTTGTTGAGGGAAAAAATTTCGAAATTGTTTTTACACAATGAGTCAATATCAGTATATAGGTATAACGTAGTAGGTACAACACTAAAAAGTCATTCGTTTACTATTGTATTCATACTATCTATGGTCTACAGACCTTTAGGTTTTTGACCGTGCAAAAAATCATTGTCTTCTCTTACACGTTTTGAATTACAAATATATTTACTATTTACATATATTTAGTTTTTATTGCTACATAAAATACGTCCAAGCCCTAGTTTATTACTAGTAGAAATAAAATATGATTATTTTACATTCATTTAATTTTTATTATAGATTGGTTGATGGGTATTTCGTGTCCAAATACATCAGTACCTAAACAAATTTTTTTGTTTTGGAAGTCGCACTAGTGTTTTAAAGGTAAAATATTAGAAACTCCTAGGATATAACTATAAATATTCTTACGTTATTTTAGTATTGTGTAGTTGTTGAACAGCTGACTGTTAATTAAAAAACAATACATTTCAGTGGTTAGTCCGTTAAAAGATCCTTACTACAGATCGAATATTTTATTGCAATTTAGGCACATTTTTATAGCAAGAAATAGGTATGGTATCCTGTAGGTATGTATAGGTATCACAGGTATCTTAATTGTATACTTTGTGTATTTTATACGATTATGTATACTCTTACATGTTTAAGATCGTTTCGATAAGTCAAAGATAAATTAAATAAAAATTTAACATTATTTTCGTGGTACCAATCTATACATATATTTATAGTAATTTTGAGTTTGTTTTTATGTTTATTAAATAGTTTGGTAAATTTAAATTAGGAGGTATAAACCTATATAGAATGTATTTCATAGATATAAGGTAATTGCATTGGCAAGTT
Organism: Macrosiphum euphorbiae; assembly: GCA_949089665.1. NCBI lineage: Eukaryota > Metazoa > Arthropoda > Insecta > Hemiptera > Aphididae > Macrosiphum > Macrosiphum euphorbiae. The sequence goes on from CARXXK010000002.1 coordinate 23,607,770, forward strand.
CTGCATTTTTAAATATTCGCAATAACTTTAAATATGAACTACGATAACAGTAAAATATTCTCTATACGATTTGTTAGGATGTGTAGGGATTGATTAATCAGCTGACAACTCTAACTTTATTTAATATTTATTTATTGTAATTATTTGGTACTTAGTAATTGAGAAAGTAGAATATAAAAACACATTTTTAATATAAGGATCTATATTATGTCGGTAGATTATATTATAGTAATGCACTGCAGAATTGCCGCATATACATCAGAGATGGCGTCTCGGTTATCGACTGGAAACATTTAAAAATATTACTATTACAGTAAGTCACAATAGGCCTAGTACACGGTCATTCATTCAGAAGGACTTTTGCAATTATTTTTTATCCATCTATACGAAATACAAGTACATGATATAAGTACCTAATATAATATATATAACAGTGACATACCGTACCACATATATATTTCATCTATGAAAACAAATTTAATGATTTCGCAGTTCGCTGTTTGTATTCTTTATTTTTGTACGCAACGTGCATTTTAAAAACCACTGCAGCTATTCAAAACGGGACCAGTTTTTCTCAGGTAACAATTTTTTTTTTTTTTTGGATATCCGCTGGTTTCCCGAACCCGTTATTGAATTTGTCCATGTTATACCCAGGGTATATATAATGAACCTGCTCGATCACGTTTCAGAGTTCACGGTTTAAAAGTCCATTAAAAAAAAATTATACTCTAATTGTGCCTGCAGTCTTATATATAAATATAAATATATATCTATATATTATATAGGTACGATCAATTTACAATTTCACGAAATATGAAAACAAAATTGATGGTTGTTAATAATTGTATAGGTACTATGAATGTTAATTATTGTTAAAATAAAATAGATAACTGATAAAATTCTTTTTTATTATGCAGGATTATAGTGGATGTGATTTCTTTAAAAATTGTTTCTCCAAACGTTTGAATAATATTAAAGTCAAACTTCGACTGGAAATAAAAATTAAAAAGTAAAAACATTCAACATAATATTATGCAGTTGTTACAATAAGTTACCTAGATTTAATATTGTATTAGGTTATTTAATTTGAATTGCTTTTATAAAGAAATTTTATTGAAATACAATTCCACACATAATAATTTATTCAATTTTCATAGTATAAATATGTGATGCAAATTACCAAAATCTTACTAGCTCGCTGTAGTGTCTCACAATAATCACTCGTATTGACATATTATGTTATTGTTTTACATATATATATTTATATATGTATATACAAAATAATTGTGTACAAGTAAATCGAGATCGTTTCGACGTTAAACACGCCGTATATAACTGTGATATATTAATTTTGTCAAAAGGTCAACCCGTGTTTACGGTAAAATTAATTAACGTTTAACGGTTTAACCAATATTATACCTTTGGGTATATAATATACAGTTTAACGCCTAAGAAATTCATCGAAATTGATAGTAATTAAATCGTCAACGAGATTCCTTAGTCGGAGACGATCGATTTTTTTCTGATCACTATATACATATAGGTATTAATAATACAGGTATTAAGCCCACGTTTCGTAGCACTTCGCATCGTTCTTATAATATAATCTCAAGCTTCTGTCTCTTGAAATTCTTGGCATTTTTGCCATGTATGCATATAATGTGTAATGTGTAACAGTATAAATTATTCCTGACCCCATTTTGTGATTTGACATAAAACCGCAACGAGACGGTATTTATGTCATACCTACCTACAAGAAAACGATTTTAAAAACATTTTCAATCTTTTTTTTCTGTTAAAAAGCCGCATATTGTGTCGTCGTCGAGGCAATTTAAAATATTACACACTCACTTGGTTTCGAGTTAATAGCTTACCAATAATAACATTATTAATTTCCTAATATTACCCAAAATGATTAGCCAGGTTATTAGTTTTTAATTTGCATCTAAGAAAATAATGCGTTCCTCAAAATCGAATTTTAATATTCTACATTCAAAAATCTAATAATATATTATTTTTAAAATATCTATAAACTAGTTATTAATCATATTCATAAAAAGATTTTATTTATAGGTACTGATTTTACCGAATAAGTATAAGTTTACTATAATAATTATACCTACCTACATTTTGTCCAGTTCCATGTTAAGAGACATGATAGCAAAGTGTTGGCGGTTTCTCGGGTGTCAATCTTTTAAAAACAAAACAAAACAAAAGTTGTATTTTTGTAATTTCTGTAATTTTCTATATTTTTTTTTAGTTATACCTGCTCAGTAATTATAGGTATTGAAAAATGTCCATAATAATAACCTTATCGGAGCTGGTAAGCATGGTAAGCAATTCGTGCCGATATTATTGTTTCCACCTCGGTGGTAGTAATAATATATATTATGCTCCATGCACAATATTTTTTAAGGCTCACCGTAACAGCGATATCGTGTCATATGACAATGATAGAGATCTTGGACATGTCATTGCGATCGAACCTATTCATTTAATTTTCAATTTTCATTTTCGAGTTTATATAAAGTATACACATGTTAACTATTTAAGTATATCCTCATACAGAATGTTATTTTTCGGGTTTGGCCATATAATATTTTTATATACGTATTGAATTTTAAATGTTATATTTGTACATTAGGTACCTATTTTAATAGTCTCTCGAACTCTCGTTTGGAGTAGCAGAGCACCTACAAAAAAAACTAAAACAGACAATTTCGTTTGACGCACGGCGCTGATTTTGTTTGCATAATTTAATAATTAACGAATTATACATAGGTACCTACAAGTTATGCGCGAAGGTGCAATGGTTAGGAAAATATTTTTCAGTATTTGTAGTATTGCATTTCAGTCTTCGGAAATCGAGATTTCATCAATACACGAACATCATTACCGCAGTGCAAAACAAGTAGCGTGCAGTGTACCTACGTGATTTAATAATTTTCTAGCCGATTTCCGCGTCAGAGCGAATAATTTCGATCATTCCGACACCCATTTGGCGGGGTTCGCCCTCAGACCTATACGCATTTAACCGAACGGCGTCGGCGTATAACAAAATAATAGAATAAATATATATACCTACATTTATTTGCTCGCGCGTGCGCGTGGGTGTGTGAGACGAGCGCGATGATCGATAAAACGCGAACGGTCTGCACCGCTGCCGCGTTTCACCGCCCAATTACCGCGCGCGCACAGTGTCTGCGATTGTTTTATTTCGCCACGCTCGTACAATAACCGACGACCACGACCGCGGTTTATGTTAGATTTTATTTATAATATGCATATTATAGTGTGCACGTATGGGTATATAGCAGCTACATATTATTCGAATAGTATAAAGCACCTCTATACATTGATAAACGATAATACATTTAATAATAATTGCAACTTGGTATAAGTTATTTTTAACTTCCACGTCACTAAATTGTTATTCGTTATCACAGGCACCATAGTATAAGAATGTATCTTCACTTTTATTCACGCATTTACATTATTTATATATAAAATATTTTTTAGTAGGTACCTACCTAGGCGTATATTGTATACACCGTTTTGTTACGTAAACAACAAAATAACATTATACATTAGTACATTACACAAATAGTTTCATAATATTTAGCTACCAATTTAAAAATTATAAAATATGCTATGTGCATCGGACGTTTTGGTCAACAAATTTAAAATTGGAACCTAAGCTCGGCTCTGTTTGTTTTTGTGGCCCCGCATTAACTAATTTCCTTCAAGTATAAGAATATACGTAGATACGAAAACTATATACAGTCACAATATCTCCGTCCTGTATTTCAATGAACACGTACAGCCCGTAATATCTAGAATGGTACCTATTGATTCTGCATTATCAGCCGATTGATTTTTGTGTGTGAAGTACAAAAAATGCTCCGACTGGTCATCAACTGGACTTAAATTTGTCCGTTTGTCTGTTAAATTGATAAAAATAAAAACATTTAAGTGACTGGGAGTAATTTAAACTTTCTTTAACTATTCCAAATTCTTGTTTTTGGATATTGAAATTAAAAATTGAATTAATCATAGCAGAATTTAAATACATTTCTAGTGTTGTAATAACACACAATTTTTTAGTCTGCTACACGTTTATTAATGGTGATAGTCCCTCGTTGGCCTAATTGATTAAGTTCCATTCTGATATCCCAAGTCTCGGCTCCCTTTTCAATTTCACTTTCCGTCACGAATCATTTATGACTCACATCACCCTGCACGTGCCTCGCAAATCCCTCCATGCCCCTCACATCATTTTTACATAAACGATGTGTATGTAAACATTTTATTTGGTTTTGTTTTACTGCACTTGTTATGTCATACACTAATCATTTAACCGTCTACTCTTATAGCCTTGCAGTCAATTATTCATAACTCTCATTACATTATTAGGTCCATATTGTTCACACGAGACGTAATAACTCGATAAATAGCTATAATATTACGTCGAAAGTGTGGGAAACCGTTAGGGTCTGTTGGGTGATTTTATTTTGTTTACACACTTGCAGTGGTGCCTTAGCTTATCCGTTATATTTTTATTATCTGTTTGTTTTCGATCTTGATATTATTTATTATATAGGTTAGAGAATTATGCATTTACACAATGCCATTGTATAGAATCGTTTTTGATGGTTCCAAAAAATTAGTTATATACTTTATTAAATCGGCTTCAGACATAATATTATAAGCACAATCCGCTGGTTATTTTTCTATAGACGTTTTTTTTTTTCATTCATAGTAAATGAAATATTATGATAATTGATTATATTGTATTTATTATTATAAGACATACTCGACCATATTTAATGATATTAGTGTACTTAGTATTATACAATATTACATATACCTATTACCTACCCATAGGTACATCCAGAATTTGTATTTCAGCTTTTAATTTTCAGGAGTGTCAAAAAATGTAATTCGTAGATAATTAGGACGGAAAATTCATGGACGACGACAATATTAATTCTATACCTATCTATATTGTTATAATATTATTGTCTCTCGAGATCAGAGAGAATGCGCTTGGTAACGATAATAATTTATCCACGTGTACCTTAATAATATATAAGTATGTACCTATACACGCCGATCGGATGATACAACCGGCTATTTACAGTGTGTCTATATATATATAATATAGGTATACCATACGATCCGGGGCAAATCTCCGAAGAGATCTTATTTTAATGTCAGTTTATAAAATAATAATACTCTATGGGTATTGGTATATGTGTGTGCATAATATATATATATTAGATATCAACCTACATTATCGTAATATACATCGTGGTAGTACTCGTCGTCGACATCTATATATATGTATATATATATAAGTATATAGGTTTATTATAATAATGTATATAATTGTAGATAGGTAGGTAGTATCATATAATATAGTAGTACGTGCATATATTATATCTAGGTACCTATCTGTAATAATAATAATGGTAGCAGACTCTAAAAAGCGATCACAAGAAACAAAAGAAAATAATAATAAAATGAAAAAAAGTCTTGTGTTATAATAATATACTATATAGGTACCTACCGAGTGCGCGTTTTACAAAGGGAGAATATTACAGCCTATATATACCTATATTATGTATACTGATATAACATTATACGGGCATGGACATAAGTAATATTAAACATGTATTATAATATACCTAAACATATATTATGAGCTCGTGTAATTTTTTTATTTCATTTCTTCTAATGGCCGTTTTTGCATTTGTATAGAACTACAACCTCGGCCATTTAATACATATATAGGTACCTGTATGCACTACCCCGCGGAGTTGGTATATATACCTACACGTTTTACGCATATGTATAAACATATGTACCAGACTTATTTAATGCATGTGAATGGGTATTTATAAATGTACGATAATACTGTTTGTCGGCGTATAGGTTACTTGTAGCAGTGGCGTTTGCCTATTTCTAAGTAGGTATACATACTGTTATATAGATATAAATATATAATACGAGCACGTACAGTGGGACCGATTTTTCTGTTGAAATAAAAATATACTTAATTATACGAAAATAAAGAAACAATGTTTTAGTTTTTTTGGCTTAAAATGACACACAAACAGATAATGTTATAAAAACCATGCAACAATCGTCTTTTGTATTCTACAACGCTGCAGGGTATAAAAATGTTGAAAAGTCCATGAATTCTCATATATTAATAGAACTTTTATTAGAAAATTCGTATAGGTAATAACTAATAAGAATATGACGTAAAAAATTAAAAATGAATGGTTTTATTCAATTAAATTATAAATAATACTTACTTATACACATTGTGATAAAATCTATGGACTGTATGTTACGTATACTTCAGTTTTCTAACCGTTTCGTAATATAATATGTACCTACCTATGTATTTTTAATACAACTAACAAAAATACCAACTACCTTCATAATATTTGAAAATTAAATAATATTATAGCTTCAAATTGTATGCTGAAAATTAGCAAAGCTTGCACTTCACGCAATTGATGTACAATAAATGTACGAAAGGTAAATATTTCGGTCAAGAACCATCGCCAAACTTTGAACTCTAATCTCGACTTCACATGTGACCTATACGTCTGGCGTTTACGAAGCACTTCACTGCAACTTGCAAACAAATAAAACCCTGCCTATCGTACTTTTTCCGTCAGCACAAGATGTAAATAATAAATTGCTAAAAAATAACGTATGCTGATCAGTAAAAGTCATTTCGCAGTTGGTGATTTATAAATTGAAATATAATATCGGAACACACCCTGACACGTGCAGCAGAGTACGATATCGTAATAGAATCGTGATATCGGCTTTACGCAGGTCGATCGTAAAAATATAATTTTGTCAATCCAGCTGGTGGAGCACATTAACCGGCCTACTAAGTTAACTGTGCGGGACGCGATAGTGGAAAAGTATATCATATTATTAAATGCGCATTAACAAAATTACTTTTTGTTTATTTCGTGTAGTACCTACGGCGCTTTTCCTCCGAAAAACGAGCGAGCACGCGATTACCTATTTCGTTTTGAATCGATCGCGGTGTATACAACAACAACGGTATAAACCTAACGACCTGGTCCGTCAAATAGCGAATATTAAACGAACGACGCGACCGCGGTATATACCTACAATCCACGATATTATAATATACGTGATGGCCGAGGAATTTTCGTGACGCGAAACGCTCCCTCTAAACGTGTATAATATAACCATATATAGATACAATACGGGCGTGTGTATTATAATTTACAACACATATTATATACAGTTCATCGTCGTTATAAATTATCATATTATGTAGTTATTATATACGAGACGCGTCCTATATGACATTATGATGCCAATTTATAATACGCCCACCCGGTGCGTGCGTGTGCAGACATACACCCCGCTTGCAATGGTTATTATTACACCGCAAATATTGTATGGAATAAAAGTAAAAACCGAAAATGTAGAATCGGCTGCTAAATTCATAATAAACAAATCACGTAGGCATAAAAACGATTTCAAAAAAACAGTCGGCCCAAGCCATGTAGTAATATAGGAAACACAACACACTCAACTGAGTTGTGCCTGCAGTTAGAACAAAGAAATCGTACCCAGATAATATTATATTCCTACTCGAATTCCAACTTTCTCGCCAATAGTTCCATTCTAGAATACCGTTGAGTGTCAAAAAATAAAATAGGAATTTTTGACCTTGTAAAGGTTACCTAAAAGTATATTTTATAATATCTGTCAGCCATCATATACTATAGATACTTCAGAAAATGTACTATAATTTAGGTATGATAGAAACTCTGGTTCTATTAATTTACGATCGTAATAATTATGACCCTGAAACTGCAATTTCTGAATATCTCCAAAATCACATTGCGAAATAAATAAATAAATAATTAATTTATGAAAAAAAAAACCGTTGACGAGGACCATAAATATAATATTATATCAACGAATATACATTATATACAACGGCCGACTACAGACGTTTACCGCACGATGTACTTTGCATAATAATATATAATACGACATAATATATCGTTGTATGTGCAGACCGCAAAGGCTGTTTTTGGCGAACAAACCTTGTGCGTGCGCCGTAGATAAGCCTTTCCGGCGTCCCCTTATTCCCGCCTACATGACCCTTTCACGCCGCCGAGCACATTATCACGCCCGACGCTTTTACATCCCGCCCGTTATTACAATATAATACAATGATATATGTGAGGTATCCATTTAACGCACCCCTCTCACTTGCTCAGTAAATTGTTTCGATTTTCCAGAAATTTATCCACTCGGTCCGTTATTATATCGTAATTTTGCGGCATGAAAGCACAAATTTGTTGTTTTAAATCAAAATAGTTGCCATAAAAATAGTTTTATCCGTAAAAAAACTGTTACATCATCTCCCGCAGGTCTATTATTTTCCTATTCACTTTAACTATAATTGCATCCCAATATATCTTGTATTGGCTTCGCATTCGTGATTTATATAAAAGCAACGTGTCCAAACTACAGTTTCGATACGCCAGTAGTTGACATGCTAATTAGTAATTACCACCGAGTTAATGCCAGGTGTAAATAAATTATCGCCTACATTATCGCTACAAACGTGCCATTATTCCACATAATCCTCTTAATCTGCTCGTTCGTATATTATATAGTCAAGTGAGCAATTATTTTCGCTTCAACTCCTCTCCATCACGAGTACCTTTATAACGATTACAAACTGCACCTATATACTTACGAACTTTGTTGCCGATAATGTTGATTATTTATATCGCTTAAACATCGCGATACGACTTTTTGTTAGTGGATGGTAAAATCGGACCGGAATGCTGTATATAAATGGGTACGATTTCCAATCGGGTCTAAAGTCTGTTTTAAACATAGATCGTTCACAATTATTAATTAGTTAAAATCGTTACTTGTATTGTTGCAACGAGTTAAATGTGACATCTTTTTAGAAGTTAAACTTTGAAATAAAACGATGAAATTTGTATGATGGACACTTGAAACTTTTTAAAACATTATTATCCATATCGATATTAGCTTAGCACGACGACGTTAATTGGTTCACACTGTATATAACAGTAATATTATGATGACGTGCACGACCGCCTTATTGATAATAACGTACGCACGCACCCCTGGTCTTTGTCGATTTACATTTTAAAACATTTGCATAAGCCGTATTATAGGCCAACGTGGTGTACTTAGACTTATAAAATTGTGTACGCGACGAGTTGAGATAATTATATTTGGGTAGACATTTTTCCATAATATTGTATTATGTCAGAATAATAATATAAAATTCAACACGTGCAGTTAAAAGTACTGATTTAAACTAGGATTATGTTAATTAATTATTTTAATTTATGAACAAAACTAGAATCCTATTATTTTTGATTTTAAACTTGTATAGTTGTAGGAATAAATAACAATAAATAATAATAATTTAGTTCGTGCTTTCGTTAATAATATTGTTTTCTATTAGCATTTCTGTTCGACGTTTTAATGTATTTGCTATTCCCGGGAACAATCCCGTTTCAGTCTAGGAATATCTGACTGTCCTAGAATGTTCCCAAAATTATACACGTGGGGTTGACTTTTCCAACTCGTTTTTACGACATCTTTCAGAATTCAAGCATAGCGCAAACGAACAATCGCATCTATATGAGCCTGCAGACTGTTTACGACGCCCGACCACGGTATTGTAAATAATAGAAATTTATATGGCCTTCGGATTGGCTATGCCCAACTCGAATATCTATGCTGTATACGGTACACAAACAATACATTTGATGTAGACGCATTATTCTCGGTGAGCACACTCGCTGCACCTAACCTGTACAGTTATCACAATCGCGTTATTTGGAGTTTCTTTTACTCGTCGTGTGTGCTCGGTAAAAATAGTGCAATTACATAACACCAGAAAAAAATCATAGTAGCTGGTATGTACGGTGACCTTATAGTATCTACAAGAAGCGAATTAAGGTTATGTGCGTATTATAACATTTGACCACGACAATTATTTACTAAAACGTCTTCTGATATTTCTACAATAGAAACAAAACATTTTTAATGCTACGAAATAATATATACACTGATGAAACCAATTTTCGTATTTTTATTTTATCGAACACGGGGCCCAGGGTTTTGCCTTTCCGCCCAAGCATGTCCCTCTTACCTACTGAAGTACCCATACCGAGACGTTACGTACCTACACGGCGGAAAAACTGCACACACACCACGCGAATCATTTAATAATATTATTATTACATTTTACGGCTAACGTACCCACACGAAAACGATCGCCGCCGTCAAGGTCGTCATAATATACCGCGGTTATGCACTTATGCGTGTCGTTATCGGTGCCTGCCTACCTAACAACATAGCAATAATAATAATATCTTAATTATACGAAATATGCACGTGCGTGCGCCGTTCTCCATTGACACTGTAATATTATTATAATATTATGGCGTATATAACACGCGTAGGTACACCGTCGTACCATGACGCGGCATGAATATAGTTATTTAGTCTGATATCAGGGGCACTCGGACGAAATAAAAGCGTGAAAATAATATCGGGTTACGCCGCACACACGTGCATAATATTATGAGTGTGTGTACGCGATTTGTATTAATTTTTCTCAGCAAAGCCGACAGTATGACATCTCTGCTCTTTGCAGGGTATTTTCGGTCCTGTTTGAAATGGACACTATAATTTTATTTTTCTGTACAAGTCGTAGTGTTAGCCCTGTTGACAGTGACAACATACGATTTTCATTACACCGACGGGCCACTATAATATTATTATAATATCGATGCATTTTTAATATAACCCGTTTCGACACTGCACCCAACTGTACACATATTATTTAAAACGACGCTCTTGGTTTTACTATATTTTTTGGACTAAAACAATAAAAAAAATTATTATTGCCGATTAACGCAGTTATATTGGAAAATTAAATGAGACCCATTTTTGGTCTAAAATTTAATTCGATAAGAACATTATTTAATACCGATATATTTAGGATATATGGTGTGAATTCAGTGTAAAAACGATCGAATTTGTCGTTTCGTCTAACAAACTAGTCTTTTTTTTTAAAAAAATTCTGTTTATGTTTATGTTACCCGCCGTCTAATATTATGTTCACACTGCTGAGTCAAATGTGTGCAGTAGTTATATCGATAGGTCCGATAGATCGCTGAAATATTTTCAATGGCTCTTAACTGTTAACATATTTTGTAATTCTATACACGCCATTATATAATAATAGTCGCATTTAATCGGTGGCTGTTACCGAACATTTCAGAAAAAAGATTTGTATAATCACACGTAAGATATAAGAAATAAAACTTTTTTGTTTTTCGTCTTAATCGATTCATTCGTCTTGCATGTTACACGTAGGTATGGTATGAATATATGATTAATGATCTGATTAAAAATTCCCGGAAATGAACGACGTCGTTCTACTGCAAAGATTTCTTAACTCTCATTATATAGTCATGTAAATAGTATTATTGTTGCGTGTCACCCGAATACTTGATCCACATGAGATTTGACTTTTTAAATATCGAGACAGTTCACAATTGATTATAATTACAGATAGGTATAGGTAACTAATAACTGTAGTTACTGCCAATATAATTGCAGAGGTACAGTTATAGACTTAAAGTGAATGGTGTATGACCTGCCTCTAAATGTTCTTTCAACTGTCTCCTAAATCAACTACATTTTCTTACTAGTTCCATGGTAGGGTCCTATATCATACGTTACACAATGCTCTTGGCAAATTTGGCAAATTCTAATAACACTTTTTTTTAAACGTTGCTAAATGTATGAAATATAATTACGTTAGGTAATATATATTTAATTATATAGCAACAGATTTCCAAATGCAATTTATCTTTAAATTAATAATAGGTTTATTGAAAAAATAAATACTTAGACAACCACTTTCAATGTTAATTTAATCACCTCAGTATTGTTCAAACGTATACCTTTATCTATACATAATTGAGACGTAAAATAACCATATAAAATCATAATTGTTCAATAAAAATATGACTAAAGGCCCTCTGTAGTCGTGGCCTCGTGGGCCCATGTTATGTCTACAATGTCACCATATCGTTATGCCACTGATTCTTTAATTTGTAATTATTATATATTACACCCTTTCATTACTTACGTCAAAATCTTCCAGTTGAACATGTTAAATGTTTTAAATATAGCTATAACTTTATAAGTATGCAATTTAACGCTTGGCTTCTGACATATAATATATATACCTATAGACCGAGATAAAAAGAACCGATAGATGTAGCAAAATTTGCAATGAATAATGACTATAATTTATTGTTCTAATCACATGAAAAAAAAACAATTTGATTATATCCAAAATGATTATGGTTAATACCATTTGTCAGTTGTTGTTTACATGTTACGGTTGCACCCTGTATACGGGTACCTAGCGATATTTATATTATACAATCGCCCCGAGGTCTCACGTGTTAATATTTTACTATTATTATAAGGCACGATATAGACGATATACCTACCTATATCGACTCTCGATCGCAATGAAAACGATGTTCGTCGCATAGATATTTTCTGGCCGCCATATTATTTTATACACGCGTACACGGTCGCATCGCACGGACCGTCGCTATAAAATATTACACATTTTACGATGCAGCAGATGCGAATATTGTTGTGTGCATCACACGGCGGTCCCCCTCATAGTACATTCGCCGCGACGACAGAAGACTTGTACAATTTATAATAATAATATCGCGTACGCAACAGTCGGAAACCACAATGCAGCGGGGTGGGGCTGTGGTAACAAAGTAACTGCTGCCGTGTATACACAATATTATCGGCTGCACAATTTGTTCGTAGAACGGCGCCCTCCATTGTTGATTGGCAATTTAATTTTTTTTTTCACTCGGTCGAAATCCCATCCCTGAAAACGAAATAGACGCGCTCGTTTGGGTGTAGGTACATGACTCTTTACACTGACGACGACTACGACATATTAAAACCCGCAGAGGTTGACGGCGTTATATATTAGGAACTGCCGTCGTCATACCATGGCTGCCGGCTGGTACCTACCTGCCTACCACGATCGTGGTATACCTACGTGCGGCTGTTGTGTGCGACGGACGAGCACCGGCGTTTTCCCGTGCCCGGTGCGTTTCGGAACCCTCGGGGCTATCAGAGCCGACACGGGCCACGCCCCGTCGGGCCGGAGCAACGTCCAGGCCGGCTCTTTTTTTTCAATGCCTCGTGCACTCGCTGCACGGTGCACACCATCGCGACCATACACGGTAATGATAATAATATTATTTTTATTATTATACGACGTACCCATAATTTATAACGTGTATATAAAATATAATTCCATTCCGTCGTGTAAACAACCGGCTCACGAGTATTATATTATAGATGTAGTTACAATATATAGGATATAGGTATAGGGCACGTTATGGATGATCGTCGTGTGTATTACATTGTAAAGACGCTATGACGCTATGCCGAGACGCACAATTGTAATGTTATAATTTATATAAAGATAGACACTTACGCTGGATTAAAGGGGCTTGTTGTAGTTGTCGGTGACCACTGGGAATGGAGAATGAAGTTAAACGTTCTAAACCAACTCAAAGACGGTTGAAGAAAAATGGCTTCTTATTTAAAAAACTGGATACATATTTGTTATATTTCAGTGATTTTTGAGCTATCTCCCTCACGATATTTAATATTTCTGCGCCATTACTGCAGATTCGGTTTTGATTGTTGACTGATTGAATTTCTTCATTAAATATCTTTATAATCCGCTCTTGTATATTTATTTAGACTGAAATGACACATGATGCTTAAAATATGAGTGAATATTGCTGAACATCATTTTTGATGCTGCTCAAACCAGATATGTACTTTATATATGTTGTGATGTTATTTTCTGTATATACATAAATAGAATTTTCATAAGATTATAATTTGACTCGTATGTCGTATGCAGAAATACGAAACGAAAACTGACAAGCCCCCTATACGTTGTAGTAAATATTACTCCCGAAGTGATCAAGTACATAATATATATACTGTATATCCTTATATAATTGATATAGGGTCCTTAGCAATTTATGATGGAAGAAGTATTAAGCTCCTTGGCACCCCAAGGGTACTCGTTTGAATAAATACCTACATTTTATTCATGTATCAACAAATATATGAAAGACATTTTTATTTCGTATTGTTTTACTTTGAACAAAAATGTTGAAAAAAAAAATATTATTTTATTCAAAAACATTTATTAACTTCCCACAACATTTTTTTTTGCACACTCATAGTATAATATTTATTTGTTTGGATAGCCTGAAAACTTTAGTGAACTTTTGTGTCACAATTTAATTTGTACAGGTTGTTTAATGTTTATATTCACAATACATAAATTAATTTATGACTGTTATAGAATTATTTTTGTCGCAACATAATTCAAACAAAATATATCGTGCGGGGCATTGGGTTGACTTCGCAAACCCACCCTCGGTTATGGACTTGCACGTAGGTTCATAATAATATATTGTTATACAAGGCGATTCACTGCACGCGCTTAATATTTTATGTCATCATGGCTAAAAACATCAATTACAGGGCGCGTTTAGTAAATCGCCCTCTATGTATAATATACACCAAGCAATTCTGCAGCAGTTTATTTTAATAATATATTATTTTATATAGTTACTATGTATGGAATGTATTACAGCGGTAACATAATGCATAGGTCAATATATAAATATATATGTTGCAGGTAAATAACAGGTACCTACATACCCAGCTGGCTATATGGTATAATAATATAGACGAGAATAGTGCATCTTACGTGGTGTAATGTATACGACAAGACTTGACGATGTGTCGTACAGAACACACATTCCACGACTGTTTCATGTGTACGTACATATTGTATTAGGTATATAGGTAGTTATAGGTTCCGTAGTCGCGCGCGTCTGGATCTCTATACAGGGCGATCGCACAATTCCATATATATATATATATACACACATTTGTAACTATATAATATAATGATATACGTGTTACGAAAACGGTCCAGATGGAATCTATATATACATAGTACTTGCATATACATACGGATCGCGGAGTGACGTCTCGGAATTCCGATCACCCTGTATAGTGCTCAGCTACACAAAGTCGTCTCGCGTATATATAGGTACGTTTGAATCTTTAAACGGTCTCTGACACGTCGCAGCTTATGTGTGAATCGTGTGTGTGTGGGGGTACGCGTCTTATCTGTAGTCGGTTTTTCGTTGCATCGTATCATATTATTACTATTTATTTTTCTATTGCGATGATCATGCGACCGTATGTACAAACCGGCATGGAAAACCGTACATTATTGTATAGGTACCTACACCTGGATATTGACGCATATCGACATGTGTCCATATACTCTGTGATCGCATTTGTGTGTGTGCGTGTATCGTGTTATTGATTTTATCAGCCGAATATAGGTGGTACGCAGGTATAACACTGATATACAGTCATACACACATACACAGCCGACTTTACTCCCCTATTCCACTATGACGAACCTATATTGTATATATGTATGTGTGTGTGTGTGTGTGTGTGTGTGTGTGTGTGTGTGTGTGTGTGTGTGTGTGTGTGTGTGTGTGTGTGTGTGTGCGAGCGTATGGTGTACCTATACACAAAAATAATATTATTTCTCACGTTCGACGCCGGAGGGGGTTTGGTCGTTGGCTCTAAGGTTGCAGTATAGGTACTTGTCTCGGAACAATGTTCGTTATATTACTATTATTTTAGTTAATATTTTTTTTTATCGATATTTTAACAAATTATTAACATATAATTAACTAACATATAAAATTATAAACCATTCAGTTATTCAACCACTACGAAATATGTAAAGGTAGGTAGTGAATTATAGTAGGCACATATTGTGTAAAGCCCGTATTGAATCGTAA
The DNA here is from genome assembly GCA_949089665.1 of Macrosiphum euphorbiae. Classification (NCBI taxonomy): domain Eukaryota; kingdom Metazoa; phylum Arthropoda; class Insecta; order Hemiptera; family Aphididae; genus Macrosiphum; species Macrosiphum euphorbiae. Next base: position 23,623,825 of record CARXXK010000002.1, read on the forward strand.
AATCTGTATATCGAGATTGAAATTTAGTAAGTTCTTAAAAAAATATTAAACATTAAAACAGTTTTAAATAGTATAGTATAATTAATAATATGTAGGTACACGTTGTATAACGATGAGGGAAAATTGATAATAATATTGTCACTATAACCGACGTGTCGTGTTTGGGAGAGTTGGAAAACACCAAAAACGCGTCTACTTCGGTGACCACCAAGCAGTGCACTATGGCAGGCGGTTTCCCTAGCTATAATCGCGCCATCGCGCGTTTCAGAGTCGTCCGCCACCCTTTTTCTATAATTCGCCCCTACTTACGCCACGCACGCGCTTTACGAGCACTGGTCGGATGACGGGCTATATTATATTATTCTCAGAGTTATTATCACTAAATTTATATATTTTATATGAGATGCATAATATACCTTATAGACAATAAAAATAAATATTAGTCGATTATATACGTTAATTATACGTTCTAAAACCAAATTGGCTAAAAAAAAATGTCCGCTTGATTCGACGCAGGTATTTCATAATTTAATGGTTTTGAAATTTAAATAATTAGTGTTGGTATTTACCTATCTACCATGGAAGCAAAAAAATCCTTAAAATAAATCTCATGAAGCAATCTTATATATATATATAACAATCTAAATATATTATAATATTATACATTTATACAGTATATACGTACCTACTAACTGAATAACCCGACTTCGCTTGTAGAAAAAAATAAAAATCGTGAAATTATTAATATGCTTCACCGAAAACTGCAGGTATCTACATGTGGTTCGTCGCAGCTGGATCGAAATATTTATTATTATTATGACATACCAAGGTATTGGTCGTATTTTCGGTCTTCATACAATACGTGTCAAAACTATTATCGACTCGCCTGCGGCAATTGTACGAATAGAAACTCTTAATGATACCTAGATTCTATCAACTCATTGTGTGAAGAATTAAAAATGTGTAATGCAGTGATCGTTATTTCGTTTCTTAGTTCGACGCAATTATTATTTATGAAGTTTTAACATAATATATTATCTTCTATCTATCTATATAATATATACAAGAAAAAATGTTTGAGACCGACTGTGTCCTTCATGCATTCCTAATAATAATAATTATTATTATTATTAATGCGAAAAGCCTGTTTATTTTAGTACAGAATGTGTCGAGTTCGAACACAGTTTCGGTGGACCAATTTTTTGAATTTTGCATTTTTTGATACTTTAGAGTTAAATAAATTATACACTTACGTACGCACCACGTGGGGTCCGCGATCTACCGCAGGTAGATTGCCTACCTGATAATATACTGATCACATAATCACAAAAACCTAGCAATAGCAACGCATTGTCGTGTCTGCTAGTTATTTTATATAATAATAAAATTAATAACTAATTAAATAAGTAAATAAACATTGGTTTTTTTTTCAAATAATGAACTGTAGATGCACAGTTTGGTAATTTTAATTGCATATTTTAAGGATTTCAATACGTCCCAAACCCTTTTCATTACAATCGATCATTTTAAACATTGAATTTCAAATGTTGACATGATACATTGTTATTTTTTTTGTCGGTAGTCCTATCGAGCAAGTTTCACAACGTCCGCCCTCCGCTGCATTATGATATTGTAGTCAAACATCTATATGACGAGCATATTATTAGCTGCACATTTGTTTCGCTCACTAAATATATTAAATAAAACCACCCTCTATAACCCAACCATCTCCCATCTTGATCAGTGACCCGATGCGTATGTACGTGTGGGTCTGTGTATGTGTCGTTTTGTGTGTGTGTGTGTGTGTGTGTGTGTGTAAGTGAACGAAGAATTTAATCGATACAATATAAATTAATACGTCGGAACAACGATGAAAAGCGTAATAAATTAATATCCTCGCGTCACGGGATTTTAATTAAAACTCTATATCGCTTCGGTCGATCGCCATCCAGGTATATATAGCTAATAGGGGTGGTACCTACAGTATATACCACGTCATCAAAGGACGGTTTTATTCTCGTCGCGTTTTACGGTTTCTGCGTCGTCCTAGACCTACCCACCCACATAGGAGTAGGGTAATAAAATATGATGGCGCAGGGGTTACGATAGCAGCCCACCACTATATATTTTTTTATTTGAGGCTTTTCACTATTACCTACTTTAAAACAATTTCGTTAACAGTAATGTAAACATCTGTCGTGTTTGGTACACGCGTATATAATTTTAAAATATCTCGTGCGGGCTTACTTCATGTAAGATATAATATGATAGGTAGTATCTCTCAATATTCAGAAATGCAAACGATGAGAATCCATCTCGGTTCATTGTCAACCGAGTATAATGTATGTACACTATACACGCATTTCTAGATGTCTTCTAGGCAGATTTATTTATTTACATATACCTAGGCATGAATAAAAACAAACACTTTCACGACTCGAACATCCCGGCAATAATAATCATCCTGCACGTGTATACAGGATTTCTAAGCTGGCCCCTCCCCTCCACTAAATAACACTATCCGACAGGCCAACACGGCGAAGGCCGTATAATCGGACATCTTACGAGTCGTCGCGTCGGTCGTGTCCGGTAATAGCCGGTATAGATATTATATTACACTGGTACGATGGTGTTTTTCCGTCGTCCACACACACGCAGACGCGCTTTTATTATTACTTTTTCCGTATCATTACGTAAACGCGTATATAATAGCCGCCATGGTGTACCTGTACAATATAATATTATTATGTAGGTATAGGACGGACCCCGCTCGTCCTTTTTTCTTCTGTTTCGTATTTATTTTTTATTTTTCGATTATAATCGGTTTGGACGGAACGGACTAGTGTTTTTTTTTTCATTTTTCATCGCTCCTCGTCCCACTCCACCGCTCGTCATGACAGCAACGCTCGTTTAATGGTCTAAAAACAACGCGTTGGAATACCAGAACCGCGCGCGCGTCTGTCTGTACCGTCACCGCGGGAACGTATATTTACGCCTTCACTGGTCGACGATATATTACTACCGTTGTATAGTGCATAACATGGTAATAATATCGTCATAACATTTAGTGTATACTTATTACATAGTACCCATTACTGTACCCATTATAATAATATCATATCGTCATTTCGACGTCGGAGCATTAAAAAACAACGTTGTAGGTACGCGTTCAACAATACAAATAAAATGTAACTGCGCGAGTTTGGTGGGCCCTGTGCTCTGAAATAAAAAAATACACTTTTAAAGGTATTTAGATTTAGAGACGTATTTACGATTTTAATACACCACCCTTTTTACTACTCTCTCGGGTAAACACAGCGGGGCCCCATTAAACAAAGAAAAAAAAATTGTTTCACTGACACTATTTGGATATAAAAAGTTTTCAACAGCTTACAAACACTGAACATACAAATCTTGGTTATCATCAAGTAATTGTTTAATTTAAGAATTGTATTGTTTTTATTATTTTCAGATATGATCAGATTGTATTAACCAGTCTGAATTAGCTAATATAAAAATCAACAATTATATTTATTATAAACCACAACAAAACTGAAAATAAGGTTTAAAAACAATATTGAAATAATTCGGAATAAACGGAAAAAAATATTTAAAAAATATTTAATTAATGTTATTAATTATGTACTTATATAAGTACTTATCATACCAATAACTATTAGTTATAACTATTTAGTTAAAATTATAAAAAATAGTCATTATTTATATACAACATAATATGTTATTATTAAAATATTGTTCTGTAAATTTAAATGTATGTACTATGTGTGTTGACATATAGGTCATAAAAACATTCTATTATTTCTAAATAATATCCAATACACACATGTCACACAATGTCACAAATACCTACATCTCATTTTTGCTTAAATATTCTGTATGTCTACTTGATTTACTAAAGGAAAAAATCAAAAAAATCATTAAAATTTAAAATAACTTAGAAAGATACAATAGTACATAGTAATTTACAAAATAAGCGTCAATATATACAGTAAAAAAATATGTGTCATATATATAATAAGAGGCAAACAGCGGATAAACCAACACACATTTGTTCATTTCCGTCCACGCGTGTCACTTGTCAATGCATACGCACATATAGAAAAAATAATAATGATTTATATTTCAAGAGTGCTCTCGTTAATTACTTGATGCATTGATGTATATTTTTTATCCTTGATATTTACTTACTTCCGATGTTTTTAAGTAGCCATCCACTTCGATGGTATTGGCGACGACGGACGTTGTCTCGATTTTTATCGCACACATATAGGAAGGTGAACGGAAAAATATTGTATTTATATCGTCGAGCTTCGTTCGACGGGAAACGTTAAAAACGCAAACAGATGACGACAGACACCGACGAAAAATCGCGTAAACACGTCCTCGGCGGCACCCCGGAAAACCGCCGCCGTCTACACGTCGTCATCGCGTTATTTATGTACTCGCGGCCTTTTCATTTGTCAAACGTCGTGATTTACCCGTTTACATAATGGCGAACACGTCACACACACACACACAAAGCGAGTGCGATATTTTATTATACACGCGATTTTTCATCGCCCGAGTGATAGGTGGTAAAAAGATCGCACTTGTCCGACGTGTGTGTGTGTGTATAACATACACGACCACTTCCGGACGATCGCGCGCTAATGGCATCTGCCTTTCAGACGTCTGGAAACGTTATTCGTTATTAATGAAACTTGTGCATATTATTATTATTATTGTACGATCGAGAGCGAGTATACACTTCCGAAACCGCGGTTCTATGCGGTTTGTTGTGCGTTTTCGAACGTCGTTCGAGGCGGTCCTGCGCGCGTCTCAAAGGCGTAATATAATACCGGAAACGCATTAGCACGATGATAGTGTCGTACTGACGCGATTCTCCGACGTTACGGTCTAATCGATATCTTCGCATCACACTCGTCTATATATATGTTTGATTTTTGAGATGCTGTGAAGATACTATTTGCTTGTACATATATATCACAGTAGCACACCGCGCACCTAACCCACACATCGTACGGTAAATGGCAATAGCTATTCCTGAAATTATATTCTGCACTGATTAGTCCTAGTATGTCTAGGTAGGTACTTACTAGAGGGTGGAGACTACATTTCTGAATCTGAAAGTATTTCATCTAATAGTTTATATCTGATCCTTAGAAAGGTTCCTATAGGGAATTTCAACTACATTGAATAAAAAAAACAAGAGGTTTTGTAGATAAACAATAATATATTATATACATTTTTAATTTATGTACCTGCCAGATTCTTTGTATGTACTTATATAGTTATATATAACCTTTTATTTAACGTAAAATAGTTGAAAACTACTCGATATTTCAAAAACCATTCTAACATTTTTTAAATAAATAAGTCAAAATCATTAAATTCAATTGTCAGTATTTTGCATCTTAGGTTATATACCGGGTGCCTATAATGTTATCCGCTATGAAAATAAATAAAATGTAATGCTTTTTTTAGTCATTCACTGCGTCTAGTATTTTTCATTTTTTTAACATTTGAGTTACAAAAAAAAATTCTTGATAAAAGATTTCATAAGACTCAATTACTTGATATAGAAATAATATAATTAATATACTTCAATAAGTTATAGTTTTATAACCCTTGGTCTTTTTCTTCGATCCGAACCGTATAGGGCTGTCGTGTGACTGATTGCTACGTGATGATACTTGATTGATAACATTTTTCTATATAAGTTAGTTTATTGAGAACGGTTAGTATAGGTACTTATCTATTTATTTTTTCTCGGGATGCCATCTGTTGGTTTTTTTGACTTTTATTGTGAAAAGGGTTAATTCGACGGAAGGTATTAACAACATACATCAGCAAAGTGGTCATTCTATAACAAATGTAGGTATAGTTAAAAAGTTCAATCAAGCTTAATTGCTTAACTAATTAATGTCACCTAGACGACGGTGAATGTGAGACGACCACGACGATGAATGATGGTGATTATAATAACGTGTACGAGTCGGACCTAAAATACGACTTCCGGATGTCGTAGTTACACTATGATATGCACATACACAGTGATGAAATATTTTTTGGATGGAAAGAATGGGAGAAAAAAACCAAAAAGATCGTGGTGCTGCGGGTATTACATACACACACACATATTAGGTATATATGTATGTATAATATAGATGGGTACGTTAGATTTTTTTCACGATGGTTCCCAAATAATAATCGACGTTGCAACAGGCTCGTAGTATTATGGGTTGCCGAGGGGATTCGTCTGACGGCTCCGCCCACTCGGCTGCGAAGCACAGGTGAAACACAGGTATATAATATTATCATCGCGTAGACCTACATAATAATATTGTTATAACGATGTAGAAACGTGTAACACAATATAATATATTGTAAAGTATCATCATCCCCGTAGATACGACTTTGGCGGCGGTTCGTATAATAAATATCATAATATGTTATCGTTGGTTGTCGTCGTAATTACGTGAGGTATATAAGTATATATTGTTATTATACGTGTCTTACGATTGCCGACTCGAATTGAAAAATTCCCGGACAACGGTGGTTAGGTCAGCACGTCAGATATATATAACATTATACTCGTAGGTACTCAGAGCCGGATTCCTCCATTCCTATATATAGACAGTGCAGTATAACGCGAGTACAAATATAATGAGGTTATCCTTATGGAGACATTGTGTACCGTTGATGCGGGGAGTGGTGTGATAGGAGGGCTTCCGGTTTGGCGCCCTAAAATGTATTTGCCGAATAATGAACATAAGACCCTATAAATTGCGTTTGATTGCCTAAAAATGGTTCCAGGTGTCATATATTTCGATCCTGCCTTCGAAGTAGCTATACTTATATCAACAATATTAAATAATTTTCATTTTTTTTTTGAAAGTAGTCGCCGGCGGATGTTATTATCCCACGAAAATTAATTTTTTTAACGAGACCTGGTAGGGTACCATAGATTTTTTTTCATGTTTGAATTTCGTTTAAGACGAAAACGTTGCGAATCAAATATAAAGTCTAGTTTTGTTTTATTGCAGCATTATACAGTATCATGATTATATGACATTCAAATTAAACTTATACTGAATAATGTTATTGGTAGGGACCTACATTTCTACATCTCCAATTATTGTTGGTCGAAACATTTTTGATAATGATAAATAACTAATTAAATAATATACTAGTAATTAGTGTATGACGCTAGTCGGTGCTGATGGACAGCAAATTCGAGCTTTGCAGTCTGCAGGGATGGTAAAATATACAGTAAACACATACTTATACGTAATCGTCACTATCTGCTCGAGTTGGCAAAGTTCATTTTCCCTAGTCTGTCTGTGCGGTTGCATTTACCTTGATTAGTCTGCCGAGCACCTTCATGAATCGTATATATAATACGAAACGTAGGTATACAATGTTAAGTTTGGAAGAGTTATTATTATAACAGCTCTATATATTATATTAACAGCAGCATTCAAGTTGACGTTTCAGCCATGTAATAGCTGTTGCTCGGAGACACCCTCATTACAGCTCATGAATATAATAATATACCCACCTATATTCGGCTTCCTACATTTGTTATATGTAAGTACTAATACACGTCTGATGTTTTGCGGTGGGGCCCGAAAACTCCGTTATTCGTATACACGGAAAGTCGGACGTATATTTAACACGAATTTCCGTGAGGCGCTATGCTGGTGAAGGGGCGAATTGTTAAGTCGAACCCCAATTCCCTGACCCAGATATAAACACTATATATCCATAGGATTGTACCATTTCGTGAAATGTAATTTTTAATTTGTGTAAATTAGACGGCGTTATCGTTCCCGACTTTAAACTGTTTTGCTAGAAATAACATATCGAAATAAGCTCGTGAAGTGAATGAAATTTATGTTTTTAAGAAACTTGAACGATTTTAGGTCACAATGTCACATTAAGTAGACACTGTTGTTTATTCATACATAAGTATTAATTAATACCAAAATAAAACAAAAATGTTAAGACGAAATAACTAAATATTACCTATAAGTTCTTTTCATTATATGTTTGTATTTAAGAAAAAAACAAATCGTTGTTTACGAATTAGATGGTCCTTGCTGATTTCTAAGTTTCCTGCAGGATTTATATTGGGTTGGGCCATGGAGATGGTAAACATTTTCAATTCTTAAAAAGATTGACATCACTTAGGGGTACTCAATAAATCATGCAAAAATTACTTTTACGAGTTAAAATTGTAAACTCATGAATCAGAAATGTAGAAGTATTTTTTACTAGGGGGAGGGGTGTGGCTCATTATTATTTCAAATTTAACTATTTTAATTACCTATCTTGTCGACAACGCTGTGGTATTATTACCGCTGTAGTTATTATGTATGTAATAGGAACCGTTATTGTATTGATGTTATTGTATTTTAACAAATAATAATATACCTAATATTACCACCGGCGCGGCGTCGCGTTAACGTTTGCCAAACAAGCTTGATTTTTTTTTTAATTGCGATCGTGCGGCGATCACAGTATCATTTATTACTCGAGTAAGTATATTATGCTATACACACAGACACACATACACACACACACTCACCAGTCGGACCTAACCTAACGCGTGTGTAATAATAATATTATGATGGTAATAATTGACGTGGGAACTCTGCACGTTGTACACATCGCTATAGGCGGGCAGGTATATAATATAGGCGGTTCAGGCGTATAATATATTAAATAATATTATATTACTGTGCTTATACTGTAGGGCAGAGATCGCCGGTTTTCCACAGTATTTATAATACAACATTATACACACCCGCACGCGTACGACAAAATATAATATGATAATAATTTATTATCGCGATATCGATGTGTGCATAAAACATATTATAATAATACATTCGCCGCACAATCGTCTGTCGTCGTCGTGTTTGGCGCGGGGCCAAAAACCTGCGCAACCGGCCGACGAACAATCGTGGACGAGGGACAACGCGTTATGCGATTAATAAAATAACTCGCGTGTTTGTGCTGTACGCCTGTATACGACATGATATATATTATTATTATAAATATCCTCAGCCCGCCGAGCATTAAATACCGAAACGAGTGTACGTCGGAGAGATCACTACGTCGTTGAACGATGATTTAATGGCCGCGATTTTGAAAAATGAAAGCGAAGTTTGTCGGTGTTTGAGCTTTTTTCTGTGACCTAAGGTGGCTCAAGTACCTACCATCTTATCGTCTAAAAATGCAATGTCTTAATAAATTAGAGTTCAAAATATACAAAGTGATATAAATATAATTATAGCAATCCTTAATATATGTCATTTCCAGAAAATGTTCTGTTTGGGATATACCTAAAAGGGAAAAAAATTGATCGGCGTTTAAAAATCTAAATATTTATTTAATAAATATATATACATATAAAATGCGGTGCACCATGCACGTAAATACGTATTTATATTTATTGCAGCTCCTCACCCTCTCCCATTCATTTCTTTTCACTTCGAGGAATGTTTTGTATAGTTTTTAGAATTTCTGACCAATTGTATTACCTATAGGCTATAGGTAATCGCGTGAATAAAGCCACAATTAATAGTTTAACAGTACAGTTTTAACAGTTTTTAACATAATTGACACCGATTTTTACACACCTACCCATAACCTAAAAGTACCTGTAATATACCTATATATAATATTATAATAACGTGCAGTTTGTGCTCGTTTTTTCATATAATAATCGTATGTTTTTTGGGACATTTGCAGGACCCCGTTCACGGAGGATGAAGCGGAAGGACAAGTGTCCGGAGGAGAAGCGACCCAGGACCGCGTTCAGTGGCGAGCAGCTGTCCCGGTTGAAGAAGGAGTTCAACGAGAACCGGTATCTGACGGAACGCAGACGCCAGGAACTGGCCAACGAGCTGGGTCTGAACGAAGCCCAGATAAAGATATGGTTTCAGAACAAGCGGGCCAAAATCAAGAAGTCTAGCGGCTCCAAGAACCCGCTGGCCTTGCAGCTGATGGCACAGGGACTGTACAACCACACCACGGTCGCCATGTCCGACGAAGAGATGGACGACCACCTGACGGTTGCGTCCTCGTAATGTCACGTGGCTCCATTCTTGTGGCTACTTTTCTTTTACCAGTCGGTTGTATATGCGCATCGAGCGTCTTTCTCGTTGGAAATTGTTTTTCTCTCTAAAATCTTTATACTCCGGTTAACCAGAGTTCCATCTGACGGTATACTGCACACGCTGTAACATAACCGACCACGTGTCCTCCATAAACCCTTCCTCAGCCCTACCATAGCCACCGCCAACAGGTGGACTCCGCGATAAGTGTATATTCGTCGGTTTTTCTTCCGTTTCTTCCACTTCCTATAGTGTCTTTTTCGTTTCATCTTCCGATAATCTCACGTCTCCTCTCCCGCGGCCCACCTCTGCGCATATTTTATATTATTTACGTGCTATATTATATTATAGGTATAACAAATATATATTTGACGCGTTTTTTTTTATTTTGTTAAGACTTTGTTTTTCGTTCTATGCACATACAGTGTGCCTATAGTTGGATAACGTGTTAAAATTATACTAAAATTTTAATTGTGCGACTCCGGTTCGTACACCGCGTACGAGTGTACATATTATATATTATAATTGTAGTACGTGTCATGTAAATAATGGATAATATTATAGATTATAGGTTTATATCTTAAAATATAGCAGTCTTAGCTTAGGTCTTTAATAATTATTATTAGTGCGAATTTATACGAACGACATAGGTCGATGATCTATCTATTGTTATGTACCTACACCAGCCGTAGGGCTGCTGTTATATAGGTATATTGTATCACCGTCGAGTCTACTCGCAACAATTTTTTCTGTACTTTTGCGTTTCGTTTGCTGGGTTACCTTATGCTCGCGTTTTTGTATTATGTGTGTACGCAAAAATATTGGTATAAATATACCATGGCTGTGGGCGTTTTTCATCGCTAAAAGCCTATTATTCTATTATATTTTTTAAAATGCAAAATTAGTCTAAAAAAATTGTACAGCCGAATATGTTGTTAGGCGACGGTCGTCGATTCGATAAAGGCTTTTTTTGATCAATATCAATTCTTTTTCGCCACTTTCTTCGAGAATATAAATAAACTAAATCATTAATTTTGTAAATATACTTATTGTTAATAGGTACTTGATTACACGATAATCGTGGAGCCGCGATGATTGTTATCGGTAATTTCCATTTCAAAAAACAACATTTATTTATTTTTTTGCAATCCGATATTCCCATCCCCTTGAACGAAATACCACACTCGTCCCGCAATCGAATATTTCTGTATACAGACATGGGTATCAGTGTATGGGATCCTATCGCCATTATCGTATCTTATAATTTTATTTAGGTACGATTAACTAGTGTAGCCATAATTACTGTGGCATACTAATGTGGCTTAATTTACACACAAGCGCTCGCCAGGAAATGGTTCGTTTGAACAAATACCTACATTTTCCTATAGCCCGCTGGACAAAAAACAGCATTCGTCCTTATCAGAGTCGGTTCAGAGTGTGTACAAGACGTAGGATAGACGTGTATACTTAATAATGTAGGCATAGAATCAATGAGTTCGAGACGATAATATTTCATTGGACTAATCGTACGGTGGTGTTTCATCGTGATACAATGTAGGTAGGTATAGAGGACGACAGACGAAAGTAGACGGTGTGAATTACGTTTAGTACCTACTACAAGGTATGTGTTTCACGATCGTGATGTTCATAGGTATAATAGGTATAGAATGTACGTCTCAAAGCAGCGCATCTAGTAATATAGCATGTAAGACATGTATATTTTAGAAATAACGTAGACTGAAATATTTAGATTTTTTTAAGAACTTTACGATTACATATTTTTATTTTTAATTGTATTTCTAGTCATTAATAACTATATATGTATTATTATATTATATATTATATCATTATATGCTAAATGTACTATTATATTGTCTGTATACAGTGTACACACACACACATATATATATATATACCATATATTATGTACTCGACTTCTATATTATATGTATTTGTGTTTAGGTGTACCTAAACGGTGTTCCATAGGATCAAATTACGTTTATATTTACCTATATCAACTTTTTCATAGATATATACGTACCTTATTACATTATATACAATAATTATATAGGTACACACGTGTAATTATCTTTATAAAGTATAACATTATCATTACGTTTTCTTTTTGAGTCTTTCGTATATATCCACTGTAAAAATACAATGACGATAAAAATAACAATAAAACAATTAATATAGTCATATATTTCAATATTTAATTTGCTGTGTATTGTAATTTATTGTTCCTTACCCGACGTAACGATGATGATAAAATATAATTTTATATCATAATTAGAAAATAGTACTAAATTGAAAACAAGGTATAGAGTGTTAGAAGTAAGTAAATACCCTATATCCAACTTTATTTATTAGAAGTAACCAAAAGTTTATGTTTTTTAAGGACCGTGGTATAGATTTCAGTGCAAATAATAATTATTATATTAAAATAAAAGAAGAAAAAAAATATATAATCACGGCAAAGGTAATATAATATAATATAATATAATATAATGCACTATGCGGCTATCTATGCAACAACCAGATTATTGTACGAAAACAATTTCATGAAATAAAAACGTTTAAGTGTCATGCAAGGAGATTATAATATGAAGCTGATGTAACCAAATTTTTATGGTTTGGACCGTGTTATAGATTTCGGTGTCTGGTTGTGCAGGGTATACGCGTGATATGCGTGCCTAGCACTTTTGGGGATTCCCATTTTACGCCCGCTGAACCGAAAAAGGTCGCTTTCCATCAGCTCTTAAATCATGGGTGGATAGGCCCATCGGGAAATCGGGATTTTACCGATAGGCCCCCATCAATATTATGCTCAGAGGCCACCCAAAAAAAAAAAAAAAATTAAAAATTAAAAAATTAATTTTTATAATACCGGCTGGCGGCTGCGTGCCTGCGTATTTGTAATTGTTGTAGACTCCATTAGCCATTATAGCTCTCTGTGTTATACGCGTTGATACCCGTATAAATACATACCTTTTGGCTATTAATATGTTGCATGTACTATGGTACATTGCTACTAACTACTAAAATTAAATAATGTATAAAATGTAAATATAAATAAATATATTATACATTCGCTTGCGAGCATTTTTTTTTTTTATTTAACTAGCTGATCCCGTGCACTATTTGTTACCCGGCAACCAATAATTATTATTATAATAGCTTCAAAACCCATGCAACCATTTTTAAACAAAATTTTCCATCGGAAATCTCAAAATCCCGGTTTGAGCACCACCCGAGGTTGGTCATCTCCCTTTTTAAATTAGCCTATCTTCTGCTCAGAGGTCTAATCTATTTATATATATATATATATATAAAAATAGCTGATCCCGTGCACTTCGTTGCACATTAAAAATGCGAACTCTATATGATTAATATGTTTTACCCATTATACCATTTCAACCGTTTACATACAAAAAATTCCATCGGAAATCTCAAAATAATATATAAATGGTTGCCATGGTAATATGGAAACACAGACATAGATAAATAGACAGACATACATTAATTTTTATATGCATAGATATACGAGGCCCCAATAAATATATCCTGGTAAAATAAAGTGCCTATCCGCCCATGGCTCAACCGTCATCGAAAACTAAAATTTCGGTGCAGGCTTGACAAACAAATTGTTTTCGGTTTCATATGCCCTGAAATAGGTATCTACTATAATAAAGTCGCGGTTCCTTGATATGGGTGTCACAGACTACAGCGGTTACCATGTGTGCAAAAATGATTCTCGGAGATGATATTGAAATGTGAAGATTAATATCAGTACCTATGGGTATCGCGGAGATGTTGTAGACACCGTTAATATCATCCCTACCTGTGAAGTTACCGAATGCGATGTCGCAAAACAATGTTTTATGTTTCGTCACATTGTAACTTCCATGTGCAATCAGATAGAGTAACACGAGATATCCCTATTTCTTCGCTGAGAGTGCAAAAAGTGAAGTCCGGAAAAATAGAAAAAAAAATACAAGTGTAATCAAACTATCCGACGACCCGAGTCGGGATCGAACCCTAAACCCCTAACCTAAACTGGGTTTTATCGACTCCGCCGTTTTAATATCAATTCATCCGGCTATCGATTCCTCCGGATTTTTGTTTATATTGATTCCGCCGACTATCGATTCCGCCAGTTATTTATTTAAGTTGATTCATCCGACTGTTTATTAAACAATAACCAAAGTATCATATTATACAGAATTGTTTTTAATTAACAGTATAGGTTAGGGTACACTTAGTCATCTGCATGCCAAGATCAACATACATTTTTAAGGTGCACTTTTTATTGACACATTGCCATTTATTAGCGTCTAAGTATTTAACACACCTACGCTTTGTTATAAAATTAAAATTTTTTATATAAGATTAATTGATTTTTCCGTTCACTATAAACAATTTCAAAATTAATTTTGACACGGTGTAACACAAGACGCGCACAAGACTACAACGGTCATTAAATGTCTATTATTTTAACACTGCAGAACATAGTTATCAATATTTAAGATCATGAATTATGATCGATAAGACTTGTACTTACTTTTATTGTATGTAGGTGTATATAGGTACCTACATGAAATAAAATATTTTTTTTTTCATAAACCTTTATAGATTATATTGATTAAGATATAAAAACTGTTGTCCGTTGCGATAATACGCGATTTCCACTGGAATAAATATAGTTGTGTACCTATAGTATTGTGTTATAGATACAGTTGAACAGTTTAAAGTTCAATTTATATGTTCATTGTTCGTGTATTATTCTACTTCAACTTATTTCGTTACAAGTTAAATACAAATTACAGTAAGTTATAGTGTGTACCTACTAATGAAATAAAATATATTTTAACATAAATGTAAACATTTCTTTTAAATGTTTTTATTACTGTATAAAGTAAAAAAGTTCGGGGTAATCGATAACCGGCGGAATCAATATGTAAAAAAGTTCGGCGGAGTTGATACTCGGCGCAATCGATAGATTTTTTACAGGTAAAAAGGTAATTTCGGTGCAATCGATATAAGCCCAAATACACTATATTATTTCTATCATCTGGTTAGTGTGTCCATGTAGGTAAGGAGTAGGTTGTTTAGGTTACCCACATGGACACACTAACCAGATGATAGAAATAATATAGTGTATTTAGACTCTAGGTATTAGGTAATAGCCGGGTGTTTGGTACGTGGTATAAGTATTATATTAAAATATGAATGTATTAATGTAAAAACAACAATACTTACTTTTTTACATCGTTACCTTTTTTAAATATAAAATTTGTAATATTTCATTTAATGTATCTAAAAATAACGTTTCACTATAACAAAGTTTTTACTATAATAGTATAGGTATATTTAATATGATTTATAGACTTACAGTTTATACTTTGTTCAATGAAGTAGGTATATATGTAGGTATAAACTTATACAATTTACCTGCCACCTACCTATTAAGAACTAATTATTACCAAGCTAAATGCAGTAGGTGAGTAATTAATCCAATCGATTTTATTTGTTAGTTTGTTATTTAGTTATAATAATTTGGTTATCACTTATCAAACTAAAATTACACAAGTTCAAAGAATCATACATAAATAAAATAAAACAAATATTAATTTCAATTTTTAACAAAATTAAGTTCTTTATTAATATTTGGGTATTATAAAAACTTTAAATTAGGTACAGAAATGATTAGTTATTAGCATTAAGAAAACAGATTATTTATTATTTAATATACCTTAACATCATAAGAATAGTAAGTTAGGTACCTATATCTTTTTTTATAGTTCATGAAGTAGAGCTATATCAATGGATTTGCTACCTGCTAGTATGTATAAACATTTATTTATTAAGCAGTCCAAGTCAATTAATTTAGAAGAATTATGATTATTATTGTTAATATAAAATGATTTAATTAAGCAAGATGAAATGAGATCTTGATACATAATACAATAATTTAATGGAGTTACAATAAGATGTATTTGCTCATTTAAATGTTTGATAATTTTATTGACTTCTATTTCATTATTTTTAAAATAAAATATTTGTCCTGAATACTTTTAGAACTTACTACAAAATTTTTAAGAAATACTTTTTTATATAAATTTTCATTAACACAGAGTCATCAGAATTAATTACATTTTTTAGAATTGGGTAGCTCAAAGGATTGCAATGTTTTTGAATGTTTACTTGTTCTATTATACTTTTGTAAGTATCTTGAAGGGGATACCTAGAATTTTTACAACTTTTTTTAATAAACTGCAAATAATTTTCATATTTAAATGCACTAAATGCATCCAAGGCCTCATGGATCAAAACAAAGTCAGGTAGGTACGTGAATTAGATTATGAACATTATAACACATATTCTTAACCGTATGAATAAGAATAGTCGTGTACAAATTTATTTAATAAAGTTTTATCTAGAGAATTATGAGTATGATATGTTTCAGAACTTATAAGAAGCCTGATAGCACAGTGTAAGAGCATAAAATGGTTATAAAAGGATTTTTTTAATCGACCTCTAAGAACAACTGGCCCAATATATAGAACAAAAGCCCTAAATTCTGTTTCCTTCCAGAATTCAACTTGCTCTAAAGACCTGGGCAGTCGAGTAAATTCCGAATGCATAAAAGGTTTTAAACTATTTAACTCTTCTGAAACTTCTTCGGGCTTTAACAATCTAACAGGTTTTTCCGTTTTGTCCAAAATGTTATCAATCTATTTGTTACCCCTAGACATATATTATGCATATATTCTATAACAACTGTTTTTGTAATATCAATTGGTAAATCTTCTAATGGACTAGAGTCTTAGTGATTAAATGTCGTATACCGTAGTGTATAGTGAAGACGAAACTGTAATAAACTAATAACCGAGCCCATAATAATATTGTCGTTACTATTAAACAGACCAAGCTAATAGCGTTCTTGTTTACTGTTTTTATTAAATTTTGTGATGTTTCGATGTCCCAAATGAGCTCACTAATAAGTTGTGTTTTACAGTTTTTATTTTTAGATTTTTTCGATGATTTATATCTCACAACGACGAAATGTCAAGATATCTCTGGCCCTCTGGGATATCGCATTCGACAATTGCATTATTGCTAGTTGATAGATCGATACGACTTCGCATACAATAACACCAATAGTAGTCCCATACTAATTTCTATTTGTTATTTAAAATTTAAATCGCATAGACATCACTTTGTGACATCTCAGAGAATATAATTATAAACACTTTTTTTATAATATCTATTTGAATTTACATAGTAGTAGTTATGCGATGTCACATTTGAGACTTAAAAATACAACCTCTGAGATATCGAAATCACCTTTATGCACACAGAGTAAGGACCGCTGGCCGCTGCTATACAAGAATAATCGCTAAGATGATAATTAATAATCATAGTTTTTGCACTGTTATAATAACTTATATAATCTGTATTGTGTAATGTGTATTGACTATATTGAATGATGTGTTGGTTGTTAAATAGGTATATATGTAATTGATAATAAGATTCAACGCTAATTTTAATCAAATTTAATTTACCATTTTTGCTACCTGTCCCAGATTTTCTTGATGATATTATGGCAACACTATATTTATCATACTGTATACCTAGTATCGATTAACACATTGGAAATGATCGCAGTCAAATAGGAAATAAACGGTATATGTTGACGGTACTTATAGGTTATATGTAGGTATAACTTATAAATAGGTATTATATACATTTATATATGGGATATAGGAACACATTAACGATCCAATAAGTCTCGAACGTGGCAATTACACGGGTATTTTTAATTTTAAACCGACGTCATTTCCGCAGATATAGACGACTTTAATATACAACAGGTAAGATATTTCCTATACAATATAATATATATCGTGTGTCCCAAAAATCAGGGGCCACTTTACTACTCATTACCATGTAAATATTTTTCAATTCTGTTTGCGGGACATTAAACTAGACTAATGGATCGTAAATTTCTTTGACTCACAATGTTTTTAACTCATGTATCTTGCGAATGCGCAATAAAACTTACATTTTTTTAAATGGCAACCCGTTATTTTAATATCATATTCGGGTTCATCGATTTTTTTCAAGCCATTTTGATGTATCAACTTATGTCCTAAACCCAAAATTGACTAAACTAGAGCTAAGTAGAATTTAAATAATTTAAAAATTCAATTTAATTAATTTTTTTTTCTAACTAAATTTTTTTGTAATTTTTTTCTTCTAAACACCATGAAACAAACAAACAAACAAACAATCAAAATTATTATTATTAAACTAATTACCTAACTATTTACTATTTATGAATTATTATCTTATTTTATTATTACGCATTATAAAATAACATACCTAGTTTAAACATGTATTTTCAAGAAACAACATTTCTATTTTATTTTTTTACCATTACTATACATTTTTATTTACAATTTAATTTACAGAAATTACAGACATAAACTACTCAATAAACTGTTCGAAAGTCCCTCCATCGTGTAAAGTGCATGCCTCAAATCAACGTAAACATTCACGATTAGTTGCTGCCAGTATTTGGTTTTCGTTTAGGAGGTAACATATGCGTGTGTAATTTTATTCTTTAAATCTTGGATGTTGATTGGAGGATCAGCATACACAACATTTTTCAAGTGTCCCCACAAAAAAAAAATCTAACGGTGTTAGATCTGGTGACCTTGGGGGCCACTCTACTGGTCCATGTGTTGCAATAAATTTTTCGCCAAATCTTACTCTCAAAAAATAGTAAATAGTTAATTAGTTTAATAATAATAATTTTGATTGTTTGTTTCACCGTGCTTAGAAGAAAAAAATAAGTAGGTACAGCTAGAAAAAAAAATTAATTAAATTGAATTTTTAAATTATTTAAATTCTACTTAGCTCTAGTTTAGTCAATTTTGGGTTTAGGACATAAGTTGATACATCAAAATGGCTTGAAAAAAATCGATGAACCCGAATATGATATTAAAATTACGGGTTGCCATTTAAAAAAATGTAAGTTTTATTGCGCATGCGCAAGATACATGAGTTAAAAACATTGTGAGTCAAAGAAATTTACGATCCATTAGTCTAGTTTAATGTCCCGCAAACAGAATTGAAAAATATTTACATGGTAATGAGTAGTAAAGTGGCCCCTGATTTTTGGGACACACGGTATATATATATATATATATATATTGTACCAAGTATAATATAAAACCATAATGGTGATACTATTCAATTACCCACATAATATTTGTATACTTATATTAAACAACTGTAAACAGTGTAAACCAATGCCAATAGGTAACAAATATTAATCACCAAATTATCCTATACATTTATATTTAGTGTGCGACAAGAAATAAATATAAACAGGTAATAAGTAAATCATTTAAGTAATCTGATAAAATGTGGAATATAACAAGAAACAAAATAATTAAAACATCAAGCTTTAAGACCATTTTTTTTCAAATTCTTAGAATTTTTTGTACTATCTAAGGAGTGTGCTGTGGAGACACTAACTTCTGTTTTTCAAACCAGAACACCATTAATCAACTATAAATTATATATTAGATAATTTTTCTAATATTTTTGAAGTATCAAATTTTAAATTCTTACAAATAGTTTTTGAGTTATTTAACTTTGTGTTAAAAAGATAAAAGGGCCACGGTGATGTGTTTATAAGATATGTGGGCTAGGTATGGCGTATGAAAATTGTAGTAATTAATATTAATCTATCGATATTAATAATTTGTAAAAATGGCCCTAGTATAATAAATATTAGATCCAATTTTACGTCTATTTTATATTTACGTAAAGCCATTTTTAAGGACTTATCCTCAATACAAACATTTTAATAACTAAGAAACTACACATTCGAATTTTGAATGTGGTACATTGAAATTTTCAAAAAGTTATCTACTAAATAATTTACAAAAAAAAAGGGCGGTGGGCTCTCATTTGAAAACAGAAGTTTGTATTAGTGCAGAACAATCCTTAAGTAGTACGAAAAAAATCAAAAATTTGAGAATATGGTCTTTGAGTAGGTATATTTAATAGTGCCAAAAATCAGAATGTTGAATAAATTCATTATTAAAAGAAAAAATGGATGTGAGAATGATTGGTGAATCACCCTGTGTAGGTACGGAGTATTAACAAGTTAATGATATTTTTTAACTCAGTTAAGTTAAGTATTTTTTTTTCAATTAAATTAAAGTTAAATTAACTTAACTTTAATTAAGTTAAGTTAATAGACATTTTTAATACATTAATTAAGTTAACAAATCCTATTAAACTAAAAAATTCATTAAAAAAGTATTAAAATATGGTATAATCACTTGTATAGTATTATTCCTATCAAAGTAACAACATATGGATATATATATTATTATGTACTTATGTATAAATTAAAACCTGTAAGGCTGTATCATTTTAGAAATCTATTCATATTTCACGCTGTGTTCATTTAAAATAAATATTGTGTGTAAATGTGTTATGTATTGCTTAACATATTTTATAATTAAAAAAAAAAAAATACTCAAAAATTTAAAACTTATAAAAAACGACTATGTTATTTCTACTTATAAGGGGTGAATATTATATATATTATATTTAACATTTGTATTTTACAACTATAGGTGATTCTATATATTTATTAAATTGTAATAACAGCGTAAACTGTATCAATTATGGTAAGTATATATTATGTATAATACACTATTTCTTTATTATATTTACCTCTGTACTAGGAGGGTAGGTATTTTTGAAATACAATTAGAATATAAAATATAATGTATAAATCGAAATGATCACAATACATGATGATCGTACACTATACAATATAATTGTATGCAAAATGCACATATAATGTAATCATATCTGCAATCGATATAACATTTATATATTTTTCGGAAAAACACCGAAATTCTTTTGCCACTAACAGTCGAATTCGATGTTGTTTTTAATTAAATTTGTTCGTAACTTTTATATGATATATGTGTCATAATAAAACAGTATTTCTAAGCTCATACGTTTTCACATCTACTGAGGCTCGCTTGAGACACACATGGTTTTTTATTAATTTAATTTTAAACTTTCATTCTTTCATACTGAGTTTTATTCATAATAGTAACATAATGATAAGCATCGATAATATTTATTATATTATAAATGGTCATCTAGATCCCCGTCCAACTAGATCCCCATGAACCAAATTAAACAACCAGGATAACCATGGGGAACTAGGTATACATAGTTAGCTGTGGGTTAGAATTAAAATATAATATTTTTAAAATTTTTTTTTTTTGAAGATGACTCAAATGATAAACAGTACTCAACGGTATCAATAACAAATAATACATACAGAATTTAAATAAATACAATAGTTAAGGGAAAAAATAAATAGGATCTAATAATCACAGGAAAACAAGTTACAGTAATATTATCTGATAAATTATAATACATTTTATGAACTATAAAAGTACGACACCTCTCTCCAAAAATAACCCAAGTACTAATATTTGGATATATTTTTGATAAATTATCAAGTCGAATGAGTTACAATTCCAGTTTAGACAGTAAGTTTTAATTTATTTGCTCCAGTGAGGTATAAATGAGGAATATAATTTTATTTTTTTTCTATAATTATTTACAATAGCATTAGGTAAATAGGTATTTTTAAAATAAAATTATAATATAAAATGTAATGTATAAATCGAAAGGGTTACAATTCATGATGATTGTGCAATAATAACTATAGAGTAGTCTGGGGTAAAAGTGCCCGTTTTCTATTCATTTAGTTTTTATAATGTGATAACAATTTTAATATGCTCTCAAGTGATAGTTGTTCAAAAGATAAACTTATAAAGAATGTCAATTTATAGATCAAACTTTTTAATCTTATACCTTTAAATGATTATTTACAAAAATTAAAAAAAATAAATATTGGGAATTTTACCCAAGCATGCATGGGGTAAGATTCGGTATACCTCAGGGTAAAAGTCCTTATGGGAAATTAATATATACTTGGTTGTATAGAATAACTCTTTATTTTTAATTAGTATTTAGTAGTTAAATATTTAATATTTGACAATAGTCATAAAAATCACCCAAATACATATTAAGGAACTTAGTTAGTATTATCGAAGAACCACCAACACCCAACACACGGAGTGCCATAGATTTCATCAGTACATCTACGTAGAAAAATTCAAGTAGAAACTGACCATCACCTATTAGACTGTGTTTCACATAAGAGTGAACCACTCGGCTGACCAACACACGTTTTTTCCACGCATTTAAACCACAATCCGGACATCTGTGCACTTGATGTATGATCGAATAAGAAGCACGAAACCTAAACTGGGTATCAGGTAGTACGTTATTTTCAATAATAATGGGTAGTAAACGTTTAAGAATTAACCTTTCAAGTATTTTAGCAAAGAATGGTAAGAACTAATTGAACGATAGGATGATAGTAGATCAGGAGGTTTATTTGGTTTATGACTAATATTATAGTTGAAAATTCCCAAAGAAGTGGAAAATACGAAAGTCTAAGAATTGCATTATACCTATATGTGTGAGATATGGACGAAGGCTCTTTCTGGGAGACTTCTGGCTACTTCAGCAGTTATAAGATCGAAGCAAGGATAATTTATTCAGAGAGCTTTTTTGAATGGTATATTTAATATCGTTTGGTGTGAATGGTTCGACTGGGAAAGAGACGGGAAGTGAAGAATTTAGAAACCCTTCAACCATATTCAAATAAAAATCGTCACTTATATCAGAGTGTGGCTGAAATGTATCAGATAGATGTAACTTAAAAATATCAGCCTTTTCAGAGTCAGAGCACTCTACTGCACTCAACTGCCATCAGATTTTTTAATTGGGAGATTTGGTGCTTTATAACGTAGTATTTGTTTTGTTGCTCTCCAGAGACTACCTCCCTTTGGAGAAAGATTGGATAGATGGTTTTGCAAGGTTTTGGATTTAAATTTGACGAGAATTTTTTCAGGGAATTTGATAAATGGTTATAGTTTTGACGGTGGGAAGGAAGACGAGTACTCTGAAAAAGGGCTCTGGCTCTACGCTTTTCAGAAATTTTTGTACTTATGTACAGAGGAAGCGAGTCAAGGATGGGAGCCGCTAGATTTGTGTTTGAAGCCGACCAGGCAGCTCTTTGAATAATATTAGTTAGATTATTTACCTATAAATCTATGTCATCGGGTGTTTTTAGTTTAATGTTTAATTGCATTTCTGCATTTACAAGGTCATGAAATTTATGGTGATTTGTAAATTTATTAAAAATTTGTGGTGTTTCTTAGTTGGAGTTGTGTTAAGGGTTAGAAGTACGGAGGAGTGATCTGAATTAAAATCAAGAATATTTTTAGTGGTGCAATATAAATTATTTGGGATTTTGGACACAAAGATATCTAAGATATCTGGATTTTTTGAGGAGGAGGATGGCCAATACGTTGGTCCTGGTGGAGCTAATACTTTAAATCCTTTAGTATTTATAAAATTATATAAGGTAAGATCACCCGGATTATTCACACGGCAACCCCATGACTGATGTTTGGCATTGAAGTTGCCGACTATAATAAAGTTATTTTTAATTGTGTTAAAGTACTCCGGGAATTGTGTGTTAGTGACATTGTGTTTTGGAGGAGAGTATATTGCTGCAACAGTGAGTGAAGTATTATTTACATTAATACTGATAGCACAGGATTGAAGAAAATCTTGACAAAAGTTTGGTAAAGGATGAAAAGCAATTGTGGATTTAACAAATTTAGCAACTCCCCCATGCTCGGTGTTATCTGGGTGGTATAACCTGGGATACGAATATAAGAATATTTAGTGAAGTGCGTTTCTGTTATGAGCGCGATATCAATGCGCTTATTATTTAGAACATGGCTAAATATATAGGTATGATCTCATTGAGACGCATTTTCGTTAGGAGCTACGCATGTACTATTATTCCATGATATAGCATGGAAAAAAATCTCAGCTGGCAGTGATTTTTATCATGGCTAAATATATTTAGCCATGTGTAAACTGATAAATCGAAGTGATAAAAATCACTGCCAGTGGCGGCCATGACACCTGCGTATCACAAAGTTGCGATCATACCTATATATTTAGCCATGATTTAGAACAGTTTCTAGTTCAAGGGCGTGGTTTTTAAGTCCATTTGCATTGAATTGTAGGATTAATAGGGAGTTCTCAGTGACAGAATTGTTATTGTTAGAATTAGACATTTTTTTATCTACTAAGCTGGAGATTAATTTTGTGAGAAGAGAAAACATAGGGTGTATGATATATATATATATGTATTTATAGATTTAAATTCATCAAGAAATGATGTCAACGTTTTATTTATGTCAGCAGCTTGAGATTCTGGAGCAGTTGGTGAGTATTGTTGGTGGGCGTATTGTGCGTAGCCTGAGTATATGGTTTTGTTAGATTTGGTGGTTGACTAGGTAAAGTATGATCAGGAAGACGGCTACCTTGTACATTTGTAGGTTTGGATCTAAGGTTATCGTGTATAAAATTACTTGTTAGGCTGCGTCTTTTCGGTTTCAAATAATGTATATCATAGTAGTCCAATTTTAAGTCTGCTAATAAATTCCTTAACGATTCATTAGTGTCCAAAATACCTAAAGTGGAATTAATTAAATTTATATAAAATAACCGATTTACTTTTACCAAAATTCAATTGAACATGTTATATTTATATGTTGTATATATTATTAGATTGTTATACTCTATGTGTGAATAAATAAATAAACTTAATAACATTTTTGAAAAGGTAACATAGATTTATGCCCATAAACTCTCATATTTATTATAAATTCGTCCATTTTTTTTAAGAGCTTATTTTGATTCTTCAGGTCCATACTATAACTTTTCACACATTTATCTACTGGAAATGTTGTGTTTAATAAGTCAAACCAATCGTTTATTAATTGAATAACAAATTATTTATGAGCCAATTTAAAATAACTTTTATTTAATTTTAATAAATTTTCCAATACGCCTTTATGTATAAATATCCCATTCACCAAAAATCCACTAAAATAAAAATAAATTTTTAATAATTGAAGAGTGAGCAGACATCAATTATTATAAAGTATATTTTTGTTTTTACCTATTAACAAAATGGTTGCGGATTAATTTAAGTAAGTGTGGAACATCCGCAATAAATGTGTAGGTACTCGCTTTGTTTCACTTTCTGGGTGTATAAAGTAAGGTTTCTCAATAGAACTATCCAATTCATTCCACAGTTTTCTGTTTGTTGGACCCATGTCATTTACTACACCCCTCACATCAAAACCGATTTCATTTAACTGCCGTATTATATTTAACAGTATTTCTTTAATCATTTGTGTATCAAACTGGTAAGTATATTGGTTGCCGCCAAGATGAAATTAGACCTAGTATTATAAGTTACCACAGATTTTATTATTTTTTAATTTATTTTATTGAAAAATCAAGTCGTAATATAAGGGTTATACCTCTTGCTACTAAAGTCTGTACCTACACATTTATGTGGTCCAATGAACTGTTCATATTTTTTGTCATAACAAATCTTTTGGGACAATTATGTCTCATCAAAGGCCAATATTGTTATTTATCTCTAGCTGACATTAAGGTACCTATTGCAAAAATTATAAATAAATATGTACCTAAATTAATTTATATTCGATTGTCTATAATATATTTACTTTTATGCTTCATAATATCCCAGCATTTTTTGAATTAATGGCTTAAAATAGTCACTACTATGAAAATGTCGAGAACATATTATTTCTGAATAGTTATAATTAGGTACTCAAATATAATATAAATAATAAAGTATAATTAAATATAAATGACTCACCAGTAGATACATTTATACTGTCAACTCGTCCACATGATTCAACCCACTGCGTCTGTAAACTTACCTCTTTGGGAAATCTATGTAACATGATCCTTTTATCAGGGCACTTAGATCCCTTACAAGTTACTACTGCACATTTAGGCATATTACGAAGTTGATGAATTTGTAAGTCCAATCAATAAAACAAAACAACTTAATAATGGTAATAATCAAGATATATTTTATCAGAAAACAGCTGAGTACAAGTTACTAGAATAACATTTTTTTTAAACAAAAATGAAATAAAATACAATGTTTATCGTAAAATAATACTGATGAATTATATTATATTATACAGAGTGATTCTTATTATTTCACAAATAATTGCAGATTATATTTCTGATGACATCGATACATAAAAACATAATTTTGAACAAGTAGTTTATTAATTGTACTTAGTAGTAGTTGTAATAAATTATTACTTTATAGAGTTTTACTTTTACACTTTGTGAAATTTGATTGTTATGAGATAAAAAATTCACTCTGTATACACATATACAATATGCATATATATCATATTTTAGACACTATCATTATTTTTATTATAGACAAACATTGGACAATTTATTCCTAGATCCAAAAATAGTCTTATTTTAATAAATTATAATATGCCGCCTTTTTTTGATTTTAAAATATATAATTTGAACTGGACCAAGTGACGTCAATATTTCATGGAATAGTTGATAAAATATTGTTTATTCCATTAGCACTCAGTAGTATCTCATTTTCGTTAAAGTTGCTGTCTTACCATGTTAATTATAGATGTAATAGATATCATAGATGTAATGTAAATATACATTTAAAAACAGGGTCATCAAATATAAACCTTTTTTTTATAACTACTACTAGCTCAATATAGAACGCTTGGCAAGATTTAAAAAATTTAATTATTTCGTTGGAATCAACAGAATTGTTACTTTTTAAATTTAAGATACTGGCTGTAGCATTTACGCCAATATAAATATCAGTTATGGGAATATAATATTGAATGTCCTTTGGTGAAACCGTCAAGATTGAATCTAATGCAATCAATATTCATATAATTCATTACAATTGTTTTTAATAATTTTTCCGTTTCTGGTTTCAACAGATGTAGTAGTGGGCCTGCACTTTGAAATAAAGTATTAAAATTTGTCAACAGACTAAGTGTATATGACATGAATTCAAGATAGATGACGGTAAAAGAATTTTCCATAGTTAAATGTATTTGTTCAATTGTTTTAGAAGGGTCCTCAAAACTCACAAGTCTAAAGTACTCTTATAGAGCAGGGAATTGTTGAAGACCCTATCTACGCAGGCTTTCAGTGACAACCAACGAGTTGTGGCTGACGATGGAATTTTATGAATTTCAACATGAAAAAATTCTTGAAATTCTTTATTAGCAGTTTAAGGGTTGTAAAAACCGGATGAATTGACCCAGCCATAGCGTTTGTTGTATCAGATAAAAACCCAACAAACATATCTTTTGGAATTCCTTTATCGTCAAGGCATTTGAGCAAAAATTCAGTCAGATGATCTGCAGTACCAATTACTAAAAAAAAAATTGTTAAAATTATGTAAGACTTGGAAGTTAATTCATAATTTATAAATTACATGAAATATATATAATTACCTAAAGATGTTTCTGCCATGTCTAAGAATCGAGTTTTAACCATCAACGTTTGGGTATCAAAATAAACTATAATAATTGCGCATTGTTTAATTTCTGCTAGGTCAGTTGTTTCATCCATAATTAAGGAGTAAAATGTACTAGGCATCAAATAGTATACATATAATACCAGTGGCGTGGCGAGCATCTTTCAAACCCTAAGCAAATTAATATTGTAATGACCCCCCCCACTTCCACCCCCCCCCCCCCCCCCACCACACACACACACACACACCACAAACTATATATAATTTTCTATATGCTAATTTTGAATTTTTGTTATAGGAAGTCATCAAACATTTATTATAAATAATACTTTAATAATTAATTATACATAAAATAGTAATAGTATAATTAAAAAGGTGGGCAAGTGGGTGTCGCTCTGCTGTACAGTAGGGTACAAGTGGGTCACTGGATAATGGATGATATTAAATTTGAATTCAACGATATAATATCATTGTATAAGAAAAACGATTCTGAGCGGAGAAGGTATGTCAGTCTAGGTATAAGACATATTATATGTATACATATCTATGGTACTAAACCAAAATTTGACCTATAATAGGTACCTATAATAAATTCCAAATTAATCATATCACAATATAAATTAGGTACTTATAACACGTTATACATCAACAAAAACCGTGTTACTATCATAGATATATAAAAGTATACTTTAGAAGTTTCAATTACCCACGAATATTAAAAAAATAAATAAATAAATATTATTATTCAATCACAACAAAATAACTAAAATAGTTATTCTAGGTTTTTTAATATGTAATTTCGTCCAAATTTTAATTTAAAATGTGTGTAAAAAATAACTGTGTTCATATATTTTTTTGATTTTTTGGTTACAGTATGAACTATTTATGAGAACCTTTGTTTTAAATTTGCAATCCTTAGCTATAAAAACTGAACATTTTATAATTTATTAATTACAATGATTGATAATATTCGAGATTTTGATAAATTTTGTCAAAATTCGATCTTTAAATGCTTATAAAAAAAACTGTGCCTATGTATTTTTAATATTTTTCAACTGATATTGTAACAATATATCAGGAGCCTTGTATTAAATTTTTACACATTTTGGCTCAACAGAGAAAACTTAATTGATATTTATAGAAAAAAAAACTAGAAAAATTGAAAGCGGTAAATGTCCATAAATAGCTCAAAAAGAGTCAAAATATTTTCAAAATTGTATGGTGTATAGGAAATGCTAATTTAAACATTGAGTGAAATTTTCACGTACCTACAGTTATTCGTTTTTGAATTACAACAAAATAAGGAAATCGCTAAATGAGAAATCGAGTGAATATCCAATGTTGTAAAAATTTGAATTTCAAACGCTCATAAAAATTTAATTTGACTTTCTTATAGACATTTTTTTTTTGATAAAGGTAGATAATCTTATAAGGAATCTTGTTTTACATTTTCAAATCTTAGATTTAAAAAGAAAAATTTTTACGAATTCTTAACTCAAAATAATTTGCTAATTTTTGTGATTTTTCCATATTTTGTCAATTTTTGAACTTTAAATGCTTATTAAAAGAGACAGTAACTAAGGATTTTTAATATTTTTCATCTGCCTTTGATATAATATACTAGGATCCTTCTTTTACATTTTCAAGCTTTTTTAACCAACAAATACAATTTTATTGATATTTCTAGAAAAAAAACTAAAAATAAATGGAAAATGAAAATGTCCCATAACAGTTCAAAATAAATCAAAATATTTTGAAAATGTTATCGTGTATATAAAATGCAAATATAAACAACCAGTGAAAATTTCATGTATATACGTTCATTTCTTTTAGAGTTACACCAAAAACCAAAATCTATTTTTTGGAAAAACGATTTTGCTTAATAATTCCCGTTTTTCCTTAATTTTTATGTTGTATTTCCCGGCGCTTGTGAAAACTACTGGGAAATTTTTACTTTTGACCCCCCAAAGTACCAACTAGATTCACTTTCCTATCAGAAAAGCTACTGTTGAAGAAAACCCAATCTCTTTTACCGTCCCAAAACGTGATGACAGACACAAAAAAAAAAAATTTAAAAAAAACACACATCATTGTAAAATCAATACATTCATCGTTTCACTCAGAACCTAAAATACCTATCAATTAAATCTAATGACTTTTGAAGCAATCTTTTATGCAGTAAACATAAGCCTTGCTTATATGTAACTATGTAAGTGTATTATCAGAAAATAGATTACATAATGCATTAATTATAATTAAAATGCAATACATAAAAAATAATATAGGTATATTGTTATATACTATTATCATTTTTTATTTACAGTGTCACACTATCACATAAATATAAAATTATATATTTATTTAAATAAAAGAGCTTTTTCTAGCAGTTGAGAAGATTTACCCATTCTATCTAATGCTTCTTCTAAATAAGATGAAATATCTTTTTCCCAAGATAGAAGCATTAGTGATTCCAATCTATTTTGGGCTTTGGCCGATGGTTTTTATTCTTAATATATTCTTTATTATCTTTACCTGGGTCAAGGAGTACCCACCCCACTGAAAAATTTCTAGGGCTAAGCAATTGCATTAGGTAAACGTCGTTCACCACGCCACTGTATAATACAGGAATATATCAAATAAATAGTACGTGAATTGTTCACTTGAACGCTAGTTTCGAAGGGTGTGTAATTCAACGAACGCATGCACTTTCCATCGTTGTCTGCGTTTTAAACCGCCCGTGGCGCTAGTGTCGTCGAGCTTCAACAATGGAACGTTCTATTTCGTCCGTTTGCCATTACCATACTCCGTTTGTCGGTTGACGGGTCGGCGTGACGGCGTCATTACTCATTTTACAATCTTGTCGTTTGATACTAGTCAGTAGTCATGTGAACTAGTCTTTTTTTCGAAAAGCAGATAAGTTAACTATTATTCTAAGATTTCATCATTCCTGTGTGAAAGTTTTCTTTAATAAAATATAGGTAGGTAAGTGTTTAAATGTCTGTACGACAATAATATTATAGGTATATGTTGGGTCCAAAATTGACTGGTTTTATAATTGACAATGGTTGACATACCTATAGTGTACAATCTAGGTACAAACTTGCGAGCTGCTGTGTGCTAATCTTAATGTTATGGATACTCGGGCACAGCTTTGCCCGTCACTCGTGGTAATTCAATTGATGAATAAATATTAATGGTTGGGGGTGAGTGTAGTGCATAATTAAAAATATTCTCTTAATTATCAAATGTAAATACAAGTATTATAACAATATATTATATTATACATTGATGTTAGTGTCAGCCGTGTACAATTAGTTGAGGCATTTGCAATACGTACATCACATTTATATAATGTAAACATTATTGGTAACATGTAATATTAGTTGCTTGATGCACGTGGATTACCACACCGTTTAGTGCATCTAGAATCGACAATTAATGAGTAATTACATGATATACACATATGTACTGGATTTAATAATACTTACGTCAGCTGACAATGACTGTCATGACTTGATGAAAAATATAAAAACTTACAATAATGTAATATTTTGACACAAATCATGGACAAAAATGTTGTGCAACTAGTCACTTCACACATTATTCCACAATTGTTATTAGTAAATAAAGTATAGGACTTGACACATTATTGAATTAACAAAAAAGTATTAGTTGTACTTCCCACAATAGACGAATCAAAATTATCAGTAAAAATTCAAAATTCTTTTTCAGTGGAATAAAATATATGGTCGCAGTTAATGTATTTTGATGAATTTAATATTTTTTTACTGTCCTCTGGGATACTGCCATTTATTTGCTTATGGAATCGGTTTGTATAATCAAGAATAGTAAATAGTTAAATTAGTCAGGACACTGAATAATTACAACTAGCTGATTGAAATGTTATGATTAATATGTATTACACAAAAACACTTACTTGTCATTGATACGGTACATATTTTGCATGACCATAAAGGACATGAAGACTCCCGGGTTTGGTGCCTTTGCAGGCTACAACCGCGGACCTCACATTAGCGCTGTGCGCTAGTCGAGAGCCGCAGAGGTTCACGGCCGGCATACGGTGGAGTTACCCACCGGCCGCCGGCCTCGCGTCGTCTATGGACCACGAGCACCGGGCGCACACCCGTACCCACCGAAGTCTGGAGAGGGTGCGCCTGTACTGTTGGCTAAGGCGTGCACGTGCCCTTCACCACCCTGGTCGGGTCGCAAGCTATCCTCATTGCTTCCCGTTTTTGGTCACGGGCAACCTCCGGTGCATATAGCCCCACCGGTAGGCTGGGTGAGCGCTAAGGAGTTTCTCACTCGGCAACCTTAAATAAATATCACCAATCATGTACAAATATTGGAGTTCATTGTCAAGATATTGTTATGGCAGTTTGTTTGTTCAGGTGGTATTAAAAAATAATTGAATAGGTAGTGTAAATATTGAGAGAAGTTTAATATTGACTGGCTTTTGAAAAGATTCTTTTATTTGTATTGACAATTTTTTTTCCTTTTTTTTTTATCGGAATTTGTTTGTAGTTTTTTGCAATTGTATGTAGATTATGGATGTCTCTGAAACAATAGTAAGGAAATTCTACGCCGCACCAGATGGCGAAACGGAATGTTCCCCAAACCGCTCGAGAAAATCCAATGAAAGCGAAGTTAGCTAATCATAATCGATCCATATTAAATAGCATAGCTCATTATAATCACATGGTTTTTCTTATTTTAACATCATCTCATTGGCTCAGACTGCTAATTACAATTTAAATTAATATTTATCCTCAACATAATGGCTGAACGCTACACAAATGTTGATAAAGGATTGTATATCCAATAAATAAGTTGATAACGAAACGATAAGTTACACCTAAACCATCAACCACTGGATTTTCGACATCTGATTCGAACGTTTCATTTATATCCGATGGTTTTATTTTGAAAATAGCTATAAACGGTTCCAATTCATGTAGTTGTGAAGGTTTATGAGTACATGCACCAGGGGCAGGAACCGTATCAATTTTTATCGGTTCGGTTAACGGTTACGGTTTCGGTTTTGGTTTATGTAACGGTTAGCGGTATTAGAAATTTCGGTTCATGAAAAGGTTACCGGTTTTAGAAATTTCGGTTTCGGTTTCGGTTTAGTAAACCGGTTTTTCGAAAAAAAATTTTTAATTATTAATTTGTAATCTCATTAAGTTTGGGATTCTGTTATCTGTGATGGCAGCAGTTCAGGCCCATGATAAGAAATTATAGCTGATAATCGTGATCGAAATCAAGACTCACCAGTCACCTCTAATATCATACTACTTGTTCTATAATAATACTAGTGATACAAGATATAACGAGTGATAAATTTGTAACGACTAACGAGTATACTTACGCATGTGCAGATAACTCATTTCAACAGAGACTTGTCGCTAATTAGTAATTTGTACTATTTAATTTGTATTAATTTGTACTATTTAATTGCGAGATAGCCTACCACTAGATGACGTGTTTTGACCTACTGTCGCTCTCACTTATGACCACGCGGTTAAAACGATAACTATATAAAGGCTTTCCATACTCATTACTATCAGTGCGTAGTATTCCCTGTCCCTCTTGGTTTCGGGTCATGTCTATACACTGGATAGTGTTTTAGTCTATACTAAGTACTCTCTACATCAATCACAACGGAATTCATATCCACGTTCAATGAACAGGGAAGAAGTGATACGCCTTATTTTTTTTTACTCAATTTTATTGAATAAATCACCAAATTGTAAATGTTTTTACTTAACATCTTAACATAGTATATGCCATAGTATAATATAATATAATATAATGTCCTCAAAAAACATCCATTCAGAAAAATTATTTAAGAAGAAATTCAAATCTTTCCATATATAGTCTATGTCTCTATGGAGTCAAGGCTCAAGAGTCAGGAGTATCCTAATATCTAATATCAAAATATGCATACTTATATAATATATTTTTAAAATATTCAGTGATTTACCAGTGCTTAGTGAATTTTACACTTACACTTAAGGGGATTGGAAGCGGCGATTTTCTGTCTTTGTCTAACACATTTCCAACGTACCGATTAATCTAGTGAAGCGATAAGAATTCTGAAAACAGATTTGAATTTGCCGTCAAGTCTACTTGAGATCGACTTTCTCACATTTTTGATATTATCCTCCAAAAATCCTAAAAAACGATATATTCACTAGAGTAATTAAAAAATTGACATATTTCAATTTTTGGAGAAGGTTAAATCAAAAAAGCAAAGATGTGGGAAAGTCGATCTCAAGAAGACTTGACGACAAATTCAAATCTGTTTTCAGAATTCTTCTCGCTACACTAGATTAATCGGTACGTTGGAAATAGAACACGTCTATAATCCTATGTTGCACGTGTGTTAGACAAAGACAGAAAATCGCCACTTCCAATCCTCTTAAGTAAAAAGAAATATTAAATAGCCATAGTTATCACTTTATGATGTACCTTTATAGTTGTATGACCTTTATTAAACTAATTACCACCGAACACAAGAGAAGGATAATGAACAAATACCAAAGAAATAAGTAAGACTATAATTTTAATTTTATAAATTAAATTATATTAAAGTAACCTTTTAATTACACTTTGCTGTTGAGTTTATAGTTGCTTATACTATAATTTAGTGTTGCCTCGTATCACCATGATATGTTCAACCAAAGCTTTCGACATGGTTGAACGGAGGTCAGACAGAATGAACTTCAACCCCGAACACACCTTTCTACAGACACCTGTAATACAAAAGTAGTTACTATCTACAGTACATTTGATGAGGTGGAAAGAATAATCAATATAAATTATAAAAATAGCATGAGCAGGAAAAATTTGGAGACAAATCTTTTCTATATTTTATATTATATTAATAAAATTAATCAATATTAATATTATACCTGAGTAGCAGGAATAGCCATTAAAACTTTTGAAAGCTCTTATAGCTCTGGCATAACATGTTTCTTGGTGGTCCAGTACTCCATAATATCCAATTTGTATGATTGGTACGGTAACCCGGTCATATTGGTATAACAATGTTTCAATGGATGGAGAAGAAGGAATACTTGTAGTTGCAGTCGGTGTAGACGAGTTACTCCTCAAAAACGATTCAAATCTATCTGTTACATCCATATCATTATCGGACAGATTTGGATTGTTTATTGTCTCAGTTTCAACATTAGCTGGTATAACATGGTTGTTCAAATGGCCTAATAATTTCCAGGTTTTTGCCAAATGCAGTTTGGCCTGCTGTTTGGCCTCCACTGTCAAAATACCTTGGTAGCTTGGATCCAGATACATAGCTTCAATAGTAAAAATACAATTTGAGTTAGGTATGTATCTAATTATCATTCAAATTTAAATCGGTATATTATACTAATATATTATACATACCACAGTATATTAAAATATTGTCAAACAGCTTACTGTGTCTCTTATTCAACTTATTTAACACACTCATAGCTATATCTGATGTGACTATAACCAGTGACTCCATGAGCTTACACCAAACTGAGTAAAACGTCCTCAGATTTACTGATCGTCCCTGTAATTCCATTGTAGCTATCTTGACAGGTTTTAATGCTTTGACTTAGAAAATTAATTAATTTGTACAATAACACTATAATAGAATATATATAAATACAATTAACTATTT
Source organism: Macrosiphum euphorbiae (assembly GCA_949089665.1). Taxonomy (NCBI): domain Eukaryota; kingdom Metazoa; phylum Arthropoda; class Insecta; order Hemiptera; family Aphididae; genus Macrosiphum; species Macrosiphum euphorbiae. The sequence goes on from CARXXK010000002.1 coordinate 23,659,232, forward strand.
AACTCAAAATGCCCGAGACTGCAATCCAGTCACATTCATCCAACTCTAGTTCGGGATATTTATCTTCCCTGTTTTTACAAAAAGTTTTATGCTCCAAGAATCGTTCTAGCATGTCATAAGAGGTATTCCAACTTGGCTCAATATCGATTTTTGGCATTTTTAGGCCATTTTTCTTTAGTTTTACCATAAAGGTTCTAGTTCTTAAGTTTTTAACAATCTGTTTATTTTAAATATTTTATATTAATTAAAAACAAAATTAAATTAGCATAAATATTTAATTTTTAACTTACACTTTTAACTTTTTCAGTATTTCTTGTACTGACTCTAATTTCAATGCATCGATAACACAGCACTGAACTGTGTGTGCACTACAGCGAATGCACTTGGTTAGTGGCTCAGGGTCGGATGCCAAAGTTTCCAACATAACATCTTCCAAAATAGAAGTTTCCATTTCCTGTGAGCTATCTGGTTCACCTATTATTTAAATATTATACTTAAGTTATATTAAAGAAAAGTGAATTAAAAATACAAAACCATGTAATTACCGTCTGTAACATCATTGGCATCAACATTATCATTATCTCTATCAGATTTACCATCATCAGATTCGCTGTATGTAAAATCAGTAGCATCAGGTTCTCTCAAAATTCTTGTTAGTTTAATCAAATTATTTGCGTTGTCACATGTAATTGAAAAAATTTGATTTTTGGATATATTAAATTTTTTTAAAACTTCACAGACCTAAAAATAATAGTTTTATAATGAAATAATTAGCAAATATGTAATTGCAGTTAATAATAATTAAATACCGCATGTTTTACATTTTCCGAAGTATGCTTAACGTCAATTTGTGTCATCGCCAAAGTCTTCAGAACCACCTCATCATTATTGTAAAGTAAAAATCCCAGCAAGCTATCCAGCAGTGTGACCGAAACCTATAAACAAAAAATGTCCCGATAAATTTCGAGATTGTGTGTTACACGGTGGGTGTATGTAGAAATAGCCACTTAAACTGAATAAATCTCCCTCTAAAAAAGACGCTACGATCATACAAATTTATACTATTGATGTAATTAACGGCGTAAAGCTCTGCTATTAAGTTATACGTAATAACTAATAAGAAGAATTAAAAAATGTTATTTTAGTCGATTTTGACGAACGTCTGGATAGTCAAAGTGCATTTGACAACCATTGACGTCCCATAATCCGTTTGGTGAACATCATTTCATTATTTTTCATATTTCCCTGTTTAAAAGTTCCATTATATTTTCAATTTGGGTCGTAAAATTACTAATAAAAACAAAATTACATATAGGTATGTAATTATTATCCTCTGCAACTTTTGTCTGCACGGCTTTGTTGACTCTACGCCCAAAAGATTTCTTTTGTATCTAAAAAAAAAAATCAAATTATCATAATATTTGATAGATTATTTTCTTTATTCCCAGAGGTATAATGCATAGAAAAAAACTAATTTGGTAAAAATAAAAAAAATCATGCAATTAAAGGTAAAGATATCTTTATATTTCTTTATTTATCTAAGATAAATGAAAAAATAAAAAAATTACAACAATTATGCTTGCAGCATATATTAAGTCACTAAAGTCTATGTCTTGTAGGAAATAGATTGTCGATATTTTTTAAAGTTTTTGTAGTACAGTTGCAAATTAATTTACTTAATTTCTCAAAATGAACTTGTACTTTAAAAGTTCAATGAGTTAATAACATTTTTCTAAAAAACATAGATAAGAAGTTATTGAATATTAATTAGTTTCAAAATTGAAATCGGACTTCTAGAAGTCTGTTTATTTTTCTTTCGGTTAACGGTCTAAATGCATGCATTCGTCTGACGCAAATTTAACATTTTTTACCAATCACAAAAAAAAATTGATTAAGTGCACAACGCCACTAAAGAAGTTTTCATTTAAAAAAAAAAAATAAATAAAACTTCTACAAAAATGATTTGCTACCTTCTGCAATACATTTGTTAGTATTTGCTAACTATTTGCTAACTTTTGGTTCTGGTTTGGATCGTTCCATATAAAGTGAGTGGATAATGATCACTGAAGTTAATAGTTGCTAATAATTTATAATAAAGTTAGTAAATACAAGTAACACAATTATTTATAAAAAAACTATTGACGAAAATGTTGAAAAATGATAAATAAAATTAATTAATTCAAATCATTAATAAAAATAGTAAAATAACTTATAAAATTGATTGTAAAAACTGTAAAAAACATTTTAAATTTTAAAATTGTAAATAGCTTGTATATAACCTGTTCATTTTCAATGAGTTTGAGATTGGTATTTAGATTGGTGGTATTTTGAAGTCAATCAGACGAAATGGGGGGCTGGCTACAAAATTGAAAATACAATTTAGAGCACTACACTGCTCCAAAATTCTTTTCACACACAAACGCAGAGATAACCACAGTGTTTGTGAAAGTTGCAGAAGTTTATGTGGCTTTAATTTTACAAACACTTGAAATTCTTTGAATTAAGTCTGACGTTTGAAACTATACTTAAAATAAGTATAAAAGTCCCTGACTAAATTTTCTACTGAATCAGGCAATTTATTTGAGGCGTATGATGCACATAGTGCTAAAGAGACATATGCACTTCATAACAAATAAATTTGGAATATCGTTCGTAGACGTGTTTTCACTGATTGGTGAAAACTAAACATTGTATTAGCCCCATCAGAGGCAAATCCAACCATATTTATCTTGTATGCTATGGTATGTTTTTCAAAGACATTTGTGATTTCATCATAAATTCCTTGTGCCGTTCCATTAGCAATTTTAGTTAAACTAAAAAATTCGTTACGAACAATACATTTATTTAAATCCATCAATCTGACTATAATGGCCAAGGTCTTAATAGAAGATTTATCAGTAGATTCTATTGAAATCTAAAATGACTGATTATTCATATTTTTTATTAATTATTCCTGTCCATAGAAACCCACAGCGTTATTAATCAGTGCCGTGGCTTTAATGCGGTTACATTTAATATTTTTTATGATATCGGGTTATGAACAGTCTGAACATACTGTTTTGATAAGACTTAGATACTAGATAATCAGATGTCCTATGCGCAATATTGTGCTCTATTATAAACATAGCAATTCTGAGCACAGCACTTTTGTTTTTTTTTCCCATGCTACTTTGTTGTAGGACTCTTGGCATCTTGTTTCCGGAATCAAATTAGTATGGGATTTTGAATTTTTTGAATGTTTCGTGGTCTTAATGTATTTCCTTAGTGCAGATTTACCTGCCAAATAGTCATCCCCTCAAACCATACAGTGGAAATGGTTTTTGAAATGGCTTCTGATGCATTTGAATTCCGGCATCTCTTCTCAAGCACTTCTGTATTTTTGAATATATTGTTTTTTTTTTGGCCAGTCTCTTGATGTATTTTCATCACTCGATGACATATTAAGAATTCGTGATACAACTGACTACTAACGTCTAACACTACTAACACTAGTCACTACCAACACAGTTAGTTAACACTTTACACTACTAAGTACTAACGTAGTAAAGTACTAACTAGTAACTACTAATAACATAAATGTTGACAGTTCGGTCCCGTGATAAGAAATTAAAGCTGATAATATTATGACGACGCAGATACGCAGCACAAATTAAGGTATATCTTAATAATTCGTGATACTCGGGTTAACCACGATTTAGCATTAACCATAATAACCACAGCTGATATAGATAATATTTATATTATTTATACTTCGTATTTATTATCAATGTCAATAATTATTTAAAATTTTAAAATAATGAAATTGACATATATATTGAGTATAAATTCAAAATTCTCCAGATTATCCCCAGATTTCCTCAAAAGTACATAAATCTTCACTGTATTCTCCAATAGCACCAAAAATCCCCAGAAAAAAGAAAAATCCTCAATTTCTATGGTTCTTGCATTTTGTTATGAAAGAGTGGTCAAGGTTATTTATAGATACACAATTCTGAGATTTTCGGGTGCATTACGGGTGTTTACGATGAAACTAAGGTCATCCACAATTTTTTTTTTAAATGTAGCATAGATCATTACTATGTTGTCTAAGGAATAATACAATATTAAATCGGTGTGAGTGATTTTCGAGGATGGTTCCTATGCTGCATGTATTATTAAACATAAAGTAATAAAGTATAACACAAATAAATGGTACGTGAGCTGCTCACTAGAGCGCTAGTTCCTAACGATTTTCAATGAAGTCAACGCATGCACTCTCCCGTCTGCGTTTTAAACCGCTCTCGGCGCTAGTGTCGTCGACACGTCTAATATATGAAACTTCCCATTTCGTCCGCTCCTCGTAAACCACTCATATTCTATTTGTCAGTTGTCCACTGACGGGTCGTTGTCTTTACTTACTTTACGATCGTGCCGTGTGATGCTCATTCTAGTATTCTAGTATGATATTTTTTGTCCACGCCTTATTTTGCCTGATCCAATATGGTGTTTTTCTTTGAAAATATATTTCGCAGAAAATGAAAATTTAAAATTTAAAAATTATAAAAATAAATGTTAACACGCACATAAGCAAACTTCTACTGTATGATTTCGTTGTACTTTATTACTACTGGAACGGTGAACAGACACGATGAATGTTGATCTTGGTTTGTTTTTTCCACCCTTCATTTTTTTGGCTTGCATGGTTGTTGTAAACTGCAAATATTTTGCTAGAATCGCCATGCGCCCATATCGTGTGTGAACGTTGTTGTCTTACATCAAATATCGGTAGGTGTTGAAATGTGTGTACGAAAATAATATAGGTACCTATATGATTAGTACAAAATTATAGTGTCAATCAGTTTTGATTGTTACCGATGATTTGATAATTACAATTGACCATTAATGGTTTACATACCCAGTTTGCAGAGCTGCCGTGAGCTAAACTTTATGTGGTTACATGGCTAGCAAAAGCTTTGTCTGCCATTCTAGTTGATCTGCTAATCGGAAAATCTGCTATATATGACAGGGTTTACTGGAGTCATATCGTCATTATATTAATCGATGATCCGTAGATAGGTACTTACACAGGTTTTAATTGATGAATAAAGTTTAAATGTTTAATGGATTGGGCGATGAAAATAGATACAAACTAAAAATAAAAATACTTGAAAACACTTATTATAACAATTTGTATTGATGGCGGCTGTGTTCAATTATATAAGTTGAGACTCAAGTCGTACAACTAATATAATAAATAATGCAGTAAACCTATACGTTTGTTATGTTTCTGTCTATAAATTGTTCTTGTAATAGCCAAAGTGTAATTTTAACTATAAAAATATAGATTTTAGAAATATTGGCGGCTATTATTTATTAGCTTGATATTTTATCCATTCACCCACCAAGTACCAACATCAGGATGAATACCAATATATACGATGAACAGTGATAATAGCGAATCAGTAATGGTGTGCATAGAAAAATACAAAATAGCAATAGCTGCTAATTATCACTGCTATTTTACAATAGCAATACCAATATCTAAAACAAATAGCATTTTACCATCACTAAGTTGCAGTAAAATATTGTATGATCTACGGCCTTTACGTTTAAATGTATGGCCAAGTAACCTATCGCTGTAGTTCACGAATCCACCGCATAAGTTATACAGCGGAGCATAGCGCGAGTCGCAACCTGTGTAGGTAACCGTGGTAGAGACACAGTTATAATAGAACTATTTAGGTACGAATAATATAAAATGCACATGCAATTATATAACAATGAACATATTATGAGGTATATAATTGTACAGCCATAATTTATCATTAACTAAATTTAATATCCATAGTGTTTCCTATCGACATCAGTATATTTGTAGGTGATGGTTTTAAGTATGTTTTAGAAACATTATTGACTAAAAACCTTTCTTAATTTCTGGTGGATTTGGTATTAATTCGAAAATTTAATCGTCCCAGTAAATAAGGTCAGTTTTTTAGTTATTTAATAGTTTTAATAATAATGAATAATGAAGTGTACTTCTTGTGTTTAGCGATTATAAATTAAAATATGATAATATTCCATTATAATCTGAATGTCGTGGGCGTTCCACTTAAAATTTAAATGCTAAAAAAGTAGAAAACGATTCTGAACAGCTTCGAGATTTGAGTTATCCCTATGTTATTTGAAGACCAAATAAGGGATGCATATTCTAATTGAGATCTGACAAACGCAAAAATACTTTTAAAGGCATTTAAATTATTAAAATTAGTACAAGTTCGTGTAATGAAACCGAGATTTTGGAACGCTTTATTGGTTATTTTATTAATGAGTTCATTAAAACATAGTTAAGAATAAAACATGGTTCCTAAGTTGGTAAATGATTTCAACAGTTCAATAGAAACATTGCTAAATTTATAATCAAAATAAATATGAAATTTTTTAATATTAAATGATAGTATTTTGCATTTGTTGATATTGAGGTTCAGACCATTTAAATGACACCAATCATTAATCTTCTTTATATATAAAAATGGAGACAAAAAATTTGAAATAGCATCAGTTGAGAACGGCTGGGCCGATTTTGCTCAAATTTTTTTTAAATGATAGAGAATGTTGGTGAGCGGGTTTATAGCATAAATTATGGACCTAACTCATGTGAATTAGAGATTTGGAGACAAAAACTGAGTTACACCGGTGGCGCCCTCTAGCAGATAAAAATAAAAATATAAATATAATATAAATAATAATACAAATATCGATAATAGCAGGGCTGGAAATCGATTAATATCGATAAAAATCAAAAAAAAAAATATTAGAGAACAGCTGGTCCGATTTGTCTCAATTTTTTTTTAAGATGTTCGTAATTAATAGGTGAAGGTTTTTACGAAGGAAAATTTTTAAAAAGTCAACTGAATAATTAGAAAAACTGCAATAACTATTTATTGATGTCTGGGATTTGAACTCGATACCGTTGTCTTTATTTACTCTATGGTGTATTATATTATATTGGTTGCTATTGGTTAATCAGGCATGTTTGTTGATTTGTATTATTATTTTTTGTCAATATATATATATATATAAATGAATGATGGTGTGTAGATTAGACCTATGGGAAGAAGATACGCTAATTTAAAAAGGGTTAAATTTGGTTTTTTTTTATTCATCTGATTTTAGTACGGTTAGGTCAGGTTAGGATTTATAGGTATGTGGAATTAAGTAAAAACTTCAACCTTGGTATAACTTTGGTACTTTTTGAGTTGAATCATATACTTACGTACAAACAGCACGGGGTCCGCGATCTACCACAGGTAGATTGCCTACCTGATAATATACTGCTACGAAACAGAATTTTTATTCCGGGCAACAGAAAAGTTAAGATAAATCTAGAACATCATACACTGAATATTAAATAACGCATTGAACAATGTTTGAGTCATATAGAGTTGGTACATTTAACGGGAAACGAAGTGCACGGGATCAGCTAGTTGAATCATATTTTTTTAATATTTTAGCATCATCTGCGAACAGTCTTGTAAAAGATACTTTTAAAATTGTATTAAAATACAGATACAATTAATACATTCATTCAGAAAGTAGGTTAATAAAGTACATTTCAAATACTTTTTTTATTTTACTTCTCTACAAGTTAGTTTTCTAAACGAATGTTGTAATTACTAATTTATAATCGTCATGATTCGTTTAGGTATTATTAGATCTTCGTGTTCCACTTTCAATTGTATACTGAAAAATTAAATTAAAGAAACATGTTATATTATATAAATTCTTTAATAATAGGTACCTAATTGGTGATTAAACAGTGGTTAATGAAATATAAATGATGTATATAGAGTAATTAAAATAAATCATTCCCAAAAATATTGTTGCATTTAAGTAACACGGTTTTTTAAAAATGTTCATCTCTCATTTTTCCTCGTTTTTTTTTGATAAAATAGCTCGACCAACACTAAATACTCGCTCAACTGGATCACTAGATGGCAGTGGAGTGTTATATTTAATAAAAACGTCCTTCAATGTAGGAGTCAAATTAAGAGTTTCCAATTTCTTTGTTGGACTTCGCTTTAAGAAGTCACCCAATTCCGTTTCAATGTTTTCCGGTTTTTTTTGTGTCCAAGAAAATAATGATGAGTTAGCATTGTCATCACTTTCACTATCAACATCATTTTCACTTATGGGACTGTTTAAACATCCACCTAATGTTTTATTTGCACTAGTCAACATAACAGCATCCCGCAAAAGAGTAACTGCAGTATTTTTTTGTATTCATTAGCTGTCCACGCTGTTTTAAAAAATGGATGTGAATTCGCTGAAATTATGAGGAATTCATCATTTAAAAGTTCTCCAAATCTTTTATTAACTCCTTCATGGAGAGAAGTTATTAAAGGCTGACAATAACACATGCAGTGGTTCATCTTAAAATGGAAAAACACCCGCCTATGGAGAAACTAATGAAATAGTGGCTAAACCAAAATAGTTTTTTTATGTAGCCATCCTACCAGAACTTCTACGGTGGTATTTTACTAATACTTAAACTGTGTCAGTAAAAAATAATATGGAAGTGATGCAAAATAAAGACATATAGAAAGGCAAAATATGAAATTGAACCTTCTAGTAATAAGAAATTCAATTAATGTATGATTATGTTCGATAGTTAAAAGGAAGTTATTAATAAAAACTTTTCAACCTTGAACAGTCAACTATGTAACTATATTATAGACATGCTCCTTCCAAAAACTCCCTCATCTCATATGAGTAATTAGCAGATATTTCATATCTATAAGATTTTTTTTTAATTCTTGTTATAGTATTGATCAAGTTAATGCTTTGGATTTGACTAAATGTGATAATGATGAAATTATTGTGGATCATGAGACTAGTACAAGTGTAACTGACGAGGGCAAAAAGTGTACAACGTAAAGACAAATTATTATTAATTGTTGCGATAAAACGTAAAATATATTATTTTGAAGTGGTGGCTAAAAGGATTGCATGTTAAGAATGACACAAATTAAAGTTAAAGACTACCAAAACGATAATAATGCATTTAAGAAAGCAATAACACTGGAACCCGAAAGGATCAGATTACAAAATGAGATAGGGTGGTGAAAAAGTCTATGTCCTATGACATTGAGTATGATTTAAAATAGGAATCATTAATTTGATTATTCCACCCCCCTCGAAGAAACTATAAAATATCACATATTGTTTTAGGAAAGCAATCATCAGGTGGAAGATGGATGATGACTCATAATATGGTAGTGATGCAAATCAAAGACATATAGAAAGGCAACATATGAAATTGAACCTTCTAGTAATAAGAAATTCAATTAATGTATAATTATGTTCGATAGTTAAAAGGAATTTATTAATAAAAACTTTTCTACCTTGAACAGTCAAACTACAGTCAACTCTGTAACTATATTATAAGACATGCTCCTTCCAAAAACTCCCTCATCCTATATGAGTTATTAGCAGATATTTCATATCTATAAGATTTTTATTTAATTCTTGTTATAGTATTGATCAAGATAATGCTTCGCATTTGATTTAATGTGATAATGATGAAATTATGCTACTGTTTTTGTGTTTTTAAAATGTTGACATCAGTCTTGCAGCGTCTTGCAGTATTTCAGCAGTACTCTCGGCCGACATACTGGCATATATCACTAAAAAATAAAATGAGGTTTAAATAATTTAATTATTCCATTTATAAAACATGCATTACTTACACTGACCATTGACATCTCCCACATCATGAGTACTTTCGACAATCGGTTGTACAGGTGGTTGGTGGTCGTCTGACGCGTCTTGCAGTATTTCAGCCGTATCTGTTCAGCTCTGTTAATATTTGGTAGTACAAATAATCATCAATCAGAATGGTCCTCCTTAAATATATTTTTTTTGGATCAGACGTAAAACTAACTAATATATTATTATATAACTTATAAGTATTAATAATTAACTAACATGTTCGTTCCCAGCTTGCAGGACGTCTAATTCTACCATGTTCGGAACTTGTGCTTTAAAAAATAAAAAATTGAAAATTACTTTCAGTTACTTTTTTTCTGTTAATGGTAGGAAAATGTATGAGGAATATCTTATAAATTTTCAAGTATTTCGACAAGTGAAAAATATTTTATCGGCAATAATTTAGAAAAAACGAATAAATATCGAAATTTTCTGGTGCTTGTAAATAGCTCTAAAAGAGAAGAATTCAATGGTGTATAGAAACTGTATAATTATAATTAAATGTATTTTGGTTTAATTAGTTTCTTATAGTTACCTTTAAAAAACTAAATCGACTTTGTCAAAAACTTCAGTGGACAAATTGGTAAATTCATAATAGTTTTGCGTTGACATGACAAAACTTCCGAGGAATTAAGATTATTATGCAGTTATTTGTGAACCTCATAGATTTCTTTATATTACGAGGCATGTCCAGAAATTAAGTGTACTCAATTTTTATAGGCTTCAAAAAAATGTATTAAAAAAAAAAATTACGTGGTTACATTAATATATTTGTGTGCTATTCTTCTACATAGTCGCTATCTCTTTCATTACAGGTTGTGAGACTGCAGAATCATTTTTTGATGCCTGACTTGTAGAGCTCTGCCGGCACCTCCTTTGTCCACTTGTCGACCGCCCTCTTCGGTTGAAAATATTTTTCCAACCATGCACAAATGGGAGTGAATAAACGTTAATCTGATGGCACCTGGTAAGGGGGAATACGGGGGGTGGTTTGAAACATCCCATCCAAACCAGTCCAACAATTGTTTCTTGACATTTGTCGTGCAGAAGGTAGACTCCACTTGTTAACAGACCCCTCTTTTTATTTTAAATCGCTAAATTTTTTAAAATCACAATAACTCGCTGCGTTGATGGTCTCCCCCTGAGGTTTATATTAAATCAATATGATGCCTTTGTGGTCCCAAAACACTGATACCATGATTTTTTTTTGATGAAATGGTAGTTTTGAACTTTCTCTGGTTGAGGGTGAAGTGGTGTGACACCACTGTTGAGACTGTTTCTTGGTTTCAGGCGTATAATGTGCAACCGATCGACATGTTTTATAAACAAAATTCCTGTGACCACAGTTGTAAACGTACTGAACTCGTTCTGGTCTTGTTTTATAAGAAAAGGAGTAAAGCTATACAACAATGTATTCAACGTAGTGAAAATATATTATTAACGGTCGTGAGAGCCTCAGTACACTTACTTTCTGAACATGCCTCGTATATTTAATTTTAAAGAAAGTTAAGAGTATTTATTTTGTATTAATATTGATGATTAGATTATTTTAATAATAGATTGATTACAAGTAGAGAACTATGTTTCATTATGAATATATGGTTGTATTTATTTATTTATTTATTTTTTTATTATTCGTTATACGGGCTTAGCCCTTTTTGACATTACAATATATCTTATATCATGTTAGACATTTTACAAAAGACAAAACTAAATTAAATATATCCAGCAATTATCTGATGACAATAAAAACTTAAACATTAAACAAAAAAAACTTTAACTTAAATTTGTATACCTATTAAAAATTTAGCAATTCGTCGAATGATGGTTCTGCATTGGCAGACGACATTAGGCGTCTTAAAGGGGTGTGGTACAATCGGCCGACAGACATTTGGTCGACAGACATTTGGCTGACACGCAATAGGCCGACATACTAAATGGCCGACAAATTTATAGGCCGACACGCATTAGGCCGACATATTAAATGGCCGATTAAGTAATTTTATGTTGAGATAGGTAAATTATGCACACACACAGATATATATATATATAGGTGATACTTATTCTTAAAAATAAAATTTAGTGTATTGTTAATAATTATAAGTACATTTTATATTCCTAATATGTTTTAAAAATTAAAAAATTTGATATTTATACATAAAAAATAAAAAATACTAATAAATTATAATTGATAATTATGTTATATAGTTAAATGTTAATAAATAAAAATTAATAGTGCAAATTGTATGCAATACCTCTTATTGTCTCGAGGGTTGTTCTGTTTTCTTTATCATTTAGAATAGTTTGCAACCATGTTTAATTTAGTATATTCTATATTTTGAAATATAGACTTCAACATTTCAAAAAATTGACTTGTGTTTTTTAATTGTTTATTTTGTAGATATTTCCAGAATTGATATGGCAATTTATTATCTTGAAATAAATTGATCATTAATTATTGGTAATATTATATGGTAAATGATTTATTAACCTAAAGGTGACTACCGCGGTAGTACAATATGCACTATGCCGGTAGAGACGAATCGGTTTATAATTCATTAAAAATCAAATTTTGGTACTACGACTTAGCCAATCATATCCCTGGATTTGTTAGGGTCTCTACTATGCTGGGGATGAATTTGGGTGAGTAACAGTAGCACACAGTAGTGGTGAGGTCGAGTTGTCCAGAAAACGGTACTTGATGCAGGATTACGAGGGAAAAATGCTCGTTTAGCCACAACTTCAAGTGCAATTCGTTTAATAGGCGACCTAAAACACTTAAGTGGTATAGAGTAAGTCATTTGGAGTCGAATTAAATCATTTTCAAAGCAGTAGAACAAAATTTGAGATTTTTAGTAATTTAATTTCACACTATATGTCCGCCATACTATAAAATGCACTACCGCGGTAGATACCTTTCGGTTAATAAATCATTAAAAATCAAAATTTTGTACTACGACCAATCATATCACCGAAATCGTTAGGTTATCTGGTATGCTGTAAATGCATTTTAGATGCATACAATTAGCTAACACAGGTGGTGGGGTCGACTTGTCAAGCAAACGTTACTTGGTGCAGGATTACGGTATATTGCAGTATATGCCAAAAAAAGTTAAAAACACATGGTTGGTTCCAAAAACATATAACAACACATGCCCCCCATAAGATAAAAAAAGTGATCTCAATTATCACCAAAAAACCATACATAAGAAACAGGAGTTAATCAAATGTCTTAATTGTACCAAAATATATGCAACTGAAAAACAATTGAAAATACACAATACTGATGCACATTTACTCTTAAAACCATACAAAAGTGCATTGTGCGAACTATCATTTGGTATGTCAATAGCACTCTTCAGACATCGTCAAAAAGTAATACATTAAATGTATGTAACACAAATACAGTTTTATAAAAAAAGACAAATCAAAGACATATAGAAAGGCCACATATGAAATTGATTCTTCTAGTAATAAGAAATTCAATTAATGTATAATTATGTTCGATAGTTAAAAGGAATTTATTAATAAAAACTTTTCTACCTTGAACAGTCAAACTACAGTCAACTCTGTAACTATCCAAAAACTCCCTCATCCTATATGAGTTATTAGCAGATATTTCATATCTATAAGATTTTTATTTAATTCTTGTTATAGTATTGATCAAGATAATGCTTCGCATTTGATTTAATGTGATAATGATGAAATTATGCTACTGTTTTTGTGTTTTTAAAATGTTGACATCAGTCTTGCAGCGTCTTGCAGTATTTCAGCAGTACTCTCGGGCGACATGGTCAATAATTAATGATGCCTATTATTAGAAAAGATAAACATTTTAACCATGACAAGCACAAAATAAAAATTGGTAGATTGTGATGAGGGAACTACATGATCTATGGTAATCTGAAACCACATATACCATGGTCATCATTAGGGCCCGGATTTTTATGCAAATGCATATTCTTCTACATTTAACTTATAATAATTCTGATAAAATATCTTGACGTTTCGTAATACTTAAATTAAGCTATCAAATTTTTTTTTTGCAAATTTTTCATATTTGAATGAAAATGCATTTTAATTGCATATTTCTATATAATTGCATAAAAGTTGCATTTTTTAATAGTTGATGAATTTTTTTTTTTTGCAAAGCAAGGCGAGTGTGCATAAAAGTTATTTTAAGCATTGATTGGGAAATTGCCGTCGCCGATTTTTATCGACAGTCTGCGTATTTGTCTCAGATAACTTATCTGCACTTTAGGTATACGCACACCGCTTGTGTATTTCAATTAGTTAGTGACGGTAATTTGTTGGTGTAGTTTGTCCACCGCAGTTTTTGTGTTCGTATAAAATAATATTTTGTCTACTTTAGTGTCAAATTTTTATTTTTCTCTAAGAAAATGTCAAAAGTAAAGAAAGCTCATTGTTACGTGAGAGATTACCCAGGTGTCTTTCGTACAAATGGAGCTATATTATTTTGTACTTTTTGTGAAACCAACGTATCGTGTGATAGAAAATCGCAGATTACTCAACATTTAGGAACTTCTAAACACATTGAAAATAGTAAGTTGAAATCAAACAAAGACCAGGGTTAGTCAACAGTTTATAAAAAATTCACTTGATCAAACTAGAACAAATAATCAAAATCTGAATGAGTTTAGTAAAGATATTTGTACCTTAATGGTGGCAAATGATATTCCACTTTGGAAACTACAAAACCCAGAATTCAAATGCTTTTTCGAAAAATATATTCAATTAAAATTACCTAACGAATCGACACTACGAAAAAACTATGCTCCGTTGTGTTATGAAGACGTATTACGTAAAATCCGAAAAGAAATAGGGGATAGTTCCATCTGGGTATCAATTGATGAAACTACCGATGTCGAAGGGCGTTACGTTGCATGTGTAACGATTGGTTCCCTATCGTCAGAAAATTCTACAAAACCAATAGTTTTAACAATTGAAAACTTAGAAATGGCTAACTTTCAAACGATTTCAAAATTGTTCAATGACTCAATGAGTTTATTGTGGCCTGAAAAAGTATTACATAATAAAGTATTATTTTATGTCACAGACGCTTCACCATACATGATAAAATCTGGAAAAGCGTTAAAAGTGTTTTATCCTAAACTAACTCATATTACATGTATGGCCCACGGCCTTCATAGGGTATCGGAAGCTATAAGGGATAAGTACCCAAAAGTTGACATGTTAATTTCTAACACAAAAAAAATATTTTTAAAAGCACCTTCTCTTGTTAATACTTTTAAAGAAATGTGCCCAAATTTAAGTTTACCACCACAGCCCGTTATTACTCGTTGGGGTACGTGGCTTAAAGCTGCGGCCCCACTGGAAGCGATTTGCGATTTTGCGATGGCGTGTAGCGATTTTGCGTTTTAGCGATTTTAACAAAAGTATGTAATTCATATGTAATGGCCCCATAGAGCGCGTGTCGTGTGTCGCGTGTAGCGTTACACGTGTAGCGTTACACGCGCGGCAATCGCTGAAAGAACAAAATAGTTTGATATTCGGCGATTAATCGTTGAAACTTGACATTCGTTGTCAAAATGTCTTCAACGTTGGTTGTGCCCGAACAAATAGCTGCCGCTGTTTTCGTTCAGGAAGCTATTTGGAATCCTAGACACCCCGATCACAAAAATAGGACCAAGATCCAAAAATGTTGGTCCAACGTTGAAAAGGATCTCAACATGAATGGTATTTTAATTAATTAATGTTATATATTTATGTTTATTTTATAAATCTATAATATCTTATATTTATATTTTTGATATAATTTGTACTGTAGTAATATAGAAATTATTTTAGAAAATATAACATTTTACAGTACCTACCACACGAGTACACGACACGGATGTACATGTCCCTACATGCAGTATTGCAGTAAAAAATAAATAAAAATAACTATACGAACTATTAGACACAAATTTATCATAACTTAAAATGTGGTCATGATTATGTTATACAGCCACAACGTAAAAATAAATTATTGATAAAGTTATTTTTAATTGTTATCTTTTCGTATTTGCTTACGTATTATCGGGTAACGGGTTTTTTATACAGCAATATTATTTTATATGAATCTAAATATTATTAGAAACTAGTGATTCATATAATTATACTAGGATACAAATTTAAATTTAGAATACAAATATACCTAAAAAAAAATTAACCCGTAAATATTTGTTCTTATAATTATTTTTTTGTTGACGAAGAAGCATATTTATTTCAATACTAATACAAAGTATACATTTTAAAATTACAAAATAAATAATTATAATAGAATATGTAGGTAGTAAAATATTTAAAATGAAACATTTATATATAGTCCAATTGCCAAGGAACAGACCCAGCCTCACTACTAAAATATTCAGTGAATAGTTCCCTTGAATCTTTTGCTAATCTTCCAAATCTATTATTTTGTCTTCCTACAGTGTTCTTGAATATAGTCCTCTGTTCTTCCAAATTATCAATTGGATTGCTTAGTTGATCGTGTTTCAATATTAAGTTGTGCAAAACACATACTGCTTTTGTAATTGTGATGGCGTGCTCAACGTTTGTTTCAATTGCCTTGTTTAATATCCTCCACTTTGAGGATAAAATTCCAAATGCATTTTCAACCGTACGTCTAGCTCTTGATAGTCTGTAGTTAAATATTTTCTTTTTTTGGTCATTCAACAGTTGCTTTCCAGGATAAGGTCGTAATAAATTTGTTAAAAGGGGGAACGCTTCATCACCTATAAATGTATATGGTGCTTTAATGTTGGTATTGGGTAGTTCCACATCTTCTGGAATATTTAGTTGATTTTGTTGGAGTTTTTTGAAAAATACTGAATTTCATAAAACTCCACCATCACTTTCTCTACCATATGCACCAATGTCCACTGCTATAAACTTATAATTAGCGTCGGAAATCGCAAATAAATTTATTGAAAAAAAATGTTTATAATTGTAATACATCGACCCAGAATGTTGAGGTTGGTCGATTCGTATATGTTTGCCATCTATACTTCCGAGGCAATTAGGAAAGTTCCATTTAGTACAAAAATCATTTGCATTTGCTTTCCAGTCATCACTCGTTGGTTCCGGTATATAATCTGTAGACAATTTGTTCCAAATAGCTTCACATGTCTCCACTACAATTCTCGCAACACTTGTTTTACCCATACGAAAAGTGAACGCTAAACTTCTGAAACTGCATCCAGATGATAAATACCTAAAATAATAATAATAACAACAAAAATATGTTTAAAAAATATATGTTGTTTTGATACCTAATTCTAATTTAATAATTTAATATAAAATTTAACAAAATTAGTTAACCAATTAAATTAAAGTATACCAATCGTTAAATTTCAGTTCTTACGTTAAAAAGCAAATGGAAAAACATTAGAGATTATTATAGAGCTGAATTGAAAAAAGTATCATCAGGACGTTCAGGGGCTGGTGCAGACGAAGTAACCTCTTCCACCTGGCCATTATTCCCGTGTTTAAATTATTTAAAGGACACGATGGAAACGCGCCCTCGTACTACAAACTTGACAAACTTGAAGAGCGCTAGTAACTCCGTTGAAAATGCTCCACAAGATACTTCTGGCGATTTTTCTCATTTAAATGTCGACGAAAATAGCGAAGAAGAAATATGTGAAGATGACAACGACATTATTCAATCGACGGGAAGCATTGTAAGAGAAAAACCCATGTATACAAGCAAAATATCAAAAAAAAGTAAAACATCAATGACCAACTTCAGACAAGAGTTATTAAATCTTGAGGCAAAAAAAATAAAATTGTTACAAAATGAAGAAAAAGACGATGAAGACTTGATGTTTTTAAAAAGTCTATTGCCTGATTTGAAGTCCCTATCCAGACCACAAAAAATTAGGACAAAGATTAAATTTCAAGAAATTTTATACAACGAAGTTATGAATATTAAACCTGCAACTTCTACTTCCACACTGTATTCAAGTACACCAGCATCAGTTTCCACGCAGTCGTCAGTTTCAAATGACGATTCCCATTGGCAAGTGGCAACCATGGCAAGAAATCAATTTTGACGCAAACAACCAGTTTCTAAATTGCCAGACAGAACCACTCAAAGAGCAGGGTACAATTTATGTAGATATTAATTAAAGTTTATTAGAGTTAAAGTTTAACCTAATAAAATTAATTTAATTTTAGTTATATTGTTATGGTAAGGAAACCATTTTTAAGTTTTTTTTAAATTATATTATGTCATTAAATATGTTTGTTGAGTGCTTATCTTGATCATTTTATTTTAGTGAAAAATTACGATGTTTTATTATAATGACTATTACGTACCTAATATGAATTAAATAAGTATGTTGTAAGTTAGTATGAATACAACTTATGAGTGAAATGTTGGTACTTATATATTCTAGGTACACCACGGGTTAATCGGTTTTTAAAATATACCTGTTAAAATAAACCTGTTATTAACTCGTAATTATTTTATTTTTAAATAATTTAATAATTTAATACCAAGCTTCAACAATAAATATTTTTAATAACAATTAAAGTTTGAGGCCCAAAAACAAATTATTTAGAATTTATAGAAGTTATAGAACAATTATTTTTATAGTTATAGTATTTAGAATTTTAGAAACATATATTATTGTTGTAGTTTCAGTGTTGTGGTATTTATTCGTTTTGTTTAAGGGGATTGGAAGCGGCGATTTTCTGTCTTTATCTAACACACGTGGAACATAGGATTATAGACGTGTTCTATGTCCAACGTACCGATTAATCTAATGAAGCGATAAGAATTCTGAAAACAGATTTGAATTTGTCGTCAAGTCTACTTGAGATCGACTTTCCCACATTTTTGATATTGTCCCACCAAAATCATAAAAATGATATATTATAAAAAGTACTTAAAAAATTTACAAATTTCAACTTTTGGAGAAGTTTAAATCAAAAAATCAAAAATGTGGGAAAGTCGATCTCAAGTAGACTTGACGACAAATTCAAATCTGTTTTCAGAATTCTTATCGCTTCATTAGATTAATCGGTACGTTGGACATAGAACACGTCTATAATCCTATGTTCCACGTGTGTTAGATAAAGACAGAAAATCGCCGCTTCCAATCCCCTTAAGTGAAAAATAATGAGTTGAACAAAAGTTATTTAATAGATTTAAGACACTCGATATATTATTCACTTAATTATATTTATTTAAATAACTTACCTCAATGTAAGAAATAGCCTTTCTTCTACAGGTATTGCTTTTCGGAAGTTGGTGTCTTCTTTTTCGATTTCGCTTCTTATAGCTTCCAAAATTATATAAAAAGTAGGTTCACTCATGCGACAGTACTCAAAAAACTTGACAGGATGATTTTTTAATTTACTGAATAGTGTATGAAATTCCCCTTCAGATAGTCTATGCTTATTTATTTCGTGAACCCATAAACGTTTCTTAGCCAAATTTACTTTAATATCAATTAAAGAAGCACTTTCAGCCAGTAACATTTTTCGGGACGTCATCTTGGTTGACGACCGAATAAGCAAATGAAAACTAAAAACTAAAACGAACACGCGCCATGGAAAAAATTTAGAAACGCATGTAAAATCGCTAAAGTGTCCCCATCAAAATCACTAATGGACATCGCGCGTGTAAAATTTGAAAACTGAAAAGTATTCCGGGGATTGAGTTCTATACAATTGCAGTGTTCAAATACAGCGATTCGAAAGTCAAAGCACCCACTCATGCCGGGCGCAGACTACAAATGGCTCGTAAAAACACTAACATTTTAAGGTCGATGATTCGTGGTTTGCTTATAGTGGGCAATACATATCTAAAGTGCATATTATGTTCACCCTGAAAAAATATATTACGAGTATATGTACATGTATTAAATTATAGTACTATTCCGGGAAAATGATAATATTTGGTAATAAATTCAAGTTTTTACAATTATTTATTTTTAAATTACATAATTTTCTCAACATTTTGAACCATACAAGAAGGGATATCAAGTGAAATAGCTAAATGGCAACATAGTTGTGTACAGTATTCTTCCATAAAATCAAAATTGGTCTTTTTAATTCTTAATACTTTAATTTCGTCACACATAGTATTAAATTTAGAAGTACTTGACCTATAACAGTTAAGAAGAAATTTCATACCGTCATATAAAGAAGTCAACCGAGTGACATATGGTGTTTTGAGGTATACGCCCAAAGAATTTTTTATTATGTCATCAACATGGTAGAACGGTTTTGTTTATTGAAAATATCATTATTTCTTCCAAAAGTTTATCGACTTTGTTTTTTATATTGGGAACAGAGTAATGCAGTTTCGGAATCCTATGAATTAATGTAATAGACATTAAGTTATAAACTAATTAGTATTTAAAAATTAAAATTTACTTTTGTTTCTACTAAGTTGAGTTTATGTGCAGCACAGCGATGATGTTTTGGTAAACTATAGGGGACAGGGGTTCTTAACAATTATGGAAGAAAAATATTATTATAAATAAAATAGTATAATAATTTTAAAAAAAAAGTGATAACTGACGAATAATTCGTTTGAATTTTCAAAAGTATTTGATTTTCAAATACAAATACGTCCAAGACAGTGTTTAAAAAACTTTCCAAATACTCAAACCAAAAAGTATTTAAAAGGTATTCTAAAATACTATAAAAGAATTTAACTACTTTTACTCAAATAATTTTTAAAGACTGTCTGAGAATAACAAAATATTTGAGTGTCTTATTTTCGTATTTATAAATAATAGGAATAATGTGGGTGGAAGATGGTCGCCTTGAGGAACACTTATCGTGTCAATCGATCTTCATTGTTAATGATAGTTTGATAGTTACAATTGACGATTAATGGTTTACATACCCAGTTACAGTCACAGACTTGTGAGCTACACACGATGTGGTTACACGGCTAGAAAATGCTTTGCCTGTCATTCGAGTTGATATCAAAGCGAGCGAGACAAATCGCCATTATTAGTGGTAATGAGTCGAATAATGAAAATCCAGTAAGTATTTATTTTATAATTTTAATTTACACATTTACCTACCTAATGTAAAAATATTTAGTTATTTATTACACACATAATATACGACATTAATATTAGCATATTAATTAGGTTTATATTTGTTTACATTTTAGTGTGATCAAAACAATATAGCTGCAGAGAAGTTATTAGTAAGTTTCTTAATAATTAAATTAAATAAAAATAAATTAAAATAATTCAACTTAAAAAAAAAGAATAAAAATGTGTTAATTATTTATTATAAGCCTTTTCTATTTAGCATGTTATTATATTTTTTTTAAATTTTAGTGTGATAGGAATTCTACTGCTATAGTTCAAAACGAGCATGATTTAATAAGAGATATTGATTCAAGTTTAGCATTTACTGTGACTAAAAACCAAGCAGGCACAGCCACAGAAAAATCATTGGTACCTACCTAATGTTTTTAACATTATTGACAATTAAATTATTAAATTATTTATTATAAGCATTTTCTATTTAGCATAAAATTATATTTTTTTAAATTTTAGTGTGATTGGAATTCTACTGCTATAGTAACAAAACGAGCATGATTTAATTAGAGATATTGATATTGATTCCTAGCCTAATAATGACTATTTGTTGATTAGTATGTTACAGTATTTGCCTTCTAATATAAATAAAATTTTTAGTTACAAGCAGGGCTCGGGACTTAAAGCATTTGCTTATTTTTATAGATTGACTTAAAATGTAGCAGAGTGCTATAGAAGTGTATGTCATGTTACAACACATTCAATTATGAAATTTGAAAGTGCTTTTTTTTGCTTTTTTCAGTGATTTTTCAAAAAAATGCTTATTCAAAGTTTTTCTGATAATTATTGCTTTTTTGACCAGTTTTTATACTTTTTTATGATTTTCTACTGCAAAGTTGTTTTTGATAGAATTAAAATTAAAAATAATTTAAATAAAAAAATTAATTTTTTTTTCAACTATTTGTAAATATTGTTTACGTTTTATTTTTCAGAAAATCCATAAAATCCTCAGTCCTGAAAATGAAGTTTAATTTTTTTTATAATATAAAGATAAAGTTTTATTTTTATTTTATTGTTGTTTTTTTTAATAAATATTTTTGCTTAAATTTAAGTTTTTTAAATGCTTATTTGAGTGCTTATAATGATGTTTTTAAGTGCTTATTTAAGCGCTTATTTTAATGATTTTAAGTGCTTTAAGTCCCGAGCCCTGGTTACAAGACATTAGCAATATATTTTATTATAATATAGAAGTGATTAAAGATTTAAAGAAAATATGTATACTTTTTTTAGGAGGGAGGGGGGTTATGCTACTTTATATTTAACTTATATTTGGGCCGGTAACCCCGTATTCCCACTGGGCCGGACACCTCCCAGTACGCCTCTGTGTTGCGTCCCCACGATGGTGCTCCGTCGAGTCCAGTAATGTTATATTATTAAATGTATAAAGATAAGATATCGTCGTTCACATGAGCGACCGTAGTAATTGTTCTTTTTTTGTATACGACAGTCGTCGCCGGTCGATCGTCGCAACTGAATATCACTACGATTTGCAAGCACAAAATGTATAACTTAAAAGTTTATATAAATTAATTATTAAAAATGTAACGCTCGATTATATGATCATTTGTATTTTATTATAATTAATCGAGCGTTATATTTTAAAAGTCGAAATATACAATCCACTAACGTCACAATATAATCGTGGTCTTCATGGCTACATTTGTAATATCCACTGTAAGTTGCTTAAACAAGCAAAGTCTCTTAGTGTGACGGGGGGAGAGTTCGCTGGTATTATAGGAAGCATGAGCTTATAACCGTATTGTTTAAGTTGTTCATCCAACTCTGGGTTGGTCTCTGGTGTCTGGTGTAATCCGGGCTGAAGAAAGAGAGAGCGATCTGACGCTGTCCAGGCTCCTACAGGGAATACATGTCCATTTAACGTGTGTGGTGCTTGGTCATTAAAAGTATCATGGATTGTGTAATCTGGGATGGCATCTGGTGCTGATGTAATTATCGAATTAGCAAAACCTATGATAGCAGGAATGTTGGGCATCGCAAGCATAGA
The DNA here is from genome assembly GCA_949089665.1 of Macrosiphum euphorbiae. NCBI lineage: Eukaryota > Metazoa > Arthropoda > Insecta > Hemiptera > Aphididae > Macrosiphum > Macrosiphum euphorbiae. The sequence goes on from CARXXK010000002.1 coordinate 23,682,080, forward strand.
GTCATAAGGGTTGATGATGTCACCGGAGTGAGACGGAACGAAGGGTGATACCATTCGGTAATGTGGACCATCTGGTGATGATGCGCAAAGAGCCTTTAGTATGGGGAGGAGTGCTCCGGGAATGGGGAGATCCTTATTAAGCTGGGCGTACATTAGGTGTACGTTGTAGTCTCCGATCTTGGAGTAGTTCATCGCACGTAAGGTTTGGTAGTACAGGAGTACTCCAAAATACTCTATTGACAATTAGATCATTTAAAAGTCTTAAACATAAAATTAATAGAAATAATTTTCTCTTCTATTTTCAATTCTACGTCAGCACTTTCTGATTCTTGTTAATTCGGCCATGTTTTTCCAAGCAACAGTTCTGGATTTCCAGCTGCAAGATTCAATCATTTCCAAGCATTTATTTCTATAACTGGACAAGTACGAAAGGATAGTAGACTCTGTTGCATTCTGTAAGCTTCCCACTATTGCATTAGACTTGAAGATACTCTTCAAGGATTCTGTAGGACGTTTTTTACGTAACCTGCAAATCTCTGGTCACTGTAAGCTTGCTCATTACTGCTGTTGAAGGCTGAAGTCATGCATGATGATGATAATTTTATATAATATTTTTGCTTTATTAGAACAAGCTCTTCCATTACCCTTTATGATATTGAACAATTTATCTGATCATATACTTTTTCTTCATGCATCTAGTCAGAAAGATATGTACCAAACATACAATGGTATAATATCTCATTATACCACTTTCCCTTTGGAACATGGTAATACACTAACAAGGACAATAACTCCGGGATTTTTCAGATATAATTAATACAAATATTAAATCATTTATTTGTTTGTTGGATTCGAAATAGTCTTGCGTAGTAAAATCGATTTATCTATTTATCTAGGTATAATCAGTAATTTTTAGAATTTAAAAAGTTAGAAGTCAGTAATATCTTAATACCCTAGTTGCACTATCCAAAAGCGAGAACTTATGAATTGTGACTGCTCTGCACAATACTCTAACCTAACCTAACCTAACCTGCAGAATCCAAAATTAATTAGTTAAGTTAAAAAGTTAATGCCCAGCCTTGGTATTTAGTTACTAACAATAGATTATTTTGATGATTCTTTCATATGTAAAATGTCGTAAGAAACACATTTTTGTCTAGCCTCGTTCGGCTCAAAATGTGGTTTTCTACAAAATTAAAGCTACAAAAAAAAATATATAAAATCAGGAATTAGGTATACAAATTTAAATTGTAGTAAATATTAAACTAAAGATCAAGAGATAAATGATTATTTATTAAGATATAAACGTCAAAGTCACATATTTAAAGTAAAAAAAAATTATAATTTGTCCAATATTTGCAATACGTCGGCCCTCAGGGATCTGAAATAAAAAAAAAATCAAATTAGGTCCTCATTTTGATAAAAATATAGTAACATTAACTGAATGATATGGTACCTTTTATAAAATGTTCTAACATTTGAACTTACACGTTCTGGTGTATTTTCAATGAAATCTGTTGATTGTCTGACTTTTTGTTAAGGGGTGTTTTCTGGTGTTTCTGGGAGTCTTAAAATGTATGTATTATAAGGGGTATTTAAATCATTAGAAAGGATGAGTTTTTAATATATTGTGTAAGAATGTCTATTTTATTTGTATAGATCAGAAGAGCTTTATTATAGTAACGAGTCAATTTGGCAGGAGGGATATCGAAGTTTTGAAATGTTAATTGACTTAATATGTGTTTGGTGATTGCATTTTTTTTTACATTTTTTATTATAAGTTTGGTTTTTGCTAGTTGACTTCCTTTGATGTTTAATAATCGAATTAATAATGTAGATGATCTCTTTAAATTTATTTATTTGTTTGTTATTGGTATTATGAAATGGTAATTTATTGAATTTGAGATTTTTTATTGGGATTATATTATTTGTTTTTTTTTTTTAAATGTTTACTGTATGTTTTAGTTCCTTATAGTTGGCGCCATGGTAGTTGAAAGATAAGTGGTGGTATATTGTAATTAAATGTTCATGTAATTGCCTGATCTGAAAAAATATATTATGTATTAATATTTGTTATTAATTTATCTGTTAAAACTTTATTACATTTTGGAATTGTTTTCTTAAAAGTAACCCAATAACTATGATTTCCAGATAGCAGTATTCATTGGTTCCGGTAATTTCCTGGTCCATGCAAATCTTAGTGAAGCGTTCACCAGTGTCCACCATCACAACATTCTCACAGGCCACAGTTCTGTATAACAAAGAACAGTTTATTAAATAATATAATTGTATTCAAACAGGTGATAATAATAACACTCCCCGCAGCTTCGCATAAGCAAAATCTTTATGTATGGAATTGTCTAGTTTGAAGAGAAGTTTTTGTAATTCATACCTTATGGATGTATAAACGACATCTCCGAACTGGGTTTAAACATCCCATTCGTTTTCCATGAGCCTTAAATAAAATGTATGTACCAAATGTAATTTGGCACATACAGAATAATCTTGTATGACTTGATTTATCAAATTATTTCCTTTTTCATCATGGCTATAATTAGAGCACTATAGATGTAGGTATTCTCATCCGCCATTTTGGTTCCAGTTCGACCGCGGACCGTCAGACCACGAATACTCATACTTATAGTGCCTTACTATAATATAACATATGTAATATATAATACATATTATAAAGTAATGAACTGTATTAGAAAAAATTTAAGGCTTACATATTTATAGGGTCTTGTTTGTCGACCCGAACACCAAATTTGTATGTATGATATTGTGCGCCATTTCATGGGTTAATTCCTCATCCGCCAATGTTTCATGGAACAACATTTTGATGAGAATGGAATTAACATGTTTTGTATAATAATTAACATTGTTGTAATTAATTTTTAACTCTATGTATGGGTTTGTCGGTTCATCATTGTAATATATACTATATTCATAATCCCTGCAAACAAATTAATTTGTAATGTACAAGATTGTTTTATATTTTTTACATACTCAATCATAGCTTGAAAGTGGTCAGATTTTAAGGTATTTTCAATATTTTTTTTGTAAGTTATTTAGAATTTTTTATTTTATTTTTTTAAATATTTAGATGAACGCACTCCATAATAATTTTGTCAATGTCTTGTAAATAGTTCTGTTCATATTTTTTTTTTTTTTTACCAGGGTTAGAACTTTATTCATTACGGGATTTGTGACATCTTTTAATTTTTTTTTTTTTTAGTATTTCTGTCTGAATTTTTAAACTGTTTGTGTTTATTTGTAATGTATCATGTATTCCATAATATTTGATTAAATTTTTCAATGCAATGCCCAGATAGCTTATACCCCCCCGGATGCAACCATACCACCTGCAGAGGCCAGGGCTACCGAGGCCAGATAGTCTACTACTCTTGCACTCGATCGTGCACGACGGTCATCTAAGTCGGACGAGGGCCGTTCTCCGACAAATGATAACAACCAATTTTTACTCCGACAGTCAGAGTGACCAACTGTAAAAACAAAATATCAAAACTCATTTTCGTAAAACTTTAAATCGGCGGTTTAACCTTAATTTATACTACATTGTATAATACGGCCGGAAAACTGCTTATAGTGTTCTAAAAAAACCATATGTACAAATAACAAAGCTGAAAGTACTAACAAGTTACAAGTTACTAGTGTTAACTTCTGAAGTTTTTTTCTACGGTAACTGGTAAGGTATTATAATTTATAATGTTAACTTCTGAAGTTTTTTTCTACGGTTTGTAAATTGTTTTACAACACATAATCATCGTAAAACACAACTTATAAAACGTGTTATTCAATAAATATTGAAAAATGTAATATTATAAAATAAATAATTCAATTGTCCAAAAATGTAAATATTATAAATAGTTGATTCAATTGTTAAAAAGTGTAAAGCATTAATAATAAAATAAAATTTTCATAAAATGTTAATATTATGCTTAATGTTAATAATAATAATTATAATAATAGGTAATACAAATGTTTTAAATTATGCTTATTGACAATAAAACACACATAATCATTGTAAAACCAATAAATTCATCGCTACTCGATGAATCTAAAATACAACTTATAAAACGTGTTATTCAATAAATATTGAAAAATGTAATAATATAAAATAAAAAATTAAATTGTCCAAAAATGTAAATATTATAAATAGTTGATTAAATTGTTAAAAAATGTAAGCATTAATAATAAAATAAAATTGTCATAAAATGTAAATATGCTTAATGTTAAAAATAATAATTATAATAATTTATTAGGTGAATTATGGCTGTGGGCCAACTTGCCCATGAAGATAACCGTCCATCATATGGCCTGCTCTTTGAAGGAACATTAAGAGGTTCCCATCCTCATTTAATATATTAATATAATCCCTTATTCTACGCGTTGCGTCTGCTCTGTCTACTCTAGACTTATGGTTTCTAACCTTAACATTTAAAAATAACAAAAAAACCATAAATATACAGGTAGGTATAAATAAATAAAATGAAATCATTCATTTACTGTAAGGTTTCTTCGAACTTGGTCCATTTCAATATAAAACTGATTTTCAATCAGCAACAGTTTTTCTAGAATAAAAATAAAATATTTGATTGCCTACTTATTATTATTTAACATATTTTAACCAACCACCTTGAATCATAACATTTAATTCACAGCACTAAACAAATAAATACAAATCCATAGGTTAGGTAGATAGTTAGATTAGACTTCCAATTTCCGAACAAATATTATTTTACAAAATTGATTTTACGCAAAAAATCCCAAATATTTGGATGTTTTCCCATTTGGTTTAGCAGTGTTGCATGAAATGACTCCAAATAATTGTTGGTGCGGACATCAGAACTAAAAAGTGTATGTATTTAAAAACTCTTTAGTAGTTTATTTCTATTTTTTTTTTTTTTTTGTTTTATATAAAATTCTCATACCCGTAGACACTTATAGATGCAGCGCCAATTTGTATTAGCCAAAAATCTTGAACATAACCAAAGAGAAAAATCTCCAAACGTTGAGAAATGTTTGGATGTTGGTTGGCAAATTCAACAACTACCCTGAATCCATCAAAAATTGTGAACCTACAATTGGGATTTACTTCTGCTGGCAAATGAGGTAAGGCTAAGATCTATAACAGACATGTTTGTAAAACATTTAAATTTATAATTACCTACACTATTTCAAATATTCTTATTAATTTCAGTAATCCGTTATTGATAAAAATTACCATGCGCAATATTTTAGCCGCCTCAGGAATGGATTGGAAGAGATTGAATATACTATTCATAGTCCTTCTGCAGTACCTTACTATAGACTAGAAAATATATATTAAATTATGTGAATTATATTAGGTAACTATACTTAATTACTTGACAATAATGAAACCAACACCCCTGATATCTGCTTTCAGGAATGACTGATTTTACAGCATTTATTAAACCCCTTTCAAAATCTGAAATAATTACTAGCTCCGCATAGTTTAATGGCAAAATCTGGCGAGTAATTATCAAAAACGATTCATATGCAGCCTGGGTCATTTTTGAAGTTAGCGCATAAACCATTGGAAAAGACTTAAATGTAAAATACAGTTAATAGGTATGTACTTCAGAAAAATTAAATTATTTATACTAATTGTACTTACTACATTTTTTAAAACCACTTGAAATGTCAAAAGACAACCTTTGGTGAACTGAGGTGGACATCTGGGAACCGTTTTAAAAGTCCCATCAATACCTGCAACGGTTACTGTAAAGAGCTCTTCCCTATACTTTTGAATAGCATCTAAATTTGCAAAAACTATGCCAACCCTTTCGCCTTCTGCCATTAATGGTAATTGTTGTTGAAAAAAACTAAATAAAAATTTATAAAAATATTTTATTTTTATAGATAATGCTTGTACAATGTTACTTTGAGGATGGATTCTGCATTGTTGATCCATATGCTGAATTTTGCTGGTGGCTCAAGATATCTATCAGTTCTTCGATTGTAGAAGGGTTCTTTGGATGACGGCGCCGACGCATTTTTTTTACACACAATTGGGATTGCAAAAATGTATAATTTACTGCACCTTCTGGATTTCTAAGGCAGTAAATAATTGTATTATTTTTATAATTACTTTTTTTTTTATTGTTCTTATAAGTTATGACAATACTCTGCAGCAACGCCATGGCCATTAGTTAAACTTAAAACTATGTATTATTGAACTTCTTTAACATACTCGACTATTTCTCTGTTATAAATTTCTCTAACAGAGCTGGACATAGTTCCAGGTTTTGTACCTGCTGTACCAATAGCTCTTCTCAAATGAACCATAGGAACATCTACTAACCGAGGATCATGGTTGTGTTGTCCTAGTACCGTTATAACATTATCGTTGATGTTTGTGCTTATATAGGCAGTGGCAGAACAAAACTCTCCGCGATTTTTTTGGTTTTCGCATACTAAATATCTAAATAGTTATAAATTATAAACCAAATCTCAAAATAATTTTTTTTTTACTCACATTTTATTAATTCGACTTTTACTTTTGTAGTATCGGTGATTTAAATTGTCCACAAATATTTGAGACTTAAGTCTCACACCAGGAATTATTTTGTATGTCATTGCTTGTTCTTGAACTGTAGAAATATAGTGAAAATTAATATGTAATTGATAGATAATTCCAATGTAATACCTTATATACGCCATACAAATGAACTGAATGTAATAATTTCTATTTTATTTTTATATTATTATTTTTATATATATTAATTAATAATTATATATTAAAAAAATATGATACAAATTGGTGTAAGAAAGTACTTACCGTTGACTTCTTCATCTACATCCTCAATATTTTGTTCAGGAAGATTCAAAAAGTAATTATGCTCATCCAAATGTTCTCTATTCATATTGGATAATTATATACTTGCACAATAAGTCTCAATATGAAGTGAAATAGTATACAACAATACAACACTCAAAGCTCAAAAGGAATGACAGAGCAATGACCATAATATGCACATGCAATTGATGTACAATTTTGTAGTCTATTAATGTATTAAATGTAGAAAAAGATAAGATAGATAATATTTTACTAAAGCTTATACCCTTTATTGTAAAGGTCATTGAGAAGTAATATATTGTATAATATCTATAAAGCTATTTTATAGGATATTCAGGTAGATCCTAATATCTGTTAAAGATTATACTATATTATACCATATTACCTCATGCTTTAAGGGGATTCCACCCGGTGATTTTCTATTTTTGTCTAACACACGCGTGACATAGTACAGAAAATCACGGTATGGAATCCCCTTAATATTTAATAAGATAAAATTTTGATTAAAAGATCATTGATATCTTTACTGTAATTGTCCATATTATGTACACGGCTATGTGAGAGATATTTTAATGTGTTTTTTTATTATACAAATAAACTTGGGCAAGATAACAACATTCTTAAATTTATGATTTAAATTCACAAGTCTTTTATATCTTTAAATGTTGAAAATTTGAATTTGAATTAATATGTATCAGAAAAAACATTGAAATAGAAGTATGTTTATTCATTTAAACTTCAAAATGTATTATACTTTTTTAAATACTTTTTACTTTGAAGTGTTTAAATGGTGTTTTAAATACTTTTTTTTTATTCCTTTAATTTTAATTTTATTATAATATTATATAAATCATTATTAATTTATGGACAATTCAATATCGGTCTTGTTTTTTGTCTATTTATAGCTTAATTAAATTTTTTTTCTCCAGAATACAGTTTACCATCGATGAAACGGTACCAATTTAAAATATATTATAGCCTTCAGCAAAAGCTATACTCATTATTCACATTTTTATTGGCTGTAAAATATACTGTGTGATTACTGATTACTAACTTTGCTAAACGAAAATATAAAATTTATAATTAATATACCTTAATACCTAGAATTAATTTGGGTGGTATTTTAAATATTTTATTTTTATAAGTATTTCTTACAACACTGGAAACTAGTTAGTTCATTTTCTAATCAACTTAACTTTCCTAGGTAAATAATACATTGTATATTAATTTATCAATCTTGTATTTCATTAACTTGGCCACCTTTGGGCCATAATTCCTAAGCATTCATTTTTTTTAATTGCAACATGATAAATATTTTAATATGTTTTTCTAGCCCTGTTTGAATGTTAATGAGCGGTGTGACAATATGCTTAGTGTTAGCATGACCAAAATCTGCAACATTAAGCTACTACTTAATACTTTTAAAGTCCCAAGTATTACCAAGTATTTTAACTGGACAACACTCGTATATACAGTATATGGACTAAACTAAATTAATTTAAATATTCATGGATCTCGTCGTCATCGTCATAAAAATGTATTTCGTTTTCATTATGCATTATACATTTTTATATTGCCAAGTTACTTTACTTTTAATGTAATTTGATAACGATTAAATTTCCATTTTTATAAAAATACCAGAGCTTAATAATAATTTGGTATGTTCATGTTGTAATATATTTTGTTCAATAATAGTCCGATACTTCGACAAGTACGGTAGTATGTTTGGTACAACATTTCCCTAATATCAATTTAATTCAAATTATGTTGGTATTGGACAATATTTGAGGTTACATTATGTTATCAAATTTATGTTTGTCGGAGAACGACCCCCATCTCCATCTAAATTCTAAGTCGAGTTTTGCACTTAGAGGTCTGCAAGTGGTATGGTTGCATTCGGGGGGGTCTTAGCTATCTGGGCATTGCATAAAATAAAAAAAAATGGTACATGAGTTGTTCACTAGAGCGCTAGTTTCTAACGGTTTCCAATGAAATCAATGAATGTACTTTTCCATGCTGTCTACGTTTTAAACCGCTCTCGGCGCTAGTGTTGCCGACGCGTCTAATATGAAATGTTCCATCTCGACATCTCGTCCACTCGCCATAATCATATTCTATTTGTCGGTTGTCCGCTGACATGTCGTTGTCTTTACTCATTTTGAGATCGTGCCGTGTGATGCTCATTCTATATAGATTCTATTGATATTTTTTATCCGTGTCTAATTTTCCCAATACGCTATTTTTTGTTGTAAATGTTATACGCAGAAAAATAAAAATAAAAAATTATGAAATGTTAATACGCAGTTAAGCATACTACTATTGTATGATTTCGCTGTACCTACTTTATATTATACAGACACGATTTATGTTGATCGTTGTTTTGTTTGTTTTACGCTGTATTAAGAATACGTTTGTGTTTACTGGTTTAATAATGGATACTAATATTGCGTCGGTACGTTCTGCATCTGTATTGGCTGATATCGCTGATACGTTTATGCTTTTACCTTTATGTTTTTGGCTCACGTGCAGATGATTGTTGTAAAATGCAAATAATTGCGTCCAATAAATACGCCCATATCGTGTGTGAACGTTGTGGTCTTACATACAATATAGGTAGGTAGGTGTTGAAACGTTTGTACGAAAATAATATACCTACTGATCTATATGATCAGTAAAAAATTATAGTGTCAATCGATCTTCATTGTTAATGATAGTTTGATAGTTACAATTGACGATTAATGGTTTACATACCCAGTTACAGTCACAGACTTGTGAGCTACACACGATGTGGTTACACGGCTAGAAAATGCTTTGCCTGTCATTCGAGTTGATATCAAAGCGAGCGAGACAAATCGCCATTATTTCTATAATAAGAAACGTAGGTAATAATAACGCTTCAAACGGATGTTGAAAGTTAAATGTTCTTAAATAACCTGATTACATCGATTTTTCATGGCTATAGTTTGGTATACTATTAAGTCTAGTATATCATTTGAAAATAATAACTTGAAAGTTGAAAATTTAGAGTGTTCAGCTTCAATATCAATTAAACCAGTTGTGCCGTCGGCGCACGTAAATTCGGAGAGAGGTTCTTGTGAAAAAGCATTATTTTTCCACCACGTTGGAAAAGTAAATTCAAAACTGTTATTTGATGCTTCATTTTCATCAGTATGTATCAATGTGTTTTCATGTGGATTAATTCGACGATTTTGTGTTCTAATTCAGAAGTCTGATTTATTCACAGAAATAAGGGGCACCAAGTATTACTATTAGTATGGTAATTTTTTTTAATGTGTGCTTTTCGAAAGACGTTTTTATGGGACTGGGTATTAGTAAAACGTTAACTTCATCTAGATTTAAAATCTACCAGTTCGTCGTCATTTTGATCGATTGTATCATCAGATAAATGGTTGACTTCCATTACTTTAACATCTTTATTAGGTAAATAAGTTCCATCGTAAGAAGTATTAGTTTCACTATCGGATGGTATATCTTCGAACAAACACTCAACAATATTGTTTTCATTCATACGGGCTCTCATTGTATGAAATTGACCGTACGGCACAGCCGGTTAAAATTTAACACTGAAAAAATGGCATTTAATTCCATTAGGATTCGAATCAGTTTATATGAAACCTAAGATGTTTTTAGGTAACATAGCACGATCAAGAACTTTAATTGAAGTATAAAAATAAAATTATATTATTGTGAAGTACGTAAACGCATTTGCATACGGTACGAAGATCACCGGATAACTAAATTAATAACATAAATAATATCAGGCATGCACTAATTTATAACTGGAAAATTTTACATTCTGCGATTCGTATTTTCCGCTTCTATAACAATAATTATTCAATTTTTCAGTTTCATCTGTTAAATTAGCCATTTGTTTTTGTGTTGATTTATAATTTTCTTCCATTTCATTCATACGTGTCATTAATGCCTGTAATCAAATAGGGGTGACTGGGGGAACTGCGGTCACCTAAGCAAAAATTATTATATTTCAGGTTCTATGACACTAAACTCTATGCTACTTGAAGAAATGGATACTCAAACTTTTTTTCTTTGTCTCATGTGTTATGTCAATGCCTCAAATTTTTAAAAAAATTGTTTATACGATATTTTTAATTTTTTTAAAAAAACCCAATTGACCGGTTTTCCCCGGGGTAGGGGAAAGATATTTTTTTTTGCACCTACAATAGTTATATATTAGTTTTATTTGAGAATTATTTAATATTATACTCCATTTAGTGTTTATTTTTTATGTTATTGTAAAATAATTTGTGTCACGCTCATATGTGATTATATTTTTTTGTGTTGAAAATGTTTCAAGGCGGGCGGTATATTGCGACAGTTGCGTCCCCACGATGGTGCTCCGTCGAGTCCAGTAATGTTATATTATTAAATGTATAAAGATAAGATATCGTCGTTCACATGAGCGACCGTAGTAATTGTTCTTTTTTTGTATACGACAGTCGTCGCCGGTCGATCGTCGCAACTGAATATCACTACGATTTGCAAGCACAAAATGTATAACTTAAAAGTTTATATAAATTAATTATTAAAAATGTAACGCTCGATTATATGATCATTTGTATTTTATTATAATTAATCGAGCGTTATATTTTAAAAGTCGAAATATACAATCCACTAACGTCACAATATAATCGTGGTCTTCATGGCTACATTTGTAATATCCACTGTAAGTTGCTTAAACAAGCAAAGTCTCTTAGTGTGACGGGGGGAGAGTTCGCTGGTATTATAGGAAGCATGAGCTTATAACCGTATTGTTTAAGTTGTTCATCCAACTCTGGGTTGGTCTCTGGTGTCTGGTGTAATCCGGGCTGAAGAAAGAGAGAGCGATCTGACGCTGTCCAGGCTCCTACAGGGAATACATGTCCATTTAACGTGTGTGGTGCTTGGTCATTAAAAGTATCATGGATTGTGTAATCTGGGATGGCATCTGGTGCTGATGTAATTATCGAATTAGCAAAACCTATGATAGCAGGAATGTTGGGCATCGCAAGCATAGAGTCATAAGGGTTGATGATGTCACCGGAGTGAGACGGAACGAAGGGTGATACCATTCGGTAATGTGGACCATCTGGTGATGATGCGCAAAGAGCCTTTAGTATGGGGAGGAGTGCTCCGGGAATGGGGAGATCCTTATTAAGCTGGGCGTACATTAGGTGTACGTTGTAGTCTCCGATCTTGGAGTAGTTCATCGCACGTAAGGTTTGGTAGTACAGGAGTACTCCAAAATACTCTATTGACAATTAGATCATTTAAAAGTCTTAAACATAAAATTAATAGAAATAATTTTCTCTTCTATTTTCAATTCTACGTCAGCACTTTCTGATTCTTGTTAATTCGGCCATGTTTTTCCAAGCAACAGTTCTGGATTTCCAGCTGCAAGATTCAATCATTTCCAAGCATTTATTTCTATAACTGGACAAGTACGAAAGGATAGTAGACTCTGTTGCATTCTGTAAGCTTCCCACTATTGCATTAGACTTGAAGATACTCTTCAAGGATTCTGTAGGACGTTTTTTACGTAACCTGCAAATCTCTGGTCACTGTAAGCTTGCTCATTACTGCTGTTGAAGGCTGAAGTCATGCATGATGATGATAATTTTATATAATATTTTTGCTTTATTAGAACAAGCTCTTCCATTACCCTTTATGATATTGAACAATTTATCTGATCATATACTTTTTCTTCATGCATCTAGTCAGAAAGATATGTACCAAACATACAATGGTATAATATCTCATTATACCACTTTCCCTTTGGAACATGGTAATACACTAACAAGGACAATAACTCCGGGATTTTTCAGATATAATTAATACAAATATTAAATCATTTATTTGTTTGTTGGATTCGAAATAGTCTTGCGTAGTAAAATCGATTTATCTATTTATCTAGGTATAATCAGTAATTTTTAGAATTTAAAAAGTTAGAAGTCAGTAATATCTTAATACCCTAGTTGCACTATCCAAAAGCGAGAACTTATGAATTGTGACTGCTCTGCACGCTAACCCAGCGGTTACTATTATAATTGTCTCCCAACCGCTGTATTTTACCGTTATACATTTTGAAAATGTATTTGATCGATAGTAGAACACACTCTTAGATACAATGGTTGTGGTTGATTGAAATAGATTATTGTGGTGATTTCAATTAGATGTGAACTTCGCTCTCCTTAAATAAAATTTGGTAGTATAGTGGGAATCCGTCCATTGTGTGTCCCCTCTTGATAAATATGTCACAGCAAATTTGTGTGAAATTTTGATCAATTGATGATAATGTGAATAACACATTCAAATATTCAAATATATAAATTAAACACATTTTTAAATAGTTAATGTCTACATACTTTCTTATATTTTGTCTGCTGTTGTCGCTTTTATTTTTTGGAATATGAAAACAGGAGAATAATGACGGATAATATTATGTTTATGAATATTAAGAATTTAGTTAAAATAACAATAGTTGATAGTAACGAAGATCAATAATTTCGGGACAGTCTGTGTAAAACTTGTGTGATACATAAATTATCGCACAAATAAAATATGGTTTACCGTATCTGTTCAGCTCTGTTAATATTTGGTAGTACAAATAATCACCAATCAGAATGGTCCTCCTTAAATATTTTTTTTTGGATCAGACGTAAAACTAACTAATATATTATTATATAACTTATAAGTATTAATAATTAACTAACTTGTTCGTTCCCAGCTTGCAGGACGTTTAATTCTACCATGTTCGGAACTTGTGCTTTAAAAAATAAAAAATTGAAAATTACTTTCAGTTACTTTTTTTCTGTTAATGGTAGGAAAATGTATGAGGAATATCTTATGAATTTTCAAGTATTTCGACAAGTGAAAAATATTTTATCAGCAATAATTTAGAAAAAACGAATAAATATCGAAATTTTCTGGTGCTTGTAAATAGCTCTAAAAGAGAAGAATTCAATGGTGTATAGAAACTGTATAATTATAATTAAATGTATTTTGGTTTAATTAGTTTCTTATAGTTACCTTAAAAAAACTAAATCGACTTTGTCAAAAACTTCAGTGGACAAATTGGTAAATTCATAATAGTTTTGCGTTGACATGACAAAACTTCCGAGGAATTAAGATTATTATGCAGTTATTTGTGAACCTCATAGATTTCTTTATATTACGAGGCATGTCCAGAAATTAAGTGTACTCAATTTTTATAGGCTTCAAAAAAATGTATTAAAAAAAAAAATTACGTGGTTACATTAATATATTTGTGTGCTATTCTTCTACATAGTCGCTATCTCTTTCATTACAGGTTGTGAGACTGCAGAATCATTTTTTGATGCCTGACTTGTAGAGCTCTGCCGGCACCTCCTTTGTCCACTTGTCGACCGCCCTCTTCGGTTGAAAATATTTTTCCAACCATGCACAAATGGGAGTGAATAAACGTTAATCTGATTGCACCTGGTCAAGGGGGAATACGGGGGGTGGTTTGAAACATCCCATCCAAACCAGTCCAACAATTATTTCTTGACATTTGTCGTGTAGAAGGCAGACTCCACTTGTTAACAGACCCCTCTTTTTATTTTAAATCGCTAAATTTTTTAAAATCACAATAACTCGCTGCGTTGATGGTCTCCCCCTGAGATTTATATTAAATCAATATGATGCCTTTGTGGTCCCAAAACACTGATACCATGATTTTTTTTTGATGAAATGGTAGTTTTGAACTTTCTCTGGTTGAGGGTGAAGTGGTGTGACACCACTGTTGAGACTGTTTCTTGGTTTCAGGCGTATAATGTGCAACCGATCGACATGTTTTATAAACAAAATTCCTGTGACCACAGTTGTAAACGTACTGAACTCGTTCTGGTCTTGTTTTATAAGAAAAGGAGTAAAGCTATACAACAATGTATTCAACGTAGTGAAAATATATTATTTACGGTCGTGAGAGCCTCAGTACACTTACTTTCTGGACATGCCTCGTATATTTAATTTTAAAGAAAGTTAAGAGTATTTATTTTGTATTAATATTGATGATTAGATTATTTTAATAATAGATTGATTACAAGTAGAGAACTATGTTTCATTATGAATATATGGTTGTATTTATTTATTTATTTATTTATTTATTTATTATTCGTTATACGGGCTTAGCCCTTTTTGACATTACAATATATCTTATATCATGTTAGAAATTTTACAAAAGACAAAACTAAATTAAATATATCCAGCTTACATTAATATTAAATTTAATTATCTGATGACAACAAAAACTTAAACATTAAACAAAAAAAACTTTAACTTAAATTTGTATACCTATTAAACATTTAGCAATTCGTCGAATGATGGTTCTGCATTGGCAGACGACATTAGGCGTCTTAAAGGCGTATTAATATTGATATTAATTATTATTCAGGGAGCTTCTGTCATAATACAGAGATTAAATTTGTTATATCTCTCACTCGATTTCAATCACTATATATTTCTAACTTGGAGTAACTGGTCCTTCTGGAACGGTGTCATTCAGTTGCAGGCCTGCATTCAGGTTTGTATAATTCATTTATTTCCTCAGCGTCTTCTAGTATTTCCCGTATTGCCATTTTTTTCTTCGCTCCTTCAAATAAAGTCTCTATTTGGCGACATTTCTCTACTAATTCGGGGGATATATCAGTCCTGGACACACCTTGGTAATTTCTAATTGAGCTTTTACCCTCCATCATTGATATTTCGAATGCTACTGTGACATATACCCCAAGCTTTGCGTGCTTTGAAGGCTCTCCGGAGGGTAAAGAAATTTACAGTAAAGAGCATCCTCCCCTAATGACTTAAAGACAGTTACTGCAGCAATTAGGTTAGCATTATGTTTTGCTAATCCATTCCATGTCAGAAGTATCGGATTTTTGAGCAAGATCCAGTCGTAAATGACTGAGAAACCTGTAAATTCAGCCATTGAAAAGTATACCATTGTTATTCTTTATATAGAGATAAGTGAGTGCCTTGTAGTTTAGGATAGAGCTCTGATTGCCTTGAATGCTGTAGTTTAAACGGGAATGCGGATGCCATAGTCTGATTAACTTTGTCGGCAAAGCCGAGCTCTGGAGCCTGAATAGCCAGTTATTCTTCAACTTCCGAGAACTGACACGCGGCTGAGTAAGCATTCCTTCGTTTTCTCAACCAACCATCCATATTAGCACTGGTGAGGCGCTTGGTGATGAAGTTCCAATCAATGCCAATACAGACTGACAGAGGCGTGGTCTGCATCTAGATCAATATTTTTGTTGATACATTTCAGGGAACCAATTTCTTATCCATTAATTGGTGTCATCTTCATTATATCTCAAAATCTCCATTCCAGAATCAATCAAGCTTGTACGTATTTCCTTGTCCAAATTTCTGAAGCTTCCTCTACAGATATTCACATAAATGATAAATCAATCTGATTCTTTGAATGGGAGATCTGTAGATGCGATCTAAAACAATTATATCATATAATTATATTCTAAATAATCCTGTTCAGTGTGAGGGATACTGAAAAACGGCACTGACCATTTCCCACCCTTATATTCTGCTATGGATTTAGTAATGATATAATGAGTTGGGCTATCTTCTCTACTGTTACCACAGATGAGTATGCATCTCACTGTGTCATTAGCCCGCTGAGTCATCTTTGAATGTATATTAAGTTGAAATGTCTTTAAACTAAGAAATGGAAAAGTTTAACTTTTGCTTGCAACCATGTTTAATTTAGTATAATCTATATTTTGAAATATAGACTTCAACATTTCAAAAAATTGACTTGTGTTTTTTAATTGTTTATTTTGTAGATATTCCCAGAATTGATATGGCAATTTATTATCTTCAAATAAATTGATCATTAATTATTGGTAATATTATATTGTAAATGATTTATTAACCTAAAGGTGACTACCGCGGTATATGCACTATGCCGGTAGAGACGAATCGGTTTATAATTCATTAAAAATCAAATTTTGGTACTACGACTTAGCCAATCATATCCCTGGATTTGTTAGGGTCTCTACTATGCTGGGGATGAGTTTTGTTGAGTAACAGTAGCACACAGTAGTGGTGAGGTCGAGTTGTCCAGAAAATGGTACTTGGTGCAGGATTACGAGGGTAAAATGCTCGTTTAGCCACAACTTCAAGTGCAATTCGTTTAATAGGCGACCTAAAACACTTAAGTGGTATAGAGTAAGTCATCTGGAGTCGAATTAAATCATTTTCAAAGCAATAGAACAAAATTTGAGATTTTTAGTAATTTTATTTCACACTATATGTACGCCATACTATAAAATGCACTACCGCGGTAGATACCTTTCGGTTAATAAATCATTAAAAATCAAAATGTTGTACTACGACCAATCATATCACCGAAATCTTTAGGTTATCTGGTATGCTGGAAATGCATTTTAGATGCATACAATTAGCTAACACAGGTGGTGGGGTCGACTTGTCAAGCAAACGTTACTTGGTGCAGGATTACGGTATATTGCAGTATATGCCAAAAATAGTTAAAAACACATGGTTGGTTCCAAAAACATAACAACACATGCCCCCCATAAGATAAAAAAAGTGATCTCAATTATCACCAAAAAACCATACATAAGAAACAGGAGTTAATCAAATGTCTTAATTGTACCAAAATATATGCAACTGAAAAACAATTGAAAATACACAATACTGATGCACATTTACTCTTAAAACCATACAAATGTGCATTGTGCGAACTATCATTTGGTATGTCAATAGCACTCTTCCGACATCGTCAAAAAGTAATACATTAAATGTATGTAACACAAATACAGTTTTATAAAAAAAACAAATCAAAGACATATAGAAAGGCCACATATGAAATTGATTCTTCTAGTAATAAGATATTCAATTAACGTATAATTATGTTCGATAGTTAAAAGGAATTTATTAATAAAAACTTTTCTACCTTGAACAGTCAAACTACAGTCAACTCTGTAACTATATTATAAGACATGCTCCTTCCAAAAACTCCCTCATCCTATATGAGTTATTAGCAGATATTTCATATCTATAAGATTTTTATTTAATTCTTGTTATAGTATTGATCAAGATAATGCTTCGCATTTGATTTAATGTGATAATGATGAAATTATGCTACTGTTTTTGTGTTTTTAAAATGTTGACATCAGTCTTGCAGCGTCTTGCAGTATTTCAGCAGTACTCTCGGGCGACATGGTCAATAATTAATGATGCCTATTATTAGAAAAGATAAACATTTTAACCATGACAAGCACAAAATAAAAATTGGTAGATTGTGATGAGGGAACTACATGATCTATGGTAATCTGAAACCACATATACCATGGTCATCATTAGGGCCCTGATTTTTATGGGGATGAGTTTTGTTGAGTAACAGTAGCACACAGTAGTGGTGAGGTCGAGTTGTCCAGAAAATGGTACTTGGTGCAGGATTACTATGGTGATTACCGCGTTTAGCCGCCACTATAAGTCCAATTCGTATACTATATTATATACTATGGTACTATTTAGGGGTAGGTAGGAATTTTTGTAATAAAATGGTCAATAAATTAAGTTAAAGCTAAGTTAATTAAACCAACAAACTAGTAAATTAAAATTGTAAAATTATTATATTTAAATTACCTTTTTTTTGTGAAATAGTGATCTATTTTTTAATAGTTATATTCATAAGTAATTACTATTGTTATGTGAGTATGTATTTAACTGTAGATCTTATTGAAGTTATACTTCTTTACGCCCGGTAGTGAGGAAAAAAAAAGCGAACGGGCGGCGCGTACGAACGGGCGGCCGTACGAACGCGAAAGCGTACATGTCCGTAAATAAATAAATATTGTCATGGTAATGTTGTTTTATTATATATTATAATATATATATATATACATATATATCTGTATATATAAAACAGTAAGCTGATTGATTGCTATCAACGCACAGCTCAAACCATTGGACGGATCTGGCTGAAATTTGTTATACAGTTAGCTATTATGATGTAGACGTGCGCTAAGAAAGGATATTTCGAAATTCGCATTTTAAATAGGTGCTCAAACAGGGACATTGAGATTCAAGATGGAAATTGGAAATTTTATTTTTATTTATTAATAGTTGCCATTGGTTACAGTCTACATTAGAAATTAGCATTTATTTATTGGTTGTCATTGGTTATTCGGGCAGATCAGGTACAAGCTTGCATCAAATCAAATTATTGAACATTGCCTACCAGGGTGGCTGAGTTGCACTTACCTCAGCAAGTTACACCCAAAAGGAGTTCAACAATCATCATTTTTTTAAGAGTTGTGATTTTTTACGAGCAACCAAATTTGTTATATTAATTCACCGTATTATATCAAAATAAACTTGGTATAACTTTGATAATTTAGAGTTAAATCATACACTTCCGTCCAAACAGCACGGGGTCCGCGATCTACCGCAGGTAGATTGCCTACCTGATAATGTACTGCTGCGATTCAGAATTTTTATTCCGGGCAACGGAAAAGATAAGATAAATTTTGAACACCATACACCGAATATTGAATAACGAATTGAACAAAGTTTGAGTCATAACTCATATTGAGTTGATACATTTAAAGGGCGACGAAGTGCACGGGATCAGCTAGTATTATATATTATAATCGGGCCATACTAATTAATATGAATAATTAATGATCGATTATTATTTATTTTTATTATTATTATTAGTATTCACTCACAAATCTATTGTCTGGATAAAAACAATACTACAAACAATTATCCATCGATCTGTAGAATAAAAATATAAAAAAAATAATAAAACTATCAACAATAAATAATTCCGGATACTTCTCATTTTTTAAATTAATTAATATTTTTTTCTTTCTTTTTCACTCACTCACGTGTACCATTCAAAAGAAGTTTAACTTCCCGCGCGCGTACTGGTAACACACATGGTTTTTTTTTTGTACATCTTTTTCAAATTATACCTTTTTACCATAGGTAATGTATTTCTATAAATGTTACATTGTTGTCTGCAGAATGATATTGAAATTGGGAGAAAATATATATATTTTTTTTTTGTAACCAGAAAGTAATGAGTTACTTTTCTATTTTAAAAGTATGGTAATTTCATTACAATTTTATTTGAGTTACGAGTAAAGTAACTATGGATGATATTAAATTTGAATTCAACGATATAATATCATTGTATAAGAAAAACGATTCTGAGCGGAGACGGTATGTCGGTCTATGTTTAAGACATATATATGATATCTATTATCTATGGTATAAAACAAAAAATTGACCTTTAATAGGTAACTATAATAAATTCCAAATTAATCATATCACAATATCCATTAGGTACTTATAACGCGTTATACATAAAAAAAAACCGTGATACTATCATAGATATATAATAGTACACTTTAGAAGTTTCAAGTACCCACGAATAATATTATTCAATCACAACAAAATAACTAAAATAGTTATTCTAGGTTTTTTTTTATGTAATTTCGTCCAAATTTGAATTTAAAATGTCTGTAAAAAATAACTGTGTCCATATATTTTTTAGATTTTTTGGTTAAAGTATGAACTATTTATGAGAACCTTTGTTTTGAATTTGCAATCCTTAGCTATAAAAACTGAACATTTTATAATTTATTAATTACAATGATTGATAATTTTCGAGATTTTGATACATTTTGTCAAAATTCGATCTTTAAATGCTTATAAAAAAAAACTGTGCCTATGTATTTTTAATATTTTTCAACTGATATTGTAACAATATATCAAGAGCCTTGAGTTAAATTTATCGTTATAATAACGAATTCAAATCTGTTTTAAAAAGTATTATCGATCAGTATGATGGAATGAAAATTGGATGTTTTGGCTAAAATAACTGTTTAATAATATATTATAGAAAATAGTATTTCATCAGGAACGTTTTTTCCCGACTAGCCCCGCCCTGTGCCATAAAAAACTTTGTTTCAATAAATGAAAATATTTTTATCGACAATACCTACTTAATTTGAATTAAATTCGAAGAAATTATTGATTGATTCCACTGAGACTTAAATTTATTTACCAATTTTTAGACTGCATATTTTGTATTTTACTGAATTCTTTATTAAAATAATTAATTTATAACACACTTATTATGTTAAATGTATTAAAGTATAATATGTGCAGCATTGGTAGATATAATAATGATAATGGAAAAGACGGTTTATTGAATGTTTTATTACTACTATTAAATACTACTATAAATAATTATTTTTTAGCCGTGCAATGGTAATTTAATGTATTTACAGTACTTTTTTTTAGAGTTACACAAAAACTAAAATTGGCTTTGTCGAAAACCGATTTTGGGTAAATATTTCCGTTTTTCTTTATTATTTTTTGTTTACTCGGCGCTTCCTGAATGCACCAAACTAGATTCACTTTCCCATCGGAAAAGATATTGAAGTTGAAAATCGAAGCATAATTTCGACTAAACTTATCGTGTAAACACACACAAAAAAAAAAAAAAAAAAACATTGTAAATTCAATGCATTCATCACTCATCTTAGAATCTAAAATATTGTAGGATCTACTATTTAGTATAAACCATTAAATAGGGATAGATTATTATTGTTTATTATTTACTACAATATTTTCAAGTACCATTTATTAGCCAATGTCCAGGCACTGCACACTGAGGTGTCATTTATGCAATATTTTTAATCTTGAAGACCTTAAGTTGGTTTGAACATTGATTGCGATTTGAGAATAATATACAGTGCACGGTGCAGCTGCTGGTGTTGAAATCATCGTGTCAGACCTACCTGGACCGTCGATCGTCCAGTGCTCAGTGTCCAGACCTCTCGCCTCACCAAGAAAAAAATGTTTATTGGCATGTACCTACAATTGTTTTAAACATTTTGGCACATGACCAGAAAAAGGTTCAACACTCATGATGCATTTGTGTACGGTCTTTTTCCCAATGAAATGTTTGGATTGCTATTGTATTTATTTTTATAACTTCATAGTAGAATATTTTATTCCCTCCACCTAGAAAATGTTCACCAAGTATGAGACTGACGCAGCTTATACATATTACATATTATACTATGTAAAATCGATTAAAATAATATAACTATGCGACGGTATGCGGATAACACCTATTGTACGATAAAAGGATTGTCGTATGATGATATGTCCTAAGGTATAACAAAAAAAAACAGAAAAACATCTGCTCGAAAGGATATACATGTATATAAAAGCGGGTCTGCAACCCATATTACAGAGGATCTACAATAATATTAATAGTGTAATATAACGATGGGTGTGCGAGTTAACGATCGTTTTCAAAACGCGGTGTGACAAAATATTGTACCCATACGCACACACCTATTATATAGTGTACACACATATTATATAGAATATACCGACTCGAAAAATAATAATAAGTATTTCTACCCGTACGATATTACTTGCAATACCTGAGAACAGTATTGACAACAGGTCGCGGTACGTTATTTGGCGAGGGACCGATTAACGGTGGCGGCGGGCGTATCACAATATTTTGGTGCTGAAACCCGTAAAAACGATTTGACGCGGTGCGAGCCAAAGTATAATATAATATATACATATTATGAGTCTTGGTAATATTATTATAACGAACAATATCGTAAAAGGTCCGCGAAGTCGATACGTACACACTAATAATAATAATAATAATGTATAATGCGGCCTCGCCGAAGAGGTTGTCGTTTTACCACCCGTCGAGCGGCGGCAGTTATACATATTATTATGTTATGCGTGTATACGTATATAATATTGTGATCTAAGTAAAAGGGGACTTTAGGAGAGAGAGAAAAATGTAAAAGACGGTGCGTGAGAGAGAAAAAGAGTAAACAGGGTGACGCGATTAACGCCCGGTGCCGACGGTTTTTGGGTGGCCGTCGCCGCCGACGATAAAGTGAGCTGATTACGCGCGTTCGTACATAATGTGTACGCTAGTCAGCGGGTGGGTATTGGCGGCGGGTGTGTGGAAAAAGGCAATCGTTACGCCGCATATGCACTCACACACATGTAATACGTAACATCGGGTCGGTCATGGATATGATGACCGTACGTGTGTGTCAAGTACGCGGCCGGTCGTCCGTGTGCCGGGGGTATTGTGTTTTCGAAAATTCGGATCGTTCCCCCCCCGCTGGTGCGTAACAAATCGCCACCGCCGTCGTCGTTCAACACACACACACTCGTACACAATAATAATATTATACGATATTGAGCCATTAACCTTGGACGATATCGAAACGCGAACGGACCACCTCACATTACACACACACGGGCATACCTTTGCACAATGCTCGGCGTACACGGTGTTTTGACACCTGGTCTCACAACACGGTATTTTATTATTGTTGTATGATATAGGTTTACGATAATGATAACAATAATAATAATAATATGTGTAACACATCATATTATATATAGGTATACATATAACCAATACTTACCTATAGGAGAGTATAATATAAAATATATATAAATAATGTGTGTACGTACGAGGCTCGGACTTTAGTGGTCCTGTGAGATCGAATTAGTTGATTATCGATAGTAATTATAGGTGGAACTGTAAGTAAGGTACAATTAACGAGTTAAAATGTTGTTAAGATGTTAAATTAATTTTAATTCAGTTAACTAAATTTTAATCAACGTAATTAACTCTCTAACTTGCATACCTACTAACTTACTTATACATATCTATACCATAAAATTAATATTGGATTATGTAAAATGTAACACAAACACTTCAACGCAATGTTCTAAAAGTCAATATCACCAATACCAAATTACGAGTAGATATTAATATATTTTACATTTTAATACTTCACCATTTAAGAACAGATAAGTACACATACATTGCACATTATGTTACCTCATCTAGTTATCTGTGTATAATCTGTTTTACCTTAGACACGGGCAACTAACATATTAGAACAAAAAAAAATATACCCTATAGGTAGCTTAAATTAAACCTAAAACGTTTGATTCATATTTTATAATATTTATTTTTTTGTGTACTTAAACTCTAAAATAAAAAAAGTCGGGTTCATTTAAGTTATATAGTCATATATTATAGTTATTATTCCACTTATACCCTTATATATACAATAATATTTAATTTTCACAATACTATTTTTTTCAATAAGATCATATCTTGAAACAAGAGTAAGATGAATGTAATTTTGATATTCAAGGTGGTATATGCCAGATCCTTTTTGAACTATGGAACTAAAATTCACTATGGACCTTCACCTGAGTTGTTGGCGAATTGGAATTCGGCAAAGTGGGTATGAACCGTACCACAACCATTTATTGCGTGTTCTATTATTAATTTTTATAATTTTCGTAGACCCTCCTTCCCCTCAACGACCACTACCACCATCACCACTTGCCCCACCGACACAGGAGGTTCCACCGTAGACCAAGTCACAAATGAGATGGTGGTTCATACCCACTTTGCCGAATCCCAAGTCGACGACCACTCAGTTCGCCGACAAATATAAAAGTTTTTAAATATTTTAAAAATACTCTCATTTCGCCGACAAATTATACCGGTTTTATAATATAGATGTAATTGTCCCGATTCGCCGACCGGTGACAATAATTTTATCAAAAACAGATATGCCAGCGATAATATTATAGTATGTTGTCGATAAGTTCAATGATTAAATGTTTTTCCACACATCAGATCCATGGTAGTATAAAGATTAGTGAATTTAGTTCATTCCACCCGTTTTAACTGTGAAGTTCGAAATTGAATAGACAATTAAAACGTGCTTTCCAATAATTAATTAAAATGGATCCAATAGGGTTCAAAATAAAATCTGAATAAGATCACGATTTATCAGTATTAAATAACTTTATTCATCGAGTGGACGACAGTCTAAATCTAAAATAAGTGTTTGCTGCTAATAATTTTAACATTTTATTTATGTTTATGCTATTACTAAATACTAATAAAAATTAATACTTTTATTTATTCTCTGCTAAAAGAACAACTTACTTAATTAATTTAATTTAAAACATATTATGAAGATGAAAAAGCAAACCAGTATAAAAATAATAACAATTGAACAATTTATAAATTACCTACCATTTAGTTGACAATTTGGCATACGATATATGAGGAACCTTGTATGTATAGTATTACGTATGTATAAGCAAGTATATGCCTTTGAATAAAACAAATTTATATTATCATTTACAAGCTACTAATAATTTTAACATTTTATTTATCTTTATACTATACTAGTACTTAATAGTAATCAAAATTAATAATTTTATTTATTCTCTGCAAAAAGTACAACTTACTTAAATTAATTTAATTTTTAGTGAAAAAACATATGAACATAAACATGAAAACAAAAATAACAATACTTAATATCGAGGTTGACATTGATGTATAAAAATTGTTAATAATGTTATTTTCAAGTCTTCTTATATCTATAACAAAAATTATCGTCGATTTTTGTTGAAATAAATTATAACTCTTAAGTGTTATATTATATTACAGTCGCTTGATTGTTACAGAGCTGCTGAAATTCGTTCTACTTCTATGGCAGGTACTACATCCTAAATATAATTTTATTTAAGTTGATAGTAACGAACATGAATAATTCCAGGCCAGACGCCAGTCTGTGTAAAACTTTATAACCTAACGAAAATATTTTTATTGACATTTAAAAAAAAAAAAATCAAATAAAAAATTGAAAATGACTAGGTTACTTTTTATTTTCATTTTAGGAAAATTTATAAAGAACCTCGTATGTATTTTCAAGTATTTTGACGGAGTGAAACATATTTTATCTGTAATAATTTTGAAAGAACAAATACAAATCGAAATTTTCTTGTGCTTGTAAATAACTCTAAAAGAGAAAAATTCAATGGTGTATAGCAGGGGTCACCAACTGGCGGACCGCGGTCCGGATACGGACCTCGAGCACTTTTTTCAGTCATTGAAACTGTTTGGACCGCGTAAAGTTTGGTAAGTTTCAAAACGGACTCCCATAGAAATTAGTTGGTGACCCCTGGTGTATAGGAAACGCCAAAAAAGGTATTAGTACTATTATAAAGTATTTTGGGGTAATTAATTTCTTATGGTTACATAAAAAAAACTAAATCGACTTTGTCAAAAACTTCAGAGGACAAATTGGTAAATTCACAATAGTTTTGAGTTGGGAATAACATAACAAAACTTCAGAGGAGTTAGAATATTATGTAGTTATTAGTGAACCTAGGTTTATTTATGTTATATTTAATTTTAAAGAAAGTTTTGAGTATTTTAAAATTGTAAGCTGTTTGTGAATTTTGTAGCGCACCGGCCTTGTCCACCAAATGTAAAATAATAATCACTAACCAGAATAGACTCTATGTCCCTACTTAAATATATATTTTGTATCAGACCTAAAACTAACTAATATTTTATATTATAGATGTATATTATATTAAGATATATATTGACAAAAATAATAATACAAATCAACAAACATGCCAGATTAATCAATAGCAACCAATATATTATAATACACTGTTGTATTTTTTACATCCGGATTTCAAATTTTTTTGTGTATTTTCCTAAAATTTTCGTTCGTAAAAACCTTCTCCTGGCAATTACGAACATCTTAAAAAATTTTGAGCCAAATCGGACTACCCGTTCTCGAGACTTTCGATTAGCAACACATTCAGTGATTCATTTTAATATTATAGAAAGATGTACTTATATTTTTTTTGATTATTTTTACATGAACAATTGAACAATTTATACTGATTTTTATATGTTTTTTGAAATATCATACCTATTATATACACTTTTTTTTTAAAGTTATTTTTTATTTTATTTAAATTTAAATTTTATAATACAACACAGGCTTTCACCCAATTTGCAATAATACAATTTAGTACAATAAATATGCAATAAATAATTGTATGATACAATAAATATGAAATATATATTGACCAGGCATATTTTTTTTAATTTGAAAATTTATATACAATCATTTTTTTTAAGTTATACTAACGTTTATTATATACCTAATATAATGTACTTATTTTTTTTAGATTATTTATACATGAACAATTGGACAATTTATATTGACTTTTATATTATTTTTAAATATCATATTGTATAAATACAATATTTTTTTTTAATATTCGACGAACTGGGGTGTCGGAAAATTGGGAACATGCAAATAAATGGTCGGCGAATTGAAAGTCGACAAACTGTGATGTCGTTGAATTGGTATTCGGCAAATTGGGTTTCAGCGAAGTGGGAAGACACGCGTGGTACAACATAACACGCACTCACCCGGGCAATCTCTCACAACGTGCCCTTTTTTGAGACACCGAAAGCACCCTGAATTACAAATTATGTGTATTACCTTTTTGTATTAGTCTAGAATTTGTATTTTGGGTACTCACGACGTTTTTCAATTTTCTTTTTGCTGTAACGCCTCCGATTTTTTAAATCAGTGTGCTGCTGATAGGAACCATTACAAAGATTGGATTTCAGTAAGTATAATTTTTCACTATAAGACAATTTGGAGTTGAAAACACATTGGTGTACCTTGTTCCAGAACTTTGCATTATGACTGGTATAACCGATGCCATGAGGTAGATAAATTGGTATTTTAATTCAAAACTTTTAGATTCTGAGCGGAGCAAGGAAGCTAGTGGTTTTACAATGGTGTTTATTATTTTTTTTTTTTTTTTTTTATATCCTGTATACAAAATTTCTACCAGAAGGAGTGCTTTGATTTCAGCATATAGTACCTTATCTTTTAGCGAATTGGACCAAGATGGTACTTTAGAGAGGTCATTTTTCGATTTTCTCAATAGTTATTTAATGCCACTGGAAAAAGTACTGAAAAATTACGAAAAACCGCTTAAAATGGGATTTTAATTTCTAACAATTTGTTTATCACCGTAGCAACGAATAAAAAAAATAATAATTAAATAAATAAAATAATTAATGACAATATAAAATATACAGACTGACAAACCGTCTCCGTTCAGAATCGTTTTTCTTATACAATGATATTATATCATTGAATTCAAGTTTAATACAATCCATTAAACAATGACCAACTTGTAACCTACTGTACAGCTGAGCGACATCCACTTACCTGCCTTTTTTTAATTGATATGCATTATAAATTATAGAAATAATTTCACACTTATGAAAGACATGGCCACACTCGTGTGAATCCCTAAGAACGCATGGAGAGTTTAACAAAGCTTGCAAATCGACTTCTTTCTACACTCGACGTAAATTATTATTTAATATATTCCTAGTTTTTTTTTTTTAAATTTTGATATCATTTTTACTATAGGTTAGTAACCGAATTGAAAAGATGGAATCTGCCATTAAGTAATGATCTGGTTGAACATAATTGAGGAATCTGGAAAAATTAATCAATGAATCGAATCCGTCGTTGATTTTATGTGTTATTCGCCAGAATGTGGTGATATATATAGTATGATTAAACTAAAACTATGTATTGATAGATTAGGTATATTATGTCTAACCAGTGGCGTATTTAGGAATTTGTCATGGGGAGGGTCCAGAACACAGAGCCACGGGCATAGGCGTGCGCAGACTTAAATTTCTGGTCGAGCCTAGACAATTATAGTGCCCTAATATTTGGACTGCGCCAAATATTATAATATACTAACCTATTGATGTCTATAGTACTATAGTTATTGTATTTGTACCTATAAAGGTATAATGTTTTTTTTTAGATTAATTAAATGTATGTAATGGTTAGGTTAGGTATAATATAAGCATTATAATAAAATATTTAAATATATACGCACATTTTACTATGCCCCTAAAAAGTTTCAGGTCGAGCCTGGGCTTGACCGGCTCGCCCCGTGCGCACGCCTATGGCCACGGGGGACGAAGCCCCCTACACCACCCATTTACTCTTTATTAAATAAAATATACCATATTTATAAGACGATATAAAATTGTCGAGTTTTTAATTATTAAATAATAATATGTTCAAAACAAATTTTAAAAAAAGCGGGTGAGTGGATGTCATTATGCTGCTGTACAGTAGGTTACAAGTGGGTCAATGTATAATGGATTCATTGGCGTAATTCCATTAAATTTCAGCAGGTGCACAACTTTTATTGGTCCAATATTCATAAAGACAAATTAAAATGCTCATATTTAAAACTGTTTTGCTTGCATAGTTGCATACAATACTATATGGACCACTAGGTATCTTTTTATATTTGATAATAATATAACATATAATAAATAAATATAAAAATCTGTAGGTATATTTTAAACCTGGGCTTGAAACCGATATTGGATACTGATTTTGAATAATAGTTGAAACTGTGAAAACCCGATATCGATATCAAAACTGAAAACGAAATCAAAAATACCAGTTAGGAAATCGGAAAAGATAAATAGGTACCGATATCCAAAACCAAAATCTAAATTTAGTCTTTATAATATTATAATATATTATGATATAGTGACACACCTTTCAGCTACCTATATAATGAATTAGCGATCACGAAATTATTATACAAGTTATAATATTAAGTATTTAATTATTTGTACAGTTACCTATATATGTTATAGCTTTTATAAGAAAATTCGAAAAATCAATAAGTATATAATATAATATGTATGATGTATTTCATATTATGAAATAGTACCTATTGTAATTTAATAGGTATAAAGTTCAGCTTCTGCGGGTGCAAAAGAACATCTTTGCACCTCCTACATAATACCAGGGGGTGCAAGTGCACCGTCGTGCACCCCCGTAATTACGCCACTGAATGGATTGTATTAAACTTGAACTCAATGATATAATATAATATCATTGTATAAGAAAAACGATTCTGAGCGAAGACGGTTTGTCACTCTGGATATTTTATATTGTTATTATTTATTATAGCCTGTTAGTTGAATTAATAATGAAATACTTTTATTTTTTATTTTTTTCTATGGTGATAGACAAAGTGTTAGAAATTAAAATCCCATTTTTAGCGGTTTTTCGTAATTTTTTGGTGGTTTTTACAGTGGCATTAAATAACTATTGAGAAAATCAAAAAATGACCTCTCTAAGATAGTAATCTTGATCCAATTTTCTAAAAGATAAGTTACTATATGTCTATACATGTTGAAATCGAAGCACTCTTTCTGGAAGAAATTTTGTATACAGGAAAAAAAATAAACACCATTGTAGAACCAATAGATCCCTCAGAATCGAATATATAGTTATATGTTATACCTTTTATACAAAAGGTATATAATAATTTCCTTAATTACATTAGGTACCTACTTCATTCATAGTTGATCTTAGATAGCTTTTCAACCTTAAAAAGTTTGAAAAAGATCTCTCTGGAGTGGTTGTAGATACTGGCAATGTACAAAACTACAAAATATTTGAATTAAAAAATGGATTTGGTATTTTTCAATCATTTCCGGTACCCAACTGATAAAAATAATCACGATATTTATTGAAAATATTGATATAACTATAGCTTCGAACATTTTTTATACAATCCGTAAAATCGTATGATAAAATTTGTTTTTTAATCATGTAAAAACTGCACAACATTTAACATGTACGAGACACGAGTCAATGGGAGGGGTCCGGGCGATTCAGGCATGTTACTGTACATTCAAATATAAAGTTGGTGGCCATATGCAGTTTAAATATAAATTTAGGTACATTTTGAAAATAAGTGACATAAGTGACTTATTTTCTAAATAAGTGACTTAAAGTGAGTCAATTTTAAAAAAGTGACCTACTTCCAGCCCTGTAATATTGATTAATTAATATTTGACACTTTAACGGACATGTTTGTATTAAAATGATTTTTTAAGCAAATTCTTCCTTATAAAAGTCATTCCGCATATATTGCAAGTAATTTAGCTTTTTTATGTATCAGTTCATGGTTAAAACTTAAAACGCGCTGATCGGCTTCTATATATTTTTGGGTAAAATCTGTATTTGAAAATTTTTTTCTTTCGCCGATGTACATGGTGGGCCTCAATAGGGGACGATGAATAAACATCCGGTAGGTATTTCCGGAAATGGGTCATCTGGCATCTGGTCGTTTTCCTCCGGTATCAAATAGTCCAGTAATTTTTCAACGTTTCGAAGGTTGCGGCGTATTTCTGTTACTATTTTTCCTAAAAAATTTTATATATTTATAATTATATAAATAAACCGTTTGTATAGTACAAATACTGTAGGCTAACGGTAAATACAACAATGACCTCTGTCAAGAAATTACATGAACCTAATTTTAGTCACTGCCTATAATCAATGGTACAACCATTTAACCCTTCATTGATAAACATATAGTTCGTAACACGATTGCTACACTGAGCGCAGCGCTTACATTTTACTTTTTATATTATTATTAATTGATCGATTTTATATATTTTGGAGTATAAAAACATGATGATAGGCGCCAAATGACACGGTTTTCTTAATTTCCTTGTCATCTAGATTTCGATGAATTTCTCTCCCCACACCAAAATATTGCCCCATTCGCAGCCAGATATTACCTGCAGCAAACAGAGCAGACGACTGTGTCACGCATCAAACATCCACACTCTTTTGACTCCAAGACGTTGAGTATGCGTATGGTATCAATACAAAATGCGTAGTTACATAGTATAAATAATAATTCAAATGTTTTAAGTTTTTTTTTGATTTTTCATGATTTCAATGGCCACGAAAAAGTATTAAGTACACATTTCATTTTAATTAACGAATTTTCTATTTTTTTTTTCAATAAATATAAATTATATAATTACTTAATAAATTTTAAAAATGTATCAGTTTTGACAAATTTCAAAGTGTGTATTTTTTGGATTCAACAACCAGCTAATCATGTAAACCAATGTAAGTAATGTAAATAAAGTTTCAAATTCAAATTTCATAAAAACTTTAAAATTACCAAAAATCTTTAAATGCAAAAAATTACCTTAAAATTTTAAATCGGCAAAAAATGCAAAATTAAAACTCTTACTCTGATTAAATGTACATTAAACATGCAGTATATTATAAAACGGACATGGCGTAACTAAGAAATCAATGCATTGAAATCCCTACCTCAATCATATTACCTTTGTAGTATAAAATATCACAAAATAAATATCTTTTAAATTAAAAATAAATACATTTTTTTAAGGATTTATTTTTATTACACTGGGTTATGAACGTCAGAACTAAGAACGTTTCTTTTATAGATTTATGACAATATGAAGTGGTGGGACAAACTGCAGTGTCAACAAAATTTTTATATTTTTAATAAAAAATTAAAAGGCTCAAATAGATGGCATACAATAATTTAAATTATTCAAGTTTGTGGTATCAATGCCTGCAGAATATGCTAGAAACATATAATTTTATAAGCTACCCAAAGTTATCTAAAATTATCAAATCAATGGTAATATTTTATTTACTAAAAAAAAATGCATTTGCTAATTTAAAATCACATGACAGTTAACTAAAATTGATGATGTAACATTGAGTTTTAACTTTATACCTGTATAATATAATTCATAAATAATTTTTACATTCCCTCCCTATATAAATATTATGAAAGAAAACATGTCACAAACAATACTTTATCACTAATCGGAATAATCGGATAGGAAATGAAACGAACAAATTGATATATTTTGCCCCCTTGACAAAGTCCTGAGGACAAATTGACTATTGAGTAGGTATCATTGCAATAACCGCGGTTAATGTATGTAGGCACATGATATGACATAACTCATATTACATATAATATATTAATTCCAATAGTTTATTTTACTACAATTATGATTACATAATGTATACATGATTTTACTTTTTCAACGGGCATCGAGAAAACTCCAATGACGTCTGATATTTCCGTTTTTACGAAGCGTCCGAGCTGACCTAGAAGCTTTAATCCGGTAAACGTTTTGACCATTTTCCAGAATTTCAAGTGTCCCGACCCTGCGGTCACCAAGTGGTTGGGTATAAAGTTTGAAAACCTACAAACGTATACGTCCTGTGTGTGAGACTTGGTCCTCAAGACTATTTTCGATTTTTTCCAATCCCAAATCGTAATGGTATTATCTGGCCCACCTGCTTGCGAACACAAAAAGTTACAAAAAGTTTCGCTGAAAACAAAAATTTGGTTTGTTTTATATCTATACAAGCGTAGTTGTATACATTTTTAAAAGTCGACGCTGGTTACACCTGTACGACAAGCCACTTATTTGTTGATTAGCACTGCCTTTGAGAACGCTAACTATTTCAAACGTTGGCCATTCGTACACGTTTATCAGAGGATTAGTACATTTTTCTCCAACCGCTATATGGCTCAAAACCGGATTTTTCTTAATGAAAACAATTAAAATTAGTCATAGAAATATATCACGACGATTATTCTAAATACACTTACAACTAAGTGCCCTATTCCTCCGTTACCGGCACATTTTCTAAAACTCAATTTCCTGTCATTGATGTCAAACATATTTATATAACTACCTGCAGGGTACACAACCGTGTGGTTGTCTGCTGCACATATATTGAACATTTTGGAACAACAATCGTAACCGAATGAATGACTATTATTATAGATGTAAGGTTTTATTATACCAATATATTGGATCTTCATATTATTATTAGTATTAACGATCATCTAACCACCCCTACATTTATTACCAATGTATTATATATTATAACTATTGATTTTCGATTATTATATATTTTTATAATACCTATTTTTGGTATTTTATTTTATTGACATTTAATTATTAATTTGTAAAAAACCGATTTGACCTGATAAAGGATACTGGAGCTGTAGTATATTTTCATCCATCGTACATCTTTCACTTTTGATTGGTTTGGATATGAAATCACTACTTTTATACAAAACATTGTCATTGATTATTTGAAAACTCTCAATTGATTCTTTGATGATTTCTTCATTCATTTTCATTATTATTTTGGTTCATTTTGGTAAATTAAACATATTATTATTAAAAGATATATTTATATTAAAACATATTAATAGGTTTTTCTGCAAAAAAACAAAAAAAAAACAGCGCTGTTCTGTTGCTTAGTGAATAATTATAATACAGAGCAATATAGAAATACCAAATTAAATAAATTATTGAACTACCTACTGACTACTATTTAGAGATTATTTTTCACAATTAGGTAGAAGTGAAATGTGAATACAGTAACTTTTTTTTCTAAAAGTGGCTAGCCTGCCCAGAGTCCACTTGCGCTTCACGATAAAATGGAACGGCCTCTCTATATTACTCTATGTGTTATAATTATTCACTAAGCAACAGAACAGCGCTGTTTTTTGCAGAAAAACATTAATATGTTTTGGTATTTTATTTTATTGACATTTAATTATTAATTTGTAAAAAACCAATTTGACCTGATAAAGGATACTGGAGCTGTAGTATATTTTCATCCATCGTACATCTTTCACTTTTGATTGGTTTGGATATGAAATCAAAACCTATTAATATGTTTTAATATAAATATATCTTTTAATAATAATATGTTTAATTTACCTACCAAAATGAACCAAAATAATAATGAAAATGATGAAGAAATCATCAAAGAATCAATTGAGAGTTTTCAAATAATCAATGACAATGTTATGTATAAAAGTAGTGATTTCATATCCAAACCAATCAAAAGTGAAAGATGTACGATGGTTGAAAATATACTACAGCTCCAGTATCCTTTATCAGGTCAAATCGGTTTTTTACAAATTAATAATTAAATTTCAATAAAATAAAATACCAAAAATAGGTATTATAAAAATATATAATAATCGAAAATCAATAGTTATAATATATAATACATTGGTAATAAATGTAGGGGTGGTTAGATGATGATGATGTGTGAGAATCTGGTTTTTTAATTTTTTAGACTTCAAAACCTCATAATAGTTCCATTATATATTTGTCGATAAGCAATAGTGCCAAAACGCTTGTAAGTGGAAGTGACGATAAAACAATATTTGTCTATGAAATAAAAACTGGACCTATCAAGTTGAGTCCCATTGGTTTTTTTCCATTACCCGGAAAAGTCACATTTGTTCACTGGAAACCTTCAGAAGTACAAATTTGTGTCTATTTGTGAATCAGTGATGGTACCTATGTAATTGTTTTCAATGATTCAATTATTGATTTTAGAAACAGATGGCATTGATAAGTTGTGCTAGCTAGTGGACATATCGTAGAAGTGGATATTCCCACCAGTCGTCCATCGTACACCAGAGAATCGTTTTTATTGAAACTCGAATCGCGTGTAATAAAAACGGTGAGCATCAAGTCAGAAATACGTCAAAAACAATATATTTTGTCTAATTTAATGGACAAGAAAAGAGATAAAATCAATAGAAAAAAAGAGACCTTGAAACTTCTCAAAGAACAAAATCCCGGCGATGAAATCGATGAAGATATATATTTTGAAGATTCCGAAGAAGACGAAGAACCTCCGAAAATCTTTATTCCTCCGACACCGAACCCCGTAGTGTTCGCCATTTACACTCCATCAGAGAACGGTATATGGGTATCGATTGATGGATATGACGCTGGCTATTTGTACGAATACGATGTGAACACTTCTGGACTAATGCACACGTGACATTACCAGATATAAATGATACTCCACTAACTGCGATTGCAATGTCGTAAGTTACTCAGTACAGTATTATTATTATTATTATTATACTTACTCAAATAGTATTAATAACCAATGGCCAATGCTTATACAAAGTATATTATACTATAGGCTGACACTAAAAATAAATTATTATAATATATTATTATACTTGTAAATGTATAAATTAAAACTCTCGTTTATAGTCTATTATACTTAGTAATTAAAAATATATTGAGTTAGTTATACTCAAATGTCTATTGACATTTACATAATATAATAATTAGGTATGTAAGTAATTTAGTAATTTATACATAAGTTAATATATCCTAGGTTTCTTACGATATGCATTGTTTATTTTTTAGACTACCTCTATTAAAATAATACTATAAAATATACAAATTGTAATTAATGAACAAACAAAAAACAAAAATGGACCTACAAAAATTTGCTAAGCTTCATTAAATTTTTTTCCTTTTTGATTTGATTAACATTATAATGTGCACATTTTTTATGATTTATAGTGGAACTGATCCATTAACAATTTTAATGGGATTTGCTGATGGTAGAATACGTGTTACAAATGTTAAAGTCGACGATGTATTAGATTTCGATGACTATATTGAATTTACTATTCACGACAACGAAACGGGAAGAGTAAATAATAGGTATGTTGTGTTTCAGTCAAGACAAAAATATGTTATACACTTGTGGGGATGATTGTAACATTTTTAGTTCAATGTAATAATTAAGACAACGAGCTGAAGTTGTTTTGTATTGGTTGTAAGTAATATAATAAAATCTCACAATTCTAAAATTAAAAATTAATGAAAATGAAAATTAAGTTTGTAAGACGCAGATAGAAACCTCTTAAAATTTCCTAATTTTAATGTAAACACATCCTTGGCACCTGCAAACATCGTGTCACAATTGAAACTACATGCACCTAACTGAAGGCATTATATTCATTCTGAGACAAAAGTAATTAATCTCTAAAATATTCCTGAGTTATTTTATGTGATCTAAAATATCTTTTAGATTCAATTCAGTGGATTCCAAAACACTTCTCGTCAATCGTATCTTGCGAATACTTTCATTTTCATACATTAGACTGTGACACTATTGTATTTTATACGATATGTTTGTATAGTACCTATATATTATAGTGATATAATTATTTTCAATGCTTCCTTTTTTTCAACTACAAATGTTTGACCGCGCAGAAATTTTAACCAGGTACTGACGTCTGATACCATGAATCAATCAAAACAATATTTGAAAGGATTTTCGTGTACCATAAAATAGGGAAAATACGTACTAAGTGGTATCGTCAAGTGAAGTTAATTACTTTTTTTTATTTTGGTTTTATAAAGGTACTGTCTTATTTATTTAAAAATAATGTATACAATTTATTTTATTGTATAATTTATTATAAAATTGTTTTACAAATAGTTTTTTATTATTTTTTTAATTGAACTTAAGCTCGGTGACTATGGCCATTATTTAGCGGTTGTAGGGGTTATGAACTGTAATTGGTAAGGTTGGTACGGTAAGCTACACGTGTATGTGTGGCAAAGTTTTTACTACTACGAACCCGAGTGCACGGAAACAAAATATTGGTTGGTATTACTAAATTTACAATTACTCCAACCAACAATGACAGTTATATAAGGCATAACTGGATTATTAGTTGTAGTTTCTAAATTTATTTAGGTAACCGTTTAGTTGGTCAAACTAAACTGTCTATTTACATCAACTATTATTTTAGCTGTTTCAAATAAATATTTTAGTTGGTTTACCTGTACAAAATGTTTGGTATATTTTTTTTGAAGTTTTCACAACTATATAGTTTAGTTGGATTAACTATCCATTTTAGTAGGTAGCCGGTTAAATTTATTTATCCCCTCCCCCAATTTTTTTTTTTTTAATATTGTGCCCATTTATTACTAACCTCTTATCACTTGAAATTATAAAGTATCATTGGCGTACTCACAGGGGGGGGGGTCATAAGGTTAACCCTCCCCCTCCTTTATAATTATTGAGAATGCAAGAAGTCAAGGTTAGGTAGACATATAATTAATTATTAATTTAATAGGTTTATATAATATCAAAAGATTAAAATACATAATATTAAATATTATATTTACATATATATAAAAAGTAAAGGATAACATAAATAATACATACATAATAGTAACCATAACAAAAAACATCAAATCATAGCAAGAATATAATGTTAAATATAAACGAAACAAAACAAAAAATATACTAACATTAAACCTAATATTTTATGGGTATATGACACAAACCATTAGGAATTGGAGGACTTACAACACACTTTAGGATTTATACTAGCCAGATTTTCAAGTGAATTACAAAATAACTGATAACTTAAAGTCACATTAAAAGCTTGATAATGATCATCAAAATAATTAGTAGTAAAAAGTTTACAAATAACAAATGGTTTACTATCATTTAATATTACTAATGATTGTATTAATCCAAATTTTGGAAGATTATTGTCACCATCGTTCATACTTAATACAATAGTCATATTATTACAATTATATGTTGGATTTTTCCACTTAATCCATGAAACAAAAATTAAATTATCATTTAAAAAAATTAATTTTGTAGTTGCAAAATACATATTATTTGTCTCATAGTTTTCTCTTTTTGAAAATGATAAATTTAAAATACACCCTATCTCTAAACCACTGCAATTAATATCTTTAGATATAACAAATCTGTAAATTTTGCAAATCTGCAATTGATGTTTCAGTGCTAACGTATAAAGTACATTTTTCCTAGAAGAAGTTGAGTTTGCAGCACCTTTAAATTGTTTATGTTTAGCCTCAAATCTCATAGACCACATCATAGATTACGGGCCACTTTTTTGTATAATCATTGGATAGTGTATCATATGGTGATGTTTTGGCTTTAAATGGGAGTTAAATACTTGTATATAAAGTTCATGATGTTCAGATATTAAAACTTTTAATAAATTAATATCATTAAACTTAATAGTTTTACTGAAAACAATGTCTACAATTTGTCTATGAATAGTATACACTTGCCACATTTTCAAATCTTCTGATACTAAATCACCAACTATCAGACTTAAATACCTTTTAAATACGATTTTACAAATCGTTAAGATATTTTACTCCCATTTAATTGCATAGACAAGAAACAAAATATATTATGTAAAATCATAAAAATCACACTTCTAATAATAAAAAATACGTATCGTAGTGTCATTTTATCGTTATTGAACTATGCGATCTAGCGGACAATGAGAGCGCTCGATAAGGGTCAATGACTAAACATTTGGCTTCACTACTAGAACACGGAGGATATATGTAATGGCCTCTCTATATTACTCTATGGTACAACCAAAGACGACTTATATACTACGTTTATAGGATGGCGTTAAACCGTTTTAACGTGGCACTGTCGAAGGCAGTAAACAAAATATTAAAGGAATATAGTGTCCATTTTTAAGCCCATGAATCGTGAACAGTTGGGTAAAAAACCTTGCAGAATACTTAAATGTTCCGTCCATGTATGATGTGTCAACTTCTTTTAGGAATAAAATATTCGTATGAAATGAAAAAATAACAATATTTTTTTGTTGATCATTAATTAACAAAAAATCTTCAACTTTCTTTGTTTTTAAATCTATTGTTTCTAAAAATGATGTTTTGGAATGAACCTCTGTATTACTTAAAATTATTTTCAAATTTACAATAGAAATAGGGCATTAATATAAAATGATTTATTTGGTATATCATGAGATAGTCGGGATTTATATGTTTTTACATATCGTTTCTGAATACAGAGTACCTGTATGCAGTCTTATGAAAATAAAAAATGTAAATAGTACAGTTGTTTAGTAGGTACTAGCAGGGCTGGGCAAGATACCTCAAAAAAAGTATCTAAATACAAGATACAAGATATTGTAATATTTTTAAAGATACTAGATACAAGAGACATGTATCTGAGATACCTGTAAGATACAAGATACTTAATATATTTATTTATTTTTATTAATTTCTTAATTTACCTTGGATACAATTTTATCATATATAATTTATATTATATTATAGGTTTTAAATTTATAATAATACGGTATGCATTGATCATTAACAATATAATTTCAAATAACATTAGATACTAACAAAATAGACAAACGAAATAAATTCCTGGTTACCTTTTAAAGAGGCTAATTTTTTAAAAGTATCATCTGACATACTAGATCTACATGGAGAATGAATAAGCCCAGCAAAAGAAAATATTATAATTAAATGTTATGATCAAACTAAATTTAGGTTTAATGATTTAATATTCATTATGCTTACAACAAAGCTTTCATTTATTTTGGGCCAATTTCCGTTCCTGGATTTCTTAAATTCTTGAAACCATGGTAGGTTCTTCAAACCTATTTAAATTTAAAACTAGTTAATGCAAATTTTGTACCAAGCTTTTAACAATAATTATTTACTAATATCAGACAAACAAAATGACAAAAAAGAGCATAGAGGTAGAACTTATCATAGAAAAGAATTCTAATTTAGTAATTACTAATAACAAATACTACCTATATACGATAATTTATAGTATTTAGTAATAATTAAATAGGCTCTGTCTCAGCCACTCTCAGGTCCCAGAAATTCCGTGAGATTTTGCAATCACGGATTAAGATATACAGGACTGGACAAGGGATGAATATTGTGTTTACGAAATGTAGTACAACAGGCAGACATCGGCGTAAATAGGGGGGGGCTAGGGGGGGCTTAGCCCCCCTGCAGTTGTATTTAGCCCCCTAGAAGGTTTTACATTTTAGCCTCAAATCGAGCCTGTAGCTAAAACCCAAATCCGAAAAAAAAAGAAAAAAAATGTTTAAAATAACTCATATGTCATAACTCATAACTCATAATAGTCATAATTAATAATTAATATTTTATACATATTGATATTGTTTTATTGTGGATGTACCAAAAACAAATTTATAAGTAATTGGTTACCTATAGTTATAGCGGAAAAAATTGTCTTGACGTATTGTATTGAGTCAATAAATACTAATGAGTAATGACATATCACAATATATAAATTATTAGGTATTGTTCACATATGGCTAAATATGGTACATTAACTATTGAATGTACGACGCGGGTATGAGACTTATTATGAATTATGATTGTTTATCAGTTAAAAGTTTTACACAAAGTATTTTATTTATAGGATTGTATTGTATGTCCCGAAGACCAAAACCCACTTATTATATTTGTTATCTTTAAATGGGTACCTAGTACCTACCCGTATTAGCGTATTTTTGTATAGTCATATTAGTTATATCGTACAGCAGTTACTGGT
The DNA here is from genome assembly GCA_949089665.1 of Macrosiphum euphorbiae. Classification (NCBI taxonomy): domain Eukaryota; kingdom Metazoa; phylum Arthropoda; class Insecta; order Hemiptera; family Aphididae; genus Macrosiphum; species Macrosiphum euphorbiae. Next base: position 23,723,009 of record CARXXK010000002.1, read on the forward strand.
TAGTGATTATAGTACTATTATATAATATTTTCTATGCGACATGCGTCTGTGCAGACTGCGAATAGGTATTACTATTTACTGGTATAATTAGTGTACTAGACAGTGTCTCAGTAACAACTATTTTTTTTTGCGTATTATGTATTAAGTATCATTCAAATTTTGAGTTGTAAATTACAAATGAAAAATGAAACATTAGGAAAAGCTGCTAATACTGTTATTGGAGTAATTAAAACATTTGAAGATAGCAGAAATTCAGAAAGTTTTTCAAATCTTTGGGAAGAAATTGAAAACTTTTCAATAGAAAACTGTATAGATTTGCAAATTCCTACTAGACGTATGTTATTGTTCACCCCGTATCACTTATTTAACTAAAGTTTAAAATTTATGCAATTATAAATAATATTATTTAATTTTTTCAGTGTCCAAGAGAAAGAGAAGAGAGGTAACACAACTAAATGATTATGTGGTGAGCACCACAACAAGTGCTATTGATCAGAACTTTCAACAAAATAGTGAAATTACTTCAATTGATTTTTGGAAAGTTCATGCATTTTTCCCTATACTTGATAATTTAATAGTCAATATGAAATCCAGATTTTCAACACAAAGCTTAGAATTAGCCCAGTCAGTTGAAAGCTTTTTAGAACTTGATTATGAAAAAAGTTCCTGTTTTATTAATAGTTATAAGGTAATTAAATAGCAGCCAACTAATATTAAAATAATTTGACACATAATCGGTGATGGATGGAGTATTTTTTATAATTTTACATTTAAATAATACTTTGACCTAAACATAGTTCTTTTGATTTTTGTTCTAGTCTTTATTTAATATAGATGAAGATGCATTAAAGTGTGAACTAAAAGTAGCAAAAAAGTGTTTGGTAAATGCTCAAAATTCAGACAAATCCATAAGCTGTATGAATGTTGAAGAAAAAACACAATCTCAACTGTTAAAATCAGTTGTACAACAAGAAGTTTATCCAAATGTTTATTCATTGTTAAAGACTGCATTTGCTATACCCATAAGCTCAGCTACGTGTGAGCGATCTTTTTCTTGTATGAGGAGAATTAAGTCATACATTAGGTCAACTATGACCCAAAACAGATTTAGTGATCTGGCTATACTTAATATAGAAAGAGAACTATCTAATGTAATAAACGATGATGATATTTTAAAACTGTTTTCATCAAAATATAGGCGTATACAGTTATAAATTATAATGTAAATTTGTTTTTATTGACTAGGTTATACTTTGATTCTATGGTTTATTTTAAATTTTGATTTTAGAGGACTTGTGATTACTAAATGCTAGGGATGCTTGGAGGGGGGGGGGTGTGGGGGGCAAAGCCCCCCACAAATTATCTTGGACTTGGGTTTTCTAGGACTCTAGCCCCTGTAGCTATTAAATCCTAGTTACGCCCATGCAGGCAGAGTTCGAGGTCTATGGTTCTAACATTTGTTGTTTATTTTTCATTCTAGTAAAATATATGATTATCAATAGATTGTCAATATGCCTTAGCATTGCGGTTTATAATTGTTGTTCTGAATAACGGTTAACTCTACTAAAAATGTATCAATGATGGTATTTTGTGAGAAAACGAAAATATAATTAAATTTTAAATTTTTGAATAAACCTATTAGATTCTGAGCGGAGCGATGAATGTATTGGTTTTACAATGATGTGTGTTTTTTTTTATATTTTTATATTTTTATATTTTTTTTTGTGTCTGTCATCACGTTTTGGGACAGTAAAAGTGCTTCGATTTTCTTCAATAGTACCTTTTCTGATAGGAAAGTGAATCTAGTTGGTACTATGGGGGGTCAAAAGTAAACATTTTCCAGTAGTTTTCACAAGCGCCGGGAAAAACAACATAAAAATTAAGGAAAAACGGGAATTTTTACGCAAAATCGATTTTCCAAAAAATCGAATTTGGTTTTTGGTGTAACTTTAAAACAAATGACCGAAGATACATGAAATTTTCACTGGTTGTTTATATTTGCATTTTCTATACACGATAACATTTTCAAAATATTTTGATTTATTTTGAACTGTTTAGGGACATTTTCATTTTTCATTTTTTTTAGTTTTTTTTCTAGAAATATCAATAAAATTTTATTTGTTGGTTAAAAAAACTTGAAAATTTAATAGAAGACTCCTAGTATATTGTTTCAAAGGCAGATGAAAAATATTAAAAATCGTTAGTCACAGTTTTTTTTTATAAGCATTTAAAGTTCAAAAATTGACAAAATATGGAAAAATCACGAAAATTAGCAAATTATTTTGAGTTAAGAATTCGCAAAAATTTTTCTTTTTAAATCTAAGATTTGAAAATGTAATACAAGATTACTCATAAGTTTGTCTACCTTTATCAATAAAAAAATCTCTACCGGACAGTCAAATTGAATTTTTATGAGCGTTTGAAATTCAAATTTTTACAACATTGGATGTTCACTCGATTTCTCATGTAGCGATTTCCTTATTTTGTTGTAATTCATAAACGAATAACTATAGATATATGACAATTTCACTGAATGTTTATATTAGCATTTACTATACACCATACAATTTTGAAAATATTTTGACTCTTTTTGAGCTGTTTACGGACATTTTCAGTTTTAAATTTTTTTATAATTGTCAATAAAATTTTATTTGGTGGGCCAAAAAGTCTGAAAATTGAATACAAGCTTTCTTATATATTGTTACAATATCAGTTGAAAAATTTTAAAAATACATAGGCACGATTTTTTTTTATAAGCATTTTCCAAAATCAACATCTTCTTGACTAATAATGAAAATATTTCCATCAATTGGAATTTTATTTAGATTATATTTAACATTCTCGGAATTTTCATAGTATTCAAAAGCACAAAATTTCACATAACATTTATTTTTTTTTTTATATCATTTTTCATTAATTTCAAAAAATTAAAATTGTTTAGTCTATATTGATTAATTGGTATACCCTTGTATTTTGTATTAAGTCTACAAGGTAAAATTGTTTGATCTATATCATTTTGTTGATGATTATAAGACTTCAAATGAGCAGACCAACTTTTGTAACCAATTGTTAAATTACATTTATCACAAGTTTTAGCAGGATATATTTTTTTATTCAATAGGTACATCCATTTTATTATAAGTACCAATCTCTTTAACTAAAGGTTCAATTTTATTTAATCCTTCCATTCTTTATTACATAAAATATTATTATTTTTTTTTACATTCATTTTTCAATAAAAATAATTTTTATTTAAAATTCTATTTAAATAATATTAAAGATTTTAGGATATAGTGAAAATACAGAAAGTTTAAAAAAAACAAATCAAGATAAAGAAATATTTATTTTAGAAGGAGGTTTATATGGATATCACTTCCTTTAACTAAGGTCCTATTATAGATATCACTTCCTAACTTATCACATATTATTAAAATTTTGTTTTTTGTAACTCTTGGTTATAAAAACTCCCTATAATCTCTTCATTGTTTAAATCTATAATTTTATAGGTAATAGGATTAGTGTTTAAAATTGTATTAACTATAAATATTTCTTTTGTCCAATTATTAATATATTTATTACCATATGTTTTTTTAGAAGCTGTTATTCTTACTCTATCACCTACACTAAATTTAATTCTTTATAAGTCCCTCTCATAGTATCATAGTGTAAAATCATTTTTAAAGATTTTTGGATTTTAAAGACGCGTATCCCATTCAGGCACATGTTAAATATTGAACATTTTTTTAATAGAACAATTCTATTAAAAATTAAATTAATATGTCTAACTACAAATACTATATTGCATTTAAAATTAAATTATTAATATTATAAGTTTTGTAAAAAATATTTTTGGGAAATATTGCTTTTTAATTATTAATAAAATACTTTTTGTGAAAAAATATTGCATTTCGATTTTTATTTTTAATAGAACTTATCTATTAAGAAATATTTTGATTATTATGGCATTTCGATTTTAATTATTAATAATTAAGTTTTGCGGAAAATATTTTTATTATTTTTGCATTTCATTAATTTTTGTGAAAAAAGAATCGTGAACAGTTGGGTAAAAAACCTTGCAGAATACTTAAATGTTCCGTCCATGTATGATGTGTCAACTTCTTTTAGGAATAAAATATTCGTATGAAAAGAAAAAACAACAATATTTTTTTGTTGATCATTAATTAACAAAAAAAATCGAAAAATTCGAGTGGGCGCTAAACTAGAATTGTTCCCCTAAATGTGCCATAATAATATGGCCCTTCGCTCGTAAAATTGCAGGTTTCTTCTGAAATCCGGGGACCAAATTATTATTCAATATTAATGTACATACATTTAATACTAGCAGTGTTCCTATATATTATTGGCCCCGCGTGTGTATTACGTTATACTCTAGCAGTCCGGAAAAATCCGACACATTTTATTTTTCTGTGATTTATCAGTGTTCTATTTTATTATAAATATACGGCTGTTATAGTGTAACACTTACCGTTATGCCCCATGCCGGCTTGTAAACATTTTTTCAGCCGGCACTCTTTACAATCAATCAAGTTTTCACAGTTTTGTGAAAATTTGCAAGGTTCAAAGGCGTTTGGCCGTTTAGGGACCCTAAAAAAAAAGTTTTTGCAGGCGTCGCACGTTTTAGCGCCGTAGTGATTCCCAACGGCCCCAACTCGCCCGCAAACCTGGCATCCCTGCAGCTCCTGTTTGACAGCACATGGAAGAAAAAACAAAGGTTAAACAAAAACGAAAACATCATTATACATACCAATATAATACGATATAATATTATGTATATATTATACATAGTACCTACATATATTAATATATTAGAATATAATTTGTAGGTACCTATATTATAAATTATAATATTATGTTTTACTTTCGTCTCGGGTGAGTGGTGGTTATGGGGCCAGGGTGTGGGAGAATAGAAAATAAACAGAACCCGAAAACCTTTTCGGGAACGACCGACACAGCGGTCGTGGAGTGGACGACGACAAACCCAGTGACCTTATGATCGAGAACAAAATTTTTTAGTTTTTTTTTCTATAAAAACCAATAAAATTTTATTTGTAATCCAAAAAGCATGGCTGGGCATTAACGAGTTAATAGGTTAAAGTTAAGTTACTTTTAACTAAGTTAATTAAAGAGTTACTTTTTTTCTTATATTATGTTATTGTATTTTTCTGTGATAAATATTATATTTAAAGAGCATAATATATCATGTTTGTTTCAGATGTAATGAATACAATTTTAAGAGTTGTGTTAAAAATAAAATATGATGTAGAGACCATTGCACAAAATCAACTTCAGATGGACAGAACATTGACTGAAACTGTGCAAGCAAAAGATAATGAAAATACTTCTGAAGAATTGTTTGAATATGATTCATTAATACCGATTGGAAATGAAGATCAATTAGATGAATTTGACACAAAGTTGTTACACAAACATTTTAGAAGGAACGTTGTAAGTAATTTTGCAGAATATATATCATTATAATATAAAAAACGCGTGTGTCTCAAGCGACCCTCGTAAGATGTGAAAACATATATTATATGAGCTTAGAATTTGCAGGAAAAATTTGGAAATAAATCACAAGTCTGAAAATATCACCTCCATAGAAAATTCGCTCGGTATGAATTCCAATTTCGACCTACCCCCAATGTTGACGCCCAGTCTGACGTCATAATTAGTCTGTTAGTGGCAAAAGAATTTTCGGTGTTTTTCGAAAAATTTTGAAAAAAAAAATTACAAGTCCGAAAATATTAACTCCATAGAAAATTTGCTCGGTACCTACGAAAAAGGTAACGCTCGAAAATTTACACTGTCATGCAAAACGATTTTCACATCAATAAATATACGTAGGTACTTTTGATTAAAAAAGTTTAAGCAAATTCAACCACGGTAGGTATTGTTTGTTGGAACTGAACTACTGAACAGACAAAACGCTGGATCATGGCGTTTGAAATGTTTACTTTATTGCTTAGCAAACAAACATTTCGAATTTCTCTGTTATCAAAGTTTCAACGTTTACCGACGTTATAGAATTTCCTAGCATTAACCGATAATTTTGATAACGGTTTCAAGCCCTGGACCATGTTTATTGTTTATAGTGTTTATCAACGAAAAACGCCCTCGAGAACTACCAACGCGAGACAACCATATATAATAAATACATAGATAGGACGCCTCAAATTCATTACGTATTAGTTTTGCGGTCCAACATAGATAAGAAATGGAGGCGATTTGTTTAAATTTTTTGTTGACAGTCGATACTCCATATAGATATACTTTATTTGGGCCTCAATTATTCCCCTGGAAGACCGCTGATAAGGCCATTATGTCCTATCCATATCTTTATTATCTATTTCGACAACGGACGATGTAGGAGTACGACGCGTTCGTAGTTGCGCGCCTGCGCATGTGATCAAATAGTAATATTGTATGTATACAATACATTTTTAGTTTAACTAATTTGACGCTCTCGCCCGCACTATGTTCGATGTCCGTGATCGTAATGAAGCCACGCCCCCTGAGCACAGGCGGCCTATCGTTGCGTCGCGTCTCACCGAGTCTCCGCCAATCAGCACGTCGGAAGCGCTAGCGTTACGCGAAAAGGGTAACGCTCGAATAACGCTCGAAAAAATTCACTGCCCAAACGGAAAAGTCTGAACGCCACATAAGATGTTTTCACATCAAAAATCTTCACCTTTCTTTGTTTTTAAAACTATTGTTTCTAAAAATGATGTTTTGGAATGAACCTCTGTATGCAGTCTTATGAAAATAAAAAATGTAAATAGTACAGTATACAGTAGACAGTTGTTTAGTAGGTACTAGCAGGGCTGGGCAAGATACCTCAAAAAAAGTATCTAAATACAAGATACAAGATACTGTAATATTTTTAAAGATACTAGATACAAGAGACATGTATCTGAGATACCTGTAAGATACAAGATACTGCTATTCTGCTGTTTTATAATTTCTTGACAAACACAATATTCTGAATGTACTCATCATTGCACACTAAGCTCACTTCTTTTGTTTATGCAGTTAATATAATTTACAATAATAATGGGTTTAAAAAAAGAACTCTGTTTAATTCGATGTCAGGTGATCACAGTGGAATACAAAAAAAAAATGAAAGACAAAAACCCTTTTTCTATTTATACACATTGCATGGCCCACATAACTAATGTAGTGGTAACAATATGTGTAAATCAAGGTATATATTTCAGTATCCAATGTAGTAATGTCTGTACCTATGTAATCTGTTGTATACCTTGTATTTGTTAATAACATCTAATCTTGTTACTAACTTTGCTTAGACTATTACTATTATTATTATCATTATTATCAATTATATTATCTTGTTCAGACCATGTGAGTCAAATAATATCCAACATCATGTTCATATAAAGGTTAATAAGTCTGTTATGTTAATTAATAAAATATGAAATTAAATAAAGTTGTAGTGTTGATTTAAATAAAAGTAAAATATAAAACATGGCGCAGTCTTTGGAGTTATATATTAAATAACCAACGTCCTACGTGATAATTGTTTAATTGCTTGGATCCAAATCGAAAAAAAAAAAAAAAAAAAATTTTGAAAATGGAATTCAACAGACCGGCGAGCCTTAAATTGACCGGTAATATAAATGACAACTTTAAGACATTTAAGCAAGAAATAGAAGTTTATTTCATGGCTACTGAAACATATAAAAAACCAAAAGAAGTTCAGGTGGCACGACTACTGAACCTTTTAGGACCAGATGGTTTGAAATTATTTAACACATTTAAAATTGAAGATAAATCTATTGAAACAATTTTCAAATGTTTGGAAGAATATTGTGTACCCAAAAAGAATGTGGTAATGGAGCATTATAGAAAGCAAAATGAAAATGAATCATTTGAAAAATTCTATGCTGACTTACGCGAACTTATCAAGTCATGTGAATTTGGAGAAGCTGAAGAAACTCTATTGTGCTCACAAATAGTACTTGGTATACATGATAAGGATCTACAGACAAAATTACTCAGAGAAGATTTGCCATTGCCCAAAATCATCAAGTATTGTCAAGCGGTTGAGCAGGCCGAGATGCATCGACGTGTGGTTCAAAAAGAAAGTCCAGCTCACATGTCAAATAATATCCAACATCATGTTCATATAAAAGTTAATAAGTCTGTTATGTTAATTAATAAAATATGAAATTAAATAAAGTTGTAGTGTTGATTTAAATAAAAAGTAAAATATAAAACATAATCTAATTTAAATTTTAAGCACTAAAAATTGTTTTTTATTCTTCAGGATGCTAGAAATCTTTTCAGTCGGTTAGAAGCGTTGTATATCCATTTTTCAATCTCATAAATGATGTTGGTTGATATAAAAAAGAAACTTGAAACTAAAAAAACAAAACTATGTTGATTAGTGATACAAGGTGGTCTTGCTGTTATAAAAACTACATAATGGTGATGGAACATTATTCTTCTATAATAAATGTTTTAAAAATTTTCAATTTTCATTTAATATAAAATTACACATTGATAGGTATATTTTAAAAGTTAATTTTTTTAGGAATCCTGTTCACAATGCATTTGTTTGTTTTACATAAGATTTTACTTATAATTAATATACTAAGTTAATAACAAGCTCCAGGAAAAGACTTCAATGTTGTGTAAAGCACCACAAGTAATATATTCTGTTATTGCCACCCTAGAAGCTAACCGCTGTGAAGAACATTTTTTAACAATTTGGATTCAAATAACTGAATTTTGAACAAAAAACCACATACTGTTGGAGATTCCCATGAATGGTAGATTATTAATAAATAATAAACTAAATAATATAATATTAGGAGCAAATAGTTTTTAGTCGTTAAAAATATTAGTTAAAATTAGAGGCTTTTTATTTTATTAGGATCTAAGAGAAAAAGAACACAGCCAAATAAACTAAGTAATTACATACAATTGTCTCAAAACTTGGGGTGAGGGGCTGGCGTATTTTATGAGCAGACCAAACACGTTGAACATTGTACATAGGGTAAATACCAATTTAGAGGGTAAAAAACCATCTACCGATAATATAATGTTGACACCTGCGGAAATGGATGAAATTGTATCATCCAACACTTTTCCAAACTTGTATAAATTGTTGGACATATGTTTTCAATTCCTATTAGAGTGCTACTTGTGAAAGGGCATTCTCTGCTATGGGGCTGGTAAAAAATTGGCTACGTTCAACAATGTTTCAAGACCATTTTTCATATTTAGCTTTATTAAGCATTGAAAGAGACTTAACTAATACCATAGACACGAAGACTCCCGGGTTTGATGCCTTGCGGCTACAACCGTGGACCTCACATTAGCGCTGTGCGCTAATCGAGGGCCACGGAGGTTCACGGTCGACGTACGGTGGAGTTACCCACACCACTGTTATGGCACGCGTGTCGTCTTGTTTGCTTCCTCTGATTGTCACTACGTAATCACTTGTGTATTGCGCCAGCTCTATGATTCGCAGTTCATTGTTGAGTATTATGACGGCTGCCCCTGTGTGATCACCTTTATGTACTTGTCTGTTATTTTCGAACGCATATACCTTATGCTGTTGGATCAGCGGCTCTTGTAATAGAACTATGTCGATTGTGTTACTAGCACAGTAATCTTTCAGTTGTAGGGAGGCAATCCTACTCCTACAAATATTGAGCTGAAGTATTTTTAATGTGTCAGTCATTGACCTCCGAAGTCCGTACGCCTTAGGAGGCTTCGAGTTGCCTGTCCCCTTGCTTTGCATGACGCACTAGACGCCTTGTGCGGTCCCTTGCAGTTCGCACACTTCACCCGTTCACCCTCGTCGCAGGCCCGGGAGTCATGTGCGCCCGCGCAGTTCCTACACGTAGGGGTCTTTTGTTCGCATCTGGCTGCCGTATGCCCAAACTGCTGGAAGTTATAGCACTGCGGTGTCAAGCTATGTACTTTTCATCTGCATCTCATCATGCCTATATACAATGACTTGTTCTCAATTTTGGGAATGACGTTGGCTGGTGTCTCAAGCACCCAGTGGACCACGTCCCCGCCTCGTGGGCCTAGTTTATGAAGTGGTGCCATACTTTTAACTTTATCATCGGTTAAACCTACCTCGGTGTTTTGTACCAGAAGGCATTCGGCTAGCTCGTCCTTCTCAATGTTGAAGTCCACGTCATATATAATGACCCGTGGCTTTCTGGGTCCTATTTCTATTACATCTTGCAGACCTCTCATCACATCCAACGTATTATCATCGTCCGGTATTATTATCAAGGACTTGCCACTGACGATGGTCTTCGTCCTCGGGTTTTTAATTTTGGACTTGACGGTCTCCCAGACGCCGGCCTTTGCGCTGGCAACCGTCATGTTCTGCGGTATCTCTACCATAAAGCGCGATGTCGCTTTAACTTTCCTACTCTTGTCCAGCTGCACTTTTTCAGTGGACTTTTTGGTCTTGGCCGAGGTCGCATTAGCAGTCCTGACCGTGCCCGCCGCCGCCTTAGTGGCGTAGGTCGGTTTGCTCACCGGCGCGCTTGGCTCGGCGCTGCCCTTGCGCTCTTCAGATTGTCCAACTCATTCGTTAGGCTGTTGACTTCAGCGTTCTTGGCATCAAATTTGTTTATAAATACTGTGAGACATTCTCTCTGGGCGTCTTCCTTGCCCTTAACCTCACCTGCGAGCTTACTGTTCTCATGCGTAATCGCATGTGCAATAGTCCTTAGCCGGCTGAGCTTGCCAAGCCTCTTTTCGGCACTCTGTACGCCTAACTTCCTTTTATCCTTTTCTTGAAAGATAGTCTGCTCCAGCCAGCCGATGAGATCATCGAGTTCCCCTGGCTGCTTGGCAGCAGTCTTTAGCTGCTTTATGGCCTGTCCACTTGGCGAGCCCAGTGAAGGTGGGCCGCGCTTTTGGCTGCCGCTTGCAGTGCCCATGTCGCCACTCACTACCGTTGCATTTGTCATTTCGGTATCATCGTCATCACCATCGCCTCCCCTCAGTCTAAGGGGGACTGCGTAGCAGTGTCCGTTATCCATGTCCGTATCATTATTTACCATGTGTTTCCGGTCCGTTTCCCAGCTTACATTAACCGAGCTATTGATAACGACCTGTGTGGCGAGCTCACCCACACCTGTCGGGTCTAAGGTTTCCAAGGCCTTTGTACCAGTACCATCTTTGTTTTTGTGTTGTGTATTCATTGTTAGTTTGTTGGGGGGGGTGGCCCTACACCCTCTGGCCACCGGCGGGCTAGATCGGCGGTTGCATGTCCATGCCACGGGTTAGAAGTCCGGAGTCGACCTACTCCGGACAGTTTGAAAGCCTCTTAGCGCCGGACGTGTTGTCCAGTCGGGCGGGGTCACCACGACAAGGTGGACTTTCGTCGACCCCGTAATACCATAGACAGTGTAATACTGTCTTTGAACATTGTATATCTAATAATAAAAATAGACGGATAGATCTTAATAATATGTAAATTGTAAATTAAAAACTAGAATCCATGAGATTATTTCATATTTTATGTAAAACATTTTATACGGGTAGTGTTGGGATGAAACCCTCCACTCGACACAGACACTTGCGAGTATTCGTCGATCAAGTGGTTCATATTTTATACTAGTCACGGGCTTCGTTACCTACTGCAGGCTGATAATTGTTATTTGTCTTAAGCCAACAGGCTACCTTTATAATATTATGTATCAGAAAGTTTCATATTGTACTCAGTACCTGATATTCATTGCAACTTGTTTATTACATTATTATTATAATTTTTCTGTATTGTTTATTTATTTATTATGCTTGTTGCTTATTCACCATTTATGTATGCCACTTTGGTAATATTAGTATGATATTGGGATGGGTGGGGACTATCCATTGGTCATTTCATTTTATAAATTATTAAAAATCGTCTAAATTATATTGAATTTTTCCGCTGTAGTTTTTATAATACAATATTATTATTTATTGTCTACTCTAATAACAGATGTATAATGACAAGATTAACCAACCAAGAATAGAAATAGAAAATATGTACATTTTGTTAAGCCATTACCTTGGTGATTATTTTACTGTTTTATTTAGCTGTTCAATATAGTTAAAAAAAATAAAAATATGCTGCAGTTGCTGTCTGTAAAAATAATAAATTTAAATAATTATATCAGTAAAAGAAGGCAACGATGATGATGTATTAGTGTACAATTTCTTACGATTCCCAAAAGACGGGAGAAGGAATATTTGGGTTCTTAAATCTGTACCTGAGAGGCTAAAGGGTCCAAGTCCACTTTTATCAAAATTGAGGTTATGGTTTTTTCTTATGTGAAATTTTGACGCGCGTCATTTTACCTATCTTCATTTTAGTCCAAAAACGAATATTTACCGAGATATTGGGAAATAACAAAAAGAACTAAGTCCAAATATTTATTTTGATTTATGAATTATGATCCAAGTCCACTGTGTGATTGAGCAAAATGATCCAAGTCCAAAACATTTCATTTAAATCGTAAAATAAACAATTATAGGTAAGTTATAATTAAAAGAAAAAATATTCATCTTATTGAGAATATTACAGCTTATTATTTAAAACAAACCTTGTTGGTATAATCATTAAACTGAATTTACACCAGCCATTTAAGTAAAATAAAAATAGTTGAAAAACGGTTTTTTGGCTCTCCTGAAAAGTTACAATAATGGACTTAGACCCTTTAGCCTCTCAGGTACAGAAATGTAAAAGAGCAGATCAATGGAATCCTGATACAGGATGTTTGTATGTTTAAACATTTTACAAAGGCTGATTTCGAATTTTATTACCTACTTATCAAAATCAATCGAAGAAAATTAGACAGAAAAATAAACTTATCGCATAACTGCGATCGTAGCATTATTGGTCGTGTAGTTCCGTCCATTACCGCTAATTTGATACAAATACACAAAAAAAAAAAATAATAAATATAATTTCTGTTAAACTCGTGTCAATAAGGAAAATCGCACACGCGATCCAAAATGTACTGTACCTGTAATATGTATACCGTAGAACAAGAGAATGTATTAAAGTGTGGAGTAGACGAGAAAACAGAAACTATAGAACTAGTAGGAACAGGGTTGTTAACGATCGAAGAACAATTTAAAGGGCATGCAAGCCAAAATATATTGCAACCGGTTACATCAATTCAAAATTCAAAATTAATAGATATAATACCGGAAACAAAAATAATTACGGAGGAACAAAATTTAGAGCAGGATGCTACGTTTATTCGACCATAATTTAAACATATTGGAAAAATTGAAAAACTACACGATTTGAATTCTATATCTAGCTCTTATGATGACATAAATAGAGATATTGATTATCAAATTACAAAATAAACTGTACACGAGGTACATAAAAATTATAATTATATATTTTATAGCATTGTAATTTTATTTGTAATTTTAATTATTTGTAGCATGATAAAAAAATATTGTATGGTTACAACACCACCTCTGTTACCATTACGCGATTACAATCCTGTATATTTTGACACCATCAGACTAACTGATGTGTGAAATAGATTTAAAAAAAAAAAAAATTGTATAAAATTATAATTATAATAGAATTTAGTCTTTAGTAATTAAGTTCTTATTATGTAAAATATAATTTCATTCTAGGGATGGAGGAATGTAATAATCCTCATTATTAGTATGTAAAATAATAGTTATAATTATGTATTTGAATTCACTGACATTCATTGACTTTGCTAAATAACCATATTATCTGAAAGCGTGTGCACAGATCAAAGGTGAAGACTAGAAATAGCGTACACCTTTAGATTGTACGGACGTCATCATAACAACGTGACTCCACTTAGCATAAATAGGAAAGTCATAGACAAAGTAGGTGGATCGGAGTTGAATACTAGAGACGACAAGAGTATGTACTTTAAGTTCAGAACGGACGTTTGTTATTATTAATCTGTATTATACTTCCAATTTAATTTCGACTTACAAAAAGCGGACACGTTACAACAGTACTCAATGAGCATATTTGTCCTGGTCCGTGTTTTTATTAACAACTTTTGATCCCGGGTTGGTTTAAAAAAAAAAAATAAAAATCCGAGGTGGGCTGGTCCGGGCTTATAAAAAGTTTGTAAGCATGGAACAAAATTGGTCTCGTTGAAAAATATTTTTTTTTAGAATTGGTCTGATCCGGTTCAACAAATTGTCTTAAATATTTGGTCCGGGCCGATCCAATTCTTACAGGACCGGGCTGTACTCTAAATGGAGACATTAGTTCCCCCCTTTAATTGTTTCCCACTTTAACCCCTGTCTATGGAACTCTCTCCTCTAGTACAGCCATCGGCTTTTGAGGAGATCCATCAACTTTAAATTTAAGCATATGCTAATTATTACATTGTATTATCTTTCTTGATCGAAAATAAACTCATTATTATTATTAAAAAAAAACGTTCGGCTTGTCTATTGATCCTGTCTGCAATGTTATCAAATGTTTTTATATGTAGTGTTTAACCATGGTTACAATTATGAAACTCTTTGACTTTATTTAAAATGTTGTGATCTTTCCAAGTTCATTATCGAAACTAGTGTAGGTGTAATATATTTTTTTATATTTACAGTTATCTATAAAAATATCAAAATTAGTTATTGACACCATTAATTAAGTTATTGGCAGTCTCATCATTAGTTATTAGCACCCACTAAAATTATATGACAAATTAAGTTTTAGTTCTCTAGATTGTTAGCAACTTAATTAATAACCTTTTTATCTGTTTAGAAATACACATGAATATATCTTCAGTTGATAAATGATTCATGTTATAATAATACAAACAAAATAGGTGTTGTAATGTTAGCAGGAAATGAGTATTTACCTACCCAACTTCTATCATATATATATTTAGTGATTACAAATTACAATATTGAACTGTCTGCAACTGTATTTTTACTGTTTAAATTAGTGTTTGTATTACCTATACATCAGTAAGACAATTTAAATATTATATTAATTCACATTTATAATTATCAAGTAAGTACCTACCCAACTTGTAAAAAAATTCAAATTAAACACTATTAGTACTCAATATAATTTTTTTAATAAATAAAAACAACGAAAGTACAATTTATGAAACAAAATCAAGCACCAAATAGGTATTTTCTTAGAAGATTTTTGAATATCTAGTATAATCATAAAAAAACAACATGAAAATATGTTAAAAACTAGTTAATAAACAAAAAAAACAAGAAAAACTTTTTCAATAATAATAAAAATAACAAAATAAATGTATGAAACTTATGAGTTAATTGAAATATAAATTTATTAAAGAAATATCAGTACCTATTAAATCAATTAAATTAAATTAATTACCTCCTGAACTAGGTATGTGAATAACAAATTTATATAAATAAAAAAAAAAAAATATGAAAAACTGTTCAAAACTAGTTAATATAACAAAAAAACCAAATTAATTTTTCAATAATAATAAAAAATAACAAAATAAATGTCTAAAACTTAAGAGTTACTTGAAATATAAAGATATGAAAGAAATATCAATACTTACTAAATCAATCAAAATAAAATTCATTGCCTCCTTACCTAGGTAGGAACTCAAAAATGTAAAATTATAAAAAATAACAAAATAAGATAATTTAGATACCATAAACAGATTAAATATATCAATATAAAATAAAAATAATAAAAGTCTCAAATTAATAATTAAGTAGGTACCTATAACTTAGTTAACAATTATCGATTTTTCACAAGTTTGGCAAATAAAAAGTGTTTCATCACTACTGAGATCACATATTGAATCATTGCTTGCACATCTTTGGTGGTATTATGATTACAAAACGTAAAATACACAATACTATATATTATGTAGGCATAATATTTGTCAACATACTCGTATGTTTCAAAACCGTACATTAAAATTGATACCATCGACATTTTTTTCACCACGGTCGTCTACGAGACAGTGTTTTTTGGATCGAAAAAAAAATATAAATAATAAAACGAGAGGGACGGATTTTGGTTGCGATTACCCGAGGACGACGCTCACACATTACACCCACGCCGAGCCGAATACAACATGGTCGATGTTTTTTTTGTTTCGTTTCCATTTGTCAGACCATTATGTTATTATATGAGGTACTTATATAATATACCTACCCTTTTTTTTCGTGCGGGTTCCCAGTGTCTGATGTATATCGAATGTTTTCTTCTACATTAACAGCTACAGTCGTGTATACATTATACGTCATTATATTATATGCGCGTGTATGCCCGGAGAGTTTACAGCCATTTAACGTTTTAAACAGTAATAAACAACCCCTGGAAAACGTCTAAAAAAATAAAAAAAACTTTTTACAACAATACATATTGTACTTGACGAGCAGGCGGTATAATATTATTAAGGTAAAAAATTACCCGAATAGCCACAGAATATGTTTTTTTTTTTCGAAAGAGAGATTTCGAAACAGTGATCTTACACAAAGATGTAGCATATAAGTAATATTATTTTTGTGACTTTACCCGCTCGTACCCGGTGTTAAAATATAATGGGTTTTTATGATTATTAATTTATATTGGTTTTCGCAGTAAATTAGTGATATTAATCAGATTATATGTAAATTGTAATAGGTGACCTACCAAAATATTTATACAAATAAAATAATAAATAGGTACCTACATTTGTCGTCTTATACTTATTTCGTTTTGATTTACAAACCACTTTATCATATTCATATTTGATTGCTTAATGCTTACAATACTTAAGAGAGATTTTTGTCGAAACTTGTTTCCTTATTCTGTTAGGTTGCAGACTGGAGGACCACTACAATACTCTTATTCAAGGTACAACGTTTAGGTACTTACGCGACACTCAGTTTACTTTCATACCACAACTAAATGTTGTTGTCTTAAACAATGGATGGATTGGCTCGAGTTACAGAGTCAGCACAATCATGTTGGTGGTTCACTTTTTCGTGTTTATCTCTCTTTTGTACAATGCGGATATACGTCATTCGTCGGAGCGTCCCCATAATCCAAATAAACAAGACCGCTGTATTTGGTTACTGTAACAGTAGGTGTTTGTCTAAATGTTGATTGTCATCGCGAGTCGCGACATCTCTCTGTTGTATGCGTAGACTGTATACATTATGAAATAAGATCAGAAAGACATGTTTACATTGCATATATTAAAAATGTATTTAAATTTAATTATAAATAACCAGCAGTTCAGTTGGATAAAAGGAACAATTTAGTGATACGTATTGATATTGCATATTAGTACAGATATTTAGGAACGGTATGAATGTATTAATATACCATTATCATCACCATCGATTCTAAATTAAGAACTTTTTTAAATTTTAGATTTCAAGACGTACCCCCTTCTCCTCGGCGTTAACTGTTAATAGTCCGCCACGTACACCTCCATAGGCCAAAAAACTCACTTCCCGCATGTACCACCTATTCGTTATCGTTTTAGTTTAACTGTGACACAGTATTTTGACAAACGAGTGTAGGTACTTATGCATAATATTGTATAACGCACAAGAAAATAAAAGTTCTGTAAATACGACACTAAGTTATTTAATTTTCATTTTTTATTCACAAGTCACATCTGTCGTCTATCAGAACATAAATGTAATAAAATGTAACTAGCTTAAGTAAATAATTAGGTATTTACAACAAACAGCTCTGCATTCCTAAGTATTCGTGAATAATGATGTTCAAAATGTAATTTAATGAAAATATACTTTTTTATTAGTGTGTAGCATTACAAAAAAAAAATTAATACTTTACTACCATGGTACATATTGTAGAAGAAACGAAACGGTTCTTTGTATATTAATTCTGCAGTAATGACTCACGCAACGTCGTTAAACCCGCTTGTATCCCGTGACATCAGAATAATGATTCGAATGAAAGTCTCAAGCCCTGCTACCAAGGGTTGCAGTAATAAACCGTTCTACGAATTAATGTCAACAATATTTTTAGAACGCGTAGACAGACGATCGGGTATTCGAAGTACTTATTTTTAAACGTGCCTATGAGTACATGGTAATTTGCCATTTTACATGTTCTACCCTAAATCGTATTTCATCCTCTTCCCGTGTAAGTAGAGTCATTTATTGAAATGCGTAAGTACCTACAGTATATGTGTAACGATAAATGCTCAGTTAAAACAAAACAATAGGAAATGCAATAAAACATACAAAAAAAAAACATTTTGTTTATTTTAGGGTTGGTAAAATGGTTGACAAATTTAGGTCAAAGTCATTGAACATACAATAACAAAATTTATAATTCGATCAACAAAATGTTCAAAAAAAAGTACAGACGTGTAGAATATTTTTTTTTATTTATTTAAAATTTGGTCATTAAAAATAACGAAAAACGTCTTTATTTTTTTAATTCCCTACTATTGATCCATAATCAATAAAAAAACCATGCGTACAATGACATATTAAGATACACCCTTTACATATTTAGTTCTGATATTCAATTTATTCATATTTCATTCATTCATATTTCAAAATATAATATTTATTATGTAATATTAATTTCTACAAATCTCCAAATGTCTCTGGCTTTTGAATATATTTCGTCACCATTTTTGTTGTATGGATGGACTCCCTATAATATATATCGGATTGCCCGAAGTCCGACAATTTGAGGGTGTTATTTTTCGTAGGTACTTGGTACATCCATTAAAAGCACTGAAAATGTAAATTGAAAAAAATGAATTTTTCATGAACAGAAAAACATTTCACACAATATTGAGTAGAATATTTTCATAAAATTATTAATAATTTACAAACATAATATTATATTCTTTGATTACTTCTAATTTCTAGTATGTATGGGGAAATGTATGAGAACCAAGTGCCTACCTAGTTTGATAACTATAATATATTGAAAATAATTTTCAGATAATTTAGTCAATATAGACTGACCTACCTTCTTTCCTGTCGTATCTTCTGCTAAACCGTAATCGAAGAAGTACCTATTGCTATTGTATATAGTATGAATAGAAATAAAAAGGTAGTAAGTGGATGTCGCTCTGCTGTACAGTAGGTACCAAGTGGGTCATTGTATAATGGATTGTATTAAACTTGAATTCAATGATATAATATCATTGTATAAGAAAAACGATTCTGAGCGGAGACGGTTTGTCGGTCTGGATATTTTATATTGTTATTATTTATTATATCATGTAAGTTGAATTAATATTATGTATAATATTTACTCATGTCGTAGTACCTCTGCTGAGAGGGCCTCTACATTTCATCCAATCTGCCTTTTTATTTTTATTTCTCTTATTTTAACATTTTACCCATCAATTGTTCTTATTGTAATTCTTTGTAACAGATTGAACAAAAAAACATTCAAATCAAAAAAAAAAAAAATATTATAATGTTTTATTCGTTTCTATGTTGATAAACAAATCGCGTAAGAAATTAAAATCCCATTTTTAGCGGTTTTTCGTAATTTTTCGGTGGTTTTTCCCGTGGCATTAAATAACTATTGATAAATCGAAAAATGACCTGTCTAAAATACCATCTTGATCCAATTTGCTAAAAGATAAGGTACTGTATCTTGAAATCGAAGCACTAATTCTGGTAGAAATTTTGTATACAGGATATAAAAATAAAAAATAAACACCATTGTAAAACCACTAGCTTCCTCGCTTCGCTCAGAATCTAAAAAATAGTACCTACTTATAAAAAAACAGTGAAATTGTAGATATTTAATCATAAACATAATAATAAATGGTTTTAACAAAAAAATATGTTTTTGGGCTGGCTACAAAATTTTTTGATCCTGACCAATTTTTGTAACGCTTTTAACATTTATTATTGTTACGATGGTATTAATCGGTAAAAAAACTTCAAATATATTTTACTTAAAAATCACCAATATTATTCGCCAATAATTAGCAGGTTGTTGACCCGCGACTATAACTGGCGTCGTATAGTTATTTAATTTTAAATATGTACAACATTTTAAAAATACGGTTGTGCAATGTGCACGAACTTTTACTCATTTGATTATGAAGTAAAATTTACATTCTTATATTTAGCACCATCGATTGACTGTGGTTTAATAATACAAAATAATTTCAAACGAGTGTTGCTTCGATTATAACAACAAACAGTTTAGTTTAGAATATTCATGGTTTTCATGATGCTGGGTGTTCCTAAAAAAAAAAATATTACTATGTATTATTTTTTTATTAATCTGTAATAAATTACCTTTTTGTAGAAAAAAGATTTTTGACACATCGTACACTTGTGTTGTCTGTTTTCAGTATGGATGGTCATGTGACGGATAACTGATTCCTTAGAAGAAAATTTTTTGTGGCATGTGTTACATTCCTGTGTTAGCGCCTTATTGTGTGTAGATAAACAGTTAAATATATTTGTCATAGCTGTATACCAAAATTATGATTGATAATGACTTTTTTTCCAAAGTAAAATATATAAATATTAAGATAAATTTTTTAGTGTTTCATATGTCCAGAAATATATCCCCGTCCCCAGGATTACTCAGGTAATCCCGAGGAAAAGTAAAGGAAAATAAATTATAATACATTTTGTACTAAAATGGTTTTAATGACTTTGTATGCTTACCATTGATTTCCTGGTCTGCAAATCATCATCGTTCATATATGGCTGCTGTGATTGTGAGTTTGTTCCTTACGGTGAAGTGGGAACTAAAATTCAAAAAAAAAAAAAAAAAAATAATATGTTTTACCTAAAATTTGTATATAACATATAGATGTGTTTTATTATTGATAAATAGTATTCGTTAGGTTCATATTGATTCATTCATCGTGTGATATTTTTCCTTAGAGTTCTTAATATATTTGTCTAGGAAAACAAGGACCAATATTGCATCGTATTCATATGATGAAATAACGTCTGCACATCTACTAAAGTCAAACGTGATATGGCTGTTGAAATTGTTGATTGTCATCGAATCCTGTTCATCGAGACAATTGTTGCATACAAATATTTCAAAACATGTTAGGTTTGGTGCAGTTATATTAGGTTATATGTTAAAAAATGTAAGTTAAATATAATTACAATTCAGTATTATTAAAGTGCATTTTAGATTTTAAGTGAAACGATGAATGTATTGATTTTACAATGATGTGTGTTTTTTTATTTTTTTTGAGTCTGTGTACACGATAAGTAGTCCAAATAATGCTTCGATTTTCGACTTCAGTGCATTGGGGAGGTCAACATTTAAAATTCCCAGTACTTTTCAAAAGCGCCAAGAAAAACAAAAGAAAAATTAAGCGATTTTCTTATTTTGTTGTACGGCAGAGCACCTTTTTTTAAATTACATGTAATTACAATGAAATAACTAAAATGGTTATCATCGGTTTCAAAATGTAATTTCGTCCAAATATTATTATTTTTATTTTTGTGTCTGTCATCACTTTTTAGGACAGTAGGTAAAAATACTTAGTATATTTTCTGATAGGAAAGTGAATCTAGTTAGTGCATTGAAGAGATTAAAATTTAAAATTCCCAGTACTTTTCAAAAGCGCCAAGAAAAACAAAAGAAAAATTAAGGAAAAACGGGAATTTTTACGCAAAATCGATTTTTCAGAAAATTGAACTTGGTTTTTGGTGTAACTTTAAAACAAATGACCGAAGATACATGACATTTTGACTGGGCCAAAAAGTGTAAAAAATTAATACAAGGCTCCTGATATATTGTTACAATAGCAATTGAAAAATATTAAAAATACATAGGCACAATTTTTTTTTATAAGCATTTAAAGATCGCATTTTGACAAAATTTATCAAAATCTCGAAAATTATCTGTATTGACAGTAAAAGTGCTTGGATTTTCTTCAACAGTAGCTTTTCTGATAGGAAAGTGAATCTAGTTGGTACTTTGGGGGGTCAAAAGTAAAAATTTCCCACTAGTTTTCACAAGCGCCGCGAAAAACAACATAAAAATTAAGGAAAAACGGGAATTTTTACGCAAAATCGATTTTGGTTTTTGGTGTAACTCTAAAAAAAATGAACGTATATACATGACATTTTCACTGGTTGTTTATATTTGCATTTTATATACACGATAACGTTTTCAAAATATTTTGATTTATTTTGAACTGTTTAGGGACATTTTCATTTTCCATCTTTTTTAGTTTTTTTTCTAAAAATATCAATAAAATTTTATTTGTTGGTTGCGAAAACTTGAAAATTTAATAGAAGGCTCCTAATATATTGTTTCAAAGACAGATGAAAAATATTAAAAATCCTTAGTCAGAATTTTTTTTTATAAGCATTTAAAGTTCAAAAATTGTAAAAATATTGAAAAATCACGAAAATTAGCAAATTATTTTGAGTTAAGAATTCGTAAAAATTTTTCTTTTTAAATCTAAGATTTGAAAATGTAATACAAGATTACTCATAAGTTTGTCTACCTTTATCAATAAAAAAATCTCTACCGGAAAGTCAAATTAAATTTTTATGAGCGTTTGAAATTCAAATTTTTACAACATTGGATGCTCACTCGATTTCTCATGTAGCGATTTCCTTAATTTGTTGTTATTCATAAACGAATTACTGTAAATACATGAAAATTTCACTGAATGTTTATATTAGCATTTCCTATACACCATACAATTTTGAAAATATTTTGACTCTTTTTGAGCCGTTTACGGACATTTTCAGTTTTCAATTTTTTTAGTTTTTTTTTCTATAAATATCAATAAAGTTTTATCTGTTGGGCCAAAAAGTGTAAAAAATTAATACAAGGCTCCTGATATATTGTTACAATAGCAATTGAAAAATATTAAAAATACATAGGCACAATTTTTTTTTATAAGCATTTAAAGATCGCATTTTGACAAAATTTATCAAAATCTCGAAAATTATCTGTATTTATTTGTTGAGTAAAAATACTTGAAAATGTAATGCAAGGCTCCTACTATATTGTTTCAAAGACTGATGAAAAATATTAAAAATAGTTAATCACAGTTTTTTTTTTAAGCATTTAAAGTTCAAAAATGACAAAATATGGAAAAATCACGAAAATTTGCAAATTATTTCTAGTTAGAAATTCTTAAAAATTTTTATTTTAAATCTAAGATGAAAATGTAATACAAGATTCCTTATAAGATTTCCTACATTTATCAAAAAAAAAAAAATCTATAAGAAAGTCAAATTAAATTTTAATGAACGTTTGAAATTCAAATTTTTACAACATTGGATATTCACTTGATTTCTCATGTAGCGATTTTCTTATTTTGTTGTAATTCAAAAACGAATAACTATAGGTACATGAAATTTTCAGTGGTTGTTTATATTTGCATTTTCTATACACGATAACATTTTCAAAATATTTTGATTTATTTTGAACTGTTTAGGGACATTTTCAGTTTTCAATTTTTTTAGTTTTTTTTTCTATAAATATCAATAAAGTTTTATCTGATGGGCCAAAAAGTGTACGGAACAAGACGGGTGGCCGGTACTGACCTTGTACACGGTGCGTCCGTTGACAGGCTCTCCCGACCGGCAGTACGCGGCCAGCGACCGTGGCCGGGACAACTCCAGAGGGCCCCACTGCTGGTAAATCGAACTGGTCTCCGTCTCTTTGGCCATCAGCAAGTTTAGGCCCTGCGACCAAGTGGAGGTGGACGGCCGCGCCAAGCTCCATTGCCGCAGTTGGTGCCTATGGTCTCCTCCCGTCCTCCGACCCGGTGGACCGCTGCCGTTCGGCCTCAGGCAGACACTTGGCCACGAAGTCATGTCTCTGCGACGTCACGTTCTGCACGGGTTCCTGAGAGCCACCCACGAGCTTGTGATCGCATTGCACCTCGGGCAGCGTCCGGTCCGAGCACGGCCACTCTCGAAAACTGGCCCGGTGCACGGTCATCCGGTTGAACTGTTCGCTGCAACTATCCAGCCTGGGCCAGAGGCCCTCTATCGGTGCCATCGTGGGTTTGCAGCTCCTATCTGCAGGTCCGGGCTGCTTGTACGATTCACTGAAACGTGGATATTATTTTATATCATTACTGAATTACCAAGCAATTAATACGATTATCAACGATAAGATGTTTTATAAAAACCCTTGTAACTTAACGAAAAGAAAAAAACGTTTAGCCTAAGCTCAGTTCATATCTGTTCACCTTTAAACTATTTCCGTATTTTAGATTCTGAGTGGAACGATGAATGTATTGATTTTACAATGATGTATGTTTTAGATTCTGAGTGAAACGATGAATGTATTGATTTTACAATGATATGTGTTTTTTTTTTTAATTTTTTAATTTTTTTTTGTGTCTGTCATCACGTTTTCGGACAGTAAAAGTGCTTGGATTTTCTTCAACAGTAGCTTTTCTGATAGGAAAGTGAATCTTGTTGGTACTTTGGGGGGTCAAAAGTAAAAATTTCTCAGTAGTTTTCACAAGCGCCGGGATAAACAACATAAAAATTAAGGAAAAACGGGAATTTTTACTCAAAATCGGTTTTCCAAAAAATAGATTTTGTTTTTTGGTGTAACTTTAAAACAAATTACCGTAGGTACATGACATTTTCACTGGTTGTTTATATTTGCATTTTCTATACACGATAACATTTTCAAAATATTTTGATTTATTTTGAACTGTTTAGGGACATTTTCAGTTTTCAATTTTTTTAGTTTTTTTTTCTATAAATATCAATAAAGTTTTATCTGATGGGCCAAAAAGTGTACGGAACAAGACGGGTGGCCGGTACTGACCTTGTACACGGTGCGTCCGTTGACAGGCTCTCCCGACCGGCAGTACGCGGCCAGCGACCGTGGCCGGGACAACTCCAGAGGGCCCCACTGCTGGTAAATCGAACTGGTCTCCGTCTCTTTGGCCATCAGCAAGTTTAGGCTCTGCGACCAAGTGGAGGTGGACGGCCGCGCCAAGCTCCATTGCCGCAGTTGGTGCCTATGGTCTCCTCCCGTCCTCCGACCCGGTGGACCGCTGCCGTTCGGCCTCAGGCAGACACTTGGCCACGAAGTCATGTCTCTGCGACGTCACGTTCTGCACGGGTTCCTGAGAGCCACCCACGAGCTTGTGATCGCATTGCACCTCGGGCAGCGTCCGGTCCGAGCACGGCCACTCTCGAAAACTGGCCCGGTGCACGGTCATCCGGTTGAACTGTTCGCTGCAACTATCCAGCCTGGGCCAGAGGCCCTCTATCGGTGCCATCGTGGGTTTGCAGCTCCTATCTGCAGGTCCGGGCTGCTTGTACGATTCACTGAAACGTGGATATTATTTTATATCATTACTGAATTACCAAGCAATTAATACGATTATCAACGATAAGATGTTTTATAAAAACCCTTGTAACTTAACGAAAAGAAAAAAACGTTTAGCCTAAGCTCAGTTCATAACTGTTCACCTTTAAACTATTTCCGTATTTTAGATTCTGAGTGGAACGATGAATGTATTGATTTTACAATGATGTATGTTTTAGATTCTGAGTGAAACGATGAATGTATTGATTTTACAATGATATGTGTTTTTTTTTTTAATTTTTTAATTTTTTTTTGTGTCTGTCATCACGTTTTCGGACAGTAAAAGTGCTTGGATTTTCTTCAACAGTAGCTTTTCTGATAGGAAAGTGAATCTTGTTGGTACTTTGGGGGGTCAAAAGTAAAAATTTCTCAGTAGTTTTCACAAGCGCCGGGATAAACAACATAAAAATTAAGGAAAAACGGGAATTTTTACTCAAAATCGGTTTTCCAAAAAATAGATTTTGTTTTTTGGTGTAACTTTAAAACAAATTACCGTAGGTACATGACATTTTCACTGGTTGTTTATATTTGCATTTTCTATACACGATAACATTTTCAAAATATTTTGATTTATTTTGAACTGTTTAGGGGCATTTTCATTTTCCACTTATTTTTGGTTTTTTTTCTAAAAATATCAATACAGTTTTATTTGTTGGATGCTAAAGCTTGAAAATTTAATAGAAGGCTCCTACTATATTGTTTCAAAGACAGATGAAAAATATTAGAAATCGTTAATCACAGTTTTTTTTTAAGCATTTAAAGTTCAAAAAATGACAAAATATGGAAAAATAACGAAAATTTGCAAATTATTTCTAGTTAGAAATTCATAAAAATTTTTCTTTTTAAATCTAAGATATGAAAATGTAATACAAGATTCCTTATAAGATTTCCTACATTTATCAAAAAAAAAAAATTCTATAAGAAAGTCAAATTAAATTTTTATGAGCGTTTGAAATTCAAATTTTTACAACATTGGATATTTACTCGATTTCTCATGTGGCGATTTCCTTATTTTGTTGTAATTCAAAAACGAATTACTGTAGATACATGAAAATTTCACTGAATGTTTATATTAGCATTTCCTATACACCATACAATTTTGAAAATATTTCGACTCTTTTTCAGCCATTTACGGATATTTTCATTTTTCAATTTTTTTAGTTTTTTTTTTCTCTAAACATCAATTAAGTTTTATCTGTTGGGCTAAAAAGTGTAAAAAATTAATACAAAGCTCCTGATATATTGTTACAATAGCAATTGAAAAATATTATAAATACATATTCCAAATTTTTTTTTATAAGCATTTAAAGATCGCATTTTGACAAAATTTATCAAAATCTCGAAAATTATCAATCATCGTAATTAATAAATTATAAAATGTTCAGTTTTTATAGCTAAGGATTGAAAATTGAAAACAAGATTCCACGTAAGTAGTTAATTCTCTTACCGAAAAATCTAAAAAATATACAATCACAGTTTATTTTTATGGTCATTACTCATTTTATGTTCAAATTTGGACGAAATTACATATTAAAAAACCTAGTTATTTTGTTGTGATTATATAATATCATTCGTTGGTACCTACTTGAAACTTCTAAAGTGTACTATTATATATCTATGATAGTATCAGGGTTTGTTATTGATGTATAACGTGTTATAAGTACCTAATGGATAATGTGATATGATTAATTTGGAATTTATTATAGGTCAATTTTTTTTAATACCATAGATATGTATATAATTTGTCTTAAACCTAGACTGACATACCGTCTTCGCTTAGAATCGTTTTTCTTATACAATGATATTGTATCATTGAATTCAAATTTAATAGCATCCATTATACAGTGACCCACTTGTAACCTACTGTACAGCAGAGCGACATCCACTTACCCACCTTTTTTGATAATACAAACCAATCATTTTTAATTATTAAATGAAAAAAAAATATGTACATAATTTAATTACTTTGAGGAGTACAAAATTACCACTAAATATTATAATTGAAACCTGATAACTCTACGTATGTGCGCTTTACATACATTGTAATACTTTATCCTGGGATACACACCTGCTGCCTATTCGTTAAATTCGTGTCGTTTATATTTGTTTTCAAAGATCTTTGAGACTTACCGTTAGCCAAGCATAGGCGGAGGTCCTGTCATATATTGAGGGGGCTCAAATATTTGGTAGCAAACCGACCCCACACCCCCAACCAACTCAATTTTACACTTAATAACTCATAAAAATAGTGGAAGGTTCTCATTATCATACTTACTAATTAAAATAGTCACAAACATAAAAAAAAGGAATAATGAATAAAATAAAATTACCATTTTTAACCTATTACACTTTTTATTTAATGTATTTAAAATTGTGTCATTATTTAATGCTTTAGTTCTATCTTTTTCAATATATAAGATTGAAAGTTCATTAAATTTGTTGTGGTTGTATAGATGTCCTTAACCATGTTTTTATTTTCCTCATAGCAGAAAAACTTCTTTCTCACGTAGCAGAACTAATTGGTAATGTTAAAACAATTAAATCGTTTTACAAAATTTTTTAAATACTTGGGGTTTTGTTTGTTTAATATTATTATTTGTTAATAAATGGCCGGAGCGTGGTATAATATATGCTCAATTAGAACAAACATTTTGGGTGACAAAATTGTTGATTGAAACTTATATAATATTTTGTATTTGTAATACCTACTTCGATAATTTACATTTCGGTAACCCGACAGCAATGGTGTAAATATAAGGTCACAAACGAGAATTGCTTGTTTTGTAATACCTACAAAGAAAAACAACTTGACCAGAATGAAAAAATGCAATTCGTCGCTGACTATAAAAGAAAAAAAAATAGAAGTAATGGACTTGACGTCATTATAATTATGAATACGATTATGACTATCAAGGAGCACTGCTGAAATTCCGCGAGAGATCCGAGCAAAACGTTTCACGAACGATTATAATATAACGCGATAATCACGCCGTAGAGTCGTCGTCATCGTCAGAGCTGTCGCAGCCGTCGGGAAACAACAGCACTGAATAATAATAATAATAATAATACAAGTCGAAACGGAGTCGCGTTAATTAAAAACGTTTATGTATAAAATATATCGTCGCCAGTATGTGCGTGTGTCAGTGCGGGATTGTCGTCCGTGATGAATTGAATTAGCGTGGTGCACTGTACAACTATACTATAATATACCACTGCCACGCTTTGTTTGCAACTGGAATAAATGCGAATAAAGGACGAGGTGGGCTTGCGGGGCGCAAAAGGCACGTCGTCGTCCTCGGCCGTCGTAATAATACTGCTACGGTATGGTAATCGAATAATAAAAGGGTGTGGGCCGAGCGGGGGTCGGAAAGAGAAAGGGGCGGCGGCGCTGAAGACAGATCGCATTCGTAATTTAACGCATAAACACGCACACGATAATAATAATAATGATGATGAGATATATATATATATGTAGTACTGTATATATATATATACCTATGTAGTGTGTATATATAATATAAGAAGGGGAGAAACACTTAACGTCGTTATCGCGTATATATAGTGTCGTGTCGTGTGTAAACCGACCCCGACGACCGTATAAATGAATATATATATAAGTATGTATGTATGTGTATACACGTCGTATGTGCGTGTGTGTACATAAAACCGTCCGAGTGTATGAAAGGGCTGCACACGTACTCGTTCGCGGGGAGCTTATCGCGGAAAGGCAACAATCGACGGCGGCCGCGCCTTTGTGAATATATTAATGTACGTTACATAACATATAGGTATATATATATATAGTACACCGCCTTATATATGGCCTTTGCGTCGGTGCGACCGTTTTCCTCGTCCCCGTCATTTGTTTTCGTGTTTCTCTCTCTATCTCTCGTTCTCGGCCTCCTCCGCGAGGGTGCAATATATCTCGTCCCCGAATAGGGTTGGTTCGAGTGAATTACCTTAAACGCCGTCGCGTGGGGCGCGTGTTTATTATTATTATTATTATTATTATTATACGCGTATCGGCCCTGCACGCCGTGTCTATATATCCATAGCGTGATCTATCTATCGGTATTATTTGACCCGAAAAACACCGCCTGTATACTGATATATATTTTTATTTTCCTATATGGATTCCCCCGACGACGGTGACATTTTTCTCGCGCTACATAGGCTACCTATTTGAGTCATATGTTTGGGATTAATTTCAAACAACCGTATAATACTACCCTTGCCTACTGTTTACTAATTCCTATAATTGTATATATACTGATTAGTAATTTTTTTTTTATCTCTGTCATAAGGTGATTATTAGGACCGTAAAAGTTCTTCAATTTTCTTCAACAGTATCTTAAAACAGGGCTTAAAACCGGTAAAATACCATACATTTTGGAACCAAAACGATAACCACTTTTAGTTTTGGAATGCTAGATTATTGGTTAACGGTAGTCAAGATAAATATCTAAATATTAACATCAAAGCGGTTACCTCGTATTTCCAATCACGGTTTTATAACCACAACCTATTCCCGACCAAAATAATTTTTTTGTGGTATTTACAGGGCTTAAAACCGTTTCTAAAATAAGAGGTAATCGGCTCAATCAGTTTTTACTAACCGGTTACCAGTTTTCTTGTTCTAAGAAGTGTTGTTAACCAGTTATCGGTCACCTTACACCAGATTAATATAGTGGTTACCGGGTACCAATTTTTAACGGCTATTATGGTATATTTAAAGAACCACTAACCGATTTTAATCAAAAATTCGATTACCGGGTTAGGTATTAGGTTAAAAAATTTCGTAAGTGGTTACTGGTCTTAGGGGTTTTTAGAATTAGTGATAATTGATTACCAGTTACCAAAATCCCTAAAAATTTGATTATCGGTTATCGGTTTGGAAGCGGTTTTAATTAAGCAAGATTGCCAGTAACCACTTCGGAAACGGTGTTTTGTATTTATGTTTTTTTTCGGAAAATTTTAGTTTTACTTTAAATTACACAAAACAAATATCCACTTTATAAAACGATTCAGGGACAAGCTAAATTTAAAAACAAATACCTATATGGCTTTATTTTATCATTTGAAGCTACATGGATAAATATAAATTTAAATTAAATTAGTAAATTAACCATAACCATCGATTGAAAAAGAGTTCATCGGAAAGTGTTAATCAACGGCGTCAATAACAATAAAATAAAATAATTAATAATCATCTAATATTATGTTCTATAATATACTATAGAACCAATTGGTCTGTGAACAAATTAATTGTACTTAGTATCTAGGATTGGTGCTTATTACTTATTATAGCAGCTACAGACAGCATACCATCTTTAATAGTAGGTACTTATTATTACATTAAAATATTTAGTATCTTGTAAATCTTGTAAATTAATCAAAAAAATATACTACAATTTCCAAAGTAAAAAATATATAAAAATCAAATATAACTTTTTTTTTTTTTTTGATATTTCCTGTTTTGTTGAATTGATCGGTTTTAAAAAAAAAAAGGTTACCGCTACACGTTACCCCTTAATTGAATTTGGTGGTTACCGGTAATTGTTAACCGCTTCTCAAAATTTAAACTTACAAACCGGGAAGCGGTTACCACTTACCAGACCCAAAATTGGTCATGGTAACCGGTTTCCGTTAAAAACCGGTAACCGATTTCAAGTCCTGCATTAAAGAGTTATACTATCTAATAAGACAATTTATCATTTTGACAGTTTACTTCTGAGTTCTGATCATATTTGATGGTTTCGTCTTCTTGAGTATAAGTTATACTGTACCTATACCTAACACTACAACTTAAATCAAGAAATGAAATTGTAAAGAATTATTATAGACTAGTTCCTAACACTACTTACCAGTTAGCCCTTCTACATTTTCAAATAATAATAATCATAAAACTAAAGCTTCAATATTTAATATTTATGTATCACCATTATAAAAAGTTAAGAATTAATGTAAAAATATGATCTTTATCATTCTTATTAATCTCCGTGTGGCCATGTCGATTATTTGTACTTTATATGGAACCCTCTAATGGGAAAATTCGAGGGGCGGTCTCACCGGTCTCTGCTATATAAAATATTATGTAACTAAATTATAGAGGTAAATGTTATAGGGGTAAGGAGCGTCATTAATAAAAGAAAAATATAACATTTTACTCAGTACCTATCCCATTCACGACATCTCACCTAACCTATACCTAATCATTATTAATATTATTACTTATAAATTATAATTATATTTTTATTCATTCATAGAATTACAACGATAACTCGGCCCGTCGATGTAAATAATACCCGTAGTAGCGTGGTATTTACTATTTACCTAATTAAAGTATAATATACAAAATTAATATAAGTACCTACAGTAACTAATTTTATTACAAACATTTGTTTAAATATTGTAAGATATTTTTTGATTTATTGAATCATTATGTTATTTGTTAGCTTCAAAAAATGTATGTAGGTATAATTATTAATTTTATTAAAAAAAAAAAGTAACTTATTTTTAACTAAGTTAAGTTACTTTTATTTTCTAATTAACTTGTAACTTTTACAAGTTAAAAAAAAATGATGTTAACTTTTAACTATTAACTTAACTTACACTTTTCTATATTAACTTAAGTTAATCCTTCTTCTATTTCTATTTTAACGACTTTTCCGTACGTAGGATCGTAGTTGCATAGTCATATTCTTATCCAACTTACCTTTTATACATTTTATTAAAGGTCTGTTGGAATTCCAGACTGGTATAAGTACATTATAGTTTAATAAGAGTAAAAAAAGTTTCCAACAGACTTTGATTCCTTTAAGTATAAAATAAAGAACTATGTACATAATGACGTCATTGTTAAAATAGCCACACATTACCAAAATATTTTCAGTTCCTAAAATATTTTTAGGTATTATTATTATTAGTGTAATGAATATAGTTATAGATTCATGTTCTTTGTAATCACTTATCCCCCGCAAACATTTCTTAGACTAAATAATAATTAATTATTATTTATAAGTTTATAACGATATTTTATTATATGTTGATTTATTTTATTTGCGTTTTTACTAACAACTATAGTATGTGTATTACCAGAACGATATGTTCTGTTTTTATTTTGTTTTATTTTATTTTATTACAAGTGCTTCAGTTGACCAGTGAAGTTGAAGCGACTTTCGCCGGGATGAAAACGATACAAGACTCGAATATACTCGTGAAAATACCGAATAGGTCAGTAATGTGAATGTACATGTCTATTTATACATAAACAACGACAATAATAATATTATATATTAAGTGGCATTAATAACCTCAAAGCCCTGGATCCACTCGCGGCCCCGCCGTTATCGTGGCGGGTGCGGCGGTATTTGCGTAATTCTGTCTCAGCTGCTGCGGCTCGGTTGACGGGTGCTGTGGCCGCTGTGCCCTCGTATTCCTCCTCTGCGGCGTATTTTCGTGATCTCTCGATTGACGATCCCTTATAACAATCATTAATATTGCAAATAATAAACATAATACCAACACATATAATGATGATCCATAAAAAAATCCATATTGTTCAAATTGAATGAATATTTATTAAATAGGTATATGAAAAATAATTGTTTACTTTACACCATAGAACAATCTTTACACATTAAGGTCCCCACACACTGCAGCGGTGACGATGGCGGTGGTGGTGAATTGCTGCTGTAGGACACATTTCACGGCTCACCGTGGCGATGAAACCAAGACTATAGAATTTAACGCCAGCAGCAGTGTGTGGGGACCTTAAAACGTTGCCATCACGGTTTAAGTTATATATATATATATATATATATATCCAGTGGCATATTGGGGGGTGTCCTCCATGTCTGGACACCTCCCGATTTAAAATAAAAAATTCTAATATATTGGACATTGGTGTAGTCATTTATTTTATAGTATATTAGTATATACTATTTTTATTTTATTATAAAATAAATTGTAGTATTTTTATATAAACGGCAAAACTGAAATTAATTTTATTAGATTCGACGACACAGAGACTAAATTTCTATAATTTATCAGGAATATCCAGAAATTATTTGAATTTCACCGGGTCATTACGATAATAAAAACACCCACAGGCCTCAGCAAAAATACAACAACAACGACAATATTGTGAACGAATGTAGTATTTTTAATCTAGTTTACAGTTTATCAGTTTAGAGACTTTTACATCTCTTTATAATGATACCATTGATTATAAATCAATTTTTATACTATTATGGCCTATGGTATTATAGGTACGTCTGTACGCCTGTACTTACCACCGTCCCCCACTGTACCATCTGATAACTGATTATCGTCGACTGCCCCAAGGAAAAAGGTCGTAACTCGTTTTTTCTAACTTTTCAGTATGAATAAAATAAGCATTGGAATTCATATTCTTATTTTATTTTTAAACGTAAATTTTCCAAAATAACATGACTGGTAAAATGAAGGTTACCGTAATTATTATAATAATCAGTTTTTAAAAAAAATTATGACTTCAGGGTTTCTTAAGACATGCTAGTTATAAAAAAAAGTAGTATCTATACTTACGACCGTTTTCATAGATGACCAGGGCCGGCTTGGTTAGGCGAGCTACTGAGAAAATCTCGGTGGGCCGGTCGTGTGAGTGTGGGTGAAAATAAATGTATATTTAAAATACGATTGGCCACCTATAAGCTCGTAATAATTATAGACGTAATTTTTGGTCACTCAATATGCAAATGGGCCGCTTATAGAAGTGAAAATCTCGATGGGCCGATACATACCAATCCGGCCCTGTGGATGACTATCAAAAACAAAAAGTAGTATCTATACTTATGACCTTTATCGTGGGTGGACAGCTATAAAAAAAAGTAGAATAAACATAAAAATATGTTTTGGGAATAATGACGTGAAATACTTGAATTTTAATCCTTTTAATTATTAAGAAAACAAAAATATTTATCATAATATTATTCTTTAAGGGAATAAAATAAGTAACAATACACAAAATTAACTTTTTATTTAACAAAATTAAATAATAAAAAAAAATTTATAACTTTTAGCACAGATTAATAATAAAACAATCAAACTTTTAATTAAATATAATTAAATAATGATAATCAAAAAAAATTGTATAACTTTTATCACAGATTAATAACAAAACAATTAAACTTTTAAATATAATTAAATTATGATAATAAAAAAAATATTATAACATTTAGCACAGACTAATTACAAAATAAAATAAAATAAACTTTATAACATCATAATAATCAAAATATTATAATCATATAAAGTAAATAATTAAAACAAAATAATATTATAATATAATATTGTTATGTTGATTCAAGAGACTTAAAGAAGTCGTGGTATGTTGATGGAACAAGTCCCATTGAGCATAGTGATCCACATAATGTATTCAAGAAAGTCGAGGCTGTGGCAGCGAGCTTGAATGATAATGAGTATTTGATTAACAGATGGCCGTGGAGGTAGATGTACACAATGCGGTGGCAATAACCAATTTTAAGATTATGAATTATCAATTAATATGTGTATGGAACATTTCTAGTTTGAAAAAAAGTTGAAGTTTTCGCGTTATACGGTAGTGATTACGCGTGTGTAAGCACTCCAAATCGAAAACGTTCCTCGACTTGGTATGTACCTATACTTTTATTTCGCCAAATCAACCTAATTAAATTCACTATAAATTCGAAACTAAGTTCTACCGATAAATTCTAATGGCACATTCATTTTTGACGTCAAAAACTTAATAGAAATTAATAAAAAAAAAAAAATTATACTCACGTCGTCATTTCCACTGGTCATGTTGATTAATACATTTTGAAATGGCCATGACGAATGAATGCAGCCAGACGCCAGGGACCCAATTCTTGAAATCATTCGACTAATTCTCACATGCGACATAAGTCATACATTATATCGACTGTGATTAATTTTTATCGCATGCTACATACAATTGGTATTCTTGAACTAATTCGATAAGTTTTTTTCCCTTGTCGAATGCGATAAAGTAAGTCGAACGAACCACTATGGTAGTAACCTTTGATAATAAATATTATCTGATGGTAACAACACAAAATCTAGATTCTAACCTCAAATAATCTATTAAATCTATTTTAGTATTTTTATCAATGATTAATTGAATTTATTGTTTGTATAATTGTGTTGTACCATATAGTCAACAGTTAAACATACCTATTTAGAATTTTGTAGACTTGTAAGTTGTATACAAGCACGTTTTATACGTTTTAAGCAAGTAGCAAGTTGTAACGCACTTCGTTAAATAATAATGTCTAAGTCAAGGCCTATCCAATTACAAATGAAAACTTTGGTTGATCTAATGGCTAAAGATCCCTTACTGTGTGCTGGAAAGTTTAGCCAAACTTTTACCCACAAAATTGCCAAAAAGAAATGTGAAATGATAGCAGTGGAACTGAACGCGAAACCAGGGGCAGAGAAAAGCTGGGAGAATTGGAAAAAAGTAAGAAACGTTGTTGTAAATACCTAGCGCAATTTATTTTAAACACTATAATAGTATTATAGTACTGTAGTAATAGTAATAGTATACTGCAACTTCTAGGTATACTATAGGTAGGTACTTATACTATTAGTATTTATAATCAATAGCACTTATTAGTTACATTCATACTTAGAAATAGTGTTGGTATTAAGATAATAATGATATTAAGACTAATTAGTATTTATTTATTAATAAAATACTTATGTGTGGGTACTAGAAATAAATTATTAATTTTATTATTCAAGTCAAATTTATACAACTCTAAATGTTTATGTTTATTCAAAATATCCACTGTACATAGATGAGTGCAAGATTTTTTTTTTTGCGGGATATGTATAATTATTTTAGTAAAAGTATCTTCCCCGACTTATTATATATACTTATAATAATAGAACATTAGAACAGACTTTATTCTGTTGTCTTAACTTATAAGTTAAGGTTTGAGTTAAGTTAAAGTTGTTTTGTTTAAAATAATGTGATAAATCATAAATGTAAAGCATACCTATTGTTTGGGCCGAGACCGAAACAACGATAGTTCGTGTGCCCGGCACCGAAATACTTCATGCGCAAGAACACTCACACACCGACCGGTTTGTGTTGCGTATTAATATGTGTATGGCAGCTCAAGAGTAGTGGACGGGATTGCCGAGCAAATACTATGAGTGCTAGGTAATGTGCGGTGTGTAAGGTGTGTATGTGTATGTGTGTGTATGCAAATAATGTCAACACAAATTCAATGTTATTAATATGATATAATAAAACGCTTTCAAATAATACAAAATAAATAAAATTATAGCCAATAGGCAAAAACAATATAATAATATTTTATAACAATCTATTTGAGCCGCTAAGAATTATATAAAGATGGCCAAATAGTTGATAATAAGAAATAACTAGCTATTTGAGCTGTAATATAATAATAAATGTATAAAATAAACTCACAATTTGACGGAGCGCCGCTGGCCAGCTGCTACCTGTACTGTATAATGATAATAAAAATAAACGCACACCTTGCGCTGACAAATAATAATAATAACAAATAATTTAAAAAACACAGTGGCGATTCGCGCCTACACAATAATAGCACGGACGTACGGTTTAATAATTATAATATGTAAGACGATTTGCGCCTTACATAAGAATATTACAAACTTGGCGATTCGCGCCTGAACTTAAAACAATATAATATCGAACCGGCGACCGGTACACTCGCTAATGATATTGTGTCTTGATGACATCGGTGAGCGCACTGATTGGATTGCGGCGGCCGTGTCATATAATAATAAATACGCAGCCGGCGCGGCGGCGGCGATAATTTACATAATATTATATAATAATTCACAGTTGATACGGACAATTAAACAGAAATAAAAACAATAATATAAATATATAGGAACAAACAGGTAACAGGTATGTGATTGCATTAGTGTGTGCATGAGTCGGTGGTGGTATAAGCGGCCTCACATATCAACAATAATGTTGCTGCATTTCGGGCGGCAACATTTCTCCCCCCGTTGAAAAATTATTTATTTTCAACTTCTTTCCGATGATACTTCGGTAGGCAGCGCGCATAGCTTGACTACAGGACGCTTTATCTCTGATCCGGATCCAACTCGCAATGTGACTACTCTCACAACGCCATCCTTCCCAGGGTGCGTTTTGATCACTCTTCCCAATCGCCATTTTGCTGGTGGCGTGCATTCGTCTTTTATGATGACTATATCATCGATGCTTAGTGGAGGCTTGTTACTTGTCCACTTGCCACGTACTTGGAGTTGTGGCAAATATTCCTTATGCCATCTTGTCCAGAACCCTTGCATTAATGCTTGAACATACTTCCATCGACGTAGATGTTCTATTCGCTCGTCTGCTAAGCTGGGCTCAGGCGCTAATAACAAAGATCCACCAATTAAGAAATGAGCTGGAGTAAGGGCATTAGGCTCTGAAGGGTCGCTTCCTAGGGGTGTCATTGGCCTCGAATTAACACAAGCTTCAATTTGGCAAAGCAGCGTATTTAGCTCCTCCAAAGTAAGCTTGCCATCTTTTAGCACTCGTGTTAAGTGATACTTCGTCGACTTCACTGCACTCTCCCACAAGCCGCCAAAGTGGGGCGCTGAAGGAGGGTTGAATCTCCACTCTATCCCTTCACTAGCCATACTTGACTCGCAGTTGGTTAGATATGATACCAACTCCTTCTGCGCTCCTACAAAGTTAGTACCGTTATCACTATGGATTGTTGAGCACTTTCCTCTTCGTGACATGAAACGTCGTAATGATGCCAAAAATGCTCCACTCGTTAACCCGACGACCGGTTCTAGGTGAATGGCCCTTGTGGAGAGACATATGAAGACTGCAATCCATGCCTTTATTCCTGTTTGCCTCCGTATTCCACTTCTTATCATTAAAGGCCCGGCGAAGTCTACACCGCTGACAGCAAATGGTCTAGTAGGGATTACGCGTTGTTTTGGTAACGGAGCCATTAGAGGAGATACAAATCTTGGTCTTGCTCGAACACAGGTCACACAGCGTTTCGTGACAGACCGAGCCATGCTTCTACCTCTGATTGGCCAATATCTTTGTCTAATCTCTGCTAGTAATGCTTGAGGCCCGCAGTGAAAAAGTGTCTGGTGAGTGTCTTCGAAAATTAGCCTGGTAATTTTGTGGGTTGCAGGTAACACAATAGGATGCTTTTGATTTTCTGCAATTTGGGCGTTGGCCAGCCGTCCTCCAACTAGTATTAAGTTTTCACTTTGGAGCATCGGATGTAGTCCCTTTAATTTACTACGCCCTGATACTTCCTTGTTTTTGCTCAGTGAGATATATTCTTCATTGAATTCTTGCAACTGTGCTTGCCTTATTAAACCAGTTTCGGCTTTCTTTAAATACGATACACTTAAATACCTTGTTGTAATACCGATCTGCCTTGTTCTTCGGAAATCTATAAACTTAAGAAACCAGGCAACGGCTCTCACTAGTCGACGCCAACTTGAGTAGTGTTCGATTAATCCCATTGACTGATCCATCGTGGTGAGTGCGAGCTTAACCACTCGTCTTTCTGGCAATGTTTCTTCGTCTGGTAGTGTGGTGACTGAATGCTCCCAACCATCATTGCTGTGGCTCAACCACTGTGGTCCATTCCACCATAACTCAGAGACTTTTAGCTCTTGTGCCAATACTCCTCTGGATAGTATGTCAGCTGGGTTGTCTGCAGTCCCTACATGCTTCCATTGTTGTGCATTAGTCAGCTCGAGTATTTGATCTACGCGATTCGCGACGTAGGTTTTAAATCTAGTTGCTTCACTTTGGATCCAACCCAATGCCACCGTGGAATCTGTCCAGAGGTGAAAATCCTTGACATCTAATTCCCATGCTGCTGCTACTTTTTCTGCCAACTGTGCTAACACCAGAGCGCCTCCAAGTTCTAAACGCGGTATTGTAGCTCCCTTGACTGGTGCTACTCTTGATTTTGAACATAATAGCCGTGAACACCACTGCTCATTCTGATCTTTACTTCGCACATAGATGCATGCACCATAAGCTTCTTCAGAAGCGTCACAAAACCCATGCACCTCAATATGATCGCTCATGACTGGCTTGCATTTCCTAGGAATCGTTAACGCTCCGAGTTCCTCGAACTGTTTGTAGAATCGGAGCCACTTCTCTCTTATTTCGTCCGGAATTGGTTGGTCCCAATCTATCTTTATTTGCCACAGTTGTTGCAGGAATATTTTACCTTTAGTGAGTACAGGTGTCAAAAAACCAAGAGGATCAAAAATCCTGTTAAGATCAGATAACAATATTCTTTTTGTACATCTTGGACTTTTAGCTGGCATTATAGCTTGATATCCAAGCACATCCTGCGTTGGCTTCCAACATAAACCAAGAGATTTTACTATCTCATCTGCTTCTATTTTGATTATGAATAATGGCTCATTTTCGGCTGCTTCTACGCTTTTGAGTATCTCGGCTGAATTAGAGCACCATTTTCTGAGCGGTAGTTTGGCTGACTCGAAAACCATGCTGATTTGCGACTGTAACATCTTGCATTCATCTATAGTCTCAGCTCCAGTCATAAGGTCGTCCATATAAAAGTCTCTACGTATTGCCTTCGCTGCCTTAGGAAATCTTAGCTTTTCTGCTTCAGCCAGCGATGCGAGACACTGAGTCGCCATAAAGGCTGCTGAAGTAGTACCATAAGTGACTGTTGCTAGTCTATAGATGCGAAGTACCTCGCTTGGTCTCTCCCGCCATACTATACGCTGCAAGTCTTGATCTTCCTTGGAAACTCCCACTTGCCGAAACATCTTCTCTACATCAGCAGTTATAACATACTGATGCGTTCGAAACCGTATCAATATGCTGAATAGCTCTTCTTGTACTGTGGGCCCACACATAAGGACATCATTAAGCGAGACTCCAGTTGAGCTTTTGGCCGACCCATCAAAAACTACTCGTAACTTCGTTGTTAAACTTGACAACTTTACAACTGGGTGGTGAGGTAAATAAAAAAGGTTATTGGTTACCGGTTCACTGTTGTTTACCTCGTGCATATGACCTGCGCTTTCATACTCCTTCATAAAGCTGACATATGCTTCTCTCAAGGATTCATCCTGCTGTAGTCTACGTTCCACGCTTAAAAACCTTGATGTTGCCATCCTCAGAGAATCTCCTAAATTCGTAACTTCGGCTTTTAATGGTAACCGTAGCACGAATCTACCATCTTGGTCGCGTTTTGCAGTTTCTTGAAAGTGTCTTGCTGCTTCCCTTTCTTCCAGACTCCTTTTGTTCGCTTTAGACAAATCATTGGAATTAACGTCTTTGCTGTTTTCTATGGCAATCCATCCATCTTCTAGTGACTGGCCGACAGATTTAACGTTTAACAGACATATTGCTCCAACCTCTCCGGTAATGACCCAACCAAATTTGGTATCTTGCAAACACAGCGAGCCTGTGCCCAAACGAATACGCCTAGTTTCCAGTATGTCGAAAAAGACGCCACCGCCTATCAGCATGTCTATCGGTCCTGATGAATGAAACAATGGATCAGCCAGCTGTGAATTTAATTCCTTTGGTATATTCCAATCGGCTTTACCGCTCGCATGAGGGGAAAGGTCATCTACAATGGTAGGTAGAACGTGACAAACTAGAGCAACTTGAAATTCCTTTATTCTGGACAATACATCTATGGTAACGCACGCAGATGAATGAATCCGGTTAGCTCCTATTCCAGTTACTGGTAGTTCAACTTTCTCGCGAGCAAGATTTAATAGCTTGGCCATTTTCCTCGAGACAAAGTTTATTTGCGACCCGCTATCCAATACTACTCGACATGGTCTTTTTTCCCCATAACGGTCCAGCACTGAGACTATAGCGGTTGCTAGGAAGACATGATTAACTCTTTGAGCTGCACAAAACACCTTCGCGCTTGGATTGTCTACCTTTTCAATGGTAGCTTCTTCATTCACAGTGGCTTGAGGTTCTTGCTTTTCGTAGTGTAGTAGCGTATTGTGTCTACCATTACACACGCGGCAGCTGTAC
Organism: Macrosiphum euphorbiae; assembly: GCA_949089665.1. NCBI lineage: Eukaryota > Metazoa > Arthropoda > Insecta > Hemiptera > Aphididae > Macrosiphum > Macrosiphum euphorbiae. The sequence goes on from CARXXK010000002.1 coordinate 23,764,393, forward strand.
TTTGACTTGCACGCATCCGCCATATGCATGTTTGAAAAGCAGTTGAAGCACAACTTTACCTCTCGAACCTTCTGTACACGGCTTCCCACTGGCATTTCTTTGAATTTGCTACATGCGTATATCCGATGTTCGCCTGCACAGCATTCACACTTCACGTTATGATTAGCCGTGTAAAGAGCCTTTCTAGGGTGATTATGAGCGTTGCTTTTTAAATAGGAACTCTTGGTTTCTGGTTTACGTTTTTCTTCATCGCTGTTGTTCCGGAGTGTTTCCGAACTCTCCAATGCAACACAACGGCTTGACAGAAATTGCTGCAGATCACTGTATTTCGGTAACTCTGTGTTGGTTCTTCGCACTTGCCATTCATGACTGGTTGCATGGTCAAGTTTTCTCAAGATAATTGTTATAAGCCATGCATCCCAGCTGTTGACTGGTTGGCCTAGTGCTTCAAGTGCTGCGACGTGTGCGGACATGCTTGAATAAAGGCTCTGCAATTCCTTTGCCTGGCAGGCCTCCACCCGTGGCGCATCAAGCATCGCGCGAATGTGAGATTGGATCACCAAACTTTTGTTGTCGTATCGTTCTTGTAGCTTTTTTATTGCCACATTATAATTAGCATCGGTAATAGGTATGCCCTTAATAATGTCTAATGCTTGTCCCTTCAGAGATGATCTGAGAAATGAGAACTTCTGGGCCGAAGGATATCCATCATCGTAGTGCAACATTGCCTTATAATAGTCAAAGAAAGACTCCCATTCTAGTATGTCACCTTCGAAACTTGGTAGTGATATCGGAGCAAGTCTAGCTCTTTGATTATGCACAGTGGAACTTGTTGATACATTATGCATCATCGATGATGTATCTCGTTTCTCTGAATTAATGATTTCTTGCATTTCTGACCGGATGGCAAAATACTCACTCTCAAAAGATGCTCTTTCACGATTAGCGTTTTCCTCATCATCACAATTTAAAAGTTCAATTTCACATTGGATTTCATCAAAATTTTTGTTTATATTAGGTAGTTCTTCTTGCCTGAATTCTAATAGCGTAATAGCATCCTCCCTCGGATTGAATTTGGTAATAAATGTACGAATACGTGTTAAAGACGCCTTTATTACCCCTCTCTTCCTAATCAGGTCACCTAACACCTTCTTCTGGGATTCGTCCATAGCTATTTCAATTATACGTTAGATAATTAGTTTTGGCTATGCCTGAGATAACCACGACTCACGGCAGTATTTTGTTATGAGGTTTGCCCAAAGGCTTGTGATCAGACTAGCAATACTAACAGACACAAATCAACAAATCGCTAGTGTATATAACGATATCTGAGACGAAATCGATGATAGTACGCGCTGCCGAATAAGTGATAATAACAAGAGGCCCTTCTTTATAAATATCACTAATATTGGTCAAGAAAATATAATATGATAAAAAATAATATAACGATTTTAATAAAAGTATAGGTACTGCACGACAAGCTGATTAGAACTTGCAATCAAATAATAATAATGATGTACCGTAAATTAATATTAATATCACGTCGAGGTCACCAAATGTTTGGGCCGAGACCGAAACAACGATAGTTCGTGTGCCCGGCACCTTTTTTTTTTTTTTTTTTTTTTTTCAATAAAATACGTTTCTGTTTAGTTCTATTGATTGTTTCTCCTTGTTATTTTTGGTTATCCCTTTCATCCCGGAAGAATAAAAGCCCGTCTGTGTCACTTTCTATGTTAGGTATAATGATCCATCCTAATTCCACCCCTATCCACTTGCTTCTGGCCTCTACTGATGACTTCATGCTTAGACGCAATAGTCTAATCACTGCACTTGCTTTGCTAGAATCCACCATCTTTCCCAATTTCTTGACTACACAATTCCCTCCGTCAGAGTAATTGATAGTTGTCTTAGTCTTTAAAAGCTTGTTACTGGTGTTGAGGATCTTAGAGTATGAGGTGGCTCGTGTGTTCATACTCCTCAATATTCCCTTGTACAATTCAATATCCTCTGATACCAAAGATGAGAAGAGACCTATTCCAAATAAAACACTGTAGACATTAGACACTCGACTGAATGTTGGTATAATATCCGATAGATGAGATCTGGGGACCTTCCAATGTTCTCTGAGCCCCATCTTCTTCAAACCTCTTACAGCCTGGTTTATTGATGAAGGAGACTCTGGCTTCAGAAGTGCGCTTGCCAGTATTGATCGATCCTTGTAACTAAGACCGATGTTCTGTAGAATCTCTTCCAACTCCAACTGAGGGTTGGGGAAGAACCTAGGATCAATTCCTGTTTCCATTCTGAGACCGAAAATCAATAATGCCCTTTCAAGCTCACCCTCTGCATTTGACCACTTATCATTAAAGGATTGGTCCAATGTCTCCAGTGAGAAACGAGACACGTACAAGTTATCAGATGCCCCCATTGAACCACACATCAATATGTAGATCTCACTGGTATGCGAAGAAGACATGGTTGCTCTTACGAAGAATCTTGATTTGAAATAGGATAACAACCTATCAAATAATGGTTCATTAAGGAAGGTGTATACATGGGTCTTAAATATAACATTCTCTATCATCCCTTTTACTGATGAGTGCGAAATCAAATGAGTAAGTATCTTGCCCATTATTTCAGGGCTATAAGGTTCAGTGTCACTAATCAGCAGATCAATCTTATAATTCAGCAGTCCTAGGATGTAAGCCCATGTGTCAAAATCTTGCAGGTCCGATGGGTGCTTCCAGAAATCAACAAGATTAATACATCTACTTTTCATGTCAACGGGCAGACATGTTATTGCAAAGGGGTCCTGCGGTTCAATCCCGTTGGGAATTTCTTCTCTCTCTGACAAAAGACTATTGAACGCAACCACAGCCTTTGGGAACATTCTGAGACATGCAGATCCCATCCCCCCGGATCCGTCTCCGACGCATGCTATTGAGACCGGTTCTTGAAACAATCCCCTTGTCACCTATATTATGTAGAATTTTTTGAAGGGTGTGCAACTGCACAGTGTAAATGCTACAGTAATATAACGTTTAACATGATATTAGTGCTGATTTAACCACACCGGAATACTAATTTTACTCATTGTAATATTTTAGACATGGCATGATAATAGATTAGTCACAAAAACAAAAGCAGCAGCCATTAAAAGGCATATAGGAGGTACAGGCGGTGGACCATTATGTTCAATCGAACTCAATGAGATCCAGCAAGACACACTGTCATTAATTTGTCCAGTATCAGTGAGTGGTCATGTGAATTCAACGGAATCTAATATTGAATTTGTTTTTGATGTTCCTAATGATGTGACAGTTGGTAAATCTACAATATATCAATTTTAATAAATAGTGGCGAATAAATAAATATCTTTCTTTTTTTTAGATACAAATGAACATGAACTTATTGAAGAATTTGATGAATCATATGGTAGTTATAACATAAGATTAATTAAATATTGTATAGTTATCCAGTGACACCATTTGAGTTTTTGAATAGTTGTGCCAAAATTTAAGCAGGCCAATTCTTCGCTACTTTTTTTCTTCATTGGGCCACTTTTTCTTCATAATATTAAATACATAATATTATATCTTTTGTGTGTAAGACACTGATACGTACCCATAAACTATTATACCTACCAATGGAAAAAAGCATATGCATCATCATCATTCATCATGCATACCAATAATACACATCTACAAATAATAAATAATAATATATTTTACCTAGTTTACCTCCATACACAATAATCATATATTATCTATATATATATATATATAAATGATGTTTGTCCTTTATGCATTCCTAAGAGTCTGGACCGATTTTGAAGACATTTGGTACAGGGATAGTAATATATATCATAAATATATAGATAGATAATATATATTTTTTAAGAGTTGTCATTTTTTACGGGCAACGAAGTGCGCGGGATCAGCTAGTACATTTATATTCTATAATATGCATTATAATATTCATAACAAATAACAAATAATATGTTTTAACTTTTAGGCATAGGCTATCGACTATCGGCATAATTGTAAATTTTACATGCTTTATTAAACGGTGGTTAAAAATGGTTTCAATTTTAAATATTTGTGAAAAAATTGACTATTTTAGTTTTCATTTAATAATGTTTGTGTTACAAAGTAATTTTCTAATTTTTGAAAAACATTACTTGGTTATTTTTGATTTATATTATGTTTAGAGAAATATTCATATAAGTTAATTATGTACTTATATTAAACATATGTAAAAATTAAAAAAATCCTTGTTACTTAAAGAATTTAATTCAATGTATAGGTGATAACATATGTACATAGGTAGGTACCAATATGGGTAATAATTTGCTTTTCTCTGTTATATTATAGCAGTTGATGATTACCTAGAAGATTGTCCATAACCATCAAGCATTGCTGCAAAATCAGGTAATATTTCATCCATCCATCATTATACACACATATGTCTATGCATCACCTACATACAGTTGTATATTGTAGGTTCAAAAAAAAAAACTAGCACTATGTTAAATGACAGTACTGAAGCTGCGTTCGATTGGGCGATATAGCAGAAAGAAAGTTAGACATAGCGGAACAAAAGTTGGCTATGAAAAGTGCATACTATGATAAAAAAAATTATACTAAAGGAAGAAAATAATGTGTTATTAAGAACATTGATATCTATATTAAATGAAAAATTACCAAGTACTTAAGTATTCATTGTATAAGAAAAAAATTTATATGTTTCTGTTTGATTATAAATTATTTTATCAACATATTGTACTTCCATATATTTTATAATAAAAAAGGTTGTATTATGTTCCTGTTTGATTATAAATTATTTTATCAACATTTATTATTTATTTTTTATATATTGTACTTTTATACGTATAAGAAAAAAGGTTAGACTAGTTTTTTATTTTTTTTAATAACAAATAATATTTTCGTATAACACTAATTGTATACAATTTTAAATTAAAATATACTAATCCATTTAATATCACAATTATTTATTATACATTATTTCTGTTAAATAAATATCCAACAATTTTGTCCCTCTGCTGTCTTCCAAGAGTTAGATTTGTATTGCGATTGTTATCAGCTAATAATACTTGGTAGTCCATCATTCCCAAATCACCAATTTCTTCAATATCATCAACGTCATGCATAGGAACATTGTTTTTAATACACATATTATGCAACACACGTTTTAAATGGAACTCAATAGTTTTTCGAGACTAGATGTGTTTGGAACGTTAATTATATGAAAAAAAATAATAAAAATTAAAATCCATATGTCTGATTTAATTGTTCATAGCCTGAACCTGCAGTGGACCACGGAAATGTACCATCCTGTTCGAACAACCCTCATGGCATAATGGAAAATTGGGTTACTAATACAAAAGATAACATCTATCAACATATAAAGTAAATGTTGTTTTTTTTCTTTTTTGCAGCAGCCAACAGTTGGTATTCCAGTTTTAGCTACATCAAGAGGAGAACCTTACCTAGCTGGTATAGTAGCCAGTGTTGAAGGGGAAGTGGTGACAGTACAATTTCCAGGGAAAGGATCATACGTATACGAAAAAAAAGATATTATACCTTTTCGATCACAATTTGAAAATGGGATATTCAAACCAATAAAATTAGTACCTAAACTACAAAGACAATATATAAGGAAAAAAATTTTAATCTATGAAAATGCAATAAAAATACAATAAAAATGTGTAACCAATCAGCTGTGTGAATCGACATTTGATTCGTTAATAATACTCCCTTTGAAAAAAAATAACACAATAACACAATATTCATCTAATAAAGTATTTTAATATATAATGTTTTTTTTTTTTTTTAATTATTATTATATATTATTATTATATTATTATATATTATTATTATTATTATTATTATTATTATTATTATTATTATTATTATTATTATATTATTATTATTTATTATATATTATATACATGGTTATGTTAATGATGTCAGTGGAATAGGAATACAAGCTTTAAAAAAGCGCTTATGTGCAACACCTCAAGTGTAAAAGAAAAATAATATATGAGGAAAAAGGTTAATGATTAATCAAGTGCCATTAGTCATTATTGAAACTTTATTAATATAAACTTACATATCTAACTGACATATCCTTCATTTTGGTCTTGGGTGATTCTGAAAAAGACATAATTGCTTAAAATGTTAAGTGTCATTATAATGTTCTAATGAGGTTTCAATATTTTACCATTTTCGTTCGGTGTTTTGAAAGCATTGATGGCACGGCAAATGAAGCTTTGCATTCACAATGGAAAGGTTTTTTGTCTGTATGCATCCGCAGATCGTGATATCTTAATTGTCTAATATCAGCGTATACATTTTGACATTTCGGGCATTGAACCGGGTCAGAATTATGTATCGACTTTTGGTGTGCTCTGAGATTTCTCCTATCGCTAAAATCCTTATCGCAAGTGATGCATTTGTAAACTCCACCACCAACATGACGAGACATATGCTCTCCTAATGTATCTTTTCTTTTATACACTTTGGGACAGTAGGAGCACCGGAAGCTGGATGGGTCGTGGGTTGAAAGGTGCCGATTAAACCAACTTTTAAATCGAAACATTATTTTACATTTTTCACACTCATATTTAAGTATGTTATCATCATCTGTGGTACCATCTAGTGTAAAATGAAAAAAAATAAAGTCAGGTATGGTTTATAAAATATGTGAAACAAATCAAAGTGTTACCTTCACTGTCGGAGGTGTAATCATCATCATAGTCAGTGTCATTACTCATTGTCTGTTTTTCAATCTGGACTTGGTCACCATCCATACACTCTACTGTAATATAAAAATATTATGTAAAAATATAGTCATAAATTTATTTTAAATAATGCTAGAAGTTAAAGTATTGAAATTAATATGTGAAATGTACAGTAACACATTCTGTGAGCAACAGACTGAGGATTTTGTATGCCATGGTATGTACCTAGGTGTATTATTAAAAAAGCCCAGCTCTTGAAATTAAGCCTGCATAAATTGCACAAATGTTTAGAAGCCATGTGTTAACAAAAAACTTAATAACTGCATGTAACAATGAACAACGGTTATATTGTAAAAAAAAAGTGATGTTGATTTTCTATAAGAGCATGGTTGATAGTGGCAGAAATTAACATGATAGAAAGTAAAATGTATAAAAAAAAAAAAAACAGCAGTGTCACCTTGTGTGACTTGAGACTCGAGCACTGTAGGTGGTGCCACATCAGATATTGCTTTTGTATCATATTCAACATTAACATTATCTGTGTTACTCATTGATGTGTGGTTTTCAATCTGGACTTGGTCACCATCCATACACTCTACTGTAATATAAAAATATTATGTAAAAATATAGTCATAAATTTATTTTAAATAATGCTAGAAGTTAAAGTGTTGAAATTAATATGTGAAATGTACACTAACACATTCTGTGAGCAACAGACTGAGGATTTTGTATGCCATGGTATGTACCGAGGTGTATTATTAAAAAAGCCCGGCTCTTGAAATTAAGCCTGCATAAATTGCACAAATATTTAGAAGCCATGTGTTAACAAAAAACTTCATAACTGCATGTCACAATGAACAACGGTTATATTGTAAAAAAAAAAGTGATGTTGATTTTCTATAAGAGCATGGTTGATAGTGGCAGAAATTAACATGATAGAAAGTAAAATGTATAAAAAAAAAAAAAACAGCAGTGTTACCTTGTGTGACTTGAGACTCGAGCACTGTAGGTGGTGCCACATCAGATATTGCTTTTGTATCATATTCAACATTAACATTATCTGTGTTACTCATTGATGTGTGGTTTTCAATTTGGACTTGGTCACCATCCATATACTCTACTGTAATATAAAAATATTATGTAAAAATATTAGTTATAAATTTATTTTAAATAATGCTAGAAGTTAAAGTGTTGAAATTAATATGTGAAATGTACACTAACACATTCTGTGAGCAACAGACTGAGGATTTTGTACCTATGCCATGGTATGTACCTAGGTGTATTATAAAAAAGCCCGGCTCTTGAAATTAAGCCTGCATAAATTGCACAAATGTTTAGAAGCCATGTGTTAACAAAAAACTTAATAACTGCATGTAACAATGAACAACGGTTATATTGTAAAAAAAAAGTGATGTTGATTTTCTATAAGAGCATGGTTGATAGTGGCAGAAATTAACATGATAGAAAGTAAAATGTATAAAAAAAAAAAAAACAGCAGTGTTACCTTGTGTGACTTGAGACTCGAGCACTGTAGGTGGTGCCACATCAGATATTGCTTTTGTATCATATTCAACATTAACATTATCTGTGGTTTTCAATTTGGACTTGGTCAACATCCATATACTCTACTGTAATATAAAAATATCATGTAAAAATATAGTCATAAATTTATTTTAAATAATGCTAGAAGTTAAAGTATAAAAAAAAAAAAAAAAATGTTACCTTGTGTGACTTGAGACTCAGTGTTACTTATTGATGTCTGGTTTTCAATTTGCACTTGGTCATCCATTCTCTCTACTGGCAAAAAGTTAACATATTTTTTTTTTTTAAAAGCACCCTTGTTTGCAATTTCGCATGAAATACATCTGCAGTCTTGATTATTTTGTCCAAAAAAATGTTCTCCGTAAAATGATGTTATCTCTTCATTTGGGTTTATTTTTTTATTTGCTACCAGATTGACATAAGACTTGGAAACCAAGGATGACCAACTGCAATTGGACTCACAGTCATGGTTGACGTATGCGGCCGGACCTAAAAACATCATCTGTTTGTCGGTCATATCACTCCATAGTAGGGAGAAGTCATTTACTCCTTTCTTTATATCTGATTTATGAATGTAAAAGCACTGGCCAGCCAATAACTTTAATTGTTGTTTTTTATTTATTTGTTTGTTACTGACAATTCGGACCCCATACCCCCTTTCATTTGGGAATCTGTCTGATGGTTCATATCTGAATAATACAAATATATAAGTATTAAGTATAATTATATATTTATTTTTATTTAAAAATTAACATTAAAAACAGATACCCTAATACCTAAGTTTAAAATATGAACATTAATGATAAAATAAAAATAAAAAAATTAAATAACAATTTTAAAAATTAAACAATTTAGTTTATATATTTTTTTTACTACAATTCTTACATTAAGCAATGTAAAATAAATGGCCTCTCTAAATTTTGAAAATGCAAGGAGAAAATTGTTTAAAAGAAACACCGTACTGCACTACCATTATTTATACTTCAACACAATGTAACATACCTGAAAATTGAGTCCGGCTGCAATGACTCTTTGTACAATTTTTCTTGAAGCTTCATTATGGCTAGCTCAACTCCTTTTGCGTCTATGAAATACAGTGGTGTGCGTGTCTTATGTGACTCAAAACCTAACAACATTCGATCCACATACTTTTCCGTGTATTTATCGTCTGTTATCGACAATAATATCGCCTTTCGGCTGTCTTTATGAAAATTTGGCTATTAAAGATAAATATAATATATAACAGTAACATAATAGATAGTCTATAGTATTTGATAATATTATCAGAGTGGCGAAGAGCGTAAAGCACGGCTATAGATAGTCTATAGTACAGTGAAACCTCTCTTAACGGACACCTCTAATTAGCGGACACCTCTCAATAACGGACAAAATTTCCGGTCCCGGCAAAGTCCCGTTAAAAATAATAGATAATGCTCCTCTAAATAGCGGACACCTCTGAATAACGGACGCGGACAGGTTAGGTAGTCCGAAGTGTTTAAATATATCTAAATAACGGACAGCTGTCCAAGAAATACAAACTTAATGTGTAGGTATACAATACAATATGTACCGATATTTTACCGATAAAGACATTTATCTAAATCGTAATTTAATGAATACGATAAGGTATGAAAAATTACAAAATTAAATAAGAACCTATACGAACGATAGTGATGTTATGACTTAGGTACTGATATCAATAGCATTGTCCGTTAGTATCGTAAAGGTGAGAACTGCAGTGGTGGAAAAATAAGTAAAGAACGAATTACAGTTATGTTGTGTGTTAATATGGAAGGTGATTTTGAAACACTTTTGGTGATTGGAAAGGCGTTAAAACCCCGGTGTTTTAAGAACATAATCGTCAACGATCTTGGAGTAACGTGGAAGGCTAATCGTAAAGCTTGGATGACACAAGAATTAATGAAAGAATGGTTATCGAATTTCGATAGAAAAATGCAAGGCAAATCAAAGAAGCATTACAGTTAGCGAATAAACTGAAGACGTTTTGTCTCAATAAGAGTGATGCAGTTTCATTGTCACTAGTTAATCAACTCCAGTCTAATTTTGAGGCAATAATTGCAATACAAGAAAAAAAACAAACTAAAATTTCGGATTTTTTTTTCAATAAGTAATTTTGTATAACATATTTTATTACGTCTAATTATAATAAATTATGTAATGATAAATAAATGTTTAAAAAGTCAATAAAATTTAAATTTTCAGACATTAATACATACATATTATTTTATCAATTTTTCCCAATAGCGGACACCTCTCAATAGCGGACAATTTGGTCGGTCCCGTGAGTGTCCGCTATTCAGAGGTTTTACTGTATTTGATAATATTATCAGAGTGGCGAAGAGCGTAAAGCACGGCTATAGATAGTCTATAGTATTTGATAATATTATCAGAGTGGCGAAGAGCGTAAAGCACGGCTATAGATACTATGGTTACGTGACATTACACGGTCAAGAAATTGTCATCGTCGTGCAACCATTCATATCTATAGCCGTGGCGTAAAGGCAAACGACGTTATCAGGTTAAACGCGCGTTTAGAAAATTTACACAGAATGTATGGCAACGCGCGTTAACGCTTTGTAACGCGCGTTATGATACAGCTGCATAATAATTGTAAACGCGCGTTAATTTCGGGGTAGCAATAGCTAGGGGTGATCGGGTGATGGTGGTTTTTTCGTCTAGTCGGCCATTGAGACACTATTATTGTTTTTTCTTGGTTTCTATATACTTAATTAGTTCCTTTTTTTGTTTTTTATAGGTATACCTAGGCATGGACAAATCGATTAGCAAGTGCTACTAAGACTTATATATTACATGTTTATTTTTAAAATAAAATATTTTTTGTAATATGGTATCTTTCATTGTTATAAAAAGAGGTTGTTAACTGCTAGTGAGAAAACTACCGAACAGAGTAAGTAACTTTGATTTCTATATAATAATTAAAATATTAAAGTCAATTTTTAATTTGTTTTAGTAACTGTTGTTGATAAGTCACCATCATCGTCTAATACCAGTCCCCCCCGTGGAGAAAGCAATGAGGTTTTTGATGACCAACGTAAGGAGTTTATAATTTCTCTGATGATGAAGAAACGTATCTGTAGAACTGTCACTAACCACTAGACTAACGCTGCCGGATGGACATTTTTATGTTATTCCAAATGTTTTCTAATTAACCTTTGGTATATACTGACACAAATTTGTTGTAGTCATATATGTTCTTGAACTGTCTGAATGACACCAGTGGATTAGGGCTCATGGCGATCACCACTTAAAAAAAAACGCACCATGTATAAATGAAACTTTATTTTTAATCTTCCTTTTTCACTTATAACTGTAAATAACCAACTTCTAAAAACAACAATTTCTTTATTATTTTAGAATGTTTGTACAATTTAAATGTTTATTCCTATACAATTTCAATTCATTACTCCTGTAAAAAAAAAAAATTTTAATAAATAATGAGGTAGTTAAGAGGACGTCGCACCCGCATGGCTGGGTATGTTAAGAACGTAAGAAAAAAAACATTTGGGTGAGACGTCGATTTAATTTTAAAAAAATAACATACCTTGGATAAAATGATGGTTTTGATTTACTAATAGATTTTGGTGTATTTATTACTTCTGATGTTAACAAATTATTTTGTTTGGACTTCAAACTGTTTATTTTTATGTATTTATCAATTTTTGCAATATTAGAATTATAGGTTGTTAGTTGGAGGCGGAAATCAGAATGGAATTTGTCGAAATTTGTGTGGAGGTGATTGGAAAGTATAGAATTCACATTTTGTTGAAGGAAATTAATTTTTTTTTTTAAAATTGAAAAGTCGAATTGAGAGGGGTTTATGTTATGGCCTCTGAAGTAATTGTCATATAAATGAGGATGTATACGTATGATGGTGTAGAATAATTTATTATTGTTTAAATTTTTGATTGAGGGAAATGAATTTTGGTTTAATGAATAGGAAGTAGGTGATTTTAATGAGAATCTATATTGATTGATAATTTTGTTGCTGCTTAATTTATGGACTGATGCTTTTATAAGGGAATTGGAAAAGGACTCTTTAAAATTTAATTTTAATAATTTTGAAAATATCAATACGTTTTTTATCAGGCATTTCATCTGCAATTTTTTTAAATTATAATTATTATAACTGTATATAATATACATTTTCAAATATTTAATATTATATATGTTAATAACTTACGGTTAAATCGGTATCGTATTTATTTATGTTGAACCATTGAAATACACCTAAAATCATGACATCAATAATTTTTAATGTGTCATGTTCCTCGTGAATAAATTTTGTTAAACAGTGGCCATTCCCAGACAGCAAAATTATGTTACCACAATATTCAAACAATGTTATAATCGTAGTAATAATGTTATAAAGAATATTATAGTAACGTTATTGAAAGATTCGTTAACATTATAATAACATTATGATAAAATTATCATGGTAAAAAAAAATATGTTTCCATAATATTGTTTCCTAACATACCCAGAATATTGCACTTTAACATTACCACAAAAACACATATGAATGTTTTAGATTTAATAATTTACTAATATTTAGAAAATATTTTCACAAGAATAAGGAAATATAAAAGTAAATATAATAATATTAAAAAAATTAGCTGTAAATTTTATTATATATCATCACTTGTTTATTATTTTTAATTTAAATGTTCACAATTTATTAGATTGGTTTGAATTTTTTTTTTTAAGACGAAATGGTGCGTGAGAAAGCCATACGCCAAGGCAGTTGTCAATATCCTTTTCTGGAATATTTTTATATTTAATGTTTGTTCTAATCGCATCTGAAAAAAAAAAAAGTATGACTATTATTAATTATTTAAAATAATATGTTGGTAGCTAAAACAATTTATAGTATCATAATTTATATTTATTTTACACAGATAAAATTTAATTTATATGAGATACCTATTTATGTTATACAGAGATAACATATAATGTATAGTACACAATACACATTGTAAATAAGTTAATTTCCTCCATTGAGACTACATTATATGCGATTGGATTTTATTATATTGTTAAATTTGGTACCTGCATTGTGATTTACGTTACGTATTATAGTAGTTTTTGAATTAAAATTAAAATTGTTGTCTATATTTTATTAGTGATTTACAAATATAAGATACCATTTATTTATACATATAATTGTATAATAGGTACCTACTCCAAGAACCTATATAGAATTAATAAGACTAAATATATGCATCATAACTTTGACATGTAAAATATGAGATAATAGCAACTTATTTTCTTGTAGGAAATAATATATTATTTTGGTTCTCAAAGATTAATTGAGAGATAAACTGTAGTACCACCTATTGTATATGCGGTACTATTAATATTAGGTAAGTCAAATAAGATATTGAGAAAAACTATTTCCTAAAATAATTAATAACTTGGGAATGAGGGTACAAACATAATCAATGATTTAAGATATTTAAAATTTAGATTTTTACCTATTATCAGACGGTAGCTTAATAAAGATGAAAAACATTGTTTCTTCTTAAACCCAAACAGAGAGTATTTCACTAATACATCATCTTTAACCATGCGACCAATTACCCTTCTGACACTATTTCCCAAATCATTGCTATCGGTTAAAACGGATAATTTCATTATCTGAAAAAGAAAAATAGCTGGTATTAGTATAGTAAAATAATTAAGAATAATAAACAAAACCATATATTATAATAACTATATAGTTGAAAAAATAAGATTTTTTAATTTTTATTTGTGAATTAGCTAAAAAAAACTCTGACTTTGCAGATATTTAAAAATGGGTTTCATTAGGATAAAGATGTTATTAAGCAAAATATAGTTTTTGAAAGATATAAATGTTATATTATTTACCAAGGATTCTCTAAAACCATTTTCCAATTTGATTTTGTTTTCAAAAATATACAAATCTTCTTCATTTTCAATGGGAAACATGTTGCATTCTATGTTTGAAAGATCTATGGATGGATGTTTGTTAGCATTCGCAAGGAGACAATCAATGTTTAAATGGTTGGATTGAACAACATTTGAGATGTTATTGATTTCGTATTTTAAATTAATAAGTGTGTTGACAACAAAAGTCTGAAAAGCTAAATGATCACAAAAAATTAAATTAATATATTTCTCATCATGTTAGTTGTAAAAACATATTGGTTGACAAATAAATCTATATCTAGAACATTTAATGCATTTTAAACATAATAAATAATTAATGTATAATATATAGGGATATAAATGTATAAAAGGTATAAATTATAATATTATTGTTTGGTTATATTAATGAAAAAATATAAGATGGTTATTTATATTAAAGTAGAAAACAACAGCTATTACAATTTTAAATACAATATTAGCTATTATTATAATATGTAGAGGTATCTATTAAATTTGTGAGTATTTAAATACCTCGATAATACTAACCTTCAGTAGTCTTAAACTGCACGGCATTATTATTTTGTCGACTTGAAGGTAATAATTCAGATGTAACTGCATTTAACCCTATAAAATAAATAACAATTTTAGATTTCTAAATAATATATTATTTAAAACACCTTAGGACCCCGCTGTGTCCGTCTGTTAGTTACCAGTATATTATAGTTACGATTGTTGATTTTTGTTTATTATTTGTCAGTTCATAGTTATAATTATTGTTGATATAATATTATATTACATAAATTGTTTATGGAATTAATATATTTATTGAGTTGTATTAAAATACATTTAAAAACTGGGAATTTATAGCACGCTCGCAAAATGAGCTTTCCTAAACTTTTTGTAATTATAATTATTGTCTATTAATTATTATTAGTCATATTAATGAAATATACATATATTTGATTATATAATTATGTAAGGTGAATGATATGATATGAACTATTAATAAATATTATTAATAACCTGGTTTTTTGTACGAATCCTCTACATCTTTGAACAGCACTCTTTTTACTGGTGGTTCTTCATTGTATGTTGTCTCAAATGTTTTGTCTACAGTCCATTTATCAGTAGCTGGAGAATGTGTTACTATTTTTTTATTACATTGTTCTGGTGTGTCAACAATATGAGTTGATATTTTCCAGTTTTGTTTGGGCGAATATAGGTCCTTTACTTCATCAACCTTTGATGGAGTTCCAATAACGATGTCATCATCATCGCTATTAACTGATGGTTTACATATAATTATAATAATTATCAAAATAACATTTTCTAAACTATAGAAATGTATTACTATTAAAAACTGATTTTGACTTCCAATTAGGATCAGTATGTAGATCATCATAACTGCTGTCGTCATCCTGTTCCTGCAGATTATCATACTCCATATTTTTTGATTTTGAGGTAACTAAACAAATAATTTAGAAAAATATTGATTTAAAAAAAAAAAGAGCTATTAATAAAAAAAATACACATTACTTGTATATTTTGGTGAACAGCTGTTAGATGGCTTATGAACTTTGTTTTGTTCAATATTGTCCTTACTACTTAAATCTTCACGTTTTGATTCTAAATAATCTAAAACAAAAAAAGTTATTAAATTTATTTTTAAAAATATTAAATTAATGAGAAGTACCTATAATTTAAATATAATATAATATTACCATCATATTTTGGTGGACAGGTATATGGTTCTTTTGTAATTATACCGGATTGTTGTTTACTGTTCAGAGTATAACGTTTAGTTGAATATATTTTTTTTGGCATACATTGTGCATCATCAGTTGAGGACAAATCCGTAGTAAATGTAGCTTTTGCAGCCTTCATTTGAGCAAATACCAATGAATCTATGATATTAATATTAAATTAATTTCATAAAAGTAAACCCAAAAATATTTAAGCAACATACCATAACTCCTATTTCCCAATTTTTTTGCTGGGCAGTAATAAAATTCCGTGGTGTTTGGTTTAACATGATTTAAGATGAATCTTTTTACCAATTTTGGATTTTTAGGCCATGCACATTTTGACTTTTTTAACCAGGTGTAGGGTACAGCTTCTACCGTGTTTTCTGATGTAAAATGTACTACATCCCAAAGTTGCATCTATTAAGTAATATTAAAAAATATTACTTACTTTATAGTTATGACAATATAATTATCTTTACCTATTAAATATTCAAATCCTATTCAAATCATAAAAATAAATTTATGACTAATTCAAACATAAACAATTAAAGTATTAATATGTGTAGCAAATTTAAATGTTTTCTATAAGTAAATTGATCGAATAATATAAAAACTAAGTTATATTTTCTAGACCTATCATACTAACACTTGGTATTTAAAATTATACTAAATAAATACATTTACAAAACGACGCGTCTAACAAAATAAAAATAATAAATATCACGATTAAGATAAGAATCACTCTAATTACTTATTTGTACCTAAACATATAATTAACAATAAGTTATATTTCATAATTAATCTTCTACTGTCGAGTGAATAATTGGCATTGCTATAAGCTTTCCGCTGTGTTTTAAAATCATAATTTTTTTTTTAATATCACAAATTTCCCAATAATGGATGTTCCTAGAAAGATTTTTGACTTCAAATATATCCAACAATGAAGAATCTATTGGTTTCATGTAATATGGTAATAAAGACTTAAAGAATTGTCCTATTAATACTGGTTTGTTGTTTAAATGTGCAATATTGAGACATTTGACCAGAGTATTATCTTTTGTTAAAATATAAGAATCTTTTTCTTTTTTTACATTAATATGAATATTTTTATAAGCTAAATCATAGTATTGTGGTCCAAATATATTGTCAACTAAAGGTCCATTAGTATGAGGCTGCTTCAGAATAATATCCTGAGAAGGCTTATCATGTCTATTTGTGATTTCTCTAATTTCTTGCATGGCAGTTATATTATCTTTCTCAGCTAAACGATTGATTACTTGAGTTAATGGTTTCTCATGTTTTCTAAGTAACGATTTCAATTCTTTCAGATAATTTTCAAATACAAATGTACTGCAGTTGTCTAATGGTCCATACATATCATAGTCATCACATAAATGCAGAAGACCATGGATATTGTGTGATATGTGATAACTACCATATATTTCTCCAAACCTTTTGACAAAATAATTTAAAAGGTCTCTAGCATAATCAACCAGTGTACTTTTTTCTGGACTGAGGAGTATTAACATAGAAATATTTAGAGTCATAAAATGTTCATAGCATTTGTTGCTTAAAACATTTTTGAAAACAATTTGACCAACATAAAGAACTATGGTTCGAAATTCTGTGGCTTTAAAGCGACTTAATTCTTTCATGCTTCTTACACTTCTAACAAAATCTGAGGTGATGCAATTTTTCAATGATAATAAAGAAGTTGATAAATCGTCCACACTCTTTGATCTTAGACGAACATTCAGTGGTCCTTTCGTCCAAAGAAATAGAAGCTTCTTCATAACCCCTAAGCATATTAGGTGCATATAATCCAGACTAAAAGAGTTAATGGAATCAAACCCGGGCAATTCAATTAAACAGGTTAATTCATTAGAAGTATGAAAGTCTTCGTCGAGTTTATTGATGTAAGATTGATGATTTCTTTTTAATGATGGCACATGTGAGTATGGAAAACAGACTCTGTTGTTTATGTATTCTCCTTCAATTGTACATCTTGTGCACGATGAGAATCCAGAGTGACCTTTTGTACGCAGGATAAAACTTTTAGCAGGTACATCAAGACAAAATACTTTTATTGAAATTTTAATTGTGATATTATTTTTAATAATACCATTATTAATTAGGAATTTAGCTTCATCTACAAAATTTGAAAGAAACTCATTACTATTATTTGGTTTTTCAAATCCATAATATATGCCGATAGGAAAAACATTTTTGCGGAACGAGTCTTGAGGAATAATGTAACCTAAAATAGGCCAAAATTGACCACCACTACTCTTTGACAAAGGTACGCCATCAATACCTATGGCAATATTGACCTCATTAACATTGTTGGGAGTATACTTCAAAATTGCAGAGGACAATCCGAAATGGTGATAAATTCCTGGAATAATAGTTTGTATACTCTGATAAATACTTTTTGGAGTCGATAACAGAGTCCTACTATCAACCGGGAAATCTTTAAAACATTTATGATTTTTTAATCCCTTTAGTAATCCATTCAAAGCTATATGCGAAATGTTAAAATTAAGAGCCCATGATGCTAGGAAGTCTCTTAATGAAAAATCTTGTTGAATAATTGAACATTCTCCAACATTATCACACAGAATATCAGTTACTTCTTCCGGACAAGTATTGGAAGTACAAGTACTAAATAGTATTATTTCTGGAATTTTAGTAATTGGAGAAGACACTGTTGGAGATAATACATTTAGTACTGTATCTAATGATTCATTATTATCACAAAAATTAACTGATGGAGAAACTTCTTGGAAAATATCATTAGATTTGCCATAAATTGCATTAAGTGTATAATCAATTTCATTTTTAATTTTTCTTTTTTTTGTACGCTCACTCAAAATCATTTTATGTGGTGAAATGATAAACTATATATGTACCTACGCTTGCCTGTAATATAAAAATATAAAATACAAAACAGTAAAAACTAAAAAATAATTTAGATAGGTACCTACCTATATAATACTTATTTAAGGTTTATAAAATCTAAAAAGATACTCACTTTTATAAAATAACTTCACTTATATCACTTATAAGTTCACTGCAATAGTACTCAGAATTATTATAAACACATTTAGATTTGACCTAAAAATATAAATTTAATATAGATTAAAAAAAAGTATTTATATCTACCCGAGAAGTATTCAAAATGTTAATATTACCTAACGAATATGAGAAAAAAAATGAGCTAGTAATTTATTATTTTAACTTTTTAGTATAAGCTATAGTTAACATGTATAAGTAAAATTTAAAAAATAACAATTATATAAGTATTAAATATTAATTACTTTTTACATAACAAATAAACAACTTGGAATCAGTAGTTGAAATTTAAGATTTACTTATTCCCTACTTAAATAGTAGCTAGGTAGGTATCATTTGTAATTGTTGTTAAGCTATTACATTCTAATGAGCGAAACTTTAAATACAATATTTTAAGGTGAAAAAGTAGATAGGAAGAATTAAAATCATATAAAATATACCTATATAAATCTTTAAATAATGTTAGTTATCTACCAAATATGAATAAAATGTAATATCGAATACAGGTAAATAATATGTAAGTAGTAGATAAATAATTATTATTTTATTAATACCTACAACATTTTAAATATTATAAATGTATATTGATATTACAGTTTATGATAGAAAAATAAAATGTACCTATGAATATTTTTGAGAGTAAACTATATTATGTAGGCAGGTATAGGTTTAGTTAGGTGCCTATTATCTATATAAAAATAGGTATAAGGTTGAATATACCCAACAAAATAAAAAAAATATTTTAATGATACCTAATATAGAATTGTTACAATATTTTTTATGTGCAAGTAAAGATTTTAATTGAACACTATATTGGAATTTGTGTTTGTGTGTGAATAGGGCAACATCCTATTATGGTTAATATTTTATAACAGTGGCGTGGTGAACGTCATTTCTGAGATTTTTCTTAAGTAGAGGGGTGGGTGGTAACCGGTGGGTCCCCTAGTAAATGTGATATGATATACTCAATAGGTAGTCAACAACAATTTGAAATATAATTAATTATATATTATATTAATACTTGAAATATTTTTAACTTGCTTCTGGAATTTTTTAGTTCGCCACGCCACTTACAACAAACATAGTATAATTTACACTTCCTGAGCTAATTAAATGGGGGATCTATAAAAGTACCTGAGAATCTCTGATACAATATTGTTAATGAAAACATAAATAGCAAAATACCTAGGTACCTTATCTGTCAAAAATTAATTTTTGTTATCCAGATGCCATAATTATTAAAGACTATAAGCCCTATAATTGTGTCCGTCATACTAACGGTTTTAGTAGGTATACCTGCAAATACTATGTGAAACTGTAAGGAATTCTTAGGTATCTAAACACATTTCATAAATAATACCTACCTAACAATGCGAAAAATGTAGGTACTATTAACATTTTACTTCATGCATACCATAGTTTTAATTGAGCCAGAAGAAGTGTTTACTATACTTTAATACAGTTTAATAATATTTATTACAGTACATCTATGTACAGCTATAATGGTAGTAGTACAATTTACGATCAAATAATGCTATATAATAATTGAATATAGCCTATTGGTAATTAAATAATTAATTTACTTACCTATAACGTATACGCGGCAAAAAACGGCACTAGAACACAACGACACAACACACAACGGCAGACGCTGAGAAAATGGTGAAATGTGAATGCACTATAATGCAGGATGACAGTTGAAAATAACGTTTGACAATAATATATTTATTTTTCTATACTTTCATGGATGAAATAATTTAAAACAGTCAAGAAATGCCCACAATAACAATAACCAGTAACCAAACATGAAAATAGTCCATAGTCCGGCTATCGTACGTTATTAATAATTTTACCCCACTCCCCACTACGGCGACACTACCCGACCGTCAGCCGATCACCGATGCAATAGTTTCAATCACGATAATAAAATGTATAAATATAACTATTATTAATTATTATAGGTACTTCCCGTCTCCCGATCAAGTATCAACAGTCAACACAATATAATAATTGTTGGCACTTGGCAAATGGTAGATAGTTGTAGACAAAAGATATTATATATAGATACTCTGTTTCAAAAAAGAATATTATACCGGCTTTCATGACTGCCAGTCAGTCAGACTGGTCAACGTTCTGCCGCGCGCATCCCGCACCAAGCACCTACGGTACGCGACGAGTGCGCTACCGCCACCAGTTCGTGTGAATTACATACAGCCAGGCACGGCACTAGAATTTTTTTCCAGGGGGGGCAGAGTGGGGCAAATATTTTTTTTACATGGGCTAAAATTGTTTCAACAAATGCTGAGGTTATTTAAATGAAATATAAATATTTTCGTATCATATAACATATAATATAGCTATTAGCTATATAGTACATATACGTTTTATATTGTATGCTCTAAACGTCTAAACATATAATATTTACAAACTTTTGAATAGTTAAAAATGTTTTAAGAATAATATCAAATATTTTTTTTGTACCTTTTGTAATATGTAAGAAAATGTTTAATCACAGACCTAAGACCTTCAACAACTATATTCATAATGATAACATGATATACAAAAATAATAATTTCTTTATGAGCTAAATATTGATTTTTTATACAATATCTGTTTATGCACCATACAGTAAATGATTGAAAATCTTATAATATTGAAAAAGTTAACAAAAATGTATACAATTGCACTGATATCAGTAGGAATACAAATTGTTTTAAATAAAAACTTTTGATTACCTACCTACCTTATATTTAACTACTAACTAGTACATTTTAAATTTTTAATTCAATACATTTTTAAATTGGTATTTGCATAGTAGTGTATGCATTGACTATTGAAGTACCTACTTTATATTTTTTGTTAAATTTTTGAGGTTAAAATAGTTCATATATACAAGCCACAAGGCATAATATATACATTGGCATGTATACATTAAAACATAGATACTTTAAGAAATCCTTTTTTATTAATTATCAAGTAATATGTGAACTAATTACCATGACAAATAAGATTATAAAAATAAGAAAATAAGAAAATTGAATTAATTATTTAATTATTTTAAATAAGAAATTTGTCATGCTAATTACTAAACTAATATAAGTAGGTAGGTACGAATACCAACTCCTTACACAATAGTATTGTGTTAATCAAACATAAACATATTTAAAATAATAAGTCAACTAAAAATATTTTTAACTGTATACAACAAACATTAATTATATCGTACATATTTTTCAGTGGGGGGGGCTGGCGAGGGGGCTGATCTGTTTTCTGGGGGGGCTAGAGCCCCACCTTGCCCCCCCCCCCCCTTGGCGCCGTGCCTGCATACAGCCGGTTCCAATTAGCACAACTATAATTTACGTGTAAGCTACACTCTTGCGCAACCGTTGTATACAATTTATTTGAAATCGGTGTATGCATGTCAGACAGTTTTGATCAGCGATGATCGAGCGCCATAGTGGGAGAAATGTATTGTGCTCGGGACAGCCGCCAGCCGTCAGTCGCGATGCGAGTAAGCGGGTATTCTTTTTTGAAAAAGAAAAAACTCCCTCAAAATATGTAAACTGCAAACACTTTATTTTAAAAATGCAATGCTTGCCTAATATATATTATAATATGTGATGTATTTTCATATTATATTAATTCATTTTTTTAGCTAGTGTTTTTATATTATTATTTATATGAATTAATTAGTTTAACACTTTAAATGAAATGTATGTATTATGAAACACTGGTGTTTTTACAGAATTCCACCAATCGGATATTTTCGCCTATAGGTTTACACAATACCCAATTATGTTAAATAGAAAATTATAAATTAATAAGATAATTGATAATACATAAAATATTAAGAAGTTAAAACATAAAACCAATATAATTTAAACAGGTATAGTTAGGTTAGGTATACGTAGTAAACTTATAAATAATGAAATAAATATTGTAGAAAAAATGTATACATTATAATTTATAACAATGAATATAATATTATAATATTTTAGTCATTGTATACGTCTTACCTGTGTACCAACTCAACCAACCGTTATTTCTTATTTTACATATTTTATACTATTATTTATTATTAATTACGAGGAAAGTCATATAGATACGATAGATCGATCAAACGAATAAGTCATGAAAAAATAACTTAAAAGTTACAGAGTTATTATTTAAAATACTTTTATAAGTTTTAATACAATTCTATTATTATTATATTTTTTTCATTCGATATTATATATTCTCAGATCATGTCTATGATAATTTATTTTAATCTCTGTGTTTAATGAGGTTTCCAACTTGCTCTTATTGGTCACATATTTTAAGTTCACGCTGCACTACTTCAGTGTCTCATTGAAATTAATTATATTATATTATACACATTAAAAAATATGTTATACATTAATCAATTCAAAACATGAACGAAATATTCTAAACACAATATTATAATAACTTAATAACTTAATGCCATTGTAATATTATTACGTGATTTAAACTTTAATATTATGAAAGCAACTTAATGAACATATTAAAGAAACATAATACATGTAATATTATATATTTTAACTCTAGATAATGTTATAGTAACGGCAAAATTATAATATTTGATATTTAACAAAATACTGACGTTATTATAATATTGATGTTACACAATTGCTGTCTGGGTTGTCCGTATACACTGTTTTCATTCGTGGAACGTCCTTTCTGTAAATATATTATGTATACACGTAAACAGTATTTGTGATTTAAATTTAAATTAATTTTCTTTCAGGAACATACACAATCATATCGATGTCGAAATATTTGTTTTTTTCAAAATCTTCTAATTTGGACACCATCAGTCGAAAATTATGGAATAGTTCCTTACGATATACTGCATATCCATCTTCCGTCAACGCATCATTGACTTGGTAAAATGGGCCAATATGTTGGTATACAATATTGAATTGTGCACATATCACCATGTTACCAATTGCGTCGTGCATTAATTGCGCAAATTCTGGATTCTGTTTACTTTAAATAAATGTAAATGTATATAATTAAAAATGTATACTGTGTATAATATAAAAATAATCTTACTATTCATCATACGACACACATTCAAAAAAAGTTGTTCTGTTTAAAATATGATGAACAGTGTTTTCTTTATTTTGGACAAACAAATAATCGTCACTGAGTTGTTTGAATTTGTTGTACAAGCGCACCGGCATTATATTGAAACTTTTCATGTGGTAAAGTTGATCATTTTTTTCATTCACTTTCCATTCTTTTGTAGCATTATAAAAATGATCAACCTTCGGTATTTGCTTCCTGTGAATAATATATGTTTGAAATATGAAAATTTGTATATATCAATGTATAAAAAACTTACTTAATTTCAAATTCATCGAGGTTTTCAAGTTGCTTACTATCAAATGCATCGTATAATTTTTTTTTGTATGCGGAAATGAATTTTGCTTTCTGTTTTTTTAAATGTTTGTTTTCAGACATGATGTTATTGATTATCGCAGTTTTATGCGATTTGTAATTATTTAATAAATTATTTTGCTGTATTATATTAAATAATTTTTGGTTTAATGTAGTAGTGTTATTTAAATCAGAGGTTGTTGTGTGCATGACGTTTTGAATTTGAGCATTATTGTTTTTAAGATGTTCACTAACATGAATATTGAACATTCCATTTTTTTTCAAATATAACTCAATATCATCAATTGCTATTACGTTCCCCATTGCACTTAACTGAGTAATAGCAACAGCTATATATCGTGAGACTTTCTAAACATATAATAATTTATTAGTTATTTAGTTTTTAATCCAGATTATAAAAGAAATAAACTTACTGCATTTTTATATATATTTTTTTTAAAAGCTTTTTTTTTTTGTTTCAACACCTTTACTGACTTCCGAACAGCTGGTTCATCATTTCTTGTCCCGTATGTCCGCTCGATTGTCTCAATACCAACTAAATAGTATACATATATATTAATTTAATATTATGTTAATAAAAGGCAACTTAAAAATTATGTACAGGGTGTAACAGAAAGAACTGACTTTGGAATAACTCAATATTTAACATGGCCATTAATGAAGTATTATTAAACAAAGCATTTCAGGACGATCGGTCGAAGGGTTGATTTTATATATTTTTTTTTATACAAGTATTGGGTTTGCCGGATGAATCCCGTGGTAGACCAACAATGCACAATGAGATCACCGTCTCCGTGATATTCGAAGCAGACTCATCAAACTCGCAGGGACGGTAGCCCAGGATACTTGCTACGATCTGTGAAAGTTTCAGGACGATCGGTCCAAGGGTTGATTTTATATATTTTTTTTTATACAAGTATTGGGTTTGCCGGATGAATCCCGCGGTAGCCCAACAATGCACAATGAGATCACCGTCTCCGTGATATTTGTAGCAGACTCATCGAACTCGCAGGGACGGCAGCCCAGGGTACTTGCTACGATCTGTGAAAGTTTCAGGACGATCGGTCCAAGGGTTGATCTTACAGAATTTTTGGAATTAATTAAAACACGATTATATGTAATATAGCGTATTACTGTACGCGGTTCGATGTATAACACGATATAATGGTGTGAACGGGTTCAAACCTTGGTAACACATAGTCTATAGGTTCCTTCACGGGGTAGCAATAGCTAGGGGTGATCGGGTGATGGTCGTTTTTTCCCCAAAAAAACGAGAGGTACCCCCCCATTGAGAACTTGTTTCATTTGCCGGATGAATCCCGCGGTAGACCAACAATGCACAATGAGATCACCGTCTCCGTGATATTCGAAGCAGACTCATCAAACTCGCAGGGACGGTAGCCCAGGATACTTGCTACGATCTGTGAAAGTTTCAGGACGATCGGTCGAAGGGTTGATTTTATATATTTTTTTTTATACAAGTATTGGGTTTGCCGGATGAATCCCGCGGTAGACCAACAATGCACAATGAGATCACCGTCTCCGTGATATTCGAAGCAGACTGATCAAACTCGCAGGGACGGCAGCCCAGGGTACTTGCTACGATCTGTAAAAGTTTCAGGACGATCGGTCCAAGGGTTGATCTTACAGAATTTTTGGAATTCATTAAAACACGATTATATGTAATATAGCGTATTACTGTACGCGGTTCGATGTATAACACGATATAATGGTGTGAACGGGTTCAAACCTTGGTAACACATAGTCTATAGGTTCCTTTACGGGGTACCAATAGCTAGGGGTGATCGGGTGATGGTGGTTTTTTCGTCCAAAAAACGAGAGGTACCCCCCCGTTGAGAACTTGTTTCATTTGCCGGATGAATCCCGCGGTAGACCAACAATGCACAATGAGATCACCGTCTCCGTGATATTCGAAGCAGACTCATCAAACTCGCAGGGACGGTAGCCCAGGATACTTGCTACGATCTGTGAAAGTTTCAGGACGATCGGTCGAAGGGTTGATTTTAACGCGACATTAAATTGTGTCGCGTTAAAAAAAAGGTTACCGCTACACGTTACCCCTTAATTGAATTTGGTGGTTACCGGTAATTGTTAACCGCTTCTCAAAATTTAAACTTACAAACCGGGAAGCGGTTACCACTTACCAGACCCAAAATTGGTCATGGTAACCGGTTTCCGTTAAAAACCGGTAACCGATTTCAAGTCCTGCATTAAAGAGTTATACTATCTAATAAGACAATTTATCATTTTGACAGTTTACTTCTGAGTTCTGATCATATTTGATGGTCTCGTCTTCTTGAGTATAAGTTATACTGTACCTATACCTAACACTTCAACTTAAATCAAGAAATGAAATTGTAAAGAATTATTATAGACTAGTTCCTAACACTACTTACCAGTTAGCCCTTCTACATTTTCAAATAATAATAATCATAAAACTAAAGCTTCAATATTTAATATTTATGTATCACCATTATAAAAAGTTAAGAATTAATGTAAAAATATGATCTTTATCATTCTTATTAATCTCCGTGTGGCCATGTCGATTATTTGTACTTTATATGGAACCCTCTAATGGGAAAATTCGAGGGGCGGTCTCACCGGTCTCTGCTATATAAAATATTATGTAACTAAATTATAGAGGTAAATGTTATAGGGGTAAGGAGCGTCATTAATAAAAGAAAAATATAACATTTTACTCAGTACCTATCCCATTCACGACATCTCACCTAACCTATACCTAATCATTATTAATATTATTACTTATAAATTATAATTATATTTTTATTCATTCATAGAATTACAACGATAACTCGGCCCGTCGATGTAAATAATACCCGTAGTAGCGTGGTATTTACTATTTACCTAATTAAAGTATAATATACAAAATTAATATAAGTACCTACAGTAACTAATTTTATTACAAACATTTGTTTAAATATTGTAAGATATTTTTTGATTTATTGAATCATTATGTTATTTGTTAGCTTCAAAAAATGTATGTAGGTATAATTATTAATTTTATTAAAAAAAAAAAGTAACTTATTTTTAACTAAGTTAAGTTACTTTTATTTTCTAATTAACTTGTAACTTTTACAAGTTAAAAAAAATGAAGTTAACTTTTAACTATTAACTTAACTTACACTTTTCTATATTAACTTAAGTTAATCCTTCTTCTATTTCTATTTTAACGACTTTTCCGTACGTAGGATCGTAGTTGCATAGTCATATTCTTATCCAACTTACCTTTTATACATTTTATTAAAGGTCTGTTGGAATTCCAGACTGGTATAAGTACATTATAGTTTAATAAGAGTAAAAAAAGTTTCCAACAGACTTTGATTCCTTTAAGTATAAAATAAAGAACTATGTACATAATGACGTCATTGTTAAAATAGCCACACATTACCAAAATATTTTCAGTTCCTAAAATATTTTTAGGTATTATTATTATTAGTGTAATGAATATAGTTATAGATTCATGTTCTTTGTAATCACTTATCCCCCGCAAACATTTCTTAGACTAAATAATAATTAATTATTATTTATAAGTTTATAACGATATTTTATTATATGTTGATTTATTTTATTTGCGTTTTTACTAACAACTATAGTATGTGTATTACCAGAACGATATGTTCTGTTTTTATTTTGTTTTATTTTATTTTATTACAAGTGCTTCAGTTGACCAGTGAAGTTGAAGCGACTTTCGCCGGGATGAAAACGATACAAGACTCGAATATACTCGTGAAAATACCGAATAGGTCAGTAATGTGAATGTACATGTCTATTTATACATAAACAACGACAATAATAATATTATATATTAAGTGGCATTAATAACCTCAAAGCCCTGGATCCACTCGCGGCCCCGCCGTTATCGTGGCGGGTGCGGCGGTATTTGCGTAATTCTGTCTCAGCTGCTGCGGCTCGGTTGACGGGTGCTGTGGCCGCTGTGCCCTCGTATTCCTCCTCTGCGGCGTATTTTCGTGATCTCTCGATTGACGATCCCTTATAACAATCATTAATATTGCAAATAATAAACATAATACCTACACATATAATGATGATCCATAAAAAAATCCATATTGTTCAAATTGAATGAATATTTATTAAATAGGTATATGAAAAATAATTGTTTACTTTACACCATAGAACAATCTTTACACATTAAGGTCCCCACACACTGCAGCGGTGACGATGGCGGTGGTGGTGAATTGCTGCTGTAGGACACATTTCACCGCTCACCGTGGCGATGAAACCAAGACTATAGAATTTAACGCCAGCAGCAGTGTGTGGGGACCTTAAAACGTTGCCATCACGGTTTAAGTTATATATATATATATATATATATATATCCAGTGGCATATTGGGGGGTGTCCTCCATGTCTGGACACCTCCCGATTTAAAATAAAAAATTCTAATATATTGGACATTGGTGTAGTCATTTATTTTATAGTATATTAGTATATACTATTTTTATTTTATTATAAAATAAATTGTAGTATTTTTATATAAACGGCAAAACTGAAATTAATTTTATTAGATTCGACGACACAGAGACTAAATTTCTATAATTTATCAGGAATATCCAGAAATTATTTGAATTTCACCGGGTCATTACGATAATAAAAACACCCACAGGCCTCAGCAAAAATACAACAACAACGACAATATTGTGAACGAATGTAGTATTTTTAATCTAGTTTACAGTTTATCAGTTTAGAGACTTTTACATCTCTTTATAATGATACCATTGATTATAAATCAATTTTTATACTATTATGGCCTATGGTATTATAGGTACGTCTGTACGCCTGTACTTACCACCGTCCCCCACTGTACCATCTGATAACTGATTATCGTCGACTGCCCCAAGGAAAAAGGTCGTAACTCGTTTTTTCTAACTTTTCAGTATGAATAAAATAAGCATTGGAATTCATATTCTTATTTTATTTTTAAACGTAAATTTTCCAAAATAACATGACTGGTAAAATGAAGGTTACCGTAATTATTATAATAATCAGTTTTTAAAAAAAATTATGACTTCAGGGTTTCTTAAGACATGCTAGTTATAAAAAAAAGTAGTATCTATACTTACGACCGTTTTCATAGATGACCAGGGCCGGCTTGGTTAGGCGAGCTACTGAGAAAATCTCGGTGGGCCGGTCGTGTGAGTGTGGGTGAAAATAAATGTATATTTAAAATACGATTGGCCACCTATAAGCTCGTAATAATTATAGACGTAATTTTTGGTCACTCAATATGCAAATGGGCCGCTTATAGAAGTGAAAATCTCGATGGGCCGATACATACCAATCCGGCCCTGTGGATGACTATCAAAAACAAAAAGTAGTATCTATACTTATGACCTTTATCGTGGGTGGACAGCTATAAAAAAAAGTAGAATAAACATAAAAATATGTTTTGGGAATAATGACGTGAAATACTTGAATTTTAATCCTTTTAATTATTAAGAAAACAAAAATATTTATCATAATATTATTCTTTAAGGGAATAAAATAAGTAACAATACACAAAATTAACTTTTTATTTAACAAAATTAAATAATAAAAAAAAATTTATAACTTTTAGCACAGATTAATAATAAAACAATCAAACTTTTAATTAAATATAATTAAATAATGATAATCAAAAAAAATTATATAACTTTTATCACAGATTAATAACAAAACAATTAAACTTTTAAATATAATTAAATTATGATAATAAAAAAAATATTATAACATTTAGCACAGACTAATTACAAAATAAAATAAAATAAACTTTATAACATCATAATAATCAAAATATTATAATCATATAAAGTAAATAATTAAAACAAAATAATATTATAATATAATATTGTTATGTTGATTCAAGAGACTTAAAGAAGTCGTGGTATGTTGATGGAACAAGTCCCATTGAGCATAGTGATCCACATAATGTATTCAAGAAAGTCGAGGCTGTGGCAGCGAGCTTGAATGATAATGAGTATTTGATTAACAGATGGCCGTGGAGGTAGATGTACACAATGCGGTGGCAATAACCAATTTTAAGATTATGAATTATCAATTAATATGTGTATGGAACATTTCTAGTTTGAAAAAAAGTTGAAGTTTTCGCGTTATACGGTAGTGATTACGCGTGTGTAAGCACTCCAAATCGAAAACGTTCCTCGACTTGGTATGTACCTATACTTTTATTTCGCCAAATCAACCTAATTAAATTCACTATAAATTCGAAACTAAGTTCTACCGATAAATTCTAATGGCACATTCATTTTTGACGTCAAAAACTTAATAGAAATTAATAAAAAAAAAAAAATTATACTCACGTCGTCATTTCCACTGGTCATGTTGATTAATACATTTTGAAATGGCCATGACGAATGAATGCAGCCAGACGCCAGGGACCCAATTCTTGAAATCATTCGACTAATTCTCACATGCGACATAAGTCATACATTATATCGACTGTGATTAATTTTTATCGCATGCTACATACAATTGGTATTCTTGAACTAATTCGATAAGTTTTTTTCCCTTGTCGAATGCGATAAAGTAAGTCGAACGAACCACTATGGTAGTAACCTTTGATAATAAATATTATCTGATGGTAACAACACAAAATCTAGATTCTAACCTCAAATAATCTATTAAATCTATTTTAGTATTTTTATCAATGATTAATTGAATTTGTTGTTTGTATAATTGTGTTGTACCATATAGTCAACAGTTAAACATACCTATTTAGAATTTTGTAGACTTGTAAGTTGTATACAAGCACGTTTTATACGTTTTAAGCAAGTAGCAAGTTGTAACGCACTTCGTTAAATAATAATGTCTAAGTCAAGGCCTATCCAATTACAAATGAAAACTTTGGTTGATCTAATGGCTAAAGATCCCTTACTGTGTGCTGGAAAGTTTAGCCAAACTTTTACCCACAAAATTGCCAAAAAGAAATGTGAAATGATAGCAGTGGAACTGAACGCGAAACCAGGGGCAGAGAAAAGCTGGGAGAATTGGAAAAAAGTAAGAAACGTTGTTGTAAATACCTAGCGCAATTTATTTTAAACACTATAATAGTATTATAGTACTGTAGTAATAGTAATAGTATACTGCAACTTCTAGGTATACTATAGGTAGGTACTTATACTATTAGTATTTATAATCAATAGCACTTATTAGTTACATTCATACTTAGAAATAGTGTTGGTATTAAGATAATAATGATATTAAGACTAATTAGTATTTATTTATTAATAAAATACTTATGTGTGGGTACTAGAAATAAATTATTAATTTTATTATTCAAGTCAAATTTATACAACTCTAAATGTTTATGTTTATTCAAAATATCCACTGTACATAGATGAGTGCAAGATTTTTTTTTTGCGGGATATGTATAATTATTTTAGTAAAAGTATCTTCCCCGACTTATTATATATACTTATAATAATAGAACATTAGAACAGACTTTATTCTGTTGTCTTAACTTATAAGTTAAGGTTTGAGTTAAGTTAAAGTTGTTTTGTTTAAAATAATGTGATAAATCATAAATGTAAAGCATACCTATTGTTTGGGCCGAGACCGAAACAACGATAGTTCGTGTGCCCGGCACCGAAATACTTCATGCGCAAGAACACTCACACACCGACCGGTTTGTGTTGCGTATTAATATGTGTATGGCAGCTCAAGAGTAGTGGACGGGATTGCCGAGCAAATACTATGAGTGCTAGGTAATGTGCGGTGTGTAAGGTGTGTATGTGTATGTGTGTGTATGCAAATAATGTCAACACAAATTCAATGTTATTAATATGATATAATAAAACGCTTTCAAATAATACAAAATAAATAAAATTATAGCCAATAGGCAAAAACAATATAATAATATTTTATAACAATCTATTTGAGCCGCTAAGAATTATATAAAGATGGCCAAATAGTTGATAATAAGAAATAACTAGCTATTTGAGCTGTAATATAATAATAAATGTATAAAATAAACTCACAATTTGACGGAGCGCCGCTGGCCAGCTGCTACCTGTACTGTATAATGATAATAAAAATAAACGCACACCTTGCGCTGACAAATAATAATAATAACAAATAATTTAAAAAACACAGTGGCGATTCGCGCCTACACAATAATAGCACGGACGTACGGTTTAATAATTATAATATGTAAGACGATTTGCGCCTTACATAAGAATATTACAAACTTGGCGATTCGCGCCTGAACTTAAAACAATATAATATCGAACCGGCGACCGGTACACTCGCTAATGATATTGTGTCTTGATGACATCGGTGAGCGCACTGATTGGATTGCGGCGGCCGTGTCATATAATAATAAATACGCAGCCGGCGCGGCGGCGGCGATAATTTACATAATATTATATAATAATTCACAGTTGATACGGACAATTAAACAGAAATAAAAACAATAATATAAATATATAGGAACAAACAGGTAACAGGTATGTGATTGCATTAGTGTGTGCATGAGTCGGTGGTGGTATAAGCGGCCTCACATATCAACAATAATGTTGCTGCATTTCGGGCGGCAACATTTCTCCCCCCGTTGAAAAATTATTTATTTTCAACTTCTTTCCGATGATACTTCGGTAGGCAGCGCGCATAGCTTGACTACAGGACGCTTTATCTCTGATCCGGATCCAACTCGCAATGTGACTACTCTCACAACGCCATCCTTCCCAGGGTGCGTTTTGATCACTCTTCCCAATCGCCATTTTGCTGGTGGCGTGCATTCGTCTTTTATGATGACTATATCGTCGATGCTTAGTGGAGGCTTGTTACTTGTCCACTTGCCACGTACTTGGAGTTGTGGCAAATATTCCTTATGCCATCTTGTCCAGAACCCTTGCATTAATGCTTGAACATACTTCCATCGACGTAGATGTTCTATTCGCTCGTCTGCTAAGCTGGGCTCAGGCGCTAATAACAAAGATCCACCAATTAAGAAATGAGCTGGAGTAAGGGCATTAGGCTCTGAAGGGTCGCTTCCTAGGGGTGTCATTGGCCTCGAATTAACACAAGCTTCAATTTGGCAAAGCAGCGTATTTAGCTCCTCCAAAGTAAGCTTGCCATCTTTTAGCACTCGTGTTAAGTGATACTTCGTCGACTTCACTGCACTCTCCCACAAGCCGCCAAAGTGGGGCGCTGAAGGAGGGTTGAATCTCCACTCTATCCCTTCACTAGCCATACTTGACTCGCAGTTGGTTAGATATGATACCAACTCCTTCTGCGCTCCTACAAAGTTAGTACCGTTATCACTATGGATTGTTGAGCACTTTCCTCTTCGTGACATGAAACGTCGTAATGATGCCAAAAATGCTCCACTCGTTAACCCGACGACCGGTTCTAGGTGAATGGCCCTTGTGGAGAGACATATGAAGACTGCAATCCATGCCTTTATTCCTGTTTGCCTCCGTATTCCACTTCTTATCATTAAAGGCCCGGCGAAGTCTACACCGCTGACAGCAAATGGTCTAGTAGGGATTACGCGTTGTTTTGGTAACGGAGCCATTAGAGGAGATACAAATCTTGGTCTTGCTCGAACACAGGTCACACAGCGTTTCGTGACAGACCGAGCCATGCTTCTACCTCTGATTGGCCAATATCTTTGTCTAATCTCTGCTAGTAATGCTTGAGGCCCGCAGTGAAAAAGTGTCTGGTGAGTGTCTTCGAAAATTAGCCTGGTAATTTTGTGGGTTGCAGGTAACACAATAGGATGCTTTTGATTTTCTGCAATTTGGGCGTTGGCCAGCCGTCCTCCAACTAGTATTAAGTTTTCACTTTGGAGCATCGGATGTAGTCCCTTTAATTTACTACGCCCTGATACTTCCTTGTTTTTGCTCAGTGAGATATATTCTTCATTGAATTCTTGCAACTGTGCTTGCCTTATTAAACCAGTTTCGGCTTTCTTTAAATACGATACACTTAAATACCTTGTTGTAATACCGATCTGCCTTGTTCTTCGGAAATCTATAAACTTAAGAAACCAGGCAACGGCTCTCACTAGTCGACGCCAACTTGAGTAGTGTTCGATTAATCCCATTGACTGATCCATCGTGGTGAGTGCGAGCTTAACCACTCGTCTTTCTGGCAATGTTTCTTCGTCTGGTAGTGTGGTGACTGAATGCTCCCAACCATCATTGCTGTGGCTCAACCACTGTGGTCCATTCCACCATAACTCAGAGACTTTTAGCTCTTGTGCCAATACTCCTCTGGATAGTATGTCAGCTGGGTTGTCTGCAGTCCCTACATGCTTCCATTGTTGTGCATTAGTCAGCTCGAGTATTTGATCTACGCGATTCGCGACGTAGGTTTTAAATCTAGTTGCTTCACTTTGGATCCAACCCAATGCCACCGTGGAATCTGTCCAGAGGTGAAAATCCTTGACATCTAATTCCCATGCTGCTGCTACTTTTTCTGCCAACTGTGCTAACACCAGAGCGCCTCCAAGTTCTAAACGCGGTATTGTAGCTCCCTTGACTGGTGCTACTCTTGATTTTGAACATAATAGCCGTGAACACCACTGCTCATTCTGATCTTTACTTCGCACATAGATGCATGCACCATAAGCTTCTTCAGAAGCGTCACAAAACCCATGCACCTCAATATGATCGCTCATGACTGGCTTGCATTTCCTAGGAATCGTTAACGCTCCGAGTTCCTCGAACTGTTTGTAGAATCGGAGCCACTTCTCTCTTATTTCGTCCGGAATTGGTTGGTCCCAATCTATCTTTATTTGCCACAGTTGTTGCAGGAATATTTTACCTTTAGTGAGTACAGGTGTCAAAAAACCAAGAGGATCAAAAATCCTGTTAAGATCAGATAACAATATTCTTTTTGTACATCTTGGACTTTTAGCTGGCATTATAGCTTGATATCCAAGCACATCCTGCGTTGGCTTCCAACATAAACCAAGAGATTTTACTATCTCATCTGCTTCTATTTTGATTATGAATAATGGCTCATTTTCGGCTGCTTCTACGCTTTTGAGTATCTCGGCTGAATTAGAGCACCATTTTCTGAGCGGTAGTTTGGCTGACTCGAAAACCATGCTGATTTGCGACTGTAACATCTTGCATTCATCTATAGTCTCAGCTCCAGTCATAAGGTCGTCCATATAAAAGTCTCTACGTATTGCCTTCGCTGCCTTAGGAAATCTTAGCTTTTCTGCTTCAGCCAGCGATGCGAGACACTGAGTCGCCATAAAGGCTGCTGAAGTAGTACCATAAGTGACTGTTGCTAGTCTATAGATGCGAAGTACCTCGCTTGGTCTCTCCCGCCATACTATACGCTGCAAGTCTTGATCTTCCTTGGAAACTCCCACTTGCCGAAACATCTTCTCTACATCAGCAGTTATAACATACTGATGCGTTCGAAACCGTATCAATATGCTGAATAGCTCTTCTTGTACTGTGGGCCCACACATAAGGACATCATTAAGCGAGACTCCAGTTGAGCTTTTGGCCGACCCATCAAAAACTACTCGTAACTTCGTTGTTAAACTTGACAACTTTACAACTGGGTGGTGAGGTAAATAAAAAAGGTTATTGGTTACCGGTTCACTGTTGTTTACCTCGTGCATATGACCTGCGCTTTCATACTCCTTCATAAAGCTGACATATGCTTCTCTCAAGGATTCATCCTGCTGTAGTCTACGTTCCACGCTTAAAAACCTTGATGTTGCCATCCTCAGAGAATCTCCTAAATTCGTAACTTCGGCTTTTAATGGTAACCGTAGCACGAATCTACCATCTTGGTCGCGTTTTGCAGTTTCTTGAAAGTGTCTTGCTGCTTCCCTTTCTTCCAGACTCCTTTTGTTCGCTTTAGACAAATCATTGGAATTAACGTCTTTGCTGTTTTCTATGGCAATCCATCCATCTTCTAGTGACTGGCCGACAGATTTAACGTTTAACAGACATATTGCTCCAACCTCTCCGGTAATGACCCAACCAAATTTGGTATCTTGCAAACACAGCGAGCCTGTGCCCAAACGAATACGCCTAGTTTCCAGTATGTCGAAAAAGACGCCACCGCCTATCAGCATGTCTATCGGTCCTGATGAATGAAACAATGGATCAGCCAGCTGTGAATTTAATTCCTTTGGTATATTCCAATCGGCTTTACCGCTCGCATGAGGGGAAAGGTCATCTACAATGGTAGGTAGAACGTGACAAACTAGAGCAACTTGAAATTCCTTTATTCTGGACAATACATCTATGGTAACGCACGCAGATGAATGAATCCGGTTAGCTCCTATTCCAGTTACTGGTAGTTCAACTTTCTCGCGAGCAAGATTTAATAGCTTGGCCATTTTCCTCGAGACAAAGTTTATTTGCGACCCGCTATCCAATACTACTCGACATGGTCTTTTTTCCCCATAACGGTCCAGCACTGAGACTATAGCGGTTGCTAGGAAGACATGATTAACTCTTTGAGCTGCACAAAACACCTTCGCGCTTGGATTGTCTACCTTTTCAATGGTAGCTTCTTCATTCACAGTGGCTTGAGGTTCTTGCTTTTCGTAGTGTAGTAGCGTATTGTGTCTACCATTACACACGCGGCAGCTGTACTTTGACTTGCACGCATCCGCCATATGCATGTTTGAAAAGCAGTTGAAGCACAACTTTACCTCTCGAACCTTCTGTACACGGCTTCCCACTGGCATTTCTTTGAATTTGCTACATGCGTATATCCGATGTTCGCCTGCACAGCATTCACACTTCACGTTATGATTAGCCGTGTAAAGAGCCTTTCTAGGGTGATTATGAGCGTTGCTTTTTAAATAGGAACTCTTGGTTTCTGGTTTACGTTTTTCTTCATCGCTGTTGTTCCGGAGTGTTTCCGAACTCTCCAATGCAACACAACGGCTTGACAGAAATTGCTGCAGATCACTGTATTTCGGTAACTCTGTGTTGGTTCTTCGCACTTGCCATTCATGACTGGTTGCATGGTCAAGTTTTCTCAAGATAATTGTTATAAGCCATGCATCCCAGCTGTTGACTGGTTGGCCTAGTGCTTCAAGTGCTGCGACGTGTGCGGACATGCTTGAATAAAGGCTCTGCAATTCCTTTGCCTGGCAGGCCTCCACCCGTGGCGCATCAAGCATCGCGCGAATGTGAGATTGGATCACCAAACTTTTGTTGTCGTATCGTTCTTGTAGCTTTTTTATTGCCACATTATAATTAGCATCGGTAATAGGTATGCCCTTAATAATGTCTAATGCTTGTCCCTTCAGAGATGATCTGAGAAATGAGAACTTCTGGGCCGAAGGATATCCATCATCGTAGTGCAACATTGCCTTATAATAGTCAAAGAAAGACTCCCATTCTAGTATGTCACCTTCGAAACTTGGTAGTGATATCGGAGCAAGTCTAGCTCTTTGATTATGCACAGTGGAACTTGTTGATACATTATGCATCATCGATGATGTATCTCGTTTCTCTGAATTAATGATTTCTTGCATTTCTGACCGGATGGCAAAATACTCACTCTCAAAAGATGCTCTTTCACGATTAGCGTTTTCCTCATCATCACAATTTAAAAGTTCAATTTCACATTGGATTTCATCAAAATTTTTGTTTATATTAGGTAGTTCTTCTTGCCTGAATTCTAATAGCGTAATAGCATCCTCCCTCGGATTGAATTTGGTAATAAATGTACGAATACGTGTTAAAGACGCCTTT
Source organism: Macrosiphum euphorbiae (assembly GCA_949089665.1). Taxonomy (NCBI): domain Eukaryota; kingdom Metazoa; phylum Arthropoda; class Insecta; order Hemiptera; family Aphididae; genus Macrosiphum; species Macrosiphum euphorbiae. The sequence continues at coordinate 23,802,608 of CARXXK010000002.1, forward strand.
ATTACCCCTCTCTTCCTAATCAGGTCACCTAACACCTTCTTCTGGGATTCGTCCATAGCTATTTCAATTATACGTTAGATAATTAGTTTTGGCTATGCCTGAGATAACCACGACTCACGGCAGTATTTTGTTATGAGGTTTGCCCAAAGGCTTGTGATCAGACTAGCAATACTAACAGACACAAATCAACAAATCGCTAGTGTATATAACGATATCTGAGACGAAATCGATGATAGTACGCGCTGCCGAATAAGTGATAATAACAAGAGGCCCTTCTTTATAAATATCACTAATATTGGTCAAGAAAATATAATATGATAAAAAATAATATAACGATTTTAATAAAAGTATAGGTACTGCACGACAAGCTGATTAGAACTTGCAATCAAATAATAATAATGATGTACCGTAAATTAATATTAATATCACGTCGAGGTCACCAAATGTTTGGGCCGAGACCGAAACAACGATAGTTCGTGTGCCCGGCACCTTTTTTTTTTTTTTTTTTTTTTTTCAATAAAATACGTTCTGTTTAGTTCTATTGATTGTTTCTCCTTGTTATTTTTGGTTATCCCTTTCATCCCGGAAGAATAAAAGCCCGTCTGTGTCACTTTCTATGTTAGGTATAATGATCCATCCTAATTCCACCCCTATCCACTTGCTTCTGGCCTCTACTGATGACTTCATGCTTAGACGCAATAGTCTAATCACTGCACTTGCTTTGCTAGAATCCACCATCTTTCCCAATTTCTTGACTACACAATTCCCTCCGTCAGAGTAATTGATAGTTGTCTTAGTCTTTAAAAGCTTGTTACTGGTGTTGAGGATCTTAGAGTATGAGGTGGCTCGTGTGTTCATACTCCTCAATATTCCCTTGTACAATTCAATATCCTCTGATACCAAAGATGAGAAGAGACCTATTCCAAATAAAACACTGTAGACATTAGACACTCGACTGAATGTTGGTATAATATCCGATAGATGAGATCTGGGGACCTTCCAATGTTCTCTGAGCCCCATCTTCTTCAAACCTCTTACAGCCTGGTTTATTGATGAAGGAGACTCTGGCTTCAGAAGTGCGCTTGCCAGTATTGATCGATCCTTGTAACTAAGACCGATGTTCTGTAGAATCTCTTCCAACTCCAACTGAGGGTTGGGGAAGAACCTAGGATCAATTCCTGTTTCCATTCTGAGACCGAAAATCAATAATGCCCTTTCAAGCTCACCCTCTGCATTTGACCACTTATCATTAAAGGATTGGTCCAATGTCTCCAGTGAGAAACGAGACACGTACAAGTTATCAGATGCCCCCATTGAACCACACATCAATATGTAGATCTCACTGGTATGCGAAGAAGACATGGTTGCTCTTACGAAGAATCTTGATTTGAAATAGGATAACAACCTATCAAATAATGGTTCATTAAGGAAGGTGTATACATGGGTCTTAAATATAACATTCTCTATCATCCCTTTTACTGATGAGTGCGAAATCAAATGAGTAAGTATCTTGCCCATTATTTCAGGGCTATAAGGTTCAGTGTCACTAATCAGCAGATCAATCTTATAATTCAGCAGTCCTAGGATGTAAGCCCATGTGTCAAAATCTTGCAGGTCCGATGGGTGCTTCCAGAAATCAACAAGATTAATACATCTACTTTTCATGTCAACGGGCAGACATGTTATTGCAAAGGGGCCCTGCGGTTCAATCCCGTTGGGAATTTCTTCTCTCTCTGACAAAAGACTATTGAACGCAACCACAGCCTTTGGGAACATTCTGAGACATGCAGATCCCATCCCCCCGGATCCGTCTCCGACGCATGCTATTGAGACCGGTTCTTGAAACAATCCCCTTGTCACCTATATTATGTAGAATTTTTTGAAGGGTGTGCAACTGCACAGTGTAAATGCTACAGTAATATAACGTTTAACATGATATTAGTGCTGATTTAACCACACCGGAATACTAATTTTACTCATTGTAATATTTTAGACATGGCATGATAATAGATTAGTCACAAAAACAAAAGCAGCAGCCATTAAAAGGCATATAGGAGGTACAGGCGGTGGACCATTATGTTCAATCGAACTCAATGAGATCCAGCAAGACACACTGTCATTAATTTGTCCAGTATCAGTGAGTGGTCATGTGAATTCAACGGAATCTAATATTGAATTTGTTTTTGATGTTCCTAATGATGTGACAGTTGGTAAATCTACAATATATCAATTTTAATAAATAGTGGCGAATAAATAAATATCTTTCTTTTTTTAGATACAAATGAACATGAACTTATTGAAGAATTTGATGAATCATATGGTAGTTATAACATAAGATTAATTAAATATTGTATAGTTATCCAGTGACACCATTTGAGTTTTTGAATAGTTGTGCCAAAATTTAAGCAGGCCAATTCTTCGCTACTTTTTTTCTTCATTGGGCCACTTTTTCTTCATAATATTAAATACATAATATTATATCTTTTGTGTGTAAGACACTGATACGTACCCATAAACTATTATACCTACCAATGGAAAAAAGCATATGCATCATCATCATTCATCATGCATACCAATAATACACATCTACAAATAATAAATAATAATATATTTTACCTAGTTTACCTCCATACACAATAATCATATATTATCTATATATATATATATATAAATGATGTTTGTCCTTTATGCATTCCTAAGAGTCTGGACCGATTTTGAAGACATTTGGTACAGGGATAGTAATATATATCATAAATATATAGATAGATAATATATATTTTTTAAGAGTTGTCATTTTTTACGGGCAACGAAGTGCGCGGGATCAGCTAGTACATTTATATTCTATAATATGCATTATAATATTCATAACAAATAACAAATAATATGTTTTAACTTTTAGGCATAGGCTATCGACTATCGGCATAATTGTAAATTTTACATGCTTTATTAAACGGTGGTTAAAAATGGTTTCAATTTTAAATATTTGTGAAAAAATTGACTATTTTAGTTTTCATTTAATAATGTTTGTGTTACAAAGTAATTTTCTAATTTTTGAAAAACATTACTTGGTTATTTTTGATTTATATTATGTTTAGAGAAATATTCATATAAGTTAATTATGTACTTATATTAAACATATGTAAAAATTAAAAAAATCCTTGTTACTTAAAGAATTTAATTCAATGTATAGGTGATAACATATGTACATAGGTAGGTACCAATATGGGTAATAATTTGCTTTTCTCTGTTATATTATAGCAGTTGATGATTACCTAGAAGATTGTCCATAACCATCAAGCATTGCTGCAAAATCAGGTAATATTTCATCCATCCATCATTATACACACATATGTCTATGCATCACCTACATACAGTTGTATATTGTAGGTTCAAAAAAAAAAACTAGCACTATGTTAAATGACAGTACTGAAGCTGCGTTCGATTGGGCGATATAGCAGAAAGAAAGTTAGACATAGCGGAACAAAAGTTGGCTATGAAAAGTGCATACTATGATAAAAAAAATTATACTAAAGGAAGAAAATAATGTGTTATTAAGAACATTGATATCTATATTAAATGAAAAATTACCAAGTACTTAAGTATTCATTGTATAAGAAAAAAATTTATATGTTTCTGTTTGATTATAAATTATTTTATCAACATATTGTACTTCCATATATTTTATAATAAAAAAGGTTGTATTATGTTCCTGTTTGATTATAAATTATTTTATCAACATTTATTATTTATTTTTTATATATTGTACTTTTATACGTATAAGAAAAAAGGTTAGACTAGTTTTTTATTTTTTTTAATAACAAATAATATTTTCGTATAACACTAATTGTATACAATTTTAAATTAAAATATACTAATCCATTTAATATCACAATTATTTATTATACATTATTTCTGTTAAATAAATATCCAACAATTTTGTCCCTCTGCTGTCTTCCAAGAGTTAGATTTGTATTGCGATTGTTATCAGCTAATAATACTTGGTAGTCCATCATTCCCAAATCACCAATTTCTTCAATATCATCAACGTCATGCATAGGAACATTGTTTTTAATACACATATTATGCAAGACTGTGTATGCATTTATAATGGCAGTTGATTTCTCAGGTTTGTAATGTAATGTCCTGTCTTTTAATAAGCATCTAAAACAAAAAAAGGGTTGGAGTTAAAACTATGTGTAACAAAGTATTATAAAAGAGATGTTACCTAAATTGCATTTTCAATAGTCCATTACACCTTCTGGTTGACATTTGTCTTTTATTGAAATTTGTGGTAGGATTTGTTATGGGTGTTAACAGCTACTGACGTAAAGGGTACCCCGAATCTCCTAATCATATATTTTTTTTATCAAGAAGTAAGACATTTAATTTATATTTGATTAAGTTAGAAAAGTAAAAATATTATTTTACCTAATAAATAAAAATTTTGTCTATATAACTCTTGGAGTATAAGTAAAACATTGCTATTGTTCCATATGTGTACATCATCATGGGTACCGCCTGGGAATAGTGCATTCACATTGAGAATTTGTAATTTTGAATCGCAAAAATCTAAAGTTCAGTGTTAATAAAATACATGAAATATAATATATTCCAAAATTATATAATAAACAAAAAAGAAAAAGATTTGATGGTTACCAATTGCACATTGATTGAGTGGTAACCCTTACGGTCAACATAAATGTGTTCAGAATTTTGGTTCTCGTTCATATTTAAATTACTCGAAGAGGGTACAATTGACACATGTGTACAGTCAATCACACCAATAACGCCAGGAAATCCAGTTTCTCTGTAAAACCTTAATTATTAAAAATATTTAAAAATTATTATGTTTCATTTATTATTCATATTTCATAAATAAATTTAAACATTAATTACTCATTGCGGACTTTGGAGAGCTCATCCATATTTTTGGGAAACTTAACCCAATCATGAAATATTTCAGGATGATTTATTGCAGCAACAACCTCGCTTATACAGCGAGATACGGTTGGTTGGGATACAGCAGTGAATCTACTGTTACCAATAGGTGACTGGTATGATTCCGTAGCCAAAAAATGCAATGTAACTAAAACCTAAATAATGGTTTTATTTATAGAAAACCGAATCTTATACTAATAATTTAGTAATTTTTCTAACAAGTATTTTATTAAAGTAATAAAATATTGATTAAAATCAAAGCCTTCAAAAATCAACAAGCTGTATACTTAATGCCTGAAATATATTTAATTGTAAAACTAGTTAAAGCACCAAATGATTTTACACACGAGCATGCACGGAGCCCAATATCTTATATAATAGTAAAATTAATATATCTAAATACATCATAAAAAGAAATATCAGTGAAGATTTATTGAAGATACTTACTTTTGTTTTTAAATCAATCGCAGACAAACGACTCTTTGACACTATATAAGGTCTTACGAGTTCAACTAAATTAGTAACTAGTTCTTTAGTTAGTCTATAGTTTTTAATGAATAGTCGATCTGAGTATGTAAATGGGTCTGTAATAAATTCTGGATTTCGACTTTGTCTTACGTGAATGAATCGTTCATGTTGTTCAATATTTTCAATAGCAAACAACATTGCCATTTCATCATTTTAGAACCGAAAACCGAGAATCTCCCATTTCTGGATTCAATGAAGATATTGTAGAAAAGCCACATTCTAAATTATATACAAAAATACCAAAATTAACACAGATTTTTTTATTTAAAACTATGGTCTTACTTGTGGTATAGAATTTGGTGTTTTCGGTTCATTCCTTTTCCCTTGATTTAGCTGTTCTGATCGTAGATCGTAGTAATGCAAATGTTATGTAGCAAATATGGTTTATCAGTTATCGTTATCTTTTCAGCAAGTGTGGAAGTGTGGAAACAAATTATTGCCGGTGAATTAAAAATTTTGATTGTTGTGTTGAGTTCGAGAGGTGAAAATTATAATTATAGTGAGAAAGTAGTGGTGCTAGGGCCGAAGCTTAACGCTTTATCGTACCTACATGTCGGCTAGAGCAACTTTTTGCCACTTCGTTGTATAAACGGTGGTACCGAGATTGTTTCGGGAACTGGCTACGACTATGGTTGGGACTTGGCGTCTAATTGGCGATAAGTTCCTGCACGTCGTTGCTGTGGGCCGCAGCCGTCGTGGTGACTGCCCCCCCCCCCAAACGTTGCCACCAACTCAGGGGTTTCACCGTAAGTCTTTTGATCCGGTCGTCATGCCTGGAGTTTCCGTGGTCGGACATGTTGTCTTGGAATGAAACAAAATGAGGGTGAGAAAATTTAACACTTGTCGGAAAGTGGTCGTCATTTGCCTGCGGGTGGTATGGCGTAGTACATGATCGTTGTATGCCTAGTAAGTTAGTTAATGTTGTGAACAAATTACTTTCAAATTGTCTTCTCTTGTCTGTGATGATTTTTTCAGGTATTCCAAATCTGGTGACATCTCCGGTAAGCATATAAGCATTCTGGGGTCTGTTTCGGCACCTGTATTCTACTACGCACTCTCATTGGTCGATTTTAAATTCCCGCCAAGTTTAAAGATAGTTAACATATAGATTGATAAAAAGCATAAGATAGCAAATACCTATATTACTACTTATAGTTTTTGTAAAATATTTTTAAAACTTAGATTAACCTTTAATTGATGATAAAAATGCCTAAATATTACAAAATGTCTAACCCTTTAAATTAAATACCTATATTATTTTTTTAAGTACAATAATATGAATTATAGTCTGCAATAATAGCATTATAATAAAGTAAATTATTGTAGGTATCATTAAATAATACTAGAATTAGACAGTGATTATAATATTTAGTTATTTGGTCACCTACAATAAATTTAAATATATTTTGACACTGGACACATTGTATTAATTGTATTGTGTGATGATTATAATATTTGTTGTATATAAGAAAATACAATGTAAAACAACATTATAATTATTTAAATGTGTATAATAGGCAGATATGAGGAAATATACCTACCTATAGGTACATCCTATTTTTACATTCATAAAATGCTTTTCTTAGTTCAGAGTATAAGTGTAGCTACCTATCCCAAATTTTTACTTACTATGCATAATTAGTAGATATTTAATAATATTGCATATGTACATTATGCATATTTACTTAAAATACAAATACTTTAATTATTTGATCATAACTTATATTATTATAATAAAATTGTTAAGTAATAATAAATGCACTTGTAAATTCTATTTTATTAATTTATTCTACAATGTAAGGTATGGTATTTTATTAGGTACCTACCTACCAATTACATGTATGACAGTATTAAGGGCTATAGGGTATAGGCAATTTTTTAATAAATTTATTTAATTTTTTTATTTACATTTATAATTGTAAATGAATAAATCAGTTTTTTTATAAACAGGTAATAGCTAATATATTGTATTTTTTATCATTTGGATTCTATTGTTTTTTTTTTCATGTGTATGATTAATTTTATGAGTAGGTAATTTACATAATTAGAATAAAACACATTTTTTTGTAGCTTGATTCACAGATCAACTAACAATATTAGTTAGTTATAATAACAAAATAAATGACAATAAATAAAATAAATATGTAATAAAACTGTATATATCAACTATAAAAAAATTATTCTACAAAACCTATTCAACTGTTATAATAATATAAATTATATTAAGCTGTCATAAATATTTATTTTTGTTTTAAACATTAAAATGAAGATATCTGCGTTCAGTTATAGTCTTAAGGATACATAAATGTTTAGACGTACATAATTATTATTGCATAGGTCGTTGGTGACAATATTAACTTACTATTTAGTAAATACGAAGTTAACTTACCTTCACACATTTTGAACATTCATTAAATGCTGATTTATTATGCATGCACCAACTTGTATTTGTTACATTGCTATACCCACTAATCCATCTAAAAATGTCTTGTTCAGCGATCAAATTTGAGTGATAAGCATTACTTTCAACTTCAATCAGTTTAAACATTTCACTAATGGAGTAATACACTATACACAAATTAATAATAATTTTAGACAATAATCTATATGCTATGAATCAATGCTATCTATAACTATTAATAACTACTATTGTATATTTGTGTGATACTCAACTTGGCAGGAATTTAAAATGATGAAATTTAAAATAATATTTGTAGCTTTGATAATAATATATTAAATAAATACATATGTTATTTTTAATTTTATATTTATGTTATATTATAATAATATAATTTAATATAAATAATTTTTTAAGTCTGATATAACACTTGGTAAGTGATGTAGGGGAGATTTTCTATTTTCTATTTCTAGGTAGTGAACTAAGAACAATTGTATATTATTTTATTATTAAATTGTTATATTATCTTTACTTTACTTTATTAAATAATTTAATTTAAATAGAAAAATCTAGGCATGTAACTATCATTGAACTTACCAAATTTGACAAAAATGTGCAGATCTGTTGATACATTCATTGTTTCAATATTTCAGATTAGACTTTTTTATCTCACAAACAATAAAAGTTGTTTCCTAATTACAATTTTTTCCAATTTTAGAAATGAAACAATGAAGTTACTATAAATAGCAAAATAATGAAAGGAAAACAAAAAAATTATGGTATTAGTGTAATATTATAAATTTAAATGTAATCATGTAAAATCATTATTTTTGTATACACTAATTGTATAAAAATAAAAAAAATAAATATAAATAAAAATAAAAAATTAATGTAATAGATTCAGATACCTTATAAAGATTCAATATTTTATTAAAAATTTCTGTATATGATTAATGACCTGTTCCATGCGATTTAGCATTTGGAACATTCTTTTGAACATTTTCACCTAAATTTCTTTTTCTTTTCTTTTTTCTGTTTATATCGGTATTCAATGGTCGCCCTAAAGGTATTTGTTTGCTGCCTCTTGTGATCCTCAGTTTTCTTCTATTTATTGCTGTAGGTTGCACTCGAATAGTTGCTCTAGTTCGATGCCTCAGAGAAATATTACTACCAGCAGTACTCATAAATGACTCCCAAGAAGCAGCAGTACTCATAAATGACTCCCAAGAAGCAGCAGATTTTACTTTTTTTAAACGATCTAGACATTTGCTGAGGACTGATACTGAAGTTGATGATGTATACTTTTCCAAATTTGATTTAAATAATTCCTGAATTTGTTCAGCATAATATTCAGTGTTTGAATTAGAGTCAACTTCTAAAGCTTGATTTGCTAAAGTTGTTGGTATTTTAGAACATGTTGGTTCGTTCTTTTCATAATTACCAGGTGTAGCTTCATTCAATGATTCATTAATTTTATCAGAATCTGATTCACAGACAAGTGGCATATAAAATAATTGATCAGGTACATGTTCCCCACGGCGGTCATCAAAACCGCACACTTACCGTTCATAACCGCACATTTTACATCGTTCAATACCGCACACATTTATTCTATTGTTAAAAAGGGAAATTTGGAAGGTCGATAGTTCAAAACCGCACACATTTGATTGACAGTTAAAATTTAAACATATTTTATTGTTATTAATTAAAAAAATAATTTAGTATTAATTTCGTTGCTATTAAAAAAATAATTTAGTATTAATTAAAAATCATAATATAAAATAATTCAATATAGGTATAATTAAATCGAAATAAACTTACATCCTAATGTTTTTAAATACTCAATCAAGCTGATTTCGTTTTTAATGAAACGGTCATAAACATTTAAAATAGATTTTTCTTTCTCCCTGCTTACTTTGCGTGTACGGTTCACATTGCCGTTTCGTATGAGGCGAAATTTGGTCTCAGTAATTATCTGTTGTTGTTGTAACACATCTATCTGGAAGAAAAAAAAAACAAAAATAATTTAATAATAACGGAAAATATATTTATTATTTTAAATTCATATTCTTACCGAATGAAATATAGTAGGATGTGGAACATAGAATTCATGCCTAAGTTGACTATGGTAACTTTCTGCGCCGTTCGTCGTTCTTGTACTTTTATTGGGCTCTTCTGCCCACAATATTGGTGAAAAATTATTGGTTTCAATATAATTATCCAATATGTAATCAGCAAAATCATGATATTGTTTTTCTTCTGGACAAGTAGCCATTATCTCAATAAACGCCTCAGAAATCATATGTGAGGGTAAATAAGGCAAACCAAAAAAAAGTTTTAACCATAGTCCAGATTGTGAATTTTTATCGTCGTAGTTTTTTTTTAATATTGGAATGGAACTGATTTTTCTGTACCATGCTTGACCAAGATGGAAACGACAGGCTTTAATAATAATTAAAGGAAATACTTCTTTAGCAGCAATGTGAGCACCAAGTTCAAAATCTAATAGTAAGAGTGAAGGCTGGAATACACTATTTGCATTATTTAAACATAAATCTTTTATTGTTTCCCACATTTGTTTATAAATATCTTTTGTTTTTGATGGCAAAAAACAAAAAACAAGTGGTACGTAATAATTTTTACAAACACCGTGGATGGTATATTGTTGATAAAAATGTTTTGGGCAATAAGTAAAAGTTCCGTCTGCTAATATAAATTCAATTTCATTGCATAAAAATTGGAGATTTGTTTTACATGTCACTATAATTATTTGAGTGGACTCATTCACAAACACAAATTGTTCACCATTATTTAGTGTGATGTTTGATTCCTTTACCTTATTAAGAGCATCCGAGAGTGACACAGGCACAGGGGGTAGAAGTTTTCGTCTTTCACGATACATAGACTGTCTCATAGCATCAATATTATCTGCACTCACTGAAGACGTACATAATTCTTTCCTTATAATTTTTAAAGGTTTTTCGTTTAAATCCAATTTCGATTTACGTTTAACGGCACATCGAATTTCTTTTAATTCTGGGTTAATTTCATTTGTTTCATGGTGATGTTTACTTTTATTCTGTTTGATGAATACATTTATATTTGAATTTGTCGTCACCATAACACTACATAACTTATTATTGCAACGCCAAACTAAATCCCCGGAATTTTTATTAGTACGAAAAAGTCGATATGAATACTTTTGGTAAATTATTGATTGCGCACCTTTATTATTTGTGTACACTTGTATCACGTCATCCATTATGCGAATTCGATATTAAATTACTATAAAATATGTACGTGAAGTCGAATATAGTCGCGATCACACTAAATGTTGGTAACTTATTAGGTACTAATATTTGGAAAATAAAAACTATAATCGTATATATTATTTTATTTCTTAAACGTGTAGATATAGCAATCTGCGTATAATCCCGAAAGTTTTATTTTTATTATTTTGTGATCTTGATTAAATATGATTAACTGGTGTGCGGTACTAAACGATAATGTTATTTTAGATAAATGTATACGTTATTGATATATATCAATGTGTGCGGTATTGAACGGTTTAATTTGGCGGACATATAGTTATTAAGATAAGAAAGTGTGCGGTTTTGAACGACGACCTGTTTTTGAAAGTGTGCGGTTATGAACGACGCCCGTTCCCCAAATGCTAATTTAGCCAAAAGTAAGCGGCAGTTTACAGTTATAGCAGGTAGATTTGGCATACTTGTGTTGAAATGATGATATACTGCAGCTTGATGCTTACAAAAAGCTCCTAAATTTCCTTTTGAGCAGTTACAACATCCATATGTAAAATCAACTTCATAAAAACCACTATTAGTTTCCGATGGCACTTTAAATAAATTATTTGGTAATTTTTCTATTGCATTTTTGTTAATGTATACAGCTCTTTTTAATTGATCTTGGGAAAGGCGAAAAGCAGTCTTGCAGTATCATTTCTGCTATTTACAAATGTTCTTAAACGCCTTAAATAATATTCCTCAAGACTAGTGCAAATAAAATCAACCCAAGCAACTGCATTGTATGCTTTATTTCTAGAGAGCACAATATCTTTAAATATGCGTACATTCACTTCACTAAAGTTATTTGTCTGGTTACCATGTACAGAAGCATCTCTAAAAGCCAGACACCAAACTTCTTTCGTGTCCCAATAGTTGTTTACATATTTGATCCATTTATCATATTTCAGTGGTATTATATTGTCATTTTTACAGTTATTTTCAGTAGCTAATTTACCAATAGCAATACTATATGCTTCACTGGCACTACTGTTATTAGATGCATTCAAAATAGTTTGGAATAATTTAAATAATAATTTCCTATCTTCATTGCAAATGTCATGTTTTGAATCCCATAACCATCTCCATACTGATTGCAAAACATGAAACCTACAGAGAAAAATGCTAGATTCTGGCCAAATTGCTCTTAATCCTTGCCTTTCTGCCTCACTATCATCGATAATAAACTGTTTAGGAAATCCATGACCACCAAAACTACATGGAACTGAGTCTTTCAATAATGTAAAAGCTGCTTTATAGTCATCGGTTGTTTGTCCTTTAGTTATAAACATTCCTAGTGGAACAGCTCCAATGCCACATGAAGTTAACATAAACGTAACAGAATGACTTTGCGTATCACATGATGAGGTGCTGTCCACAAAAGCTATATCCTTAGAAAAAGCTAAGGTATGCGCTCTCTGCATAATAGGAGTAACAACTAATATTGCAAATGGATTTTCATTAAACTCTACAATATGTCCATTATTTGTATAATCATTTAACTTTTCTTCCAGTTTCTAAAAGAAAAATCTTAAATTTGAAATGGTCTAATAAACAATAGGATTTGTTAATTTAATTTAATTTAAAAATATAGTTATGTACTTGTAATACACCATGTTCAGTACATGATCCCAAATTATTTAGCTTCCAATTATCATACCAATGACGAATAGTCCTATACTTAGGGTTAATTGAAGCATTTGCCAACTGTTCAGATTCATATCAAACTCTAATTCTATTTTTGTTTCATGTATACTCAAAGACTCTGATAAACCTATCAATTAATATAAAACCATATACATATCAAATGCCTATACAGGTAGTCAGATAAATTGAATAAGTACATAATACACTATAAGTAGGTACCTACTGATAACAATAATAATAATACATAATAATTATGTATAATTTTTGTCAGTGAAGTTTTATAATAGTTAATAACCAAAACAAATACCTACTTATAAAATAGGTAACTACATAATTTATATATATATAACATAAGTAAATTTAAAAAATGTTATCTTAATTAATATCTTTGGTTTGAAATTATATATGTATAATTATAGTATCAAACACGGGAGTTTACCAATTGCGCTTAAAATGACCTTTTCATATATATTATTACATAATAATACATATTATACATATATATTATATATATTCACTATTAATTATGATATTTTTCTAGAGTAAGAATTCATCAAACCGCTAATGTGATTTATTTATATATAAAACAATAAAACTATAATAATGTTTTGGTATCATATTATGATAAAGAAAAAACAAAATCCTAGAGACATTTTTCAATTATTTAAATCACTATTTACCAACAAAATTTCTTTTTTAATTAGAGTTTTTGATCTAAGCCGATTTTTAGATTCTGAGTTGAACGATGAATTAATTGATTTTACAATGATGTGTGTTTTTTTTTTGTTTTGTGGCTGTATACACGATAAGTAGTCGAAATAATGCTTCGATTTTCAACTTCAGTATCTTGTTCAATGGAAAAGTGAATATTGTTGGTGCATTTTATTTAAAATGTCCAATAGTTTTCACAAACGCCTGGAAAAACAACATAAAAATTAAGGAAAAACGGGAAGTTTCACTGGTTGTTTATATTTGCATTTTCTATACACGATAAAATTTTCAAAATATTATGATTTGTTTTGGAACATTTTTATTTTCCTTTTTTTTTTAGTTTTTTTTTTAAAAATATCAATAAAATTTTATTTGTTGGTTAAAAAGCTTGAAAATTTAATAGAAGGCTAATAGTATATTGTTTCAAAGGTAGATGAAAAATATTAAAAATCTTTAGTAACAGCAGGGGTTAAAGTGGGGGGGGACGCAAGGGGACTCAGTCCCCCTACCTCTAATGGTGGTTAAAAAGCGTCCTTTTTAAAAAATCATTCTTAAAGTACGTCGGAACGCTCCAATTATAACCAATTATATCAATATTCAATATAATTCAGAATTCCGTTGAGATTAAAACCGTGATTACCATGAATGGATTATGATATACAGCAAGGCTGGGCATTAACGAGTTACTTTTTTTTTTAGAAGTAACTTCTAGCTTAACGATTTACATTTTTCCCCATGTTAGGCCCGTTTCACATGAACGCGTATCATACGCGACGTATCGTACGCGCGCGTTTTCCATTTACATTGATTAAGTTCATACGCGCCAAACCGGCGAGGGAAACGCGCCATCGTCGGAGTGCTGCGTATGAATTTGACCAATGTACCTAAATTAAAACGCGCGCGTACGATACGTCGCGTATGATACGCGTCCATGTGAAACGGGCCGTTTATTCAGTAACTTAATGAGTTAATTAATTTTATTAATTTTATTATAAGTTAATGTTTTTCCCAAACCACATATTATTTAAAATTAATTCAATTTTGTAAAATTAATTACATAAAAAAAAACCCCGAAATATTAAATATATTTTATTAAATAATAATTTATAATAATAGTAAGTTTTTATATTGCATATTCACAGAGAATATTTTATAACTATATTATAGAGGGAAATATCATAGGGGTAACCGCGTCAAAGAAAAATATAACAATTTACTCAGTACCTATCCCATACACGACATATCACCTAACCTATACCTAATCATTATTAATGTCATTACTTAATTATATTTTTATTCATCCATAGAATTACGGTGATAACTTGGCCCGTCGATGTAAATAATACCCGAAGTAGCGTGGTATTTACTATTTACCTAATTAAAGTATAATACACAAAATTAATATAAGTACCTACAGTAACTAATTTTATTACAAACATTTATTCAAATATTGTAAGACATTTTTTGATTTATTGAATTATTATGTTATTTGTTAGCTTTAAAAAAGGTAGGTAGGTATAATTGTTAATTTTATTTTTAAAAAAAAGTAACTTATTTTTAACTAAGTTAAATTACTTTTATTTTCTAATTAACTAAAAAAAATGAAGTTAACTTTTAACTTTAAACTTAACTTACATTTTTCTATATTAACTTAACTTAATGAGTTAAAAAAAATAGTTAACTTGCCCAGCCTTGATATACAGGACTGGACACTACAAGGTTGGAGGGTGTGATTGGTTGACCGCGAAATGTAGTATTATTCATAAAATAAATTAAAAATTTGACCATTATTCATGATTCAATGTGGGATGAGTATATGTTACACAATCATTGTTTATAAATTACATGTACCCACTATGACTGTATGTATATTATGCATTAGACATTATACATAAAACGATATATTATGGAACGCTTAAAACTATATGGAGACGTTAGTCCCCCCTGGGATTTTTTTCCACTTTAAGCCCTGAGTAACAGTTTTCTTTTATGAGCATTTAAAGTTCAAAAATTGAAAAATTATGGAAAGATCACGAAAATTAGCAAATTGTTTTGAGTTAAGAATTTGTAAAAATTTTTCTTTTTAAATCTAAGATTTTAAAATGTAATACAAGATTCCTTATAAGATTATCTAACTTTATCAAAAAAAAAATGTCTATAAGAAAGTCAAATTAAATGTTTATGAGCGTTTGAAATTCAAATTTTTACAACATTGCATATTCACTCGATGTCTCTCTCTTGTAGCGATTTCTTTATTTTGTTGTAATTCAAAAACGAATAACTGTAGATACATGAAAATTTTACTAAATGTTTATATTAGCATTTCCTATACACCATACATAATTTTGAAAATGTTTTGAATCTTTTTGAGCTGTTTACGGACATTTTCAGTTTCCAATTTTTTTAGTTTTTTATTCTATAAATATCAATATATATCATATATTTTTACAATATCAGTTGAAAAATATTAAAAATCTAATTATTAAATTTATTAAATTTTAATTTATAAAATTTATTGGTACAATTTTTTTTTATAAGCATTTAAAGATCGATTTTTGACAACATTTATCAAATTTAAAATTGAATAATTATTCAAAAATTTATAAAATGTTCAAATTTTACATCTAAGGATTGAAAATTTAAAACAAGGTTCCACGTAAGTATTTAATTCTGTTACCAAAAAATCTAAAAAATAAATTAACACAGGATATTTTTATAGTCATTTGAAGTTCAAATTTGGAAGAAATTACATAATAAAAAACCTAGAATAACTATTTTAGTTATTTTGTTGTGGTTGTATAATAATATTCGTGGGGACTTGAAACTTCTAAAGTACACTATTATATATCTATGATAGTATCAGGGTTTGTTGTTAATGTATAACGCGTTATAAGTACCTAATGGATATTGTGATAATATGGTTAATTTGGAATTTATTATAGGTTATTTTTTTTTAATACCATAGATAAGTATATAATATTTCTTATACCTAGACTGACATACCGTCTCCTCTCAGAATCGTTATTCTTATACAATGATATTATATCATTGAATTCAAATTTAACACCACCCATTATACAGTGACCCACTTGTAACCTATTGTACAGCAGAGCAACTTTTTTAGTAGTTATCTATTTTGATTTTAAATTGGCATCATAAAATAATAACTATTTTTTATACCTAACAAATAACTTATACCTAAGTAATATATTACATTTTCAGTCCTGTAAAGTATTTGAGTAAAAGTATTTGAGTAAAAGTATTCAAATACTTTTTTAAGTATTGAATAACTTTTTAAATACTTTCAGCATGAAGTATTTTGAATGGTATTTTAAATACTTTTTTTTGTATTAAATACTTTTTGGTATTGAATACTTTGGTTTTTTATTTCGAACATTTTATTTTTATTCGAAATAATTTTAGAAATTTTAGAATGAATTAAGAACACAAAATAGGTAGTATCACCAATGGGTGGTTTCTTCCCTCAAAAAAAAATCATACGCAAATACCCTATGCACATTTGCTTATTGTTCTAGTTAAGAACAGATTGTAAATTTCTTGTAAAAATAAAAAAAAAAAATGTAATAAACATTTATTTAATAAATAATAAATAAAAATGATTATAAATTTACTACCTATGTGTCTATATTACAATAATTAGAAACCCACTTTAAAAACCAAAAGTTTTTGAAAAGTATTCCAAAAGTATTCCAAATACTTTTTCAAAGTATTTGAGTAGTATTTGAAATACTATACAATTAAAGTATTTGAGTAGTATCTTAAATACTTAAAAAAAATGTATTTGAGTACTTACTCAAGTACTTTTCAAAAGTATTCTTTACAGGACTGTACATTTTACAAATTATTCTTCTTTCTTTTAACGATGCCCTTATTTTTATCATATGTGTCATTTCAATATTATCTAAAATGTCTTTCTCAGAATCAAGTATCTACATAATCAAATCATTTAATCGGAAACTGGTCATAGTTATTCATAAATGGTTTTTGATTAATTTTAGCTTGCTGAAACATTGTTCATTTGAAGCTTATTTGCGTTTATTTAGCCCATATAATACAATAAATGTGAAATGTCGATATTATTAATTTTAGCTGCGGACCCTGGAAAAAAATCATCACGTTGGCCCATTAAGCTTAAAATAGAACATATTTTTCCATTGTGGTTTATTTTATTAATTTTTTTTTATATATATTTTTTTTGGATTTGATAGTGTGATTGTGCCAACTGAAATATTAGGCTAAATGAGTGAGGGGTCATGACGACCCCTTAAACCCCCCTCCCTCCGGCCCTGCAGGTATTATTAGCTACATTATAAGCTGTTCAACTTCTAGTCCAAATCAATCAGAGTTAAAAATCCTTAGCTGAATAAAAATAATTGTAATGGAATTATTGAACAATAAAACAATAACATTATTAAACAATTGATTGAGAGAGGAGAGTTGGACCACCTCATCCTGAAGTCTGAATTAACAGAATTTTAAATAAATATAATTTACTGGACAGAAAAATCATGTTAAAATAGTTGTGATAATTTTATTTCTTAATTTGTTGGTGACTGTTACTGTTTGATAAACATACATTTTAAATTATTTTTAAGGGTCGGGGGTCTGGGAATTATTTGAAATTTGTGCACCCACAAAAATTGAGATGTAATTAAGCTAATGCACTGAAAATATTCAGGGGAAAATTGTCCACGATTCCTAATTTACCTAATGTGCTATTATTAGTATGTACTTTTATTTTTAAATAAAAACAATTGTAATTAATAATAACAACAAAATAACTAGCTCAATCATTACTTTAACTAATATCGAGGTATAGGTAGTTAAAATTAACAAATTTCATTGGGTTTTAAATTCTTTCTGCTGCCGTTTTTTCACAAATATTTGTGTTTAATGAAATCACTATCGTTGGTTTCAGGAATAAATCTAATAAAGCTGTCCAATGTCAACCATTCTCATTTTGGTGATGTTTAGCGTGTTAGAAAAACTCGTTGATTTACGCGTAGATTTTTTTATGACGTCAATCGTTTTATCGATGGTAATTATTAGTGTGTCCAAACAAATCATACAATTAAAACAATTAACAGCGTTTAAACAATCAACAACAATTAATTAATTATTAGTATTTTGATTGCTCGCTATGAATCATTTTTTTATTTCTTAACATCTATATTGTTGTTTGTAGACATAACGACGTTATCAAGGCTACGAACAATAACGTGCGTATTGTTTGATTGCTATCGGTTGAACGTGAATATGAACTTCCCATAAATATCAAAATTATTTATTAGGTAACAAAAATTATAGAGCTTGGTAAACGACTATCGTATACAGATCAAGACAGCATTGGAATATATTATTACATACCTTCGACCTACCTACCTTTGATTATTTATAATACCAATTAGGGAACTTTAAATCTTATAATTGCCCCTTAATGGCTTGTCATTATAAAATGTAAAAAACCATTGACGTTTTTACATTTGTCTCGCAAAACCGCTTAAGTGTATATTAATAGTAATGTTCAAGCTATGTTTTTTGTTGGAGAATCACATCGAAGGAATCTACATCCGCTCAGAAAAATACGTAATTATGTATAATGTACGGATTATTCTCGTGGGTGATTTTGGGAACAAGTAAATGCCACCTATTCAGGTAGTCGATTTTAGATAGAATTTATGACATGTAAATTCCACAGTTCATTTTCTTGACCTATAGGTAAACGTCACTGCCATTAAAAGTAATTCCAACGATATTATAAAATAACTTTTGATAACGGCCATGCCATTTTAAATGCTATAATTTTTATCAATATCATAGTATATTAGTATGGGATAAAGTAAGCTTATGAAATAACTATTGGGAGCATCTAATATTAGTATAATATTGGATTTTAGAATAATAAAGGTGTAGAAATGTTGATATTACTAAAAGTAGAAATATAATTAAGTAATTTACCTAAGTGTTAATATTAAAAAATTAAAATTAAATATTTTAGATAAGCTAGACTTTTAATCTCAAGTAGCAAACGTCAAATTGATCGAGATATATTGATATCTCCATACGATCTATATCTATTTCCAATTAATCTAATTGACGATTAGATCAATTGGTATGTTTAGTAAAAAACAAGTCTAAAATACTATGTCATGTGTGTGTTAGACAAAAACAGAAAATCACGGTATCGCATCCCCTTAATGCATTTTTTTAAAGTATTAAATATTAAGTAAAATCGTATCATATAATATTATTTTCTTCAAGTAGATCAGCGGTTCTTAAACCGTTGTCCGCGGCCCCCAGGGGGTCCGCGATACTTATGTCGCGGGTTCGCGGCAGCCTTAACTCATAACATATTACATCAGTACATTGACATGAGTACATTATTATAATATTGTTGGATTATTATTATTTTTTTTCATATATATATAATAATATATAGATTCTACATCAAATAATTGGATTTTTAATATTTTTTAAGTTATCAGTTTTTCTTGTTCATACGAAATGTACAAGCCCGTACAGCACTGTAGACTTATAGTTATTGCCACTAAGTGTAGTTGATCGATCGTACTCAATTATAGTTTTATATTACAATTTTGTAAAAAATTAATTGTAATAAAAATAATTGTAAATGTCTATGTTTTGTTATGTCTACTTAATATGTAATTTATAATATAAAATAATTATTATATAAGCCAAATAACCAAAACATAGAAACATCAAGTACCCAGCTAATTGATATAGCATATGATATTTTATATGATATTATTATCTCTTGCCTTTACCTCATTTAATTCTGATAGTGCATTGATGAACGAACGACCCCACGATTTTGTGTTATTTTAAAATAGACCATGTAGATACATAAGAAACAATTTGTTATAAAAATTAAACGAGCAGTACCTACATAAAACCTTATGAACACATGGTACTAGTGCATGGGTTCTTAGGCCATATCTACAAACTACACAAATGTCTTCCTCACCTCCAAAAATATATTTAAACTTCACATGTCTTGTTGTTTGTAATCCTGCTGATAATTGATCTACAACAATATGCATATTTTTGCTAATATTTTTGAGGTGTTCTTAAATTAAAAATTAACCAATTAATTATAATATTAATTAGAAAAGGATAACAAATATAATTTTCATAAAACATATGTTGTACTAGGATGACTGTAAATTATTTTAGTCAAACACATTTAGTATGCTTTTTATAGAATTTTAAATTAAGTTTATAGGCAGGTACAAATATTTTAAAACATTTTTTAGACTGAAATAACATTGTCCACAAATTTGGGTGCATCACCTGAAATGTTTGTTTTAACGTACAGTGGAAACTTTCGATATTGTTGTTAGTCCGACGTGGTTGACCGTGCACAGAAAAACACTTCTGTCCTTTTCTTATAAATCAAAAACTAAATGCATGAAATAGGATTAGGAATATTATACTTTTATGTGAATTTTAGTTTTATAGACATAAAAGTTTGCCTAAAAAAGTATGTGAAGAATCTTGGTAATAGTATTTCGTTATTTATGGGCATAATTTTTCATTTCTTGGAAGCCTTGCTCAATTTACTTACTTGAATAAATTGATATATTTTATATGCTGCATAACTACAACCAAGGAACATAAAATACCCTGCTGTTTCATACACCACTTTGTATATTATGTCCCTATCACTTAGTTCGGCTAAGATAAAAATAAAAATAAATGTATTATTTTATTTTTTAGTTAACGATATATGTGTGTAGGATAAATTATGTATTGTTTACTATTGATAGTGTCCGGGTCCCATTGAATTTTTGAATTACAAACATCTCCATTACAACAACACCTCAGACGAAATGTGGGGTAAACAACACTATCACGGTTTACGCTTTCTTTTTGTTCGCAGTCATGCCTTTAAGTACAACCCTATAAATTGTTATTAAAATAAAAACATGATAAAATTAAACACAATTCTATAATTATTAAGTTACATTATCTTAATCATTGTAACTGCGTATCGTTATACCAAACGGCATAACAATACGCTGGCTCTTTATCTAATTTACAATTATCCACATAAGTATTTGTGCAGTTGTCGTTTGTTGATCCATCACGCCCCGTCTGATCATAAAATTGACATTTTAAGGCAACCACACAATTACTTACTAGAATACCAATTAACAGTATAATTGTCAATCTTCCGGTTATCTCCATTTATCTGGAATTTTCAGAAATAATATTTTACAATTTATTTTCACTTCAAATTTGTAATCTCAACACATATGTCTATGTATATAGTTAAAACATTTAACGCATCGAAGATATCATTTTTAATTTAAAATTATTATGCATTTAAATAAAAGTAATATTTAACTTACTACATAGGCATTATATACACATGCAGTAGAGTCTATTATAGCTTATCAGAACATCCTGACACACATGCCAAAAAAATAATAATATTTCTATTCCTTAAAAACACTTGATGCCAAATTCATTGGTGCAAACTTTAGCCAAAACTCTATTCAAATGGTTTTTGGGATTAGTACCTCCAACTGACTTTAAAAGTCTTTAAAGACTTGTGAAATAAAAAAAAATTAGTATTTATTCAAATGTAATTGTAAATGAGTATCTAACCAATTTTGAAACAAAATCTGATGAGTTTTGGATTTGATTCTCTATCAGATTGAATCCATTTGTACTATTAATTGGGAATAGTGTTAAAAACTCAGTATCCAGATATAATATAGAATAAGTATCCAGGTTTTTATTTTTAAGATTCGCTTCAATTCCTTCAATTTTTACCATCACACAATTAAGCATAAGATTAGTAGCAATTTTTTCTGTATTGCTATGTATAACTTATTCAGAACTTCAATTGATTTATTTTTTAAATCATCAAAACCCTTTAATGCGTCAAATAATCAAATAATAAATTAATAAATAGAAATAATACCTATAATTTGATTATATAATAATTTAATGTCATATTATTACCATGAGTATAAGAACACATTTACGTTACCCTAACAGCAACAACACGTATCTCCAAAAGTACAATTTTACAGGAGGACCAAAAAACCTTTTAATTTTGAAAGTCTAAACATTTTAGGAACTTTTGATACTGAATTAAGTTTTTTAGTTATACTTGCAAATTTATACATAACAAACACCAATTTATTATTGTTATTAGATTATTTAGTGTAGATACGAGTTATTAACAACTTATATTCAGATACGTGTAGTTGTTACTAGTAGATACGTGTTTTTGATACATACATTTGAGGGTATAACAGCACGTAACTGAATTGTATTAATTATTTAAATTAATAATAAATTACCTTTTTTGTTGAATAAAATGTATTAAATTTGATTTTCAAGTTGAATATTTCATCAAAATATAAGCACATTAATAAGAGCAATAAGTTCTAATAATTTCAATTAGTGGGTGGATATTTAACAATGTAAATAATAACAGCATGATATAAAAACATTATTTTTTATTTTACCAGTTTTTTGTTTTTATATTATAATACAATTAAATAACAATTTAATAACATTCTTTTGGTTTCATATAAAATAATAATTAAACAAAATAACAATTAACATACTTTAAAGTTTAAAGTGATAAAAAAAATCATTATAACAATACAAATTGCACTAAAACAATTTAATAACCAGTCTTTTGGTTTCATATAAAATAATAATCATACAAAATAATAATATTAATATAATTATAATGTGAAAAAAAAACATAATAACAATACAAATTGCACTAAAACAATTTCATAACCAGTCTTTAGGTTTCATATAAAATAATATTAATATAATTGTAGAGATAAAAAAAAATTAGAATAAGAATATAAATGTCACTAAATAATTTAACAACCAGTCTTTTGGTTTCATATAAAATAACAATATGAATATAATTATAAAATGATAAAAACAAATTAGTATAACAATACAAACTGCACTAAACAATTTAATAACCAGTCTTTTGGTTCTATATAAAATTAAAATAATAAAATGTCAAAATAACAATTAATATTAAATAAAATATTAAATTTTACCCTTCTTAGTTTTGAAAGATGAAGCATGCTCTAAACTGTCATAAAATGAATGTGTGTCTACTGGAAGAAATTGTTTGAGTTTTTGAAGATCTTGATATTTTGATAATGTGATACTTAATGGTTTTTTATAGAGGTTTTCATATTTTATTTCATTTTGCATTAATACTGGTTTTCTTCCAACAGGTATATCGTCATAAGGTTCATCAAATATTAATTTGTACATAATTCTCTTTGTAGTTGGATCATAAAGTAAGTATCCTTAACTTCAGGATCCCCTTTTGTGCGACCAGGCCTAATAGATGCATAGGTTTGATGTGTTTTAAAATTTAAAAAAAAATCATAATTTAACAATGTAGCCAGAGGCGTGTCTAGGACCAAAATTCAGGACAGGCCTGGTTATAAAAATAACTTGTATAGTCAACACATTTTGAGTTTAAGAAAAATTTTATTAATATACTGTTTAAGTCATAAGTATGACGTGTAATATTTGTTATCTAATAGCCATGTCATAGTTTTTGACGCTCAACACTACGGCGGTGATCGCCGACCAAACGACGACGGTCGTCGGGTCGTGTAATATCTATATAGAAATATGGGGTATTTCCAAGAAGCGCTTGAGAATTGACGATACATTTTACGGGGAGTAACCGAATTGGTTCCCGTTTGGCCGAATTGGTTCCCGTCTGAAAAAGGTATTTCATTAAGTTGAGCCGAATTGGTTCCCGTTCAAAAAAGGTATTTTATTAGGTTGAGCCGAATTGGTTCCCGTTTGTGTACAGGTAATTTTTAATTTTTAATAATTGGTACAAAATATAAATTAGACAGTATAAAATATAAATGTACCTACATGGCTATACTCTATAATATATAATATAATATACAATAAGATGGCTATATATTTATATATTGGAAGTTTAGCAAATTATCGGTGATTTCCCGATCAATTAAGATAACGATTGAGATATATGTACTTTTATCGGTGTATGGTACATCGTCTATATCGTATGTACGAATGACAATAATGTTGGTGAACAGTGAGCACTGTACAGCCTCGAATAACACATCGTGTAAATTTTTAATTTATATTTCGTATTTGAATTTATATTTTTTAATTTTAATTTTTCGTAATTATGGAGTTTATGTTTAGTGAAAAGGGAACTAAGTTGTTGATTATTGACAATTACAAGTTGGAATTTTTATGGAGACTTTAAACAGTATTCAGACATTAAATTATATTAAATTTCGAAGTAATAATACTAGAAAACTTACTAGCAAACAAGAAAAAAATAACAAATTCTTGGAAAATTGTATGACTGAGTACACCAAGATGAAGCTTACGCGAATTGAATATTTAAAGAAAGTTTGCTTCAAATTTGCAAATCAGCGTTTTTAAACATTTAAATTTGTTATATTTTATTATTTGTATTTTTTACCTACACCTAGTGATAATTGACTTCCGAATCAACGATTGAAAATTGTATATATTATATCATTTTTTTTATAACACACATTGACGCACATTTTTAACCAAGCCTACTTTTAAGTTGACAGTCCTAAGCCTGTAAAATTGAGAAGGAAAATGTGCGTAATTAAACGGGAACCAATTCGGCCGAACCCAACAAAATACCTTTTTCAAACGGGAACCAATTCGGTACACCCCAAAAAAACACCTTTTCCAAACGGGAACCAATTCGGCATGTGGGGTTGGAGCTCGGGAACCAATTCGGTACCAGCCATTTTACGATTATTAATTTTATTTAAAGACAAATATTTATTTTGTTTACAACAAAAAATATGATCGATATATCGTGTGCTTATTATATATAATTTTAAAATGCATATTTTGGGTATACTTAAAGGTTAAAAATCAGGGTAGGCCCGGGCCTACCAGGCCTACCCACTGGACACGCCACTGAATGTAGCTCCTAGTTGTGAAGGAGTTTTTCTTGCTGCTTTGGTTATTCTAATGTAATCTGAAGGCAAGTGTATGTCCTGTCCTTTAAGTTTTCTCTCGATAAGGCTGTGAACACTGTCACACTGCATTTGGGTATGCCCTTTAACAAGATACTTTTGCTCAATAGTTACTTGATGTTTATCTGCAAAATGTAATAATGCATTTGCCATAATCACATTTCGATTTTGATATCCACACCCATCAGAGTATATGATTATGGGTATTTTTTCATTCAAACAATATTTTTCCAAGTGTTTTATAACTATAGATACAAAAACTGAAGCCTCTAGTTCACCATTACCTTCGTGCCACCAGTAATTTTGACAATCTGCAGTTGCATTATTATAAATTGTCATATTATGAACTGTTAGTTTCATTGAATAGTACAATGCACTTGTTTGCAGTACAGGACAAAGTTTTACTGCCTGACAATCAATTGTAAGTACAGTACAAGATTTTTTTTCTTTGGCCAGTTTTGTATCCTTTTCTTTTTCTTCTCTTGCCCTAACTTTATGGGCAATGTGTTCAGCATAATCATTTTCGTTTACTTCGCCAATATTAAATGAGGTACAAAAATCACATTTATCTTTTCGTGGGAGATAAATTGAGAGTTTATTTTCAATCATGAAGTTTGATAAATAACTGTTGCTTAATGGAACCAAACTATCTTCAACACATTTTAATTTGTAAGCATCCATAATTTCTTGCTTGCAGTAGAACGGTCCTTCAAGGTACAATCTGTCAGTCTTACTTCTACAATAATGCGATGGCATTTTTGGCAATGTAGAGAACCAGTTCTTTAAGTGATTGATTCTTACTGCTAAAGATTTTTTTGGCGTGGTGAAATTTCAACAATGCTGCATGATTCTTGTATCTTTCCATTTTTAATTTTTCCTGGCAATCCATGAATTGCTTGTTTTGTCCAATTTTGAACCATCCATTCGTTTAATCCAAGAGTATTTAAGAACATTATTTTACAAACTTCAGAAGAACTGTGTTTTAAAAAGTAACTGAATGTATTAGACCTCCTGCTTTCATTGCCAAGCCCAGTTGTATCTCTTTTACGTAATGTAAATGTTACCATACTTGTTACATACGTATTTTTTCTCCTCCCAGGTAGCAGACCAATAAGTTTTAAATATATCATTTCTCATTTCTTCATTAAATTGTTGACAATATCTTGAGTTGATGCATTTTTTTAGAACTACATCTTGGTTTCATAGTTCTTTCTCTTCTTATTTTGTTATGTTCAACAATTTTACCATTTCTACTGTAACCCATGTAACACTCTCCATGCATTCTTTTTTTTTTACTGACTTCACGTTTCCATTTCAATATTTCTTTTTTTGTACTTCGTTTTCTTTTATTACCAACAACACTTTCACAATCAGATAAATCAACTTCTTCTGGGCTTGTAGCATTTACAATAACTTCACTTTCATTACTCGCCACCATCATAATATTATCTGAATCGTGGTTTTTTAAATCAAATGAATAAGGATTAACTAACTCATTAATTATTAAATTCATATTATTAGTATCTTCTAAATCTGATATTGTTTCAAATGATTCTACCTATATTATACTCCAACAAATTTTTCTAGTTCGGTTCTGGTTTAAAAATAAAAATTGTTTATTTATATTGTACCTAAGTGTTCAAAGTATAAATAAATTACATTATTATAGCGTTATGACGTGATCTATACTCTATAATCTATACCATATTACCATGGCGTATGGTCCATACACGAATCTCTGGAGTTGTAGAATTTGTTTCGATTTTCTATGCTTCTGATTTTCACTAGACAGAGACACTGCAGAGTGAAAAGTTCGTTTCGTACAGCGATTTAAAAACATAATGGAGTTGTTATATTTTATCGACTGACTATGAGCAGACTACTGAGTATCTAAAAGATAATATTTTACTTTTAGATTCTGCGAGCGGTGAATAGATCCGCTCGAGCGATGACTGCATTGAGTCGATTGATTATGTGTGTTTTTTAAATTAATTGTTGTGTTTGTCATCGCCTTTTGAAATAGTAAAAGTGCTTCAATCATCAACCTTAATATGTTTTCTGGTAGGAAAGTATGAATTGAATTTGTACTTTTCTTGATGAAAAACTGCCAAAACCTAATTTGAGATAACGGGAATTAGTACGCAAAACCTGCAGTTTTCGATAAAATCGATTTTCTTATTTTCTTGTAATTCAAAAACGAATAATAGTAGAAACTTGAAACTTTCACCATACGTTTATGTTAGATTTTTATAAACCTTCACGGCATAATTTTCATAATATTTTGGTTCTTTTAGAGCTATTTTTAAATACATTTAAAATTTACGATTTTTTTTCCAATGAATTTCGATAAAAAATTAAGCTCCCAAACTGAAATTAAACATAGTTGAGAGTAAATCTACAATGATTTTTTTATCAATGTTTGAAGTTAGAATTTTGATGAAATTCGACAAATTCGAAAAAATCGGCAAAGGATAGGCAAGTATATTATTTTTTCGGTCTCATGACTTCATACAACTGATCATACATAATATTTAAAGTAATCTCTCTTCAAAATTGTGACCCACAATAACATTTCATATTTTACACATAATCATTTTAATCATTGAATTATTGATTGTTTTCCATCGATGTAAGATAATTGAAGCAGAACATTATTTTACTATAAGTATGTGTTATAAATAAATAACGTTAAAATAATTAGGGCTGTGAATCTGATGCACTGTAAGATCTTTACATTATATTCAATATTTTTAAAACAGCATAAAATCACATTAAAAAATCAAAATACCATGCAGGGCCGGTGTAAGCTATATGGGTGACCTGGGCGACTGCCCATGGCGTCAGCACGGAAGGGGCGCCAAACTGAAAATTATTTGTATTTAATTTATCTTTTAATACGCATTTACAATCTATACAATTTGAAATATTTCTTGTCTAATGGGGTTTTAATTGAAGACACATCTGCCATTGTCTCATATTTGTAAAATGAACTATCGTAATTCGTAAGAATAGAATAGCTTTTCACAGTAGCGGATCTGAAGCTCGTTTAAGGAGGGAGCGAATTGGTATCATAAAATTTCAATATATACATATTAGTCAATAGGCATATGTAAAAAATAAAAAAAATTAACCCGTATAAAAATTGAAGTCTTTTATTCAATATTAATTAAGATAAGTAAACAAATTTATTAATAATTTATTTATAGTAACAATTTTATATTTCTTTTTTTACAAGCCGCAAATCTGTCAATGATTTTTTCCACATCGATGTCAATATCTCTATGTGTATTGAGTAAGGCTAGGTAACCCAGTTAACCTTTCCTCACCCATGCGTGACCTCATCCACGTTTTTAATCTAATAAACAAAGCAATAAACAAAATACTAAAAGCAAGAAAGCATAAGCATAATATGGTCATCAGTTTGGCAGGAAAATTATAGGAAATAAAATTGCAAAATATGCACTAAAAATGTTAAAATATACCTACATTAATTTTAAAAATACTCTTTAAATTATAAATGTGGAAGTTTAAACAAAAATATTTTGTAATAAGCTCTAATATTAAGAGGACGCATGTGGTGTCACTGTCTTTAAAAATATATACGACACAGAAAAAACTGTTTTGAATAGGATAGAACCACTCAGGCTGTAGTGATAGCAAACACTCCAAATCCATATACAATTTAGTTCCGAACAGTATCTGTAAAATATCGTTATTTTTTTGATATGACATATACGGAAAAAAGTTCTTATTGTTTCAAAATCTATTATTTTTTTGTTTTTTTCAAACTTCAATAACTGTTTTTCTGTAGTTGCGATATCGAAAAAATAAAAACGATATTTCACAGCTAATGTTTTTTTTTTTTTTTGTGTTGAAAATTTCATTTCTTATTTAGATACCGACTACTGTAGCTTTCTCGGTTCTTTTCTAAGCTAAAACAGTTTTTGCCATGTTTTATATTTGTAAGACGGAGACAACACATATGGGTGTAGTAGCAGCTCCTTGGCGGTAAAATTATATTATCATTCTATCTATAATCAAAAACTATAACCGTGGTAAGTTGTCTACAGTGATTGTGGTTACAACTTACAACTAATTTGTTTTTAACATAATCTTGTTATTTAAATTCGATAATTTATAAAGAATAATCAAATAATAATATAATTGATTAGATATTAAAAAAAAAAATACGTTTTTCGTATCATTTATTAAGTTTTAAGTTACAGTTATGACTTATGAATTTGCTATAATTCAAGTTAAAAAAAAAAAGCCCAGGGGGGGTAATCGCCACGTCACTCCCCCCCCTCCCTCAAATCCTCCACTGGCTATGCATCGATACCGCGATAATATTTAACCATTTATAAATAAAATTATATAACTAGACGATTACGTCTAGATTCGTTAGAAACTAAGGATCAAAATGCTGGGAAAATTTCGGAAAAACTTACTTACGTAGAATCTTGTTTTAAATTTCCAATCCTTAGATATAAAATTTGAACATTTTATAAATTTTTAACAACAAAATAATTATTCAATTTTAAATTTGATAAATTTTGTCAAAATTCGATCTTTAAATGCTTATAAAAAAAAATTGTACCTATGTATTTTTAATATTTTTCAACTGATATTGTAAAAATATATCAGGAGCCTTTTATTAAATTTTTACACTTTTTGGCCCAACAGATAAAACTTTATTGATATTTAAAGAAAAAAAACCTAAAAAAATTTAAAACTGAAAATGTCCGTAAACAGCTCAAAAAGAGTCAAAATTATTTTATGGTGTATAGGAAATGCTAATATAAACATTCAGTAAAATTTCCATGTATCTACAGTTAGGAACAAACAAGGAAATCGCTACATGAGAAATCGGGTGAATATCCAATGTTGTAAAAATTTGAATTTCATACGCTCATAAAAATTTAATTTCACTTTCTTATATACATTTTTTTTCTGATAAAGTTAGATAATCTTTTAAAATCTTCGATTTAAAAAGAAAAATATTTACAAATTCTTAACTCAAAATAATTTGCTAATTTTCGTGATTTTTCCATATTTTGTTAATATTTGAACTTTAAATGCTTATAAAAAAAATTGTAACTGTGGAATTTTAATTTTTTTTATGTGCCTTTGAAACAATAAACTAATAACATTCTATTAAATTTTTAAGCTTTTTTAACCAACAAATAACATTTTATCGATATTTATAGAAAAAAAACTAAGAAAAATGGAAATTGAAAATTTTCGTAAAGAGCTCAAAATATTTGGAAAATATTATGGTGTATATAAAATACTAATATAATCATTCAGTCAAAATGTCATGTACCTCCGGTCATTTGTTTAAGAGTTGCACCAAAAACCAAAGTCGATTTTTTCGAAAACAGATTTTGTGTAAAAATTCCCGTTTTTCCTTAATTTTTCTTTTGTTTTTAACGGTGCGTCAGAAAACTACTGTTAAGATTTTACTTTTGACCCCCTCCCCCCAAAGTACCAACAAGATTCACTTTCCTATCAGAAAAGGTACTGTTGAAGAAAATCCAAGCACTTTTACTGTCCTAAAAGGTGATGACAGACACAAAAAAAAAAAAAATACACACCGTTGTAAAATCAATACCTACATTCATCGTTAAACTCAGAATCTAAAATACCTAATATATTAATTTTATTTGGAATAAATTGCATTGGTTAAATGTAGGTACTAAATATTTTTAGATATAAATTTATATTATAAATTATCAATGAATAATTTGCATTCATTAAAATATACCTTTTAAGGGTTTAACCATATACAAACGACTTACACAGTGTGTAAGTCACAAACAATAACTGAATTTACTATTTTGAAGAAAAAGTGGCCTGACGAAAGGGCGTGGTTTGTAAATCGTGTTAGACGTAAACATTAACACATAATACAAACATAGACATCGGTAACGTATATATTAATTAGGAAATTAGTGGTACATATAGGTTTTTTTTCTTCGAAATTCTTTTTTTGTGATAAAAAGGTTCTGATGTAGTAAAAATTTACCACATGTACCTATACGAGTAGTTTTACCGTAAAAGGTATATTTACTCGCCGACTGTATTTTTTATAAACGTGTTAAAAAGTAAATCGTACGAATAATAAAATAAATTATATAAATAAAACACTATACATCTTAGACTCCTGTAGGTTAGTATATCCATAAATCTCAGCCATGACATCTTCTGGGGAAATTTAAAATAGTCTATGCAACGCCTAAACAATAATACCATTTTGCCAAAAACAAATATCGTATATATGTATATTAGTGGTAACGTAAACCTTTTTGTTAATACAATAAAAGAAATTAACCAATTAAACAGAATAAACCAATGTAGTATTAAACACCCCAGTCCCACAAGTATTTAAAAAAAGATAGTTTATTTTACAATGCATGAATACAACGGTCAATAATTAACTATAGTATTGTCATTGTTTCAGCATTATTTATTTTCTGGAAGCAAGAAGAGTGCTAGAAATTTATAAAATGAATTCTTGTTTGTTTTATAGTTATTTAATAATTATTACCACTAATAAGTTTGTGATGATTTAAAAATAAGCATGTACGTTGTTATTGATAAAACTTCACCTTATAATAATATATTAACTAAGTTGGTATAGTTAGCTATTTTAAATGAATAATAATTAAAGGGATTAGAATAGCGACTTCTTTTATCCTATGTTTTATTACCAGTTAAAGCATATAATTATTACGATTGATTGGGATCGTGAGTATAGATTTATAAACGAAGGATATAATGATGTAAAATGATTTATGAATTTGTTATGCACCGGAGTCTGCGTGTATTTATTAATTTGTTGTTGATGATGGTTTCTTTATTGAAGTTATATGGTAAGTATTATTATAATTTCTTACCTGGTTGATGTTGCTTTGATTTGAACGATGATAGAATTTGGAAATGGAGTATTGACGATGTTAGTTTGTAAGAAGAACGTAAGTACAATTTTGGTTTGAAAATGGAAGTTATATTTAATAGTTCACAACAAGATATTTATAAGATTTAGAAATAATAACGTTTTTAAGTTAATATTCGCTTTGAGATTTTGAGTAATGAAATAAGACGGTGCGTATGATACTGTGCTGCTGAGATCCGACTCAGCTGATGGGAGCAGACTGATTTGAATATCAAAAAGGGGGTTCTACTTATAGTATTGACCTATGATACCTTGTTGTTCCATATTAAATTGTTATTGTTTATTTTGCATAAGTACATGGGTATAATCAAAATATGTTTTTGTAAGATTAGTGACATTTGTACATATGTATATATATATGGTTATTACTTATTAATAGTTTTTAGTACATTTTGAATAATATCCGGGTACATGGTTACAGATATGTATTATGTTTTGATAGTGTTTATTAGATATTGTATAGTCATTAATTGATTTCATAATGAATATGAGTTATGACTGTTGTTGTTATGTATAATTTTGGGTAATATAATGGGTACATGGGTACATATTATTATTGTGGTTTTTTGGTAATGAAATACTTAATAGTGTTATGATGATATTGAGTCATGAAACTGTGTTGGTGCAATGACGTAGATATCATTACAAGTTGTTGATTATTAAATTGGTATAGTTAAAATATACTGTCATCTGTGCTTTTAGCAAAAATTTACATTTTTTTCGACCAGAAATATTGGTTGATCAAAAATTTAAATATTAATATAATATATACAATATACATACATTATATACTACGCCATAATCATTTGGTGTAGAAAATGCTAATAGCTGTAAAATAACATAAGCGTACCTACATTTTACACAGTTTAATTAGTGCAGTACAAGTGGTAAAGATCCAAAATAATTATTAAATTTTATTATGTCTAGAAAATGCTAATAAAAACATTTGTTGAAAATTTGCAGTACTTATCTATAATTGTTTATGTTTAAATCTCAAAAAAAATATTTTGACTAGGAATGATATAATGTCCAATATATAATATTTAAAGTGTTAAAAATTAAATAAAAATCAAAGTTAAATCTTTTCTTTTCTTTTTCGTTTTGTTTTAAACATCACTACACAGAGTTTTAATAATTAAAAATTTGAATAGTAAAATAGGTGGCATTGTTCACGGGCAACGAAGTGCACGGGAACAGCTATACCTAATATTATTATAAAATAATAAAAATAGATGTAATAGGTTAAGCACTATTTATTGTTTGAGCAATCGCTTTTAAAAAGTAATCAATTTTTTTATGTTCGTTTTTGTCATTTTTTTTCCACGTCCAATGTAATATTTTTTCGAAAGGAAGTGGTTGACCAATTATGCAATATAAAGTAAACAATGTCGATTACTTATCTCACTTAAATTTTGTTGGCTTATGCTTGTATTTTATAATCATTTATAAATAAATTCACTTTCACAGTTGTTGCTGTATTAATGCTCCAGATCCTATATGCCTATATATGCGTTCATTTCCATCACATGTGACACATGTTGAGTAGCTATATGTAATAATAATATTATTGTCATCATAAAATGTGCGATACGTCCGTCGAGTGACTCGGGACGGACGCGCATCGGTCACGGTGCAAAAGCATAGACTTGAAAAGAAATCCTCTGTCGTCGATGGATTTTAGTTTATAACGCTCGCTCTAAATGCAGCAAGTGATGTGCAATAAAAACCGTTAAAGCTCTCGTCCCCTACCCACACCCACCCACCACCCATCGATGGGGTCGATTAAAATAACTACACGGTACGTGTCGCGTATACTCTACTGTTGACACAATGTACAAGTCAGTGTGTGTGTAACTAATATACATTTATTCGTACATATATATTATGTACAATTTAATATATATGTATATATATAAACAGCGTTGTTTTGTGTAAAGAATTTCCGACAACAGTCACCCTCGCCACCCACCCCCAACGCGCCGTCGAAATAAAAATCGCTTTCACGCGAATTACGTTTCACCCGTATTATATATAGACTATCCGCGGGGCTGCAGCCGTCGTATATACTCGTGTGTATATATTATATTATGTATATATAAGCATTATAGTCGATTTAAAGCGGCCGTCGGGCGATTGTAATATAATATATATATATATACACGACGGCCAACCGGGCCGGACCCGACGACCCCCATCCCACCATCACTCGATAAGTCGTTCGATTTTAAAACGCGATTTATTTTTTTTAAATCTCCGGAATTTAATCATCGGCCAATACGCCTAGCGCGCGTGGAATGCCTTGTCCGCCACCCACTCGGAATATCATATCATCATGCGCAATATAATATATAGTATTACACGACAGTGTAGAGCTCGCGCCAATTGCTTGTAAACAATTTAATGGCACAATTAAAATTTTAAAAAACCTCCCTCGCCCCAAAATTACCTCTTCCAACCCCAACCCCGTATGAGGGTCGGATACTCGGACGAGTTGTTCCTGCCGACGAAATACGAGCTGCGGTGGGAAATTAAATTTAAAATTAAAAAAAACGCGACCAATTGTGAAATCGAAACGCCAAACGCTCGACCGACAGATCGTTATATATAACGTCGTATAACACGTCACGTATAATAAGTACACATATTATAAACATGATATAATCGCATTGCCATCGGTCGGTGTTGGAATAACGAAAAATGCGTTTTGACGAAAACATGTGCGCGACGCATTATTATATGCGTACTATACAAATTGCCGATTTCGAGAGCTAACCGAACCGACCGTGAGAAATGTGCGACACGATTCCCCGCAATTTTGTAAATTATATAATATAATATTTTACACATGTGCACTCGACGATGGACGTTTATAAAATTCAGAAATTCGATTAAGAGCTGCAGTGTGCCGAAGCAGAAGACCGCTATAACAATAACAGCCTTCACACCGATACTCCATAGGAAGACCGCACACTTCACCTAAATCTATAGGCAAACGAACAAAGACAATATAAATCATTCGAGCCTTCTGCGAGAGAGCCATTTAATCAATTAATATTTTGTAGGAAATGGTCCAAGATAGCGTACCTATCGACTAGAATAAGTTTATAAAAAAAAAAATATAGTAATTCTCGGTAGGTACCTACCTAGATATCAGGAAAAATTTAGTAGACGCATAGCACGTTGACCGCCACCGGCGGTCACACGATATGCATCATAGGTACGCCAAGTATATTTTTCAGTATCACTCCATTGTTGACTTTTGTACTATTATACTATGTATTTGAAACAAGTTTAAAAATATATTTATGACATCAAAACATTTTAATTGATTCCCGCTAATCCACGGCGCTTTTCTTGGTGCATTATGCATGGAAAAGTTAATAGTATAAAACCATATTTATTTACGGCCGCCGGCGATCATGTGGCGTAATAGTACCTAATGATCAACTGTGGTCGCAAAAGCATAACATTTGAAATTTACAAATGACCGCACGAGCTAGAGATGCACAATATTAACTGTGTAAAAAACTTATGTTCCAAGTGTAGAAGATTTTTTAGAGGGATGAGCAAAAAAAAAAAGGTCAATTCATGCATATAATTATGATTTATGACACCTCCCTTATAAAAATCCCGAGTACGCCACAAATGATTTGTTAATCAACATTATCTGAAGGAGGAGGAGGAGATCCTCCCGGTCCATCCTCTTCATTTGGGTCCTTTTCTGATAACTTATCTAATTTTCCTTCTAATTTTCTACCTGCAGTTTTTTAAACATATGATAGGTAATAAAAAAAAAAGGTGGGCAAGTGGGTGTCGCTCTGCTGTACAGTAGGTTACAAGTGGGTCACTGTATAATGGATGATATTAAATTTGAATTCAACGATATAATATCATTGTATAAGAAAAACGATTCTGAGCGGAGACGGTATGTCAGTCTAGGTTTAAGACAAATTATATACATATCTATGGTATTAAAAAAAAAATTGACTTATAATAAATTCCAAATTAATCATATCACAATATCCATTAGGTACTTATAAGCGTTATACATCAACAAAAACCGTGATACTATCATAGATATATAATAGTACACTTTAGAAGTTTCAAGTACTCATGAATAACATTATACACTCACAACAAAATAACTAAAATAGTTATTCTAGGTTTTTTAATATGTAATTTCGTCCAAATTTGAATTTAAAATGTCTGTAAAAAATAACTGTGTTCATATATTTTTTAGATTTTTTGGTTACAGTATGAACTATTTACGAGAACCTTTGTGTTGAAATTGGAATCCTTAGCTATAAAAACTGAACATTTTATAATTTATTAATTACAATGATTGATAATTTCGAGATTTTGATAAATTTTGTCAACATTTGATCTTTAAATGCTTCTAAAAAAAAACTGTGCCTATGTATTTTTAATATTTTTTCAACTGATATTGTAACAATATATCAGGAGCCTTGTATTAAATTTTTACACTTTTTGGCCCAACAGATAAAACTTTATTGATATTTATAGAAAAAAAACTAAAAAAAATTGAAAGCTGTAAATGTCCATAAACAGCTCAAAAAGAGTCAAAATATTTTCAAAATTGTATGTTGTATAGGAAATACTAATATAAACATTCAGTGAAATTTTCATGCGTCTACAGTTATTCGTTTTTGAATTACAACAAAATAAGGAAATCGCTACATGAGAAATCGAGTGAACATCAATGTTGTAAAAATTTGAATTTCAAACGCTCATAAAAATTTAATTTGACTTTCCGGTAGAGATTTTTTTATTGATAAAGGTAGACAAAATTATGAGTAATCTTGTATTACATTTTCAAATCTTAGATTTAAAAAGAAAAGTTTTTACGAATTCTTAACTCAAAATAATTTGCTAATTTTCGTGATTTTTCCATATTTTTACAATTTTTGAACTTTAAATGCTTATAAAAAAAAATTCTGACTAAGGATTTTTAATATTTTTCATCTGTCTTTGAAACAATATATTAGGAGCCTTCTATTAAATTTTCAAGTTTTCGCAACTAACAAATAAAATTTTATTGATATTTTTAGGAAAAAAACTAAAAAAAGATGGAAAATGAAAATGTCCCTAAACAGTTCAAAATAAATCAAAATATTTTGAAAACGTTATCGTGTATATAAAATGCAAATATAAACAACCAGTGAAAATGTCATGTATATACGTCCATTTCTTTTAGAGTTACACCAAAAACCAAAATCAATTTTGCGTAAAAATTCCCGTTTTTCCTTAATTTTTATGTTGTTTTTCGCGGCGCTTGTGAAAACTAGTGGGAAATTTTTACTTTTGACCCCCAAAGTACCAACTAGATTCACTTTCCTATCAGAAAAGCTACTGTTGAAGAAAATCCAAGCACTTTTACTGTCCCAAAACGTGATGACAGACACAAATCAAAAAAAACACACATCATTGTAAAACCAATACATTCATCGCTCCGCTCAGAATCTAAAAAATGTTGACTCTGCAGTCTGCAGTATAATAAATTCTAGATTAAATTAATTACCAACACCAAGAAAAAAATTCTAAAGTCTCAAAAGGGGGTGACGGGATAATGCAACTAGGTAAATAAGTATTTCGGCATAATTCTAGTTTAGCGCCCACTCGAATTTTTCGATTTTTTTGTCGAAAACCTATGTATTTCGACGAGTTTAAAACGATGGTGTAAAAATTAGTTTGCGGAAATGATTATTTTGGAAGTTACAGCCTTCCAAAGTTTGCGATTTTACGTTAATACAATCGCAGGACCTCGAGTTTGGCGACCGGAGCCGGTAGGCGTAGGGAGCTTCAATAGACTTATGTTATACTCTAACTGGCGACCGGAGCCGATAGGCGACGGGAGCGAGGTCCCTTGAGTTTGAAGACCCTTCGCTGGCCCTTCGCTCGTAAAATTGCAGGTTTCTTCTGAAATCCGGGGACCAAACTATTATTCAATATTAATGTACATACATTTAATACTAGAAGTGTTCCTATATATTATAGGCCCCGCGTGTGTATTACGTTATACTCTAGCACAGTGGTTTTCAACCTTTTTTGGGTCGCGACCCCCCATTTTTATTTTTTTTGTACTGCGACCCCCTTCAAAAAAAAAGTTGTTCTATTCATCAAAATTTGATTTAATTACTGCAAAAATATTTATTTGTTATACGATTTTGATTAATTTACACTTAAAAATTTAATTAATTCATAATACAACATTATTTTAAAACAATACAAGCATATACAATAAATTTAAATATAAAAAAAATACATAATACATAAACTGTTGTTAATGGGATACTTGAGCTTGAGCTTTTGAAATGATTGTTTCCATATTAGGTTTTATATTAGAGACTGCAACTCTTAGATCTGATTCTAAGTTTAATTTTGTCCGATATTTGTTTTTTATAACTGTAAGAGCTGAAAACGCCGTTTCACAAAGGTAAGTGGTTGCAAATGGCAGAAGTGTTGATACAGCTACTTTTGACAATTCTGGGTATTCTGATTTTATAGAAATCCAAAATTTATCACTTGTAGTTTCATTAAATTTTATATGCAGATTTTCATCGGCAGATAACTCAATTAATTCCTCGTTCATAACTAAACTTAATTCAGAATTCATTTCATTTATATTAATAAAAAATGGATTTCTTATCCATCCCAACTTTTTTTCTGGAAACTTTTCAAACCGTGTGTTAAAATGGTTTTTCAAATTTTCGAGATGAAGTAATATTATGTCTTTTATTTTTTTAATATCAAATATTTCATTGTCAGCAATAAATTCTGAAAAACATGAAAACATTTCGAAGTTTTCATTATTAATATAATTTATCCATAAACTTATTTTTTTTTTTTGAAAGCATCGATTTTATCGGAGAGAATTAATATATTTGTATTTTTACCTTGAAGACTTAAATTTAAATTATTTAATTTTTCAAAAATATCGGCAAGGTAACTTAAAATTGCTAACCATTCTTCATTTAAGAAGTGTTCTGCGAGTGTATTTTTATGTTCAAGGAGAAATATTCGTATTTCATCTTTAAGCTCAACAATTCTTAATAATATTTTACCACGGGATAACCACCTAACTTCAGTATGAAGTAGTAGTTTTGTATGATCAGATCCCATTTCATTACATAGTATCGTAAATAATCTAGAATTTAATGATTTTGATTTTATAAAGTTAATTACACGTATAGCATCTTGTAGTACTTCGTTGACAAATGGTTCAAGTTTTTTAGATGCTAAAGCTTCCCTATGAATCATACAATGAGTAAATAGTCTATATAAAACAAAATTAAAAATTAACTTTATTTTATTTTTAAATAAAATGGAAAAATCATTTCATCTATTATTTTTGGCGACCCCCAAACCTATCATTCGCGACCCCCAGGTTGAAAACCACTGCTCTACACGGAAAAAAAATGTGGTTAAAAAAACCATTTAAATGGTTATTCGACACCAAAATGTTGGTGTAGTATAGTGACAGCCACACACCATAGGTAAATTTACCATATGAATTCGGTTGATGTATTATGGTTATTTTAACTGTGTAATATAGTTATGTTAGCTATAACCAAATATGTTATTATAACCAAATTTAAATGTAATAATTACCATACTATTAAGTCACTTATACTATAAAATATGGGTAATCTCACTTTAATTGTTATTTAAACTGACTAAAGAAGAAAGTAACTGTTACCATATTATTAGTTTATTTCTACTTTAAGATATAGGTGACCATACTAATCATTTTATTTGAATCCACCCAAAAAATATATAATTATTACCATAATTTTTATTTATCTATACTATACAAAATAGTTGATTGTACTTATGTATACATTCAATTTTACCAAAGAAAAGTGCTAGTGTCACATTAGTTTATATAGTTCACTTCACTTTTTATTATGTGTAGGACATAGTATATAATTATACTGTAAGTACCTATATAATAACTATATAATATAGTGTATAAAATTATAACATTCATAATATATTGCATGAAATATAATGTTTAATATGTAGGTATTTGCTACCGCAGTAGCATTAGAAACTTTTCTATAAAATGTAGACATCTAATCTAAACAAAAATAAATTAAATAATAGGTATCACGGGTATTTCATATTATAACATGTGTATCTTGAATGCATTGAATAATTTATATACAATAACTAATAGATTGAAATTTGAGCTATTATATTGTTTTAAAAAATGAATAGATAGTTATATGCATAGTCAATTAAACATGTTAATGCACATAAAATAAAAAGTAAATATATAATGTAAATACTTATATATTAATACTAGCTGAATTACCCGGCATTGCCCGGAAATGTAATAGGAAAAATATGTAGGTTTATAACAATATAATATAAGTTGTTGTTTTATTTATTTATTATTTAAAAAAATACAAAAATACAAAAATACAAAAAATACAAAACATTATGTAATATAATATAATAAACCATCCGGGTGAATATGATAACTAGTTGGTTTTTTATATGGTAATTCGGTTATTTTAATTTTTACAATTTCTTTAGTATTATTTACAACATATGACTGATAATGATCGTCAAAACTATTTGTACAAAATAAAGAGCAAATAGCTACAGGAATCATGTCTGGTAAAATATAAATATGCTTTATTAATCCATACACTGGTAAACTAGTTTCTCTATTTATTGATATAAAAACACACATATTGTTAGTAGAATAATGAGTACCATTTACATTAACCCATGAAATAAATGTATAACCACTAACATCATTCAAGACACTAGAAATATTTTTTAGTTCCTCCTCAGAAATAAAAACTGTTTTACCAACCTTAAATAGAGCGGATGGATCAAAATTAATACTGTTGGCTACTCGATGAGCCACTTTGAGTTGGTTTTTCAAAAATAAAGTGTAACAGATATTTTTTCTGCTGGTTATAGCTTGTGCAGCCACTTTTGATTCCTTGTGCTTAGCCTCAAAACGCATTGACCAAATATTTATCAATGGACCTACTCTTTCCATTATAGAGGGATAGTGCAATAGGTGATGGTGCTTAGGCTTTAAATTTGTTTTTAACAATTTTGTGTACAATTGATGATGTTCATCAATTAAGTTTTTTAATATAAATGGACATTCAGGTCCAACACTATTTGATGTTGCTATACTTAACATTTTATTTAATACAATATATAATTCCCAGATTTCTGAATTTCTAGGCACCATATCTCCTATTAACAGACCTAGATATCTAGTTAAGCACCACATTTCACTAGCAGTAGTCTTTAACATTAGTGGCTTTTTATTTTTTAAATTATTTTCCGAAATTGCCTGAGGTCTATTTCTAATGTCGGTAGGACCATACCCAAAATACTGTATCCTTTGATTTAGTGTCTCTAAACTAAAATATTTAAAATCAATTATAAAGAGCCTTAAAATACCTGTTAAATCATAATTACAAACACCCTCTAGTAAGTCATGCATGAGGTCGACAGAATAATTATGAACAACATGAAAAGAGGTAACATCATTCCAAATACAAGATTCGACAACACCAGTTATAGATAAGTTTTTAATGTTA
The DNA here is from genome assembly GCA_949089665.1 of Macrosiphum euphorbiae. Classification (NCBI taxonomy): domain Eukaryota; kingdom Metazoa; phylum Arthropoda; class Insecta; order Hemiptera; family Aphididae; genus Macrosiphum; species Macrosiphum euphorbiae. The sequence continues at coordinate 23,844,736 of CARXXK010000002.1, forward strand.
ACATCAATTGAACAATTTTCCACTGTTCTTGTTGTGTTAAATAATTACATTCAGCTTTGGAACATTTGCAAAATCTACAAGGATAGTTTGCGTTAAAACTTTCCGAAAACCCTAAAATGCTGTGTAAGCCTAAATTATCACCTAATATTAGAGCTAATGATAAATATATTTAAATATTTTGATTGTCAACACATATTTGAATACCCCTGGACTCCAAATCATTAATTTCTAAAATTATGTGTTTAAAGAGTTCCCGATTCCCTACCAGTTTCTTGTCAGTAGTGTTAAACAATAAAACCATAAAAATGTTTTCTAACTTAGAAGCAAATTCAGGAGGGCAACCAGGCAAACTTACATAAATTGCTCCTAACTTCTGTATTCCAGCATGACTTCCAAGAGGGTTATTTGTTTCAAAATCATCGAAATACAGAAAAAAGGAATTAATATTTTATCAGAGTGTAAAATTTTATCTCTCCACATTTGACTTTGTATAAAATTATGGATCAAATTATCATTGTTTTCTATTATAGTTTCTGAATATTTTAAAAAGGTATTATATACATTTGGTACTTCAAAAAATTGTCTAAATAATTTCTCTAGTTCTACACTATAGATTTTGACAGGAATTGATTTAATAATCACATCTCCTCTTTGGAGAGAATCATTTGGTCTATAACCTACAACAGAACCAAGTGGTTTTATCAATGTACCCAATTTGTGAAATGCTTTAAATCTTTTATGTTCAGTATTTAAATGTTTGAAAGGATCACACAAAATATTAAACTTAACATTTAGGCATATTATGGAATCACCAGCAAAATTTGATTCTACTTCAGTTTTCAAAGGAGGAACTATATCATTTAAAAATGTTGTTATATCATTCATAATACTTTGAACTTTATTTCTTGGTAGCCCTGACTCGTTATACCATTTCGACAATAATTCTACTGCTTTATTATTAACAAATGATTCATAGTTGTCACTATTGTCAGTTTCAATGATGATGGACTCATCTAATACATTATTATTTATAAAAACCTAACCTAACCTAACTTTTCCTAACCATAAAGTATTGATAAAATGCTATATATATTAATTTATATATATTATTAGCATTTTAGCATTCATAATGTAGGTAAAAAAAAAAAGTAGTTTTAGAAAGGTACATTGATATTACTACTTAAAATTATATATAATATATAATATTATGACCTCTTTCTGTTAAGGATTCAGTAGTAAAAGACTTGGGTCTCGGAAACATGTGATATAAAAATGGACCTTCTACATTCAATGATTTGACATTACATCTTATCATAAGTTTACGAAATACTGAAGCAGTAGAAAACTCAAGATCTGGGCAAGAAACTCTTTCCCCGATAACTAATCATTTTCAGTCCATGGTCAGTGATAGCACTTTTCAAGTGGATATCACTCCTAAATAGATTAGTAGATTGATTATATATTTTTAAATTATCAGCTATAAAATATTTTGACAGAATATATCAGATAAACCTGTGGACTGTGAATTGTGATAGTGTATAATTATTAATTATTATTGTTTTTCAAACATACTCCAGAAGCGTTCTTTAACTTTAATTCAAGCTCATCAACATATAAATAGAAGTATAAGAGTTTTGACTTTATTAAAAGACTTAAAGGGTGAATATTTGACCAAAGCGACAAATGCTACAAATAACATGAATTTTAAAAATATTACATTAGAAAAAAACTCTAAACTAATAAATATCAATCAAAATCAATTTTTAACCAGTCTTGTTGATAACTTAAAAGCTAGGCTCTTGGATAATGAACAAGATATATCAATACTCCAAGATATGCAAATTATAGATGTAAGTGAGTGGCCAAAAGACATAAATTATAATAATATACGTTATGGTGAAGATGAAATCAAACGATTATGTAAACGTTTTCAAGTCAATAAGAATGATGCTATCAATGGTTTCAGACAAATATTAGATGATCAAACAGTTTCATTTAAAAATGTTATGCCTGAATTTTATAACTTGGTACAAACATTTCCTCGTTCAACAGCAGAGTGCGAACTGGGGTTCAGTCTAATGAACAATATATGCACTAAGTTACGTTCTACGTTAACTATTAAACATTTAGCCAGTCTTATGTTTATAAATGTAAATGGTCCTCCACTAGATGAATGGGAACCAAAAAGTTATGTCAGTAGTTGGTTGGTAAATCATAAGACTGCTGAAAATACCAGAACAAAAAAAAACGTCAATAAGGAACCAGAAACAAGAGAGGAAAAAAAAAGCATTTGGAAAATATTATAGATTATAATAATAATTATTAAAATACCTATGTATTATTATTATATTTATATGAATTAATTTGTTATTAATAAAGAAAACTTTTATCAATTTGTAATTGTTTGGTTTTAGTTAAATGTTTTATATTGTAGTATTTTACTAATTGATAATAATTAGATACTCTGAAATGTTATGTGTAGGGGAAGGAATTGCATGCATTTACATACTTTGTAGTTTTTATGGTTAATTTTGTGACATGGGAGAAAAAAAATACAATTCACAAAATTCGGGATGAAATACCTACTTAACCTATTTAGTGCATATTTTGACTATTTTGGTTTTAAAAGCAAAATATTTAAAATAAAAAGTCATTTCGTGATTTAATTTAATTTTGTTTTTCATTCAGTTAGTACCTAGTTGAAAGATACTTGTATATTAATTGTAATCTGATAATTAGATAATTTGGTCATTATCGTATTCGAGTGAAGCAAGAAAATTTTTTTTTTGATTTAATGTTATAGTTATGTCATTGATACCTAAGATCTAGAAGGCGTATACCCAAGAATATTTTTAGCAATACACCACTGCTATAATATAGTATACATTGTTCAGTATATTATAATCTGAAAACAAATTAAAATTCACAATAATAATTGAACTTTTATTATGTCATTGATTGTATAGGTAGATTCAATTTTTGAGGAATCGAAAAACCTAAAAGTGAACAATCTATTTGTGATAATACATTTCTTAATGATAGTTGAAAAAGTTTTAAGTGGTTATTCTTAAATTATAATTGCATTACATTTTTAGAAAATTATATTTAAAGTAATCTCCAAATATTTCTCAAAAATTCAAATAACTAAAATAAACGGGTTTGCGAAATTTTTTTTGTATTTTAATATAGGTGGGTATAAAGGTATATCTGAAAATAATAAAATAACACAAAATTTTGTTTTTTTATTTTTTTGTAGACACCATTATGTTCTACAATTAATGTTCTATATACATTTTACCCAAATTACATTCTCATTTAACTTAACAAATCCTGGCATCCTGGGTTGGGTTAAAGGACCACCCTAGAGCATACTCAATACAAATCTGACAGGTATCATTTCCAGATATTACATAATTCGTTAGCGTTGAACACTAAAAAAATATTCCTCAAAATTATTTATACGAGTGGTAAAAATGAAAATATGACGATCGTCCGTGATGAAAGTTCATACATCAATCAGGATGGGTAAAACTTATATAAATATATAAATACATAACCAATCAAGTAAAACAAAGGCACTAGAAAGCAGGAGGAAATGGTGATCAGGTAGAACAACCCAAATTTATTTTGCACTATGCTGTGAATCGAACCGATGACTGTGAGTCGTAGTCAACTGCGTGACCACAGCACCAATCCGGCCCCGAATAATATTATCATTGTTCATTAGGTAACTACCAATTTCTCAGAGCATTTACTTGTCTATCAATACCAGGTAATGTTCTCGGCGGTGGTGGCTCCCTCCCGTGCACAGGATTAATATTTTCCGCATTGTTGGGGTTGAAACGTTTCCGGTTGTGAATCGAAACTCTAGACATTATGATTGTGTGATTGTATGTGGTTAAAATGATGCACAAATGTGTTGACTAGTATCGCACGTGGGTCACGCTGTCTCATATCAGTTTTCTTTAGTGCAAAACTTTTATTTTTTAAACATTCAACTTATACAACTCCTTCAAAATTAGAAAGCTTGTGTCTTCAGACTGGTAAGCAAATTTTCAGTAATTTCTTTCTTCTAAGCCGCCGGGAAATAGGATTTGAAAATTTTCTGGAAATGAAAACGTATAACGTGGGTTATAGTTAATTAACAAAATATAATATAGGTAACTATGTAAAAAACAAATATATACTTTGAAACACACCCTAAAACATAAAGTGTCATAATGTCATTATTATTGGTAATGAAATTTTTTATGAGGTACTCATTGTTTTGTAATTAATAATTACATTTTATCCAGTTTACAATAACTTTCAAAGTGCTTCCCGTGAAATCACTAAATTTTCTTTTCAGTTTTTTTCGAAAACAATTTCGTTTTTAACGCTTGACGTTTTTTTTTCTGGTTTTTATAATCGATGTCGTATTTTAATATCTCCCTTAAATTGTCGTCGATGTATATTTCCGCGTAGTACCTGACTACATTATGTTGATACATTTCTACTTGTATACTTGTACGTTTGAGTGCGTTTTAAATCGAAACATAATTTTTTTATAGTTATTTTAAGTCTAATCTATTTTAAATTTGGACAAAAAAAACATATTAAAACCAAGATAACGATTTTAGATATTTTGTTGTAGTTTAAAAATATTATTCGGGGGTAGTTTCTTGAAACTTTTAGTGTTGGTATATTATTATATTTTATATACACTATGAAATTTTCAAACCCATTTAAAATATAATTTTTCGTCAAAAATGAATTTAACCTTCCGTAGTCCAAAACTGCCTACCTAATGGTAGATACAATAAATTACTTCAATCACAAAACATACCTATCCTACTTATAGTTATATTATAGACTAACAGAGCGGTTACGTTCAGAATCGTTTTTCGCATACCTACAATAATTTTATATCATTGAATTCAAATTTAAAACATGCGCATTACATCTATGATTTTTGATTAAATATCTGCGTTTATATGATTTGAGAAACAATAATTACATTTAAGATAATGCAAATATTTTTTAAGTACCTATCTACTAAGTGGTTATAATTAACTAGGTACTAGATAGTTGATAATTGATATACCTAGTATAATATATAGCTGCACCTATAGCTGTATACTTGTACAGATTACAAACCTCGATACAAAATATCAAACGACTGTAAAATATTTTATGTCATCCTATATATTATACACATTATATTAGGTGCCTACTATAAATATAAATAAAATAAGCATTCAAACCTGTGGTGTATACGTCGCTTATCCGTCAACTATTGATTGCCATATTATGTTATTGGTACGTCCGTGTGTGACTATTATTATTACGCAGTACCTTTTATTTCTGGAATTATTTTTAACTAAGTCATTCCTTCGGATCGCGCGAAATTTACATATATAAATCTCCCGAGTGTATTATCATAGCCCATAGGTAGGTTACCTACAATTCACCTGAAGAGACGGGCGGTCTCAGATATCGGGACTTTCGATATTTTCACTCCTCGACAGATAAACACTAATAATACATATTTAGTATTGGGCTACGGGTTACAAGTGGACTTTCAAGTACATATCTGTATCGTGAATATGATAACGTTATTATACTAACACGACGTGTACCTACAATCGTTTTGTCCACTTCACGAATATGGAACCTGTTCATTCTTGTTTTGTGCACCTTGTGAAATTAAGTTTTTTATTTACACAACGTCCATGGATTACTTTTTAGTACGTCGGATAATATTTATTTTTTCCACATTTATTAGAATATACACACTGTAAATATTATTTTAAAATAAGAGTACCTACTTGGATGTCTCAACATGAAAATGGCTTGTAATAGGTACTTGTGTTAACTACCAAATAGTAATACATTCTATATGAACGGAAGTATTTATTTTTATGATTAAAGTATAGAATGTAAGGATGGCACATTCAATATCATTTTGCCACTCAAAATATGTGTCAGTATTGAATTATTCAATTTTCAAAAAGCAATAACAGCCATATTATTTACTTTTTATTTTTTGTTAATTTTTTTACGGCAACAACTGCGAGGTTACTATAGTTGACGTTAAATTATTTACATTAATTACCTACTTAAATTACTATTATATATTTTTATTGTATTTGTACATAAGTAGTATTATTATATAATGTTATTTAATTTATCCAATTAATCACTGAAGAAAAAATTCAAGACTGGCTTATTTCGATTTGTGGAATCGCGGTCGTTGAGGTTAGATAAAAACTAATTTTGAGTGGAAAACAGCAATATTTAATGTTATAACGGTATTGCATTTCATAATTTGCGACATAGCAACCGTATTATGACATAACACGACAGTCTAAATATTTTCCAATACCAGGTAATGTTCTCGGCGGTGGTGGCTCCCTCCCGTGCACAGGATCAATATTTTCCGCATTGTTGGTGTTGAAACTTTTCCCGGTTGTAAATCGAACTCTTGACATTATGATTTTGTAATTGTATGTGGTTAAAATGTTGCAAGAGGAGGCATGTGTGGTCTTCACTCCCAATGGAGTGGGACCTAGTTGGAAACCGGATGACGTATTCGGACGACAGCAGGAGGAAATGGTGATCGCGTAGAAACGTTAAAACTTTTCTGGTTGTGAATCGAAACTTTGACATTATGATTGTGTAAGTGTATGTGGTTAAAATGATGTATTGCACGTGGGTCACCATGTCTCTGCGGATGCCTACAGTCCGAAAAATGCTGTTGTCGGCCGGAGTGATGCGATAGGTGTGATCGTTTTTGAGATTGGACAAGGTGTTCAGATGACCCTGCTACTTACTATTTTTCAATATACATTTCCAATGGGTGGATGTCAAGTAAGGTTACTGCACGGCATTGTGGGAGTTACTTAGTTGTTGTCTTACTCCCAGGACACTTATTACTAATTTTTTAAAAGTGGACTGACTAATGTCAAGTAATAATAACGAATTCAAATCTGTTTTTAAAAGAATTATTGCATTACCAGATCGATCAGTATGATGAAATGAAAATAGGATGTTTTAGCTAAAATAACTGTTTAATATATTATTAATAATAGTATTTCGTCCGGAACGTTTTTTCCCGACTAGCCCCGCATCGTGCCATACAAAAAGTTCGTTTCAAAAATTGTTTATAATACTATCTATAACCCATTATGGAATTAGTGATAACGTTTTTTCTAGTACAATCTGACGAATTAATAATCAGTAATCAGGTTACGTTTATAAAGTTATTCACATTCTATAAATAGGTATTTGGGTAGGTTTATAATGTATAATGTCCTTAATTAATGGATTAGACACCTATAATTGGTGATTTATAATAATACCTAGTACCTACACATAAACTGCATTTTTATTATTAAAGAAACCTATTACTTATCAAATTTTACTAAACTTATTAAACTTACTTATTATGGTATGAAAACATATTAATATACAATTTCTAAATTGTTTTTCCATGAGCTGTAGGGCTACTTCTCTACGAATACTGACATACAGTTGAAATATACAGGTTATTGCATCATATAAAATGGCTGCTATCACAAATATTAATTGTTATTATCATGAAAAATAGATGACTCCCTTTACGCTGCTATTTTTGTTTTTAATCATCAAATATTTGATTGAGAAAGGGTATATATGCAATAACCTTGTATATTTCAACAATGGTTGCTGACTACAACTAATCAACACACAGTAGGTAGGTATATATATATTTTAAAAATATTAAAAAAAAACTTTCCTACAGTAGTTTTGTTTAATAATAAATACTATATAGGTTATAGGTTAGGCAAGTTAAAGTTTGATTGACGGATATCGTTAAGTTAGCACACATGTTGTCGGTATAGTACTCAGTTAAGCGTTATAGTGAAAATCGGCATTTAAACTCGAGGTTAATGGCCTTTTTTTACGGACAGCCAAATTTGAGATACGCCTTGGCATCGCAAGTCAACATTTTTAAAGGAATAGAGGAGATTATGAAGTTGAAGAATATAGATCAGATTTATTTAAAAATATATATATTTTTCATATACATGTTTTATTTTATAACAACTTTTTCTATAATTAGTTAATGTTAATATATATATGTATATGATATTTATCGGTATATGTATCACTATTATAAGCTGTTACAAATAACACACACAAAAAAAAATTAACTAATTTTATTTAATTAATTCAATAATAAATTAAAAACAATGAAAACTAAATGAGAATAATATTATATTAAATATATTATTTTCAAAACATTAATTAGCTTGGTCGGCAATATTTTTAAAACCCCACACCTAGAAAATAAATTAATGTTTAACGAAATTTTAAATTGGGGTAAAAATTAAAAAATTTATTTGGTCAGTCTCACTCCCCTGATGTAATTTCGACATATACGCACGCCGTTGCATAAACCTGTAATAAAACTACCGAGGAGTGGTTAGTTTAACGTAAAAAATTTAACATACCAAACTAACATTTTAAGTTTTGTTAGTAAAAACTATGACAATTATAACCCCGGTCTCCCCTAATTATGGTATAAATTGCGTCCATACAAATATTCTGCTTTAGACAACAATTCAAAGTATGAAATTAAAATTCAGATTGTCACAAAAAACCTAATAAAAATCATCGAAAACAATAGTAAAAATCAGTTTTTTTTATTCAAAAACGTATTACCCCCTAAATACCCGGGTAGTCACCCATCCGGGAACTAGCGACACATGTTTATGCTTAACCTCAGAACACGTTAGTGACTGAGGCCAACCACCGCACCACACCAGGCCACAGTTTATACTCGTTTTGTGTACAAGTACCTACATAATATGTAATATTTATAATACACTTGTAGGGTAAAGTAGGCAGTTATTGGCACCTTAAGGAAATTTCGCTCTTTACCTATCCTATATCTTGTGTTTAACCATGGTTAAAATTACTGAATTCTCTTTGACTTTATTTAAAATGTTTTTATCTTTCTAAGTTTATTATCAAAATTGGTTTAGAAGTAATAGGTTTTTTTATATTTATAGTTCTTTACAAAAATATCAAAACATTTAGTTATTGGCACCATTGTTGAGGTTATTGGCACTCGCATCATTAGTTATTGGCACCCACTAAAATTATATGACAAATTATGTTTTAATTCTTTAGAGACTATTAGAAACTTAGTTATTTACTATTTTTTTGTTAAGAAAAAATATCTACAGGTATATAGGTATTGATAAATTATTGTACTTACCATTAAATTATGTTCTTTGAACAATAATGTATAATTATCTTAAAAATATATCACAGATCCTCATAATACTTAGGTACTACCTATGCAGTGGTTGTTATAAATTGAATCACATACCAAATTACACATACCATATTAGGTATATATTGTATAGTGATTACAATACTAAACTGTCTACAACTATTTTTTTTAACGATTCCAGTTAGTGTTAGTGTATTACCTCTACACAGGTAATAAAATTTACGAAAATAATTTCACATTTATAATGATTAAGTAGTAGGTCCTATGCAAAGTGTGCAACAATTTTTGTAACAATTAAAAAAATATAAATCACTATTATTATTTAACATAATTTTTATTATAAATAAAAACAACAAAAGTATACCTAGTTAATAAAACAAATTTAAGCACCAAATAGGTAGTTAGGTTCTTGGTAGAACTTTAAATAGTATAATAATAATAAAAACATGAAAATCTTTTCAAAATTAGGTTATATAAAAAAAAACAAGAAAATAATGTTTTCAAGAATAATCAAAAATAACAAAATAAGTATACAAATCTTGAGTAAGTTAATTAAAATATAAAATAATGAAATAAATATCAATATCAAAACAATAAAATAAAACTAATTATCTCTTTATATAGGAACATATCTAACAAATTTATAATTATAAAAACAACAAAAGTATATCTAAATAAAACAAATGTAAGTACCAAATAGGTAGGTAGGTTCTTGGTAGAACTTTGAATAATATAATAATAAAAAAAAAACATGAAAATCTTTTTAAAAATAGTTAATATAAAAAAATCAAGAAAATAACTTTTTCAAGAATAATAAAAACAAACTAAATAGGTATAAAAAAAATCTTATGCAAGTTAATCATTATCAAAACATTAAAATAAAACTTAGTTAACAATTACCGATTTTTCACAACTTTCGCATATAAATAGTGTTTCATCACTACTAAGATCACAAAATGAATCATAGTTGGCAAATTTTTGGTGGAATTTATCAAAGCAAAAATTACATTCAATACCCAAGTTTGATTGTTCTATGTCAGTATTACATAATTTACAACATCCTGTTTTAATAATGCAACTGTTATAGATATTGCTACAAGGGTTTGGTGAACTTGGTAGTTCATCTATAATATTATATGAATCCTTAAATTGTAAAGTTTCTAAATTAATAGTTTGACTAGTCACTGTTTCTGGTTTATAATTTCTACTTAAATCTGAAAATAAATTTTTTACAATATTTCTTTTATTTCTTTCAATATTTTGTTTTCTTCCCTAGTTTTCTTTCTCATTTCTTTTTCTTCTTCAATAGACCGTTTCTTTTTTTCTTTATTTTCATATAAGTTTTTCCAATTATCTGATGTAATTACATATGGTACCCTTTCTGTTATTCTTGTACCTTTTCTTTCAGGAGTCACAAGCCAAATCAAACATGACTCAATTGGTGATATTTCTAACTTTTTTAGAATTATATGATTTTTATTGTTTTTTATTAGGGTGTCCGGGTGGTTAATTGGAGTCCCTAAAATTTCTTTTTCTAATTCCACTTCAGAAGAACTTGTTGTAACAATAGCAGAGTTTGACTGATCTGCATTAGATTTTTCTTTTTCAAGTTCAAGGTCTACTTCGCTGTTCTGTTGATTACCTTTTAATTGTTCATAAATTCTATATAAAATAAAAAATTCTTCAGATTGATTTTCTGTTTCAACAATGTTCTCAATATTATTAAATTTTTCTAACGTTTCAATGCCAATAATATCAGAAAATTCTTTAAGATTTAAATTTTTGATATTATTGGCAATGTTAATTGTTGTTGTTGTTTCATTTATAGTAGAAAAATAATTTTTACCCAAGCATTTTTTATAATCTATTTGATCTGGATTCCAAGGAAAGAGTCCACATGCTTTGAAACCGTTTATTAGGGTACTACTTTTAACAGTAGTTTTTAATACAGCATCAAGTATCGGTGCAAAATCTTTTTTTGTCACCGAACTGTGTGGATTTTTATTTCGCCATTCTGATAAACCTTTTTTCCATCCAGATTTCAAAGGCCTAAATGCAGAACATCTGCAGGTTGTAAAATACGGGTTGCATTTGGGTATAATGCAATTAAAATTATTTTTAAGTCTGAACATAAAGTACTTAATTGATATGTTAAGTGGCTTTTATGCCCATCAACAAAAAGAAGAACTTTAAATTGAATATTTTTTTCAACAAGAAACGGGTAGAAAATATTTGCTATATATTCATAAAAAACTTCTGCTTTCATCCAACCTGTATCTGACCGCCCAACTCCCCAATGAGGTGGTATTGTGTCAATTATATTTTGAGGTATTCTTTGATATTTATAAATGATCATTGGATTACACATCTGACCAGCTGCATTAAATGTAAACATGGCAGTAATATTTTCTTTTTCATTCCCTTTAGCGATTTCATAAATATCTTTAGCCCCTCTTGGGCCTAAGACAGATTTGGTTTTAGGGCAGAGTGAAAAACCAGTTTCGTCACCATTGAAAATTCTTTCTGGCTCATTTAAAATATCTACCAATTTTTCATCAGATAAATATGCATGAATGTCATTAAACCATTTTTTTATATTTTCTTCGCTCACATTTCCAATAGCAGAAGTCACATGCTCACTGGTTCTTTGTGAAATTATAGGATTTCTTTTTAAAAATGCTTTATACCAAGTAATTCCTAAAATAAATAAATTATAAAAATTAATTTAAGCTAGTGGTGTCAAATACATGACATACAGTACCTAGGTATTCAATAGGTATACTAAATACTTTATTTTTCAAAATTATAAAAATAATATTCATTGATACATAAAAATATAAAGAATATAAGTAATCTTAGGTAGTATTAAAGGCTTATACATGTAAGTATAAAATTTGAATTACTTAATTAAAGTAATTAAATTACTTAACAATTTTAAATTAATAAATCCTTCCATTTTTATATTTGTTTATTAAACAAAATTATTTTTATAGAAACAAATTTACTTTTTTAGTGTACCTACATAATATTTATATTTGTTCAAATTATTTGACATGAAATATCCCACACTTTACTTATAATATAGGTATAATAATTACCTACTAATTAAAATATACTTTATAATTACTTACCAGGCAAATTATTAGTAAACGGACTAGATCTTCCCTGGTCATCCAAAAACAATTTAACACTCTGTTGTAGATCCTCACGTCGCCTAGGAAATCCTTTTTTAGAACAATCTAGAAGCCATTTAACAAGTGATTTCTCTTCTTCAACACTCAAAACACTTGAAGGTCCACATTAAAATGTTTCTTTATCCCTATGTTTTATTCTAAATTGTAGAGTTGACCTAGCAACTCCAAATTGTTTGGCAAAAGCTTTTTTAGAAATTCCATTGTCTACTGCCTTTATGGCTTCTATCAGATTTAAATCAGAAAATGAATTTGATTTTTTTGGCATCTCTGTAAAGCAGTTTACATTGTAAATTAATAACTGCATTATTTGATTAAAATAGTAATAAATTAGGTATCTACCTATAGTCTAATTAAAATCTAAATTTGGTTATATAGACAATTCTGATAAATCTTAATGCCAATAATGTAATTATGTATTTTTAATGTTGATTCAGTTATTGGCAGGCCATGACAATAACTGAAAATCATGAAAAAAGCATACTAGTTATTGTCAACTTCTTTAAAACAAATTTAAAAATTAAAGTTGATTAAATAAATTTGTTGATTGCATTCTAAATATTCTTAAAATTCATTAAATAATATCACTAACATTTAACGCTATTATACAATGGAATAAAAGCTTAAATTCATACCAAAATATATTACGAAAATAATTAATTTCTTACTTGTTTCCACGACGAGCTGAGGCGTAGTTTTGTCTTTGTGTTTTCAATATTAATCAGCGATCATAGAATGTTGATAATTTTTGGAACGAAAATTAATCAGTTTAACCAATTGATAAAAAAAAAATTAATAATTTAAAAGATAAAAACACTTATTTATCAGCAAAACAAATTCACTATGCCAATAACTACACCAGTGCCAATAACTACCTACTTTACCCGTATTACCCCCTAAATACCCGGTAGTCAGCCATCCGGGAACTAGTGACACCTGTTTATGCTTCACCTCAGAACACGTTAGTGACTGAGGCCAACCACCGCACCACACCAGGCCACAGTTTATACTCGTTTTGTGTACAAGTACCTACATAATATGTAATATTTATAATACACTTGTATATACGACTGCACATGTGTCACGGTTTGTTACAAGACGATAATAATAATAATATGACGTTGTGTGTCAGCGAGTGTTCGCGGAACGCCATCGTCGTGTGTTAAGAAATCGGACAGAGAGAGGGTTAGTGAAATAATTAAAAACAAAAATAAAAAACGTACGACGACGGACTATTTCCTGCGTTGATTGAAATCGGAAACGAAACCACTGGGCTGGGTGGTGGACGAATATTTTACATTTCAGACCGCCCAGACGAGCCCGGACGTACTTGTCTCGGCCGACTGCGACGATGACGTCTCCTGTACGATAATATTAAATGTAATATTATCTTTGGCGGAGCCGATTTCACTCGTTAAACTATTAAATACCACACCTATATTATTATCGAGTCCACGTGTGCATGCGAGGTGAGAAGATTTGTTGATCGGCGTAACATAACTTTATGTGTAGGGCCCTAAAAAATACCTAAATAATATGTATCACTCAATTACGTATGCTGATTTGCAATAAAACAAAAATAAATATCCCAAAATTGTCTAAAAAGAAATATATTAATTCTTTTGAACCTAACTCTGCATATTATGATATTTTGAGAAATAAAAAGGTGGGTAAGTGGATGTCGCTCTGCTGTACAGTAGGTTACAAGTGGGTCACTGTATAATTGATGCTATTAAATTTGAATTCAATGATACAATATCATTGTATAAGAAAAACGATTCTGAGCGAAGACGGTATGTCAGTCTAGGTTAAGACAAATTATATACATATCTATGGTATTAAAAAAAAATTGACCTATAATAAATTCCAAATTAATCATATCACATTATCACAATATCCATTAGGTACTAATAACACGTTATACACCAACAACAAACCCTGATACTATCATATATATATAATAGTACACTTTAGAAGTTTCAAGTAGGTACCCACGAATAATATTATATAATCACAACAAAATAACTAGGTTTTTTAATATGTAATTTCGTCAAAATTTGAACATAAAATGACTATAAAAATAAACTGTGATTGTATATTTTTTAGATTTTTCGGTAAGAGAATTAACTACTTACGTGAAATCTTGTTTTAAATTTTCAATCCTTAGCTATAAAAACTGAACATTTTATAATTTATTAATTACGATGATTAATAATTTTCGAGATTTTGAAAAATTCTGTCAAAATTCGATGTTAAAATGCTTATAAAAAAAAATTGTGCCTATGTATTTTTAATATTTTTCAACTGATATTGTAACAATATATCAGGAGCCTTGTATTAAATTTTTACACTTTTTGGCCCAACAGATAAAACTTAATTAATATTTATAGAAAAAAAAAACTAAAAAAATTGAAAACTGAAAATGTCCGTAAACGGCTCAAAAAGAGTCAAAATATTTTCAAAATTGTATGGTGTATAGGAAATGCTAATATAAACATTCAGTGAAATTTTCATGTATCTACAGTAATTCGTTTTTTAATTACAACAAAAAAAGGAAATTGCCACATGAGAAATCGAGTGAATATCCAATGTTGTAAAAATTTGAATTTCAAACGCTCATAAAAATTTAATTTGACTTTCCGGTAGAGATTTTTTTATTGATAAAGGTAGACAATCTTATGAGTAATCTTGTATTAGATTTTCAAATCTTAGATTTAAAAAGAAAAATTTTTACGAATTCTTAACTCAAAATAATTTGCTAATTTTCGTGATTTTTCCATATTTTGTCAATTTTTGAACTTTAAATGCTTATAAAAAAAAATTGTGACTAAGGATTTTTAATATTTTTCATCTGCCCTTGAAACAATATATTAGGAGCCTTCTATTAAATTTTCAAGCTTTCGCAACCAACAAATAAAATTTTATTGATATTTCTAGAAAAAAAACTAAAAAAAAACTAAAAATGAAAATGTCCCTAAACTGTTCAAAATAAATCAAAATATTTTGAAAATGTTATCGTGTATAGAAGATGCAAATATAAACAACCAGTGAAAATTGCATGTACCTACGGTCATTTGTTTTAAAGTTACACCAAAAACCAAATTCAATTTTCTGAAAAATCGATTTTGCGTAAAAATTCCCGTTTTTCCTTAATTTTTATGTTGTTTTACCCGGCGCTCTTGAAAACTACTGGGAAATTTAAATTTTGACCTCCCCAATGCACCAACGATATTCACTTTCCAATCGAACAAGATACTGAAGTCGAAAATCGAAGCATTATTTCGACTACTTATCGTGTACACAGACACAAAAAAAATAAAAAATAAAATAAAAAATAAAATAAAAAATAAAATAAAAAAAAAAATAAAAAAAAAATAAAAAAAAAAACACACATCATTGTAAAATCAATACATTCATCGTTTCACTCAGAATCTAAAACAAGCGTGTAAACCTGGCTGTAAATTAACTTTTATTTTTTGTAATAGGTATCTTGTATTGAATTTTCAAATATTAAATATAAAAAAAAACATTTAATGACTTTCTAACTTTGCGTTTCAGAGCTGAAGACCGTATAGCAAGGTTGGAAGAAAAAGTAAGTTCTGTTTTTAGTTTAAATATTTTAAGATTTTTTACAATTATTTTTCACTTGGATGTATTTATAAATTTAATTTGTTTTTTGTTTAGGTTAACCAACTTGAGTAAGCGCCCCTGCCTTCATCGATCACGGCAAAGGTAATGCAGAGATCTATGCAACAACTAGACTATAATTATACGACAACAATATTTCATTGTATATTAATATCATCATTGTATTTGGTACCTACTTCGTGAAGAAATTCTGCATCGGTTGTCTGTAATACAATTTTGCTTAACCACGTATTTATAATTCCAAATCATGTACTAATTTGATAAACGTTATTTTTTTTTTGTCGACAACTTTGCCAATTATATTTTGAGTGTCTAATGGTCCTCGATCTACCTTTGGAGTATTAACTAAAACATAACTTCCAACTTCAATTATAACTAATTTCTTATCACTAGCTTGTATCATTTTTCTGCAGCTTTTTTTGTCCTTCAAAAGCGTCTACTCTTTCGTTCTGAATTCTCGCGTGCTACTAATTGGACAATTGCCTCATCATATTTTTTTATTTTTTTTACCAAATATTTTGAATCACCCACTTCCATAATATCATATTTTTTAATCAGTCTATACGCTTACTATTTTTTTTGGTTCCTGGTATTTTAGAAGCTGCTATTTCAGAAACCGCTCCGATATTGTAGCTATTGTCCATGGTTGTCTAACTGCGTTCGTTTTATTTTTATAATAGTTAGTAACTTCATTGTTATATTTATTCACTATCTACTGTTACATTTTCCATATTATGCACTCGTAAGTTTTAACGCATTCGTTGAAATACACTCGGTTTACTTGAGTATAGTATCCACATACCTACAGTATGCCGAAAAAAAATTGTACAGTGAAAAGTTATAATCTAATCTACTGATTAGTCATTATCTCGATTTAAGTTTTTAATTTTTTTGAATCCCACTGCAATTGTGTAAGACTACAATAAGATTCATTTTTTTCAGTGAGTGAAAGACGTTTGTGGGTCGGCAAAATGTTAATGCCGATTTAAGGTATAATGTTATATTAGGTACCTATGTTTATAACCGTGATTTCGTTCATCCATTGTGGTTCCGTATTTTAGTATTTATACTTTATAGTTAAGAGGACGCTTACCCATACATTAGTTGTCTCCGTCTTACACACACACGACATAGCAAATTTTCGTTCACTAGTTTCAATAGTACCTATGCTGTTAGTTTTGATACTAGAGTGAATTGACCTATTATAACCTGTTTAGATAATAACATTATCATCTGTGCTTAAGCGTTGGCTTTTATTCGATATTTTAATTTTCAAGCTAGATATGAGAATTTTAAATTGTTTGTATTTCACATACACATATCTTACTTGAAAACGAAAATATTGAAAAATCTCCAACGCTTAAGCACAGATAATATTCGTACCTAAAAGTACAATAATAGGTCAATTTACTTTAATATTAAAACTTACAACACACTATTTAAACTAGCGAATGGAAATTTGCTATGTCGTGCGTGTGTAAGACGGAGACAACAAATGCATAGGTGTAGGGTCCTCTTAACAAAGTCCCTATCGCGTTTATCTCTGTCAATCGATGATGATACATGTCCTACATACTTTCACTTTCTTCAAATATTCGATTTTATTTTTATATCAAAGCCCCACAGATGAATTGGTATAGGCTATTAGTATATCAATAATTATTAGGTAAAGATTAAGTTTATTCCGTCAGTAGATAATACGCATTGCACCACAAACAATAATTGTTCGCATACGACATAAAATTAACAAACCTATTACCTATAGTGGTATTATTAAATTAAGTGTAATATCAGTTCAAAAAAAAATTATAGGAAAAAGTTTATTAAAATCTTAAAATTAAAACGCTAAGTAGGTATAAAACTTCAACGGGTTCTTTAAGAAAATGTTCAAATATACAAAAACATTTGTTGAGATAAATTTATATAGCGTATTAAATGGACCAATGGTTCTCGTTTTGTAATCATACCATGTACCTACATTTTTTTTCAATTTGAATCCAAGACGATAGTGTGCAATAGATAATTGTTAAATGAAAACGAACATTATATCTCGATTTCATGTACCTAAGTAAACAATAATATAATAAACAGTTTTTTTTTTGTTAAATTGTACTTTTCGAGTATTTGACGCATATTTAACTTTGTATGCAGATTGGATCTGAGATAAATTAAAAATAATGTATGAAAAACATAAAACTTTTCTGTTGAAACGAACGATCATCATGAACGTATGCCGCGGTCGTGTTGTAAATACACGCACTTCCGGTTTTTAAATTTAAAACCAATCCGTCGAAAAATATTTGATGCCAAAAATGAAATGTAACTACCAAATATTCCGACGGTTCTTTTTTTTAATTTAGTATAATACGTATAATATAATAATACGTTATCAAAAGTCATAACGCTTATCTTATACTTACCTTTAATTTATTATTATTTACGTCTTACATTAATAATCGTATAGGGCCGGAACCGTTTTAGTGTCTCATCTCTATCCCTCTATCTAGATCTAGTTTTTTCAAATATTCCGTACTCCCAACATATTATAATATTTTAATTTTATTATTATTGAAATGTAAAATAAAATGATCTATACCTTCAATAAGTATATAATTAACATAATATATGGTAACTAATATTGTAGGAGGCGTAAGTAGTGTAAAAAGGTAATTGATAACACGGGTGATTGTAAACTACGGTACAGATTTTTTCCAAGTAAAAATGATTGATATTATGTAAAATTGACACGAATAAAACTACATGCCCTAATTAGTAATAAGTAATTAATTTAATAATACTTGTATAAAAATCTGGGTCCTATAGTAAAGACTTTATAATATTTTTGAAAACAATTAAACATTACCCAGAATCCACGAGGAGGCGATTTTCACTATCCACCAAAAATCAATTTGTTTTATTTTCATTTTCATATTATTAAAAAGTATGAAAACTTGTTATACAATTATATAAATTTAAATGTGTAAAATTAATTTTTGTAAGTAGAAAGCCTATGTATTTGGCATATTCGTTTATTGCAGATATTTCTTTATTTGTATACTTTTGAAGTGTAATTTTAAAGATTCTGATAGCGTTAAGCTTGTTTCGGTTTCATTTTGTACCAGAACATTTATGTTATTAAGTTAATAATTTCGGGGCATTTCCCTGGACGGACCTGCGAACGTAACTCATTTATATTTAATCACCATTTTCTAGATCTGGATTTGATATGGCTCGCAGGAATTGGGCTTAGTACCTACCGTACATTGGTACCCCGCATACTCTACTCTAAAAAACTAATTTATCTGTATGTGGACCTTGCGTGGTGTTGTACAGAGATAGCAGTGTACATTGCTATTTTATTTTTTTTTATTGGTTTGACATATTTATCTCAAAAATAAATCCCTCTTCAAATTTGACGACGGTCAGTTAAACTAACATTTACCAAGACGACCGAATTTCGCGTATGGAATTGTGTTATTCTATAAATAGACAGAGATACCGGTCTTACGTCCTATTAAGAACAATCATAATATACATACCTACAATGCCTAGTTAATTAATATAAAAAACATTTTATTTGAAACTATATACCCACCTAACTAGCAATCTGTTATATGTCTTAATCATTATACCTATGGGTATTTCATGTCACCAATTACATTTTATGTCCGCAGTTGTAAATATAATATTATTTCTCTTCTCAACATATCAGGATTTTCAATGTTTTCATTGTGTTTACACTGTTTACAGTTATCAACGAGTGACCTGGCAGTCATAGATGTCGTTGTAGTACAATTTACCATCGTATGTGGACGTAGACCTGCGCACCTAGAAACAACAACTTATACTACCTAGGTATGCATTTAATACTTAGTATAAGTACCTATATGTTGTTGGATAATAATTATGAATAATGCATAAGTATAATGCACATACCAGCCATAAGTATATACTGGTATTTACCGGCGACTCTGCAAGTACCAACACTGCACTGTAACGTGATGGACTATTTATTTTTTCATACCGTTTGTCCGATTGCTATAGTTCTCTGTAATCGAAGTTAAACCGAATATAAACGTTCAAACCACTTTTTTCGCAATCGTTCGATTACAATCAGTATACGCAGTTTTTATACCAAACACGAAAACGAAAAAAATAAAAATCGATAGACATAATGTTTTGTTTTGTTGTTTTTTCTAACTAAGAAATCGAATTTATATATTATTATATACATAGGCACACACAAAACTGCATTACATAATAAACAATATACATTATACATTATAATATGGCTAACAAAACTAGTGTAGGTTAATTTATTCGTATTTAACATGATATAGTAGGCAAATGTAACAAATTAATACAAAAGGAACTAATTTTTATTTTAAATTTAAAAATAAACATCTAAATCGTGCGTGGGCACACGTTTTGATTAATGTTTTTCATTTGTTCACTTTTAATATACAATTACACAAACTAATTTATCTCGAAAAGGTAATAAATCGCACACACATTCTTCAAACAATGTTACTGTACACATGTTACGTTTTGAAATCGGTCGACTAAATGCACGCCGACCGTTTAATAATTAATAAATATCTAAATAAAAAAAAAAAATAATAATAATAAAAAGATTTTTTTCACATGGGTCCTAATATAAAATCGTAATATTATGTCAAAAACGCGTTTTCTTCGGTGGCGTGGGGTCATAATATCTATGGCGTTCCAACACATTTTTTCCCCGTCTACTGATGTACAACAACAATAATATT
Source organism: Macrosiphum euphorbiae (assembly GCA_949089665.1). Taxonomy (NCBI): domain Eukaryota; kingdom Metazoa; phylum Arthropoda; class Insecta; order Hemiptera; family Aphididae; genus Macrosiphum; species Macrosiphum euphorbiae. Next base: position 23,865,609 of record CARXXK010000002.1, read on the forward strand.
ATATGCACGTCGTAGGTATACCCATTTTCTGAAACACTGTCCGGGCACCAATAGTTGCAAAGGACGGGCAGCAGCAGCGTTTGAGAGGTCACCGAATAAAATTACTGTTTTTTTATGCTTATTCAGTCGTTGATTTCCATAGCCTGAAACACAAAAAATAAGAACAAACCTCATTAATATTATGTAGTGCAACATAAGGTCGAATAAGACGAATATGCATTGACGGTGATTGGGAGGTAGAGAGTGTTCCTATTACGGATGCTTAGCCCTCTCAAAGAAATCCCCCCCTTGAATTGTTGTCTATATTCCATATATTACAAGTATTATTATCTTACAGCAGGGGTCTTCAGCCTTTTCGGGCCTCCTATTATTATTGACAATTCTCAAAAACATGTGTTACAAAATATATGCTATATTCTTAAAATGTCTTCCCGAGCCTCATATAACCAGGCGGCCGTGGATTGAAGGACCCCTATATCATATTACGTAACAATAATATTATATGATATTGAAATGATTTTCTAATACCTCATCCCGGAAATAAAAAAAATGTAAAACGATAAGAAAAACAAAACACAACATTATGTTTGATTGTTGACTGTAATTGATTATATGTTTATTGCACAAGAGCTAATACCTACAATTTATGATAATAAGGGAAAACATTGAAAACAACAATAATAATATGTAGAATGGTGAGGACTATATACTGACGTGCTATTATGCGAATATGTTTGCCTATTTAAATGTAACACTAACTTAAAAAAGCTTTGTATCTCCACCCTTGTACATTATTACGATCTATTCTGTACACATAGCGTTGTTTGGGAAAATAATAGACAGTAATTATATTATGAAAACACTATAGCGCTAACGACCGACAATGTTATGGTGTGCAACTGACTAGAAAACGTTACCGGAATCCGCACAAAACAACGCCGGATACCTATACCATATGATACAGTTATAATAATTATTATTATATTATTACCATACGCCTCGCAGGAAAAATTACTCTCTCATTGTATTTGCCATATATATATCATAACTCAAGAATAGGCTTTTGATTTTCGTCCGCAATGTTCTCAACACGAAATCCACTGCGGGAGGGTCCCCTCGCTCGGATTATATAAATGTAATAATATGTAATATGTATACAATGTATACTTTCGAAAAGCAGTTTGCTGGTGTCGACAATAATATTATATTATACGATTTCTCCCCTACACTTTTCCCAGTCCGTTTGCACGGTACGACCTGATAATAATTTTTGAAATGGTCGTCGGTCACAATAATATAATATTATGGCCTACTATACTATTGTATGTTGCGATCGAGTGCGTGTCTCTCGACCATATTGCGATATATAACTACATATGTGATATATTATAATATGGTTATCGTATACGACTATAAACTTTTCATAACCGGGTCCCTTCCGCACCTCACCCGACCGTGTAGTATATCATACATATTATTATTATAAGTACAGTATAACATTATCGTCTCTCATGTCGACGTTGCTGAGACCGGTCAAAACATTTTTATCGTCAGCTTGTACCTACGTATAGGTTACCTATTATAATATATCAATATATCATAAAATTATATTATGTTGGGCTGTCGACTGTCGACGTACTCGTAAAAACCGTTGAGCTGCGGCCTGTTTGAAGGGGAGGCAAAATAGGCTATAGCTATAAGGCCCGAGGCTAGGGGGTATAAAGCCTCGGGGAAAAAAAATAAAGAGATGTATACATATTATACAAACATTTTTAAAATCGACAGTTTATTGTTGCTGTTCTTTAAATTGTTTTCTCAGTTGTCACTTTATTAGGTAACTGTAGCCTATATTGTACTTGTTGCTATAAATTATTGTTTTATACTGACTGTTTTGTTACAAAACGCAAGGTAGATACAAATGTAATAATTTAAAATCCAAATGACATTCAATAATATGATACATTTTTTGGTTTTTATCTATAAGTTGTAAACTTTATTTACCTATATATGTATAAATATTTGAATGAACATGTTATTATATATTTTTGAAATGATTCAATGTAGACCTTTAGTGTGGGTTTGTCGGTTACATGCCAATACAAAATATCTATGTTATAGCCAATATTATAGTAATGGCAAGAGATGTACATAAGTATTGATGGACATCTGTTGCAGTTCGTGACAGCCGCGAAAATTGACTATTACACGTAAATAATTAAATTGTGTGTGTTCGTTTTTGTTCATTATTATTGTAGCAACTAACAGAAAAATCTGGGAGTTATATTTTATTTATACTTAGCGTTTGGATACGTTTTTTTTTACTCATGTGGGTGTGTGGATCACGAAATCTCATATCGAATTCTGTGTTGGTTTCGGTCATATTAACGCCGACGATTATAAAAAGTATGTTTGGACGTTTGCTCGTCGTCATATATCCAAAAACTGTTTTAATTGTAAATTGTATTGGACGTATAATAAATACGAATACGTGTTCAATGCTGGGTAACTAATATTTTGAAAACAAAAAAGTTTTGGTGCGGGGACAAACAAGGAGGGAGGAAGGAACTCTAAAGCGATGGTAACCATTGGTTCGCCATTAAATTGTTCGCGTCCACGGTGACTATACATCGCGATCCACGGTCATATATTATTATACTATGTGCATTTTTATTAGTGTATAGGGCCACAGTGATTATCTCTACAAAATACATAAACACTCGCGGGGGGAAGAAACGAGTGAAAAACCTATTAAAAAGGCATAATATACGGAGGACAGCGGCGTCGACGATGACACGTTTATGAATGTTTAATAACGCCGCCGCCGGACCGAGATGAGACGGACGTGTGTGCCGGTCGCGCGCGCTCGCGTGTGTGTGGTCGCCGGCACGATCAAACCCGCGCCGCCGGGACGACAACCAATGGTGCCCAAACAAGTCGCGAAAATAACAATATTGGCAATCGGATAATGGTGCGAATATAAACAAAACGATATATGAAATCGGTACTGACTGTTTCGTCTCAACCATAATAAATCTCAACGGAAGTTCGACATCTAGGTCGGATTGTGATAAGATAGTCGACGATTTAGTACCTATCACTTGTCTGAAAATCGTCGGCGATTGGCTTTCGCACAAATCGTAAGACGAGCCACTTCGATATGACGCACAATTTCGTTTAAATTACTTTTGATTTATATTTATATTATTCACATTTGTAGCGATGTGTGATAATGGTGATAGTTAAACTTGCGTATATTAAACAGGAAAATAAGTTATTATGTTATAGATATAATTAAAAATCAGTGCCGTATCTAGGATTTTTTTTAAGGCGGGTATTGTCAATTGATCAATATATATTATAATATGTGCATCACACTATCACTGCAAAATAAATTAAAATATATCTACTAAAGACAATTTATATTGTATCCCTATCATTTTCTGTACTATTTTAGCCACTTCCTTATTATAGCAAAACACTTGATGAAATCAAACACTCTGTTAAAATTGAAAAAGACACGTATATAGCATTCTCAATGAAGCCAAGGATCCTTCTTCATAAGGACCACCCAGCATTGCAATTATCATTTCTCTATGATTCTGTTTTGATGAAACTTAGCACAGTAATTTAAGTAGTTATATATTTATACGTTACTGGATAATCACCGGTAAATTAACGAATTCCCATCAATCGATGTTTGAAAATGTGTTGTAATTGGTAATGTAATAACCATAAATACATGGGAATTTCCAAAATGTTTATTTCATATACATTCTGTGAACTTATCCAGAAGGTGTGACGTTGTCTGTGTCTAGACGAGTCAGAGATAGTAAACATAGTAAAGCAGTTGGTATTTGCTCAACGGTCAAGCAGAAAGGTGACTTGAGTGAGATCTACCTGGGAACCGTATGTGTTGAATAAATCAGTTATAATTCATATTTGTTTGTGAGTTATATCTGCCAAAAGTATATAATCGATTTTGTCGAAAACCGGTGTTGCGTAAAAATTAAAATCCTTCCTTAATTTTTTTTTTCATTTTTCCCGACGTTTTTTAAAAATACTGGGGATTTTCAATGTTGAAAGTTGATTTCAAAAGTACCAATTAGAATCAATTTCCTATCAGGAACCAACAAAAAAATTAAAAAATATTTTTATATTATTATATTATTTTAAAATTCACATTCACGACATTTTAAAGAACAATATAGGTACTTTTATATATATATAGTAATCTATATTATGTAATGTAACCGTGAACATTTGAAATTTCCACCAAATGTTAAAATAACCATTTTCTATAGGCAAAAGGTAAAATTTTTTAATTTTGTAAAATGTTTTAATTATTGTTGATAAAAAATAAAATCATATCGATATTGGTATTGCAATATCGAATAAATAGTACCTAGATATTCGCTATTGGCTTTGTCTTCATTTTGTTTATAAAAGGTGCTATTAACAATGTTGTCTCTTTAAAAGCATTATTGAAATTTTAATTTTCATCCAAGTGTTTATGAAAATTGTGCGTCAACTAGTGCAACTTTTCGTTGTGGCAAGATTGTCGAGGAAACCAATAACGATTAGAAGCTTATGGAAATGAGGAGCGCCTTAAACCCGTCGCCGCTGGCTGGACTTTTACAATATATTTACCACGCACGTCTACAACCATCATCATCACTGCGCAATAAATTGTTATATCATATAAAATATTACAACAGCCCGTGTGTTTATTATCATATACCTACGATAATAATATATTATACGAGTCCCCTTTTTCCCGGTGCACGCCAATGTTTATGAATAGTCCTCGAACGAATTTCGGTGTAGGTATATACGCTTGCAACACACACACAAGCATGTACAAACATACAACACCCGTATGAAGTCGATTATTAAAACCACCACGGATATAGAATATAATATTATTCTATTTTTTAGATTTAAAACACCCACGAAACAGGTTTCGGTGGGAGTTCGGCGGACGACGACCAAAACAAACACGAAATGTATCATTCTACGTGCTTTATTATTTATAATTGGGAATGCATATTTTTGATTTCTGCAGTAGGTTGCACGTTCTATACGTAAAATCTTTCAAATCCAAAGAAGTTTATAGGTACCTATATTTTAGGTATGTTGAGAAATACTAGATAACCTACCTACCTATACATTATTTTATGTCCTGATGTTTTTTTAAGCGTATAAATTATATTTTTGCAATATCTATTTCTAGAACAATGCATTTAATGTCGTTATTCCCTGATATTTCGACGATACCATTAATTATTCAAAATAATGTATATCAAACAAAATATATTTCGATTTCAATTTGTTTGCATGTTAACGGATCTTTGTAAAGTTATCAATTTTTGATAATGAACTTACTTGTGCCGCGGCCAGCTGTTCCTCCTCCTCCTTAGTAACCATGACCGTGCTGTGGTTGTACAGGCCCTGGGCCATCAGCTGCAGGGCGAGCGGGTTTTTGGTGCCACTGGCCTTCTTGATCTTGGCCCGCTTGTTCTGGAACCAAATTTTTATCTGTGCCTCGTTCAGGCCTAGCTCGTTGGCCAGCTCCTGTCTCCGTCTCTCGGTCAAGTACCGATTCTCGGTGAACTCTTTCTTGAGCCGGGCCAGCTGGTCGCCACTAAACGCGGTCCGAGGCCTCTTCTCGTCCTGCTGCTGCTTGTCCTTTTTCTTCGCTCGCCGAGTCCTAGGACCTGAAATGACAAAACACATGGTTACTAACTGCTGAAACTCATACACGGAGCCATGTAATCAGAGAGAGAAGGGAGAGTTGTTTGTGCGTAGTTAGTTTAAGAAATGTAATTAAAAGTAAAATACAGTTTATTATTTTTTCGGTATGAAATGTTATTACGATTTTGACAACGCATTATTCAAGCGAGATAAAATAATACTTATAACAATGAACTATCACTAATGTATTTTCACTATCAGATTTATATACCTAATTTATATTTATTGCATAAACAATTGAAAACTTAAAACGTACTTTTTTAATACTCTAAAAATGAAGTTAAAAAAAAGAAATCTATGGCCATATTTTTATTTGATATTCTTAGATTTGTGTGTTTTTACAATAAAAATTTCAGTAAGTTTGTTATAGAAAATTAAAAAATTGTAAATAGTAATATATTTCATTAGGTAATTAATAATATAATAATTACGTAGGTATCAACTATTATTATTGTAATTTATTTGACTGAAATATATTAATTAATTAATTAACTTTTAATACTCTTTACATATTATATTGAATTAATTTACAATAGATAGGCGTATATTATCATTTATAAGCTAAATACGAGTTGAAGAATAAAGTATATTGTTGATCATAACACGGCCACAAGATCAAAATCTCAAATCAATGTCTTTATTCTAAATTTACAAAATTGCTTATATGCATATTATAGTAATAAAAATTGTATTCGTACCAAATATTATGTACCTATTATAATTATTGATAATAATAACAATTATTGTTGATATTTCATTAATTATTTAATCATTATGAAATTAATTTATACCAAACAACATATACCGCAGCTAACCAAAAAAAATTCAACTAAGTTCGATTGTTATACATGACCACCAAGGACCATCACCAACTCAGCTCTGACTTAGTGGAGCAGTACACAAATCAATTGTTTAATCGTTGTATGTATTTGTATAGTTTTTGAGGATTAAACATATATACATAATCTGTTGACCCACTATTGCAAGAATCGAAGATAGAAAAACGTCATTCGTCGCGGTATTTTCCAGTACCAGTAATAGTTTTTGTATCGCGACGTGAGACGACATATATAAGCACAATTCTTGACTCATAACTCACTTCGAGATGTTAAAATGCCCACGGAGACTGCACACCATATATAGTCGTTTGACGACGGGGGGTCAACTGCATATATTGAAGATATCAAAACCCTGTGTGATGTACATACGATAATGCCGGACAAAAAGTAAACCGTGACCCCGGGTATCGCGTCCTCCCGACGACACATGTGATTCGCATGTGGTACATTGCTATAAAATAATAGCACGGTAAACAAAAGACGAAGATATTAATATTGCATCATAGGTCACTCATATTTTTCTCCAACTACTGCTGTAGGTCGTTCTCGGCGGCAGTGACAACATTTTCGACCAAACGGTTTCCCCCCGATATCGACCTTTCTTTATTACTATTAGTATAGTTTAGTGAAATGTAAAGTTGTAAAAAAATTTGATTTCCCCCCACTTATGAATATAAGGCCGTTTTACCTATATTCTATCTCAAACTACCCTGCGCACTTTTATCCCCTTTCACCGGTCACCTATGCCTTTATGTGGGAGATATGCGTCGCCGAGCAGGTCAGCAGTCAGGTGTATTCTACTTTCAGACAGTGTATTGAAAAGGACGTATAATATATGAAGGGGGTATGAGCTATGAGTATTGTAAATACTATGTTGACAACCGTTTGAGTGCAATTTATTACCATTACAGTACAGTCGCAAAATGTAATGGGGTTTGGCGTTTGTGCATAATATATACAAACTAATATTTTGTATGTATTATATTATATAATTATTTGTAATTAACTTTTAAGCTAAAATACGGAATAATAATCAAAATGTGCGCAAAAACGGTTCTCATACAAATATCTACCACATACCTACTACAGGAGCAGAAATATGGAAAAGGTGGATTTCAAAGTCGATTATTATATATTATATTGCAATAATATATGTCTTGCACTTTGTGTGGGGGTAGCCCCGTTCGTACACTATTTATTATGTTTCTTTTATCGTACCCCTCTAATGCAGACATATGGATATGGGACAGCAGTACCTATATTGTATTTAATTTGTTAGCGTTATTTTATCTAAAAGTATACATAATATTATAGTATGCGACATGCATGCGTGTGCATATCCGTTTGAGTTTGTACCTATGTATGTGTTAGGTTAGGTTAGGTGTGTGTGTGTGTGTGTGTGTGTGTGTGTGTGTGTGTGTGTGTATGCATCGGTAAAGATGTGTGTGTATAGATAGGCAATAACCGGTCGGATGTATCGTGTGTGGTCATACAAGCGGAAGTGACAGTAATTATAAATTATTCAGATTCAAATTTGTACGTAATTTTTTTTTATACGAAATTTTGCGACGTCGTCGGATGTGTATACTTTATACTCTATAATATATTATTATACATATTATATATAATGTAAACTTACATATTATATTATAGTAAGACGAGTACCTACACACGAGTTTCGCGTGGTCCTCGTCTGGAAATCCTAAAGTCGCATTGCGCCTTTAATGCCATATTATATACGTAATAAACACATACCGACTATAGCAGACCTGCTTTGTACCTATACCTATATATATGCAGATCAGATACACTTTATACGCCGAATGTCGGCGCGCCGCAGTGATCCCACGCCGTGGCGTTTAATAGCGTCGTAAATGCAGGCGACCAGGTCGGAGTCGTATAAAAATAATAATAATACAAGAATGTGTTGTCGCTCGTTATTATACTATTACACCCCTCTGCCTGAAAACGCCAATCGATAGAATATTATAGGTACAGCGCCGTCACCTGCAGTTCGGGAATTACGATATTCATGGCGCAACATTAGCATCAAGTCTATATACGTAACTCTTAACGACAAACCTAGTCCTACCTAGAACCTACTCTACCTAACATCAACCGTGCGTATATCTATGTCTCAAAAAACAACCGATCCTTAAGGATCTGTGAGGAAAGGCGGCATAGCAGTTCCAAAGTCACCGCGGTGGTCGCACTTTACGCCTACAGAAAAAGATATTGCCATCGATAACGTTGCAGAATACGACGACACTTATAACGCTAATACCTGCAGGAGATTAAACTGTGGGCTTGATAAAGTATATCATGTCAACAGCTCCGCATAAACGAAATAAAACCAAAAAGGATCTCTGTCATTTACACCCATTCCGTATAATAAGCGAAGTAGCTGTAATATCGTCGCCAACACAAATCCATACATACTCTCGGGATACTCTCCATACAGCCTCTGTAATTACCTATCTGTGAACAATCTACCTATGCTGACTTTCGTTTAACACTGTTAGTTTATATCGACTATGATATTTAAATAATTCCAGTGATAATAATAAAGGATGTCGAAAATCACGACGTATGAGTAGATACATATTGTGTCGTGCTGTAAGAGATATCCAACTAATTGAAATTGCATGAACTTAGCAGTTGTCACGAATCTCGTGAAGTAAAACACACATATTATTATATTATGTTACAAGACCGACGGGATAGGCATTGATTTATAACTATATAATATGTAATATATGTATAAATATTTTACTCGCTTAGCCAACTGTTTCAAATCTATTTTTATCTTATGCAGCTTAATAAATTTATTTTTTTGTTAAATAGTTTTTTAGCTATGTGTCAGTCTTTCAAGCAACGAATATAATCTATATTAATATTATAGAGAGGAAACATTTGGATGTTTGTAACGAATAGGTAAACTCAAAACTACCGTACCGATTTCAAAAATTATTTCACCATTAGAATGCTAAATAAATGTAACATGGGCTAATTTAAAAAGAATAAATTAGATGTCCGACCCGGGGAGGTATTGTAAAATAGTGATTATGAGATTTACGATGGAAATGTTTGTTTGTAAATGGTTGCTGTTGGTTTTTATAATTATTATTATTGACTCAGTGGCAGTTTTATGTATTTTAGGTAGCAATAGGTATCTGCTTGGCTCATGCTCATACTAATAAATCAGTGTGGCCACATACGCCAACACTTAGATATTAGTTATTACCTACATCAAATTAAATACTTGGATTAATTATACTAGGTATTGAATTGCGCTCATGTGTGAAGTAAATTTATATCACGATTCACGATAATATCACTTTTTATTATATTTTTCACTGAGCGATCGAAATCTTATATCATAATATACGAAAGATAAACTTGACACTTAAATTATGTAGACATTCGAAAAGGGACTTCTTCATATTATATTGTTTTGTAAATACCGTTCAAATCCATAGTCTTATTTTTAGTTATTTTTGCTCCACCATATCATGTACAGTGTACGAAATCTGTGTCGATCTATGGACTATAGGATAGGCCTATACTATAGTATAAAATAAATTCATGCTATGTCTTGGGAAGGGCGCCTTGAGAAAAGTTTAGTTCAAAAAGGGCGCCGTGAGCTAAAAAAGTTTGGGAACCGCTGGCCTATACAGTCATACAGTCACTTTATTTAATAAATTAATTTAATCATGTTTCGCATAAATGGATAAATTATCTTTAATATTTAGTAGGTACACGTGAGCATTGTCACCAATATCGGTATGATTTTTATAGGTTTAATTATTTATTATAAAATGTATTTTGTAATTATTTTGCGACGATGACGCCTCTACACCACCGGACATGATAATGAAATATATTATATTATCACATTTTATAAGTACACTTATATGAAGCCGCTATAATTGGGCTAGCGACTTCTATAAGTTTATCTCTGTATACAGCATGACATAGATAGATCCCTCGGGACACTTGTTGCTCGTCACTACAGGCGCCCAAGGGTTACACCCACGCGATTTACTTTTACTACCTATACGAACCAACTTACCAACTACATAATATTATTATTATTATTATTTTAAATCAAGGTATGACGCACGTGCATCCATATGTCATACATTTAAGTCGTAGGAGTTGTTTCATTTTATAATAATTGTCCGTAGACGTAGTACCATTTCGACGGATCGGCCAATAAACGACAGCGAATGGTTATTTTCCGAGTCCAATGAGTAAAAATCGCAGTATGGTAAAAACAGTGTTTTTAAATACATAGGTTTTTATATACCATTTTTTTCAATACCGATAGAAATTTTTTTTTTATATAATGACATAAATAAACTGTTAAACCTACGATTTTTTTTTTTTGAAAACTATATCTAAATCTAAATTTGAACTGGTAGTTACTAATTTATTAACTTACTAAAGATAAAAGTCCTTAATAAATAATAATGATAGCTTTATATGCAAGATAAAATAGATGTAATATTTAGTCTGACTCTTACAACATGTTAATTTTTTTTTTTTTCTGTAAACAAATAGGTAAAATTATAATTCAATCAAATTAACAAACAGGTAACAAAATTTAGCCCTTTACATTATGTATCATTATTCAGATAAAACATGTAAAATTATTGGTTATTTTGTACACTCCTTTTATAATTTAATAAGTAACAAAAATACTATTAAAGTAATAAACTAATACATTTTTATAATTTTTCAAATATAGCCCCCGTATCATTAAACCCTATTATCATGCGAACTATTGTAATTTTATAATTAGTGGTGTATAAAATTTATATTTAATATTATAATTAATATAATTAATAATTCAGTAATTAAAAATAATCACTTTAACAATTTACAGTAAATAAGGGTGGTTATCATTTGAAACAAAGAAGTTAGTGACTATCGCATTGCAGGTTTAAGGTGCAAAACATGATCCTATAATATTCTAACCCATGAGAATATTATAGGTTAGCTACTTTCTTAAAAACTGAAAAATTATGTTTTGAATAAACGCTTGATCAAAGACAAATATGTGGGGTGAGTTGAGTATGCTTAGTAAATCACCTTGTATACAGGGACCCGCTCGTTAACGATAAAGTATAATGAAGAAAGTCGCATGTGGCCATGTGTTGGGAATTTTACTAATTTTTGTATTAACTATAAAAGTTTGAATTCTCTTGCTCGTTCCTAATTATACGATTGAGCCCACGCGACTCGCCCGCAAGGAATATTATTATTATACATATATAGTTCGATCCAGTTACCCGACGTCAAATAACTACCTATATGTACCAGCGACGATACGTTGATTTATTATCGACAAATAAATTTTTAATAGATATTTTTCAGTAAATCATTTAGGGCGATGTTTATACGATAAAAACCCACATAGTATATCGTGTAAAAAAAAGATAAATAATAAAAACGAAAGGACGATAGAAATGGACATCGTGGGACCTAATAATAATGTTATAGTTATCGGACGGATAACACATTAAAACTTTTACTGTGCCTTCGATTTGAACGGTTAGGTAAGTATAACCTGTACAGCAAACATCAATCACGTGTTGGACAAACGTCACTTGACTTTGATGATTATTGCTGCTGTCGTCGTGTTATTATTACCTATGATATCGTTATTTTTGTACATAAATACAAAAATAATTTAATAATCAAACGCGAACACATTTTTATTATTGCTATATTATTGTGTGTAACCGATAAAATATATTTACTGTCTCGGTGCTGCAGGTCTGAATATTTTATGTTCGTGCGATCATTAAAATAAATGTCAAATAGTCTGCGCACACCGTAATAATGTGCAATAAAATATATTATTACATATTATATCGTATAGGTACACATAATATATAGTGTGAGAATGCGAGATGAGTCATCCGTCGGACCAGTACGAGTGATACTTATACCCAATGGTTTCAAGACCCGCCTGCAGCGCACTATAAGAACACACAGAAACCGCTGAGCGGGGCTAAGTGAAATAGTAGGAAATTGCGAAAAACAATGTCCATATGGAAAAATTTTGTTCGACACGGGTATTTATTGTGATTTTTTTTCTCACCCTCAGAGGGGATTATGATAGTAGTGGAAATATTATTAAATTGTATCACTAGGTACACAGTACAGATGTGCAATGCAACGATTGAGCTTCGGATGAGGCAGTTACGCATTATTACGATAAAATAGTAACACACACTGGACGGACATTTCTAGGGTAACGAACGGATTATTATTTTATAGCTATTTTTTATTTTTGGATCCGTACTAGCGGCGACGAGTCTGTCACACCGACAAATCTCTACGGTTTAGAAATATTAATACGTCATATATATATAGTGGTCCCGCCCACAGCTACTTTACGATATTATCATAATTTTAACTGTACATACGGCGGCGGCTCTATATATCACCCTCCTCGGCCCACTTAAATTGTTATTTCCCGCTCGCATATTATAATATGTACACGAGTGTGTGTGGTAAAATGTTAATTATTAAAATGAAATGTAAGAACGATGTGCGTATGATATGTTGATCCGTCGCATATTATTTATACATCGTATCGCATAATATTATGATGTTTGCCTCAGCGAAGATTCGGATATAATTTTTCGTATTTATTATAATAATATTATACTTATGTTATTATTCTTATATTGTACATTAGTGGCATTGCGGCAACGAGTGTATATATCATCTGATAAAACTCGTTTCGGAATAATAATTATGTTGATATAATGATCCAACGGCGTGTTCCCAGCGTCGATTATATCGTTAATTATTTTAGAGTCTATAGTTGCGTATACAACTGATGTATGTATTATGCGCACCTATACGAATTAAGGGTGATCGAAGTATTTTAGAAGTCTATAGATCTATGAATGCGATATTATATACACTAGTCTCCTCCCGTTCAAATTCGACATTTTATATACTACCTATACGGTATTTATAAATTTAATTATTCGAATACCCGATTAGGTAAATCAGAAAAAATAAAAATCGTATACTTTATTATGATCACCTGACGTCTGACGACATTCGTTTTTTACCAAAATCGTTTGAAAATTATCTGTAATTCGAATTAAAATTAAAATTAAAACAATGCTAGACGAGAAACCGACAAATAATTCGGCGTGTACATTAGTCCAATAAAATGTAGGTACCTATCATTGTCATTATTGTTATTTTTATGGGTACGTGTTGTTACATCCTTCAAACGTCGTTTCGACGAGTCTAAAACGCTGATACCTGCTAATTATTATATTATATTATAATTGTTTGGATCTCACTTTTTGCGTATTTTTGTTTTATGGTATTTTTTTGGTTTGTTTGGTGTTGGCAATCTTATTTTTTCAATACGTCAGCTTTTCGTGTACTTACTTCTTCCTATATTTGAATAAAACAAAACAAAAACAAATATTATTAAAATGTTGACATAATTATTGGAACAATGGTAAAAAATGGTGGGCGTAATAACAATATGATATGCAACAATAAAGGTATACGGTATTTACAATCTAGGTAGGTACGTTACATGTGAAAACATATCATTCAAAAATAGGTTTAACTACTTTCGAGAACGCGATAACATAAAATACCGTATTATTATATTATTGATATTTATTGAGCTTGTGCAACTGCCATGCCAGCGACAAAACCGAATCTCAAGGACTCTCCCCTCGCGTATAGGTAGGTACATTATTATAATAGTACCTATACCTACTATTATAGGCATAATTATTAACGATAAACCGTCGAAATATTGCTCGAAACATGTGCGTGACCCAGATTCGTATTTTACAATATAGTCATTAGGTCTTATATACATATTATTATTTCATTCATCGATATCCCCGCGATGGTTGTTCAGTTATAATAATAATGACTAATATAAGTATAAGGTATCTATACGTACGTACGGACCAGCTAATAATAATAATATTAATTACCGCGAAGTCTGTGCCACGGTAATTTGCCCATATATACATAATAACTAATAAGTGTGCGTGTGCTCACACGGCGCACGCATGCATGGAGGTGGTGTCGACTTGACTTTGCCGGTCGTATAGACGACGGTGTTGTGCATAATGTTAATATACAGGGTAAAAGATTTTCGTTCTCAGTCGTCACTCGTACAATACTGAGCATGTGTGGGGGGTGTAGGCGTGTTCACATTGACTAAAGGGGGCTTAGGGGGGAACCAAGTAAGTGCCGACAAAGTATCGTCATTTTATTCTACAATTTTAAAATTAAACCCAATAAAAATTATTTAAAAATTTGTTTTTGTGGTACAATATTTCTGATGGATGATAATATGATAAGACAGACGATAAGAATTTTTGTTTTTTCGATAAAAAAAAATTGTGGTGGATAATATGTCACATTGATATGTACGAATGTACACTGTACGTGTTATATGGATGCTGAGACCGATGTTTTATATTTCACGATTGTATATCACAGATGACAAATGCACGAGAAAAATAATAACTTGTCATCGACCAGTAAACTTATACCTAATAAATATAGTGTTAATGTAATATAATATATATTATAGACTGAAAACCCGATATAAAATAAAATATTTACCCGGGACGTTTGCGAATAATTCTGATGTAAACATCACCCTGTATGCATAATATACTACATAATATAATTACGGGGCGTCGAGGCGGCCGCGAGGGGGAAAAAATGATTTCTTTCTTTTCTTGTAAGCAGCGATACACATGAATAATTAAAATAATGACATGGCTCGTAATCCAAATTGCGCTCCGTACATGATACTATTATTATAATATCAATTAGTGCAGTTTCGTATGATGTATATACACGAAATAACATAATATTATGTTTACGCGTTGTTGGCCAAGAGGACGGTACATCCGCGACTTTGTTTGTCTCTGTCATACAAACGTTCAACGTAAAGGTATAAAGCAAAATAATTGTGTTCAAAATAATTATTTATTTTATGACAGAGTTTGCGGTTTTAAACAATTGAAATTAAACAGTGTTTGTTTAAAACATGTTCGATTACATTATGTTGAAAACTACCTATTCTCGGTAATCTCGGAGACCATAAGATATATCGAAGCCATTCACGTATTCGATATTGGTTTTTGTTTTGATTGAAATCCGCCAAAAACAAAATAAAAATCATTATGGGGTCAGCTAGTGTAGGTATATGGTAGATAACTAACTAAATAATAATATATTATAGGTAATGAAATAAAATTCAAAAATAACTGATTTTAAAATGTTATCAAGTATATTATATATAATATATATGTATAGACATCAATATGAATCAAACCGCGTGTGCCCCTAAAGAATAATTTAAAATTAGGTCGATGATTCAACACAAATTTGGAATAATATTGTACGTTTGTCAGTACATAAGACAAGGGAGACAACACCACTTACGGGTGTAACGTCCTCTTAATATATTAGCTGTATATAATATAAAATATTATGACGCTTGTACTGCGATAAATCGGCGCTTTCTGTGCGAGTGTGTAGACGAAACAATAATAATGTACGCATTTCGCTATATTATACGTTTATATTATGTGCTGTGGCGCGTTTTGTTTCCATAACGATCGAGACGAATGGATCGATCACACGTTTCGAAGTCGCGAGCAAAAACACGTAATCTCTGCCTATAACATAAATATTTATGAACTATACGGTCTATACCAGCTCTATACCGTGTGTATATATATGGGGTCTAATTAATAACGGCCATTATCGACGTGTTTGACTATTTATATATAAATATACGCGAAAACAGCGTTTCTACGTATTTACACTTACAACCATATTGTCGACGACCGAGGTCAGTGTTTATGTGCCTACCGTCGGACCAGTATTTAGACTTTTCCGTCCACCGGATAGGTACTTCTTTGTTCGGATACTTTCTCGATCGAAAAACAAATACATATATTTTATTTTATCTCTAGTTTTTTGTCGGTAAGAATATTAAATTTTCCAGGCAGCTCAAGATTGCCCGTGGCACATTTACTCCCCCTTCACCCAGCGAATTTTTTCAGTGCATGAACTACGCCGTAACTCGTAATCTTCAATATTGATTTTAATTAAATTAACGAACATTATGCGAATCAACAAAAACTAAACCATAATACCTACAACCGTATATCCACTTTGTAGTCGTATACGTACGATAGGTACCTATGTGTTCGCGTATACATAGTACCACTTAGATCACGCATTATCCTATCCAGGGTGATAATGTTCACTCACATTTTCCTCTACAAATTCATTTTACTAAAATCGAATTTTTGAAAGTTCTCAAAGATCACAATTTTCCAATACTTCAGACTTTATAAACTAATGCCTAATTTTACGTTGTAAATTGATAATATCAAATTATTTTTTTGCAAATGTTGTTTAAGTGAATATAAATTCAATACGTAGTGTAGTTTCTTATTGTTTATATACGGTTTAAAAAGTATGGGAGCTGTGAATGATGATTTGAATATTATAGTAATTTATTTAAGTACTTATTTATAGTATACATTTATTTATTATACCAATATAGTTCTATAATTTGTGTAATAAGTGCCATACTAAATATTTAATCTATAGTAAAATCTATAAGTAAAACTATTGTTGCGGATTAAAAATATAAAAAACACTCCTCCACGCTTAAATCGTTTAAAAAATCTCGTGTAGAAATTCTCTTGTTCGAGAACGTAGTCAGCAAATGCCTGCCCATATATTTGAAAATTTAAAAATTCAGGATTTTAATACACACACGGTAAAGCCACGAAAGAGAGGAGGGTGATCGCGGTCGGAAAATCACTCTGTATAACACACACACATACTACTACGAGTCGTAGTCTACGACGTGTAAATATCCTGTGAAGTGTGTGTGTTGTAATATATATTATATACGCTCAGAGATAGCCACGCGGATGCGTTTTTCGCGTGCACAAACGAAATAAAATTAAATAATTACGCGCTCGTATAATATAATATATTTTGTACACATATTATTTTCTATAATACGCGTCTATAATAATATACACACGCCGACCGATGGTCTCGCCGCAGCGGTATTATACTGTATATAACGTCGGCGGCGCGGCGTGCGGAATCAGTATATATAAATGCGCGCGGGTGTGTATGTGTGTGTGCGCGCGCGCGCTTGTGTGTGGCTCTGTCTGTGTGTGTGTGTAAACGTATATATAAATACACATACATGATTCCAATTAAATTAGCGGCATTAATTTGTAGACTTACCAAAAGACCACCCATGGTGTTTGCTGGCCAGTTGCCTATCGCGTAGTGAGTGTGCGTCTGTGTGAGTGAGCGAGTGAGCGCATGCGCGTGCGAGCGCGCCCGCCACCCGTTCGTGTGTGTGTGTGTGTGTGCGCGCGCGCGCGAGTTGATAAGTTTGCATAGTGGTCCTTCAGCATTTTATGCGTATACGTTTACCGTATGCTGCACGTAAATATAATACACGAACACTTTTTTATTATTATTATATACTATTGCAGTACACAACCGTTTTTTATACGATATAGGTACACATTTATGTAGGCACGCGTTTCGTACTCAAACATTTGGAGAAATAATGCGATACGTCGTACGTGAGTCGTTAGTTCATAAATGTGTAATGCGCGACATTGATTTTTTTTAGTACGATTTGCTGTAGCTTGTGGTGGACCTAGAAATCTTTAGAACGTTATTATACTGCAGCTGCCTCGGGTGTACCACTTAGAGGTATTTTCCGTACATACACACTCGGTACATCCGACCAAAACTACTAAAAACCTAACTCACAGAGTGATACTTTTTATAGTTTATATTATACTTTATAGTATGCTTATATTATTATCTATAGAATTAATTATTATATTCTTTTTAAGCTGTTAACACGACACGAGAAAAATAATATTGTGCACCGTTCGATTATGATCCTCGACGTGCGTCTATTTAGTCTACACACAAATTGAGGATTTCGGGCGGTTGGCGCACGTTCGTACTTATCATATATAAATACGAATTACATCGATAAACTGCAAAACTGATATTATATATTGTGTCGTTTCACATTATAATATACGGTCGAATAGTATCGTAATAGACCGGAGAAATATGATTGGAATCGCAAACAAGACGCGATAATTACACGATGAGTTCGTCTGGCGAGAACCCCAGGGGGGGTGGTATCGAGGTCGCAAGCCGTCAAATCTACAGAATGAGACTGTTCGCTCACAGTCCACATTGTATAATATTATATTTTTTCGGCCTCTTGCGCGCGCGCCCAACTGTGCTGCACACGACGTTAAATGGACATTTAGACACGGGTGTACCACCAGCTGCACTCGTATACTACAATATAGTAGGTATATATATAATATTATCATGGATCTTTTGGATTGTGTACACAAACACATTTGGTCGCAACGAATGTGTGGTCGGTATAAACGGCACCGCGCGATTTATAATTTCATTCGCATTAACGCCGAATCGAAGTCGAACACATGGGGTACCATGTATAATTTTTTTTTTCAAATACCATATTATCATCGTTTATCATCTGCAGACCGTTTCCTCTGAATTTGATATTATTATTTTTTACTTACCAAAATCCTTATATAATATAGTTTAAAATATTGTATTAATAATTTTATAAGAACAACAAACGTCTAACCTAACCCTCTTTTCAGAGCCAAAAAAAAATTGTGTCTACATATATAATATAGCAACAATAAGTTGTGCGTATTATAAAAATGTTTTTAAATTCTTCAGCTTCAAATACCGACAATACCTATAGAGGTACCTATCGTCGACACGATAGTGTTTAAATGATTATGGTATTTGATTATTATACTTCTTATACTATCTGATATAATAACAGCACATCACACGACTACTGCATGAGTCCGAGTTAGACCTAACAATAAGATGAGCTAGGTATGTTTAATACTTGGAGTTCGTGTCGGTAATCGGCGGAAACGAATGGCCATCACGAACAAAAATATGCACCGACCACGCAAGTGCAAATTTCATTTTTTAATTTATGATCACACAAACCTCCCACGAGCAAGTTTAAATTTTTAAATATTCGATGTAATGTATAATGTATTATAATATATACGATGGTTCTCGACGAGTGCGAACATGTACACCTGCGAGACTCAAAATGTTGAGCAGTTCGACACAGTAGGTAGTAAGTACCGTGACGTAAATAAGAACATTAAAGATTTGAAATAGATATAGTGTAATTGTTAAACTAATTGATTATAAATTAAGTTTTCCATTACAATTTAATGATTTGGTTTAAGTCATATATAAGAAATATGTATTGCATATGTCAACTCATCGCAGCACATAGGTAAAAAATTTAGACAAAAAACGAAAAACTAATTTTTCAGGTTTAGTATACCAGCCCTCTAGGTAGGTTATACACATATAATATATACTGTACATACCTATGTGTAGTAGATATACGCACAGAATAACAATAAAATTACGTTAGATTTTTTTGTTGATTCGATTCTAACCGCATTTCATATGTAATTTAATTAGAAAGCCATAGCCCACGGTTATATATGATAATGGCAGTAATAATGTAATGGTTCGCGTAAAAAAGTACATTTTTAAATTCAGTTTCTGACGTTGTACTTATTACTTATTACTTACGTTGTATACATGTACCCATACAATTATTGCTCTAATGCTAAAAAAAAGGAATGAAAACGTATACGCAGTTTTACACACTACCTATTATAGGCCGACTTTCCAATTTAATTACGAACAGAAATATATTATTGTATACCAATATAATGTAACAGCGATATCCCTCTATAACGCATGTTGTGAGCAGACGTGGCATGCACCCGCGGCCAAGCCCGGAAATTCGATCGAACGCGCGTGAAGCGTTTTTTCTACTTAAGGAGAGGAAACATAAAATAATAATAATAATAATAATAATAATAATAAATACGTATCCGTTGAGAGACATGTTGTAGACACTAGACATCACTTCAAGTTTCATCGATAAGTCCAATTTCCACACAGCTTTATTACCTACGTTGTTTATTCGGCGGAGCGAATCTCTTATTTATCATACCTACTGCATTATAATATACTTATAATTATATTGCGTCTAAAACTTGATATGTAATGACAATAATTATGCACATAATCCAGGGGCGTAGCGTGCATGTAAGCACTGTAAGCACTGCTTACACTTTAAATGAAAGAAAAATAAATTTGATCAATCACGACTAATAGGTACATAATAAATGATTTTTAAAATTTTAATTTTATTTATAAAATATTTAAGTTATAGCTGGTAGTGGTTTTTGTTATTGTTTATTTGTGTCGTACGCTGTCTACTGATTACCAACTATTTTAAGAAAATCATCGATTGTAGGTCTATTTTTAATCCATTCTGTATTATGTTAACTGCATAATCATAATACGATATACAGTGTAACACATTCTGAAATTGCTTACGGGCGCTGTTGTTTTCGAATAGTCTATAATGCCATAGTGGGGGTCACGTATTTAACTAGCGTTTGTAAGCACATTTGATTTTGCTTACGCGAGAAACAATAGGAGCGACCCGTATGGCCGTACGTAGCCCGACGCGTTGTAGACTGTAGTCGTTTTTACGTACACTGTCACTGTCATTCGCCTATAATAGACTTTTGAAGTATTTATACTTCAATTTCTTTATTTTCTCTTCATTACATTTTTTTATACATAATTTATAATTAGGTATTTAGGTATAGTACCTATATTCTAATCACTTTTGAAAAAAAAATTTCACTGCTTACATCTTTTTAATACCCACGCCACGCCACTGACATAATCTACCTATTAAACGGGAACGTGCAACTATAAAATATTCCAATACAATGTTATGTTACTATAGATTATATAAATTAAGTATTAATGATATCATTTATGTTGTCCGGGAGGATTGTGTAAGATTGGTTGTGGCATTAATTAGGAATACAGAGCAACAGAAACACGTGTGACTTGCGTGACGTGCCTCCTTGAAATTCCTGATATGAATTATATAAGAAAATATGAATAACGACGACCATTATACGGTTCATGAGAGAATGTAATTTTTTTTAGCAAAAACAAGAGCATCTAGAGGAGTTAAATGATTATTTTGTGAGTAACTGAAATTTGGATTGAATAATTGTATGTGTGGACTATATGTATATAGGTAGAGCCTTGGTAACGTTGAACGTCCTAGAAATTTAATATTAAATGCAGAAGCACTGTAAGTAAATAAATCTGAAAAGTTACCGTTTTTGACTTGATTGCCTTTTCACAAAAATCGTTATTATATTATCATACAATTTCCCTTTTATGTACCTATATCTTAAAAATATAAATTATACTTTCTTTGGGGGGGGGGGGGGGGGGGTGGTTTTCGTTAAAGGGTGGCTGGAATCCTAAATCTATAATATACACCTTTTTGTGCTCAACAATTATAATGTCCAAACAATGTTATTACGGCTAAAGTAATTTATATTTTTTTTTCTATTATTTATTATAATTTATATAAATAAATGTAGTAAATAAAATTGAATTATAATTTTATATTTATATTTTATGTACCTAGTTGAAACTGTAAATAAGTATATACCTTTTGAAGACTCAAGAGTTTACATAATATAACCTTCAGTTAGTAAGTACTGAAGTATACTCGGGAGCCTTGGAAGTGTTTACAATCACCCCCCAAATCGAGAACGCCTGCTGGTTTCGTTTATATAATATTATGATACGAGTTTACATTATAATATAGGTACGTTACCAGTTGCCACTGTGCAATCAGGCATTTTCGAAAATAATATTTATTCAAATGATCACGCGTCGTTTAACTTCTGTGCCAATCTGCAGAAGCAACACAATAAATAAGTGTTACTGTAGTATATAAACAAATACATCGTATGCCTGTCAAAACAATTAAGATAGTGATAGGTAACTGCAACTGAGCATAATTATGTATATAGATCATTATAATAATTAATAATATTTAATATTATCCATCAACGGCGAGAGCACGGTGTGCTCTTGTTCATGTTATAATCTATTACCATCGCGAGTGTCGCTTTTCACCCTGCGTTGGCTTAGTCGTCCTAAATCCTTTCTCGCTTACAGTGAGCTCTGCCACGTATACACCCTAAACAACCCTTTAAATGATAAACGAGGGACGAGACCAAGCGTGACAAGGATCGCCAAAAACAATTTGACTGGAATTTATCGGGGCTTAAAGAACGGTTAGAAGATTAAAAGCATGTATAATATTGCAAGGTCGTATTATACACGTAAACATGGATTAATTGGATTAACGATCTCAAGAGCTGTAGTATTATAATATTATGAGCACACTAATATTTTTATATGCTCAAACTTAGATGCAGTTCAACTATAACCACAAGTTAAAGAGTTTATTGAATTCGACGCGTTTCTAGTGTAGACTGCAAGACGCAAGTGGATCGAAAATGGTTGGGTTAAAAGTGGTGGTTATAACAGCCAACGTCGCGGCGGGTGGGGAAACATAGACGCAGGTGACCGCGGTAATCGACAAGTGGTATTGTGTGGCGACCGCGCTTATGTGCGTGTGTGTGTGTTCCGGAGGACATCGGCTGCAGTATAGGTACCTATATAATACCTCTGTCCTCTACCTACCTCCACGAGAGTGTTACACATCTTGTATAATACAATAATGATATAATACAAGTAGTAATGCGGCGTGGAGGACATAATATAATAACAATAATAGTAATAATATGATGTTGTGCGCGACACGTCCGGCGGTGAGATCACGTAGTCGTATTATTATTATTATTATATCGATGTACATATTATACTGACGGAGATCGCCAACGACGAAGCGCCAAAATCGCCGAAACAGATGTGTTATTTATTCTCATCACTTCACCATGGCGAACATCGGCCGCTTAATCTATATATCTGCACTGCCGAAACTGGCTTAGTCATTATCTGCCTATTATAACATGACGTAAGTTAACGGCGTGATTCGAACTTCCCAATTTTCCGAAAGTATCAGAACGAAAACTGTGGGACTTAGCAGAAGAAAGCAATCGTTGATAGTATTTGCAGCGACTATTGTTACTGGTGCAATCCGGTTTGTTTAACGAAAAATCCGAAAATGTATACATATACCCTCTTTGTATTAGTTCGAACCGAATTCTGCCCGAGATTTGTATGTATATATGTATTTATAAGTGGTATATGTATTGAGTTGTCTTGATCTTTCAATTTTGCAATATTGCAAAGCCACAAGGGCGTGTTTAGACAGGCACGTAGTTGTCTATAACATATTAAGAAACCCGCCTTAAATTTGACTAAAACAAACTTCTCATATACACCTGACAGATTGATCAGAATTCAATTAAACTCGTTAGTATTATAGGTAGGATAGATGAAAAAATAGTGCACAGTTCAAAGATCATGCCAGACTAACAAATCAAATAATTATTTTAGATACTTTGGGACATCAAAACATTGCATTACGACGAGGTCTGTATCTACCTCAGCGAACGCGATAGAACATGGATATAGCCACATTGTACGGTATATGGGGTATAGTGACCACTTTGTTTTTTTTTTTATTAATTATTAATTATTACGAAACGCATTACAATTTAAATTAGATACAATAATAAGCTCAGTAATAACCGATAGCGTTTTATGTACATAGAAAGATCATGGACAAAGGGACCTTTCTTACAATGGGTGCTGAATAGTTGCACACTGAACAGCAGTGTATACATTTCCACCATTATATAATACTAGGTACCTACGTAGAAAAATCTTTGAATAATTGTGTAACAAAAATAAATCTTAAATTATTAATTTTGATCTTTATAAATGACACTCAAAAAATTACGAATTCATATTGGTACGAACATTTTGATTTACCCACTTAATATTCTATTTTATTTCGTATGGTATATAAATTCTAAAAAAAATACCCTCCCTTACGCCACCCACAAACTACGCCCTGCATCCCGTCGAGGTGATGTATAATGATACGACCATTAGGACGTATATTATGTTTAATATATTATACTGTGATATTTGGGTAAACGCATGTCGCATTCCCCCAAACGATTTTATCGCCACTGCGGTATAATACGATATGGGTATTAGGTAATAATGATATTATAAAATGTGATATGTCCCATCAGGTATATATTACGTATATCGAGGACCATTTATCCTCGTTAAATATTTTCTCTTTACCCCCATACACGTTGTAGGTATGCTCGTACGACTCAGGGAATTACAACCGATGAAAATATCGTGTCGTATCGCGATAAACACAGACTACCGACACGCGGTTAATTAGGTTAAAAACAACGAAAAAAAAACTCTCGTTTCGGGCGAACGCCACAACTCATGTGATTATGTCTCCTACCGTGTATACGTTTATCGATCATGGCCAAAGAAACGTACCTAAGTCGGGTCCTGGTATAATTATTATTATAATATTATGGGTACGTCTTCCTCTTTTTCGTATCGCGAGGTTCGATCGTCGCCGCTGCGGCAGAGATCGATCGTCCGCGTGTCTGACATTATTATCGTAATATACGCGGCTCTATAATGGACGACCGGCACACGACACACGACAGCGATATTACCTAAGAGGTATTACTGTGGTTACCTCGATTTTTTTTCTCGTCCATATGGTATATTATGTTATTATAGCGCATTAAGTTCACCGTACAGCGGTCGTTACGACGATGATTCGTTTTATCGATACCTCATACACCGCACACGCGGCCGAATATCTTTCCGGCGTCCGACGCAGCACACGAAACCTTATACAATTATGACTCACGTGCCGAGGCCATCATTTACACCATCGTCATATTATTATTATGAGTACACGACAATAACAATGATTTTATATTTTTATAATCAAATAAGAGCCGCTCATCGTGAGTTTGGGTTTGATGATTCGACGAATATTAAGTATTCGGAATTGTGAATATAAAATGTGAATTATCCGACAAAACTTATAAGCGTGATAAATCGTATACAACGTTGGGATGACCATAAAAAATAATTATAAGTATATAATGTGGTACCTACTTATTTATTAGTTATTATACACATTAATATAATACCTGCAGCATACGCACACACACACACACACACACACACACAGACGCCTTATGAGGAGGGGAGGGACTTTAACAGGACCGCGAGCCGTAATAGTATTATATTATTATCTCCTCGGACTGAACTCGAAAGCAAATATAGGCCATAATATTAAAGATAGGAATTTGAATATTTAAAAACGTCATAAAATCAAAAAAATTCTGGCACCATATAATGCACACACCTATCAATTATCATATTTTTATAATCTAAAAACTATAAAAAAATATTACCTATATTATATAGGGTTCCTTCCTAATGTATTCTTCAATCACTTTTTGATCGATATAAAATAAAATAATATAACTAAAATAATCTAAAATCGATCAAATCAAGTTGTACGAAATAAAAAATATTGTTGAGATGGTTTTCACGTTGGGAAAATATTTGTTGTAATGTTAAACAAAAGTACTACCCGTAGTAGTCAAATTACTTATTGACGAATATATACTTTTACGACAGAGTGGTGTAAATACAAAATATTATACTTATTATCAATTTACCAATTTTTAATTTAGTGAATTATTCGCCGCGATAAGTGCGTTCTATTAAAAAAAATAGGTTGCTTATTTTTACCGAAAGAGAAGGTTCTTGTGGACCGGAAGGGATAAGAAAAATATACAAATCTCATTCGTAATAAATTAAATCCTTTAAGCTACTAAACAAACCAGGACAGTGATGGGTATTATTATGACGGATGGCGTGTACCACACACGCTCACGTATTATTTATAGACGTCAGGGTGTTGGTGGTGATCCGGAAAAATGCGACCGACCACGCATTGTACGAAAACCGTCATCGTGGCGTGACGCGTTTATCATATACTGCACCGGTGCAGTGCGACACGACGACGTCTCATCGATGACAAATACGCGATCTAGGAGAGAAGATGATCATGAAATAATATATTATGTTATGTATATATTGTTTCCGTCCAATTAAAACACGTAATACGTGTAGATAATGTTTTTGTTGGACGAAACGAGCGTGAATGGCGTAAGGCGGTGACGTTGGTGGTCGACCGTGGTATATAATGCCCGTGAATGATGTTTCGCTCCTAACACATTACGATATTATAATATTATGCTATATACACATACAGACGTACAGTAACAGTGTTAACAATATTACGGAAGATTTTAAAATATTACTTATTGTGTGTGTGTGAACGCGTACATCATGCTTAATATTTTTAATGATAAAAAATTAAAACTTATAACAAGCCATCATACTCGTAAAATAACGACGTAAAATCAAAAATTAAAATCACGAAAATTTGTCTGTGTATGTTGTGTAGATACGTTTGGTTTTTTGTACATATAAGTACAAATTATAATATATGCGCGATGCCTGTGTGTGTGTGTGTTGTACGTACACGGTACACCTATAAATCTGATGTATATTACAATAATATTACACGTCGAATAAGCTCTATAGTCGTTAAATTTAATTATATAATAAAAAACATGATATAAGTATTAAAATAAAACACGCGCGCGGTTTTATAAACATATTTATGCGTTACAGTAAAAGTCTGATCACCGGTAAAAAACATGGTTTAACAAGTAATTGCTAGAATTTACTGCATGAATATATATTCAATAAAAGATGAAAACGTTTGATTTTTTCTGGTTTTTTTTTTTAGTACATTCTAGGATTCTACAGATTATACGTTGGTTAAACGAATTGAATTTTATATCGAAATGACAAATGTTATATTATATTTAAATATAACCATAATCTACGTTATTACACGGCCGTCTTTTTATCGTTGTTAACTCATCGGGGATTTTCAATTTCTATTTGTCATCACTCATCAGTTAAATAAATTATATAATTCGTTTAATTGTGATACTACAGTACAGTATAGTAACAATTGGTTTAACGATAGTATTGTATCTACAGCAGTGTGGCGTATCTTTCTAATTATTTAATTTGTTTTAATTTGGTCTTAATTTGGTCAGTTAAAGCTGTCAGTCAAATTTTATTCTCCGGTGGGCCGAGAATTATTTAGCTGTGGTTGTCAAAATAAATGTGGCGCACCAGAAATGTACATTATCTAATATCATTTTCAAATTGTAGGTTCATAGCAGAGTGATTAAGTTATACCTAATCAATTTAATACAAGGCTCCTTAAAAGTTGTTTTTACAGAAATCTAAAAATCTCAAAAATACATAATCACAATACTTTTCGTAATAGACATTTAAAGATCAAATGTTGACGCAATTGAACATTTAAAAGATAAATAACGATTATTTACTGGAACTGCTGGTGCCAGTAGGCTTGCATTACAACCTTTACAAACGGTTCAGACATGGCTAAATGGCTGACCGGTTGAATATTACGGAGATTTTCGTATTATGTATTTGTACATAGGTACCTACTATATAGGGCATACTGTCATAGGATGTACTAATAACGTTTTTAGTAAAATATGGTGTGTGATGTGATTATAGTCAAATTGCGAAATATTTGACCAAGTTCCAAATAGACCTTTGAAAACCATGTAAATAATGATCAACAATACGCAGATACCTATGTTCTGATATACCTACCAGAATTTACAAAAGACATTTTTCCATTTAAATTAACTACAAACACTATAAAAAACATTCTAACACTCATATTAATGGTGATCGTCCAGTCTCCAGACTATATGGATATACGAGCCAAGATTTTTCGGACGATTTACAAAATATATAATTTGTGTAACTGTGTAAAAAGGACATTGGCCGCTTTTTATTAAGGAATTTTATAAGACAGTTATAAAGATGAAACATTTAATTTAATTACGTAATTATAATTATTAAGATGTAAATATGTATGCCTATATAAACTCGGATCGAGGCTCTCACAAGTCACAACTTTAATGGTATTCGGAAATAAAAAAAAGCCAAGAAAATAATAAAATTTTATAAATAAACTAGATGTCTTAACCAGCAATGTTTTGCTATTACTTGATTTCATTATACTGAGTGATTCTTTTATCAAACAACACTCATTATTTCAAAAAGTTTTTTTGAAGATATTTTTTTACATAGTTTCAAGTCGCTTATAAAACAACGGTTTTATTAAAAAATTATTTTTTAAATTATTTTTTATCCTTATAATTTTTTAAGTTTTTTACTTTTTGAATGACAACATAGGGTTTTAATTTTATATTCTAAAGTAGAATATTTTTCTTAGTATTTTGATACATGAAAATTGAATTTGGGGCGACAAGTTTATGAGTTATAAGTAATTAAAGTTTAGACGAGCGGTGAAGTTGACAAACATTTCGCGGGGTAACCCCGAACCACTCCACTCCGCTCTTCAAAACTTTAATTACTTATAACTCATAAGCTACTCGCCCCAAATTCGATTTTCATGTATCAAAATACTAAGAAAAATATTCTGCTTTGGAATATAAAATTAAAACCCTATGTTGTTATTCAAAAAAGTAAAAAACTTAAAAAATTATAAGGATAAAAAATATTTAAAAATATAATTTTTTAATAAAAACGTTGTTTTATAAGCGACTTGAAACAATGTAAAAAAAAATTTCAAAAAAATTTACACTTTTTGAAATAATGAGTGTTGTTTGATAAAAGAATCACCCAGTATATTATTGTCTTGCCTGTGTTATAAATATAAAAATGGATTATCTATACGTAATTTAGAATCTATAATTCACTGTGGGAAAATGTGGAAAAATGAAAGACTAATACTGATGAGATTCTACTATTTTGTTGAAGATGAACGATTAGGTACATTCTTGAATAAATAATATATTATGCGATAACATTTAAATGATAATGATAATATTTAGCATAACATAATATCAACTTTACGTATATTCATTATTAGGTATTATTTGGTAATTACTAATTGCTCATCCAATTCAGAGGCTAGAGTTTTTTCCGCGATTGCGAAGCGACGTTGGCCGACCAATCGATGCTCTTCGTTTGCAAGATATATTAAATTGTTTTAATATAAACTTTGTTGAAAGTATTATTGTTGTAACATTGCAAAGCTATTATCATTAAATAATATGATACACATATGTATGCATTTTTTCTGTCCAACTTTGCTAATAATAGTTTAAAAACTTTTCATTCAACCTTATATATTATATAGATAAGTTGGCTTTTTTCTAGATTTATATTACTTAGGAATTTTATATGACAGTTATAAAGATGAAATATTTAATTTAATTACGTAATTATAGTTATTAAGATCTAAATATATCTATATATAGATATATAACCTATATAGTATATGTATACCTCCACGACTAGGCTTAAGATTTAAATTTTCCAAATTTGCTTAAAAATTCTTGAAATCTAATTTAGAACGTATAAATATATTTTTATATGTTTTTAATTTTACTGTTTATGTAGACGTATAACAGCACAACTGCAAAATTTGAACTTGTTTATAGAAGACAAGAAAAAAGCTCTTGGAATTTATTTAGAAAAGGAAAGCGTACTGGACTCGATTGGAAGTGTTACGAACGAACAGTATATGTATGAAATGACATTCGAACAACGGCGACTGGCGAGTGTAATATATGTACAATTTCGTATAAACGGATTGTCGCGTGCAACACATAGAGAGAGGGTTTGGAAGAAATATGGAGAGAGAGACATTGAGTGATACTCGAGAATAAGACGAACTGAGTCGAAACATTATATATTTATATATAATAATTTTTACGCGGGTGGTCGTGTGCGCAAGCGCGCTAACTGAAGTGTGTGTGTGTGTGCGTAGTAGTAATTGAAAGAAAAAAAAGTCAAACAATATAAAAATAAATTTTGATATTCAGATTAAATTCTTCAATTGAGTTCAATGATATCAATATACAGAAAAAAAAAATTATAAATTATAAATTTTAATGAGGTATTTATATAGAAATAGGAGGATTTATAAAAACATGACGGAAATTGTAAGGATTAAAATATAAAAAGCGGGTAAGTTGAAGTCATCCTGCTGTAGGTACAAATAATAATAATTCAACTTATAAATAAATATAGTATTATTATATTTATATTTTTACTATTAATACGGTAGCTATATAAGTTGAATTATTATTATTTGTTTATACTTAATAATATACTTTAGAAGCTTCAAGTAGGTACCCAAGGGCCACGAATAATATTTTGAATATTTAGATTTTTTGGTTACAGAATAGCCTACTTACGTAGTTACGTGGAACTTTGTTTTAAATGTTCAATCCTTAACTATAAAATTCGAAAATTGTATACATTTTTAACATCAAAATCATTTTTTAATTTTAAATTTGCTAAATATATTGTCAAAATTCGAACTTTAAATGCTTAAATATTTTAAATAATTTTAACTGCTGTTGCAACAATATATCAAGAGCTTTGTATTAAATTTTCAAACTTTTTGACCCAACAAATAAAATGTTATTGACATTTATAGAAAAAAAAATTGGAACCTGAAAATTTCCATAAGCCGCTCCAAACAAGTCAAAATAAATTTTTGGTGTATAGAAAATGCTAGTATAAACGTTCACTGAAAATGGCATATATATACCGGTCATTTGTTTTAGAGTTAGGTAAACCATAAACCAAAATCAATTTTGCGTAAATTTCCAGTTTTTCCTTAATTTTTTTTCTGTTTTTCCCGGCGCTTTTGAAAGCTATACTGAGAATTTTAAATGTTGACCTACCCAATGCACCAACTAGATTCAGTTTCCCATTGAACAAGATACTAAAGTTGAGAATCGAAGCATTATTTCGAATACTTGTCGTGTATACCCAAACCCCAAAATCAATTTTAGAATCCAACACACATCATTGTAACATCAATACATTCATCGATTCATCTATCAATCCAAAATGTTGCGACCGCGCAGACTTAAGGGCAGCGGCCGTCGGTCCACGAGCGAACGAGGAGATCTCTCGCGCGCGACAAGTACCGGGCTGGACAAGACAAGACTTTAAATAAACGCTATAAATATACGTATTATAATATCACGTCGGCGTGCGCGCGCAACTCCGAGCGGCGGCTGCAGTAATGCGTGTATTATTATTATATACCTCAACGTAATAATCATAATAATAATAATAATAATAATACGTACGGCGTAGACGGAGGATCGACGACGGCGAGAGGCTGAGCGAGAGCGGATCGTAAACGTGGAGTTGCGTGGCGGGGGGGGGGAGGGATCGACCGCCGCACACATCCGCGCGCGGCTTCTAATGAGGTAATGTTATGAAGGAGTTAGCGATGTGACATGGGCACTGTGGTGGGTCCGGCAGATCTGATGTCTCTATTAGGACCTCTCTCCGCGCGCGCCCCTCGTCCGTGTGCATGCGAGCGTACGTGTGCGCATGTGTGTGTGACGTGTATGTGTGACGTATGCGTTTGTTTGTGTGTGTGTGTGTGTGTGTTGTGTATATGTGTGCGCTCACGTCTGTTCCCCGCGCGCGCGACGTCCGCCGACGACGACGATGACTGCGACTACGACGACGACGACGACGGAGACGGCGGCGACGGCAACGAAAAAATACTCTCTCGATGGACCACACAACGCGGTCGTTGGTCGATCACAACGCCGCCGCCGCGTTAACTTGCCGTTCGTCGTAGTCGCAGTCGTAGTCGTACTATATACCACTACTACACGTCTACACACACACACACACACACACACACACACACACACACGACGCGCACACTTAGACTTATATTGTATACATATACATCATGCTCGGTATTTTATAGTGGTATTTATTTTATAGACGGTCTTTGTCGTCCAAATAATAATAATAATAGTAATAATAGCAAACTTAAACAACTGTGCCCCGTCGTCTGTCCGTTATCAGTTGCTTGTCACAGGCCACGCTATGTGGTCAGCGATCGGACGATATTTCCATGGATCACGTCATGGTTGTCATACGGCGATGGACCAAAATCCTCCCCACCACCACCCCCGAGAATTACCAAAACTTCCGTTCTAGAGAGACTTTTTACTTACTACCGGCGGAAGACACGTGAGAAACGCACCGCCGGAATAATATCGTGTCGTACAATAAATTTAGTCTCGTGACCTCATTAACATAAAAGCCGCCGCCGCCTGCCCCCTTTTTTATGCACCGCGCCCGTATGCCGAAATCCGAGCGACAATAATTATACGATTATTACTATTGTTATTTACGATTGCGACGGTCGCGACTATTTTCGAAATTATTAATTACGCCGCGGGACGACGACCCGCGCGGGGCCAGCCAGCCAGCAGTTGTTTTACTCGTTATTAACGTCGTCGACGTCTCGTCCTCCTCTCCACCCCCTTCCGACAACCACAGAACGAGGACCGCCGCCTATCAGCCCATGCCACCGCACGTTAATACGTTTATAACGACGTGTACGTACACGTGTTTACAGGGGATTAATCCCCACGGTAGTCACTGCAACCGACACGTTCGGTGTTACCGTTTTATGGCGATTATATATTATACATATATATGGACGAGGGCCCTGTGTTTATTTATCCATCCACATTTATCGGTGTGTTAATCGGGGTAAAGGGAAAGGGTATGGAGCGTTTCTTGAAACGTATTATATAAAATTAAAATGTACAATTTTCAAAAAAATCAAATAAGTAGATCAGATTTTATAACTAATAAATAAATTAAATTAAGTACCAATTAAATATGGATTAACCTACCTATATTATACTTATAAGTGTATGTGATAAAAAAATAATTTACATTATGACCTATTTTAAAACAAAAAACACAATTTTTAAAAATATGGAGGAAAATTGAAATTTCTTTTAAAATTATCTGGGAATCAATTCAGATAAAGGTATCCTTCGTAACGACTCGGGAACCAATTCGGATACGCTGTATGATATCATTCCGAGTTCCGACAACCAATCGCTGGCTCTGAGACTTATAATAACACATGACTGAGTTCACATCTTAACTGCATTAAATGTTAAAAGAGACCTTTGGCGTTAAATTAAATTGTCTGTTTTTCAGTCAATCCGGCTCGGCTGCATACCAATAATATTCATACATCTACAGTGGGTTATATAATTGCACATATCATAATTCATAATATTCTAACCACAACTGTAGAAATAATAATATTAAGTAGGTACGCGGCGCTACAGTAAAATGTCCTGAGTTGAGTTAATAAAACCAATAAATAATAATATTTTTGAAATTAACGCCCGAGTCGAGTTAAAAGTTAACTAAAAATAAACTTTCTGTGTCAATTTTTGTCAATTTTTGTGTATGCTCATGATTTTAGCCGAGTAACTAATGTGGTATAGTGGCGTCTGTCCCTCGGGTGACAAATTTTTGAGGGGGGGAGGGGTTAACCGTTAATGTTAAACTAATGAGACTAAAAAAAAATTTCGAAATTAAATTTAAATTCGTTTTATGTGAAACTCTAAAATATAAATATACCATGTAAAATCTAGTACATTATACATGCTAGGTATTACCATCTCGTAAGCATGACGACTGGGATTATCATATTATGCGAATTTCAATTCAAAATTAATTTGATATGTAG
Organism: Macrosiphum euphorbiae; assembly: GCA_949089665.1. Lineage (NCBI taxonomy): Eukaryota > Metazoa > Arthropoda > Insecta > Hemiptera > Aphididae > Macrosiphum > Macrosiphum euphorbiae. The sequence continues at coordinate 23,899,962 of CARXXK010000002.1, forward strand.
GTATTTTAAGATTTGTGTTGACGCGTATAGAATTTACTTAATTCGTTAATGTCCAGCCTTGCTTATATCAGACGTGTTATTTATTTATAAATTATAAATACTAAGTCATGCCGTCATCGTTCCTGTATAGGTGTACGCGCATGGGGTTTATATACCTACCTAACATTTACCGGGTAAGCTGTATCGTAAATCGTAATACACAAAACCGCTTCGTCATACCTAAAGCCCCATTCGCGATATTATCAAACCACTTACAAAACCTGAGTTAGGTATAGTTAGGTATTATATTAAAATGATATATCGGTGCAGACTTTTGAATGCGTTTATTACATTTGCATCAGTACATTGAGGTGATATAGATTATAAATTTATAACGGAATATACAAATCTGCAATCTATATCCATACGTATATACTATATAACATATACATAATATAGTTACTTAAATTATATACAATACGCGATGCAATCCGCGCCCAAAAGACATAATATTGTGACGTGTACCGCAGTTAATATACCAACACACGCTGGGATGCACAATAGGCATTGCCCCTTTTCTTGTCCTCTGCGTTGCCGTACGACAATAGCCTCCTATGCGTATAGGTACATGTAACATGTATATTATATAGGTAATATTGTCAAACTCGTCGGACCTGCTGCACATTATGGCGTAAACACACGCAAGTTTGTCGGTCGAGCATTTAGCAAATAACACAGACACGTCGACATGATAATACTATCGAAGTCGTTAATCGGTGTCCCGTTGTCCGTTGATCGAATCGACATCCTTCGGAACCATTAGCAACGGGGTAAGCATATAATATCTACAATAATGTCATCATTCATCATGTAGAGGTACCTATATCGAATCTTAATACGGGTCAAGTAGGTACGCACCTACTATAGTGTGTGGATGTGAGCGCGTAAAATAACGAATACTACAATTTTAAAATATTATTAAAATAATTAAACACATTCGTTATAATAGATTTAAATTAAATGTTTATGCTTTGCATGAAAATGCATTAAATAAAAAAAATGTAATTAATACAATTAATACTATATAGTCATCACAGATCAGAAATGTTGCAATATCCCGTATATGCGATGAAAATAATATTTAGTTACGATTATTTTATTTGTACCTGAATTATCTATTTAGACGCACTTAAAATTGCAAATTTTTCCATTGAACCTCTGCTGATTTTTTTTTTCAAAACTCAGTTTTGGAAATCTGGCTTCCATCGAAGAATAAAGGTCTGACATACTAGTCCTTTAGTTCTGAGTTTGTAATATTATTTCATAGGTAGGTACCTACATATTATATAATATTCACCCCATCATGTCTGCCCTCTGAGCATGGGTGCAAAAGCGGGCCACCGTAAAAGTCGTCTCGTTTGGACGAGTGTCAATGGTTTTGAATTCGAATTTGTGTTGTACACTAATCTGCAAATCCACCGCCATCGCGGGAAAGGTTATCGGCCCAAATCGATTTTCCCCGTCAGCGAACTATAATAATAATATTTGTTGCGTGCGGACACGGAATCGACCAGCGGGCGGACGGGCGGGCGGGCAAGTAGGTACTGACCCCACTGCCGTCCCGTGTGATTTCTGCCGAGTAGATAATAATACGCCGCCGTACACGTCGTGTGTTTTGTTCTCGAATTAACGATGACGTCACGACCACGTCGGCGGCCGAGTGTCGTTCCTCCGGCAGACCGGCGTCGACGCGTTTCTTCGAAAATAATGCTTGTTTCCAGTAAAACGGTTTTTAACGGCGTGGAAAAACGAAGAAAAACGACACGTTACACTGTAGGTACCTATCGTCATCGATCGGTCGGAGATTTTTTTTTAATGTTTCTCCCGATCACCAAACATGTCGTCGTCGTCTCGCGTACGTCAGACGAGAGTACGAGACGCGTATATATTCTTTGGATTTAACGATCTATTAGTTCCGCGTGATTTTCTCTAGTGCGTATAGTGTATTCTCTGCAGTGCGTTCGACAATTTCAAGGATGAAACACTTTGAGCACTGCGCGATGACAAAGCAAACTTTTCTGGATAAATCCAACATATATATATTATATATATACGACAGTTGATTTTTCTCTGGCACACACTGTCCATCATTCTCAACCAACTCGCTCGCTCTGTCCGTGGTTTTTCTCTCTCTCTCTCTCTCTCTCTCTCTCTCTCTCTCTCTCTCTCTCTGATCGAGAGTCCTAGTATATGGATACCGGCTATATGCCTCATTCATCATTGTACACATATAGGATGTTTTACCATGTCCCGACCCTGTTATTTTTTATTTTGTGATAATTTTTCGGGTTACTTGTAGATACCGGGTGGTTAGGAACCAGGACACATGTAGGTGAAGATGCAGTATAGGTGCCTATATATATATATACACTATATATAAATTAATAATAAATTACATATTTCACGCGAATACCAATACATTGTATGGTATACTTATTACTTATACCATTATTATTGTTCCTACTATATAATATATTACGAGTATTATAATATACATAATTTACATATGCGTGTACAGACGTTTGATGATCGAACGATATACCTATACCTATTATATATTTATATAGAACCGTGATGTAGCCTGTCAATATAATCACTATATTAGGTACCACTATATACCTTTGTCATGATCGCTGCAGAGTGTAGACTGCAAGGTTACCTATAGCAGTGTCCACAAGTGGAATGAATTCCTCGGGCAAACGAATCAATTTAGTTCTTTAAGATGAAAAAAAAATTGATTGATAAATAAATATAGGTGTAACAGCCATTTACTGAAGAATAACTGAACAACTTTATCGTTCAATTATTCAAATGTTCTAATATTGAAAATGAAATTATAGTAAAACAAAATATTCCTTGCTCCAGGTTTACAGTTTCACCGGCGTTCTTTTTGCTATATATATTATGTAGGTATAGGTATATAATTGTCTTGGTAAGATTTTTGGCTGGCTTCGAAATTAATAAAAAATATTTTCCAAAAAAAAGCATAGAAAATTAAAATTGACCGACCAAAATTTATCTAACTAATTTATCGAAACTATCATTTAGCAACTATGTTTGCTGGCCTTGCACGTCGTCGCATAGGTAGATAATATAGGTACATATGTTTTGTACTGTTTCTTCGAGCAGAGTTTTCGCGAAGAAACAATCATACTACGATTGACGATTGCGATGGACGTTCTCGACATACCTACACGATAGGAAAGTTGGAGGGGAGGTGTGGCGAGAGATGTGCCCTTGAACTACAGCTACCGTACCTAGGTATATCCACAATTCGGGGTCGAGAATCGTCGCGAATTTTCGGGACACGCCGGCGACAACTGTTCAGTGCTAATAATCTCCGACAGTCGTACCGTATAATGTATTATGATACGACTGCTAATACATTATATTCTCAATAATGTAGAAAATATTTATAAAGGTATAATTGAGTATACATAATATTATAATACAATATGTATATATAATATGTACGAGTGAGTGCACTCGTGCTCATTATATATATAGTATAATGAGGCGAGTCGTAGAGAGGGAGGGAATAAGAGAGTATGTGTGTGTGTGTGTGTGTGTGTGTGTTTGACATTACCGTATTACGTGTATATATTATTCTTGTAAAGGTATGCTGTATAGTCCTGGCTCCGAGTTCACTATATAAGTAGTACACAGTAATATATATAATACGACGGACAACTTATATTTTACTTGTTATTATAATTACCGGTGAAAAATCATCGTGTGTATCATTCGCGTTTCGATCGGTTATGGTCGATTTAATATATAGTGTAATTCGTATGCTTTTATGTCATAATATATAATATTATGTGCACCGTAAGCAGTTGTTTAATTACACACACACACACACCACATACATTATACATACAGTTATAATATAATAAGTATAATATGTAACAATATGCGACATTGAGTAAATTATGTGGATAAATATGCCTACATGCATAGTGCATGTCATATAATATAGTTATTTTTATGTGTACACTTATAGATTAAAGCTGCTCGTGCGCGCGCATAGGTACAACAAATGTACACACGATATAACATAATATATATATAATATCATGTATAACTGTATTTATGTTGCATAAGTATATACCTATAGCCGATTTATATTATAATAATATATACCAGGCGGCCAACATTATACATGTATATCGCACGAGGAGGCGGTCTAGACCGTGACTGTTCGAGTCCAGCTATACACACCCATTTTTAACGAGCAAACTACCCTTGGGAGAACCCCTCCTCTCCCCCCACAATCACTCCACCGCACCGTGACGTCGAATCGCGTACCTACTATAGGCAAATATACCTACCGTTAACGACACACGCGACTTGCACGAATAGTACCTATACCTACGTCCGCTGTTTACCTGTATGCCTGTATATAATATTGATATAAATATAGTGGTGAGGGAGCATGTAGGGCGAGAACAGAGTATAAGTGTATATTTGTATGTCTCTCATAAAATATATAATTATTCTCTATACTTCACACATAAATACTAAATGCGAAAATATATTATTTTTTGATTATGCTTATACCTACGACAAAAACGCGTGAAACAACGCCACGCGACGTATAGGTATAGCTAATATAAGTGTATTATACACATTATAAGCACCCAAACAAACTCAGTGGCGCCAAAGAAAAGAAAAAAAAATGTTTGCTCAAAACTTTAACCGAGAAATACTCAGTCAGCTCGCCACCTATAACGACCATTATTTTAATAACTGATAGCTGACAGCGATAGCAATGATTTTTTTAGAAAATATTTTTGGGAATATTTTCAAAAGTACCTAAATACAAGAAGTAAAATACTTCAATCTACGTAGTACTGTTGTAAAACACTGGCAAACTGCTAAATTCAAAACGACAACAAATAACCAGTGCGCGGAAAAAAATGTTTAGTTTATTGTGCATGTATTGTACAACGTAATATAGCGTGACATGATCAAATTTTAATTGAGTTATTCCATGTGCACCGGTGTATAATTTCGTTTTGTTATCATCGTATTATATTATTGCATTTCTACGTAATATAATTGTATTAATTACATCCGGTCTGCACCACGATGGAGGTTTTTGCGGAGAAACAAATGCACGCTTAAATTGTGTATTGAAAACTCATACAAAGAAATAACAATAAATAATAATATTTACAGAATATCTCACTGTATTTGTAATTACGACCTCGTACATTATACCTATCCACTCGCCATTCCTGTATACCCAATACCCGCCTCTTGACTATAAAAGTTAGTAGGTAGGTACCTATATGATAATCTTTGACTTAACGATATTTTACTACTTGATCATTATTAGGTACTACAAAAACAAAATATTTTTTATTTTTTATTTTGAGCTGATAAATACCCAATAACCCAATAACTGAAATGGATTTTGATAATAGTGTATCTCTGCTATACAATAGGTAAACAATAATTATATTATGATAATAATAATAATAATTGTATTTAAAACATCTGTAGAAAAAAAGTTATTAACAAACGCTGTTCTGAGGATGACACGGCTCACTCGCAGTTAATATAGGTTATAAGTACACTATAATTAATACTGCAGCTTGCGCCCAATCAGTTCGAACGTAACATATTATATGACCATAAATTAAAGGTACATATTAGGTCAGATAGCGATGTGTCTACATACATATTATCATTGCTTATAAGTTATAAATATTAGTATTTATAATCAACGATATTATCTATATGTATAAGGACGTATAAGCCTCGCAGCTACTTGTTACTCTCGTCCCGAAAAATTATAGATAGAAATTTCAATACTATACAAGGTGTTCAAGAAATTTGAAACGTATCTAATTATTGTTTGCATATTTTTATAGAACACTCAAAACAAATTATTATAATATTATAGTTAAACAAATTATAGTAGATACAACTATTTAATAGGTAAAATAACTAAAATTATTTACTTATTATGGCTGTATAAATGTATAGTTATTTTTTATGGTAATGTTTACTATATTTTATAGTTAACGGAGTCTTTAATGTTTTAATTAACTAAAAAGTATAGTTAAAAATTAAAATAGCATATTATTTCAGTTGGAATAACTATAATAACTTGACTATGATATTTTAGTAAGTCTGACTAACCTTATAGAGCTATCCTTATAGCAATTATAATGTACAGTCTATCCTACTATTTTTATAGTACAAACAACTGTTTTGTTTTTTCCGTGTAAGTACCTGTGTCCTACATCTATCAATAACAGATAATATCACCGCTTCACATTTATTAGGTAATATATTTAATTACCTCGTTAATTATAACATACTATTATCGTTTATCAGTTTACCTAATTAGTATAATGAGTATAATGAGCGTTTCCAAAGTTTTGGAACATTCTGTAAAAAAACGTAAAATACTAAAATGTGTTCCATAATAAGTAATTATTACAGTAATCGGGAGCAATAAGTATTGTATGCGTTCATATTATATAATATTAGCAGACTGCAGATAATAAGTACTAAATGCGCCAAAGTGCTGAATTACCTTATATTATGATAGATTTTACTATTTTAGTATTTTACATTCTTATATCGGTAGGGCATATAGTATTGGAATTTCTTATCTATAATTTTCCGGCACGAATGTAACATGTATAGCTGCGGATTAGGTCCTTATATGAATACATAATACAATATGTAGGTATAGACATTCAACATAATATACAATACATTATAATATGTTATATATAAATATACTAACATAATATAATATAATAAATACAGGACTATAATAGCATTGTGATATTATTATTTATTGCATAAAAAGAGCGATATTTATAAATGTATAAGAGCGCAAAACAAACATTATTACGCGCTATTAAAAAGGCGCGTCGGAAATCGGAGAAAAATCGTTACCCGTTTTTTATATACGCACGCGGTAATATGAGAACAAGTAGGTAAAAACGCGCCACAGCACACGATATACATTATTTTTATTATTATTATTATTATTATTATTATTATTTCGTCTTGTGTAATGGAATTATTTATCGTTTTTTATGCAAAACTGTGTCGCTTTCAAAACGCATATCAACACGCCTGCTTTATAAACGAAACAAAGACTATACGGCGTTATAACACACGCATAATAGGTATACAATGGCGTTTTTTTTATTTATATATATAAACATTTATACCGTTCGAAGCCGGGTCAGGACCCCCAGGACTATAATAGTATTATATGTATTGTGTGTACCTATATAGGTACGTCGTCGCGCAGTGAAATAACGCCGCAATCCGCCTGAATAATATATCATAATATAATATTGTATATGTAATATGTATACGACATACGTATGTACACATTACGATACATTATAATGTTGCGATGTATAATAATATTATGGTGTGGGTATTAACGCCACCGCCGCCGTTCGCAGTCTCACCCTCCCAGCGTGGATACTTAAAATAATATTATTAAATCGCTTCCCTATAATATTATTATCATCCACGACACGATTGCGAACACATCAGTTGCAACCGCAGCATGGGTGATCTCATTTGACTTTTTTTTTAACTCTTAAATACATATTATACTATATGGGCGTACCACAACGTCATCGATCGGTCTGATAACGTGATTTATTTAAGCCTGCTCATTTTCTAGGTATATAGCCTATTACGATCACTTAATAAATTTTTCTTTCTTATAAGTTGTAAATAGCACGAAAACTATCAATTTGAATTTATTTTATTTCGACTTTGTTTATAAGTAAATATGAAAAACACAGAATTAATCCGCAATATACCACGCGTACAAATTAGAGCATTGACTCTAGCTGATTTACTTACTACTTACAGGTATAACAAATCATGATATTATATTGTACTATATAAACCGCCGACATTATTCCGTTTAGAAGCTCCTTAAATTAATGGCTTTTGTAGGAAGGTTAAACTTTACTAACATAAAAACAAAAATTCCCTTGGCAGTTTATTATAATACTTATGTAATATGTAGATATACGTCGAGTGGGTTTTGCGAAGCGTTGGCCGCCGACAGGTGACATTAATACTCTCAATCCATAATAATAATAGATATATTATGCGTACATACAATTTAAATATTATAGGTAGGTACATAATTATTATGATGCCTACTATTATATAATTATATATATATAATAATTTATAAAAATAAATAAATACATTTTTCAATATTATAATAATTAAAATATGGAATAAGTTTTGAAATAGGTATTTTTAATGTTACTTATGAAATTTATTATGTTACTCTATCTTTATATTTATGTTAATTTGTAATTAGGTTTATTTGTATGTAATTTTGTTTATTATTATGTAATGTAACTATCTATCACTATCACAAACATTACGCTTAAAGGAGGTAGATACTTAATTGTAAACATTTTAATAATATGTAAATCATCTTATTTATATTTTACAATAAAAAAAAAAATGAAAAATAAAAAAATGTGCTATACAGGATTGGCCATATTATGCGCAGTGTATGTGTAGTCAATGCTAGGTGTTTTTGTATATTCTAGAGAAAGATTACCACTATAATACCTAGTACTCAAACTTTATCAGTTTGTCGTGTTAGTATGTTTTGTTTGGCTCATGCACGAAAAGTAAAATAAATCATAATATAAATTAAAAATATATTATATATGTATCTATATTTTAAATAATTTCAATGAAAAATAATGCATATCTTTTTAATACCTAATCTAATAGTTAAAATTTATAACTTTATTTAAACATCATGGTCGATGGCTAAGCTAAACTCCAATATCTTTTGTTTAAATGTTATGTCTTATGTCACTGAACAAAATAAAACAACTTACGATAAATTTCATAACAATAAATAAAATGCGTCCAGTTAAATCAATATAAACTATCAGTAGGTATACGTTTAAAGATTCGTTTAGTTTTTACTAACATAATATGATCTTATATAAGTATTTATTAAGTACACATACCTACTTCCTATGGAACGTACCTACTTTACACGTTCTGAATAAAACCATAAAAACAATTAATATTTTCGTATTCAATTGAGAGTGATTAGTAAAATGACTAGGTAGTAAAACATTTTGAATTAAAAATGGTTTTTTTTTTCAAATGTTTGAGATGAAAAACCCTCGTTTCATTTTTAACCATGGTAAATAAAAAGTGGCGCAGTTCTCTGCATTGTCTATGTAGGAGGTAGGTACTCCTTCACGTCTTCATACCTTATACCGAACATATAGGTACGTCTATTTTTGAATTAAACAACGTCGCGTCGTCTGGTAAAACACTCGACCAACACTCGATAAGTGGAAGTTGAAGGGGTTATGTGTGTGTGCGCAGTTCGTAAGTGTTTGTTTTAGCGTGGAAACGTTTGTATATACAATGTACGGAATTGTATAGGCGAGTGGAAATACACGAAGGTCACTGTATGCGGCCTTAAATATTTAGGCACCTATTTATGAATAATAAACCTAATCCTTATATAGGTTACTGCGCTGCAACAGTAACGTAGTTGTACTAGGCCATGGATCTCCAATGAATTCGTTCGGAACCATGGAGTGCAGAAAACTGGACCGTCATAATATTTTACATATTATACACAATCGATGGGTATCGATTTTTTATTTAGACTAACAATAAAATATTGTAAACGAATATGGACTGCGAAACAAATAAATGTGACCCATATAATTGCGGTAACCACGGTATACCAATCATCTGCAATAGGACGTATTACGTCCTAAAAAAATATACGCCACCATAATTCGCGATCGACACATGCGGGTCCCGTCGAGCGTTTGATTATTATTTTCCGATATCATATAGGTAATAATAAACAGACGTTTTTTTTTCTTTCGATCTTGCTGCGCGTGTCCGTATTGTAACATTCATACTCCATGGCCATAATAATATAGCTGATATCGTTTGTGTCGGTAAACGATTGTTAAACCACGCAATTATTCTAAATACGTTATAATTTGCATTTTTGTTTGTTATTTTTTTTAGCGATACGTCGAAGAACGAAAATCGTGTTAAATCGTCCAACGGGTTATATTTATTCGACAAATTGTCGGCGGCGACAGTATTACTATATTGAAAACAATAATATATGCATGATAATAGGTGTATGACTCAACTATATGCAAGTACACACACACGCACGATATTTTCGTCTGGTCTCGTATCTCTGTCTTTCTCCATATCCATCTCCGGTGTCTCCTTGGGTGGGAGCGGACTCGAACAATTTATACTAGGTATATGCGAATAAAAACTGTGACGGTACCAGTTTGAAATTCATCGGCACATTAACGTCGTGTTTTCGAGACGGTAGTGGGTTTATCGCGCACATGTATTTTAATACGCAGTGATCAACGCGTCCACTTTATAATATTTTAATATGTATTTATGTGCGCATATCGGTATATTGGAATATGTTAAGACTCTTTTTAAGCTGCCTATATAATTCGGCTTTAATCGTTAACTCCTCGATCGGTGCTGGCGAGTCAAATTATATACCTACGTTATAAATTATAATAATTATGATGGAGTTCGGATATCGTACCTAGGCATTTACTTCTTTCTATTCATCGTCATTTGATTCATATTATAGGTATACTATAACATACTACTACAACATTTATTATTTTAGCGTTATTCTTTATGTTGGTAATTTTGACTTTTAAGTGTTGCTATAATAACTGTGTTTTTTTACTTTTAGGTATTTGTCATTAATTTTGTAAATTCTTTTTTTGATACTTATTTGTGTACCTACATTTTCGCATTGAATGTATTTTCTTATACAATTTTGAGTGTACAACTACAAATTAGTAATTACGTTTTTACACATAATATGATATACCTATGAAGCTTTAAGTAGTCGACTAGCCATCGCCGGGCCACTTTCGAAACGGAAAAATAGGACGTCCCGCGAATATAGTACCTATATACGTATATTCACGATATAATATTATATAATAGCTACGACGTGCACCTACTACCTATTTTATTACAAACAGTCATGTATATATCTACGGGTCAATCGTGTCTTTTCGATTACTATAATATATTATGTATATAAAAAGAAAAATTATTCTCAAGTGTCCAGCAGCAGCAACAGTGGCGATGCGCCGAGTGCTGGAGCAGTATATACAGTAGGCACCTATACACACACACATACTCGCCAGAGACGGTTATAATATACCAATGTGTATACATACATAATATATAATACACGTACCTATATGAATGAACGATCGGCAGGTAAATCTCGGCCTGGTTAATGGAAATCGGAATGAACCAAAACCAATATTGCGTTTGGGTGGTCCGACAATCACTTGTAGCGAGCTCACGCGCGTAACACTCGCACACGCGCACCGGATCGGAGACACGGACGGACGCGGACAGACAGACACATACACACACACACACACTGGCCACTATAAGAAGGGGTACATATTATTATACATTACATTATACCGAAGCTATATATAATATAATATTATACAGTATTTCGTTGTATATGTTTCATGTGTGTGTGTCCGAGCCGATACCGTTTGACCGTATCTAAGTACGTCGTCGTCGTCGGATACCTCCGCCGTAGTGGTCGTGGTATTCGGATTCGAGACCTCTAGAAACCGTCTAAACCACACATTAATAATAATTATACTCGCAGTCGCTCTCAATGGGTCGAGCATGCTCAAGTGCTGCGCGCGCGTTCACCAAACATCTATATATATTAAGCATTACATCATGGTGTGCGCGTGGTTCGTACGTAGACGGCGTTTTATGGCGTTTATATTCACGCGGTCGAACAAAAAATTTTCAAAAATTTTAATTACATTTTTCGAGGTCTTCTACCGGAATATCGTCTCGGAACGTCGGGACACAGATCTTCAGATATAGTATAGTACCTATCTACGTCATATAATATAAATGTCCGATCGCGAAACGAAAAAAAAATCTCATTGGTATCGAGTCTGGTATCCGCAGTAGCTTGAACAATTATTATTAACTTCCTCGGCGACCCCCATGGTTTTTTTCTCCTATATTAATTCGATGCTGACCAAATTGATTCTGTTTCTCACACAGCATATAACAGAACCTATCAGAAGTCTTTTTTCGTTTATTTTCCTTGCCACCATCATTAGCATACCCAGGTACGTCGTACCTATATATTAAACACTACTGCAGGTTGTTTCATCCCGACACGTAAACGCGTGGATTAATTTTTTTTTTACCCTTATAGGTACAATTTTATTTATTTTTATTAAAATCGAAATCAACGTCAGTCGTAGTACCTACCTATATATATAGGAATCTATAGTGTCCTCATCATTCGTCGTGTGACAATTGGACGGCCTTAAAATAGATTTTTTGGTCAGATTCTTAATAGGTATAACAGTATATATAGGTATATAGTCACTGGCAGACGATTTTATTTTGTACGGCCATGGCGTTTCGTTGGGCTCCGATGTTTTGATATGATTTATCATCATTAAAATATTGTGGTAATAGGTACATAATATATATAATAGGTTGCAGCCATGCAGCAACAAACTCTGAAAATGGCCCAGAAAAATCAGCAATGATTTGACACTAATTTTTTGGAATCGGACTACTTGCTGGTGATGCTTGTACCAAATTTGAAACCTCTCTGGAGGGGTTGGAAGCGACAGGAGACAATGAAAAATCAGGCATACGAATGACGAATATCAACATATTTTGATATTATTTTTGCATTTATTGTAGTGTGCTTGCGCAAATAGTGCACTGCATGTTAATTACTTTAGTTTGTTGATTTGTTACAAGGTAAATAGTAATTAAAATAATTATAAATTATTTATGTAGTTTTAAATTAACGCTATATAATAAACAAAAACAAATAATAACACGGAAGTTTCCATTTACAGAACAAAATGACATTTCCAGTTTGTTTCGCAAAATCATATTTTATGGCGAGAAATAAAATAAAATTGGCTTCTATATTATATTATATACTATATAGCCATATAGGTAAGGCGTATAAAATATGCATTATAACTTAGGGCCATTACGTTTTAATTTTCAATCATGAAAAGTATTAAAAAGTTTTGCAACTATTTGATATTTACTTATTTTAAAGTCATTGCAAAAGAATATTTTTTGGAAAAAAATTATGTTTTACTATTTTTATTGTTTTCATTTTTACAGTAGGCATAATTATACCTGCCTACATCCATTATTGTTTAAATTTTCTGAAAAATGTAAATCGGGATTTGGTGTAACCAGACAATTTAAGTTAAAACCTTTAAATCTTCTAGTTAGGTAATTTTTATACATTTATATTTTAAAAATCATGAATGTGCGTCTAGAACTCTAGAAGATAACTTCTTTACAAAAATATACGCGTACGGCAATTTCAAAATATTATACTTAGGAAACGATCACCAGCCGTCGCACGTCCCGTTTAGCCCGATCGTCAATGGAATAAGCATTAATCACTATATTATATTGTAATATTCGATTTCCGAACGGCGATTAGATATATTTACCGTCGCTTACATTTCTACAGGTATAATATAGGTATTAGGTATTGTAATATTATCCGTATAATATATGCACACGTATAATATGATGATGATTTGGACGTTCGACAAATGTCGTCGTTACCGTTTGCCTACTATGTAGTTACATTAAACGAACTCGTTTGTAACCTCACAGTGCACGCCTCGGCTACTCGATATTCGTATCTAAGGCTATTATAGGCGAACACGTTTATTATAGGTACGAGTTTATTATTATAATATATTATCATTTGTATAATAGTAAAATATATTATAATATATGACGCACATTCGTTTAGTCGGCTTGTCTAATTTAGGCATTCACAAACTGTAAAACTGCAACGATGAATAATATAACTATTGCGATTCACTACATTATACGCAGTATCTACCTATTATTATAGAGTTTCGTTTGCAAAGGTTAATGGAAAAAATAACTTTATAGTTAGCTAAATCAGTGAAGTTATAAGTTAATATGGATGCCCGAGGGTGGCGAAAGTCTAAATATATATACGTAAGTAAAATATACTATAATATATCTAGGTACTATATATACTTGTAGTATATACCATACCTTACGTTTACACATAATATTATATATTTATTTTATCTTCGTATAATGATTATAAACGTTCACTGCTCCTTGATCATCGTTTAAACAATGGTTTTGCATTTTTAATCGCGAGTAAACACAAACAACTACGCGAGTACCTACGTTGTCTTTAACCTACGTATACCTACCTTTATATATATATATATATATACTTGGGTATAGCAATAGCACCATTATTATATTGTATTATATATGCAAGCGTTCCTGTTGGCCGAATAATATAATAATAATTGTATTCATTTGTGCATTGTGATTTAATGGTGGAAAATAAAATGAAACGCTGTGTACGTGTTTAATAATAATGTGTCCTAAAAATGTCATACATACGTCAAGAACCACGCAGCTGTGTAACACAGCAACTGCTCTACGCACGTTACACGACTCGGATGGGCCATAATAGTTCCACGAAGATATTAATTACTAATATATATAATATTATATTATGTACATACCACGAGATGTTTAATAATAATACTGAATACCACACAATACATTGTAAGGTAAACTGCAAAGTGCACAAACAACAGACAACGTTCTTCACCAATATCACGGCCCGCGAGCGTCACTCAAGGACTTAACTACATAACATACGACTCAACTGACCTATATAGGTACTATTATAAAGTTACTAAATTTTTGAAACTGTCCATTTGTAGTAATGCGCGTATTTCACCGAAGTCAATTCAAATAACAATCTATTTAATAGAACTCAGCAATCTGCTGTATTAAATTATGGGTGATCTATCCGGACGACAATGGCCTGTAGGAGATGCCATTTAAATTATTCGTAATTAGCGGTCTACGCATGCACTACCCTAACTACGGTGAAACTTACACAAGAGGTCAACCGCCAACCGGGGTAGGAAGAGAGGGTAATTTATATCTAGAAATAAGGTCAACAGACTTCCCCGGATAATTTATATCTGACAACGAGGTTAACCTCCTTTATAGTAAAACAGTATTCCGCGTGTTTGTTTCGCTATTGAAATGAAAATATTCAGACTTAAAAATAATAAACATTAATTTTAACCAAGCTAGTCATCGGGAAAATTCAAATACAATCAGAATATTATCGAAATTCTCTGAACGAAATTAAAATGTATATACTGTCATTTATAATGAGATTATAGGTACAGTATATAATATCATGTATATCATGCATAATTTCATGACTTCGGTTAAGTGAAAATTGTAATTTATAGTATAATATAATGAATAATATATTGTATCCTATAGATATAGAAAGGCAACTACCTACTATAACACATCTGTGAATATAGGTACGCATATGTATATATATTTTTATTAAAATATAATTTCAATCTACACATAATTAAGTACAATAAGTAATTTTGATTTAGGTTACAATATATATTATATATACATAGCGAGACTGACAGATTGAGAGAGCACTCAGTAGTACCACCCGACAAGGTACGCATATTATAAAATATAGTGTATTATGTAGATGTATATTATACAATATACGTTAACGAATCAGCAGTGCCAAGTAAAATATTTAATTAAGATATAATAATATCATTAATTATTCTATGAAATATGATACTTGTTCGAGTATCTTATAACAGCAGGTACATACAAGATTTTTAAATTTGTGACGGATTTACTAATTTAATGTCATTACATTTCATTCTTGCACATGTGCAATTTGTCCTTGAATTCATCATGCTTATTGTGATTTTATTAACAACGTACTATATACATTTTTTTCATGGTTCTTTAATCAGGTAAAATCTTAATGATAATGTCTTGTTTCGGTTCTATTATACACGTATCTATTTGTTGTCTGAGTTAGATATACAGATTCGTTAATAATCATTAATTAATTTACAAAATGACGACTTTAATTTCAATTAAATTACCCTTTTATAATACAGAATATATAATATTGATAAACATCAACATCATAACGATAATGAAAATCGTGACGTACCCAACTCAGTTGTGTAAGATGAATAGATAATTAATAACTATAATATAATATGGAACAGTTGCACCAGTGCGTTTGTGGGAGGGGGGAGGAATTATTTATCTCAAAAAAAAAAACACTTACCGGAAGAAGGGCGATCCGAGTATCTTGTGCAGTACACCCAGGCCGGCCACTGTTGAGAGCCCTCTTTGTCAGCGACCGCATTGATGGACGCGTCCACGGAACCATTGGTAGTAGTGGTGTGGGTGGTGTTGGTGGTGCTGTTGGCAGCGGCTGTGGCGACGGCGGTGGGGCTGACGGTTGTCGAGTTAGCGGTCGCGGCGGGGTTGACATAGGTTTGAGAGTCGGAACACGACAGATCGATGGGTGAACTGAGTGGTTCGGCTGTGGACGACGACGAAGACCGTCTGCTGCTATTGGATTTCTCGTGATCCGACGACGCCGGGCCGGCGGCGTCATTGATGGCCGTCGCGGCCGCGCGGACCGCTGTGTTAGCGCTGGCAGCGGCCGCGGCATTGTGACTGAGTTGGTTGAGATGGTGAAGTTGATAGTTTAGGTGGTTCAGACGGTCGATGTGGTTGAGGTGTTGTTGTTGTTGTTGTTGCTGGAGATGGTGATGATGGGGGTGGTAGTGTCTGTGATGGTGGTCGTACGGGTTGAATACCGTCGGAGGACTGCCACCGGACGTGACCAAGCTTCCGGTGCCACCGCCGAATTCCGGTCGCAATATGTTATCTATGCTGAACTTCAACGGACGTTCGGCCGAACCGTTCAAACGGCCACCGGAAGTGGGCTGCACTCGGTCGTCGTTGTATTCGGTAGCCGAACCGTCGTCGCGACCAGACTTGCCGATCGATTGGTCGCCCCCGCCCCCGCTGTTCCGGCGGTGCAGTTCCATTGCCTGCATGGCCGCCGCCCCTGCGCACACGCTCTGCTGCAGACAGTTGGTCATCATCATCATGTGCAACGCGTGTGTAATGCGGCCCGTCTGGCTGTCCACCTGTTCCCACTTGTCCGTTTGTATGTTTGTTCACTAACTTGAAACGGCGCCACTATAAGCTTATGCGTGCCTTATCTTCCGACCGCTGACCAGCGACAGCGACAACAACTGCAACGGCAAGTCGGGTGCATCACTCGTCGTTGCGTTGAATCGATGGTCCACTGAAACAACAAAATGAGAACGTTAAATATTGGTGAGCACTAAGGTTAAACCTAAAGGTAAGTACCTAACTGAAAGTATATAATATTAAACTTATAAATATATATATTTAATAGTGAGTTATGCCTTTTCCCCCGATTGTCACGTTATTATAATATACAGGTACTGACATCAACTGTGCAGTGTATATGCACTGCAGACGGAACTTAAGGTGGGCGCAGGGTAAATTAGCCGATTGATACATTCAGTTTCACGATTTAGTTTTTCGTCCAAAGTAGGTATAGGTACCTGTTAGAACTTCTACCCTGTACCTACTAAAAAGAAAGAAGAACCAATTCAAAAGTCAATATTAGTAGAACACACGGCGTTAAACTGCACTGCACTAATGCACTACCGAAGATCAAATCCAATTGGTCCACCTACAATGACAGAAAGTGTGCTGTAGTGGAGATATATATATATAGGCTGGCACACGCTCAAGGACGATGTATTTTATACAACATCGAAAGCAGCTGCTGTAATTTTAATATGTTAGTGCATATTATATTATATTTGGTCAAATACTCTTGTTATATGAACAATAATTCCGATTTTGTTGATTTTATCAACCAAAAGTAGGTACAATATATTTTTTATATTACAAAAATTGCACAAATAATTTGTCGAAAATTGCATAAAATTATATAAAATCTATAGCTCGTTATATTTATATTATATAAACGTTGGTGTTAATATATTTATCTATCTTTGCACATATATGCATAATGTTTAATTGCGTTTGAGTGACAATAATCCATATCAAACAGATCCGTTTTAATTTGTAATTACCATTTTGAAAAATATGGTGTAAAATGCCATTATTTGGTCACTAACTTAGTCATAATATATCTCATAAGATGTGTATTGTGTATTATATATTTTGTCTTCCAGGTGATAAATATGAAAGTACCTATTACCTATTAATGTTATAAATGAATAAGTTAACTACAGCGAAAAGACTTATCAAGTTTTCTTATACGTTTGTATCGACGTTAAAAACACACTCAGTTGGGTGGGTTACGGGCAGGCAGGTGCAGCAGTGCATTACATTTAAAAACTATCGACGAATTAACACGTTTTATATTTATTTTCTGTTTATACTTTATATACTGTTTTTGAATTTTCGATTTTATAGTACTATATTATATTACTGTGGACTGTAAAAAAAACTTTAAAAATTACCCTTGGCGCATACAATTTAGTAACTCAAAAACTATTAGCTAATTTTAGTTATGATTTATATGCATCAATAATATAAAAAACAAAAATCATGTGCTTACATGTATAAGGAAAATGGATGGTTTTCATTTGAAACAAGAATAGCTTCATCACAGGTCACTTCTTAAATAATTAAAAACATTTAAGTATTTTAATTTATACTTTTAAAATACAGGTAGGTATATCAATATATTCCTCGAATCAAAATTTGAATAAATGCATTATTAAAGGATACAATATGATCAATAGCGAGGTCACCGTGAATCGCTCTACATAATTATTTTATTAGTTATCTCATAATGTAGTACTGCTGCTAGGAGTAGGAACTAGGAATAGGTGAAGGATACAATTATCTTCACCATTCATGTCTTTATAAATTCGAAATAGCCTATTTAACCTGTGCAGGCTGTAACAGTATATTAAATATTCGGTGAGTGCGGTGAAATTTAAAACCATATATATATATAGGTAATCGTAATCACAAACATTTATTTTCGTTTGAATAGGATATACATAATGGATACAGTGTTTTACACAGAGCTAATAACAACGGTAGATATTATGTAACGTGTCATCATCTATTTTGAATTCTCTAGTAGTTAGGTAAGTATCTAATTAGTTGATTAAATTCCATTTCGGCGTTTAAGTGCCCCACGCCCACACCGTTGTTAACGATAATGTCCATTAATTGTGTAGGTACCTATATTACACCTAAAAAATTATAACACATATTTAAACGATGCTTGTACGTATACAATAAACATATTGGTAGGTCTTATTACGTTATTATAGTATTTGGCACGCATTTTTTTTTTTAATTTTGTGGCGCCCACGTCGACGTTGTCACGGACGTCACCACGGTATTAGGCATATCATATATTATGCAGTGCTGATTTTTATCAATTTTTTTTCGACGGACCTCACAGTTAGTATCAAGATAATTATTGTAATTAATACATAAAAGCGAAAACACGCTCTGTCATCGCACTTGCTTAGTTGGCACCTTGTAAGAGTAGGGTTTTATAATTTAACAAAAAAATGCAAATTTATTTATTTATTATCAACTATAAAATGTATACGATTTGTAGGTATTAAGTGGAAATTATAAACACATACAATAGAAACTTATAACTCTAATTTGTGACTTTATTAAGAAAAAAATATACAGTGGAATAATTGTGTTCAAATAATAATAAGTTCCGTAAAAATACCGAGTACGACGTTATCGCAGAATAGTATTTATAATGTTATAGTTACCTACTTAATTTAGATTTTCAATCACAATATATCGTAAACGGCTTCAACTTTAAGTAGTTATATACTTTAAATATGATTTGTTTTGTAGTTTCTCCCCGTTAATTTGTAAGTATAGGTACTTATATAGAAGTCGTATGAAATGTAATTTTTTTCCAGGTATTATAACGTTTGTGTACGAGTACTTAAATATTATTATACTTTATAATTTCTAATGTAAATTTTGAGTTGTCATTTTATCGATCGGAAATAATTGTTTGATATCATTACAATACATAATAATGGTACTCAGTTTTTTGAGACCGTTAGATATGTCTCAACCTCAGCTGTGACTAAAAATATATCCTAATAGATTAGTAAGATGTGAAAAAAAGTTAAATCTACCTATCTAATGTATTTTTTTTATTACGGTCGACGTAGGCAATAAAAGCAATAAACGCTAAACGGGTCAACGGTTTTTCATGCTTACTATTACTTATGAAACTTATTGTATGCATTTACAATGATTTCGACTGAAGGATCCCTATAATGTGCACCGGGCCCCCGAAACGGCGGAGGGTCCTCTTACGCATAAAAACACGTTTGAGATAAATTCTGTCACAGCACAAATTAGACGCACAAGCCTCACTGACAATAGAAGCCGACATTGCACAGGAACCTGGGCCGGCTTCAAAGGGTAGGCTAGATGTGGTCTTCGCGAGGCGTTGGGCGGGATTTTAAATTTTGATTTATGGAATAAAATATCCGAGGGGACGCATGACGACATTGTTATGTTTGCAAAGGTGTGTTTAAATATCGGGCTATATAAATACAAAATATTATATAGAGCACAACCCTATAACACCTATGATATTATTATTGGTGAATTGGCAAACGTTATTACTATCATAATTTATCATATAAGTGCCATTAAGTGAGATAATGAAATATTTACCTATATATATTTATCTGCTTGTATATTGCTGATAAATGTGTCATATATTTGAAAAATATACGTAGGTACATCAATTTATTTCAAACAGATTAATTGTAATATTTTTATATTCTAAAAAACGGGTGTGGCATCTTCTTAGGTTCTATCCATAACATATACAATACATACAACTTAATAAAACCCGCAATGGAATGTATCAACGATCAATAAAATTAAATAATAAACTAAATTTATTACATATTGCAACGCTCATTTGCTGCAGAGTGCAGGTATATTATTGTAATATTATATGACCACCGATTACCTATAGATAAAGTTATATTTATGTTATCGATAAAATCGGGATATCATATCGTTTCTCCCACGATTTCTATATTGCATGCATGGTAATAATAATATAAAACATTTAAGTAATATTGTTACATTAATAGATTATGTTGACATGTGGTATATACGTGTTAGGACGAGGTAAACAAACGTGAGAGGCACGAGCATCACAACTGTTATATTATAATAACTGAATTTATAAAGTAATAATACCGTAATGGGTTTTAATATTTTGAAAATAATTATAACTCAAAGTTTCAAAGGCGTTCGCTCTTCGCTGTCAAAATCGTCGAATATAAAACGTATTATATACACCTATGTAATTTGCACATGATTATACTTGCCAGACACGGTGAGCTTAGGAAAGTTAAGTAAATAAAAAATATTAAACCACTTTGGTTGAAATTGTTAGTAATGCGCTTGTTATTGAAATTTCGTACAGTATTCATGTATAAAAAATTATAATTAATAATTGATAGGTGGGTATACCTACCTAAAATATAAATAGTTACAGTGTATGTAACCTGTATATCCAAAAACGCACAAAAAGTAAATTTCAGGGAAAAAGTACAATAATTGTAAATTATAAATATGTGGTTAAAACGTTATGCTGTAATTTAAGAAAATGTAATATAATCACATATCATAGGTACCTAATTTTTTTGTGATTTTTTATAAACATATTTCAATGATAATAATATATGGTGATATATTATTGTACATTATTGCTTTGATCTGTAAAACTAAGTCGGTTGATATTACTTGTTCGCCGATCATATGCTAGTGTGCATGTATGAGAAGTGTGGTCAAATGTCTCATTAACTTTTTATAACTGACAATAGTTTTACTATAGAATGTACAAAAAAAGTGCAGTGGGAACTTTTTAGCTGCTGCATTTTTGGAATCGAGTTTTTTTTTATAAAGTACCTACTTTATAAAAAAAAACTCGATTGTGTGTGTATATGTATATATATATATATATATTCTATATGTGCCTATACATATTATTATAGAAACTATATTATAGTACAAATTAATTTTCAAATTGTCGCTTATAATAAAATTGACTGCATCCCATCGTCCCTTTGAGAAATCTGAAACACCGCCGACGCTACGCATTGCAGTTTTTACACACTTGAGTACTCTCAAATGTCGTTAAGCACATTCAAAATAAAATTATATCTCTGTGGCCGCATATATATATATAATACTTAATATATTAAGTCACAGCCGTTATAGTCCACACACGCACACACACATACACACCTATATGTATGTACGAAAGCAAAAACGGTATGCACGCAAGTCGCAATTAACAGCTAATTAGTGCGGCGGCATATTTGTGTGTATAATGTCCTTCGCTCGTATACGTATAAATTATTATTATTATATTGTGTATATTATAGCGACGCGTTGACGGTGAGCAATTAAAATAATCTCCGCAATAGCTGTCGTCGTGTACACCGTGTAGAGGATATAAATAATACAGTAGTTATTCGGTAGGTGGTGCGCCTCTGAAAAGAATTCCGCCGGAAATGCCGACTTTTAGACAAATTTAGTGCGATAACCCTGGCACAGCACCCTCGTCGTGCCCCAGTCACTGTGGTGTTGTATACTGTATAGGTAAGTACGTGTATAAATGTATAATATATTATGACACTGCACCGGAGCGGAATCCTTCGTGAGTCCCGTGATTATAATAATATATAGCCTGACAATGTGTATATCTGTAGGTACCTACTTATGCAATATGTTTGTGGTGAAATTAGCCCCCGGAATTCCGGAGGGTGGGGCAGATGTGGGTGATCTTTTAAACACTCCAGAAATCACGTTAAGTCGTTGTCGTCTTCGTCGTCGTATGGTAATTAGTAAATAGGCATCTACCTAAGTTGTAAACTATTGGACAACCTATAGTACTTATGTGTTATACCACGCGTTTACGTCGTTTTATGTATACTGTGTATATTATACTTTATCAACATAAAGTCATTATTGGCTATTGATTATTAATTATTAGTTATTACTATTGTCCGCGGCTTATTACGGCTGTTATATTTTAATTTTAAATTGAGTTATACCTATAGAGTATTAACAGATGTATAAGCAATTTACAATTTTAAAACACTCATAATTTACTTTAAAATTGAAATATAACAAAAAGCCGATAGATGCTCTAGATAATATTCTTATACTTTTAAATTTTATAAGAGGACAATTCACTCTAATTTTAAAATTATCGGGGCTATAAACGTGATCTAATAAGCGTAAAATTTGCTATATCGTATACGTGTAAGAAGGAGACAACATATGCGGATGCATCCTCTTAACATTTTTCAAAAATAAAAATAATACCCAAATATATTTAAGGCATAAGTGTAAGTGTTTTATAACTTTTCACTGTTTGAATTTTGGATTTTAATCGCCGAAGTCACCACTATTTTACACCTATTATTAATACGTATAGGTACAGCGTGTAAAATATAAACATTCTTATTTTGTACATATAGGTATTAATATATTATTTAATGAAGTGTTGCATAGTTTTTTTATTAGGTATTTTATAATTTTAACTATACGTCGAATGTAGCAAAGTATCTAGTAATATATATATTAGGTATTTTGTATGTAAATTGTAAGTAATTACTAATTACAGCCAATTCGCGCGCACATGTTTAAGTTATAATTCGTTACGATCAGTGTTTGTTTTCCATCGTCCCACGACGTTAAAATTTATTAAAATGTTATCATAATATTATTTATGTTCATTGTCCATTGCACCAACGGAATATACGAGTGGTATTAATTAATTGGTTAATTGAATACCAATTCATTCGGTAACTATAATATTGAACTCGCTCATCATCGTCGGCGACCGAACACGGCCTGCGATCGCGTATTATATTCTCGTCTGAGATGTTTTAAATTTGTAATTATTGTAATATGTTTATTTATGTATAGGCGTCAATAATTTAAACTTTTGGACAAAATCCTAAATAAAAATATAAAGATTTCGTAGTATGAGTTTATAGGATATCAACGTTTTGTGCATGGGGTTAATAAATAGGTAATAAATAATAATAAATATTTCTGTAACTCTGGTTTATAACAGTAGGTACCTACTTAACATAATTATCGAAAAATAATGCGTGCATAATAAATTATAGACAGTACAATTAATATTTTTATAATAATATATTACATCGTGCCCCACTACATGGATAAGTTTTCTACTGTGAAAAGTATAATTTTCCATTATAACCTATATCATTTTTATTCACACATTATTTATGAAAGAAACACATACTTAAAAACTCATATATGTCAATCGATAAGTGGGTGATATAGATTAACCAGAAGTTCTGCAGAGCAAAATCAATTATTTTAAAATAAATTTCATTAAACGCGAGAAATAGTAAAAATAAATTAACACCTATTCAACGAAAATAAAATTTTTCTCTTAAGTATAGGTAATCCTTCCAATATTTTTTGTCTTCAAATTTTATGGGTTAACTAAATAGATATTGTATAGATTACAGTATGCTTACATTCAAAAAAATATAGATACTTATAGAGTAATAAAAAAAATGTATGACGATCGCAAAATTTGAAAATGAATTGGAAGTACTAATAGCCAAAACAATGTACCTACATATCGGTAATATAACACTATCTTAACGTACCTATATAATACAATAAATGCTACTTAGGACAGTCAAAATATATAAATTGTGTTATTTTTCGTATGATTTAATGCGTAGAAAATGGTTTTTCGATTTTTGAAAGCCACTTAAAATTTGATACCCATATATAGGTATACCATCGAAAGTGTAAATATGTAGGTAACGTTTTTTGATTGAAAAATTCACGTATTTGTGCAGCGTGAAACTTATTATTATGACTTTTCTGTATCGAACAAAATATTTAAATACGTGTCATTGCAGTGAATGCAATTACTTCCTCGCCACGTTTAGAACCTACAGAAATTAATTACTTTACTGAGGTATCTCGGTGAAGGTACTTAAGACAGGCACATTGGTATAAAATAGTATTTTTTTTCAAAAGTGGCTAAAAAAACAATAGTTATTTGAGCAAACTTTCATTTTAATTGGCTTATATTAGTGCGTAGATTACGGAAATAAATTCATCATGATTACCAAATTGAAATTTATTGAAAAATAATAAATAGGTAGGTTAGTTTTCATATATATAGGTAGCTATGTAGAATGGGAATAATATGTGCAATGTAGGTAAGTATACCTCATTTTTCGTTAAGGTGATCTTTTTCAGAGACACATTTGTGTTTTGAAAATAATATTATCTTGTATAATCGAAAATTCTAATGTAATGTAGGTACATATGACATTGCAATTTTTTGAAAAATTGTGTATCTATAATAACAGCTCTCACGTTTTCCTTCAACAATTTTCAGCCGTACAATAATATATGGGATTTATAAACATAAAAGTTGACCATGAAAATTAATGTGTCACATTGTCATGTTTAAAAAACTCAGGCTTGTTTAAGTTTGGAGTCAGAATAATTGTATATTTTGTGTTATATTATACTTTATAGTTTATAGTACCCAACTAGTACCTAGTACATAGGCGGACCGAAGGAACATTATATTATATAGTACCTATATACCCATTTAATATTAAATGCGTTATAATAATATGTTATTCTTATATTGGTGTGTGTGTGTTTTATGATTTTTATTTTTCAGCCGTGTCCTTTCGCGATAAAAGCATGTACATATATTTGCTTAATCTATAAGCGGCGCGTGACTTTACGGCGAAATTATTAATATCGCCCAGCAGTCGTTATACGATGTACGCATACTAATAATAATATAGTACGTGGCACTTACGAGCCAAAAAAAACGAATCGAGTTTATTATTATTTTTCATATTTTTCCATAAAATATTGTTATTATTTATGGTTTGTTTTAATTTCGTCCAACGCAAAATCCGACGCCAGCCGCGGCATCGAATAGTGTTAATATAATAATAATATACCTAACAGTAAAGTTATTGCGTAGCTCCGTACCTATATGCACGTATATATCCTAGTTATGAAGTTATGACACTTGGCTAAAATAAAATAGGTACCTAATTCTCGATGATTCCTGGAGTTTTTCGATTCACTGAGAGTCGGGAATGAGGGCCCCGAGTATAATAATTAGGTAAAGGTAATAGGTGCACCGAACACCATTGAAAGACGATAAGGCAACCCCCCAAACAATTTTTTATAGAAAAACACAAAAAGAAAAATGTCGAGTAATTTTCTAAACATTTAGCAATCCAGGACAAACTTTATTTAAAATCATAAGTAAGAAGCAAAGAACTTCTCCTATCGCAAAAATATAAAATTTGTGCCAATTTATCATAAAACTATTTAGATGTTTTTGTAATTAAACATATTTTTTCGGATCCATAGTGACTAAGGGAGGGGGCGATCCACCAATTACCCCCCCCCCCAATATCCTCCACTGTCTAAAGGTAACTTACATGCAAACATGCAAACTAAATAAATATATAATATTAGCACCTATATTACCTATAGGAGTGTTGTACAGATGTGGATGTTCTAACGTATATCTACACATAATAGGTACCTATATATTATATGAGTGTTTGCAGACATATTATTGTTATTACGCCCGCAGACTGAAAATAAAAAACATTTATATTTTTCGGTTGACAGGCGTCGTGCCGACGACGACTTGTCTGTTCTCATTTGTGCCGTATAATTAAACACGAGTG
The DNA here is from genome assembly GCA_949089665.1 of Macrosiphum euphorbiae. Classification (NCBI taxonomy): domain Eukaryota; kingdom Metazoa; phylum Arthropoda; class Insecta; order Hemiptera; family Aphididae; genus Macrosiphum; species Macrosiphum euphorbiae. The sequence goes on from CARXXK010000002.1 coordinate 23,926,835, forward strand.
ATTATTCATATATATATATATAATATTATAATACACTAATAAGTAATAACAATATGATGTGCGGTCTTCCCTCATCATGATCGCCCACGTATCGGATTAGCGGACATACACACACGTCATCCGCTACGTTATACAATATTATATAAAGGTACGTTTCAATCGTGGTGTGGTCGCTGGTGTAGCAGTTGTCAACAAATGTCACCCGAAACGTTATATGAATAGCATACAATTCATAATTTGATATTACATAGTATATTATACTCTAGGTATATAATATATACGTGTAAATTTAATAATATATTTTTATTATTATTATTATTATATCCATATTATCCTCGTATTATATAGTAAACACTATCTATAAATTATAGTACGGCATATAAGTAGGTACCTACATCACATATGGGCGTTTCATAAAAATAAGGTATTACAAAAAAATGACTAAAGATAAAATGGTAATCACCGAATATCTTACAATATATATAGGATATTACAAATATATCAATTATTCAAAATATTATCACTGTATTAAGTAGATAGAGTACAGGAAAATTAATTTTGTGACTGCATCAGGGTGATTTCGGATGAATTTTATTCCCATGTTTATGACATAATTATACGATATATTCGTAAACTTCAGTGCATAAATAAATTATGAGAGTAGTAAAATGGCACGGTGTGTTATTTTTTTTTTTTGCATCATCGAATCTGTGGTTATTTTTTTATACAGCCACGGGTTTTAATTGATCTCGTCTTATATACGTCTCGTTGTTTATTATATATTATTGCATATTGAAATGTATATATTACTCCCCAAGAGTATAATATTATGTCCAATTAAATTGGTATGCAAGCAGTTTTGAGTATACGTACATTTTTACAAGTATATTATACACGATTTTAAAAGCGCGTGTCTATATTATGTACAGAAGTGATAAGCGTAAATGTTTAATTAATATATCATTTGAAATTATTCGTCTGTGTACACACTATATACACATATGGTAAGTACACAATAATATTGACAATATATAGTCGGTAAGTCAATATGTTTACTTTTCTTTGTTGTAAATAAAATATATTGTACAACGTTATTTTTGACTGTATCTCATTCTGGCAGAGGTCTTATCATAAATTATATACAATAATTATATATATATATATATATATATGTGTTAAGACTTCTATAACCACAAAATATTTTCATGTTCGTTCCCGTATGATAAGCCCAAAATATGGCCTATCCATTCTTTAATAGGGCGCATGTAAACTCCACCGAATGCGACCTTTTTAGACCTTTTTTCATGTAAACTCCACCGGTACGTTTTTTTTACCTGAAAAAAAAAATGTAAACTCCACCGGTACATTTTTTTTACCTGAAAAAAAAATGTAAACTCCACTGGTACGTTTTTTTTTTTAAATTGTAATCCAAATCCAATCTGATTAACTAAGATTACATAATTTATGTGGGTGCAGTTTTATTATAATATATTTATGTATTTAAATACAATGATTTAAAAAACAAATCATATAAAAATCAATTAGAAAAAAATAGAAAAGTCTATAGTCTATAATTATAAATAATAATTAACAATAATTAAAAAAAAAAATTATATAAAAATCAATTAGAAAAAAATAGAAAAATTATAATTATAAATAATAATTATTATTGTTATTGTTTGTAATATTTAAAATTATTCAAACAAAGCAACATATTTCCACGTTCACTGGTTGATTCACTTAATGTGTTCATTTTGAAATCAACGGACGCACTAAAATGTGTCTTCGAAAATATTTTATCGAATGCATTCGTTTCGCGATATCGCGATATGATTTTATCTGCGGTCGTTAAGATGAAGTTTAAGATAAGTCAGTCGAAAGTTGATGTGTATACACTATACATATAGTTTTAATTAGTGGATTTTACCATAGGTGGAGTTTACGTGTTTTCAGGTCAAAAATACGTATCGGTGGAGTTTACATTTTTTTTTCAGGTAAAAAAATGTATCGGTGGAATTTACATGTTACAAATCCAACCCTAAAATCGACTACCTGTAAATCGGTGGAGTTTACAATCGCCCCTTTAATATCTATGGATTTTATACAGGTATGGTTTGTTTTTTTGTTACTCGTTTGTGTGTGTGCGTGTGTGTGATTGTTTTTTACTTTTTGGTGCCTAATTACCTAGTTAGTTACTTGGGTATATTTAATATAAGTTGTATTCGAATTGTAACTAGGTAATAGGTAATAGGTGATAGGTACTTGATAAAAAATATCAAGAAATAGCAGGATTTTAACTGATTTGGTAATGTCTACAATAGTTTGAAATCGAAACGACAATGTCTAATGGCCATTATTTGAGTACAATAACTTGATAATTCTGCAATTCTGTTGTTCAATATGTAATTGTATCGACAAAGTAGCCGGTATAGGTACTATTGATATAGGTACCTATTAAATAAAGATAAAAATAACATATTTACGTGAAGGACGAGTATGGTTTTGAAATTTTATGAGTAACAAATCAAGTATGTATGACAAAAAAAAATACATTTAAGTACAAACCCGAGAATTCTCTTGACAGCACGGTCAATATAATAATATATAATATGTACCTATACCTACCTATATATATGCATCTTAATAATATAATATACTCTTTATAGGAACTATGTGTGTGCGTGTGTGGACGTGTGGTGTATGTATAATGTTGTACAATAAGCTTGATAGATTTATTTTTCTTTACAGTTTCGACATTTAATTGGCTTGTTATTTACCTATAATATTCTGTCAAGCTACAGTAAAGTGCCTTACATAGAATACGATAATGATACGGTCACATCTTCTTGCCGATACCATGGTTAATTAAAAATGTACACAAATAACCGCATGTTGGGCTATAAAGCAGAATTTCATGCATGTTTAAATAAAAATTATCACAGACATTTAATTAGTATTATCTGTTTTTCAACCAAAATTGAACGAACAAACTTAATTTAGCAATTGTGCCTATCTACCTATATGAATATCGTGTAGTGTGCACATTACATAATTGTTCAACACACAACATACCTATCAATACCAAGTATCAAGCAGATAATTTTTTTCCAATACAATTTTTATGACAGGTGGAACTCATATGAAGTATAAATGTAATATTGCACGTCTTAAACAAAAATAAATGTTCTGCAGCAATGGCTATAATTTTTAGAGATACATAATATAAACTATATTACCGAATTGCACGATTTTGGAAAAAAATTAATGAACATAACTGTAGATATATTATGTTATCAATTACATCCATAAAGGTGCTTAATATATAGACAATATGAATATAATATGGTTTCATTTCTTATTTTAATTTTTAAATAATACAGGTGCATTTAATTAGGGCTACCTATATACACCATGGAAGTAAAAATAATTTTAATGTAAAATAGGTGTCTACCAATATTTATAACTATATGAGCATTCATAAATAATCTATACGGTCAAGCTTTTTTTGTGGTCAACTTTATCTATATAATATTTTACATTAGCGCGTTGTCTGGAATAAGACATTAAAACCTTATTATTTGATTAGATACCTGAAAATTCCGCGTGGTAATGTGTGATATATAGGTACCTACATGGCTACATATTATAGTGTGTATAAAATCTTGCTTAAGGGTTGCTTGAAGTAGTTTTTTAATTAGTTCTGTTACCAATTTTAATATTATGTTACTAAAATAAAACATTTAATAATAATAAAAATAACAGGCAATATATTAATATTATATTAAGTACCTATAAGTAAGCATGTATAGGTAACTAATAGGTACATATTAATTTAATACATGTAGTGCATTATATATACCTAGGTACCTATTGGATATTTATAAAAATACTGTACTTAATTTGTATTCTATAATATAACGCAATAACGGCAATTACGAATATATTTTAAATCATTTTATAATGTTTAGATTGTTTGAAAATATAATGCATTAATGTACTCCCTACGATCATATAATATACATTACAGGTAGGTTACCTATATATACCTATCTGTAAAGAACACATATAATATACAATCGAGTGGATATGAAACCGTTTTACGTTATAAAAATTATATTGAAGATGGTAGAAAGCACTTAATATGCTTATTCCGTTCTTTTGACACTATTTTAGACGAAAAAGTTAAAGTTTCTTATTTGAATTTTTATATAACAATATAGAGCGATAAAACAGATCCACGCAAATCACGCGGGGCATAAGTATATAGGACCTAGGTGGCTAGGTACCTACGTACTGTAACGAGTTAAATACATTATACTATGTACCCACATATAACTTATGAGTTATGACCTACCACTAAATATGATATGATTGTGCATACATTTTTAACTGAACAGACAAAAATCCATATTAGTTCGATCGTTGATTTGGTGTAATATATTATGTTTAGGTACTTTATACACGCTCCCACATGTAATAAAGGTTTACCCTAAAACAATGAATAAAAATGGTGTAATAATGATTTTTTATCGAATTTCGTGTAGGTACACACGGCCTCGATCAACAAGAGATAAGAAAAGGTTCCATTGACTCTACTCACGCTACGTACATCTGTTTCACTCAATTATACGCATATATTTATATGGATCACTCGCCCGAAATAATATTTTTGCAGTGAAGTTGTTGTGCACATGGCGCAGTTATTATTAAATAATAGTATAGTTATCATTACTTAGTGTTGAGTTATATGTGTTTATAATTTTACACTGTATTTTCCTCGATGGTACAAAATATACATTATGTTTAAAAAGATAAGACTTAAAAATGTATCTGCGTGCGAACTCTACGTATACATCTAACCCCCTCCATAAATTATCCACCGTAATTTGAGCTTATACTGTACGTTTAATTGTCCATGTTATAGTTATACAGTTCTAATTATGCCCACTGTATCTACCTATCTTAACAAAACACAAGAGCATTAAATATAGTAGTCAGAAATATTTTAATACTTAGGTATATTTGTAGCTACACCCATATATTGATATTACAATCATATACCTATATTATATGCAATATTATACACATACCTATAACTACATTATATAACCAGTATGGCTGTATAAAATACGGCAAACCTAAATAAATAAATAAGCAACTTATCTGGTAGAAATACCATTGTTCCTACAGTAAAGTAAAAACATAGGCGGAGCGTAGACGACATACTGAATACTGTTTTTTTTTTAGGTTTAGTCGTTTAGGAGATCGTTTTTAATTGTAATTCTCAAAATACCCAGACGCCTAAAAAATCAAATATAAAATGGACACAGCTTGCGTATGTGGTAATATAAAAAATTGGAAGTAATTGTATAAATAATATAAAAATATATAATCTGTAGGTACTTATAAATCCAAATAGAAATTAATAGAAGACATTAGAGTTGAGTTAATAATGTCACATTCAATAAGTATATTTTGTAAACGATTTTTACATCAAAATTAATTCAACGGATAACTATAAAAACTGCAAGAAACTAGACTTTTAAAATTCATAAATATTTATCTAAACATATCATACATTCTATACAATCCCTGATTTGAACATCCCATACATAAATATCATATTTTATTATATCCTGTATCAATAACTAAAACTTTATATGAATATACCTAATCTATACAAAAATGAATGTTTGTCTGTCTGTCCTTTAAGTGTTCCTAAACGGCTGGACCGATTTTGATGACATTTTTTATGCGTGTTTCAGTGGTTTCCGGGATGATTTAGATTCACAATTGGACCAAGTAAGTCCAACCCGGTGAGGTTCTCAAATAGGGTTTTTGAGATTTACGATGAATTATTTTTATTATTATTGTTTTTTTAATCGCTTAGTATTTTAATTCACTTATGTTTAAATACACAGATACGCGTGCCTATACTTTTTACCATATATTATATTTTATAATGATGCATAAAACAATTTAAATTAAAAATATAACAGATGTTTGACGTTAACATATCATTTAGAATAGCAAATATTAACTGTCGGAGCATTATATGAATAATCATCATACATTTAAAAAAAACATAAGGTTTTTATATTTTACAGTGTACACTAAAGTACCTACGTAAGTATACAGTAATTTTGTTTAAATTATCTGAGAAATCAATTTATTTATTCACCTTCAGCGAGAAAATACAAATATTTAGTTGGATTAACATCTATAGGTATATTGATGTTTGTTTTAAATTAAACAAGCATAAGTAGTAATGAAAAAGCTATTTTAAAAAATACACGCATAGTTATGCAAACGGCGTTTCTTGTATCTTTTATTGTATCACCATAAATCATGTAGGTACTAAAGTAGGCACAATAGGGAGAATTTATATTGTAGATGATTGTAGTTTATTAAAATAAAGTTTTTTTTTATAGTTAGAATTCATAAGTGTAGGTATAAGTGATAACATTTTTTGGTTATAAAATACACTGGTTTTTTGAATACATACCTTGGGCAGGCGAAAAACCTAATTTTCTTAGCAACTATTTTTTAAGCTATAATATAAATAGATTATACCCAGGTTTTACCGTTTTTAAAAAAATAATCTTAATATACATAATATAATATAAGCTGTTTATTATTATGATTAATATATTATGTATAGGTAATTAATATGTCAATTTTATAAATTATAAATGGACAGATAAATATTTTATCGAACAAAAATAGAATTATTAATTTAACATAATTTGCCAACTATATTTAAATTTTTTGATTGTATATAAAATAAAATAATATATTATATCAAAAATTTGATAAATTAAATATTATAGGTAAATATATATTATACATTAGGAATTTAGAGGTTATATCCTAAAAAGGAAAATATACGTTACGACTTGCGACAACCGAAATGCGTCCGCGGTTTTCGCACAACACTTCCGATTTCCGTCCACGGTTTGTCGGTTTATCGCAACGTTACAATTATTTTTGTACATACCCATAAATTGGATAGCATTTTATAATTATATAATTATTTTTGAAATCTATGCTAAATTAAAACCAGATATAAGTGAATAAGTATTTTATAAATTGTAATAAGTAAATGCCTATTTAATAATGACAATAAAACAAACAAAATTCAAATATTTAGAACTAGGTAGGTACTTATGAAAATTGATTTCAAATTAAAAAATTAAACATCACTTTAAAAATATCTTAAAGAGTAGACTTTTTAGTCGCGAACCAATAAATGACATACCCATAGTTTATCATTTAGTTTTCATCAGGTTTTTCACAATATCGTGTTTGATTAATAAATATTTATGATCTTGAACATACTATTTCATACAACAATTCAGTATATTCACTCACTACCTACTAATATTTTATCTTAGATTGACACAAAATTGAAAAGTGTAGACATGTTCAATAATAACGATGTGGCAAAATGTTATATGTTATCCTTATAAGTAATATTAAACAACCTTGTGTGTATTGAATTAATTAAATTAATTTTATGTTGTCAATCATTTATCGGTTGTATATACATTACAAGAAATGTACCTATATATATTATTGTTCATATATACATTTATGTATACTTAACGTGCCGCTTACTAAAGTGACTATGTGATTTCTATTTTTCCACACTTTTACATCATTTTTTTTTCATTATCATTATTTACTCATATATTATTTAAGTGAATGGACACTTTAGTATAATAATAGTTCATATATTATAGTATAGGTATAGTATAGGTATACCTAATATTAATGTTAATCAATCACTGATTGGTTATTTAATACATAATATATATGCATGGTATAACAGTGAATGTCTATATGTATCTGCAAATGCGTATTTATTATACACATGTAATCCTTGGGCTTATAATTTCACAAATACTTCCAAAGATTTTTAGTTGCAGCTAATTCTTATATATAGATATTAAAAATAGGTATATAATATATAACTGTATGTGTATATATAATTTACGACTGATTTAGATATTTTATAATTTTGAAAGAGATTTATATGATACACTAAAAGCTACCCTATAGTTTTGTCCATCGCATTTTCATTAGAACAGTTTTGATTTAGGTTCAGGTAGTAGGTAGGTACCTAGTATCTATATAATGCATTACTAAATTATTTCATATTAATTCATAAGGAATAACTTGTGTTGTCAATGGGTACTAAAATCTGACAAAATAATAACAGTAGGTATCTATTACGTGTCTGTTACTTTGATTACTTAGTTGATTAATATTTTGTACCTATTAGGTAGGTATACACTAAACATGTATAATGTATTAGACGTCTTAACTGATAGGTTGGACACCTAATTGGTGATTTAGCTATAATAATACATAGGTAAAATACACTTTTATTATTAAAAACTAATATCAAATTATACTAATTTATCAGATAACTATAATATAATTACAATTCATTAATACTTAGGAATCAGTATGAAAAATTTTATACTTTTTTGATTTGTAACCCACATATGAATAATGTACTGCATATTTATTAAAAATTTTAATCAAATAATAATTGGGGTTGTCTTTATCATTCAATAATAGCTAAAAATAATATTTTTTTAATGGTTTTAATAATGCGTTCTATATAAATAATCCATTAATTACTTTTTATAAAAAACACTTATCATTTTGATTTAAAATAAAAAAAATCTATTATAAAATATGTTATTGTGTATTTTAAATTGTTAATAAAAGATGAAATAGTATCTTAAACTTAATTAACTAATCAATATTTTTCAGTACATTATTCCGAATTGAGATATTAGATAATATAGGAGCACTATAAATTATAATGTTCCATGTTACATAGGTACCCACGACCCACAGTGGTATTTTATGCGGTGTAATTTTATGGTACACATTTATGACCATTTTTTTGTGACATCGAGACAAATTACATTACAGAATACAAATACTTTTTTTGTTATTAAAGGGGCATTTAAATGTCTTGAATATTATTCCAGTAATTAAATTCCGTAAATAGCTAATGAAAAAACTTTTTAAAACAGTTTTCCTTTTTTGTCGCAGTAAATTATTTTGTACCATTATTGTAGAATATATGTATATAATTGTAGGTACTTTCCTAAATTATTTTTAGTTTGTTATTATGTTTGTATTTACTTAAAAAGGAAGGAAGTTGCCAAAAATGACCATAATTAAACATTTATATGCGGTTTTTCACGTTTTTCTCCAACCCTTATTGTTTTTCTTAATTATATTGTTAATAATTTATTATTATATAAACCAATTTAAAAAAAAACTATGCCCCTTATATACCGGCTAAACTTAAGACGACTGTTGAATAATGACCAATTCAATTATTAAAAAGCACAGGTATAGGTGCTAACCAAAATATTATAGATATGTTTTATAATTTTACAATAGGTTTGCGGATTTGTATAATTATATCTAAATATTAATTTATACTATTGTGTATAAATTATGAAAAAATAAATTGTAAATATAAATATTACAGGTAATTATTTTACTGCGGCGCATTTGAGGATGTAAAATGAATAATGTGTTTTGTAGCTATTTATAAGTATTAAATACCTACCTATATTATCAGCGCAAATATATTTTAAGCACACAAAAATGAATATTTTTAACTTAGTAAAACTCAGAATATATTTCTATTATTTCTATATAATACATACAATTAATATACCCACAGGTCACAGTTTATAACTATAAAAAGTCGGTAAAATTAAAAAATAAAACTGGGAAAATAATTGTAACTTTGGTGTCCACATACATCTATCCACATACATCATTCAATGTATTTTAATTTTTATGAAACGGCAATTGATTATTGGATATAAACTGTCTGTGTATTTTCTGATATTATTTGCAGTCCATAATAAATTAGATACCCAACTGATTTTAATAATCAATATAGTAGGGTGGTATAATAGGTATGGGTAATGGATTCAAAACTGCTTTAAAATAAATAACATGAATAAAATCTTAACAAATAGGTATTTTGTCAATGCCAAATTATTGGTTTAATTATTAACTTTTTTCGCATAATTTATTCATCAAATTAAACTAAATTACTATGGAATTGATATTTTATCTAGGATTATTGTAATTTATACCTACGTGTTTAAGTTTATATATAGGTACTTTATTCATAGATATGAACGGTTATAACTTATAGGTCCTATATATATAGGGACCGAACAACATACAATTTAAACAAAATTTGGATACATCTTCTATATACAGATTCTAATAAACGTTAATATAGTAGGTAGATACCATTGTACACCTATTCTTATATATACATTAAGTAGGTATCCATTCATATTTTATTAGGTTTATGGTATAGGTATTTAATATAGGTATGCACATATAGGTACTTTTAAAGTGCTTACCATACCTATACTGAATATACCTATTAAACTATAGGCATATATACATTCTACAGAATAGAAACGTGTACTTAAATAATGTGTAGATTGATTTATTTTGTAGGTATCCTGTGGCTATAGCAAGGGTTGCCTACATCAATATCTACCATTGTATGTATATAGGTAGGTAATAGTCCAATACCGAGTAGTAGGTACTTAACCTATGTATCCGATGTAAACCGAAATCGTTATTATCGTAACTTTGTTGTGGTCGAAACATTATAGATGATTTTGACATATTTTAATCTAAACATTTGGGTATAAAATTAAAATATCTAACTGCTGTTCGTGATATTTAAACGTTTAAACTCATATCAGGTTTATAAGTCTATTTCTATAAGTTATAATATAATACATTAATACTAACAAATGTCAAATACCCCCCGGCTGCACGTCAACGCATTATACCTATTACCTATATACAGCTGCAGCCATTACTGCATGTAGCATGTAGCACCGGAGTAAATATAAATATTTAAATACAAATGACTTGTAATTACCTGGTCCGGGCTCGAGGAGTCGGCAAACCGCTGATGCAGTCTGCGGGAAATGCTCGTCGCGTGGAGACGAAAATTCGTCCCAAAAACTATTGCAGTCAACGTAGAAGAAGGTACCCGGGCGGGCAGGTCCAGCAGTGTTGGCGTAACGTCGATATTTTATCACCGGCCGCAGTCTCCGCGTGTTTATTATATTATATATTGTTATTATCTTAAACCGAAATCGGATTTACCGGGCGTTACGTGTGCGCGTGCGCGTGCGGGCGCCGCGGAGTTTAATAATAATAATAGTAATAATAGTAATAATGATAAATATTTGTATTCCGTAGGTGCGCGCGCGACCTCTCGAATCTGACTGGAGCGCGGCTGCACTGCCGAGACCTGATGACAGGACGGACGGGCGTACGGCGGACGGATGCGGCGGCGGAGTTTTTCGCCGTCGGTGAGCGGCGGTCGTGGTCGGTCGGTCGGCGGCGGATCGTTGGCTGCCGACCGGCACGGGGTGGGGGTAAAACGGAAAAATGGCGTCTGCCACGCGGGCACCGCCCACCTGGGCGCGGTGGCCGCGGCGGCGTTGGGGTCCGCGCTGAGAAGGGGCGACCTCGCTAGCGCGCACGCACACCAATGGACGACGACCGGCGGTGGCGGTGGCAGTGGTTGAGACTGCGGCGGCGGCGGCGACTGCTTCGTGTGTGGTCTTTTCGCCGCCGCGGCGTTCTATTATACGTCCGTCCGTCCGTCGTAGCTGGCGTGTACACTCCACTCTCTCCGTCGCACACAACACTTGTACATAATAAATTGCATAATATAAAAGAAAAAAATAACATCCGTCTCCTTCTCACTCGCCGCGTCGTCTCACTCGATCTCATACGGCGCAAGCATCATCATTATTATATATATATTTGTAATATGTACCTACATATAGTGAAATACTATTTGGTCCTCTTGTCGTTTCGCCGCCGTCGCGGTTGCTATCTATTATAGTTATATTTATATGTATATTATATTGTATAGGCATGTATAATGTAATAATATTATATTATATTCTCCCCCGAGTATGTATGTATAGGGAACTAAATCTATATAAATATATATTTGGAATCGCTTTTCGTATTTATGTGTAATGTGTGCACCTTATATACATAATATATATATAATACTCTTATAGGCTATATATTTCAGACTACGGCAATACAAGACTGCACCACTGGTGTGCGCGATCACACAATATAGGTAGGTACTAAGGTACCTTCACTTACAAACGATCGCCGCGGACCGACTTGCATTAACCGCATTGATACTCTGATCTGCAACCGCCGCGCACACACAATATGTATTAAAAAAAAACAAGCACCATTACACCGCCGTTGTCGCGATGTTCGTTATTATTTTTATTATTATATTCACTTACATACCTACGCTCGAACGTTTTTACATAAATTGTATTGTTATGTCAGGGCCTAAAATATTTACATTTAATTTCAGGGGGCACACTTATTAATTTAACTGTTACCTTTTGGCTTTGAAATATTTCTAAAGCAAAAAAAAAACCTTTGGGGTTGTAACATCCGAAATCCCCCCTTTTATAAACCACTTACCTTACACATTAGTATTTAACACACGATTGTCATTCAGGGGACACACTTTGATTTTCAAGGGACACAAAGTGTGCCTTGAGGAACACCGCTTCACAAGTTATTTCGTGATTCACTTAGGGTATCATCTATTCTTACTCTTTGAATTATTTCACTTAAAAATGATTTATACGATTATTTGGCATTCCTCATCTAATGCCAGATTGATCCAATTTATTTAATAATATCGTATGATTAACACTATCAAACGCTTTTTGAATATCAAGGAAAATACTAATACTTATTGTTATTCTTATCCATATTATTCCTAATAAAGCTATCAATCTCAAAAAGTGCATCTGTTGTTGATAAACCAGATCTGAATCCAAATTGCTTATTCCTATATATACCTATACCTATATACTTAATTGCATCCCTCAACCTGCAAAAACATACGAAATTAAGTATCTATGATTTATTTGTTATACCTACCGAATTCCATAAAAATCAATTTTTCTGTATATTACGACATGAGATGTTTGTTAAATATAGGTATGCCTACATACAATTATTGTTTTATTAGAGGTCTCATTAGAATAATAACTTATTTGTAATACGTTTTTGGAGGTCTGAGTAAAATATTGGGATAATAGTTTCAGGAGTGCATTTATGCATCACCTACAAAAGCAATGTTTTCAGCAGTGCACGTTTATAATTCATTATACCTACCTATATATCTTATAAATTATGATATATTATATACATATTATAAACAAAAAATGTACCTATACTCATTGGTATATTGGTAGGTACCCAATAGTGGCAATATATTTAAAGTAGGTATAATTTTCATTCAAGTGCCTATACTGTTAATCTGAACCCATACGTGGGATAAAACCGTTTGGTTAACATTTAGAGATCTATTTATATTTCATATGATATACCTATACCATATATAACATAAATATCTATTATATTAATTAAAAAACTAACTTAATATAATAACCTACCAAAGGGTAGATATACCTCAGGTGACACCAAACCATATTGGATTTTTCATCAGGCGTTAATGATAATTTTTTTTATGAATTTATGTAGGTATAGGTATAAATGTATAATAATGTAGATAACAGTTACCTACCTATAATTGCTTTAAATACATTAATTATTCAATCAAATTAATTTGTTTTTATTTTTAAAGGAATATTATTATAGGTATATATACCTACCTATACTAAGTTAGTACATTATATAGTTCATAAGTCAGCTCCGACTTCTCCTATATAGGTATATTATTATTATATTATATAATATTATCTCTAGATAATTACTAATTAACTTTCTTCTTAATGACAAACTAAAGTTATGATTTCTTTTTAATATTTAATAGGTTATTGTAATTATAGGTAAATGTATATAAAATATACTTATAGGTAGGTGTACTTACTATTTATACAGCGGTATGCAAGTATATATAATACATAAATTATACAATTTATAAACCGTCGAGGCGTGAGATGACTAAATAAATTCTTGCACCCCACCACACCAGTCGCCTAACCTACCTAAACAGCCGAACTGCAGAATAGGCGGTTACCCATATATACCTATATAATATTATATATTACAACGCGTGTAAAAGATGAAAAGCGCAGCTGCCACTACAGACTTAGTACATAGGTATATATATATATATAATATACAAATATTATGTATAATCGTTAACTCAGTGGCTGCAACGCCTGCAGCCGATTAATAATGCAGCGCACTGCGTAGTGCGTGTACGCGCCTTTATATATACCTATCTACCTACTATATATACACCGTCATAAATGATAGTGATAATAAATTAATACGAAAGTATAATAATTGGGACGTCAATCATCTAAACATAAGTTGCACATGTATAATATGCATGTATACCTAACTATACAAATATAATTATATTCATATGCATATACTATATATGTGAATATACCTTCACCTATAGGTAATATAGGTGTATGTATATACCTATAATAGGTACAAAGGTAACACCTACAAATATACGCGTTGTAACTATACTATATACCTACCTGCCGTAACAAATTTGTATATTTTCAATTCTGAAATGAACGCGGGTCATCACTCTTATTAGATATACCTACTCTTGTGATTATGTATTTAATAAATACACCTATCTGCCTATCGATTATAATATATTTATCTACACTTAGTATTACTTGAAATAACAGCTAGTTAAGTATTTAAAATAATGTAGGTAGGTACACTACTGGTCCTGACGTCTGCAGTGTGTATCGTTCATTATTTCGAGATTTATATATATAATAATATGTTTATATGTATAGTTAGGTATTATTAGGTATAAGGTATAAGATACCTATTATCTAAATCAGTGGCGTCATAAGTGGGGAGGAGGTTTATATATTAATTGTTTGTGCCGTTTGGCCATGTGGTATCTATACGGCTATACCACTAAAATAAATAATTTGAATGTGTATAATGTTTTGATTAATTGATAATTTTATTTTCACTTTCGAGTCCTAATCGATTAATCGATACTGCTCGATATATATAGGTAGACACTTCATTTTTTGGATGGGTTTAGTGAGTGGCAGACATAAATCTAATAAATATATAGAACTAAAATTAGGGGCGGGTCATTTTTTAGAAAGAACAAAAAGATAATACCTACACAATTAAAAAATAATGAAAGTAAATTACTAACTAAAATTAAAACTTTATTATTATTGTTATGAGGACGCTATACCCGCATCTGTTGTCTCCGTCTTACAAATGAAAACATAGCAAAAACTGTTT
The DNA here is from genome assembly GCA_949089665.1 of Macrosiphum euphorbiae. Classification (NCBI taxonomy): domain Eukaryota; kingdom Metazoa; phylum Arthropoda; class Insecta; order Hemiptera; family Aphididae; genus Macrosiphum; species Macrosiphum euphorbiae. Next base: position 23,942,183 of record CARXXK010000002.1, read on the forward strand.
TGCGAGGGAAAGAACGAGACGGTTACAGTGATAACTATAAGAAACGAAATTTTCACCACATAAAAAGGAGAACTTTGGTTGTCAAATATCGCTTATATTTTTTCGATATTGGAACTACAATAAAATTATTTAAGTTTGAAAAACACAAAAATCAAGGATTTGAAACAACGAACTTTCTCCGTATAATTAATAATATAAAAAAAATAAAAATGATATTTCACAGATAATGTTCTGAACTATTTTGTATAACAGTTTGGAGTGGACTATCACTACAACCTGAATGGTTCTAACCTGAGAAAAACAGTTTTTGGTATGTTATACATTTTTAACGCGGAGACCACTCATGCGTGTGTAACGTCCTCTTAATTTTTAAAATTAAATGACAAAGTTTATAATCTCCTTTGTTTTGTTTTTCCAAACAAAGTAGAAATAATGTCATCAACATTTACTCGACGACCGACGCACGTGTCGAGACTTTCACGGCAAAATGAGGCATTGAATTGTGTATAATAGTTGTGCGTGTAAGAAAAGTAGATAATGGGGGCTGAAATTACAATCGACATTTTAATTAAATAACGCCTGCTGTGCTGCCCCGAATTTATAATCGACCTTTTTATCATCTGCTATTCATGGGCCGAGTGTACATATTTATATATAGATGCAATATTTGCCTTGCACAATAATATTATATTATATTATTTGTTTTAGGTATTGTTTTATTCAAGACTTCAAGAGTATAATATAAGATGGAAGTTCATATAATTAAATACCAAGTTTACAGTGAACTGTGTTCGATTTTTACCAATGTGCCTACCTAATAGATACCTATATATATAGTTATGTAGGCACCACTATACGTGTAATATAAATAGGTACAGTTTGCTTATGCTACAGCCTATATAGCACTATTATTCAAGTTAAATACTTATACAGACGAGTTTATTAAATATTATGTTATTACCTATTTGTAAATATAATGAGTCGATTAACTACTCAAATAATTTCGTCAAGTAGATATAATAATTAATCTTGTTTACCAGTTACCTATCATATTATTATATAGGTATTATTTTATTTTGTATTAAGTAGAGGTACCTATATAATAAATTATTATTGTCACCACGTGGACTGAGAACATACTAATAACTATAATTTACGCAGACAAAAGTCTATAGTTTGGTAGAAACTGAGTATTTTTTACAATCTTTTCGCAGAAACAGTGATTGATCTATGTATTAATAGTGACTACGTCTATTTAGACAATTTAGTGTCAAGCTCTTATATAAATGCTTCTTTTTTTTTTTGCGCCGACCGTATAATACGCACTGCCTTTGTTTTTCTGTACAATACACCCCACTGAATTCACTCAATAACCAATTATACCGTTTCAATGGCCGGCAATAATAAAGTGCATACCATTGCAGATCTAATAAACGTGGTATGTGTTATAACTAGGTATATGTTAGTTATCTATACTCATATGAATAATATAACTATACGAACCGAATATAATGTATACCTACAATAGGTAATACAAAACGGACTAAGATAGTACTACACAGATAATGACAAAATGTATAATATTTACGTTACAGACTAAGTTTCTCAAATTTTGGATAGGTCACCCACAATTTTTAAGAATTAACATAATATTTTTATTTAGAACTCTCGGAAACCTATAACAGTTGAAAAACTCAACAGCATAATATAATAGATACCTATATAACAAATCTAATACATCTACCTATCTAATAATTTATACATTTGTCTTTCTAAACTATTACCTACCTATAACGATCAAAATAATCTGAATCGATAAAAGATAACGAACGACATAATTCAGTGAAATAAAAGGTAGGTAGGTAGGTAGGTAACTTTTAATGTATTATTATATTTTAATATTTTATACATACAATGCCATTTTCAATGCAATGGTTTCGATTCAACCTACTGTATTAATAAAAGTAAAATAAATTGTTTTAATAGTACATAATAATAATATCTTCAAATGTACTTAGTATATAAAGTATAATATATACTTAGCTCAGAATCGTTTTTCAATGGTTTGATATCACAAATTTAACAATTTCTATATTTCTTTATTGTATTTATTTTATATTCATTATTTCAAAAACAGTTCTCAATTTTTTTTATTACATTGTACCTCGCGTTATTAATTACAAGAGTTTTGTAACGTAGGTAATCCGTAAGCGTATAAGACTATTTCGAGTAGGCTATAATATATTGTTAATATGTTACTATTAAGTATAATATTATGGTCTTATTTCGTTGCCTGCTACTATTATTGGCTGAATATGAAAATAATTATTTTCCAGCCTTAGACTGTGTACCGTCTGTTGTTTGTTAGTCGTTTATTTAGTTATGAGTATATTATTATAATAGTTATAGCCATATAATTTCGCGGTTGTGTGATATTCAATTTAGACATCTTGACGACAACGTCAGAGCCATCTGCCGTAATAGTTTTAAGTCGTTCGGTATCCACCAGCGAGTTCGCGCGAAAAACAGCCGAAACTACCGACGCTCATTTTCGTCGCAAGATGGCACTGCTGATTCCGATTTCCATTTCGTTTGGTGAGGACGTCTCATTTACCTTCATTAGGATTTATATCAAGATATCAGCATTCGTTAATGTTAAATGTAAAATATAAGAATACAATTTATATTTTATAATTTTATAATCATTTCAATGTTTATAATGAAATATTTCATATGCGGTCGTATAATTAAGATTTTATATTGAAAGTTATAAAGACAAAGGTTCAAATATTGATTTTAAATATTTAAATATCATCATAAAAGTAATGGTTGAGTAACATTTGCAATTCACCATAGTTTAAATATTACAAGCACAACATACAGGTACATAGCCTTTTTTAATATTAAGTTTTTAAGCATTTGAATGAAGTACATTTAAATACAACGTTTATAGTGAACATTTCCAACCTATAGTACCTATGTCAAACGTATATTGTCTACATTGTAGATACTAGATAGTCATCGATATTATTTTAATATATACATATAAATATATAATTACTAGCTGGCCACTTACACTTCTTTGCCAGTTAAATATACCAAACTATATATGATTCAAATTTTGTTCAAAACGTTATTTTATATTCAGTGCATATAAGTTCAAAACATAAAAATTTCGACTAGCATTTTGAATCTCAAAATACTTGAGTAAGCTGCACCACTTTAAAATGAAAATTTTGAAAAAATGCTTTCTTAGTGCTTACTTGCACGGTAGGTACGAAGGTACCGTGGAAATTGCAAGCCTCAAGCTATCATTGGTTAGGCTCTACGTTGGTCAGTCAGGACACGTTCGATTATACTATTATATTATAGCCATCCTGGCGTTTCCCGTGAGACTAGCTTGTGATTATGTGAGCAGTTTATTGTCAGGTTATAATATTATTATTGTATTTTGCAGACCCCACGTGGTGCATACGTAAGTGCATAATTTCTAACTGTAAAGTTATACCAAGTTATTTATCGTTATTATTATTTATTAATTTATTATTTACATTTATCGCATATTAATGGACTTAATGACTTAATCTCTGTTTATCGAACTGTAGATACTTGAAATTTTTACCGTATGTTGATTTTATCAATTCCTATACTTGATACAATTTTCAAAATATTTTGACTCATTTTCAGCTATTTACGGACAATTTCAATTTTCAATTTTTTTAATTTTATCCTATAAATGTCTTTAAAATGTTATTTGTTTGGTCAAAAAGTGTGAAAATTTAATACAGTGTTCCTGATAAATTGTTTCAATAGCGATTGAAAAATATTAAAAATACATAGGTAGGTCACAATATTTTTTTACAAGCATTTAAATTTCGAATTTTGACAAAATTTAAATATTATTTTTTAGTTAAAAACTTATAAAATGTTCAATTATTATAGATAAGGATTGAAAATGTATAACAGGGTTCCGCGTAAATAGGTAAATAAATTACTTTACTCACAAAAACATCATCAAATACATCACAGAAAAAAATTATAACTAAATAATTTTAGGTGGAAATATTATAGTTAAAACAAACACATTTTAGTTGCATTTACTACATTTTTACCAAATACATAGTTAAAACTAACGATCTATAATTAGTTGAAATATTTTATTTTATTCAACTATAAAATATAGTCAAAATTATGTTACCACATAAAAGTGGTTAATACAACCTTAAAATATAGTACGATTCTTTACAAACATAAATATTATCGTTATTATTAATTATTAAGGTTTTCCCAATCCCTCGGCGGCGCAAACCGGAATACAAGCCAGCGTTGTAACTTCCGAGTGAACCTCCAAAATGCGGAGGTCATAAGGATTTTTTCAATTTTTAGACTTTTCGGGTATATCTATCAATAAATATCACATTTCTGCAAAAACATATCTGGAGCTTATGAGTCCACAGATTTATAATAAAGTGTTTATCCAATATAATGAATACCACTATTTTACATACTTTTATCATGAGATAGAAAAAAAAAATCCGACATTCGTTTATAAATAACATTTTATTTACACACTGGAGATCACAAGTACGATATCGAAATACATAAAGTTAAATTAACATAATATGCATTGTGTCTTCCAAACTGGAGTCTGTAAGATACGTTTACATTCACAAATACTTTTTATATTTCAGATAATACGATAAACATTATTTTAAGAATTATTTACTGTACTGAAAGTAACAAGTACCTACATAATATCATAGTGTTTATCCAATATGCAGAGTCCACAAAGACACTATTATTTTCCACACTTTTATTATAAGTTAGAAAAAAACAGACAATTATCCATGAATAAGATTTTCCTTACACACTGGAGATCACAAGTGTGGCGTGTAGGTATTAGCTCAGTATCAAAATATAAGCTGAATACACATAACATGTTTTGTGTCTTTTATATTCAAATACTGGAGTCTGTAAGTTACATTTCTATTTCACAAATACTATTATACTTCGAAGAATAAGGTAATTCATTTAAAAAAAATTATTTTACGGTACCTACTGGAAGCCATAAGCCTAGTAATCAGATTCGTTTCGTCGGCACCGCCACTTTCGAATTTATAGCCAAAAGTTAACAGTATTATGTACTATTTTATGAACAATTTTGTACAAACGAAATTACAAACGAAGCCCTGCCAAAGGGCCCAAATTTATTTTTCAAAGGGGGCCCATAATGGGTGAATCCTATTATTATTTGTACTGGTTTTTGATTTTGTAAAAATGTATTTTGAATTGAAATATTTTAAATATTAAATATTAAGGAGTTCATAATCGATTAGTAATAATGCGGTAAACATAGACCTCATAGGCGTAATCTAGGGGGTGCAAAGGGGTGCACTTGCACCCCCTGGAATTGTTGAGGGGGTGTAAAACTATCATTTTGCACCCCCTAAATTTTCTATATTTATAATGTATAATTTTGCCAATTTTTTAAATATTTATAAAATAATGTTAACATTATTAGACTCGTTATTAGACATTATTTGTAAGACCTATAAGTTTGATAATCATGAACTTCAAGTAGAACTAAAAATCTTTAATAGAATGTTCAAATCTAAACAAACTAACTCAAATAATTTATAATAGTGTATTTAAAAACAAATTAGATTATATGAAACAAGGTGAAATTAAAAATGGTTTTCCTTTATTATCTGAAATTTTAAAACTATTTATGTCAATGCCTACAAGACTATCAGTGTCTTCTGAACGAAGTTTTTCCTGATTACGAAGGCTTAAAACTTATCTACCTCAGAACAACTATGGGACAAGAAATGGCTGTTTGATATAGCTAAGTTACAACTTATAAATTGATAGAAATCTAGTTATAGATTCTGAAATTGTAATAGACGAGTTCAATGCAGCAGCAACTGTACATGGTAAAGGCTTAAGTTTTATTTAATTTTGTTAATTAATATGTATTAATATTTATTATATCAATGTAATAAATTACAGTGTTGACTAATTATTTTAATTTATATAATAAAATGTATTTACTTCATATTAAGGCCCCTGCAAACCCTATTAATTTTTCATCAAAACGACCTTAGCGACCGACAAAAATTGAAGTACTTTTAGTGGTTCGATTTAAAAAAGGTAAAGATGTTTTAATTGGTCAACAAGTCTACTTTGCATCGGTCGGAGCATATTTTTTATATACTTTTGAATATATTCAATACTAAAAATTTATAAATTTATAAAATGTAAAATATTTATTCTCGTCAAGAATTTGCTAAAATTGAAAAAGTGCTCCGACCAATGCAAAGTAAACTTGTTTACCAACACAAATATCTTTACATTTTTTAAATCGAACCACTAGAAGTACCTAAATTTTTGTCACGGCTATTTCAGGTCCATAAATTGATTTTGAATATTTTGATCTAGACATTAAATGACTTGTGCATGTGCGTGCGTGCGACCATAAACCAGCAAGAAATAACAATGTATTGTAAATTGATTGGGGTCGCGGGAAAACACACTAATATTATCATTTACTACACACACAAAGACGAACGAGGCAATCGCGGCAGCTCGGAGGATCGTGTTATCACGATATAACTAGCTCAAATATATTATTATAGTTTTTTTTTAGCAAATATCTGTTTGTTTACATTTTAGGTACCTACATACAAAATAATGATGCACCAATAACTTAATAAGCTTATGCCTCTATGTATTTTAAATTATTTCACATTTATAATCACGAAGTTACTACTAGGTACTTTTAATTTTCACTTTTCATTGAATAGTTTGCATTGCTAATAAATAAATACTTTTATTAATCATTGGTGTTAATACTTTAATACTTGACTTATAAGTTATTTTAATAATATTTACAATGTCAAAATATCCCAGTGGTTCAGCAAAAAGGAAAATGAAAATAAAAAAGATGAAGAAATAAAGAAATTGAGAGGTTCATTAAATATGTTTGTAGTAAAAACAATTTGGATAATGCTGGTAAGTGGTAAATATATATTATTAAATACTGTGTGTTTGTTAAAATTCCTGAAGTTAAAATGAAGGTCGTTTACTAAAAACTCAGTTTACTATTTACACATTTACCTATAGTTACAACATTACATTCTGCACAACTGTAAATTATAATATGATGTGAATATGTGATATTTTTTTAAATATTTTAGTTGACAAGCGTGCTAAAAATGTTATGATTAAAACAAATGAAAATACTGATGTGGAATCGTCTGGGACTCGTCATGATACTGAGCCAGACATATTTGATAAACCAGGTAGGAACCTAAATTAAACTTTTCAGAATTATTAAAACGTAAAAATGTAAACTATACAAAAAACTATGAGGATAGGAACATCATATTTAATAGGTAGAATAATTTATAATTATGTTGATATTTATTACTTAGTTAGTGATTTAAGTATAGTTTTGGCATAATTTGTTTGTTTATAATTTGCAATTTCCATTTGTTGTTTAATTTATTATATTGATATACCTGTGTAGGTGCCTAAGCTAGTTGTTCACTTGTTCATAATATTATTAGTATAAATTGTTATGAACATTTTAGTTTATTGTATTTTATTTTTCAATTTTTTTGCTTTTGGTCGATAACTCTTCCACCAACTTAATTAGTGAAACAAATGAAAATACTGATTTGGAATCGTCTGTAACTTGTGATGATACTGAGCCAGGCATATTTAATAAACCAGGTACCTACTACCTACCTAAATTAAACTTTATACTATTATTAATAGGTATGTAAAAATGTCAACTATACTAAACGTCTAAACAAATATTGTATGAAGATAAGCTTTGTTGTTTAATTTATCATATTTTACCAATGTTACACCTATATAATAAATGTTCATAATATTATACATTTATACATTTTAATGAATATTTGATTCGTAAATATTTCATAAAGTAATTATTTTGCTTTTAGTTTATAACTGTTCCGCCAACTTAATTAGTCAACAATTTGTGTAACAGAATTACTAAAGAATTCTGTAACTAAACCACCACAATGTGAAACATATATTACCGAGTTCAAAAAAGAAATGTGGTATGCGTCATATTTTAAGAACAATTGGTATTTTGTGAGTGAAAAGCCAACGACCATAAAAATAGTTTGTAATAAGCAAACTATAAACTTTAAAAATAAAATTGAAAATTCCGGAAAGTTATACTTGAAATCTGGATGTTCAGCTTTTACTACGAAAGGTGTCCTTAGAATAGAACAATCGTTAGAATCATCACTTCCTGTCATTATACCAATAGAACTATCTCTTTTAAATGATTCTTGTTGTAGTATGCCTATCAACCAATCATACCCTAAACCAATTCACTTAAATGAAATAAAAAATCTCAAATTTAATAAAGATGCTTTTAATAGAACAAACTTACAACTAGACCAACAGGACAAAATGATAACCTCCCTTACTATAGAAAAGACATATGAATTTATTTATGCAAACAAATACTTAGTTTAATTAATATATTGTATTTTTAAGTATTTTAAAAATAATAAAAAAAAAGGTGGGCAAGTGGGTGTCGCTCTCCTGTACAGTAGGTTACAAGTGGGTCACTGTATAATGGATGGTATTAAATTTGAATTCAATGATATAATATCATTGTATAAGAAAAACGATTCTGAGCGGTGACGGTATGTCAGTCTATGTATAAGACATATTATATACATATTAGTGTTTGAAAATTTCATGAAATTTAAAAAAATGAAATATTTCTCATACTTCAAACACTAATACATATATCTATGGTATTAAACAAAAAATTGACCTATAATAGGTACCTATAATAAATTCCAAATTAATCATATCACAATATCCATTAGATACTTATAACGCGTTAAACATCAACAAAAACCGTGATACTATCATAGATATATAATAGTACACTTTAGAAGTTTCAAGTACCCACGAATAATATTATTCAATCACAACAAAATAACTAAATAGTTATTCTAGGTTTTTTAATATGTAATTTCGTCCAAATTTGAATTTAAAATGTCTGTAAAAAATAAGTGTGTTTATATATTTTTTAGATTTTTTGGTTACAGTATGAATAATTTAAGAGAATCTTTGTTTTAAATTTTCAACTCTTAGTTATAAAAACTGAACATTTTATAATTTTTTAATTCCAACGATTGATAATTTTCGAGATTTTGATAAATTTTGTCAAAATTCCAACTTTAAATGCTTATAAAAAAAAATATTTTTAATATTTTTCAAATGATATTGTAACAATATATCAGGAGCCTTGTATTAAATTTTTACACTTTTTGGCCCAACAGATAAAACTTTATTGATATTTATAGAAAAAAAAACTAAAAAAAATTGAAATCTGTAAATGTCCATAAACAGCTCAAAAAGAGTCAAAATATTTTCAAAAGTGTATGGTGTATAGAAAATGCTAATTTAAACATTCAGTGAAATTCTCATGTATCTACAGTTGTTCGTTTTTGAATTGCAACAAAATAAAGAAATCGCTACATGAGTAATCGAGTGAATATCCAATGTTGTAAAAATTTGAATTTCAAACGCTCATAAAAATTTAATTTGACTGTCCGGTAGAGATTTTTTTATTGATAAAGGTAGATAATCTTATAAGGAATCTTGTGTTTCATTTTCAAATCTTAGATTTAAAAAGAAAAATTTTTACGAATTCTTAACTCAAAATAATTTGCTAATTTTCGTGATTTTTCCATATTTTGTCAATTTTTGAACTTTAAATGCTTATAAAAAAAAACTGTGACTAACGATTTTTAATATTTTTCATCTGCCTTTGAAACAATATACTAGGAGCCTTCTATTAAATTTTCAAGTTTTTTTAATCAACAAATAAAATTTTATTGATATTTCTAGAAAAAAAACTAAAAAAAAATGAAAAATGAAAATGTCCCCAAACAGTTCAAAATAAATCAAAATATTTTGAAAATGTTATCGTGTATAGAAAATGCAAATATAAACAACATGTGAGAATTTCATGTATCTACGGTCATTTGTTTTAAAGTTACACTAAAAACCAAATTCAATTTTCTGAAAAATCGATTTTGCGTAAAAATTCCCGTTTTTCTTAATTTTTCTTTTGTTTTTCTTGGCGCTTTTGAAAAGTACTGTGAATTTTAAATTTTGACCTCCCCAATGCACCAACGATATTCACTTTCCAATCGAACAAGATACTGAAGTTGAAAATCGAAGCATTATTTTGACTACTTATCGTGTACACAGACACAAAAAAAATAAAAAAATAAATAAATAAACACACATCATTGTAAAATTAATACATTCATCGTTTCACTCAGAATCTAAAAGTTGCTCTGCTGTACAGTAGGTTACAAGTGGGTCACTGTATAATGGATTATATTACATTTGAATCCAATGATATTATAATATTATATCATTATATAAGAAAAACGATTCTGACCTGAGACGGTATGTCCTTCTAGGCATAAGACATATTATATACTTATCTATATGGTATTAAAAAAAAATTAGTACCCACGAATAATATTATACAATCACAACAAATAACTAAATCAGTTATTGTAGGTTTTTATTCAAATTTGAACTTAAAATGACTATAAAAATAAAATTTGCTCATGTATTTTTTAGAATTTTTGGTAACAGAATAAACTACTTACGTGGAATCTTGTTTTAAATTTTCAATCCTTAGATATAAAGTTGAACATTTTATAAATTTTTAACTAAAAAATAATTATTCAATTTTAAATTTGATAAATTTTGTCAAAATTCAATCTTTAAATGCCTATAAAAAAAAATTGTGCCTATGTATTATTAATATTTTTCAACTGATATTGTAAAAATATATCAGGAGCCTTGTATTAAATTTTTACACTTTTTGGCCCAACAGATAAAACTTTATTGATATTTATAGAAAAAAAATTAAAAACTGTAATCGTCCGTAAACAGCTCAAAAAGAGTCAAAATTGTATGGTCAAAATTGATTTTCAAAATTGTATGGTGTATAGGAAATTCTAATATTCAGTGAAATTTTCATGTATCTACAGTTAATCGTTTTTGAATTACAACAAAATAAAGAAATCGCTACATGAGAAATCGATTGAATATCCTATGTTGTAAAAATTTGAAATTCAAACGCTCATGAAAATTTAATATGACTTTCTAATTGACATTTTTTTTTTTATAAAGGTAGATAATCTTATAAGGAATCTTGTATTACATTTTAAAATCTTAGATTTAAAAAGAAAAAGTTTTATGAATTCTTAACTCAAAATAATTTGCTTATTTTCGTGATTTTTCCATATTTTGTCAATTTTTGAACTTTAAATGCTTATAAAAAAAACTTTGACTAAGGATTTTTAATATTTTTCATCTGCCTTTGAAAAAATATACTAGGAGTCTTCTATTAAATTTTCAAGCTTTTTTAACCAAAAAATAACATTTTATTGATATTTTTAGAAAAAAAATGGAAAATGAAAATGTCCCTTAACAGTTCAAAATATTTTGAAAATGTTATCGTGTGTAGAAAATGCAAATATAAACAATCAGTGAAAATGTCATGTATCTACGGTCATTTGTAATAAAGTTACACCAAAAACCAAATTCAATTATGCCGAAAAATTCCCGTTTTTCCTTAATTTTTCTTTTGTTGTTCTTGGCGCTTTTGAAAATTACTGGGAATTTTAAATTTTGACCTCCCCAATGCACTTTCCAATCGAACAAGATATTGAAGTGGAAAATCGAAGCATTATTACATATAGCAAATTTAATGTATTGATGTCTATTTGATATTCAGTTTAAATACGTTTTTGTATATTCGTTAGTGAATATACGTACAATATATTGACGATAATTGAAAACCAATGTATTAGTTTATATATTTCTATGATAACTTCAGTATACCTATGAAGATTCTGATATCAAAAAAATAATTTGTGCGCGATGTACATATGATATTTTTTGTATGGTATCTGCTGTACATGTTATAATAAATATATATTTGATATCTAAAAATGTTTATCTTGAATAAGATATTTGCAGTGTATCTATCTAATATCAGAAAGAATATATCAAAAATCTGATTTGTTAAAAATATCCAATAGATATTTTGTTCCAACCTCTTTGGAGCCCACTTATTTTCAACTTTCTCTCCTCATCCAGAAATAATCCCTAGCGCTGACCACACTGACCTAGTAAACTCATTCTTGTCTTCTCCCTTACCCATGTCCCTTCCTGCCAAACCGATTTCTCCATCCGAAATCGTAACAGTCATTCATAAGCTTCGGCCTAACAAAGCCCCTGGTCATGATCTAATCACAAATAAAATAGTAAAGAATTTATCTAAAAAGTCAATTTTGTTCCTTACCCATATATATAATTCTATGTTACGCTTGTCGTACTTCCCCTCAACCTGGAAGCATTCAGTTATTATCATGATCTCAAAACCAAACAAGCCTAAACAACTCACAAGTTCTTATCGCCCAATCAGCTTACTACCTACATTTGCAAAACTTTTCGAAAAACTAATTTTACATAGAATCTCGCCACTAATTGACCAACATAATATTTTACCTAAATCTCAGTTTGGATTTCGTCGTAAACATAATACAACTCAACAAATCCACAGAATCGTAGATAAAATTTCATCCTCCTTCGAGTTAAAACAATTTTGCCCTGCGGTATTCCTCGATATATCACAGGCCTTTGATCGTGTTTGGCATGACGGACTTCTTTTCAAACTTAAGCACTTTCTCCCTTCACCTTATTTTCTTTTAATTAAATCCTATCTTGATAACCGGTCTTTTTCAGTACGCCACAAAAATGAATTTTCTACTATCCAAAAAATTAAGGCAGGTGTCCCTCAGGGTAGTGATCTCTCTCCTTTACTTTATAATATCTATACCTCTGATATGCCCACTTCCAATCAAACTCTCCTCGCCACATTTGCTGACGACACAGCAATATTTGCTTCAAATAATGACTCAGACACTGCTTCACACAACTTACAATTGCACTTAAATTTAATTGAGTCTTGGGCAAATAACTGGAAAATTAAAATTAATGACAATAAATCCGCTCAGGTTAATTTTTCCCTTAAGAAAAAAGAATGTCCCTCACTCAAATTTAATAACAAACCAATTCCTCTTCATCAATCAACTAAATACCTAGGTATCACTCTAGACAAAAGGCTAACCTGGGCAAATCATACAAAAAATAAACGTAAACAACTCAACTCCCGCCTCCATTTACTTCGACCTCTTCTAAAATCAAAAATAAATCTCAAAAATAAAATATTAATTTACAAATCTATCATAAGACCAATATGGACCTATGGTATTCAAATATGGGGCTCAGCGAAACCTGCTAACATCCGTCCCATCCAAGCCTTTCAATCCATCTCATTAAGACTCTTAACCGGTGCTCCGTGGTATATCACAAATTCAGCTCTCCAAAACGACTTAAAACTTCCAACAGTAAATGAACTTGCTAAAAACTACTATAAAAAATTTCATTCCAAATTAACTAACCATTCTAACCCCTTTATCAAAAACATGTCTTCTCTCACACTACCTCTTAATATTCCTCGAAGGTTAAAAAGAAATTGGGCTAGAGACCTTCTAATCTAAATCTAAAATTAAAAATAAAATAATAAAATAAATTTCAATGCCCTAACTCAAATTTCTGAGGTTCTGTCACTGGACAGTCTCCTCTTCATGTGTTTCATGTCTTCTTAATCACTATCATCATTGTTACTTATTGTTTTATGTGTAAACAGATTGTAATATATTTTTAATAAAAAAAAAAAAAAAAAAAAAGATATTTTGTTAATGATATATACAGAATATAGTGTCACTTATATTTATATGATAGCTAAAAAAGGTTATCTCGAATAGCATATTTGCAGTGTATCTATTTAACATTAAGAAAAATATATATATTAAAAATCTGACTTTTGTAGAATATGCAACATATTATTATATTGTCATTCTTATTTAAGTATTCAAGAATGTAAATTCTCACGAGAATGCAACTCGATCATGTAACTGCAGTTACTTACTCACTATAATCATTGATTATGGAATATGAATAGTGAATAATCTAATATTATAGTACTATAATAATATTTCTGTTAAACATCATAAATTTGTTTAAATCAAACCACAAATTTGTGTTTACGTTACATATAAATTATAATAATATGCAGTTTATGTGGAAAAAAAGTAGCTGTGCGATATCATAATTATTTATTAATTTGATTCTTGTACTGGCTACACAATATTTACCTATGTGCTTTATTAAATATTGAATTACTAATATAGGCTAATCATAGTAGTTGACTTACATATCAACACTAAAATTTAAAACAGTACGTGTAGTGTCGTGTACCAATACATATAGTGACATTCATATTGAATCACTGTCGATGAACAGTTCTGTACCTATATTACACTAGGTACATAGGTTGTGCGTTTAATTAATTATTTAATCACCAATATAGATCATATGCATACCAACTAACTTACACAATTTGTGTTCATAGTTAAATAATAAATAAATATCCATAATATATTATAATAAATACACATACAGACCAATACTAACATATTTTCAATGAGCAATTCTTTACCTATAGTAGTATAGTACATTACACTATTGCACAACTTTTGTGGTTAATTAAATATTGAATGACCAATATGGGCTCCTCATATAGTAGCTAACTCACCTATATCAACACTAATATTTAAAACATTATGTGTAGCAGTACATACTGACTTTAACAACACCGTCGATGAACAGTTGTATAGGTACCTATTATGACAAGTATAGTATATTACATTACATTACGTATAGTCGACCAGGGCTTAAATATATATTAAGAATAAAGGACAAAAAAATATGTAAAAATAATACCTAGTACAATGCAATATTTATTGAATCAAAAAAAAACAAAAAAAAACAGTAGGTATATAATATATCGATCAGTATTGAATTCAAGTTGTGCGTCGAAACGAAGACCGACTGACAATTTGTTAACGTGATTACGCAATTTTGAAGTGTACAAATCGAATTCGCATACAAACCGCACATTCGCAGCTTTGAAAACAAACGAACTACGCGAATACGTCAGGAGTGACGGGGGGAGAAAAGGTTAAAAAAGTGAAAAACGGAGTAAAAAGCGTAATACTTTTCGAAAAACGTTATATTTACGAAAAATTTGAAAACTGATAAAGCAAGATAACCGGTTTCTAATTTTCTGTTTAAATATCAGAAATCGAAAAGCGTGTTAGGCGTATAATGGAAACCTTGTTTTTCCCTGGGCTCGGCGACTCTGTGAGCAACGTTGGTCACTCTACCCACTTGGCCGCTTTGTCCGTTTGCCGGTCGTGACTTAACGTAACAGAAATAAGGTTTTCCCTGTGGTCGCGCATTAATTGTTTTGCTCATTATCTTATAGTCAGTGATAAATATTGGTTATACGTAATAAATAATAATATAACATAATATTATATATTTATTTTATTTTATCTGTGTAGTGACTACTAACTATAATTTTTCCATTTTTTATTAATTGTGTCTACTCAGTACGTTCTGTTTTGTACTTTTGTCTACAGTAATATATCTACTACAGTCGTTGTTTAATTACGGTAAGTATTATTTTACTTTAGTGTTAATTCACATAATAGTTTACCTATCGATCTATAACTATGTTGAGATCAAATAATATGAGTAAATCTACCAAACGTCGGAGGTTATTAGGAGAATTACATTTTATTCAACATCTGACTGACGGTAATGATTTGCCTGAAACAAATGATTAGTTGAATTAGACAACCCATCCCCGTTAAATGCTGGTAATAATATTCCTTTAGATTTGAATAATGATTATCCTATTGAGGTTGAGAATTGTAATACTGAAATAATATATAATACCATCAATGACAAAGTAAATGATCACATCGGACTAAGCACTGTTTCAAACACCTCAAATCTAGATTTGAATGTGAGGAGTGTTGATGACAATGGTTCTGCCACGAGTCCACGACATAACAACCATTTTCTACCAAATTAATTCAATGGGCTACTGAACATAATGTACCCAATAACACCTTTGACAGCTTATTAAAAGTAATAAATACTCATAAATGCTTTAATGATTTACCGGTTTCTAGTAGAACTTTCTATGAAACTTATTCGGGAGTATCATATAACAATCCTGTTAAAGTTAAAACAGTTTCACCTGGTATATACTACCATTTTGGTGTACAATATAGTATAAAAAAGTACATTGATAAACAATTTTCAAGTGAAACTATTAAATTAGTGATTGGAATTGATGGGTTGCCTTTAATGAAAAGCTCAGGAAGTGCATTTTGGCCAATATTAGGTTACATTCGACAGGAAAATGAAACTGTATTCCCTATTGGCATATATTGGGGTTATAACAAGCCAGATGATAGCAATGTTTTTTTAAATGATTTTGTAGCTGAGATTAGAGAACAAGTATTAAATGGTATTGATGTTGAATTATTAAACAATAATATTTTAACTGTTTTTCATAAAAAAGTAATAGTCGACACATTCTGTTGTGATGCACCGGCTCGTGCGTTTGTGTTGAAAACTAAAACTCATACTGGCTTTTATTCTTGTGCTAGGTGTACAGTAAAAGGTCAATATGTAGAAAGGCGTGTATGTTTTCCTAATTTACAGTGTTCTATAAGAACTCATGAGGATTTCATTAATACAATTCAACGTCAATATCACTCAGATGGTGATGCAACTACAATTGTTAGCATTCCAAATTTTGATGTTGTTCACAACTTTTCATTGGATTATATGCACTTAGTATGCTTAGGTGTTGTTAAAAAATTATTGATGTTATGGAAGGGGACTCTTAGAATTGGAAGAAGAGATGTTAATAATCAAAAATTGAATAATAGAAAAATTAGAAATATATCAGATAGACTTATATCATTTAAAACATGCGTACCATGTGATTTTGTACGTAAAGCTAGATCCTTGGATGAATTGGCACGATGGAAAGCCACAGAGTACAGATTATTTCTATTATATGTAGGTGTTGTTTCAATTCATTCGATTGTGCCCAAAAAATTGTATCAACATTTTTTATCTTTAAGCGTTGCTATGACTATTTATTTGAGTCATAACTACAGAGATTTACCTGGAATTGCTAAGTATATAATGTTAAAGTTTGTTAAAGATTTTGGTAGCTTGTATGGAAATCACTTTATATCTCATAATGTGCATGTATTAATACATTTATTTGATAATTATAACAGTTTTGGTTCATTAGATAGTGTAAGTTGTTTCAAATTTGAAACTATATGGGACAATTAAAAAAACTAGTTCGTAAAAGTGATAAGCCACTTCAGCAAGTAGTAAGAAGAAATTTAACATAAATTGATTATATTATTATTTATATTATGTTTTTTTTATGTTAAGTAATATATTGTAGGTATATATAGAAGGTGAGCTTATAATAGAACTAACTACTAAGTATGTGGGCTGTAGTACATTTTTCATCCGATAATTCTGTGGACTATGTACCTTCAATTTGGGTCAAAAAAGATGGCATAAAAACGGTATGTGCGTGGCCAAACAACGACAGTAATTTAAAAAAATTCAGATCCAGCCGTTCATATCCAAATAAAATAGACTACAGCTCTTATAGGTGTAACGTACCAACCACTTCAACTCAATATTGATGGTATTTTGAATTAAATAACAAGTTGATTTTGTAATGATAGTTCAGTTGTATTTATTTGACACATAAAATAGACTAAGTCCAAATAATTAAATTATAAAATTGGTAAACGGGATGTGACTTAGTATCGACTTCGTGGCTGTTCTGCTATAGTGCTCGTCGTCTCGGCTGGTGTTCGTCTGATGGACACTTGTCCATCGACGTATTTCGTCGGTTTTCCTATTAGATCCCTCCTATGGCATTTTTAGTATAAAAATGGTAGATAGCCGCGTACACCTGACGTCATTTCGGTGTCCTCTACGAAATAATGTTAATTGGGGATTATATGTTTTCAAAGTTATCTATTTTTGTTGTTTACGGCTTTTTCGTCTTTCCTAGAATATGGATAATGTGCGCGTATACCTATCAGGGTTCGCGCTGTACCATTAATTAGTTCTGTGCTCTTATCGATGTGGCTGCCCGGACGCTTATATTATTACTATTATCGGGTTACGTGCCCCCTGCAGAATGTATATCTGTTATTGAATATAATATATTATATTATAAGTGTATTATACTTAATACAGCATAATGTAATATATTATTTTATATATTATTACTATTATTAATATGTACGTAGTCACAGCCCGTTACATAGGTGTAGAGTCATCTCTAAAGATATTGGTAAGTAAGTTAATCTATTTAAAAATCTATAAACTATGAATCATTTTTTCTTTTATTAGCAAGCGCGCCCGCAGGATAAAATCCCACCAGGGGCAAGATAAAAATTACTTCAAATATAATATACTCACTAATTAAATAATAGTAGAATCCAATGAATATTAGTATTTAATAATAAAATAATAATATTTTGATGTTTAGTAATTTGACTTAAACAATATTCGTATATTTATTAAAGTTTGTAGGTACATTTGAACATTATTAATCATTAAATAAAAATTGAACTCTTCTTGGTTGCATACAAAATAACTGAATAACATCATCTATAACCTTTTCTTTTTCTTTTTTAACAATGTAAAAATAATAAAAAAAAAGGTGGGCAAGTGGGTGTCGCTCTCCTGTACAGTAGGTTACAAGTGGGTCACTGTATAATGGATGGTATTAAATTTGAATTCAATGATATAATATCATTGTATAAGAAAAACGATTCTGAGCGGTGACGGTATGTCAGTCTATGTATAAGACATATTATATACATATTAGTGTTTGAAAATTTCATGAAATTTAAAAAAATGAAATATTTCTCATACTTCAAACACTAATACATATATCTATGGTATTAAACAAAAAATTGACCTATAATAGGTACCTATAATAAATTCCAAATTAATCATATCACAATATCCATTAGATACTTATAACGCGTTAAACATCAACAAAAACCGTGATACTATCATAGATATATAATAGTACACTTTAGAAGTTTCAAGTACCCACGAATAATATTATTCAATCACAACAAAATAACTAAAATAGTTATTCTAGGTTTTTTAATATGTAATTTCGTCCAAATTTGAATTTAAAATGTCTGTAAAAAATAAGTGTGTTTATATATTTTTTAGATTTTTTGGTTACAGTATGAATAATTTAAGAGAATCTTTGTTTTAAATTTTCAACTCTTAGTTATAAAAACTGAACATTTTATAATTTTTTAATTCCAACGATTGATAATTTTCGAGATTTTGATAAATTTTGTCAAAATTCCAACTTTAAATGCTTATAAAAAAAAATATTTTTAATATTTTTCAAATGATATTGTAACAATATATCAGGAGCCTTGTATTAAATTTTTACACTTTTTGGCCCAACAGATAAAACTTTATTGATATTTATAGAAAAAAAAACTAAAAAAAATTGAAATCTGTAAATGTCCATAAACAGCTCAAAAAGAGTCAAAATATTTTCAAAAGTGTATGGTGTATAGAAAATGCTAATTTAAACATTCAGTGAAATTCTCATGTATCTACAGTTGTTCGTTTTTGAATTGCAACAAAATAAAGAAATCGCTACATGAGTAATCGAGTGAATATCCAATGTTGTAAAAATTTGAATTTCAAACGCTCATAAAAATTTAATTTGACTGTCCGGTAGAGATTTTTTTATTGATAAAGGTAGATAATCTTATAAGGAATCTTGTGTTTCATTTTCAAATCTTAGATTTAAAAAGAAAAATTTTTACGAATTCTTAACTCAAAATAATTTGCTAATTTTCGTGATTTTTCCATATTTTGTCAATTTTTGAACTTTAAATGCTTATAAAAAAAAACTGTGACTAACGATTTTTAATATTTTTCATCTGCCTTTGAAACAATATACTAGGAGCCTTCTATTAAATTTTCAAGTTTTTTTAATCAACAAATAAAATTTTATTGATATTTCTAGAAAAAAAACTAAAAAAAAATGAAAAATGAAAATGTCCCCAAACAGTTCAAAATAAATCAAAATATTTTGAAAATGTTATCGTGTATAGAAAATGCAAATATAAACAACATGTGAGAATTTCATGTATCTACGGTCATTTGTTTTAAAGTTACACTAAAAACCAAATTCAATTTTCTGAAAAATCGATTTTGCGTAAAAATTCCCGTTTTTCTTAATTTTTCTTTTGTTTTTCTTGGCGCTTTTGAAAAGTACTGTGAATTTTAAATTTTGACCTCCCCAATGCACCAACGATATTCACTTTCCAATCGAACAAGATACTGAAGTTGAAAATCGAAGCATTATTTTGACTACTTATCGTGTACACAGACACAAAAAAAATAAAAAAATAAATAAATAAACACACATCATTGTAAAATTAATACATTCATCGTTTCACTCAGAATCTAAAAGTTGCTCTGCTGTACAGTAGGTTACAAGTGGGTCACTGTATAATGGATTATATTACATTTGAATCCAATGATATTATAATATTATATCATTATATAAGAAAAACGATTCTGACCTGAGACGGTATGTCCTTCTAGGCATAAGACATATTATATACTTATCTATATGGTATTAAAAAAAAATTAGTACCCACGAATAATATTATACAATCACAACAAATAACTAAATCAGTTATTGTAGGTTTTTATTCAAATTTGAACTTAAAATGACTATAAAAATAAAATTTGCTCATGTATTTTTTAGAATTTTTGGTAACAGAATAAACTACTTACGTGGAATCTTGTTTTAAATTTTCAATCCTTAGATATAAAGTTGAACATTTTATAAATTTTTAACTAAAAAATAATTATTCAATTTTAAATTTGATAAATTTTGTCAAAATTCAATCTTTAAATGCCTATAAAAAAAAATTGTGCCTATGTATTATTAATATTTTTCAACTGATATTGTAAAAATATATCAGGAGCCTTGTATTAAATTTTTACACTTTTTGGCCCAACAGATAAAACTTTATTGATATTTATAGAAAAAAAATTAAAAACTGTAATCGTCCGTAAACAGCTCAAAAAGAGTCAAAATTGTATGGTCAAAATTGATTTTCAAAATTGTATGGTGTATAGGAAATTCTAATATTCAGTGAAATTTTCATGTATCTACAGTTAATCGTTTTTGAATTACAACAAAATAAAGAAATCGCTACATGAGAAATCGATTGAATATCCTATGTTGTAAAAATTTGAAATTCAAACGCTCATGAAAATTTAATATGACTTTCTAATTGACATTTTTTTTTTTATAAAGGTAGATAATCTTATAAGGAATCTTGTATTACATTTTAAAATCTTAGATTTAAAAAGAAAAAGTTTTATGAATTCTTAACTCAAAATAATTTGCTTATTTTCGTGATTTTTCCATATTTTGTCAATTTTTGAACTTTAAATGCTTATAAAAAAAACTTTGACTAAGGATTTTTAATATTTTTCATCTGCCTTTGAAAAAATATACTAGGAGTCTTCTATTAAATTTTCAAGCTTTTTTAACCAAAAAATAACATTTTATTGATATTTTTAGAAAAAAAATGGAAAATGAAAATGTCCCTTAACAGTTCAAAATATTTTGAAAATGTTATCGTGTGTAGAAAATGCAAATATAAACAATCAGTGAAAATGTCATGTATCTACGGTCATTTGTAATAAAGTTACACCAAAAACCAAATTCAATTATGCCGAAAAATTCCCGTTTTTCCTTAATTTTTCTTTTGTTGTTCTTGGCGCTTTTGAAAATTACTGGGAATTTTAAATTTTGACCTCCCCAATGCACTTTCCAATCGAACAAGATATTGAAGTGGAAAATCGAAGCATTATTACATATAGCAAATTTAATGTATTGATGTCTATTTGATATTCAGTTTAAATACGTTTTTGTATATTCGTTAGTGAATATACGTACAATATATTGACGATAATTGAAAACCAATGTATTAGTTTATATATTTCTATGATAACTTCAGTATACCTATGAAGATTCTGATATCAAAAAAATAATTTGTGCGCGATGTACATATGATATTTTTTGTATGGTATCTGCTGTACATGTTATAATAAATATATATTTGATATCTAAAAATGTTTATCTTGAATAAGATATTTGCAGTGTATCTATCTAATATCAGAAAGAATATATCAAAAATCTGATTTGTTAAAAATATCCAATAGATATTTTGTTCCAACCTCTTTGGAGCCCACTTATTTTCAACTTTCTCTCCTCATCCAGAAATAATCCCTAGCGCTGACCACACTGACCTAGTAAACTCATTCTTGTCTTCTCCCTTACCCATGTCCCTTCCTGCCAAACCGATTTCTCCATCCGAAATCGTAACAGTCATTCATAAGCTTCGGCCTAACAAAGCCCCTGGTCATGATCTAATCACAAATAAAATAGTAAAGAATTTATCTAAAAAGTCAATTTTGTTCCTTACCCATATATATAATTCTATGTTACGCTTGTCGTACTTCCCCTCAACCTGGAAGCATTCAGTTATTATCATGATCTCAAAACCAAACAAGCCTAAACAACTCACAAGTTCTTATCGCCCAATCAGCTTACTACCTACATTTGCAAAACTTTTCGAAAAACTAATTTTACATAGAATCTCGCCACTAATTGACCAACATAATATTTTACCTAAATCTCAGTTTGGATTTCGTCGTAAACATAATACAACTCAACAAATCCACAGAATCGTAGATAAAATTTCATCCTCCTTCGAGTTAAAACAATTTTGCCCTGCGGTATTCCTCGATATATCACAGGCCTTTGATCGTGTTTGGCATGACGGACTTCTTTTCAAACTTAAGCACTTTCTCCCTTCACCTTATTTTCTTTTAATTAAATCCTATCTTGATAACCGGTCTTTTTCAGTACGCCACAAAAATGAATTTTCTACTATCCAAAAAATTAAGGCAGGTGTCCCTCAGGGTAGTGATCTCTCTCCTTTACTTTATAATATCTATACCTCTGATATGCCCACTTCCAATCAAACTCTCCTCGCCACATTTGCTGACGACACAGCAATATTTGCTTCAAATAATGACTCAGACACTGCTTCACACAACTTACAATTGCACTTAAATTTAATTGAGTCTTGGGCAAATAACTGGAAAATTAAAATTAATGACAATAAATCCGCTCAGGTTAATTTTTCCCTTAAGAAAAAAGAATGTCCCTCACTCAAATTTAATAACAAACCAATTCCTCTTCATCAATCAACTAAATACCTAGGTATCACTCTAGACAAAAGGCTAACCTGGGCAAATCATACAAAAAATAAACGTAAACAACTCAACTCCCGCCTCCATTTACTTCGACCTCTTCTAAAATCAAAAATAAATCTCAAAAATAAAATATTAATTTACAAATCTATCATAAGACCAATATGGACCTATGGTATTCAAATATGGGGCTCAGCGAAACCTGCTAACATCCGTCCCATCCAAGCCTTTCAATCCATCTCATTAAGACTCTTAACCGGTGCTCCGTGGTATATCACAAATTCAGCTCTCC
Source organism: Macrosiphum euphorbiae (assembly GCA_949089665.1). Classification (NCBI taxonomy): domain Eukaryota; kingdom Metazoa; phylum Arthropoda; class Insecta; order Hemiptera; family Aphididae; genus Macrosiphum; species Macrosiphum euphorbiae. Next base: position 23,965,884 of record CARXXK010000002.1, read on the forward strand.
AAAACGACTTAAAACTTCCAACAGTAAATGAACTTGCTAAAAACTACTATAAAAAATTTCATTCCAAATTAACTAACCATTCTAACCCCTTTATCAAAAACATGTCTTCTCTCACACTACCTCTTAATATTCCTCGAAGGTTAAAAAGAAATTGGGCTAGAGACCTTCTAATCTAAATCTAAAATTAAAAATAAAATAATAAAATAAATTTCAATGCCCTAACTCAAATTTCTGAGGTTCTGTCACTGGACAGTCTCCTCTTCATGTGTTTCATGTCTTCTTAATCACTATCATCATTGTTACTTATTGTTTTATGTGTAAACAGATTGTAATATATTTTTAATAAAAAAAAAAAAAAAAAAAAAGATATTTTGTTAATGATATATACAGAATATAGTGTCACTTATATTTATATGATAGCTAAAAAAGGTTATCTCGAATAGCATATTTGCAGTGTATCTATTTAACATTAAGAAAAATATATATATTAAAAATCTGACTTTTGTAGAATATGCAACATATTATTATATTGTCATTCTTATTTAAGTATTCAAGAATGTAAATTCTCACGAGAATGCAACTCGATCATGTAACTGCAGTTACTTACTCACTATAATCATTGATTATGGAATATGAATAGTGAATAATCTAATATTATAGTACTATAATAATATTTCTGTTAAACATCATAAATTTGTTTAAATCAAACCACAAATTTGTGTTTACGTTACATATAAATTATAATAATATGCAGTTTATGTGGAAAAAAAGTAGCTGTGCGATATCATAATTATTTATTAATTTGATTCTTGTACTGGCTACACAATATTTACCTATGTGCTTTATTAAATATTGAATTACTAATATAGGCTAATCATAGTAGTTGACTTACATATCAACACTAAAATTTAAAACAGTACGTGTAGTGTCGTGTACCAATACATATAGTGACATTCATATTGAATCACTGTCGATGAACAGTTCTGTACCTATATTACACTAGGTACATAGGTTGTGCGTTTAATTAATTATTTAATCACCAATATAGATCATATGCATACCAACTAACTTACACAATTTGTGTTCATAGTTAAATAATAAATAAATATCCATAATATATTATAATAAATACACATACAGACCAATACTAACATATTTTCAATGAGCAATTCTTTACCTATAGTAGTATAGTACATTACACTATTGCACAACTTTTGTGGTTAATTAAATATTGAATGACCAATATGGGCTCCTCATATAGTAGCTAACTCACCTATATCAACACTAATATTTAAAACATTATGTGTAGCAGTACATACTGACTTTAACAACACCGTCGATGAACAGTTGTATAGGTACCTATTATGACAAGTATAGTATATTACATTACATTACGTATAGTCGACCAGGGCTTAAATATATATTAAGAATAAAGGACAAAAAAATATGTAAAAATAATACCTAGTACAATGCAATATTTATTGAATCAAAAAAAAACAAAAAAAAACAGTAGGTATATAATATATCGATCAGTATTGAATTCAAGTTGTGCGTCGAAACGAAGACCGACTGAAATTTGTTAACGTGATTACGCAATTTTGAAGTGTACAAATCGAATTCGCATACAAACCGCACATTCGCAGCTTTGAAAACAAACGAACTACGCGAATACGTCAGGAGTGACGGGGGGAGAAAAGGTTAAAAAAGTGAAAAACGGAGTAAAAAGCGTAATACTTTTCGAAAAACGTTATATTTACGAAAAATTTGAAAACTGATAAAGCAAGATAACCGGTTTCTAATTTTCTGTTTAAATATCAGAAATCGAAAAGCGTGTTAGGCGTATAATGGAAACCTTGTTTTTCCCTGGGCTCGGCGACTCTGTGAGCAACGTTGGTCACTCTACCCACTTGGCCGCTTTGTCCGTTTGCCGGTCGTGACTTAACGTAACAGAAATAAGGTTTTCCCTGTGGTCGCGCATTAATTGTTTTGCTCATTATCTTATAGTCAGTGATAAATATTGGTTATACGTAATAAATAATAATATAACATAATATTATATATTTATTTTATTTTATCTGTGTAGTGACTACTAACTATAATTTTTCCATTTTTTATTAATTGTGTCTACTCAGTACGTTCTGTTTTGTACTTTTGTCTACAGTAATATATCTACTACAGTCGTTGTTTAATTACGGTAAGTATTATTTTACTTTAGTGTTAATTCACATAATAGTTTACCTATCGATCTATAACTATGTTGAGATCAAATAATATGAGTAAATCTACCAAACGTCGGAGGTTATTAGGAGAATTACATTTTATTCAACATCTGACTGACGGTAATGATTTGCCTGAAACAAATGATTAGTTGAATTAGACAACCCATCCCCGTTAAATGCTGGTAATAATATTCCTTTAGATTTGAATAATGATTATCCTATTGAGGTTGAGAATTGTAATACTGAAATAATATATAATACCATCAATGACAAAGTAAATGATCACATCGGACTAAGCACTGTTTCAAACACCTCAAATCTAGATTTGAATGTGAGGAGTGTTGATGACAATGGTTCTGCCACGAGTCCACGACATAACAACCATTTTCTACCAAATTAATTCAATGGGCTACTGAACATAATGTACCCAATAACACCTTTGACAGCTTATTAAAAGTAATAAATACTCATAAATGCTTTAATGATTTACCGGTTTCTAGTAGAACTTTCTATGAAACTTATTCGGGAGTATCATATAACAATCCTGTTAAAGTTAAAACAGTTTCACCTGGTATATACTACCATTTTGGTGTACAATATAGTATAAAAAAGTACATTGATAAACAATTTTCAAGTGAAACTATTAAATTAGTGATTGGAATTGATGGGTTGCCTTTAATGAAAAGCTCAGGAAGTGCATTTTGGCCAATATTAGGTTACATTCGACAGGAAAATGAAACTGTATTCCCTATTGGCATATATTGGGGTTATAACAAGCCAGATGATAGCAATGTTTTTTTAAATGATTTTGTAGCTGAGATTAGAGAACAAGTATTAAATGGTATTGATGTTGAATTATTAAACAATAATATTTTAACTGTTTTTCATAAAAAAGTAATAGTCGACACATTCTGTTGTGATGCACCGGCTCGTGCGTTTGTGTTGAAAACTAAAACTCATACTGGCTTTTATTCTTGTGCTAGGTGTACAGTAAAAGGTCAATATGTAGAAAGGCGTGTATGTTTTCCTAATTTACAGTGTTCTATAAGAACTCATGAGGATTTCATTAATACAATTCAACGTCAATATCACTCAGATGGTGATGCAACTACAATTGTTAGCATTCCAAATTTTGATGTTGTTCACAACTTTTCATTGGATTATATGCACTTAGTATGCTTAGGTGTTGTTAAAAAATTATTGATGTTATGGAAGGGGACTCTTAGAATTGGAAGAAGAGATGTTAATAATCAAAAATTGAATAATAGAAAAATTAGAAATATATCAGATAGACTTATATCATTTAAAACATGCGTACCATGTGATTTTGTACGTAAAGCTAGATCCTTGGATGAATTGGCACGATGGAAAGCCACAGAGTACAGATTATTTCTATTATATGTAGGTGTTGTTTCAATTCATTCGATTGTGCCCAAAAAATTGTATCAACATTTTTTATCTTTAAGCGTTGCTATGACTATTTATTTGAGTCATAACTACAGAGATTTACCTGGAATTGCTAAGTATATAATGTTAAAGTTTGTTAAAGATTTTGGTAGCTTGTATGGAAATCACTTTATATCTCATAATGTGCATGTATTAATACATTTATTTGATAATTATAACAGTTTTGGTTCATTAGATAGTGTAAGTTGTTTCAAATTTGAAACTATATGGGACAATTAAAAAAACTAGTTCGTAAAAGTGATAAGCCACTTCAGCAAGTAGTAAGAAGAAATTTAACATAAATTGATTATATTATTATTTATATTATGTTTTTTTTATGTTAAGTAATATATTGTAGGTATATATAGAAGGTGAGCTTATAATAGAACTAACTACTAAGTATGTGGGCTGTAGTACATTTTTCATCCGATAATTCTGTGGACTATGTACCTTCAATTTGGGTCAAAAAAGATGGCATAAAAACGGTATGTGCGTGGCCAAACAACGACAGTAATTTAAAAAAATTCAGATCCAGCCGTTCATATCCAAATAAAATAGACTACAGCTCTTATAGGTGTAACGTACCAACCACTTCAACTCAATATTGATGGTATTTTGAATTAAATAACAAGTTGATTTTGTAATGATAGTTCAGTTGTATTTATTTGACACATAAAATAGACTAAGTCCAAATAATTAAATTATAAAATTGGTAAACGGGATGTGACTTAGTATCGACTTCGTGGCTGTTCTGCTATAGTGCTCGTCGTCTCGGCTGGTGTTCGTCTGATGGACACTTGTCCATCGACGTATTTCGTCGGTTTTCCTATTAGATCCCTCCTATGGCATTTTTAGTATAAAAATGGTAGATAGCCGCGTACACCTGACGTCATTTCGGTGTCCTCTACGAAATAATGTTAATTGGGGATTATATGTTTTCAAAGTTATCTATTTTTGTTGTTTACGGCTTTTTCGTCTTTCCTAGAATATGGATAATGTGCGCGTATACCTATCAGGGTTCGCGCTGTACCATTAATTAGTTCTGTGCTCTTATCGATGTGGCTGCCCGGACGCTTATATTATTACTATTATCGGGTTACGTGCCCCCTGCAGAATGTATATCTGTTATTGAATATAATATATTATATTATAAGTGTATTATACTTAATACAGCATAATGTAATATATTATTTTATATATTATTACTATTATTAATATGTACGTAGTCACAGCCCGTTACATAGGTGTAGAGTCATCTCTAAAGATATTGGTAAGTAAGTTAATCTATTTAAAAATCTATAAACTATGAATCATTTTTTCTTTTATTAGCAAGCGCGCCCGCAGGATAAAATCCCACCAGGGGCAAGATAAAAATTACTTCAAATATAATATACTCACTAATTAAATAATAGTAGAATCCAATGAATATTAGTATTTAATAATAAAATAATAATATTTTGATGTTTAGTAATTTGACTTAAACAATATTCGTATATTTATTAAAGTTTGTAGGTACATTTGAACATTATTAATCATTAAATAAAAATTGAACTCTTCTTGGTTGCATACAAAATAACTGAATAACATCATCTATAACCTTTTCTTTTTCTTTTTTAACAATGTCTTTATGAATATACAATAGAGCTAATCCATTTAATCTATCTTCTGAGATGGAATTACGGATCCAGGTTTTTAACCTTTTTAATGAACTGTAAAATAATAGTATAATAGTTTAAAGATGTATGTAATAAATTATAAAATATAATAAATAGGTTTTTTTTTATCCTGGAAAGTAAAACAATTTATTTTAGATTTTAAATAACTTTCATTATTTATAGAAAATCTCTAAAGGTAAAACCATGAAATTAAATTGTTTACTTTTATGGATTTTTTTATGAATACAATAATAGTATACCTGAAAGACCTTTCAACACCGCTTTGTACTTGGAAAATTACGTAATTACGTGTATTTTGGATTTTGGGTTTTTGCTTGATCATTACAAAACTCGAGTTCCTGTTTTTTTGGCGTACGAGAATTCAAAAAGGCTCTATGGTTGAAGTACGTACGACCATTATTTCGCACGTAATCGGTGTAGCAAAAAGTTGAAAAACTCATTATATGATTATTCGTATAACCACACGTTTCCTTATGGTATACGTCTGTTTAATGTTTTAAGTAATAATTATTTTGAACTTTTATTTCGCATTTCTTTTAGTAGGCGTGTAGCTCATTCTTCATTAGTGTAAATCGATAGGTATATAAGAATAAAATATTAATACCTATAAAATAATAGGTCAATTCACTCTAATATATTCATTTTAGATAACAACACAAAATTGGAACGGCTGGATGTACATTTTGAAGTACTAGCTCCTTCAATATTGAACGTAGTCTTGAAATCTTCGAGGTTCAATGCAGCGACACCTCTAGATCAAAAGTTTATTCTCAAAAAAGCCGCGAATCAGTTAAGTTTGAAAAATTGGCAAAACAAAATTTCCCGCCAATTTTTATTTTGAAAATTCAAATTTTGAACACAACATTACTCCCTTAATAATTGAGTTAAACAACTTTTAATAGATGTCCAATGATCTAGGTACGCTTCTGTTTCGATCCTCATAGGTTTCATAAAGATCCAACTTTTATTGAATGTTTAGGATTTCGATATAATACGAATTTGAAAACACTATCTAAAAATATAAATCATTCAATAAAAGTCCCATCTGTATGAAACCTTCAAGAATCGAATCAGAAGCGTAGCTAGATCATTTCCCAGCCAGTTAAAGTTTTTTTTATCTCAATTACCAAATAGGTGAATTACGTGTTCAAAATTTAAATTATTCAAAAAAAAGATTGGCGGCAAATTTTGTTTTGCTAATTTCTCCAACTCAAAATCGAGACGCGGGTTTTTTGTGAACATAAATTTGATCTAGAGGTGTCACTGCATTGAACCTCGAAGATTTCAAGATGATACAACCCATATTGAGGGAACTAGTACTTCAAGATGTACATCCAATTTTGTGTTGTTAGCTAAAATATATGTATTAGACTATTAAAGTGAATTGACTTATTATTTTATTCTTAAGGTACCTATCGTGATACTTTTAAATTTAAGTCAATTATATTTTTAAAAGAAACATTATAATATTGGTCGTCATCAATCAGCGTATTCATTATGTTTTTATATATTTAAATATTTAATTATTTGTATACTTATATATGTATGTACTTTTCAATATTACTTAGTGTTGTACATGATAATTATTATATTCTCTAATTGTACTTTAATCTATACATTATGGTCATTTATACCACATTCAAAATTGTAATAGGACTAGACCCGTTGAATTATAAAATAAATATATAAATTTAATAAACAAGTTGGAGAAATACTTATGTAACAGAAATGCATATCACGAGTAAAGTTGCTGACATAGCTATTTAATTTATCATGACTAGACTTCTAGACTTAATTAATTACACAAGTGATTTTCGTCATAATTTACTCATTGTCATTTGTCATACTACCATAGTTGTCTACTTCGCTAAGGAACTCTAAGTTAAAACTAAAATTGGTTAAATATTTATTGAAATGGAATATAATGGATTTAAATACGACTATAATGGCTGCAAAAATAGAATCAAGTAAGTATTTACAGAAAATTATAAATAAATAATAATCATTATTTGGTAGGTAACTAATTATATCAAATATGTTATTATTAATATATTTTAATAGTCTAGTCTGACTTATTAGGTGTGATTATTGGTTCATAATTTTAATATAAGTACCTACCTAAATAGGTAATTAATACATCATAACATAATGCACTGGATCTGGTTTTAAGACTAGGTAGTTAAAATGTTGAATTATTCAAACTTTTTTCTTATTTAGTTAGTTAATTTTCTAATTAACTTAATAACTAACTAACAATTCAATAATATTTAAAAATGAAGTATAAATTAATAAATATCTTTCTATTATAAAATGAAATGTGTATGGGTGTGTGGAAGTACAACAGGGTATAAGAATTGGTGAATACCCGCTATTTTTTAAGTATATTACAGTCCCAATAATTTTTTTTTGTTTCCACTTTAATCTTTGAACTTATGGTACCTAATCTACTCAATAATATAATTAACTATCCAAAATTGGGTATATACTATAGACATAGAGTATGGATAAACAAAACCATTGTTTTTGTTTTTAGATATTATAAATGCAATAAGGCACAGTCATATTTTTGTCCAGGAGTGGTAAAAATATTATGAAATGGAACTATTGTGTTAGTAAAATTACATAATGGACACGGATAAAATTCAAACAACTTAAAGATAATTTCCACAACATATTAAAGTAACTTGCAGCAGCTGAAAATACAATTTTGAAAATATATGTATGATGTAGTTGATTGTTTAAATAAAGCTTTTATTATTTTATTTTGTTTTGATATGTTTTTTTAGTTATTTAATATGTATTGTTTTATATTTATATATTTACAGTTAATTGCCCTGCTCTATTAGATATTTATAATATTATAATACACAAGTCTGTATAGGTATGAACAAATTTTAACAGAAAATAGGAAAAACATTACAATTAATGCATAATACCAGTTGGTTTGATAATTTGCATTTAAAATCTATTAAAAAAAATAGCCAATAGGTACAGATAATCAAGACAAAATACTGTAGTAAAACTAAAAATCTATAAGGTAATATAACACTATTGTCTATTGCCCTTTCAGTTAAATATCTGAGTGGGCAATTGCCCCTAAGTTTTTAAGGAAGGTAAGGAGTTACATAAGTACATAGGTGCCCATGGCATTTGTTTAAGCTGAAGCTCTTGCTACTAATAAAATATTTATAAAAGTAATTTACATTCAAAACATTTTCCTCGCTTGACAATTTGGAGAGAGTGCATGCAATGAGAATACTATTAAACACCTACTCATTTGTGTAAGTATTACATAGGTATATCTTAAGAACCTTATCATAGGATCACAGTAAGTATATTATACTGGTTTAAAAGTATGAGAATTATATTTTTAATACAGTCCATTAAACTCACAATAATAGGTACATAGGTAGGTACATATGCATACACTTTTTCAACAACACTCAGGTGTATTGATCCTGGTCTATTTTAATACATTTTATTTAAATGCTGTCTAAGCACAGACCTACCAATTTATACAATGTGTATAATTAATTAGGTACATAATATAACATATGCCAATAATTATATTTATGTTTACCGTTATGGCGTTATACTGTGATGAATAATGTAATGAATTAATGAATTATACAACCATGTATTTAGTATCAATCTTCATTGTGGTATACTCTAACATGCATTGTAAAAGTACAATTTACAATAGTTTGTAATTTCTTTATAATTGTATGTACTTTTTTTGGTATGGATTAGCCAAAATTGTAATCGCTAAATTTATTTATTTCAACTACCAACTTTTGAGATTTAAAATAGTAATAAAAACCAAATCAAAATAATACCACTTATAGGCATTTATTTATAACAAAAACAAATTAATAAAATAATAATATTGCACATCGACTTATGTATATAAGGTAGGTTAAATCAAATTATTTAATTTTAATTTAAAAGTGAAAATAGTAACTTCTTGCTGGTTAAGAATACAAATAAAATATAAGTAATATAATAATATAATATCTATTTGAATTTATTATAATTTTTGGATTTTGAAACAATAATACCAATTAAATTATTACACCTTGCATTATGGTCATATTGCAAGTCTCAATAACATTTGAGTGCTTTAACATAAGTAGAAATATATGTTTAAAGTATAATGCATTTCATTTGTTAAGACTAATATTTATAGATGTTATAACATGGGCATATAATCTTGGCTCGAAAAACATAAATTTCAACAAAGAACTTTTTGATAATTTTTGATATGTATATTGTATGTAAGTACCTCTCCTTATGGGTAGACTGCTTGTAAGTCATTAATAAGTAAACCGAACCAAGCTTGTAGGTAAAAAAAGTACTTATTCAATAATTATTATAGATATAAAAATAATTAATATTTAAATTTATATTATCAACTCATTTTTTATTGATTATAATGTTATTGTGATTACAATTATCATTTTAGTATCCTCTCAAAATACACACAAAATGTTATTTTTAGATATGTAGATATTAATTGAAAAATAATAAAAATTCACAACAAATAATTGATTATCATTCATCACTTTTTAACATTTGTGTTTTTATTGAACTGTGCTGTCTCCTTGATTCAAATTGTTGTTTAAATTTAACTGTGCTGTACTTAATTAAAATCCTTAATTATTATTATATGAGAATAATGGACCACGAAGGAATTCATTACAATTGTACTAAGACTACTCCTGAAGGCAAACGGTAAGACATTTTAAATTAAAATTACATTGATAAATTGTAATACCACAATTTAATAAGTAATTACTACAACATTAATTTATTAATATTCGCAGTTATTACATATGTGCTACTCCGAATGTTTATTGCAAAGGCACAGCAATTAAGTTAAAAGATGGTACAGTTATAACAAAAAAGCCACATACCCAAGAAGGAAATGATATTGATTCTGTTAACACTGAGCTAAAAAAACAATTTAGAAGTGTTCTGGTAGAAAGGGCAAAGTTGGAAACCAAGCCACTGAAATCCATCTATGATGAAGAATCAGTTAGGTATAATTATTTAAATTTTTAGTTACCTATATTAATTAACATGATTTACAATGGATATTTTATAACAATTTTGTATATTAACTATGAAAGCATATTTTGTTAGATTTTAGTAGATTCAAATTGTTTCTGGGTTGATAAAATAGACTGAACCTTATTTAATATAAAATATAGTTTACTATTGAAATACTACTATAGGAATCCAAATGCAGCTGTACTTTATGCATGGCCCACTGCAGAATCATCAATGCGTCAAGCTCGTAGATAGCATGTTCCACCTCTGCCATCTAGTTTACGTGAGCTAGGAGAATATTTGGATCTAAATATTGACAAGTAATATTAAAGATTTATTTAATTAATAGCATATAATTCAATTCATAACATACTGTTTTTGTTTGGTGAATATAATGAATATGGCTAACAGATATCAGTGTAGCAATCAGCCATTGTACCAGGAATGGATTGTGGATAGTGATGGTAAATTCAATGTCATGTTTGCTTGCCATGACCTCATAAGCTCTGTAGTTCATGAGGGTGGTACAGAGTTGCACGCCGATGGAACCTTCAAAGTTGTGCCATCTAATCCGCATTGTAGGCAACTTTTTATCATACATCTGATCTTACAAAATCACGTGAGTAAATATATATTTTCAACAAATTTGAATAAATAATTACTTACATTTTCCAACCTAGGCCATCCCTGTTTGCTTTGTATTGATGGAAGCTAAAACCGAGGCTTCATACAAGAAGGTGTTGGAGCGATTTAAGGTGAAATTCCCTTCTGTAAGACCAACTACGATCATGATCGATTTTGAGACAGGCCTCCGGAATGCTTTTACTCCAGTTTATCCCGAAGCAAATATATTTTCTTGTTGGTTCCATTATATACAGGTTTGAAATTTATTGCAGTTCCACACACACATTTTTTAACACCACAAATTATATAAATTAGTTGCTTAGATTACAAAAGGTAGTTCAAAAATTGAATGTTTATAAATATTTGTAGAGTCTACAGAAAAATATTAAAAAGTTGGGTTACACACGGTATGTAAAAGTGAACATGGCAGCAAAAATGTGTGTGAAAATGACAGCGGCTTTAGCTCTATTACCAGCACATCAAATTGAAACGGGTTTTGAAGACATAAAAATGTATGCTCAAGCTAATAATGTTCAGCTTCAAAGGTTTTTTACATATTTTTCTAGGTAAAATACAATAAATACATTTTTGAAAAATGATAAAATGAAGAACAAACGATATTAATCTTCGTATTATCTTTAAATTTAAATAGCTTTTGGATTATGAGGAAGGGACCCGAATGTTTTACTGTACATGGCCAACCACGCCGTACAAATAACAATGTCGAAAGTTTTCATTCATCCCTTAAGCAAACTTTTCAGGTACTGCATCCAAACCTGTGGACATTTCTAGGTTAGTAATAAAACTTATCTAATTAAATGTTAAAACTTGGTAATTGTAGTATTTTACATTCAATTTTATCATCATTAATTAGTTTTTATTAGGTATTAGGTACTATGTGTTTGTTTTTATGTTAAATCACTAATAAAAATGTTTTGGTCATATAGAACATCTGAATAAAATAATCACCAAGCAGCACACCATTGTAGGACAACTGGCTAGGGGTGTGCCAACAACAAGGTCCACTAAATTTAAATATATTTTAAATTCAGTGAGAATAAGAAATTCTACGGCGCTTTTAACGACTGGTGCAATAACGGTAAAAGAGTTCCTCATTCAATGCTCTCATGCTGCAGACGCTTATTTGGAACGAGAATTGACCTGGGAAAATGAAGCTCAAAGTATGTACCTATAGAAAAGAGTTTCAAAATATAAAGGGCTAGAAAGGAGGTAGATATTTTTCTATATCAATCCTGAATATATTTGTACTATATCATACGATTCTAGTTATAAATGTGTATAGTAATTTTTTATATAATAAAAAAATACTCTTAAAAATAGTGGGCATTGAGGGCAGTTGCCTTAGATCCCACATTAAGTCCCCCAAAAAATTATGTATGCAATTATATGCTATAACATTAGAGTTGAGAATTACTTATACTAATAATTTTGTCTTGTATTATGCAAAATGTAATTAATGAAGGGATCATATTGCTTGTTTTTAAATTTAAATTTTCAATAGTCATTGCCCTCAAAGCCCTACCCATATATATGTATACAAGTATGTATGTATGTATTAATACAAATTTTTAAGAAACAATCTAACTCAAAAGTAAATATGGAAAAAAAATTATGTTTAAATGTACATATTAAGGTCATAGTGGCTCTAGTTACCATTAATAAATAGTTTGATTAAATAATATTAAATTATAATATACCTATTATTAGGCTCTGATGAAGAAGTACCAATTATGTATCCACGACAAAATGCCATCCTTGCTGTAGAAGATAACCCAGCCATTGAAGATGCTGTAAACGTCATTGAGCCCAACATTGCTGGAAATAATGTAATTCCAGTTGATCAAATTATTCAGGAACCAGAAATCAATATTGTTGAAGGTAATATCTATAAAATAGACTCAAAATAATATTTTTCATTCATTATTATTTATATTTTTATATTTTAAATTTGATTGTTTAAATGTGTATAATATATTGTTGGACATAAAGCAATACCACAATATAAAACACAAAATTCCAAAATGTAAAATGTTCAAAAGAGATTTATAAAGTAGCTGCCAATAAAAAAAAGACACATCTATGAAAAAAAAAATGTTTCTAATTTTGTAATTACTATTAATTAAATAATTATTATTATGAGTAATCATTCATTACTAGATTATGATGAAAGGGACTTCATCATCCCTGAAGATCAGGAAATGGGCATTTGGCAACTATTGAATATGGATGACTCTGAAGAGGATGAAGTTACATTTGTACAAGTGCCTGAAAATCTGCATGTACTCTATCCTCCAAATGAAGATGAAGAAGACATTTGTACGGTGTGCAGAGTGGCTCCAAGGACACATGCCCTTGTGCCTTGCGGGCATAGAGTATTGTGTGTGGATTGCTTAACACATTTAGAAGCACAACGTTGCCCACTGTGTAATAATGATTTTGTTATGGCATTACGTATTTGGTAACTGGCTAATAGATATTTTTTTTCTGTTATAAAGATAACTAATTTAAATGAAACTATGAATTAAACAAATCACAAAAATTGAATTTCATGCAACATAGGTACAATATAATATAATACCTATATTCCTATATTATAATATATTATAGGTATATTATACGTCATAATAATTATGTATAATATGTCTTCTAGCCTTACTAATATATTTATATACCTATGCAACATATTTTTTAATTTACCACCTAAAATATTATGTTAATTTTAATTTTTAGTATAATCCAATACTTACATACCTACCTTATTCCTATTCCTCAATGGGGCCAATACTTAAAATAATATACGTACCTACCTATACTGTCACTAATAACAAAATATTTTTTTTAAAAGATCATAATATGTTGAGTACTGAGTAGGTACTTTACACAATATAGGTGCCATCTTATTTAGTAGGTGTCAACTTAACGTAGGTAGTTGTTTTATATTATGTTGTTTATACGGTGGAACACTCATTTGAAAAAATAAAATGCCAAAATCTTTAATGTTTTTGGTAGAATAATGATAATTGCCATCTGTTGTTATTTGTAGGAGCCTATAACCCGGTTAAAATTGTATAGATTGTGTGTGGCAAGTGGCAATTTGCTAAATTTTAATACTACATATACTTGTTAAAATTACACAATAGATTTACTGGATTGAGTATGTTTGAATTTCTTAATCTATCATTCTATCAAAATAAAATATTTCTAAAAAATCAAACATAGTAAAGTCCTCTTATGATTTTGTTTTAAAACACAAATCCGACATAAATTCTGACTTAACGAGACAAGATTAATCAATTAAAATTAAAAACATTAGTAACTCCAGATAAATCTGATATAAGAGACTTAATAAAATGTAATAATTCAAAATTACCTGCAGGTGCCGTGGCTTGTAGTATTTCTGAATAATATTATGTTTAATATTTCTTCCCAGCTCTAGTCGCGCTGGGAGGTCATTCATTAATGTAGCCACTACTCACTAGCCATGTACTATGTAGGTGTCATTCATTAATGTAGCCATGTAGGTTTGTATTATTAATGGGAAATCCATCTAATTCTAGCTACATCAGTCAGCACTGTAAGTTTGTTTAGTATTTAGTAAAAATGTTCATCATGACAGTATTATATATATATATTAGGGATTCCCTCATTCATAAGAATAAAATAAATATGAATTACCCAATGCTTCCACTAATCATAGTTCTATGAATCTGTTATCAGGGATATTCGAGAATATAACGATTTGGGTTTATAATTAAATTTAGCCAGAAGTATTATAACCGGATTATCGTCTATCAGTATATATTATATTATATAAATTAGTAGTTACATAATGAGAAATGAGAATTATTAAAGTAGGTACGACCCATAATTTATTTTAAACTGGTTTTTATTCTAAATTGACGACATTTTTAAAAGGCATATTTTTAGATTCTCAGTGGAACGATGAATGTAATTGATTTTACAATGATGTGTGTTGTTTTTTTTGTGTCCGTGTAGTCGAAATAATGCTTCGATTTTCAACTTCAGTATCTTGTTCGATTGGAAAGTGAATATCGTTGGTGCATTGGGGAGGTCAAAATTTAAAATTCCCAGTAATTTTCAAAAGCGCCAAGAACAACCAAAGAAAAATTAAGGAAAAACGGGAATTTTTAAGCAAAATCGATTTTTCACAAAATTGAATTTAGTTTTTGGTGTAACTTTAAAAAAAATGACCGTATATACATGAAATTTTCACTGGTTGTTTATATTTGCATTTTTTATACACGATAACATTTTCAAAATATTTTGATTTATTTTGAACTGTTAAGGGACTTTTTAATTTTCCATTTTTTTTCAGTTTTTTTTTTCGATAAATATCAATAAAGTTTTTATGTGTTGAGCCAAAAAGTGTAAAAATTTAATACAAGGCTCCTGATATATTGTTACAATAGCAATTGAAAAATATTAAAAATACATAGGCATAATTTTTTTTTATAAGCATTTAATGATCGAATTTTGACAACAGTGGCGTAATTTGGTCATGGTTGTGGGGGGGGGGGGGATGAAATGTATGTACATTTCACCAATTACCCCCCACAACATTTTCGAAGCAGAAGCGTCTCTCTTCCCAGTTTTTAAAAGTTTTTTAAATCAAATATTAAGAGGGTGAGTGTTGAGTTCAAAATTTGAATTTTTCAAAAAAAAATTGGCGGCAAATTTTTTAGCCTTAAGGTTGATACGTGACTTTTTCGAGAAGAGAAATTTGATTTCGAGGGTTGACTGCTTCGATCCTCGAAGGTTTCATAACGATAAGATTTATATTGAATGATTTAGGTTTTCGAAATATTACGAATTTTAAAAACCTTTACAAAACCTAAATCCTTCAATAAAAATCATATATGTATGAAACCTTTTGGGATCGAAGCAGAAGCGTCTCTAGACCAGTTCCCACTTTTTAAAAGATTTTTAACTCAATTATTAAAAAGATAAATTACATGTTCAAAATTTAAATTATTCAAAAAAAAAGATTGGCGGCAAATTTTCTTTTGCCAATTTCTTAAACTTAAAATCCAGACTCAGCTTTTTTGAGTACAGAAATTTGATCTCGAGGTGTCACTGCGTTGAACCACGAAGATACCAAGACGATACAACCAACATTCAATGAGCTTGTGCCTTGTACTTCAAAATGTACATCCAGTTATTCCAATTTTGTCGTTAGCTCAAATAAATATGAGTGAATTTACCTATTATTTTATAGGTTTTAATATTTTATTCTTATATACCTATCGATTTACATTATAATACATAATGAGCTACACGCCAACTATAATAAATGCGAAAATAAAAGTTCAAAATTATTATTACTTAAAACATTAAACAGACGTATACCCCGAGGAAACGTCTGGTTATACGAATAATCACATATTGCGTTTTTCAACTATTTGCTTCTCCGATTACGGGCGAAATAATGGTCGTACGTACTTCAACTATAGAGCCTTTTTGAAATCTCGTACGCCAAAAGAACAGAAACTCGAGTTTTGTAGTGATCAAACAAAAACCCAAAATCCAAAATACACGTAATTACGTAATTTTCCAAGTACAAAAAACACTCAAAAAATCATAACTCGCGAACCAAAAGTCGGATAACCTCGATCTCGGTACCCATCGATACAGCGCAAAGTCTTCTATAACATTCGACTACAAAAACAGCTCGCCGGGTCCAAAATCTTAGTGTCAATACCGAAAACCCCGAAAAACGCAAATTTTGAACTTTCGAAGCCCCAAAAGATGGAGAAAAACGGCTCCTATGGTCTCGACACAAGATACCGAATTTGGTCACCGACTTTCAAACTATACAAATCTCGAGTTTCAGAAACGTCATACAAAAACTAAATATTTTCCAAAATACACCTAGGGGGGTGTTCGAGGACCCCCGGCTCCGGCAGTACGTTTTAGAAGGGCCTAAACCGAAACGTTTGGGAACATTAAAATATAATATTATCTTATTTGAACGTCATCTACAACTAATGATTTGTTGAACTTTAAAAACAATTACAGGTACATATATTTATAGAACATTCTATGCCAGTAGTTTACTACTTTACTAAGTAACTTGTTCAAGTAGTTACCTATTCTTATAATCACATCCATAATAAATCTATTTAGAGGTTTAAATATGAACAATTGTTTATATGTATAATTATTAATTGATGAACTTAGGATTTCAATCATCAACATCTCGAAAATGAATACAATTAAATGCAATTTGTTGTGCATGTATAATACTATAATATGACATATCTCAAAATCTACTAATAGGACAATAGGTATAGTCAATAAGTAAATGACAGATGATGTATATTCTATAAAATAGTATTATAATAGTATTAGTATATTAGTTGAATATACAAAATAAGTATCTACTCTTTTCAGAACTATTGTGGTCGTCTATTTGTGGATGAGATTAATCCCACATAGGAGAACGATAAATGGTCAAACCCAAAATACACGTAATTACGTAATTTTCCAAGTACAAAATATACACGGAAAATCATAACTCCCGAACTAAAAGTCGGATGACCTCGATATCGGTACCATCGATACGGCGTAAAGTCCTCTATAACACCCGACTACAAAAACAGCTCGCAGCGCCCAAAATCTAAGTGTCCGTGCCGAAAACCCCGAAAAACGCAAATTTTGAACTTTCGAAGCCCCAAAAGATGGAGGAAAACGGCTCCTATGGTCTCGTCACAAGACGCCGAATTTGATCACCGACCTCCAAACTATACCAATATTGAGTTTCAGAAACGTCGTACAAAAACTAAATATTTTCAAAAATACACCTAGGGGGGGGGGGTCGAGGACCCCCGACTCCAGGAGTACGTTTTAGAAGGGCTTAAACCGAAACGTTTGGGAACTTAAAAGTATAATATTATCTTATGTGAACGTCATCTACAACTTATGAATGATTTATTGAAATTTATACACTATTACATATTTACATTCGTTTGTTCGCATTTGGTAATTACGCCAGCAGCGTCTAACATTCTATACCAGTAGTTTTCTAGAAGTAGTTACCTCTTCATCAGTGGAGTAGCCAGGAATTTTGTATGGGGTGGGGGGCTAAGTATACAAATACAATATGTTTTTTATTTACGCTTTTTATTTTTTTTTATTAATCTTGATAAAATTCTAAGGTCAACACTGATCAATGGGGGGGGGGGCTATAGCCCCCATAGCCACCCTCCTGACTACGCCACTGCTATTCATATAATCACATCAATAATAAATCTATTTAAGGGTGTTAAACATGAACAAATGTTTAAATAATTGATGAACTCTAAATTTCAATCATCAAAGGTAACAATGTATACGTCTCGAAAATGATTATAATTAAATGTAATTTGTTATAATACTATAATTACTATAATTTAAATTTTCTAACGATGGACAATAAGTATAAACCTATGGTAAATTAGTTAATGACAGATGTAGGTATACTATTATAATATTAGTTATGTACTCTATTCGGAACTATTGTGGTCGTTTGTTTGTGCATGAGATTAATCCTACGTAGAAGAACGATAAATGGTGGTATCTAAAGTTTATCGATAGAGAATTTTATGGAGATTCCATTTAAATGATCGGCTTAACGAATTTTTTTGAAGTTAAATAGATAGCTTCAAAAAACCATTAAAAGATCAAAAAAATCCTACAAAAATATTGCTTTATCAATAATCATAGATTTTAAATTATGATAACGGATCATAAATCATTATATTCTGTGCTATAACCACAGAACAATACTAAACTGCGGTTCAGGTTTTAGATGGTTATCACTTCAAATGCATACAATATTGAGGTTATGTTTGATTCTTAAGTAAATAATAAATTAAATTAAACGTTAATAATATTTTGATGATTTGAAGTTTTTTGTCGAATTTATTAATTATTTTACCTTTTTTACTATTTACTCTTTAAGTATGTTTTATATAATTAATTAATACGTTCACTAGCTGTCCTTGAGCGGTATACAAATCACAAATCCAAACAGTTCACCTTTGATGTGATTTTCGTAAGTCATACATAGTTTTTGGCTACTAACCTGCTTGTGTATTTTATTTTAAACTAGTGTAATTATTTCTAGGTAAAATGTATCGACAAATACTTAAAATCATTACAAAAAACAGGTTAAACTTATACTATATACAAGCTACAACAATCACATTCAAACCACCATAACTGAAATCATGTAACTATGTAAGTTCTGTAAAGTGTTACAATTTCTATAATGTATTTAGTGGAGGCGTGAATAGCTGTTTGCGAGACAGCTGTCTCATGCAAAAGTGAAGGTGGGTTCCCCAATGACTCCAGCTCAAACACCTAGTTGGCTAGAGTATAATTTATACTCGCATGGTCTCTTAGGGGGCCTGCGTTTAAAGTCTGTAAAAAATAAGTGTATAATGTGAATAAAATTGGTGTGTGGTGTGGGTACTTATTTAAGGCAGTTGCTTCATAGAAAAACAGTTTACGCCTCCACTGAATGTATGAGGTACTTATTGGCTATGATACATCTGAAATAACTTTACAAATACACTTTAACAACAATTATTTATCTTACTATTTTGCTACATTGATTTTTAATATGATATTGAGCCGTTAAATTAATACTATTTTAAAAATAATTTAATTTATATTAATTCTTTGTTCTTTTTTTAAAATTTTAGTCAGCAAGATGCAGTAACTGATGTATGCAAGCCATTTAGGAGATTATTCTGTTTGGAAAAAATTCTTCTGAGAAAACTGTTTCCACTAACGGTTCCACATAGTGTTTATGTTGACGGCCGTATAACAAGATCTATAGTGTATGGTAGAGAGTAGTAAAGTAATAAACTCATAATTGTAGACTATTGCAAGGTTCATCAATGTCCTTGGCCATTTAACATATTATTTCCACCAATGTACATTTTTTAACCCTTAACCACCACAGACGATCACACACATATATTAAAAATGTATAAGAAAATCCTACTGGAAAAAGACCATGTCTGAGGTGGGAAGACGTAGTTAGAAATTATGTGAAAGCGTTAGGAGGAGGGATAGACTAGAGAATACAGGCAGCGAATAGAGAAAATTGGAGGCAAGGATGTATGTCGGGATGGTCCTAGTGGCCGAACTCACCGAAGAAGAAGAATTATGCAATTTATATTTATATTTAATTAAGACTTACGTGAACGATCTTCTATTTTACGAACTGCTTCTGCAGCAATAGAAGATGAAGTAGCAGTAGTTACAACTGTAGATATCATTGGAATTGATTCACCAATTTTAGCAATAGCTTTAATTGATACAGGTGTAGAATTTGTTATTACAGCCACTGAAACAGGCTCTTCAATGTATTGATTGTATGACATTGGAGCAACAGATGCTGGACAAGAACCAATAAGACTTGCAGTTTGCCTAGTGGATGATCCTAAGTGCAGTTCAATAATACATAAACATGTTATATATGTGTTAGATTATACATTAAGTTTGAAACACAATTTTCTTCTATGTATTTTTAATATTTTTCAACTGCTATTGTGAAAATATATCAAGAGTCTTGTATTAAATTTTTACACTTTTCGGCCCAACAGATAAAACTTTATTGATATTTATAGAAAAAAAAACTAAAAAAATTGAAAACTGTAAATGTCTGTAAACAACTCAAAAAGAGTCAAAATATTTTCAAAACTGTATGGTGTATAGGAAATGCTAATATAAACATTCAGTGAAATTTGCATGTATCTACAGTTATTCGTTTTTGAATTACAGCAAAATAAGGAAATCGCTACACGAGAAATCGAGTGAATATCCAATATTGTAAAATTATGAACTTTAAACGCTCATAAAAATTTAATTTGACTTTCCGTTAGAGATTTTTTTATTGATAAAGGTAGACAAACTTATGAGTAATCTTGTATACGAATTCTTAACTTAAAATAATTTGCTATTTTTCGTGATTTTTCCATATTTTGTCAATTTTTGATATTTATTTTAAGAAAATAAGTTTTTATAAAAATTAAATTTGTTAATTGTGCAATAAAGAACAAAAGATTGGCATGGGCTGGGCATGCTTGGCGTAGCCAAAAACCACTCATACGCATAGTATTAGAAGAAAATCCTACTGGAAAAAGACCATGTCTGAGGTGGGAAGACGTAGTTAGAAATTATGTGAAAGCGTTAGGAGGAGGGATAGACTAGAGAATACAGGCAGCGAATAGAGAAAATTGGAGGCAAGGATGTATGTCGGGATGGTCCTAGTGGCCGAACTCACCGAAGAAGAAGAATTATGCAATTTATATTTATATTTAATTAAGACTCACGTGAACGATCTTCTTTTTTACGAACTGCTTCTGCAGCAATAGAAGATGAAGTAGCAGTAGTTACAACTGTAGATATCATTGGAATTGATTCACCAATTTTAGCAATAGCTTTAATTGATACAGGTGTAGAATTTGTTATTACAGCCACTGAAACAGGCTCTTCAATGGATTGATTGTATGACATTGGAGCAAGAGATGCTGGACAAGAACCACTAAGACTTGCAGTTTGCCTAGTGGGTGATCCTAAGTGCAGTTCAATAATACATAAACATGTTATATATGTGTTAGATTATACATTAAGTTTGAAACACAATTTTCTTTTTAAATCTGAGCTTTAAAATTATTATTATTACAATTTAATTACAATTTAAGAAAATAAGTTTTTATAAAAATTAAATTTGATAATTGTTCAATTTATATTTATATTTTATTAATATTTTATTAAGACTTACTACTGTGCATTCTTTTGTGTCTCTCCATTGTCCCTTTATGATTGAATTTTTTTAAACACTAAAATAGTTTTAAAATTAGAAAAATCCACTATCCCACACAACAATAAAATATTGTCAACACGTTTCCATAATATGTTAGAGGAACATATTTTAATGTCTAAAATATTATGAAAAAATGTTTTTTAAGTTGTATATTCGTGATCTGAATATGTTTTGGCGCAAATATCAATATGTTTACAATATGATTCACATATATTTTCATCACATTAATTATTACAGATTTCCAATAAATGATTTTATGATGTTTTTCATAGGGTATAAAATATTTGTAGTCAAATTTTTTGTTGATTCTATGATTGGTTTGAAATGTTAAAACATAATATAATACTCGTATTTCTGTTTAGCTGAATAAATTATGGATATTCTATATCAGTATAGCAGTATTGTATAGAATCTTGAATCTTGATACAATAAGTATAATGAATAATTATTAATTTTTTTGAATACTTTTTTATATACTTTATATATTTATTTATTATAATATTTATAATCTGGCAATAATTAATATGCTATGCCAGAATATATTACATTTAAATATATATATTATATAATGATGGTTATCGTTTATCAATACCTATAATCAATAATAATAAATTCAATATTGTAGGTATATACAACATCATATTATATGAATAAAATAAAATTAAAATTAAAAAGGCATTAATCATTATATATTTAATATAAAACCAAAATATTTAACATAATAAAAAAAAAATTTAACTCGACTCGTAAAAAAATATTAAATACAATGTAATATAATGTATTAAAATGTCGTAAAAATTATAGCTAGTGATATAATACTTTCGAAAAAATAAAATAAAATCAGAAATAACTTTTGTATGTATAATAATAATAAATATTAAATACAATATAATATATAATACCTAATGTATATATATATATATGTGTATATTAATATATATATATAGTAAATATAGTTGAAACAAACATAGTGTATAAAATAAAAAGTTTAAATCTTATTTTATCTCAATTTATGCATGATAAAAATATATCAACATAACAAAAAATAATATAATAAGTAAAAAAATTACATGTATCTTTTTAATGGAATATAATATTATAATAATAAAAAAATCATAAGTAACCTATTGTATGAAAAATGGATAATAGTAACAATAAAATAAATAAATAATTTATAAGTGCTGTACTACATGAATAGAATCATTTTTTGTTTTTGTTTTTATTAAGCGGTTATTAGCTTGTGCTAACCAGGATTTCATTGGGTTGGAGATATCACAATCTGGTACATTCTCAAATTTTTTCACTCTTCTTATAGAATCTAAAATACAAAAAAAAATTAAAATATGTTAACAATTTAAATATTAATATTTTTACCAAAAATTAAAGAACAACTGCGGAGTTTTGAAAAGTTTTTTTTCCCTTTGAAGCCGATAAAAGAAAAATTTGACAAAAAGTTGTCTGTAAACATTCGCTGCATCATAACTCTTATGGTTATAGGTATGTTCCTTGAAATTGCTCTAGACAATATAATTTCCTATAAAATAAAAATAAATATAATATGATGAAACAAATGTTTTTTCCATATTTGTGTATAACATTATTACTCACACATTGCCTCTTCTTAGTTTTATCCTGTAATATATTTTCAAACTCATCTAAATCATCATCATTCTTAAGAGGCCATAAAGAAATTAATGAATCAAACATAATATCATCTGCAAACGCTTCATTACTACTATTTGTACCAATACTTCTATTATACAATTTAAAACTTTTGAGATTTTCCTCAATAAAATCAATTTTTTCTTTTAAGCAATCAATTTTATAAGTATGACTTTTTATTTCATACTTTATTTCTGCTAAGCACGAAGAAACATGTTTTTCAAAAGGCACATACTGATTTTTTTCTGTAAAAATAATGAATAATATTAAATAATTATAGCCTAACCTTATATTATATACAATGATTTAAAAAGCGAAGCATGGTACCAATATACCCATTAAAACCCTATAGAAAACTTTATCCAAATTTTAAATGTATATCACTAATGGAAGCAGTCAGTTTACTTAAAAATAGCCAAGTATATGAACAATTTGCAATTGAATCCATACAATTCAAAATACTCAAAATAATATTCTAAATAATTTTGATACTAAAATCAGTAATTATTTTAATTTATATGCAGAAACACAACAAAAACAATGATCACTATATTATTATAATGTTTAGTATACCTAATGGCTAATTGTGTTAATTGTTTGATATTCTTACTTTTCAAAGATTTTTTATCAGAAGAATATAACAATTTATTCAGACTTCTGTTTACATTTGAACCGCTTTTTGAATAATATGATGAACTCTTTTGTAAAACATGACTTGTTGATAGATTATTGTTACTCGTCGGTGTTGTGTCTAAAACATGCATATTTATAACGTTAATTTATTTAAAAACAATACAAAAGTATATCCATTATAATAGTTACCAAGATTATTTGAAGATTTTTTCTCAAAATTAATATTCTTATCATCATCAGGGAAAAGACTTCTTTTCACATTTGAACCGTTCTTTGAATAATATGATGAACTACTTTGTAAGACATGACTTGCAGATAGATTATTGTTACTCATCGGTGTTGTGTCTAAAATATGCATGTTTATTAAGTTAATTTATTTAAAAACAATACAAAAAGGTATATCCATTATAATAGTTACCAAGATTCTTTGAAGATTTTTTATCAAAATTAATATTATTATCATCATCAGGGAAGAGACTCCTTTTCATATTTGAACCGTTTTTTGAATATGATGAACTTCTTTGTAAAACATTATTTACATTTGAATAGGAATTCTTTTCTTTTTTTGGTTGGACATGTAAATTGTTTGTAGTGTATTTTTCTTTGTTAACTGGAAAAAAATTATTTTTATTACTATAGATAAAATAATTTATATTATGTTATACATTAATTATAGCTTAAAATACACAAATACATAATTTAATATGATATAGTCATACAAAACACAGGTGGTGGGCTCTTCAACCCTCTATTTCTTGAATTTTTTACTATTTCAGGTGAACTGCTATTACTGCAAGCTCTTTTATTTGCTCTAATTTGACGAGTATGACGTTCATCGTCTGCAGTGGATAAATCGGATTTGAATTCAGCCGTAGATAGCTTACTTTTTGCTTCTTCATATGAAGCTAAAATTACAAAATATTAATATATTTGAAATGTAATTAATAATGTATATTTTTGAATTATTATTACCAAATTTATGACCAAGTTGTCGTGCGGGATAAAAGTTAAAATCAAATTTGTTGGGAATAGTTCTTTGAGTTACAAATTTTTTAATATTTGATGATTTGATAGGCCAGGCACTTTCATTATTTTTGAACCATGTACTTGGTACTACTTCGACAGAATCTTCTTTATAGAAATGTGCAATTATGTACATGATGATACTCTTATTACAATATATGGTATTAATATTTGTATTATTATTAATATTATATTATAATCTGCAAACAATAAATACAAAAAACGGAATAATTTAACAAATAATGAGCATAATATTATTAGGTATATAAAAAAAAATCATAAAACTAAATTACCTATTAACTAACTATATTTACATTTGTATTAGGTATAGGTACATTATTGTATATACAGCTTAAATTATATTTATTATTTATTATGCAGTTTCATTAGGTATATTATAATACAGTTTTATAGATTTCAGAATGTAAGATAGGTAATGCCACATATCTATCTTTAAAAGGCAGTATCATAATTTTTTTACTTATTTTATCAACATTCCATAGCTGAAAGTAAGTTGATATATTATCAACCAAATAAATATCTAAAATAGTTGAATCCATAGGTTTTATATATGCCGGTGACTTGTTCATAAAATGTTTTCCTAGGATAAATGTTCCTTTTTCCCCATTTACACATGTTTCCATAATATTAAAGCATTTTACAATATGATTACAGTTTGTTAAAATAAATTGATCTCTTTTGCAATTAATATTAATTTTAAAATTATTAAAAATTAGACATGAATATTGATATCCAGTAATAGTTGCAAAATCTGGCAGTGGACCATTTTTATGAATTTTTTTTAAAGTATAACTTTTACAAGTTTTTAGAGCATTAGAGGAGTGATGAATTTTAGTATATTTTTGTTCGCTATAACGGTTAATTAACTGTTGCAATGGTTTTTCATGCTTCCTCAACATTGACTTAATTTCTTTCATATAGTTCTCAAATGGGTAGCAACTACATTTATCCAATGGTCCATAACGCTCATAATCAGATGTTATGTGTAATAGACTATGAACATTGTGTGACACGTTATGAGTCCCATAAATATTTTGAAATGTTTCCACAAAGTACTCCAAAAGTGTTTGAGCATAAGAGGATAAATTTTGATGATCTGGACTCAAAAGAATGACCATGGCCACATTTAAACACATGAAATTACTATAACAATCATCAGTTATAATATCTTTGAGTACAAATGGTCCAATATAAATTAGAAATAATCGAAATTCTGTAGACTTCCATCGAAGAATATCTTGAACTTCTCTAGGTTTTCTACAAAATTCTGAAGTAACAAACGGTCTCAGTTTTAGTAATAATTCAGTTAACTCAGATATTTTTTTCCCAGAAAGTCGAACATTTGAAGGCCCTTTGAGAACCCAAAAAGACAATAGCTTACGCATTACCCCTAAATTTGTGAGGTGCATATAATCTAAAATAAAAGATTTTGTAATATCAAAATTAGGTAAATTGGTAATTATTGAAGGATTTGGTGAATTATGATATTCTTCATTTTTGCAATTTCGATAGTCTTCATCAGTTCTTGGAGCAGAATATATATTTGAATATGGGAAACAAACACGATTATTTATGTATTCCCCTTCAATAATGCATCGTGAACATGAATTAAAACCAGAGTGATATTTTGTCTTCAACACAAAACAGCGAGCAGGGACATCACAACAAATTACTTTAATAGAAACAAACATTTTTAAGTTGTTAATAATAATTCCATTATCAGATAATTCACGTGCTTCCATAACAAAATCATATATAAAATCATCACTGTCTTTAGGTTTGGAATTTCCATGATAAATACCTACAGGAAAAACTGTTTGTTTTGAGTTGTCAGTGTTCATAATAAATGCCAAAATAGGCCACAGTTGGCTATTACTAGACTTTGTTAATGGCAATCCATCAATGCCTATTGCGATTTGAATAACCGAATCATTTACCAAACTGTCTTGTAAACACTGAACTATACCATTAGCCAAACCAAAGTGATGATATATTCCAGGGTCGACATTAGGAATATATTTTAAATTTGGTGACTGGGGTGTAGCTAATAAAGTTCGGCTGTCTTTAGGTAATTTAGAAAAACATTTATGTTTTTTTAAAATTGATAACAGTTGATTCATACTGTTAAATGGTATTTTACAACTAACTGCCCAGTCTGCAAGCATTTCATTAATATTAGGCTCTGTTTCTACAGAAAGTAATTGATCATCTTCATCACTGCAGTCTATACCTTGAAATGGGTTGTTTGATTCAGTGTCAATAACTAAAGTAGGTGATTTAACATCAAAAAAAATACTAGTGGAGTCATAAGCAGCATTTATAGTATTAGTAGCAACATCATCTTCACAATTCAATGAAATTGAATCATTTTGATGCATATCATTTATTTGTGATTCTTGCGGGTTATTATAATCAATTCTATCTAATTCAGCTTTAATTCTTCTTAATTTTGTTCTATTGCTTTTAATCATTTTAATAATATGTTATAGTTTATGCTATAAAAATAATAATTATAAAATTATAATACCTATACAGTTAGGCTATACATTTTACAAGTACCTATGATTTAAACTGCCTAATTAGTATAAATAATAATTTTTAAGTTAAAGGTACACTGCGGAATATAAAACTGGTTTTATTGTAATGAAAAATTGAAAACACATAATATGCCTGTATTATTATTATAGATCATAAAAATAATTGTACCTATAAACTTGCAAGCACTATTTTTAAGTATGATTAAAAAAATATCAGCTAATATCATTATATCATTAGCTATTTTAACAATAATACCCTCGATAATAGTATACCTTTCGGCTAAAGGCATATTTTAGATATCAAATTCTTTATAGTCAGATAATTATAATTTAAAATTTAAATTACAGAAATGTAATCTAGGTTATTATAGTTAAACAGGATATAATTATGTATTTAAATTTTAACTTGGCACAGGCCTATTTGAATTTTAAACAAATATTTTCTAATAAAAATTGATTAAAATGAGGCAAAACCTAATATACGTAATTATTAAATTTAAAAAAGAGAAAAACATCAGTAATAAAAAAAATCAAAAGCCACTTTCCTAAATAATAGCGACAATAGTTACAAAATAACTTGGTACATAAATGCAGTGCTTAAATTGAGAGGGATGCGGGGGTCAGAGTCCCTTTTCATTGTTTTTCAATTCAAGCATTGTCTATATGTACCTTATTCATAGTAGGTACCTAATAGATTATACTATAAATATGAAATAACCTTTAAAAAAAATAATTCAATAATTTTGTTTTAATATAATATACTATGCTAATAATTTGTAATATCTATATTGATTGTGTTTAATGTTTACGGTTTATTGCAGAATATTGAATTGTTTTTCAATATTTATTAAGTTGTATGATATAGGCATATAGCTGATTTGGTTCTTAAATTAATATTTAAAGCCCTTTTTATGAATAAGACGTTAAAACTGCATACAAAATAATAATGTACCTAGTATAATTATCAAGATAGTTGTACTACACCCAAATAATGTATACCTACTCTGTTCACTACGGTTCACGAGGTAAGGATTCCGGCACTATTAGTCTATAATAAAGGGGAATGAGAATAAGACAAAGTGGAGTTGTTGGATCTTCGCAACAATGTGACATGCGATTTAGTCGATTGTACCTTCGTCCTTCACACGTGACTCGTAAGCTTACAAAGTATATTATAATAATATATATTGCATAAATAAAACAAAAGTATATACTTACGATTTTACTCGCCAATCAACCACTCAATGCTCAATTTTTTTTAAAATATAAATCGCGTTAATCTTCCGTAAAATTTCGCCGTATTGCCGTAATCGCAATTCTTAATGTATATTGTATATTGTATTTGTGCTTTGAAGTTTGAGGTTTAATGGTAACAAGTATAGAGTATAGACATTAGACAAAGAAAATAAGCGCGAACGTGAACGAGTCGTGAAAAAACACAATACGAATTTTAATCAACATTTGTCATTTACGTCTATATTCAACACTTCAACGGTCAAAAAACAGCTAGGAAAATATCAGTGTGACCAATACGAGATATAATACACGTTTAAAATATGACAGCCTGCTTATTGCAGCGTATAGATTTTCGATCGCTATTGGCGATTGAGGTAGCGATAAGCTGAAGCTGATACGGGGACGCTGTGTAATTAAAATATGTCAGGGGTATGAAACTCCTGGGTTATAAGCCTTGTGAAACTCTGTGAATTAGGCGAATCGGGTGGTTATATACTTATATAATATTATTATATTATTATAATAATATGTAGATGTATTATGATTTATGTTATATGTTTATTGTAACCACAAATAATTTTCCAATTAAATCCCGCGTGATAAGGTTGCATGGCATATCCATTCATAGATATTAAACTATTAAAGAATGGATAGGCTATTTGTGCATTGTGCATATCATACGGGAATGAACATGAAAACAATTTGATGATATAGCTGAGGTCAAGGTGGATATATAGAGGTGTAAACACTCTGATTATAAATTGATTGAAAAATGTACACCATTTGTGATTGCCACCGGGAGCGCTGACTACCCGATGAAGGCTCATAATGTTCGTACTTCTATACGAAAATACTATTTACAATGCTGAATGCTTGCAAGTTGTAATGCCATAAAAAATAAAAATATAAGATATCAATTTAATCTAAAGAATGAATAACTTAGATTGATTTTTATTAAACAATTTTGAAACATAAATCTATCTTCAATTATACAATTATTGATAATTATCCACATTTTTTTTGGGAATATTGATTTGTGGAGTAGATGTAGACATGTTGCCTACCTATTTGTGTTATAATTAAAAATTTAAATTTATGAATTTATTGTAATGATTGTCATATTGAAATATATTGATTAAAGTACCTACCTAATTGTAAATTTGTTATTTCCTTGTAACTATTTACTTGTACCTATTTACATCATATTATCCTAGTGTACTCTTTTGGCTTTTGCAATATTGTTATTCATTTAAATATCTACACAACCTACTCTTTTTGTACAAAGGTGGTTTGAAATTAATTTTTTTTACTTATCGAGTATTGTAGTATGCCTCTTAAGTGTTTTGTGTCTGGGTGTAACTCTGGGTTACCCAAACAAAATAAAATATATAAACAGCAGGGAATAAAACTGCCTTTGGTATTTCATCCTCCTGAGGTAGATATTTCTTATACTAATTAATACTTATTATATATTTATATTATGTATATGTATATTCAATGAAAAGTTCATATTAGGGTAAATAATTCATTACTTTTTAGAACATGATTGATACATGGAATTTAAAAATTCCACGAGCCGATAGATCATTAACAAAAAAAGATGGAGTATGTGAACTGCTTTTGTTTCTGAAGATATTATTTCTTATAGAATTTTTGAGGATACAGCAGGAAATGAAATAAAACATCAGCTTGATAGAGTTATTTTAAACCAAAATAATAAATAATAGGCTATACCTATTGTATTTTCCCTAATTTACCACCTTATTTCAACAAAAATATTAAAAAACGAAAACCTCCAACAGAAAGGTCAATAATACCAAACAATCGTAAGAAGAATAAACCCAGTGATATAAATGTTAGATATAATAATATTATGAAACAATAACACATTCCTTCATTAATTTAAATAATATTTATTAAATGTCTATACAGCCTATAAATGAAACAATTGTTAATCCTGAATTAGTTACTGATATAACAGAAAATCATATAATTGAACCACTTAGGTATAATGTTCATACTGATGCAAATAATATTAAGCTACCAGGTACAATGTGGGGTTGCACACGGATTACTCAGAAAAAACAGTTTTTACTCAAATCAGTGACTTTGACAATGATAAATGTATTATGTTTATTACCCCCAACGTAGCTAAGGTAAGAGTTTTACAATTAAAAGATTAAATTCGTCACATTCGTTCACAAACATTGTGAGTGGTGGAGAAATGTTGAATTCTCTTGTCAATATTCAACATTCATCAAAAGAAGATAAACCGCATAAATTAAACCTAGAAAAAAAATTTGATGAAATATTAGACAATGGTGATTTTGAAATATTTAATGATCATTTATACTGTGAAGATCAAATTACATCTTATATAGACAAACCTGCTCTAACCTACTTTGTTGGTTATGTTGCTCGAAATGCCAAAAAACATTCATTAGCAAAAACTTGCAATTATTGTTTTAATTATCTTATTTCAACATCAGATGATCATACTAATCTTGAAGTAGAAGTTCAAGAGTTTATACACATGATAATTAGAGGACATTTACTCAGTCCATCAGAATGTCTAATGAATATAATATACTGCTATTATAAAATATGTCATTAATAACAAAAGTATTAGTAGACATATTTTGGAACACGATTAGCGTTATTTAGTGTACTTACTAATTTAATTCATGTTCTATATTTCAATTATATGTATGTTCAGTTCAATATTCTATAGTTATGGATGAAGTAAACATTACCGGGGTCCCTTCCAAAGTTGGCTGTCTGAAACATCAGAATGAATAATTGACCAAATATATTATTAATTTCTATTTGAACACCAGAATGATATTTGCATGTAAATAAATGAAAACAATCAAATATCATACATGAAAAATACTATAAAAAGATTAAAAAAAATATCAAAATTAATATAAATATAAACTATTACTTACCTACTGGTAAATGTTTTCCAATCTGGATATTAAAATATATGAATTAAAAGTACTATAAACACATATTATACATATTAAGTTACACTATTTAAAGTTTAAAATTTTAATTATTAGATCATGAAGTCCACAGTCCTTTTAATTACTAAATATACTAATTAGTAATTAGAATAAAATGCTAAATTGCATAATGCGCCATACCAGGGTTGCCAGATTCTCAAACAGGTATTCTCGTATTGTGGTTATCAAATTCTCGTATTTTCAATGAAATTCTCGTATCACAAAAAAAAAACCGTCATCAATGACTTATATTCGTGGGTCATTAATATTAATGATACAAGGAACTAATTTAATCAGATTGCCAAGAGAAGGCTTAGTGTTTCTAAATTCTAATGACAAAGCATTTTTTGGTTTAAAACTAAATAATTCTGTTAAGACAGGATCAGCCATATTATATCTTTTTTTCATTTCTAAAGAAGATGTTTGTAAGAACTGACGACACCTTAAAAAGAAAAACGTTGTGTAAAATATTTTTCCTATCTTAAAAATAAACCAAATGATTATAGGTACCTTTCAAAAGTCTTTACGTTGGTTATTATTACTTAAAATATCCGGATTGTCCTTATGCATTAATACCTTAGTTCCCAGATACAGTTCATTATCTGTGATTTGATATTGCCCATTCATGGGATTTATATTTATTAGAGGAGTTCTCATAACATTGTCTCTTTTCAAAAAACATAATAAAAGCTCTTTGTAGAGTGAAACAATCTTTTCATGTAAATCAGTAATAACAACAGAATCTGTCTGAAAGAATTGGTTAAATCTAAAAAATATAAATAAAGTGTACTTAACTGTAAACAATTGATAACAAGTAGGTAGCTATACTAATAAATAATATAATAAAATAATACCTTGTAAATTTAGGAAGAGCCCATTGCAAGAAATAATAAAACAACTTCATAAAAGGGTCATTCAAAGCAGCAAGGATATGTTCAGTTGACAGAAGCCGCTGTACTAAAACAGTATCTAAAAAGTATAATCTCAGTGCATCCCATTGTTCTATAACTCTGTCTACTACTGCAGTTAAAGACAGCCATCGAGTTTGTGATGGATGTAATATTTTATGGGGATCCAGATTTAAAAACGTTTGAAACTGAGAGAACTCACATTGGCGTTTTGAAGAACTTTTTAAAAAGTTGAAAATATTTCTGGCCAAATCTTCACATGATCTTGGTAACCGTTTACAGGCTTCACTTGCACAAAGGTGAGCCGAATGGCAAACACACTTCATTATGAAAATGCCTGGGAATTCTATTTTCATTCTTAAAGCCACCGAATTATTCTCACCCATCATGTTATTACAACCATCACTACCAAAACCAATAACATTACATTTCGGTATGCCATATAAAGTTAATGGCCATTAAACTATTAAATAGTTTTTCAGCGGTAGCATTACCCGGGTTTTTTATATAGATCCCAAAATTTACTATCTATCTTCCCAGATTTACTATCAAAAACCTATGAAAATAATCAAAATACAAAATAATTGTAAATACTTAATACTTTTTCAATAAACTGTGTTAAATTTTTAGTATATGTATATGGTTGATAAAAATTACTGAATATCAGACTGAACTGACAAAGTATCTGCCTACCAAATGTTCTGCTGATTATGGTAATTATTTAAGGAAAAAAATGGTTTTATTCAAATATATTTAAGTACAAATATATAAATACTTTTTTTATATAATCTTTAAAACACTGAATATATATTTATATGTAATATAAGTTATAACTTATAAGTAAATTTTACCTGAGAATGACACAAGATGATTTGACGGTACCAATATCAGTAGATTCATCAGTTAATATACTGAACTGTACAGTTTTTAGGTACGAA
The DNA here is from genome assembly GCA_949089665.1 of Macrosiphum euphorbiae. Classification (NCBI taxonomy): domain Eukaryota; kingdom Metazoa; phylum Arthropoda; class Insecta; order Hemiptera; family Aphididae; genus Macrosiphum; species Macrosiphum euphorbiae. The sequence continues at coordinate 23,999,719 of CARXXK010000002.1, forward strand.
ACAAGTTCTTCTTTCTGACAATAATCAATTACATTTTTCGTAATTGAAGTTGTTTTGGTCCCTTTAAGTGATATATTTTTAGCTATTTCAGAATCTTTAAAACAACTTTTAAGAACATCCGAAATGTGGTCAGTAGCAAGAAAGGCAATATTGTGTTCTGTCAAAAATGCAGTTAATTTTATTTCTGCCATTTTGACGTCAATATCTAATTTCGTTGGAGTTTTATTTGTAGTAAAAGTTTTTATCGATTTTTGTTTTATTTCTGTACATGCTTCAATTTCTTTATGTTTTTTACCATTGCCGTGTGTTTTAATGTTAGATAACTCCGCAACCATTGTGAAATTGCACAACTTACATTTGGCTTTGAAAGGGTCGTTATCAACAGGAACCAACCATTTTTTTAAATTTTCAACTCTGAGCCATTCTGAACGAAACTTCTGCGCCCTGTGTTTCGTTGGATTTTTCATGATTTTTTTAGGTGGTGTTAAATGGATATCTTCCTCATTGTCGTTTAACATATTTGAAAATTTCAAATAATGGAATTGTAGCACTCAAAATTACTCAATAAAGTTCTAACTAGGTACTTTATAATAAATTATAAATTTATAACCACTAAACCACGAGGAATGAATCAATAACAAACTAACAAAGACAATAAATTGGATTATCCGTATTTTCTTGTGCATGTTCGATGTACCTCAAAAACAATATTATTTCATATTAATATCTTCGGTAATTGGTATTTGGTAATAACATAATAATATCTTAATCAATAATAATAACAACATAGAATATATTTTATAAAAAATAGTTATATTTAGATTTTCATGGAATTCTCGTATATTATGTGTACGAGAACAATGTTTCCTCGTACCTCGTACAAATGGTCCAAATTATAGTACAAGTACGAGAATTCTCGTATGTCTGGCAACCCTGCGCCATACAAACTTTAATGTGGTTGAGCCTTCATCGGGTAGTCAGCGCTCCTGGTGGCAGTTACAAGTGGTGTACTTTTTTCGGCCCACTATCATAATGTAAAATATAGCGAGTGTTTACACCTCTATATATCCACCTTGGCTGAGGTCTTAACACAAATAGTCAATAGATATATATAATATAATTATTGTATATAATTTATGATAAGACCTCTGCCAGAATGAGATACAATCATAAAAAACAGTCTTTCTCTCTTCCCCATTCCGGCACATGGGCACACGGCCCACTATTTTATTAATGTAGCCATGGCCTAACCATTCTTTTATTATCTATGCCCGTTACAGTAATACTACCTACTCTAATGGTACAGACCACTCAGCTGCACTTCACCACTCCCGGGAGGCCTCAAAATTGATCGGCATTCGACAATTGCCAATATTATAATATAAAGACGCGCGCGCCGCGCTTGATAAGTTCAATGCCTCACTATCGTTTCTATAATAACGAACAACACTAGCTGCTAGTGGACAATATATTATATTAACCCAATAAATTAATATATATATTATATATTATATATAATATGCAATAACCACTTCACTGCGATATATTATTATGGACGATGTATATTATGTAGTCGTGCTGACTGTTGAATAGTATACCGCTGAAACCCGCGAGTCGTATATTATATTATTATATATATTATAATGAGGTCAATAATATAATTTATATTGCATACTTTGGATAAATAGTACGTTTTGTTCAATTTGAGGAATTGCACGGTACGTTTTACGTCAATTTTTCAAATGAACAAACTACCTACTTATTTAACATGAAAAATACTAAGTTTTGTCATAATTTGGAAGTAGTCACTTTTGTGTCATTCATGAGTTTCATATTGATTTAAAAAAAGGAAATATAGCGTACGTTTCGTCAACATTTTATGACAACATATTCGATTCCCCGCCTTTTTTTCTATAAGAATCAATACCTATACAACTCAATTTTCTCAATTTTGGAAATAGTAAAGTTTTGCCTATTATTATAGTACTTATATTGCAGACGCTTTCATAATGTTTAAAATAATATAAAATCCCTACGTATTGGAAATATGGCGTCTATAATATTTAAAAGAACATTAAAATTAAAAGTGTTTAAGATATTATACATATAATATTTAAAAGAACAATAAAACTAAAGGTGTTTATAATATTATACATATAATATTTAAAAGAACATTAAAACTAAAGGTGTTTAAAATATTATACACACAATATTTAAAAGAACATTCAAATTAAAGGTGTTTAAAATATTAATATATTCCATTTGCTGTGTGGGATGCAATTAATATTTTAATAAAATACTAACAATATCACAGGTAAATATTGTGTTTGTTCCCATATGTATTTTCATGTGTCGATTCAAATTTTTTTGGTTTTTGAATGTTTTTTTGCAGTCATTGCAAACTGCATCTAAATTTTGAGGGGGGGGGGGGTTTAAATAAAATATTATTTGTACACTGATTACTTCCAAGGTGTTTACCCCTCGGCATAAACATAATATACAGAAAATAAGAAATGTAGGTAATATATTGAATTACAAAAAGTATTTAAATTTACCTAAATGCATTTTTTCATGGCTTTGTAACAGTGATTTGCTAATGAATTCTCTTTCGCATCTTTTACATTTAATTTTTTTCCGTTCCGGGTGGACTTTTCTTAAGTGATTAATTAATATGTCTTTTCTGAAGAAATTTTTTTGACAATCCTTAAATCAATTCATTATAAGTTAAAATATTCACAATGTATAAATAAATTATATTTACTTGACAAAAAAACGGTCGTCCCTTTTTTCCATTGCAACCTGTTTGCATTGTGTGACGTTTGACATCAAATTTTTTTGTAAATTGTGTAAAACATCCGGTGCATGAATGTTTTAAATTTCCTAAAAACAATCCATATATTTATAATTAATATAATAAGAATAAAATTAAATATAGTTATTTCTTTTTTCATCGAATCATTGTTCCTTACTAAAATTATGAAGACAAATATTATTAAATATATGTCATATGTTGACTAGAGTATTATACATATTAAGTTACACTATTTAAAGTTTAAAATTTTAATTATTAGATCATGAAGTCCACAGTCCTTTTAATTACTAAATATACTATTTCAAGTATCATAGGTAGTTAATATAATATATTGTACTTTTATATTTTTATATTCACTTTCATTAAAACGGGAATTTTTAGGCAAAATCGATTTTTCAAAACAATGAATTTGGTTTTTGGTGTAACATTAAAACACATGACCGTAGATACATGAAATTTTCACTGGTTGTTTATATTTGCATTTTCTATACACGATAACATTTTCAAAATATTTTGATTTATTTTGAACTGTTTAGGTACATTTTCATTTTCCATTTTTTTTTAGTTTTTTTTCTAAAAATATCAATACAATTTTATTTGTTGAGTCAAAATACTTGAAAATTTAATACAAGACTCCTAGTATATTGTTTGAAAGGCTGATGAAAAATATTAAAAATCCTTAGTCACAGTTTTTTTTTATAAGCATTTAAAGTTCAAAAATTGACAAAATATGGAAAAATCACGAAAAATAGCAAATTATTTTGAGTTAAGAATTTGTAAAAATTTTTCTTTTTAAATCTAAGATTTGAAAATGTAATACAAGATTACTCATAAGTTTGTCTACCTTTATCAATAAAAAAATCTCTAACTTAAAGTCAAATTAAATTGTTATGAGCGTTTAAAGTTCATAATTTTACAATATTGGATATTCACTCGATTTCTCATGTAGCGATTTCCTTATTTAGTTGTAATTCAAAAACGAATAACTGTAGATACATGAAAATTTCACTGAATGTTTATATTAGCATTTCCTATACACCATACAATTTTGAAAATATTTTAACTCTTTTTGAGCTGTTTACGGGCATTTACAGTTTTCAATTTTTTTAGTTTTTTTTTCTATAAATATCAATAAAGTTTTATCTGTTGTGCCAAAAAGTGTAAAAATTTAATACAAGACTCCTGATATATTTTTACAATAGCAGTTGAAAAATATTAAAAATACATATGCACAGTTTTTTTTTATAAGCATTTAAAGATCAAATTTTGACAAAATTTATCAAAATCTCGAAAATTATCAATCATTGTAATTAATAAATTATAAAATGTTCACTTTTTATAGCTAAGGAATGAAAATTTAAAAAAAGATTCCACGTAAGTAGTTTATTCTGTTACCAAAAAATCTTAAAAATACATCTACACAGTTTATTTTTATTGTCATTTAAGTTCAAATTTGGACGAAATTACATAAAATAAACCTAGAATAACTATTTTAGTTATTTTGTTGTGATTGTATAATATTGTTTGAGGGCACTTGAAACTTCTAATTTGTACTACTATATTATATCTATGATAGTATCATGGTCTTTTGTTGATGTATAACGCGTTATAAGCCTGTTAAAAACTACAATACAAACAAAAGGAATAAACAAAACGTACCCTCACACAAAGATAAATCCGAGGATAAATCTAAATCCATTTACAAAAAACCGAGCAAAAAACAAAAGACCAAAGTATTTTTTCAAGATTCAGAAGACTCTGATGTGGAGTTAAAATTATGTGTTAATGGACCAGATAATAATGATGTTGTTTTGTTGGATTCAAAAGAGTTACAAGTTACTAACACCGAAGAAGAATATAAAAAACCGGCATGGAATGACATTAAACCAGGAGTTTATTTATTAGTAAGATTTATGGGATAGGTACAATAAAAAAACCTCGTAGAGAAGAAACAAAATTTCAGTATGTTTGTTGTGTGATTCAAGTAGAAACTGATGAAGATGAAGGTATCATACAAGTTCAAGGCATGGCAAATGAAAAAACAAAAAAACATTTCTCTATGAAAGAAAGTGACACTTCGTGTATTACTATGGACATGGTTTTAACAGTTCTTCCCGAACCCATACTTGTGAAAGACAACAGAAAATTATTATATGTCTTTCCCAAAAACATTGATGTATATGAAAAATAATATTAATTAAGGGGGCTGCAGCTCACGTATTTTTCATACGTTTTAGACCAATAAGCGGTGGTAAATTACACATACTTCGGAATGTCCGATTTAAATTTTTTATACATGTTTGAATTCATTGATAAAATATCTAGGTTTCTTAGGAAGTCGATTTTCAATTTTTAATTTAAAATGACCTTAAAATAACCATTTTTTTTTTAGAAATCCCATGAAATAATTGCATTACATTTGTATTTATTTTGGGCACATCTGATTTTAAATAAAAAAATTGATTCCTAAGAAACATGGTCTAGAAGTTTATAAATTCAACCATTTTTTCAAAATTACAATCGGACTTCAGGAAGTATGTTTAATTTACTACCGCTTTTAGTAGTTTTTATAGAATTGCAAACATGAATATATTTAATTTTTCGAGCTGTATTGACATGTGCGTGCGCGTGTGAGAGTTGTTTCCGGCGCGGTTGCCCGACTCGACGTGACAGCGATTCTCGGAAACAATTAGCAGATAAGAATTACTGGATAGGTATACAAGAATAATTAATAGGCAACGATAATAATCAATAATAATAATAATATTTTTCCAAAATTAAATAAAACCAATATTATATAATATACTACCTATGAATTATGAATAGTATGAATCATTATATTTGAACACTACACTCTGATCAGTTAAGTTGTCTGTGAGTTTCCGGTGGTTTGTGATTTTTTTTCGTTCATTTAAAAAATGGGTAAAGACTGGCGTTTTGGGCGAAAAGCTAGGTGTAAGTTAAGTGCACCTAGGTTAAAAAAACATCGATTGAACAATTTACAATCAAAACTGAAAAAAAGTGATATAGATCAAAGCTGCGATGATCAGGTAATTATACTAACACATATAAAAATTACAATAATATAAATATTCTAAAAAATTGAGTCACTACTTATTCATTATTCTTTTATTTTAATTGTAACAGGAAAAAACACAACTAGTGTCCGAAAATGTTTTGATAGATGATATTATGAAGAATATAGAACTTACTACTGAAACTAGGCAAGTAATTTTGAATAAAAGCTACAACATGAACAATTACCAAAAATGCAAGAAAAAAATATAAATTACATAATAAAAATTCATATACAAATGTGAGTATTATCAAAAATAAGTATATTGTTATTTTATTTAGGGCTAATGAAGAATTTGTTATGACTGATGAAATGTATGAATGCATGCCTTCTACATCTACTCCAAAAGAAAATAATTTTAAAAACAAATTGACTAAGTAATTTATTTATGATTTATGTGAACATAATACCGTATGGTTCTTTTATCAAACAACACTCAATATTTCAAAAAGTGTAAATGTTTTTGAAATATTTTTTTATATACTTTCTAGTCGCTTATAAAACAACGTTTTTATAAGAAAATTATATTTTAGATTCTGAGCGGAGCGATGAATGTATTGGTTTTACAATGATGTGTGTTTTTTTATTTTTTTATTTTTTTTTTTTATTTTTGTGTCTGTCATCACGTTTTAGGACAGTAAAAGTGCTTGGATTTTCTTAAATAGTACCTTTTCTGATAGGAAAGTGAATCTAGTTGGTACTTTGGGGGGTCAAAAGTAAACATTTCCAAGTAGTTTTCAAAAGCGACGTGAAAAACAAAAGAAAAATTAAGGAAAAACGGGAATTTTTACGCAAAATCGATTTTTAACAAAATTGATTTTGGTTTTTGGTGTAACTCTAAAGCAAATGACCATAGATGCATGAAATTTTCACTGGTTGTTTATATTTGCATTTTCTATACACGATAAAATTTGAAAATAATTTGACTTTTTTGAACGGTTTACAGACATTGTCAGTTTTCAATTTTTTTAGTTTTTTTTTCTATAAATATCAATAAATTATTTGTTGGTTAAAAAAGCTTGAAAATTTAATAGAAGGCTACTTGTATATTGTTTCAAAGGCATATGAAAAAAATTAAAAATCGTTAGTCACAGTTTTTATTTATAAGCATTTAAAGTTCAAATCTTGACAAAATACGGAAAAATCACGAAAATTAGCAAATTATTTTGAATTGAAAATTCGTAAAAATTTTTCTTTTGAAATCTAAGGTTTGAAAATGTTATACAAGATTCCTCATAAGATTGTCTACCTTTGTCAAAAAAAAAATGTCTACTAGAAAGTCAAATTAAATTTTTATGAGCGTTTGAAATTCATATTTTTACAACATTTGATATTCACTCGATTTCTTATGTAACGATTTTCTTCTTTTGCTGTAATTAAAAAACGAATGACTGTAGATACTTGAAAATTTCACTGTATGTTTATATATGTTTTTTCTATACACGATAAAATTTTGAAAATAATTTGACTTTTTTTGAGCTGTTTACGGACATTGTCAGTTTTCAATTTTTTTAGTTTTTTTTTCTATAAATATCAATAAAATTTTATTTGTTGGGTAAAAAAGCGTGAAAATTTAATGCAAGGCTCCTGCTATATTGTTACAATAGCAGTTGAAAAATATTAAAAATACATAGACACAATTTTTTTTTAAACGCATTTAAAGTTCAAATTTTGACAAAATTTAACAAAATCTCGAAAATTATCAATCATTGGAATTAAAAAATTATAAAATGTTCAGTTTTTATAACTAAGAGTTGAAAATTTAAAACAAGGTTCCACGTAAGTAGTTAATTATGTTACCAAAAAATCTAAAAAATACATAAACACAGTTTATTTTTATAGTCATTTTAAGTTCAAATTTGGACGAATTACAAATTAAAAAACCTAGAATATTCTTTTTAGTTATTTTGTTGTGATTGTACAATATTATTCTTGGGTACTTGAAACTTCTAAAGTAAACTATTATATATCTGTGATAGTATCACGGTTTGTTGTTGATGTATAACGCGTTATAAGTACCTAATGGATATGATTAATTTGGAATTTATTATAGGTGAATTATTTTTTTAATACCATAGATAAGTATATAATATGTCTTAAACCTAGACTGACATACCGTCTCCGCTCAGAATCGTTTTTCTTATACAATGATATTATATCATTGAATTCAAATTTAATACCATCCATTATACAGTGACCCACTTGTAACCTACTGTACAGCAGAGCGACATCCACTTGCCCACCTTTTTAAATATTGTTTATACTTTAATTGTTTAAGTTTTTTACTTTTTTGATTGACAATACAGTGTTTTGAAAATCGAATTTGGGTTGAAGTTTATGAGTTATAAATATTTAAAGTTTAGACGAGCGGAGTGGAGTGGTTCGGGGTTACCCTGCGAAATATTTGTCCACTTCACCGCTCATCAAACTTTGAATATTTATAACTCATAAACTTCAACCCAAATTCGATTTTCATGTATCAAAATACTAAGAAAAATATTCTGCTTTGGAATATAAAATTAAAACCCTATATTGTCAATCAAAAAATTAAAAAAACTTAAACAATTAAAGGATAAACAATATTTAAAAATATAATTTTTTAATAAAAACGTTGTTTTATAAGTGACTTGAAACTATGTAAAAAATATTTTCAAAAAAATTAACACTTTTCGAAATACCTAATGAGTGTTGTTTGATAAAAGAATCACTCAGTATAAAAAAAAATTGTTTTGCCACAATAGTTTTCTCATGAATTTCAGTTTGTCATAATGTTTTGTGAAATCAGATTCTTATGGACGAATCAAGATTTTAGAATTTTTTAGTTAATATTTCTTTAATAATAATTTCTACAATTATTTCAAACCATTTTTGCTTTGTAGAATTTAAAAATACATAATGCGTAGAACTAAAAATCATGTGGACTGTGGAGGGTAAAACAAATTTAAGAATACAATTTTAAATTATTATTATTTATTAATTTTTGGCATTTTTTTTAAACAGTGATTATTCGTCAATCTGTCATTATAATGATTTCGAACTTTCAAATAAACCCGATAGTTCCCTAAATAATACTCGTAATATGCTATTGAATGATAACACCGAACCTTCAGGCAGACGACTCGTTGACATCGGTTATTTTTTTAATGAAATAAAAAACATAAAACATGAAGCATTTCATTGCACTTTCTCAAATTTGAAATTTGAACAAGAAATAAGACACGGTTTCCAGAGTACATTTATTTTAAAATGTGAAGTTTGTGGATTAAAAGAAAAAATATTTACAGAAAATCCAGAAAATCCGAAAAATTTAGACGTTAATATGGCATTTACGACGGGTGTGATTAATACTGGTCAAGGCTTTACGCAACTTCAAGAATTATCATCCGTATTAAACATGCCATGCATGGCTAATAAATTATATCAAAAATGTCACAATAAAATAAGTGATTCTATGTATGAAGTAGCGTTTGAAGAAATGAAGGCTGCAGGAGTAGAAGAGGCTAAGAATGCTCTAGAAAAAGGTGAAGTGGACGAACTAGGAAGACCATGTATTACTGTAGTTGCTGACGGAGCTTGGTCAAAGCGCTCATATAAGACCAACTATAATGCGTTATCAGGTGTCGCTACTATAATAGGTTACTATACTAAAAAAGTATTATTCATGGGAGTAAGAAATAAATACTGTGTAATTTGTGAAATTGCATTAAAATCTGGGAAACCAATTCGTTCTCATACTTGTTATAAAAATTGGTCAGGTACATCTACATCCATGGAGTCGGATATTATTGTGGAAGGCTTTAAAGAAAGTATCACAATGCATAATTTAATTTATGCTAAATTAATCGGTGACGGTGATAGTAGCGTCACCAAAAAACTGCATATAGCAAAACCATATGGCCCAAACTTTAAAGTTGTTAAAATTGAATGTACAAACCATATAATGAGAAATTATATAAATCGTTTACGAGAAATGACTACGAAACGTAAGAGTAGTGAAGGCCATATTGTACCTGGAAGTCTTAGACAAATTTTAAAGGACCGATTGAGAAAATTAAGGAGTGGTGTGACCATGGCCATCCAGTATCGTATGGAACAAAATTATACTCATAATGAGAAAGTAAATTTTCTCAAAAAGGATATAATGAATGGTCCATATCATGTTTTTGGCTTACATACAAACTGTAATAAATATTTTTGCAAAAAAAAAAACAATGAAATCAATTATGTACCTGATATGCAATTATGTGGTTTGTTCAGTGATATTATGTCAGCGTTGCATTTATTGGCTCATCATTCTTCGTCTTTAATTTACGGTGTAAATAATAATTGTGTTGAAGGGTACAATAGTTTAGTCGCCAAATTTGTCGGTGGGAAACGTATAAATTTTTCACTGAAAGGTTCCTATCAAACCCGTTGTAGTGCGGCGGTTATTTCACAAAATGCAGGACCCTTATTAATACGCAATTTACACAAAAAAATTACGAACTACAGCCCCGGAAAATTCACCAAATCATTTATAGATAAAAAATTAAGAACAATTAGTCTTAGACGCAAAGCCACTGTTAAACGACTTTTTAAAAGTAGAAGTAAAGTTACTAAATTTAGTGGTCCTGATAAAGATTATGGTGATATTGATACAGAACTAGAGTGTGATCAATTGAACTTGGATCCTCAAGAATTTGAAAATAAAAAAATTGAATTTCTTGAAAAATTGAAAAAAACTAAAGACCAAATTTTGCAGATAGCAAAAGCTACAACAGGTCAATTTCAATGTCAAGAGTGGTTAAAAGAGAGGCAAATACGTCTAACGGCATCAAACTTTGGGAAAATATGTAAACTACGTCCTAATACCAGTAGAAACAATATTTTAGTATCTTTGTTGTACACTAAATTTGAAGGTAATGTTTTGTATACATTATCAACCAATACAATTTTTAATTACATTTATCTAACAATTTTTTTTTAGGTAATGAGTCAACTAAATATGGTATTCAACACGAACCGTTTGCTATTTCCGAGTTTGAAAATATTATGAAAATAAAAATTCACCCAGCTGGGCTTTTTATAGATCCAGAATTTCAATTTTTAGCGGCGAGTCCAGATGGACTCATTGATACTGATGCCTTAGTTGAAATTAAGTGCCCGTCATCGATATCTCAGATGACGCCCACCGAAGCTATTGAAAATGGAACCATAAAATGGGCATGTTTGAAAAATGGAGAATTATTTCTCAAAGAAAACCATAATTATTTTTATCAGGTTCAAGGCCAGCTGCATATAGCACAAAAGCTGTATGGATATTTTGTAATTTGGTCTCCAAAAGGTTAGATATTATGTGAATTTTTTAAAATCAATTATAATTATAATCATCATAATTGATTGTTAATTTTACAGGTTTGCTATTCCAAAAAATAAAAAAAGATGATTCATTTTTTAAAAATAAAATGGAATCTTTTCTCTCTGTATTTTATTATAATCATATGCTTCCGGAAATTTTAAACCCAAAATTAATTGACAAGAAAAGAATAATTGTTCATAAATTCAACAGATATGTATAATGAGTAATTCTGTATCAAGTGTGTAAATAAATAAAGTTAATAAAGTTAATACATTTTTATATTATTATTATTTTAAATAATTGCCAATTTTGTTAATTGTTTTCAAATATATTATTTTATATAATATAATTATAATTATTATATTATATAATTATATCATTTGCCTAGTTAAATAATATGTTGTACCAGTAAATAATGTCGGCCAGCATGAGGTTTGAGCCTATTCTTTAGATCACTGAGGAAACATTGAACATCTATAATAATTTTTATATAAGATTAAATATTATATATTGATATATTTATATTGAATTTTTTACCTGATTGGATCTTTAGGAAAATAGAAATAACTATTACGCCGATTTTCTGACATCTTATTATTACATAAGGTTACAATGCATTTAATTCCATACAGTACTGTACTACTGTAGCAGTCTTCATTGCAAAAAATAATTTAGTAATACATTTTTTAAAAAACAGTTAGACACAGACAAACCTCAAACAACATAATATTATTATTATTTACAATATTATTTTGTTATGAATACTCGTATATGAAAGATAACAAAGACTGCTAACTGGAAAGACACCCGCTCATGCGCCCGCCGAATAAGCAGAATTCGCGCGATCAGCGCGATAACGGATTACGCACACTAATGTTCATTTACTACTCACACATAGATACAGTATTAATTTATATGTCACATGAATTGCCTAAATAGTACTCCTTAAAATATGCTACGGTGCAGCCCCCTTAAAAACAAAATTTATTATTTTATAAAATGTATACCCTCAGTTATATCTATATTTTAAAATGATTAAAATATTTTTTAATATAAAATTACAATAAAGTACCTACCTACCTACCTCGGTACCTACACTTTAATATTATACATAATAAATTAATTAAAACAAAATATATTAAAATGAAGTATGTAAAAATTAATTTTATGTATATGAAAAATAATATTAATTAAAAACAAAAAATAATTTTTACATACTTCATTTTAATATATTTTGTTTTAATAAATTTATTATGTATAATATTAATGTGTAGGTACCTAGTTAGGTAGGTAGGTACTTTATTGTAATTTTATATTAAAAAATATTTTAATCATTTTAAAATATAGATATAACTGAGGGTATACATTTTATAAAATAATAAATTTACATAGGTACCACCTATATAATGTGTGTGTATATTCAAATACTTTTTTATGTAGGTATTGAATATGTTTTTAAATATTATGAGCCTCAAAGTATTTTCAAAAGTAGGTATTTTAAATATTTTTTTTTGAATTAAATACTAATTTTTATGAATAATTTTGGTTTTGTTTTTGAACATTTTATTATTGTATTGCCTACATTAAGAATAGATTTATTTAGTGTTAAGTGATGGCAAAAGACGGCCAAAGACATGTGAAACCTAAAAATATTTAAATTTTATTGGTAATCAAAGGTATAATCATTGGTATTCATAGGTAATCGGTAATTTGGTGTAGGTACACAAAAGTTAACAGTGGTTTACCCCTCGCGATTACCTAACAGTAAATATTATTACTTGGGATCGGTAAATATCCGAAGCATTCAAGAATGACAACTTACCATACTAGAAGCGACAATTCGAGCGTGGCAAACAAAACGAAGACGTGCACCATTAAGAACAATAGCATATACCTACCTATCAATAATATACAACTACAATAGCCAATAAGTACACTTAGGCTAACGCTAACCGACACTTTACCGTATATTGTAAGAACCAGCCTCAGAGTTCAATACTAATATACTGTAAGTACCTTCATAAAATCGGACAAAAATAACGCTGTGTATACACACCCGACCATAGTCGGGATTTTAATGGGCACCCGACCATGGTCGGGCTGATAGTAGACTCCAAGGAAAGGGAAAATTATCTAAATTATACCTGCATATTTGTATAGCACGTTCTAATACTGTAGTTGGTAAAAGTATAGGTATTGTGTTAGAAGCAAAACAAAAGTTAGAGGAAGCTAATGGTGAAGTAGCAAAATTGATTTTAGAAAAGTGCAATCGTGTTTTTTCAAAGAATAATGGATGGGCAGAACTTCAAAAAGGCAATAGTATTCATAAATCATAATGGCACTGCACTAAACTTAAATGTGGAACAGTATGATTCAAATGATTTAGTTTATATAAAATATGCACAAATTACATCGGTTGACGTGGAAAGGTCTTTTTCTATGTATAAAAATATATAAGCACCCAATAGAATGGGTTTTAATGAAAATAACTTGACTAAATATATGGTCGTAACTTCCTTTTTTAATATTTAATTTTATGTGTAATTGAAATTTGTTTTTTTTAGAATTAAATTAATACCTAAATGCTTTTTCTTGCTTTTTAAAAAATCCATGCCCTACTCATTCCTCATGAAGAGTGAAGGCTAGACAGTAGACACTAGAATATGTCCTACCATTGACTAAAGAATAATATTATGAATTTCAATTTCACATAGTCAACTTTTTATAATTCCTGCTCTACCTGTTTACCTAGAAAGTCAAAGTTTCCCTAGATATGGTTAGGGTGACGTGTTTAAGCTACATACCATATTCAGTTCTACTTCTAGGTAAACAGGTATAACAGGAATTTACAGGAATTGAGCACTATATTTATCAGAGCTATAAAAAATAACAAGATTCTGGTTGGGGAGGTAATGTTTATACAATTAAAGGGTTACGGGGAAAAAGATCAGTCAAAAGAAAGAAAAAAATCAAATAATAATAGTATCTTTTGGTTAGTTTCAAATCGACACGTGAGTCGAGTTATGGAAAAAAGATCATGATCAATAATAGGTATAATACAGGTTTAAGTATTACCATAACGGGGAAAAAAGACCAGAGTCCCAAATACTGAACATTTTAGGAATATTGACTATTATTGTTTTTCCCCGTAATCCTTCAATTTGGTTCAATCTACAATTTTTCTTCACAACCATACCAAACTTCATAAATCCATACGGGTGCTCAAACACATACAATTTAGTGTTTTTGGAAATATGTAAGAGTAAGTTTTTTAAGAGACACAAAAGACACATTGGTATAAAATATTTTTTTTTACGTCTACAGCATACCTACGACACAAGCAATCGTTTTGAGTAGATTGCATACGCCGGTAGATAGCATAAGACACGTGTAGTACCTACCTGCAAACTTAATATGATTTGCAAATGTTTATGATTTAGACGAATTTTGTGAGAATTCTTACCTATAGACGCTTTCCGGCGTAGGAAGAAGTTCCGTCGATGGCGAACGTTGAATTGCGAATTGAGTAACTGCAAGTGCAACAGTGACCACGCAATCACGAATCACGACAACGAAACAATTAAAGTTTGTGTGTGCAAAACAGTAATATTATGATTAACCGAAAACGTGTATTACACTCAATAGTTAATATAGTATAACCTCAATCTTCTACATAGACAAAAAAAATTAAGATTTACAAACAACACTCAACAGTGAACGACGCAACACGAAAGACGATACAGTCGAAACGGCAATCAGCACATTAATAACGTTTATCAAAGTCTGAATATGGGAAATTTCTATTTTTGTCATTGCGATAATGCGATAACAATTCGCCGCGACGGTCAGCCGGTGCGTACCGATGACGATTAGGTATAAAATGTATTAATTATTATGGTATAGACTATAGATAATAATTATTATTTTGAACTTTATTTTGACAACTTTTCGGGAAAAAATATTTTTTGTTAAGTTCCAAGATTTTGTCAATCGTTGTAAAATAAGTACCTATTTTAATATTTTATACTATGAAAAAGGTTTAATAATTTTGAGGGGGCTTTCGATCTTTTTTGGCGGCTTAGCCCCCCCAATCACCGCCAATGCTTTAGTTAATTAGGTAGGTATTATAATATTTTAATAAATAATATTATAATCATAGATGACTAGAATTATAAATAGAAATATTATGTACTTGCTGACTTTAAATTTGGGATGATTAATAATAATAATGAAAAACACCGAAAATCGATGGGTTGCCGCGTACCTACACCGTCTCTACTCTCTAGTCTCTACTCTCTATTAGTAATAGAGAATAAGACTATTACCATTCAATTCATTGTTCCATCACAGAATATTCTGTGGTTCTATGCTATTATCTGTTATCTATGATCTACACACGAACGCACGACACGCGCCACCTAACCCAATGGCTAATTTGTTTTTGTCTGGATAGTATAGGTACGTGATTTCTGTTCATCATACTGTTATTATTAATTTTATATACATATATAATTACCATAGAACAGTATTACCCAATTGTATCGATTAATTGTTACCTATTTATTTTTGTTATTTTAACAATAATATCAACATCACCGTCACTGCGAATCTGCAAAGCCGTCGGCACTGTCAAAGCCGTATCGCACGCACACACCCGAGCCGTGCAATGTCGATCGAAAAATACACTCCCGACCGGACTTTTTTGCCGATTTTTTCCTTTTCTCCCACCGTTTCGTCTATTCGCACGCCGTTTGTGCCCGAATCGTGTAGTCGACGTGACGACGTCTTTTTAAAGCCGTTTATATGCGCTTTTCCCCCGAAATCGGTTCGTTCGCCTCGCAATCGCGTTTAGAAATTACGCCGGCCACCGACCGACCTTACGCGTATATATACATGTATAATTTAATTTTTGCCTATGATTTAATAATTATTAACGGAAAACGCTTTTCACACGCCCCGTTCAATATATATATATGGGAGATGCGCATATTACAAGCGAATTATATGCGATTACATCGATGTACATCGAATATATCGGCTTACGTCGCTCCGTAGACGCACGGCTTAAGAGTTGATGTTTTGACCTTATTTCATATCTCAAACTGTGCCCGAGTAGCTTTAGGTAGGAAACACGTTGATCCCGGGTTCGAATCCGTCGCACGCTCGCCGGACGGCGGAACCGACATTGCCATATGGTTTACACGGCCGCCCGTAACTTAACTTTTTTGCATTTTTTTTTCACGTTATTTTTCATATAAATTAAATAATAATATAATAATACAGGAACATATCGTACATTATTATTATTTAAAGTCATTGTCATAATATTATATCACACAATAAAATATAGGTACATATTATATTTGTTTTATTCGGAATTATTATAATTGCATATTTTTCAAAATTTCCATGATTGTTATATAAATATAGTTTGTATTTTATTTCGGGTTGCCTACCTAGGTGGCTAACTTGAAAGTTAATCGATTTTGACTTGACATGACTGACTTGCTAGACACTCCAACACGGTTTTCGACTTTACACTTTTTACATACGAAAAAGCACCGGACATGCGACGGCACATACCACTTTATGTGATTTACCTACTATATATAGGTGATAGACGGATTGCTCATTTTGGTTCATTTTGGTTTATTTTAATATTTTATTTTTGGCTCATTTTGGCGATGATTAGTAGAGTAAAAAAGAGAGTTCTAGAACCAGAACCTGCTGGCAGATCCCTATGCTCTCGAGCAGAACCCTGACACACGGCAGCAGAGCCCGCCGCCGACAGCAGAACCCACCGCCGGTCGACTACCCCCACCGCCGACGGCAGAACCCACCGACTACCCCCACCAGCCGCCGCCGCCGACGACGGGGAAAATAAGTTAAAAAATTTTTTCGTCCGACCGGGTTTCGAACTGTGTAGTGTTCACTTTAATCGAAATTGTTTTTACGATCAACCTGGAGGAAGTTACAGACTTCGATTAAATGATAATGCAGTTCCTACTATTTTTACAAAATCATTATCATCTGCCAATAGAATACCGCTAAAGGCTCGCAAATTGGATTTTGTTGAAAAAGTGAACAATAACTCTGAAGGTAAGAAAATATTTTAACTAACATTAATAATATGGTTTTCAATGTTACATTGTTCCATACTTAATTTATCAAATTTATTTTATTTGATTACAGTACCATTACATACTATTGAGTCTTCACTTTCTGACACTAGTATTGTGGAAAAAGAAATATGTCCATTAGAAAGTTCCGATGGTAAGAAAATATTTTAACTAACATTAATAATATGGTTTAGAATGATACATTATTCCATACTTAATTTATCAAATTTATTTTATCTGATTACAGTACCATTACTTACTATTGAGTCTTCACTTTCTGACACTAGTATTGTGGAAAAAGAAATATGTCCAATAGAAAGTTCTGATGGTAAGAAAATATTTCAACTAACATTAATAATATGGTTTTCAATGTTACATTATTCCATACTTAATTTATCAAATTTATTTTATTTGATTACAGTGCCATTACTTACTATTCAGTCGTCACTTTCTGACACTGTAGAATGTTCTGAAGGTAAAAAAACATTATATTTAACATTAACATCGTTTTTATTTATTAGGTAGGTATATATGTAAAAAGTATTTTAAAATTTTTTTTTTTTATTACAGTTCCATTACTTATTACACCATCAAAAAGTAAAAAACCGGTTTATGTAATTTCATCTCCAAAAACAAAATTAAATCACATATCTCCTTCTAAAAGTGATTTAAAAAACAAAATAAAAAAATTAGATCGGGAAAATAGAACTTTGAAACAAAAATTAAGAAGGCAAAAAAATACAATTTGTAGTATGAAAGATCTATTAAAAGAACTTAAAGACAAAAAATTAATAGAAACAGATTCTGAAATGTTACTATTAAATAAATTTGATGGTCTTCCTCAAGAAATCGTAAGCAATATGTTAAAAAATAAAAATAAAAACGCAACTAACAGAAGATATAGCCAAATTATTAAAGAATTTGCTTTGACGCTTTATTTCTATTCGCCTAAAGCTTACGAGTATGCACGGTATGAATCTGCTTTGACACTGCACTAAACCTAGCAATTAGCATATTTTTCTATTATTATGAAATAAGAAGTTAATTAATAATATTATTTTTATTCAGTTCTGTTTTGATTCTTCCACATCAAAAATCAATAAGAAATTGGACTTCATCAATTGATGGGGAGCCAGGGTTTCTTCGAGAAGTACTGGATTCACTAAGTAAACTAGATGATATCGACAAACATTGTAATTTAACATTTGACGCCATGTCTATCAAAAAACAAATATTGTGGGGTGTGAGAGAAGGCAAATTTATTGGGTTTTGTGACTTAGGCAATGAACTTGATCTTGAAGGAACAGAAACGTTAGCAACTGAAGCGCTTGTGTTCATGCTTGTAAGTTTAAACGGTAAATGGAAGCTACCAATAGGCTACTTTTTCCTAAATAAAATAACTGCTGTAACACAGGCAGAATTGGTTAAGACAGCACTTACTTTGACTGATAATGCAGGATTAACAGTATGAGGCATTACTTGTGACGGTGCTTATAGTAATTTAGCAACAATGAAAATATTAGGTTGTGAATTTAAAAACAAAAAATATGATGAGATGAAATGTTGGTTTAATCATCCTGTAAATAACAGTAAAGTATATTTTATACCTGATGCGTGCCACAATTTGAAATTGGCACGTAATACATTAGGAAATTGTAGAACATTGGAATCTGACAATGGGTATATACGATGGGAACAAATTTATGAACTTCACAAAGTACAAAATGAATTGACTTTCAAATTTAGAAATAAGTTAAGTATGTCACATATTAATTGGCAAAACAATAAGATGAAGGTAAAGTTTGCAGCTCAAACCTTAAGTGCATCAACTGGTGATGCTTTAGAATTTCTTAAAAAAATTGATTTTCCAAATTTCTCTAATGTAGATGCTACCATAGAATACTGTCGTGTGATTGATAAAATTTTTGATTTTCTAAACTCAAAAAGCTGTTTTTCAAAAGGGTTTAAGTCTCCAATTTCTAAAAATAATATAGATGTATTAAAAAGTATTATACTACCATTGGTTGATTATTTATATACATTAAAATTTAAAGATAATTTTGTACATAAATCAAATAAAAGAACATTTATAATTGGGTTTGCCATAGCAATTAAGTCTATGTTTTCTATTGCCGAAACAATATTTTCTATACAGTTTTCATCAATGAACTTCTCTTATATATTAACCTATAAATATTCACAAGACCATTTGGAGATTCTATTTGGTCAAATACGACAGAGATTAGGATCAAATAACAACCCAAATGTAGTTCAGTTTAAAACTGCCATAAAACAAATACTTTTAAAAAATTTTATTAAATGTAAATCCAATGGGAATTGCAATACCTTTGATGATGATATAAAAGGGGGTATTTTAGATTTTAAATGGAGTAAAAAAGTTGTTAATGTTTATGAAGATAATTTTTCTCAAAATCAAGAGGATGAAGAATTAATAAATCGAATGTCGCTATTAAATAATCTGAGTACTAATATGAAAGAAGCAAAAAACAATATTATTTATTATATTTTAGGCTATATTATAAAACAAATAATAAAAACACTTGAATGTGAGTCGTGTAAACAATGTCTTTTTAAAGATATTACAGATCACGACTATTGTAATGTACATTCATATACACAATTCACAATATTAAAAAATAATGGTGGTTTGATCAGTGGATCAGAAAGTGCATATAAAATTATTCAGGAAGCTGAAAATTATTTATTAATATTTACATCAAATTTAAAAAACCTTAATGTACACAATTTAGAAACTAGAATCTTGTATAATTGTATTAATAAATTTTCCTTGAATGCATCCATTTTCCCATCATTAAATTGCTCAAACGTAACAATCCTTGAAAAACCACATAAAATTATACTTATTACTATTTTAGTAAAAAAATTTCTTAGTATTAGACTTAAGTCATATGGAAAAATGTTTTCTTGTAACTACTTAAATCCAGATAGCAAAAGGCACAAACTCAATAAAATTGTTTTATTTTCACACCAGTAATGATACTATATTAAATTATTAAATGATGTTAGTCAGTAAGTTGTAATAATGTATTTGTTTTGTACTTAATTATATATACCTACCTTAAGAAGGCACTAAATGCGTTAATTTTATTAAATCCTCTACTCCTTTTATTGTTTATAATACATATATATTATATATACCTACCTACCATTATAGTATATATATTATAAATATACTACTATAACTACTAAATTTATCAAGTTTACTATCATTATGTTTCTTTTACGTTAATACGTTTTGTATGTAGGTATCTACTAGCTATATACTCATGTATCAAAAGTTTGTTGTGCCGTCTAGCCATCTGAAATATGATGTAGAATAAAACTTAGATCATACAATGTTTTCTATTAATTAATATTCTGCTTTCTAGCAAATTCTAGTCTATTCCGTATTTAGTATTTTCTGAATACTGCATAGTGCATAGTGACTATAAAAAAATAGTGAGTATGTTTTTAATATTTATAAAAATTATAATTTATCATTCCCTGTTATCAGTGAATATTAGTAAACATTGCCGTGTTAGCATATGGCGGAACAACTGAACAAGACACACTTTTCGGATAGTCGTGCGCTATCTAGTATGTTTATATATCTGTGGAGATGAATAAAAAAAAAAAATTAACGATTAACAATAATATTATTACTTGGGATCGGTACATCCAAAGCATTCAAGAATGACAACTTACCGTAATAGACGCGACAACAAAACGTACGAACGTGAGAAACATAGATAAGTATAATGCGAACGACTATCTTAAAAGCTGAAAAGATCAAAAGAGTAAAGACTCGATCTCGCGTGTGGTGCGCGCCTGTCGCTGATTAAACGGCCAATGGCGTTTCGTCAGTCGTCGCGCCTTCGCGGTTATGCACAAGAATTGCATTGTTTACCTCGAACATTCAAAGTTACGACATTCTATTACACCGAAGTTGTATGATAATACATGATAATGCAGTTACTCCGAAAATCAGCTGCTTCGAATAAACATTAAACACATTCCACATCCGCGATCTAATGTTACTTCGAATTTATAAAATAATTACATTTATGAACTATTACCACGATATGTCAATATCATTTTACTACGTGGAACAAAATAAAAGGTGCAATAATCGGTGCAATAATCAGGTACCTATGTCCACATTTTTTATTTTTTCAAAAATCATTTTTTTAATATAGAAATATTTAGAAAAAAAATCTCTATCGAACGGTCCAAAAACCGAATACCTATGTCCTATGTGCAATAAATAGTGTTGTAATAAAATAATAAAAACAGATTTTTAAATTTCTGCTGTGGACAATAACCAGGAATGTCGGGGCGTATCTGTTAAACATTATACATCCATTTTATTTCATTGGACTCAAAAACCAAATACGTCCGGACATAACTGGTTATTGCCTATTGGTCTCAACACTTCTATTCAAATTTTAATATTGGCATGAACATTAAATTTAAACCATAAGGAATGGGTTTAATCGGTTTTATTATTACAAAAAGAATAACACCAGGTTTTCAATTTTTGGTTCGATTAACAATTGTTATATAGTTTTTTATGTTTCCCATACATTTTTAAAAAAATTTTATTAAATTAACATTTATAATAGGTACTTAAATTTTTTAACCTCTGGTATGAGGTTCTTTTGTAAGTTAAAAACGGCCTAATTTGTATGGGATGATGATTGATGAACCACCGATAAATCATTAATCATTATTTTCATTGTCTATTTTTCTGTAAGCTTAACTTTGTACTACCATGTTAAAATCTGTGTAGACTGTTGACTGTTGAGTGATGACTGATGATAAATAATACAATTTAAAAAATGGTGTTGAAATTACTAATCATATATCATCTATGCGTAAATAAAGTACTAAAATAGTAAAATTTGTAAAATTTGTCCATATACCTAAAATCGAGTATTAAAAGAGTATTTCAATATTTAAAACCGTCAATCGAGGTGACTTGGAACTGCGAGGTGAAATGAAACACTTCGGTTTTTGGTACTGGTTTGTTATAGCCCCGCCACTCAGGTTTGTTATCCCCCCGCCATTCATATATTTTTCAAATTGGTGGCTCGGTGCAACAAAAATGCAATTTTCTCAACCCTGTGACCCACTTGGGGAGGTGTTGCACAGCAAGTCGGGGGATATTTTCGATTTGCGGAGCGGAGCGACGGCGCCGAGGAGCGTAGCGACGAGTGCCGCTAGCACCGCATCACTGTACGATGTTTTTTCAAATTGGTGGCTCGGTGCCAAAAAACATCGTACAGTGATGCGCCATGCGGTGCTAGCGGCACTCGTCGCTACGCTCCTCGGCGCCGTCGCTCCGCTCCGCAAATCGAAAATATCCCCCGACTTGCTGTGCAACACCTCCCCAAGTGGGTCACAGGGTGGGGCTAATAATAGTGATCCGTTTGAAACCATTTTTAAAGATATTATTATTATATATGAATGGCGGGGGGATAACAAACCTGAGTGGCGGGGCTATAAAGTTTTCACTCGCAGTGGCGGGGCATCAGGTACTTTTCCCGAAATTTCATGGAGAGGAAAAAAAAAAAAAAAAAGAAACCAGTGAATTCCCGAACATTTGTACCAACATAGAAAACAAAATTCCCTACAAATTATTATAATTAATTTATATATTTGGTGGAAATATTTATTTTTATTTATTTTTATATTCAAAAATTATCGTATAATTATGGGGCGGTTCAAATATTATTGTATAATTCTAAAAACCACTTTATTGACAATTTTTAAAAATTCTGTTTTATTTTTCAAAGGAAAAAGTGCACTTAACACTTGAAACACACATCACTAAGAGATCTAAGTGGGTAAAAAGTTATAAGTGCATAATTGCAAAACTAAATCAATTTTAGTTGATATACTACACCATAATAATACTACAGATTAAATGTTATGTACTATATCACATACCAAGTTTTTGCAAACATTGAAATTATTGGAAAAAATTAAGTTGTGTGGTGGAGATGTCACATGGAATGCTATGTCCTAGCCCATATTTATGAGGGGGCAACGGGGACATTTTGGCCAAATATTTAGGGGGGCAGCCGGTCACCGCTGTGGCTCTGTAGTCCAGTGTAATATTTTTTTGGAAAGAACTTGTACTATGATTTGTACCATAATTTGATGGAGTAATATTTTGGGGAAAAAAAATTATAATCATAATACCTATTATATATTCTTTTTTGTAGATTTTTTTTACTGTGTATAATAATATACTATATTTTGTTATACCTTATACCTACATTTTAATAATAGTAATTAAAACATGACGAATTGACAGTTAAAGTGTATTAAGAAAAATCAAAAAAGTGGATCTATTTTTTGGTGGGGTTGGGGCTTAAAAATATGGTTACCCAGGGCGCGAAAATTGTAACATACTGTGTTTAAGTGGAGCAAATTATCAATTTAAAGTTAATATAAAAAAAATTACAAACTTTACTCAATTAAAAACAAGTTTGGTACAGGTTTGTTATAGCTACCCAGGTTTGTTATCCATACACAGCAATACATTTAGAGATTTAGATATATATGTATGATTATTAGATATAATTATGTATAATAATATATTTTAACATGTAAATTAATTTTACAAACATGGTTTAATAGTTGAATATATATTTACAAGCAAACAGTTATTATAATTATAATTGTTTGCACACATTCTTTAAGCCAGAGGTCGGCAAGTAAATTCTATTGAAGTCCTAAAGATTAAAATAATAAATCAATGAGGTCCAGTGTTAATCTTTGTCAAATCTTTATATTTAAAAAATAGCAGTATTAAATTAAAAATAATTATCCAGTTGGTATTCCAATTAATTTATATTAAAAAATTACAATGCCTATTAGGTAAATAATAATAATAATAATAATTTAACGCTGTCTGTATATTTGGTATTTTCGCGATTCGGTTATTGTAATAAAACAGAACAGATTATTACCTACCTGAAAGAATATTTGCAATGAATTATGATACAACTATAATCTGAGTTTGATAAACGAAATGAAATATATATTTTCTATTAATAATTATAGTAAAATAATAAAATAATAATAATACATAGCATATACTTTTACAGCAAATAACACAGTTTAAGCTAATGCTTGAGTTCATAATATAGTTACAAAGTAATAAAAAATGTCTATAAATACTTGATTAATACTTAAATAATATTAATTATATATACATTGTATTTCGTAAAAATTCATACTAAATTAATCTTCTTCATTATAGAAAATTGTAAAATATGTTTATAATAAATAAGTGAATTGATTAATATTTATTACCATTTTCCTACTAAGCGAAATGATTTAGGTAACTTTAATTACAATTGTAGTATTTATATATTTTTTTTAAATTTGGTATTATAGTTTTGCTTACAAGTTTATGGTTTTGAATTATGGTCAAATATGATGCAGTTTATACAAAACATTTTGAAAATATTATAAAATTTATAAATTCAAACTCATCTTTAAATAGTACTCCATCATCACCGATAAGAGGTTATCCTCAGTGGTGAGATGGGCCATTTAACTATGTAATTAATATTCAATTTTTGGCCAATAAATATTATTATTAATAAGTTGGTAAATACGTTTGATGCTTAAAACTTAATAGTAAAATACATTTAGTGAGAATCTTATCAAAATCTAAGATATTTAATTCTTTAATAATAAATTTAGTACAAGTAAGAATAGGAACTTTTAAAATAAATTTAATAAATTTATTTATAGTGGATTTTAATTTGTTCAAGTGGATTTCATAAGCACCACCTCATAGGTATATCAATACCAAATACAATTATTGATTGAATGAAGAAAACATAAATAATTCTAAGTTGTTGTTTATCAAGAATAAACCTTAGGCCTTTAAAAACATAAAAGAATTTACGACCTAAATTTATGATATAGTTTATATGTATGCTCTATTTTAATTGGGACTTAATATATATTCCTAGATATTTGATAGAATAGACACCTTCAATATTATTAGAAAAACAAATTATTCAAAATATTATTAAAACTAGAAGTATTACTTCCAACTATATTAATAAAACTATTATTTTAAATTATATCTTTTAAATAAATTTTGTTTGAAATTTAGGTACTGGTCTAGTTGACCCGCCAGGAAGGCAATTCCCCCGCCACTCAAGTTTAGTTGACACTCTCCACTTACCTACATCTCTCGTATTTTTGATGTTATAAAATGTATAATATACTGATATACTGCAGAGTGCGGATAAAAAAGGTACGAAATCATATACGTTAGGTATTTGTGTGAAATTCTCTAATTAGATATTTTAAGAATTATGTTTGGTAAAATCCGTGTAGTAAAATGAATTATATAAGATAGTTATCAGAGCAGGTGCGGTATATAATATTATGAAGTATTACCATATTTTTTATATATTTTTATTTTGATCGCTTGAATTGTTCATAATTGTATAATTTTTAATAAATGTATAATATTCTATAAATTATGAATAGGGTTCGGATTTGAAGGCAATATAATCAATAAAAAAAGGCAAAAAAAGGCAATTAATTTATATAAAAAGGCAATTCATAAATATACTACAAAATAAAATAGTGAACATTTTTTAAACAAATTTAAATGCACACATTTTGAGAAAAATACAAATTAAAAATGAACATGAATACTAAACTACATTAAGTTTATGCTATTTTGTATAAATAGATTAGGTACCTTTTTCTTTAACCAGGTTTGTCCTAAGAATTAGTTAAAAACAATTTTAAATATTAACTTACTTGAGTTATACCAGTTAATTTAATGCAAAATAAACAAAAGGTAAAAAAAGGCAAAAAGGCATTTATAAGTAAAAAGGCAAAAAAAGGCAAAAAAAAAAGAGATCCATTCTCTAAGAAATTAAATGAAACACAATTTTGTATAAAAATTATTTTTCTATTATGATTAATAAAAAAAAGGCATTTGCCTTCAAATCCGAACCCTAATTATGAATTATTGATTATAGAAAATACAAATTTTAAGTGGCGGGCGTCAACTAAACTTGAGTGGCGGGGGAATTGCCTTCCTGGCGGAGGTCAACTAGACCAGCACCAAAATTTAGAAAATTTATGTCTGTATAATGTATTACAATCGTTAACATTTTGTCAATAAATTCTATCCATAATATGTTTTTGTTAAAAAATAAGTAAATAAAACACCAATAACAGTTAAATATACAAAAATTAACAGTAAGGATAAAAATTAATTGGCTGAAAATAAAAACTTGTGATTGTCCAAAGAAGATGTATGAGCTGAATCATAGTTGAAAAGTCAATGTTAGTTCCAAGATATTCTTAATATTCTTTACCTTGTTTATGCAAAACTAAGCTTTGTTGACTATAACAAACAAAAAAACAAACTAATTAATATAAGATTTGTGAATAATATACCTATTATAAGTGTAACATAAGTACATCACTTTAACCATTGAAGTGTTATGTAAGTAACTTAAATGATGAATATAATAAATAAAAAGCAGTATCAAAAACTTATTCAGGTAGGCTCGAGTAAGAAAAACTCTTGTTAACTAATGTCATTCTAAAAATCATTATATATAATAGAATATGTTATATTTGCCATTTGGTGCACAATATTATAATAATTCTTTGAAGTTAAGCATACAGGCTACAATCGACTAAACATTACAACAAAGTACTTAGGTATGTGAAATATAACTTAAACTTAATTTTGTTAAAAAAATTACCTACTTTTATTCAAATAAAATTACAATATCATAATATTAATATTAACCATCTAACATTACCTTAAATAATTGTATAATGATGAATTGGAGCAGCACTGCATTTTTCCAAATAGGTTATCTCCTCGAGGCTCAGGCACATTCCTACATCACTCACTATTGTTCCCTCTTGACTAGAACTAAAACACTAAATTAATTAATACTACAAAGTACAGAGAGATAAATATCACTACAAAGCTTACTTGATATGTTATGAATCATGAAGATTTGAATGTTTGATTATTGTAGGTGGTAGTAGTCTTTCATCAATGGACTTGCTCCTTCATTAGGTAATTCATTATTGTCAATATTATACCTATAGTAATAGGTGTTTGAGACTGGAGTCATTGGGGTACCTTCCTTCCATTTTTCATGAGGCAGCTACCTCGTAAACAGCTTTTCACGCTTCCACTAAATATAGGAATTATAGGGATTATAGGAATTTTAACGGTATACAGAACTTACATGATTTGAGTAATGATGGTTTGAATGTGATTGTTGCTCGTAGATAGCATATGTTTAACTTGGTTCTCGCAATAGTTTTAATTCTTTGTCGAATAAATTGTACCTACAAGTAATTACACTGTAGTTTAAAATAAAATACTAAATAATACACAAGCAGGTTAGTAAAAACTATGTACGACTTACGGAAGTCACATGAAAGGTGAACTGTTTAGATTTGTAATTTGTATACTGCACAAGGACAGGTAGTGAACATATTAATTAATTATATAAAACCTACTTAAAATAGTAAAAAGTAATTAATACATTTTAAATTTTATAAATTCAATAAAAATTAAAAACTGAGTTCAAAAATGTTCAAATATTAACGTACAATAATATTATTGATATAAGATACGAATTACGAACATAACCTCAATATTGTTGTCATTTGAAACGGTAACCATATAAAACCTGAACCGTGGTTACAGTGATTAAAGATCCGTTATCATAACTTATAATCTATGATTTTTGATAAAGCGTGTTTTGTAGGATTTTTTTGATTTTTTAATGGTTTTTTGAAGCTATCTATCTAACTTCAAAAAAATTCGTTAAGCCGATCATTTAAATGGAATCTCCATAAAATTCCCTATCGATAAACATACGGTTTGACCATTTATCGTTCTCCTATCTGGGATTAATCTCATCCACAAATAGACGACCACAATAGTTCTGAAAAGAGTAGATACTTATTTTGTATATTCAACTAATATACTAATACTACAATACTATTTTATAGAATATACATCATCTATCATTTACTTATTGACTATACCTATTGTCCTATTAGTAGATTTTGAGACATGTCATATTATAGTATTATACATGCACAACAAATTGCATTTAATTTTAATCATTTTCGAGATGTTGATGATTGAAATCCTAAGTTCATCAGTTAATAATTATATATATAAACAATTGTTCATATTTAAACCTCTAATAGATTTATTATGGATGTGATTATAAGAATAGGTAACTACTTAAACAAGTTACTTAGTAAAGTAGTACCTAATAGCTACTGGCACAGAATGTTCTATAAATATGTACCTACCTACCTGTAATTGTTTTTAAAGTTCAACAAATCATTAGTTTTAGATGACGTTCAAATAAGATAATATTATATTTTTATGTTCCCAAACGTTTCGGTTTAGGCCCTTCTAAAACGTACTGCCGGAGCCGGGGGTCCTCAAACACCCCCCCTAGGTGTATTTTTGAAAAGATTTAGTTTTTGTTTGACGTTTCTGAAACTCGAGATTTGTATAGTTTGGAGGTCGGTGACCAAATTCGTCGTCTTGTGTCGAGACCATAGGAGCCGTTTTTCTCCGTCTTTTGGGGCTTCGAAAGTTCAAAATTTGCGTTTTTCGGAGTTTTCGTTGCTGACACTTAGATTTTGGGCGTTCTGAGCCGTTTTTGTAGTCGATCTTTATGGAGCACTTTACGCCTGAAAGATTGGCACCGAGATCGAGGTGATCCGACTTTTGGTTCGGGAGTTATGATTTTTAAAGTGTTTTTTGTACTTAGAAAATTACGTATTTACATGTTTTTTAAATTTTTTTTTTTCGTTTGATCACTACGAAATTCTAGAACCTGATCATTCGGCGTACGAGGATTCAAAAAACCTCTATGGTCAAAATACGTACGACCATTATTTCGCCCGAAATCGTAGTAGCAAAAAGTTAGAAAACAAATTATGCTATTTTTCATATTATCAAGGCGTCTCCTTGTGGTATACGTCTGTGTAACGTATCATGTAATAATTATTTTGAACTTTTTTTCACACTTATTTTAGTAGGCGTGTAGCTCATTATTCATTAATGTAAATCGATAGGTATATAAGAATAAAATATTAAAACCTATAAAATAATAGGTCAATCCACTCTAATATTATATGTATTTGAGCTAACAACACAAAATTGGATGTATATTTTGAACTACTAGCTCCTTCAAAATAAGTCGTATCGTTATGAAATCTTCAAGGATCGAAGCAGACAACCCCCGAGATCAAATTTATTGTCTCAAAAAAGCCGCGACTCGATTTTAAGTTTGAGAAATTGGCAAAAGAAAATTTCCCGCCAATTTTATTTTTGAAAAAATCAAATTTTGAACTCAACACTCACCCCCTTAATATTTGAGTTTCAATACTTTTAAAAAGTGGGAACTGGTCTAGAGACGCTTCTGCTTCGATCCTAGAAGGTTTCATACAGATACGACTTATATTGAATGATTTAGGTTTTGTATAGGTTTTTAAAATTCGTAATATTTCGAAAACCTAAATCATTCAATATAAGTCGTATCGTTATGAAACCTTCGAGGATCGAAGCAGTCAACCCTCGAGATCAAATTTATTGTCTCAAAAAAGCCGCGACTCGATTTTAAGTTTGAGAAATTGGCAAAAGAAAATTTCCCGCCAATTTTATTTTTGAAAAAATCAAATTTTGAACTCAACACTCACCCCCTTAATATTTGAGTTTCAATACTTTTAAAAAGTGGGAACTGGTCTAGAGACGCTTCTGCTTCGATCCTAGAAAGTTTCATACAGATACGACTTATATAGAATGATTTAGGTTTTCGAAATATTACGAATTTTAAAAACCAATACAAAACCTAAATCCTTCAATAAAAATCATATCTGTATGAAACCTTCTAGGATCGATGCAGAAGCGTCTCTAGACCAGTTCCCACTTTTTAAAAGTATTGAAACTCAAATATTAAGGGGGTGAGTGTTGAAATCAAAATTTGATTTTTTTCAAAAATAAAATTGGCGGGAAATTTTCTTTTGCCAATTTCTCAAACTTAAAATCGAGTCGCGGCTTTTTTGAGACAATAAATTTTATCTCGAGGGTTGTCTGCTTCGATCCTTGAAGATTTCATAACGATACGACTTATTTTGAAGGAGCTAGTAGTTCAAAATATACATCCAATTTTGTGTTGTTAGCTCAAATACATATATTAGAGTGAATTGACCTATTATTTTATAGGTTTTAATATTTTATTCTTATATACCTATCGATTTACATTAATGAATAATGAGCTACACGTCTACTAAAATAAGTGTTGAAAAAAAGTTCAAAATAATTATTACTTGATACGGTACACAGACGTATACCACAAGGAGACGCCTTGATAATACGAAAAATAGCATAATTTGTTTTCTAACTTTTTGCTACTACGATTTCGGGCGAAATAATGGTCGTACGTATTTTGACCATAGAGGTTTTTTGAATCCTCGTACGCCGAATGATCAGGTTCTAGAATTTTGTAGTGATCAAACGAAAAAAAAAAAATTTAAAAAACATGTAAATACGTAATTTTCTAAGTACAAAAAACACTCATAAAATCATAACTCCCGAACCAAAAGTCGGATAACCTCGATCTCGGTACCCATCGATACAGCACAAAGTCTTCTATAAGTATGTACCTTAATAACTCATGCATAAAATATATATAAAATGTAGGCAAGTAAATGCAATCTATAAGTTGTATACTCTATTATCTTCTATATTCTGATGAATTCACAATTGATATTGATATGTGTGTGTGAGTAAGCTTTTGAAACTGCATTTAAAATAAATAACTGTTAATATAAAATTGATAGCATTACACCGTATTAAACATATTATGTTACAAACATACTATTTTGGGCATTCAGGTTTTAAATGTTTGAAAGTTTTTGTGAGTAGATTAAATCAAAACTGGATTAAGCCGGGGGGTCTATAGGTTATATTTGATAATTCCTGTAGAAAATTGTTCTGTGAAGAGAGCTTCTTCTAAATTAACTTGAATAAAAAATAAGTTTAAAAACAGTCAAACACAAGAAAGTTTAGACAATTTTATATTCTGAGAATTATGTGGTAAAATAATTAGACTTCAATTAAGAACTAAGAGAGTTGGCTTCAAGTAAAGCAAAAGAAAACAATTTACTTGATAAAATAGCTTTTGTTTTGTATATTAACTTTTTGTTGAGATTTCATTTTATTTTTATTTGAATTAACTCATGGCCAATCGGGATATTTATTGTAAATAAGTATACTGTTAATGAATTTAAAACTTATTATGAACATTTGAATTCAAATTAATGAAATACAAAGTATTAATTAAGTATTTTATAAACATAGGTAGTAGTTTTATAGACATAAATTAAATATATTTAATAATATAATGCAATTGTACATTTGTTAAATATAAATTAGGCTAGGTTTAACCTAACCATTAGCCTAGGTTCTTAGTAAACCCCACTTACCTCCATTAAATATTTATATTGATATAATGTATAAATTCATCATTAGCCAAGTAAACAACTACAGAAGTGCAGTTACACAATTCTAATAGTAATGACTAACCTCAACACGAGATGGCGTTGAACAACTCGTTATTTTAAATTACTTAACAATTAAATTTATTTGTGGGTTATTCATCAATATTTAAATACCTTAGTGGAATTTTTATGCAATTTGCATATTGCATATTTTTAGAAATTAATCATTACCACTCATTCATCATACAACTACAAATCATTTACAGAATCATTACGTGCACATTGATGCAGCTGCAGACGTCCACGATAACCAAATTAACATAAAACATAGTAATTACCGTCTATTAACGGTAAGTTATCTACTTGGTAACCAAAATAATTTTTTTGGCTACCGTATTCACTTAACATAATAATTTTTGAATGGCCCACGCCGGAATTTTCCAGCAGGGCCTCTATCTATCAAACATCATCTAACGAAATGTCGAAATATAACTCGCAAATATAACTTTTCCACATTTTCAGTTGGAAATTTTCTGTATTTTGGTAACCTGTTTCCTGTGGTCGAACGAACGTTTTCCGCTGAAGTTGTTATTTCAAATTTTCAGGTTTTGAAAACGTATTACGATTACTAAGTGACCCTTCGATCGTTGAAGGTTTCAAAAAAGATAGTAATTTTTTTTAAAGGATGGGGTTTTTTCAAATTCGTAATCCATCGGGAAAACTTTGTAGTAATATTTATCTGTCTCTACTTTGTAATATTGTACTTCCTTGGAATGAATCACTTAAGTGTTGATTTTTTTTTTAAATTACACAATACTTAACATGTTATATGAAATAAACTTACAAATAACATGGCATTCGTAATATTTAATAATTTAGTTATTTAAGATAATAAATATAAAATTATTGGACAATTAGCTAGGGATAATGGATGAAACAAATTTAAAACAAGCGATTTGCTATTTGAAAATGAGTTGTTTATTAAAATATAATATACATTTTATTAGTAATTTAAGGTAAAATATTGATATGGTACCGACCTGACGACAAACATAATAATAATAATAATATTTCTTTATTACGGAAATAAATTCCAATTACAGTTTTTTTTTTTCATATAATATATTGTACACGTACATTAACAGTAAAATGAGTTATATATAACAATAAATTTAATAACAATGATAATAATAATAATAATAAAAATAACTTAAAATTTAAAGAGCAAATAGGTACCTATTAATGTCATACAATAAATATTTAAATTTCTATAATAAAAAATACAATGAAATAAAAACGAGATATTAATTTTATTTCTAGTACCTAATTTGTTAGGTATTTCCTAGAACATTTGACATAAAAGTATTTAGAGAATTACCAAAAAAATCAATATTTTTTATAGAGTTGCCTGTGGACATTAAAATATTTGATAGAGAATTTCGCATATAGTTTGTAGCTGAATGTTTTATGTAGAATAAATTTACAGGTCGGTGGTTTATTGAATTTATTTTAAAATTTATATTTTGTAGTAATTCAAAAATGCAGATTCATCTCTAAAGTTTCGACATGTTCGTTTTAAAAAACCTAACTTTTTTGACGCTTTATTTCTAATATAAAGTACATGGTCTTTAAAAGATAGTTTGGAGTCGAATTTTACACCAAGATCGTGTACTGTAGAAACTTTTAATAAATTTATATTACCCAACAAATAATTTAACTGAATAGGTTGTCTTTTTAAAGAAAAAGTAATATGGAAACATTTTTTTAAATTTAAGTGCATAGCATTTTGCTGGCACCATTTATACATATTATTTAAATCTAATTGTAGTTCAATAGCGTCTTTTGTGCAGCTAATATTTTTGAATATTTTTGCATCATCAGCTAATAATAATATTTTAGAATGAGAGATTACATCTGATATATCATTCATAAAAAGGCAAAATAATATTGGGGATAAATGGTCTCCTTGGGGGAGACCGGAAGTAACGAGAATTTGTTCAGAGACATAATTTTTATATTTTACAATTTGGGTGCGTCCAGAGATGAAAGAATAAAACCAAGAAAGAAGTGGTTCAGTGAATCCATACGTTTTCAATTTATTTATTAATAATTTATGATTAACCCTATCGAAGGCTTCTTCCATATCTGTATATATGACATCAGTTTTTGATTGCATTTCAAAAGAATCCAAAACATAACAAGTACAATACTCACTGATCCTATTAAAAAACAAAACAATCATATAAATAAATTTACAAGATTGAAATAAAATTATAAAATATATTTACTTGTGGATATGGTCCGATTATGCCTTGTACGTATCCATCATTGCGGTGTCCAGCCCTTCTCAAAAATCCTGTGAGGTCTTCATCTCTGTTGAGTTGTTGCACATAACCTGCTAACACAGTGGTAGTGTTCTCTCGTTCCCTCCGTGATGCTTGATCTCTAATCTGAAATGTAATTATTTTATATAATTAAGTTTATTTGTTGAAAAAATAACATATCTGTAACCAGCCCAAAAACAATTTATGTTCAAATAAAAATTAATAATCACCCTTAGGTTTCTTCTGGCTTGATCAAATTCAACGAAATACTGATTTTCAAGGACAGTCAGTTTTTCTGTAAGCAAATCAATTGATCAGTAAAAAATAGTACATTGTAATAGTTTATATTATAATATAAGTTACAGCAAGACACATACATACAATAAATACACCATAACCATAAACAAAAATTAAAAAAATAACTAAAAATTAAATTTTAAAACAACATAGGTAATTTACTTACTTAGCTTACCATTAACTCCTTCTTGTTAGTTAGTTTACACATGACATAAATGAGGTACACAAAAACACAAACATATAGGACAAGGACGTAACATTTACCAACACATCCTGTAAGCACTACTTCTTATGAGGTTAAACATGAAACATAAATAATACATATAATAATAATGATGATACTGATAACAACAAACATTTAACACAAGGATGCAACATATAAAACACGATACACCTTGTACTGCAAAAACTCACGAATAAAATTCCATATATTGGGATGTCTTTGCATTTGGGTTAGAAGTGTAGAATGGAAAGACTCCAAGTAGTTGTTGGTTCTATATTCTTCTCCAAAACAACTGATTAAACCTGGACCGACCTGTAACAACCAAAAATATTGCACATACCCAATTAGAAAGTTTCTCATGCCTTGTTCAATTGGAGGAAATTGTCTTGTGTAGTCCATGATGGCATCGAAACCATCCTCCATGGAAAATGGACAGCGCGGGTCATTCCTGGTTGCGGGTAGGTGAGGTAATGCCAAAACCTAAAAACACAATGGTGTATTAAAGAGAAATACAATTGAATACAAATATTAAACTTAAATTTACCATTCTGAGAACTCGAGCAGCTACTGGGTTCGTACGGATTAAATTACAAACACTGTTCATCCTTCGGTGACAATACCGTACAATTGACTAGAAAAAATATTATTTTTTTTTTATATTATGATCACTAAGTGCACATAAGTTATTAAAAAACTACCTGAGTAAAATGGAACCAACAACATCTCAATTGGCTTTCCGGAAATGATTGTTGAACGGCTGACATCAGAGCTTTTTCATAATCTGTAATAAAACAAATACGTTGATAATTCAAAGGTAAAATATTTCTTACAATATCAAACAGAGCCGCATAGACTTCTTCAGTCATGCTCCCCAGTAGAGCATAGACCATTGGAAAGGACTAGAAAAAAAAATAAAAAGTAAATAGTGAGAAATATGATAAGAAAAAAGAATTTAGATTATTCATAAAAAATATCAATTATCAAACACTTACTACACTTTTGAAAACCACCTGGATAGTAAGGAGACATTTCAAATCTGCTGGAACACGAGGCACAGTCTTGAACGTCCCATCAATCCCAACCAATGTCACAGTGGCCAATTCTTCTCTGTATTTGTTGACTGCATCCATGTTCGCAAAGATCACACCAACACTCCTTCCATTGACGACCAATGCTTGTTGAAAGAACCTAGTAATAATTTTTAAAATACAATTTTTAGTAATTTGGAACAGTTTACCCTAAAATAATTTAATACAATACATTATTCAATTTGTAACTGTATGGTTAAGTATTCACAATTACAAATACCATGGTACCAATAATTTTAATATTTGTTTGTAACTGAATAATAATTAGGTGCAATTTGCACTGTCAGCAACTAAAAAAACAATTTTCAGTATTCATTTATAGTATGGATTGTTATTCATATTCATTTATTTTATGAACGGATAAATAGTATTAAATTTAATAGATTTATAGTAATATAGACCTTTTCTGTATGGATATTTGTAGTATAAATGCTAATCTTGATAAATTAATTTTAATGCTTAGTAGTGTTAGTGGTAAGTTTGACGTAATAATATTAAGTGAGACCTGGATGTATATTGAATTTAATAAAATTATGGCGTCACAATTTTTATTGAAAATAATTTTAAGCTCATAAGTATTTCAAATAAAGTAATATCTTGCAATACAAATTGAATTAGATAAAATGAAAATTTCAGTAATAAGTATATACAGGTCACCACAAGATATTATTGATACCTTTATTTCCAATTTGAATACATATTTAGAGCAATTAAATAATAATAATATTCACTATGTCATAGCAGGAGACATTAATATTAATGATTCACTAAATTCTACTGATTATCTTAATGTAATGGCCAGACAATTTCATATGTATAAATAATACTACTCGAGAAACCACAAATTTAAACACATTTTTTTACAAAAAATATAAATGTAATAATTTGCAAGCATGAATACTTAAATGTCAATCGCTGACCACTATGGCACAATACTAAGTTTTAATGCTCAACCAATAGACTTTAATCATAACAAACAAACTAAATTCAAAAATGTTGTTTACAAAATCAACATTAACATTAACTATTTAAATACAACTTAAATATAAGAAAAGTGTTAATGTAATTAAAACAAATAGTAAAAAACATTTTGGATTAAGAAGTTGTAGTAATACTGCAACTGAGCTATGTATGTCATTAAATATTAATTTTTAATACTTATCAAAATATTTTTTGTTTTAAAAATGCTTTACTTAAAATCTTAATAACAACCAAGACATAAGGAGTATTAAGTATACATTGTTTTGTTTGAAATTTATAATTGTTATAATAGTGATAATACTGATAATAGTATATAGGTACTGTACATTTAAGATTTTAATAAGTGTTAACTTATAAATTTCAACATCAACTTAGAAAATTTTCTTAAATTTAGATTGAAATTAAAATTAAAAACAAAACAAATTTATTTTTTGTTATTCTAAATTAATAAATATTGAATACTAATATTACGGTAGTTATTAATGAAGAATAAAGATACAGCATAAAACTAAGTAGTTTTATACTGTACTGTATTATACGTTCCAACCCTGATAAATAAAGATTAAATATAATTCATACAGCAAAAATAAAAAGACAAATAAATGTGTCCATAAAATATTATAAAATGTTGTAATACAATCATAAACATCTACCAGGAGTAGATAAATTTCTATACACTTATGTAAGTAATATGTACATTTTTTGTTGGTTCCTACTTGTTAATTTAAAATTCAATAAATTAATATAAGATTCACATACACTATTACCATATATGGCTAATTATATAATAGCTTATTAGTAAGACTGAGGACTTAAAGTACTTCTAAACCTGAAAATATTTATGCACTAAAAACAACAACAAATAATACGCATTTAAAATATGCTCTAAAAAAATGTATGACTTTTGGTACATACTTAAATTATACTATCAATATGAAAACAAAAATATAAAAAAAGATAGTTTGATTATTTACTTTATACAAACTTGAAATTACTAATTAAGTGTTGCAGTATTATCGATCAGATAATATACAGTTTTGCTGCCATTAACCTAGTACTGTTATATTTTTAAATATTAAATTTTCTAAACGTATACATAATATTATGCTCTTAATTTGGCAAACACCAACATGAAACTCTTAGCATAGACAAAATATGCAAAATACAATTTGTAGTGTAACTTACTTGTATTATGATTTATGAAACATATTTATATTTTATACATCACTCACGTTGATCTGCGACCTTTTAAGTTAAATATGAAAAACTAGAAGTCCTCAGCCCTACTTATCAGTTATAACTTAAAAACTTTAAACAAACAAATATATTTACCTAGATGGAGGATTTTGAACTGTAAGAGCGTAAATGGCATTTCGTGCTTCATTCAGTGCCACTGCAAGTTGTCCAATATCAAGGGGTTGCGCTGGGAATCTTCTACGTCTCATCTTTTTCACTCGTTCTTGAGCCTGAATAAATGTGTAGTTAGGAGCTGCTTCTGGATGGCTAACAAAACCAAAAAAGCAGTTAATAAATAATTTTGCATTGTTTATTATTAATTATGGGTAGTAGGTACCTATAGTTAACTGAAACTACCTAATACTAACCTTATTACTAACAAGTAGTAAATAATAATTTAGTATATATAGATAACTTTGAATACGACTCACTTGATAATTTCGTTGTTGTACAAAGTTCTCATAAATGATGTTGTAACTGCTGGATCAATTCCTCTT
The DNA here is from genome assembly GCA_949089665.1 of Macrosiphum euphorbiae. Classification (NCBI taxonomy): domain Eukaryota; kingdom Metazoa; phylum Arthropoda; class Insecta; order Hemiptera; family Aphididae; genus Macrosiphum; species Macrosiphum euphorbiae. The sequence goes on from CARXXK010000002.1 coordinate 24,038,287, forward strand.
TCACCTATGGTTTCCCTCAAAAACGGCACATTCAGGTCGATCACTCTGGGTGGATGGTCGTGGTAGAACCCTAGACGAATTCTGTTGTCGTTCAAATTTGCACTAACAGTTGCAGTGGAAGGGCAGTACTGGTTCCGTTGCTTCTGCCGTTCGCATACTAAATACCTATAAAATATAAAAACATTATTTATGATTAGCCATAATTTTATTATCATTACCCAAATAGGTAGGTAATTATATTGGATAAACTATTAAACATACACGCGTTGTCCTTTAGTTTCTCGTTTGTAATACTTGAATCCCAGGTTGTCAACATATATCCTCGATCGGTTATGAACCCCAGGAATCAATCTGTATGTTTCCGACACTCTGACAATTGGTTCCTCTTCCTCTTCCTCGTCCAATTCTTCTACTTCTTCTTCTTCTACCAATTCCTCTACTTCTTCTTCACGCAGTATATGATCATCTTCATATACAACTGGCAGGAAGTAGTCATGGTCAACCAAATGATCTGGGAGAGCAAATACTTCCTCGTTGTCCATTATTATTAATATATAACTAGAATCAGAACACCAAAAATACAAAAAAAAAAAAAAAAAAGAGTAGTTATGTTTATAGTAGGTAAGAAATTGAAAACAAATGTAATAAGTAACAACAAAACAAAAACGTTTTAACAATAAAGTGTGAAAGCACGAGCTGGGTTTTTGGTATGAACTATGTTCAAAGTTTTAGTATGAACTATGTTCAAAGTTTTAGTATGAACTATGTTCAAAGTTTTAAATACTTAGGTAAATCGTAGGTAAATCACAAGTGAATCGCAGGTGTATCGCAGGCAAATTGCAGATAGACAGATCTATATAAAAAATTGAATTAATTAATATCACAGATATCATAAAATATTTAATTAATATAATAATTTTTTTGGTTACATTTACATAATATTACAATCGTTTTATGAACGATTTATAACATAATACATAAATAAGTATTCACTTTACATAATATTATACTGAAGTTGTTTCAGTTCAAAACATACATAATTTAGGTAATCAACATAAGATTAATTACTAATATTATTTTTGATGTTTTCCACAATAAATTAATTATGCATAAGTTTAGAGTTATTTGATACATCATCAAAAAATAGGCAATATTGTAGATCCTCTTTAACAGGCCAAAAAATGAATTCCTATCATCGCCATCATTAAATATTTATCTCAAAATATATTTAACTGAGGAGTTCACACATAGTAAAGTTAAAAATAGTGAACAGAAACTCAACTTTTCCAAACAAGACTGTACAGTTTGTTAACACACAAACACTTTTATTTTTATTATTATTTTCTTGTATAACACTACCTCTACCAATTAAGGTCTATTCAAAATTTGTAAACATATTATTTAAAAAAAGTAAAAAGTGGCTTAGGTTTTTTATTCTGGTATTAGTATAAATATAAACTTTTTGTTAATTAAATTATAGGGGTTATTATTTATATGATATCATATCTTAAAATTAAATTTAAGACATAATATTATGATTTATGATTGACTTTGAATACTATTTAAATACTTTTTTAACTTAAAATAAGGGCCTACAAAACCCAGAATGGTTTGAAAATACTAATTAGTGACTAAGTTTTGATCTATAGTCGTCCTACAATAATCCCATTTTTTTGCACAATTAGTAGCCTTGAACAACACATCAAATATCCATTAAAATATGTTTAACCATGTAATACAACAGTTATGGTTAAGTTCAGTATTTCAGGAGTGTCATCAAAACAGCCATCACCAGCCAATGACTAACAACAAGGTCCATGGTTTTTACTGCATGAAATTTATTTGGAAAATTTTTGAGAGCAGCATTCTGTGTTTGAAAATCTGCAATTATGAAAAATTTAAATAATTTGTACCTTGTTACAATCAATTTGCATAATTCTGTCGAAGGTACGAATACCCAAAACTCTAGTATTTAACTTCAATATTGACATTAGAAAAACTGACATAGGTAATCATTAATTGTACACATAATACTTAATATAGAGTTATATTAATATTTAATAATTTGTAATTATCAGTGGGATGTTTTATAAAATTATTTCACTTTTATAACATAACTCTCCGCACCCCAAAAGTAAAATTTTAAATACTTACGTCACTGCGAAAGCACGAGCTGGGTTTTCGGTATGAACTATGTTCAAAGTTTATAGAACGACAATAATGCGTAAACGGTAAACAATAGTAAGCACAGTAAGCACAGTAGGTAAGCAGTAGGCACTAGGCAGTAGTTAACAAATAACCATAACGAGAGTCGGTACGGCAAAGTTCAAGCGTTCAATGGCTGTCCATCCGTTCATCCGCTCATATTATGGGAAAGTGGGAAACTGGGAAAACCGCCGGCAAAAACCGTTACAAAACACAACAAAAGCATTAAGCAATAAGGCGGGAACAAATACATATTTTAATATGTATTTTTTCAAGGTGGTACATTTAGGAATACTAAATTCTGAATTGAAAATTTGAACTTATTTGATGTTGGCAAGGTCGGGTTATCATTCTTTTTTTTTTTTCTTTTTTTTTTCCTCGCCATGAAATTTCCGGAAAAGTACCCCAAGCCCGCAGTGGCGGGGCTATAACAAACCAGTACCCGGTTTTTTTTTAAGCATATAAGGTTATCTATGAAACAAAATGATATAATTTAATTCTGCCTCCATTCAAATTAAATGTACAATATTTGTGATAATAAATGTTATCATCAACCATGTGCTTGGTCTTATCATTACCACCAAAAAAAATAACCAAACATTTCTTTCTTTTTAAAATAAAAATGTTGTTCCAAGTCACCTCTAACGTTCTTGAATTATTTTCATAACTGTTCCAAGTCACCCAAAAATTGAGGTGACTTGGAACACGTACTTTTTACTTTTTTTTAAGTTCAGTTTTGGTCAAAAAACTAAATGAAAGGTCTTATCCTATTCATGATACGTATGCACACATTTATGTATTTTTTGTAGTTCAGTGCGATTTTTTTTAAGCTCTGAATAACAAGAAGTATGTCAAAATCGTTCCAAGTCACCTCGATTGACGGTACCTAAAAGAAAAATCTAGTATGGAAAATATAATTATTCATAAATTTACAAATAATTATAATTGTCAGGAAATCTGTCTTAAAATAAACTAAAATTGTAATATTCCAGGCTAAGTTTTATTTGATTATATAGTTTTTCTACATTGTTATATTAATTCATATACTTTATTTTATTATGTACCTACTAATATTAAATATACCTATTATATATCTACTTAATTTTAAATTGATGAGCAAATTACCACCACACTCATAAATATATTTATTTTAATACAGTAAATGAAAAGTAATAATTTAAGTAAGAGAATAATGTTTAATACATTAAAAAAAAATAACTACCTACTAATAGAGTATAATTAGTTTCTATAGGTAAACTCAATGAAGTTAATAAACAGGTTAAATATAATATTTAGAAACATTAAATCAATTTGACAAACTAAATATAAACATCTTATATTTATAAATAAGTAAGACTAAGTAAGTAGTAAACAAAAAAAAAAAATATATAAACTTATATATTACAATTTTAAATTTAGCTTATAAACATTTGTGCAACACCGTCCACAGTATCATCACACACTTCACAAATGTCTGGAAGTGAGGTGATACATTCCATGCACCTCCATCCATGTCCACAATACAGGTATACATACCTTAAACCATTTGGGGCGTCTCTATATGCCCTCCAACAACAAATGCAGTTACTGCCTGTCGGGTCCATAAGGCTATTAATATTGCGTATCCATGAGACTATCCAAAAAGTAAAAATTTTTTTATATTAACTGTTAAATGTCAAAACATACCAAATATATACCATTATATGAACTTGTCAACATAATATTAATATTTAGGGTTCTTGGATATTCTACCCTGCAGACAGGACATTTGGACAATCGTCGAGCACACGGATCACAGCACCACCCGTGTCCACATGGCAGAACAATATTAATGCCTACAACGTCATCTCTGCTTTGCCAACAGACAAAACATCGATCATATTCCTCGCCTGTGTAAGTATTAAATAGGTTATAGTTAATGTAGTATTTTTATAAGTATTACCTAGTATAAAGAATATTTTCTTTAAACTAATAAAAATTTCTGCATTAAGAATAGAATATACATATGATATATAACCTGATATTTGTGGTAATGCCTGATCCTCTAAAATTAATGTGCTCAATTCTTCAGTTCCTGCTCCAATCACCACAATCTCAACATTTTCATCCTCTACGAATAAAGTATTTACATATTAATATTTATTTAAAAAATAAATACTTTGTCTTACCTAAATTTTCACTTTCAGCTGGAAGTGCTTCAACTATTTATAATTGAACAACTACAGAAAAAACTCAATATTAAATCTGCTACATTATAACTTATATGATTTTTAAACATTGATATAATATGTACCTTCAATTTCCGGTTCAGGTAGATCTTCCATTACGTTGTCTATAAACAAGTTTAACATTTTAACAATAGCTATAAAATTGTATTATTTATTTTAAAATTTCAGTCATAGAAACCTTCCATTGCATCTTGACTTAATCTCCGATGAGGAAGCTGCCTTCTATTACTAATCAGACGCCCTCGTCGTCTCTGACCTCTTGCAATATTGAAAACGGAGGGTCGAACAGCAGGTTGTACCCGGACTTGATCTCTGCCCCTTCCAGCACCACGTCTTATACGTCCTGGTAGGTATTGTGGTGGTTGAAGAGGTCTAAGCACCAATGCATTCGGTGGTTGATCATTTAATTGCACATCTATTTTTAATTATTTATAATTGTTTAGAAAGAATTAAATGAGTAAAAACAAGATAAATTTACCAGTTGGCAAAGGTCCAATTTGTTGGTCCTAGTAACCTCTTGCAGAGTGAGCAACCCGTCGAAGGAATGCTGAAATATCATATCGACCATTCCTGACATTTTGAAACGCAGCTATTAATAATTGGTTATTGTTGTCTCGACTTGTCAATATTTCTCTCCGAACCTACAATAACATTGGTAATATCTACATTAGTAGTCTTAGTAGTCAATGGTGGCGTGAATAGCTATTTTATTAGGCAGCTGGACATGGCTAGACTAGTTTATAATTAATACTCGCATAGTCACCTTTAAATCGTGTGAAAAAATAAGTGTAAAATTTGAAAATAATTGGTGTGTGGGGACTTATTTAGAGTAATTGCTTCATAGGAAAAAAAAGTTTTATCACCACTGGTAATGCTTAAAACAAAGAATTAAGTTCTGTTTTTATTCTTTTCAATATAAATAAAAGTAACTTAAGGTATTTATTAGTTATTACTTATTTTACTACCTATACATAAATAATATTATTATTATTTTTAAAAATATAATAATTTTGGTATGTATTGTGCATGCAATTATACTTAAAAACAGAAGAATACAAATTGTAATTGTTTATTAAATTAACATGTAACCTAAGTTATTTTATTGCATAAAAACTATATAAAATAATGTATAATATTTCATATTTGCTAAAAAGATGTTCCTTTTTTAAATTTTCTATTGAAAATTCTTTTATTTTGATTTAAAAAATAAATAATAATAAAAAAAAAATGATTAATTTGCATCATAATATAATTATTTGGTAAAAAAATATGGGAATAATACCTATTTTTAATCTGTTTTATAATTTGACCTATTATCAACAGAAAAACTGCATCTTTTATGAATTTTTATTATATATTTACCTGATGGCCATTTATATCTGCTGCGTTTCTCTCCTTACTCTCCTTTCTACCAATCGTAATCGATCTACAAGTAAAGAATTCACAATTGTAAACTTGATATTTTATACATAAATGAATTAACTAATTATGTTGAAATTTCTAGTGTGAGTACCATAGAAGGCCCAAAGTGGTGGATGTCTGCCAATTATTGTTTGAATTGTACTATGGAAGCTTTCAATATAATTGTTGGTTCTGATATTGACACCGTATACAGAGAAGCCATGTGGTCCAATTATATTCGTCCAATAATTTTGGAAGTAGTTGAAAAGCTCAGAGATATTTTCAGCTACATTCATGTCCCTAGCTAACCTCTGTACTTCCAAAAACCCTTCAAGAATATGGAAATTTTCAGGGTATTCTTCAATTCTCTCTGGTGGCAGATGTGGCAATGCCATGAGCTAGTGGTAATAAAATAATTTTTAGCACAATGATAAATTTTCCAAATTGGCCAATTAACATTACCATTCTGACTATAGTTGCTACCTATGTGTTGGTTATTGCGTACTAATACCATTAAGTTGTGTGTTTGAATAAATCGCACAATGCACTAAAATAAAAAAAAAAAAAATTGGAAAATTTACCAATTAAGATTTTTTAACAGGCCGTAAGTCATAATACAGGGTGTTGCACGATAAATGTGTCAAACTTCTAAAGGTGTTTCTAAACCTCAAATGGAACAAAAAAAGTCCTTGTGAGTATAACTATTGCTTTCTATAATTTTATCTCCATAAAAAACCACCATGAATAATTTATAATTCTTGGTATACAATTGTATAAATAAACAGTATAAATTGCATTGGAACATTATATTGTTTATCTTAATAGTAGGAAATTATTATTATTATAGTGTCATCTATCAATAATATGTAAGATTTAATAATAATAAGATTCATAAAAAGTTTTTTTTTTAAATCTAAGATTAAAAAGGTGGGCAAGTGGATGTCGCTCTGCTGTACTGACGTACTGTAGGTTACAAGTGGGTCACTGTATAATGGATGGTATTAAATTTGAATTCAATGATATAATATCATTGTATAAGAAAAACGATTCTGAGTGGAGGCGGTATGTCAGTCTAGGCATAGGACATTTTATTATATTATACTTATCCATGGTATTAAAAAAAATTGACATATAATAGGTAGGTACCTATAATAAATTCCAAATTAATCATAACACAATATCCATTAGGTACTTATAACGCGTTATACATCAACAACAAACCCTGATACTATCATAGATATATAATAGTGCACTTTAGAAGTTTCAAGTACCCACGAATAATATTATTTCTAATCACAACAAAATAACTAAAATAGTTATTCTAGGTTTTTTAATATGTAATTCCGTTCAAATTTGAACTTAAAATGAGTATAAAAATAAACTGCGCTTGCGTATTTTTTAGATTTTTTGGTAACAGAATAAACTACTTACATGGAATCTTGTTTTAAATTTTCAATCCTTAGCTATAAAAACTGAACATTTTATAATTTATTAATTACAATGATTGATAATTTTCGAGATTTTGATAAATTCTGTCCAAATTCGATCTTTAAATGCTTATAAAAAAAAACTGTGCCTATGTATTTTTAATATTTTTCAACCGCTATTGTAACAATATATCAGGAGCCTTGTATTAAATTTTTACACTTTTTGGCCCAACAGATAAAACTTTATGGATATTTATAGAAAAAAAAACTAAAAAAATTGAAAACTGTAAATGCCCGTAAACAGCTCAAAAAGAGTCAAAATATTTTCAAAATTGTATGGTGTATAAGAAAGACTAATATAAACATTCAGTGAAATTTTCATGTATCTACAGTTATTCGTTTTTGAATTACAAGAAAATAAGGAAATCGCTACATGACAAATCGAGTGAATATCCAATATTGTAAAACTATGAAATTTAAACGCTCATAAAAAATTAATTTGACTTTCCGTTAGAGATTTTTTTATTGATAAAGGTAGACAAACTTATGAGTAATCTTGTATTACATTTTCAAATCTTAGATTTAAAAAGAAAAATTTTTACGAATTCTGAACTCAAAATAATTTGCTAATTTTCGTGATTTTTCCATATTTTGTCAATTTTTGAACTTTAAATGCTTATAAAAAAAAACTGTGACTAAGGATTTTAAATATTTTTCATCTGCCTTTGAAACAATAAACTAGGAGCCTTCTATTAAATTTTCAAGCTTTTTTACCCAACAAATAAAATTTTATTGATATTTTTAGAAAAAAAACTAAAAAAAAATGGAAAATGAAAATGTCCCTAAACAGTTACTAAACAGTTTTACAATTTGGCGTAAGTTCTCGATGACTATAAACATCTATATCTTTCAATAACTCATTTCTGTGAGACTTACGGACAACAAGCAATTCTTCAGTAGTTCCATTAGAAGACGATGGTACTCGCATTTCTACTGAGGTATCTAGTACTACGTTGGGTGATGTAAGAGCAGTGACTAGCTCTTTAGTAGATGTACCACTGGAAGACGATGGAACTTGAACTGTGTATATCATAAAAACTTATGTTAGAATATGTTTATTGAATTTACTATTGATTAAATATTTATAAGTTACCAGGTATGTCTTGTTAAGTGAGTTTTGAACCCAATGCTCTACCTGGACTAAACAATCATGCCACATAGTTTAAACAGTTGTTTAACTTAAGTTTACAAACATAAATATTAAATACATAAACGTTGTACCAACAATAAAACTATATTTTATTCCAACAATATTATTACAATAATCTAGTTAATACTGAAAACATTACACATACTTATCATAACATACTATTCCGTAATAAACAATATTATTATTATAATACAATAATCTGGTTAATTTAACAAAATTTAGGTACTATACATATAATACACAATGCAATTATAACTAAATAAAGCACATAGTTTAAATAAGTTTACACACATAAATACATTAACTTTGAACCAACAATAACTATATTTTATTTTAACAATATAATTATTACAATAATCTAGTTAATATTGAACACATAACAATTAATGCAATAATCTGGTTAATTTAACACAATTTGGACACAACACATATACCTACACATAATACTATTATAAAAAAATAAAGACAGTTCAATTATTTCAATTAGTTTTTTTTTAGAAAATAAGTTAGGTATTACTTTTTTTTAAATAAATAATTTCAGTCAAGTATTGAGTCCTATGCAGGCTCTACCTGCACTAAACAATCATGCGACATAGTTTAAACAAGTTTACAGACATATATATTATGATGATTATTATTTATTAATATTACTTTTCGGCAAATATAAAGTGGGTAGTGAACACTTTTTTAGTTTTTTTGTCCCTGGGCTCTCACAACATTTGTCAAAATGCTTGTGACAAACCGCATAACGGCGTCGAATTACAGATTTATTTAATTCATAAAGTTTTGGGTTGTTACAACGCTCAACCCAAATTATGAAATCGCTGTCCGTTTACGCAATATTTTTAAGAAGGCATTTTTAATAATTGTAGAACACTGACAATACAAATTGAAAAGTAGAATAAGTAGAATTCAAATTTCACGTTAAGTTGAAAGTTCGTTAAAATTAAACAAAAATGTTTAAGACGTGCAGATAATAGATATTCTGATATCATTATAATCAATGATAATACTGAAAAGTATTCAGCGCTACCGGAGGTACGATTTTGAACTAATAGTTTATACAGAACCATACCTACAGCTATAGAGTTCGTCCCCCCTGATTGTAACCGTTCATAACTTTTCGTAGACTCTAAATATTATACGATAATTGTTGCATATCGACATAATCGAGAATATATGAAGTTGGTCAATAATACTAGTGTATCTATTATTAATATAAATTTTGGCTTTTAGACGACCTACATATTGCCTATTATTGCTAGTTATTGATTTCAAAAGTTGGCGGTAAAAATTCAATATTATTTTGTGATAAGCATTATATTTTGTGATAACAGTGTAGTGACGCCATATTGGAATAATTTGTGATTTTTCCTGCGAAGATCCATTCGTCGTCGCTGCTCGCTTATCTCCCTTTTCGTTATCGACGACGATTGACGTGAATATTTTCGAATAATATTATTTTCCCGAGTTATTTCTATATATTATAATATAATATTTTAATTTTTTTAAAAAAATTGTTATATTTCCGTGTGTAATATAATATGTAAAACGCAAAATTCAAAAACGGTTCAAGTGCTCGAGATGCAAAAATTCAAAAAACTGTTTTTTTCAATTTTTTCTTTGCATTACTACTACATAATAATTGTTTTTATATCACCGTTGTCCGTTTTAAACCTATCTTCTAAAATGTTATGTTCGCTTTAATAAATTGTAAATGTTATATTATTTTGAATTTTATTATCGTACCTAAGCAAATTTTATATTTACTAGCTGCCTGTATAAGTCGATTCCGGGCGTTGTGGAAGCCATAATTAATTAGCATTTCAATAATATTAAAAATATAAGTAGTTTGAATGCACGGATTAGATAGACATTTTTTATGAGTATTGCAGTACATTTAACTATTATAGCTAAGGGTTTTAGTAGGAGCTTGGTGTGTCGATTGTTTATGACAATGTCGTTACATACGTAATAATGTAAGTAATAATAAGTAAACATGAAAAGACTACAATAAATTCAATACATTTTAATTTCTTAAAACATACATGTTATGTAATATTATATTATATATACTAATATATTGTATTACCAAGTTTAACTACTTCAATTCATACCTTATACCTGTACTAACCTTTACATCGGGTTACACACATTAATTTTTTGCAATATTTCAAACAAATTTCAAAATAAGAAAACTACATATACATATTATATGTTATAAAATTATAATAAATTGAATTTAAATTCCTCCAAAGGTGTTAAACTATGCTTCAAATATTGTAATATTCGTCAACATTTTTATTATGTCGTTGGCAAAAATGTATTATACATGATTTATATATATTATTAATAAATACATACCACTCTATCCTATCCTATCACCGTTTTAAACCTATCTTCTAAAACGTTATTATTATATCCGCTGAATAAATTGTAAATTTTACTATTATTATTACATGCATATATATATATATATATATATATATATATATATATATATATCCTTTGCAATGTAATAATTACTTAATTTAATAATTTAAAAATTAACCTACCTTAACAAATGTAATGTACAATAAATATAGGTACATTGCACTGTTAGGAGAATGCACTACTTACATTATCATTTAAAATATGTTTATCAATAATATTAAATATATATATATATATATATATATATATATATAAGTAGTTTGAATGCACGAATTGGATAGACATTTTGCAGTACATTTATTTAAAAGCTAAGTGTTTTAGTAGGAGCTTGGTGTGTCGATTGCTAAGACAATGTTAATTTCTTAGAACATGCATGTAACGTTATACTAATATGTATATATGTATTACCAAGTTTAATTACTGCAATTCACACCATATATTTTTATATATACTAACCTTTACATTGGCTTACACATATTAATATTATAAAATTTATTGATATTTATAGAAAAAAAAACTGAAAATGTCCGTAAACAGCTCAAAAAGAGTCAAAATATTTCCAAAATTGTATGGTGTATAGAAAATGCTAATTTAAACATGCAGTGAAATTTTCATGTATCTACATAGTTATTCGTTTTTGAATTACAACAAAATAAGGAAATCGCTACATGAGGAATGTAAAAATTTGAATTTAAAACGCTATAAGAAAGTCAAATTAATTTTTTATGAGCGTTTTAAATTCAAATTTTTACAACATTGGATATTACATTTTATTTTTACATTCCTCATGTAGCGATTTCCTTATTTTGTTGTAATTCAAAAACGAATAACTATGTAGATACATGAAAATTTCACTGCATGTTTAAATTAGCATTTTCTATACACCATAAAATTTTGAAAATATTTTGACTCTTTTTGAGCTGTTTACGGACATTTTCAGTTTTCAATTTTTTAGTTTTTTTTTCTATAAATATCAATAAAGTTTTATCTGTTGGGCCAAAAAGTATAAAAATTTAATACAAAGCTCCTGATATATTCTTACAGTAGCAATTGAAAAATATTAAAAATACAAAGGCACAATTTTTTTTTATAAGCATTTAAAGATCGAATTTTGACAAAATTTATCAAATTTAAAATTGAATAATTATTTTGTAGTAAATAATTTATAAAATGTTCAACTTTTATAGCTAAGGATTGAAAATTTAAAACAAGATTCCACATAAGTCGTTAATTCTGTTACCAGAATATCTAAAAAATAAAACCCTGTGTTAAATAAAACTCACAGTTTATTTTCATAGTCATTACTCATTTAAGGTTCAAATTAGGATGCAATTACATAAAAAAAACCTAGAATACCTAACTATTTTAGTTATTTCGTTGTGATTGTATAATATTATTCTTGGGTACTTGAAATTTCTGAAGTACACTATTATATATCTATGATAGTATCCAGGGGTGGAGTGGGAACCAAATCCAGGCCGGGAGTTTAAAATGTATCCAGGCCACCCGCCAAATTTTTTGTTTCTCGCTACGCTCGAATTTGGTTTTTTATATTTGCCTATTCCAAAATTACTTTCAGTATTAGAAAAGTATTTCAATCACTATCTTGCTATTTCTTTTAACTTCTGTCTTCTAACACATTGTATTAATATACCACTAAGTACTAATACCTGAAAATCCGAAAACATTATCACAATCTATAGAGATTTTAGATTCTAAATTATTACTGTTTGATGTTTGATCTGAAAAAAAGTTAAATTAAATTAATACAAGTACATTTTATTCAAAATATTGAAATATAAGAGCAAGATAAATTATCAATGAGGAAATGCACTAGGCAAATTAATTACATTTATTACAAATGTGTTGGAAATTCTTATATATTATTTTCTTAATTTTATTTATGAGCAATTTAAATAATAATAAGTTGTTCAATTTTTTTTAAAATTAAAAATAATCCCAACATAAGTCATAACTAGTAAACTAGAACATTTAACTAAATAGTAAATAAAATACTTTTAAGGTACACAAAATTACTTAAAAGGAAAAACGTGGATACACCATAAACGACACCAAAGTAAAGTGACCAATAATACAAAATTAATATGTATTAATGTATTATCATTGATTGTTATAAAATATACAAAATACTAGTATTAGACATTATTAGTACTTATAATCAATGGTTATTACTTATTAGTTATTATTAGCCATTTGGCATTGCTATATTCGTCGCCACTCAACAGCCCTACAGAGTACAAATAAACAACTTGCAGGTTTCAACATGCGGAAATGCGTCGAATCAGTAATTTATAATTTCTTAGTAGGTAATTAGTTCTGTTGGATTGAACCGAGACCACACACTATCTGGGTGTTTTTTTATAAAAATAATCGACCCATATAAATATTATATTGCTTTGATTTTATTTGATATCTATATTAATGTACCAAATATTTTGTAATTTTTTATCCAAAGATTTCTCATAAGAGTATACGATTGTACGAGGCTATTACAATTTACTATTATTTCATTAATAATATATGTAATACAATAATTTAATAGAAACAAATTTTTGATGCATTTAGCATTAACTAATATTTTGTAAATTAATTTAAATTAAAAAAAAAATCTAACAAAATGGCCAGGCCACCAGGCCATAGTATGGTCCAGGCCATCTGGAAAATTCCCATTTCCAGACCGGCCACTCCGCCCCTGATAGTATCAGGGTTTGTTGTTGATGTATAACGCGTTTTAAGTACCTAATGGATATTGTGATATGATTAATTTGGAATTTATTATAGGTACCTATAATAAGTCAATTTTTTTTAATACCATAGGTAAGTATATAATATGCCTTATACCTAGACTGACATACCGTCTCCCCTCAGAATCTCTTTTCTTATACAATGGTATTATATCATTCAATTCAAATTTAATACTTTCCATTATACAGTGACCCACTTGTAACCTACTGTACAGCAGAGCACCTTTTTTGTTTTATATTCATATTATATAAGTACCTATAACGTATATGAAGGAAAAATAATAATTTGTTGGCCGTATAATATTATTATATTTCGTTACCACGAAAATCTATTGAGTCGTCATCGCATTGTTATTTGATAATCCGATTTTCTCGTGTCATTAAGTTATTATTATATAAACGCGTCAAGTTTGATTTGATATTTATTGAGATGGATAATTTTCAACAAAATAACATAATCTTAACCGATTTGGATTTGTGCATAAACGCAGAACAAAATATTGCAGACATGAACGATATTCATTTAACGCCGAACGAACTAGCATTGTCACAAACCGTGGGCGACACCGTCGAATCTGCACGTTATTTACAAAGTGCTCTGCAGCCCTCGGTTCAAAGACGTAAACCTGGAAGACATGTGATAACTGGAGAAAATGTTGTCCGTGTGGAGAACAATACGACGATGCAGGTAGTATCAAGTAGAAACAAGAACGTGGTAAAGCATTATGGTAGAGTATTTCTCTGGAACGCTTTAAACGAAGCCCTGCGAGTGGCGGCCGTCCGGCGGTCGCTGAACTTCGTGTTCGCTGTCTATTTACCACGGCCGATAGTCATTAAGACCGGCCAGATTTCTGCTCTGGGGCCTATCCCGGTGGCAAGGATATTGCCACCATAGTCAACAGAAATCGAAAACGTAGTTGAAGCAAGATCAGTACGACCTGAGGCCTTGTCAGCTGATGACATCAGCGGGGACCAGAAAGAAGGAGAGTCCGTGAAAAAAAGCACCAAGGGAAGGTTTGCGGCTTTTAAAAGGCGGCTTTTTAAGATTGGCCGAAGGTTGTGCTGTTGGTGTGTTGCACCTACAGCAGATTAAATTTGGTACGGATAGAAAATTGTCCACCTTATATGGTATTTTTATTAAAAAAAAGCTCACGTGCTTTCGTGTAAAGCTCTTAAATTGTTCCTCAAGGTATAGTTTTAAGATATTAAGTTAGTTATATTACTTGCCCAACAGATTTATTTTTAATATTTTGTACCAATATAATAATTTTTAATAATAACCCTGTATAATATACCACATTTTTGTTCATTACTTCATTATCTGTGAAAAAAAAAACACCTGTATTTTTATATAATATTTTGTACCTTTATAATAATAACTAGCTGCCCTTGTGCTTCGATTCCGGGCGTTGTTTAAGCCGCCTCCGGCGCCTTCGAGGTGGTCGATTGAAAATCGTTTCACGGGAAGTTCGAAAAGAAATTAAACCGTACCGAAAACTGTGACTTGGAGTGTAGAATGGTCTTTGCTCGTCTGGTGTAATACCGTGCCTGCCCCGCTGTATGCCGGTTCTGTTGGGTTGACTGTATAATAAATTAGGAATTGCGAATAATTGTAATCGAATGTCTAGCTATCAATCATCGCTGCATGCAAATCTATGAGTTATAGGGCATGTGTGTATGGCGGATTGGATGCATGATCCGTCGCATGCAAGATGTAAGTGAAAAAACGGGAAATTCAAAAAGAAATTAAATCGTACAGCTGCCGCAATTTTTGAGTGTCTAGGAAGTCAGTCACCCGGCTCGATTTTGAGCGTAGTCTGGCAGGTAGGCAATCCGACTTTGTCGTATAGCGGACGACGTGCAACGGTCGGGTAACATGATGAGGCATGTAATCCGAAAACTGTGACTGAGTGTCTAGCCTAACCTAACTTATATTACAACATATATATATAACAGATGTTATCATAATTATAAGTTTGCACAACTCTCCTTTGAAATGGAATGCATAGGCTCGAACAAATTACTGCTGGTACTATTGGTTAATGAATAATACTAAAGACAACATTAATTGTTAACCAATTATTGTAGGGAAGGGTAGCTTAAAGTTATATTACAATAAAATAAGTAAGAAAAAAATGAATCTTTTCAAATGTAGTTACTAATCAAACATGGGTATCAATTAATGTTATTATATTTATTTTAATATAACATTATAACAAATAACTCAATACAATTAAAATTATAATAATAAATAAAAATTATATAAAGTAGTATATAAATGATATGTATAATACATTTTTGCATGCCAACCACATAAAAATGATGACAAATAATACAATATTTTAAGGATATTTACACCATTTGAGGAAGCATATATAGGTATATATATATAATATATCACATGTATATGTAGTTTGTAGTTTTCTTGTTTTGAAAGTTGTTTGAAATATTTCAAAAAATAATATTAATATGTGTAAGCCAATGTAAAGGGTAATATTAATGAGGCTGAAGATAATGTAAGAATAAATTATGTAGAGGTTAATACAAGTACTGAAGAAGATATATTATTACCTACAGAGATTGAAATCTTTAACATGGTTAAATACGGTAAAGAGAATTTAAGCACTAAAGATAATTTATTATATATTGATATCAATGAGACTGAAAATAAAATTGTAAATGAAGAGACTGAAGATAGTGTAGCAGATCTATTAACAAATGAATAAAAACATTTAATTACCAACAAAAGTAGAAATTATGAATGTAAATCAATTGAAGAAGCTTGGGAGAAACATTTATTTTGGCCAAGGCCAGATAATATAGATTTAAACAAAAAAAAACACTAACTAGAATTAAACTACCATATGCAGTTTCAGCAATACAGTGGAGAGAACATCACTCAAAAATAGAACAAGCAAAATTACAAACGGAAGAGGAATTATGTCTCAAAAGAAAACGCAGAGAAGAAATAAAAAATGCCAAGTTAAATAAATCTTCCCAAAAGATAAAAAAAAAACCAAAACAGAAAAAAATTATCAAGAAATCTAAAAAAAAATTCTGATAGTTCTAAAAATGATCCTGATTGTTTGTATTGTAATGAGCCATATAGCTTATCTAAAAGTGGAGAGCCCTGGATAAAATGTTGTAGCTTTGCAGGATGGGCACATGATCTTTGTGCTGGGATTGAAAAAACTGTTGCATTTATTTGTGATATGTGTCGTTGAATCTTACCTTATAAGTCTTATCATTATGTATTAGGTCACTACCTATTTATTATTTTTATTTTTTAGTTTTTATACAGAGTTGTTTTTTAAATAATTTTTAATTGTTAATATTGTTATAATGATATGCCTTACAATATTACCAGGGTGGTATAATATTTTTTTTTTTATTAAAAATGTTTTAAAATTTTAAACTACCTATTTGTTTTAACTATTTAAATGTTTATTGTTATGAGTTATGACATTATGTATTATGCTTTAAACTGTTACCAAAGTGGTATTTTATAAATTAAGTTTTTGTTATGTTATTTGTTTTATATTAAACCATATTTTGTTTTAAATATTTTAAACTTGTTATTTTTGTGCCCTAATAATTTATTTGCCTTTAAACATTTACAAAATCTTTTAGGTAATACATTTGTATTGTTTTTGGCACAGCTAATTATTTAAATTCCGAGTGTTCAAATACTGGGTTTAAAATGTTCAATGACTAGATCAGACTGTTCAATTATTAGTATTTTACAGATTTTTTCAAATAAACTAATTTTGTTGAAATGTGTTTAAGTTGGTATTCTAATAAATGAGTTTTTGACAAAGTAGACAGATCAAGAAATTCCTTTATCTGAATTAGGAGAACGAATTATTAAAACTGAATTTATCAATGAAATTTGAATGTCAACAATTTCTAAACTGTTCAATAACTGGACTGGTTACCCTATTTCTCTTTTTGTTTAGAATTTGGCCTGTTTTAGAAAATAGTCGTTCCGATGGAACCGATGTAGCTATAATTGACAATTTTGTTCTTGCTATTTAAAATAAATTAGGATGCATTGAATTAATAACATCCCAAGCTTCAAGTGGATTTGGCACCACTGGCTTGGTTAAATAATAATTTAACTATTAATTGAAATAAAAAGTCAAATTAAAATTCTGAAAAATTATAGTGTTGGTACAGCTTTACCTCTTGATTAACTGGCATGGTTCTGTATTCAATTTGCAATGATGCTACTGTATGATAAGACCATAAGTCAAATGATTGGTGATGGTTCTCATTAAGAGGCCGTCACAGTAGAAAAAAATCGACCGAAAAACATGCTTTCGTACTTCCAATAGTTCTCAGGCCTCGTTAATCGTAGAAACATGGTTTTGGTATCAAAATAATCACGAGAAGTTGTACTAAATATTCTTGGAACAGAATTTTAAAATTTTTTTTCTAACCAATTTTATTTGTATCTGAAGTTTGTACTATATTTTCATTTTTTTAAAAAATTATATAAAATCGACAAAATTAGATATCGAAAATCTGTTCCAAGAATATTTAGTACAACTTCTCGTGATTATTTTGATACCAAAATCATGTTTCTACGATCAACGAGGCCTGAGAACTATTGGAAGTACAAAACCATGTTTTGGGCAAAAAAAATACGAATTTGCCGTCGTCATGTGCTGCTAGAACGACTACAGCGGCAGCATTCTGAAATAGTTTATCTACCACACCCCGCGTACATATGCAGCTATACCGCACCATAGGTCAAAACTGGTTATTTTATCGCTGCCGCGCACGGATTATAAATAGCCAAATACGTCGATACGAAAATAATAATTCTGTCAATGAATAATATTATTTTATTTTTCGATGTTATAATTCGTATTCTTATTACTAGCGAAGTTTACGCAAAATGGAACTACATAATATTATATCATAAAGTCGTCACCAAATAGCTGGAAAGCGTACGATTTAAACAATTTTTTTTTTCAATTATAGACATTTCTTCTATCAAATTAGCGATTTGATATTCAAGATTTTTTTTAAATTTAAATTAGCGTACCTAATAAAAACCGTCCAAGAAGAAGCAAAACACTTCACTCATGTCATTGTAATTTAGCCCATATTCTTATTGTGCCTCAGGGTACAGATTGTATATTTCATATAAAAAATAAAAATAAATAAAAAAAGGTGGGCAAGTGGGTGTCGCTCTGCTGTACAGTCAGTGGCGTTGCGAAGGCTATTTTTTGGGGCAACCGCCCCTAGTAAAATTCAAGGGTGGGTAGGTGGGTAGGTCACCCAATGGTGATATTGAATAGGTATGAACACTAAGAACACTATGAACAAAATATATATATAATTGGGTACCTATAAACCTATAACTGGGTATCAAAAAAATGTATTCGCCCCTACATAAAAGTCTTGTCGCCACGCCACTGTGTACAGTAGGTTACAAGTGGGTCACTGTATAATGGATGATATTAAATTTGAATTCAACGATATAATATCATTGTATAAGAAAAACGATTCTGAGCGGAGACAGTATGTCAGTCTAGGTATAAGACATATTATATACATTATACATATCTATGGTACTAAACCAAAATTTGACCTATAATAGGTAGGTACCTATAATAAATTCCAAAATTAATCATATCAAAATATCCATTAGGTACTTATAACGCGTTATACATCAACAAAAACCGTGATACTATCATAGATATATAATAGTACACTTTAGAAGTTTCAAGTACCCACGAATAATATTATTCAATCACAACAAAATAACTAAAATAGTTTTTCTAGGTTTTTTAATATGTAATTTCGTTCAAATTTGAATTTAAAATGTCTGTAAAAAAAAACTGTGTTCATATATTTTTTAGATTTTTTGGTTACAGTATGAACTATTTACGAGAACCTTTGTGTTGAATTTGCAATCCTTAGCTAGAAAAACTGAACATTTTATAATTTATTAATTACAATGATTGATAATTTTCGAGATTTTGATAAATTTATGTATTTTTAATATTTTTCAACTGCTATTGTAACAATATATCAGGAGCCTTGTATTAAATTTTTACACTTTTTGGCCCAACAGATAAAACTTTATTGATATTTATAGAAAAAAAACTAAAAAAAATTGAAAGCTGTAAATGTCCATAAACAGCTCAACAAGAGTCAAAATATTTTCAAAATTGTATGGTGTATAGGAAATGATAATATAAACATTCAGTGAAATTTTCATGTATCTACAGTTATTCGTTTTTGAATTACAACAAAATAAGGAAATCGCTACATGAGAAATCGAGTGAACATCCAATGTTGTAAAAATTTGAATTTCAAACGCTCATAAAAATTTAATTTGACATTCCGGTAGAGATTTTTTTATTGATAAAGGTAGACAAACTTATGAGTAATCTTATATTACATTTTCAAATCTTAGATTTAAAAAGAAAAATTTTTACGAATTCTTAACTCAAAATAATTTGCTAATTTTCGTGATTTTTCAATATTTTGTCAATTTTTGAACTTTAAATGCTTATAAAAAAAAATTGTGACTAAGGATTTTTAATATTTTTCATCTGCCTTTGAAACAACATATTAGGAGCCTTCTATTAAATTTTCAAGCTTTCGCAACCAACAAATAAAATTTTATTGATATTTCTAGAAAAAAAACTAAAAAAAAATGAAAAATGAAAATGTCCCTAAACAGTTCAAAATAAATCAAAATATTTTGAAAATGTTATCGTGTATAGAAAATGCAAATATAAACAACCAGTGAAAATTTCATGTATCTACGGTCATTTGTTTTAAAGTTACACCAAAAACCAAATTCGATTTTTTGGAAAATCGATTTTGCGTAAAAATTCCCATTTTTCCTTAATTTTTATGTTGTTTTTCCCGGCGCTTGTGAAAACTACTGGAAAATGTTTACTTTTGACCCCCCAAAGTACCAACTAGATTCACTTTCCTATCAGAAAAGGTACTATTGAAGAAAATCGAAGCACTTTTACTGTCCCAAAACGTGATGACAGACACAAAAATATAAAAATATAAAAATATAAAAATATAAAAACACACATCATTGTAAAACCAATACATTCATCGCTCCGCTCAGAATCTAAAAGGTGGGCAAGTGGGTGTCGCTCTGCTGTACAGTAGGTTACAAGTGGGTCACTGTATAATGGATGGTATTAAATTTGAATTCAATGATATAATATCATTGTATAAGAAAAACGATTCTGAGCGGTGACGGTATGTCAGTCTTTGTATAAGACATATTATATACATATCTATGGTATTAAAAAAAAAATTGACCTATAATAGGTACCTATAATAAATTCCAAATTAATCATATCAAAATATCCATTAGATACTTATAACGCGTTATACATCAACAAAAACCGTGATACTATCATAGATATATAATAGTACGATTTAGAAGTTTCAAGTACCCACGAATAATATTATTCAATCACAACAAAATAACTAAAATAGTTATTCTAGGTTTTTTAATATGTAATTTCGTCCAAATTTGAATTTAAAATGTCTGTATAAAATAAGTGTGTTCATATATTTTTTAGATTTTTTGGTTATAGTATGAACTATTTATGAGAACCTTTGTGTTGAATTTGTAATCCTTAGCTATAAAAACTGAACATTTTATAATTTATTAATTACAATGATTGTTAATTTTCGAGATTTTGATAAATTTTGTCAAAATTTGATCTTTAAATGCTTATAAAAAAAAAACTGTGCCTATGTATTTTTAATATTTTTCAACTGCTATTGTAACAATATATCAGGAGCCTTGTATTAAATTTTTACACTTTTTGGCCCAACAGATAAAACTTTATTGATATTTATAGAAAAAAAACTAAAAAAAATTGAAAGCTGTAAATGTCCATAAACAGCTCAACAAGAGTCAAAATATTTTCAAAATTGTATGGTGTATAGAAAATGCTAATTTAAACATTCAGTGAAATTTTCATGTATCTACAGTTGTTCGTTTTTGAATTGCAACAAAATAAGGAAATCGCTACATGAGTAATCGAGTGAAAATCCAATGTTGTAAAAATTTGAATTTCAAACGCTCATAAAAATTTAATTTGACTGTCCGGTAGAGATTTTTTTATTGATAAAGGTAGATAATCTTATAAGGAATCTTGTGTTTCATTTTCAAATCTTAGATTTAAAAAGAAAAATTTTTACGAATTCTTAACTCAAAATAATTTGCTAATTTTCGTGATTTTTCCATATTTTGTCAATTTTTGAACTTTAAATGCTTATAAAAAAAATTGTGACTAAGAATTTTTAATATTTTTCATATGCCTTTGAAACGACATATTAGGAGCCTTCTATTAAATTTTCAAGCTTTCGCAACCAACAAATAAAATTTTATTGATATTTTTAGAAAAAAAACTAAAAAAAAATGGAAAATGAAAATGTCCCCAAACAGTTCAAAATAAATCAAAATATTTTGAAAATGTTATCGTGTATAGAAAATGCAAATATTAACAACCAGTGAAAATTTCATGTATATACGTTCATTTGTTTTAGAGTTACACCAATAACCAAAATCGATTTTTTGGAAAACCAATTTTGCGTAAAAATTCCCGTTTTTCCTTAATTTTTATGTTGTTTTTCCCGGCGCTTGTGAAAACTACTGGGAAATGTTTACTTTTGACCCCCCAAAGTACCAACTAGATTCACTTTCCTATCAGAAAAGGAACTATTGAAGAAAATCGAAGCACTTTTACTGTCCTAAAACGTGATGACAGACACAAAAATATAAAAATATAAAAATATAAATAAAAATATAAAAACATACATCATTGTAAAACCAATACATTCATCGCTCCGCTCAGAATCTAAAATTAGCATAACTGTACAAGTAAAAAAAGGTAGGCAAGTGGGTGTCGCTCTACTGTACAGTATGTTATTACAAGTGAGCCATTATACTGAATTGTGTTAAATTAAAATTCGATGATATTATAATATCATTGCTGAAGAAAAACGAATCTGAGCTAAGACAGGAGTGTCAGCCTATGATAATTATATTTTTAACTACAAAATAATTTTAAATTTTTAAATTTGACAAATTTTTTCAAAATTCAAATGTTGAATGAACTTTAATAAAAAATCGACCATGTATTATTAATATATCAAACGCCTTGTATTAATTTTTCACGCTTCTTGATCCAACAAATTTAATAACAAATTGACAATAGAAAAAACTAAAAAAAAAACGAAAATGTCCGTAAACAGCTCAGAAAGAGTGAAAGTGTTATAGGAATTGATAAAATATAGTGTAAATTGTTAAAATTATATACAGTTTTTAATTAATAAAAATGAGATAAATAATAAATTATATATGGTTGTGTGAATAATATCAATATTATCCTATGTTGTAAAAATTTGAACTTCAAACACTCATAAAAATTTGAATGTCCGGTAGATATTTTTTTCATAAAATTAAAAAAACCTCATATTATATGTATTATATGTTTAAAATTAAAATAAGATTATATTATATATTATATTGATGTCAATATTAACTATATAATCAAAACTATTTAAAATGTAGCTAATATTTATTTAATAGATTAAATTATCGTACAAACATTGCTTCATGTCACTTATAAGTTACAACGTAAAATACGTTACACTTTTACTAAAAAATCTATTTAATTCTAATGAAATTATTATTTTACTTGTATTTTAAAAAGTAGATAATTGGGTTAGAAATATAAATCGAGTTATAGAATTGTTATGCTTAATTAATTGGTTAATATTTTTATGCAAACAGGAGCTTTAATTAAAAAGTAGGTTTGCGACGTATGAGCTAGGAGGCAGCGCACCATGTAGAATTCATAGGCGACAATTTACGCAACGGTCTGTAATGACGCGAAACGTCCTGTACGACTGTCCGTGAAATAATAATGTACTTTTCCCACGATTACAACAAGCGGGCCGCGTCGCGTACACGATGGGCGTGGTTACGGCCTACCGCGACGGCGGCGATACGGCGCACAACGCCATCTCTTGAGCGTTGCATTCGTTTCACTTTTACTAGGACGGCCTCTTAAGTGAGCCTTCTGGTTATTCTGAGTACGATTGAGTTCGATTCGACGATAACACTGATATATCGAATGATTTTATCGATACACGATAATTATGGAAGAACTATATCGATGAAAAATTATCGATATATCGTTTCTAAATATCGATATTTTCGATATATCGTTGTCATCCCTATTCACGAGCATACCTTATTATTATATTGTTATGATTATTGCTCGCTAATACAGGAATTACCACAGTATTATGTAATAACCGTCCCCCGACCCCCACAACCCGCAGTGATCGGTGTCTGCACGTCGTTGCTCACGGCCGCCGATGCCGTCAGCGCCTCCGTCGAGTCCGGTGGTACGACACCGGTGGAGCAAACTGTCAAAAAAGTCCGATTATTGTACAAATTCCCTCTAAATACACGGCACTGACCTGCCCCACCACGCATCAACATTGAAAAGTTCCGTCGTGGGCCAAGACAGATCCCCGCCGCAAACACAATTTCACTTTTCCAACGGCGATCCATCTGCCTGGTCGACGTCGTTACTAGTGATGCTAAATTGTTATCAAAATTGGTAACTGTTACCAATTGTTATTGTTACAAAAAAAATAACAGTGAAAATAACTGTTACTGTTATTTTTTCCATCCAAAGCACCGATTGTTACTATGTTACTGACTGCCGACTGCATGCCAGGCGCCAGCGTCAGTTTGAGTACTTGTCCCCTACTAATAGATATCCGATCTCGAATAAGTATATAAATGAATAATTGTATATGTATATTATGTTATAGTTTATGGCAGGGGCGTCATTTCATTTTTTTTTTGTTGCCAAAATGTTTGCGGGCCATTCAGAATTCAGATCATTAACAGGCCACATAGAAAACTTTTTTTTTTTGGCGGGGGATGGGGAAAAAAACTAGAATATTTGTATAATTTATTTAATATGTCACTTATGTAAGTATGAAAATATCACAATATTGTTACTATTGTTGACGAACTATGTAGTATGTATAGGTACTTTTAATGTATTTATTTTGTATTGTGGATACTAGTGTACAGTAATATTTACACTTGGTAAATAAATGTATAGGTATATAAAACCATTATAATAAAATACCTAACCGAACCTAATCTATGCAGTTTTTCTCCATGCATACTCAAAATATACAATATATAAAACCAGAAATGTATTTTATGGGTACCCTTCTTTGCAATGTTTGTGTTATAATTTTATCAATTATAATATTGTGGGACCACAAAATGACATCAATCATTCTTGAAAATTAAACATTAGTAGAATACATTTTTTTTTTAAAACTGAAAAAGTATAAAAGATAGGTATACAATATAAAAGACTTAGGTTTATCGGTGCTTATATTTATAGTTTTCAGGCTAAAGAAGACGTCTTAAAGAAAAGTTGCTACAAATGTATACTCTGCACCCACCAAATGAAGACCCTGGTTTATGGCTTGTACTAATTATTATGTTTTATAGTGCTTATATCGTTATATGTTATTATTAATTATGATTAAATAAAAATATTTTCGAGTATTAAAAATCTGTATTTATTTATTTTTATTGATTCATATTAAAATTATCACATCATTAAAATATAACAAAAATTGTTCGTGGTTTAGTTTTAGCTGTAATATTATATACAGCAGTGAACTAAAGGAAACAAAAAATCCTTATTAAAATAGTATGTCTGTATAGTATATCTGTATAGTGTATATAGTACTATAACTATAGTCTGTGCTCTGTAGTGGCAAGATATTGCAAACAAGATTATGCAGGTCTATTCCTGAAATAGATGTGTCCCATCTTGCAGTAAAATGTTTTAGTATTAAAATATGTATCTGTCATACATATTACATAATTTATTCTGATTTCTTGCACATTACTGCTAGTTAGTAGTTTCTATTGTCAGTTATTGTCTTGATGAATTAAGTTTATAAAAACAATTTTAATATTATTTAAAAATATGGAGAGACGCACAAGTAGTATTTGGGAATATTTTACTATTTTTGACCAATTAAAGAATATTGCTAAATGCGATACATGTCGAAAAAAATACTCTTATAAGTCAACTTTGACAAATCTCAAAAAACATTTATCCACTTGTCATGGAATCGAACTGCCGATAAATTCTTCGAAGGTAAGTACATAATAAAATCAAATTTATTTTAATTGGTCACTGAATAAATTTAATTATTATATTTAAATAATTTAATAACATATTATACAATTTTAACTTTTAGCAACTAGTTTATCATGAATAGTTATTAAAAGTATAGTTTGATAGGTACATTAATTAATTTAATTAGTTTGACATCTTTTTAATACCAATATTATGCATATTTACATTTAATTAAAATATAATCCAATTAATCCAATATTTTATGAAATTTAATTCAAAACTGATCAAGATACAAATTGTATAGATACTCTAACAACTATGTAAATTTCTAAATTTGAATATTTATATTTTAACGAATTTTTAATTTATTTATTCTAGAATCATAATGAAAGTGAACAAATAGATGATCCCACACCAGTTGCATCATGTTCTTCTGCAATATCAATACCAACAGCATCTACTTATATGCCTGATGTATCTGACCAAATCCCTATATCATCTTCATTAAATGCTTTCTCCTTGATCCAAGCTTCAAATTCTACAGTCCGCAAACGAAAACAAACATCTGTTTCAAATTATTTGCCTAAAAAAATATCAGTAGATGCTAAAAAAAAATAGATCAAATACTTTTAAAACTTTTCGTAAAAGATTTTCAACCTTTTAAAGTTGTTGAAGATTTGGGTTTCAAAGAATTTGTTAAAGCGTTGAACCCCAGTTATGAACTGCCAAATCGTAACACAATATCAAAAGTCCATATTCCGGCCATGTATGAGAGATGTTTAGGAGAAATGAAAGAGTTGGTGTCTACTATTGACAGTTCTTGTTTGACCACTGACTGCTGGACATCCAGGAACAATGAAAGTTTTATGGCAATCACCATTCATTTCATTGACTCCGAGTTTGAATTAAAGTCTATACTTTTAGAGTGACGTCCTTTTAACATGAACCATACAGGAATTAATTTGAGCCAAGAAATTAAACAAGTATTAGTTTCTTGGAATTTAAAAGACAAAATTACATTTGCGGTCTCCGACAACGCTTCCAATATTAAAAATGCCCTCAATTCATTATCTTTTAAAAATATGGGATGCTTTGCTCATACACTGAACTCAATAGTACAGTCAGCACTTGTTCTTGAACGTGACCTAATAGACAGAGTAAAAAGCATTGTATCACATTTTAGGAAAAGCACTGTAGCCAATAATGCATTTAAAACTTACCAAATAAATAACGGTGTAACAGAGCCAAAGAAGCTTATACAAGATGTACAAACTCGGTGGATCTCTACCTACTACATGATTAATATATTTGCTGAGATGGAAACATCAATAAGAGGTACATTAGGTTTATTAGATAATGCTCCAGATACTTTGAGACCTGAAAATTGGATAATTTTACAAGATTTAATTAAAATACTTAAACCTTTCGAAGAGGCTACTAAAGCAATAAGTGGACAAAAATATATGACAGCGTCGCTTGTAATTGTTATAGTCCAGGGATTGTACAAAGTGTGCAATAATTTATTAAGAATGAATTTGTCCGAAAGAGCATTGCTTGTAGCTAAAAAGTTATTAAGTAATATGGATGAAAGGGAGGGTTTTAAAAATTGTGAAAAAAGTATGACTCTTTCTAAGTGTACATTCTTAGATCCCCGATTTAAACACTTACCGTTCATGAATATGAACCCAATAAAAAATGAAATTATTGAAAATATAGCACAAATTATTCGAGATAAAGAACAACCAAGTCAATCAGATGTAAATATGCAGCCGACTCCAATACCCGAATCTGGAGAATTATCAATTTGGAGTGAAATTGATAGTAATGTGGCAAGATTTACACCATTGGGGACTGCAAAGTCAAGAGCAATAGTTGAAGTTCAGCGCTACTTGGACGATGCAGTTATATCCAGAAACCAAGATCCACTTAAATGGTGGAAAGACCAAAGCTATAACTACCCTAACTTAAGTATATTGGCCAAGAAATATTTATGCCATTTAGGTACATCAGTTCCCTGTGAAAGGATATTTTCAAGTGCAGGTTTAGTGCTGAATGACCGCCGCTGTCGTCTTAAAAGCGAAAAAGTAAATATGTTGTTATTTCTTCATTATAATACAAAATAATTTAAATAATATTGTATATTTATATAACAAACATTGTAAAAGTTAAAATGTTTTTTATTACATTATAAATGTAGCAAACAAGTGGTTTTATTATATTTATTTTCATGTTATTTTTATTATTATTATGAGTTGCTCTTTTTATAACAAGTGTTTATAATTTATATTCATAATTATTATATATAATAAATATATATATATATATAATAAATAAGGCATAACTAAAATATAGGTACTTACTGTTTATAACTATTTTAACTATTACTATTTTACTAATAGGTATTAGTATTTAGTATTAATAATATTATACTATTTATACTATATTACAAATTTATAATAACAATTGACTAGGTACTGTTTACGAACTTAAACTGTTACTGAATAGTGAATACTGTTGTCTGTTCTGTTACTCTGTTATTCCAATATTTTGATTGTAACTGTTATTAAAAACGATAACCACTGCACCGATTCGTGTTATAAATTGTAACCAAGAAAATGGTGTAGGGAATGATGGTTGTTCATTTGCTATGCGCATCATACGATAGATAGGATTATTACGGCCGTAGTTTGTAGAGCAATTTGGGATGGAGAATGTTGTATAAGAACGGAGGGAACGCTGTGGTACTTTAAAATTGATACTGGAGAGAAGAGTGGGGGCATATTATAATATGTATTTACTTTTTTGTATTTACACCTTTTACTAATTTTACACTTGTCTAACGCAGAAAGTAATTTAGGAGACATTATTTCAATTGTCCCCCTTTTTTTCATATCAGAACTAGTACTTGACTCACCAAACTGAATACTTTCTTCTAAAGTGGGGATATTTTCTTCGCTTGAACAACTTATGCTCAGAGATTCCGGTTCATCAAATTGATCTAATAAATAATGCAATAAATTACAATTAAAATATATTTTTAAATAGATATTAGAAATTATTGAATTATTTTAATATTTTATTTATTTACCTATATATTATAATTCATTGGTTTCCGAGTGTTCTCTCTTTTTTTGTTGCTCTAATTTTTCTAACTTTTGAATAATTTTTTTTCTTTTACTGCCAATTTATAATCAGTTCCTAACATACAACCTGGTCTCCCTTTTTATCGCTGCAATAACAAAAACTTTTTATCTTCTTCATTTTGAATCATATTTAATACATTTGCATGAGAAATATCAAAAAGGTCGTCCAATTTGTCAATAAAATCAGAAACTTTATTTTTTGTGTTTCAGATGTTCTTTTAGATAACTTCTATAAATTTCGCCACTCTTGATATAAAGCATCTAACTTCGAGATACAATGATGTTGTTCTCGTATATGTATTCGCGCCTTTTCCCAAAATATAACTGTTTCTTTTATAACTAATTTCGCACTATCACGTAAATTTAATTTAGATTATAAAAGAACCTCATTTCTTACTATTCTTATTTATCTACATTTCTAACTTTATCAAACATTACATTCATTAGGTGCACAATTATATAACTTATGAGTTCTATAATATATTAACTTAAATACCATTAGTATAAAACTATTGAGTAAACATATTATAACATATTATTGGATTATACTCAAAAAACGACATAATATCAACACTGTTTTTCAATTTTTCAACCCTCTTGTGGCACGTGAAAGGGGTGAGTGATCTTGACTAAATTTAAGTCGAATTACTTTTGTATAATAATAAACAATGTGTTGGGGGGGGGGGGGGGGTGAGAAATCAAAAATATTAATTTTTTTTCTTCATCTATTACTAAGGGCCACCCTATTGTCCGCGTATCTGGGGCTGCAGATGTTCCTGATCAGTTCATCATTTTTGGGGTACCAAGAGCCCAGTGCACCCACGACGAATTTTACTACTTCTGAGTCAGATCCATGGATGCTGGAGAGCTCCTCACTAAGGGCTTTATAACGCTCCGTCCTTTCTCTGGCGGCGGAATCGAGAACGGCAATGCAGTTATCAAAAGGAATGGTTACATCTATTATGAAAACCCTGTTATTTTTTCTGATTACCAAGTCGGGACGAAGGCCGTTGCTGCCACAGACCTTGTTTTTGGCTAAGACTTCGCTCTTGTTAGCCGCTGCATTCCTAATCCTTGCGACAACTGAATTGTGTCTGGCTAAATAGAGGCCGGAGTACCGCATGCAGTGATCGACAACGTGGGCAAGGCTTTCAATAATGTAGCCACATCATCGACACCGGTGGTCTCCGGACCTCCAGGAGCTAGAGCCATTTAGCGGTACTAGACTCAGCCTGTCTCGGTGGATGAACCTCCAGTCGGCGAATCTGGTGTAATCGATGTTTTTCAGGAAGTGTGATGATGTGGGGTGGGCTGCGACGCACTCCATGGCCCTTCCTTGGTCAGGTTTTGCAATCAAGTCAGCACTTCTTGTTGCCCTAAAATTATTGCGCATGGTACGCATCACTGCTCGCCTATTCTTAGGCTTGAGGACAGAATCCTGGTGAGTGATGCTCACGGTTTCATTTCATAGCTTCGGGTGCGTTTGGAAGCCATCCTCGCACGGGACCACACCCCTCTGACACCTGTTCCTCTTGTGACGCTAAAGGGACCTCCTTCCTCACCAGACAGGTAGAGCCCGACCTCATCCGTTGACGGAGTTCTTCCTATCCGGCGCTCTGTTGTCGATGTTACGTGAGACCTTGCTTCAGTGGCTACTCGTGTGTCTGGTGAGGTTTATAGCTTGAAGGCGCTGTCAACTACCGCTATGTCAGAGTCTTCAGCAAGTACCCTAATCCCACAGCACCCGCTGCCATAGTTACTCACCCGAGGCTTCCTAGGGGACGTATAGCGTGGCTTTTATCTCTGGTCTCAAGATTCTGTCGATCCTCTCCCAGGCTGTCTTTTGAAACGTTCCCATTCTCATCAAGTGCACCGTCGACGGGAAAAAGAACGTTTTCAGAGCGTGCAGGCGCTGCCAAGGCGCCAGCTTGCTCCTCATGATGGAAAGCCCGATGCTTATGATCTGCTCAAGAGTCGACATGTGGGGAACGATATTGAAACCGACTTGGGCTCCTAGGAAGGTTGCGGCCTTCCTGGAGTGGCTTTATCTCGTGGTCCCCAATCTTTACAGTGGAGGGTCTTACTCCGACGGTTGTCTTGCCGGACATGTGGAGAGAGGCGCACTTGCCCGGGTTTATCTTCAACCCCAGCCTGCGCAGTTCATGTCTGGCGGTTTCAATTTTGGCCTGAAGGTCGGTGGGGCTTTCCTCAAGTAGGCATCTGCAAATGCCAGCATTCTGTGCTCCACTGCCCCATCCTGTAACGTCCTAACTACGGGATCAATGGCTAGGATGAACAATAGACCACTGAGGGGACATAATTGTCTAATACCGGACCTGACAAATATCTTGCTGGTAATTCCACCCGCCGTTAATACTGTAAAAGTCGCACCTGAATACATATCCGCACAATACATATCAATAATCTGGCATAAGCCATCGCCTGCACCGCTGTTCTTGATGGCCTTGAGTAACGCCTCATGTGGTACATCACTGAACGCGTTAGAAACGTCCAGCCAAGTGACGCAGCATTCGCCCTTCTGGGGGCGGGCGATCTCAAGGCGGCGTTGGAGGGTGTAAACATGTTCAAACGCTCCATCCGCTTGCAAGAAGCCCTTTTGGCACGAACTCAGCACTTCGTTGGTGATCAGCCACTGCGTGACCCTGTTGGCCAGGCAGCCCGTGTAAAGTTTTTATAGGGTGCGGCAGAGTGCGATAGGTCTCCAGTTTGAAATTGTCTCGGTCACCTTTCTTGTTAATTATAATTGTGGTTGAAGCTTTCCATGAGTCAGGGATTTTTCGGTGTTTCAGGCATGTGTTTAACAGAACGGTGAGGAGAGTACAAGAGGAGTCCAGGCGTCTCCAATGTGCGTATGTTAGCCCGTCATCTCCCAGCGCGGTGTTTTCGAATTTGCCGAGCCGTGTGTGGATTTCATCTAGAAAGTTGACGAAGTTTTCGTGGGTGTCGTTCCGGGAGTTGTAGCACCTGTATAATCCTGCAGCCTCGCCCCTGGATCCAGGCGAATTCTCGGCCCGATCCGGAAGACTCAGCTACGAAGTCGGCCGTGGGAGTTAGGACTACGGTGCTGGTCACCCACCGATCGTCCTGAGCCGGGCTCTAATTTTGCTCGGAGATCAAGAGGACTTGGGCGAAAGTTTCTGCGGCGGTCTGTAACGCCAGGCTCTGGGCCGTGGTGCTCTGTTGCAAATTAATCTGTAGGACGTTAATTTTCATATTTGGGTGGAGGAGTGTAGCTCGTTGATAGCTTTTCTTCGGGCAGCGCAAGCCCCGGAGCCAGGCTTGTGAGGAGTTCGAATGGCCTTCATGCGGTCACACGCCACGCAGTGATCTTCACCCTTTTCGCAGGTGGCCTGTGTGTGGCCGTTTTCGCCGCATCGTCTGCAGGCGTGCGAGAGGTCTGGGCCGGTGCACTGGCGCGTGGAGTGGCCGAAGCCGTGGCAGTGGTAGCACCTTGCTGGTTCCAGTCTGCGCGGCCGCAAGCGGCATTGCGTCCAACCGACGCTGATGCAGGTCAATGTTCGGCTGATTTCTGTAGGGACTGTGGCGGTGGCCATTTGGCGTCCTTCCCAAGTGGTCCACAGACCGGTTATATTAATCTCGTTTTCAGGGGTAAATTCGTTGTCGCGTATGGCTTTACGAATGGCCGCGAGGACTTCATCTTTCGGCTGTGTGACGGAACCTCGTGACCACGGATCCTGCCATACTTTCGGCGAGTTTGTTGCGGATGACGGAGATGGCCGCAGTGTCTTCCTCATGGCCTTCACGTGTGCTCCCATAGCCTCGAAGTCGATAGCCGTGCCCCTGACAGCCCGCATGGTGTCAGCATACGTCTTGCCTTCGGCGACTTTGACGAGAAGGGCAGCTGGTCTCTGGACGATTTTCCTCGACGGCTGCGGTCTCGGAGCGGGCGGTTTCCTGGTTGCCTTCTGGACCAGAGTGAAAGGGTCTTCTTGTACGACCGGGCGATTTTCTGGCTGTTTGACTGGATCGGTTGGCGGGACTTCCTTCCCCTGGGCTGGAGGTGTTGCCTTGGAAGTCCTGATATCCTGATATCCTGGCCTTGATTTCTGTTGGGTTGTTATTTGCAGTTTTGGATACCGTCGGTTGATTGGGGGGGGGGGGGTCTGTGATGGTGGAGGCGTCTTTTTTGTTGGGTTGCTGGGCGGTGGGTGTTGGTCGATCCTTGGAGAGGAGACGCAGGGCCTTGCATACCTGGCCTTAGCGACTTTGGACCCAATCTGGTCTTCGTGGTAGAATTCGTCGGCGAGGCCCTCTACGAGCTCGCAGGCGTACATGGTAGCCATGGCGCCAAGTAGGCTGTCGTTGTAGATGTTGGTCGGAACCTTGGAATTATATATATATATATACCTACCCTAGTATCTATAGTTCGCTAAAATAATATGACAGTTGTGTTAATTCCGTGATACTAACCAAAAATTAAAATTTATTTTTTTTTCAATATTCTATTTGATTACTTCAATTCACTACACATAACAGTAACGATACGGTTAATTTATTTATAAATATATTCTTTACTCTAATGACCATTCATGATTTTGAAAGTAAAATGTCTTCAGTCCCAATTATTATTATGTATCATATATATATATATGATGTACATTGTACACATAATACGTACAATGTACATATAAATGCTCTGAGGGCCGGTATCAACGTGTCATCGACAAAACGTATTCGTTCTCTGCGTTCTCTTTGTGGTTTTGAACTTTGTAGTATTTACAAAATTATTTAAAAACTGTAAAAAAAATTATAATTTGCTGAGTGCCAACTCAAATACTTAATGTATCAATGTGTCAACTGACACTTATACATATACATATTGTACACTCTGGGAGGGGCGCCCCTAGAACTCCGCTTCGGGGCGGCCCTGGGTTCCCCAACAATCATTTAACATTATTTTACAATTAATATGAAGCAAACTGTATCCGTTTTTATGAACAAATAACTTCCTTAATTTTGATTTCAGATGAGTCAGATCAATATACACTTTACTCAACAGTCAACTTGTACTCTGCAGAAAATTGTCTATAGATCGTATGGAATAATTTGTAAAAATTAAATCTTATATTATTGTAAACTTTCATTGTAAACTTGAAAATATGTGATTTTAAAATCATGTTTAAATATGGAAATAGTTTAGTACATACTACAGACATTTTTTCAGCTGAATTCAAGAAGTTTTTCAGAATCAAAATCAGACAACGTTAATTAACTTTTTATTTCACTAGTCTATGTAGGGACAGAAAATTGACTTTTTCAATTTTATAATTAAGTGCAACATTATACAATAATTATCTTTCTGAGGCTTTAATAAAGAATTATCATCAAAACGATTGTTTTAATTGGTCATCCGATGCATTTTAAATATAAAAAAAAATGTCATGGTCCAAAAATCAAAAATATGCTATATTTACAGATTTAATAAGACAAATAAAGCTACTACCACTAGACGTTCACATAATATCACCATACGAACAACCACTACAACTACCACCTCCACAGCAAAATATCAGAGTATAGATGATTTTTTCCTTGATCGTATTTTTTATAATAAGCAATAACATATACAGTTTTAACACAGAATGTGATTTTTTTTTAATTTCAAAAACATTTACCTAAGTTAAATAATATCAAAAATAACTCCAAGGTCATTAATTTAAGTTAAAAAATATTTGTAGTTTTATCTTATATAAAGGCTGTCCCGTTAGGATATAGGTACCCATTAGCCGTAGAGCGGGACTCGCCACCCGGGCAAAAACCAGTTTTTTGCTTTGTACCAATGAACTAAAAAAATATTAAAAATCATGAGATTAATGGAAATAAAATGTTGAATTTTGAACATTTTTACAAAGATAAACTCTATAAAATGGCTAAATTCAATTGTTTCAAAAACAAAAAAAATACTTTTTTACCAAAAAACTTAATTTAATTAAAAAATAAAATATGTGTATTCCATGTCTCTGTGAATCTAATAAAAAATAACAGATTTATTATATATGATATCGCAATTGGTAAATCCTCGAGGGATCCCCTGTATAATTTGTATAAGTGTATATTATAAGCCTGTACCTTTCATAATAAGAATATGATGCATAAAATTTGTTCAACAATGATCATGAAATTTTTTTCTTAATTAAGAAAAACATTTAAAAAAAAATTAATCATCAGTTGTATTTGTATTGGTAATTGGATATATTTTGTTTTTATATTGAATAGGGCCTGAAGAATAAGTGATTTTTTCATATATTTTTTATCTTCGCTAGTGGCGTTATCATAGTTTAATTTGTTCAACATTTTTATAGAACCTAGGCATAATATAAAAACAACTAAACACGATTTTATTTATTACTTTTTGTATAATAATATACAAAAATATTAAATGCAACAAAAATAACAGTTACATTTAAAAAAGAAATTGATTTTATAATTAATAGTCAATTGGGGTTAAATAAATAGTCATATGATTTATTTTTGTGCAAAAAAAATGCATCGACTAGATATAAATAATAAATCACATAGGTAATTTCCAAAAAAATTAAACATTAACCAAATTCCATTTATGGTTAATCTTTCTTTTTTGTATCTACTTTATCGTCTTTAGTATTTTTGAATGCTTTAGTAGTATTATCAAATATGCCTCCAAAGAATACTGTGCATATCAAGTTTTCAAATGGTAACATTGGCTCATGTATTCCCAAAATTATTGAAGAGAATAGGTTGAAAATAAAAAGATATATTATTTAAAATACTTATAAATTAATTGTATAATATACTATAAATATAGAGATGATTCACCAAATAAGCAAAAACTCATCTCTATGATTCCAAACAGAAATCAAAAGATCGTTACTTTCAGAAAATCTCACCTCTAACAAAAGTATAGGTGACAAGGAACTCATCCAAGAAAAAGGTAGTAAAGGTTAGCTAGTTTCAAAATGAATAGGACCCTATACGGTAATAGAAACTAACCAAGAATCTCTAAATATAACGATATTAAAGAAAAACAGACCAGTCACTCTGCACAGAAATTTATTAAAATAATTCTACGAAGGAAATTAAATGTTCTTGTTTAACTATTTTTACTATCATTGCAATTACCACATATTCCACATAAAAATAGGACAATAGTATTATTAGATACTGAAGTGGAATATCTAGCACTCAGCAGTGATAACGAGAAATTTTTCACACTAAGTACAGAACAATGAGAAAAATGCAAAAGTTTAGATTTAGGCAAACTTTGTAAACAAGAATCGCTAATCCATCACCGCTTAGAATCTGGTTTATGTTAAGTGGACCCCCAACATTTCCCAAAGACTTGCAATTTAAAATTCATGAGTTTGAATACGAACATTTGGCACAAGTTGACAAATCCTATGCATGATTATTCTATACTCAACATAGTACACCAGGTACTATCACATGTTCGGATTCACTTGAAAAATTCCAAATAGAAATCACAATTATGGGTAGAATAACAATTTCTAAGTCTTGTATAATAAACATAGATAACTCTTTATAGCACAAAGTAAATCGAATAGAAATGTTAAATTAGATATTATATCAAACAATGTTAGAAACATTACTCAATCTGAAATCACAGAAAATCTTAAAGGAGTAGTTCATCAGAACCTTACAGGCACGAAGTGCATTAAAAATTTAAATATTCTTGCCAGCAAAACAGTAGAATTAAGTAAACTTATACACGTACTACCAAATTCAATGTTCATCCAAAAATAGAATTTTATGTTATATTTATTTATGTGTTGGAAATATGAAATATGGAAAATTGAAATAGGAAATTGTGAAAATGAACCTAAACCTAGAGTTTCGGATGGTACTCCTAAACCAATAACAAATTTTAGTTCAGAGATCTTACAAGATTTACAATTCCAGACACAACTATATAGCTGGGTTTTAAATTAAAAAATTAATTTACCAAACCACCTCCGAAAATAGCAAAACAACGAGCAGCTCCCCCTTCCCCAATACCATCAAATTCTAGTACTTCCGAATCTGAAACTCTAGACACTTTCTCCGACTCTAGCCTTTCTACAGACCACTCTCTGTCCTCTGTGACATCAAAGATCTCGGCTTCACTCTCTTCCAAAACCGTTACCACCCCTACTGTCCAGACACCATCTAAACCTTCTTCAACTCCCAGACCGCCAACTATCATTTTAAACTCCACTTCCTGGCGAAAGGTCGCGCCCGTTATTTACTCTCTTCCAAACTTGCAACCTAGCTCCCTGTCGGCTAAATCTTCCGGCGAACGGGTAACCTTGCGGACCGCTGATGCGACCAAGTTCCGCATGGTCCAAAAGGCACTATCCCAATATGGCACTGAATTCCACACTTTTTCCCTCCCTGAGGAACGCTCCCTTAAGGTCGTTCTCAAAGGAATTCCAAACGACATATCAACTAACGAACTCCAGGTCGAGCTAGAATCCCTGGGTTACACCGTTAAACACGTCCGCCGGAGAAACCAATGCCCATATGTGCAGTTTTAGTTCAGAGATCTTACAAGATTTACAATTCCAGACTCACAACTATATAGCTGGGTTTTAAATTAAAAAATTAAATAGCATTTTATTTAAAAACTGCCCAGTTTGCTTAAATCAAGTGTGTTCTTTAACAACAGCAAAGGGACATCAACTAACTGTTGCCATAGATTACAACCCATATGGTAAACTTTTATTAAAGTATCCTAACAAAATATTTTGTTTATTAGTAAAAAGTAGAAAATTGAAATATGAAATTGTCCGTAAACAGTATTAAGTATAAGTATTGTTACTGACAGATACTAAAAAGGTCTTTCTCAACACCAACAAACTATCTAGTATGACAAGTCATTAGCACACACATAACAAGAAGGACACATTGAATTAAGTATTATTTATACAAATACATTTCAATGTTATGACGAATGAATAACACACCAGTGAAGCGGCAACGAACAAACAACGGTGTGGTTATTATCCGTCATAACAGAAACCTCGACAAATCAGTACCGATATAGATAACCCAGAGAGTATATATACCAGTGCATATCCACAGGAGAGTCGGTGGCACACGGTGGCTCACTGTGACACAGCTGTTTTGATCCACCGCCGCATCATCCACCAACCCATAACTCTAAATACACACATTCAAACCTCTTCCGTCCTCATCCAACTAAACGGCCACGAAGTACTCGTATCAGTGGTATACAAACCACCAGGTGCAACACTCACGTCTCACGACTTGGACTTATTGACCCAAAGTGCTGTATGGAAAATTTCGGCAGGTGATTTCACACCTTCTTTGGTATAGCCACTCGACAAACGCTGCCGGTCGTGTACTTTTTGATCTCGTTCAACAATCGGACTATACCATTACTGCTCCCTCATCCCCCACACACTTCCCGACAAACGCTAGATACAGACCTGACATACTTGACATCGCACTCGTTCGACTACCTTATCCTACTCAAATCGACAACCTCAACGAGCCATCTTCTGACCACAACCCTTGTGTACTCCGATATCATCGTCCCCTCCAACGACTAACCGCTTCATTAACTGGACAAAATACAAAACAATTCTATCCAACTTACCAAACCCAACTGAACGACCGACCGTCAACAGTGAGTCAATTGATTTGGCAATTGATACTCTCACCAAAAACATACAACACGCGATTGAAGCGAGCGTATTTACCCCTAAACACAAAAACTCTTCCTCTTTACTACCTGACTACATAAAACTTGAAATAACTGAAAAAAACCAGTTACGCCGTCAATGGCAAAGAAACTGTGATCCGACTACCAAACGTCAACTTAACGCCAAAATCTCACTAATCAGAACCTTACTCGAAACTCACAAAACTGGGACATTTTTCTTAATTCTCTTGACCATCAGGACTGTTCCATATACAAAGTAAACAAATGTCTCCTCCACAAACGTCCTGCATCCCACCCTCTTACCGGCCCCAAAGGTCTAGTTTTTCCGGCCATCGATCGAGCTGAGTTGATAGCCGACTCTCTCGAACTCCAATTCCAACCAAACCCTGGTCCCGACCATCCAGAAGTTTCTGTCCACTCCAACTGACTTCGAAACATTAATATCACCAAATCTAAATTATTCACCACTCCTGGCACAATCCAAAAAATCATAAACAACCTCCGCAAAAAGAAAGACCCTGGTGACGATCTCATCACCAACACTGCTCTCAAATTCCTAAATAATAACATTCTACTATCCCTAACACAAATGCTCCCTCAGAATTTGCTATATTCCACGTGCTTGGAAAAAAGCAGTAATAATTTC
Source organism: Macrosiphum euphorbiae (assembly GCA_949089665.1). Lineage (NCBI taxonomy): Eukaryota > Metazoa > Arthropoda > Insecta > Hemiptera > Aphididae > Macrosiphum > Macrosiphum euphorbiae. Next base: position 24,077,645 of record CARXXK010000002.1, read on the forward strand.
CATCCCCAAGCCAGGCAACGACCACAAACTAACCGAAAATTATCGACCAAGCGCTCTACTCTCCTCCCTATAAGAAATTTACGAACAAATCATCCCACCTCACTTGCAAAACAATCTCCGAGACAAAATCCGCCCAAAACAATTTGCCTTCAGACCTGAACACTCTACCACTCTACAACTGACCAAACTTACTTACCAACTTAGCCAGAAAGTTAACGACAACGTAAATACCGCTTCCATCTTTCTTAACGTGAAAAAAGCCTAACGAGAAAATCGTTAAAGTCATCGAATCCTTTTTCACTGGCCCTCACAAAAAACGGAGACTCATTCTCGCAGGCGTCCCTCAAGGATCCTGCCTTTCACCTACTCTCTACTTGACTTACTTAACTTGACTTATACATTGACTTATACAAACAACTCCTAAAGCACATCTCTCACTATTCACTGACGACACTATCTTCTTTACTTTCGACAAAAACCCAAAACGAGCAGCCATACAATTACAAAAATAACTCAACCTAGCTGCCACATGGTTTCATCGCTGTGTGTAGTAGTGTAGGTATCATTTTCTAACGTTCTAATACTACACACATCCCACCATTACTACTCGACAACCATCCAGTGAACTGGTCCAATCATGCCAAAAACCTCGGTGTTACAATCGGGCTCAAACTCTTCTTCGATAAACACGTCCAAGACATCACCAAAAAGGCTACTCGCGTTCGCGGAATGCTATACCCCATACTTAACCGTTCCAGCCTGGTCCCAAAGACTTCGAAACTCAACATTTTAAAACTCTACGTCTCTCCAATTATTCCTTATGCTGGTTCTTCTTGGGCACCCTTTATCGGTCCCTCACATTGGAAACGCATCGAATATGTCCAAAACATCGGCATTCGTACGATAACGGGTATGCCCACCATCGTTAAAAACTCGGTCCTTCTAAAATCAGCAAATTTCAAGTCCATCCAAAATTCTATTCAGATTCAATCCAAAATGATGTTCTACATCATTTTGGATTGAATCTGAAAAAAAAAACTCCTTCTCCGTTCATGCACACATCCGCTAGTAGGTGAAACTCACCTCTCCCTAATCACTAAACGTACAATCAAACCCTATGATATGGGTAGACATGGGTAGACCAACACTTTTAATAACCACCTTCAATAAACTTCCATCCACTAGTAGAGGCAAAAGCCTGGTATAGTTCACGGATTAGCCATCACTACAAAGCAAAGCAATTAGAGTCAGTTCTTCCAAAACCTTCAACGTGTCAATACTTACAGCTTGGCCCCCTCAGCTTTCCCTTAAAGCTGCCACTGATTATAGTCACTATAATAATTATTATATTGTCAATAGCATATCAAAATATATACATTTTAAATCATAATTTCTTAACAGAAAAAACCTATGTAACTTTGATGTGATGTGTTTATACTTTATTTGACTTACTGCAAATTGCAAATTTACTTTTGTACTTATCAATTATTTTTTTGAATTACATATTTTTGAAAAATAATATTGAAGGGCATTTTATATGTTAGGTAATTGAGTGAGAACTAATTTTTATACCTAATTTATTTTTGGAAATACAATTTAATTAAAGGAACAGTATATTATTTAGATATTTTAAAGACAGGTATGAATAAGCATAATATGTTTGTATTAACAGCTCTGTATATTTCAGTTTAAATGAATTATCCACTATATATCCAAAGAATTTTTTTTTTACATAATTTAGTGGACTATGGGTTATTTTGAAAAAGAAAACAAATACTCTGTAATACCTGATACCTGGGTAATTATATGTGAAAACATGAGTATATCAAGATAGCCAAAATCTGGTAACGTTGTACAAATGATAAGTGATCATACAGAAATCAGTAATGATTGGCCAACGAACCCAGTAAAAATAGTATCTCAATACTATAAAAGTAACTTTTATTTTTTATTAATTCTACTTAGTTCTAAGATTGTTGTTTCAGTATTGGTAACAATCTATTTTTATTTAAACATATTCTTACAAAATGTTTTTAAGTTATATTAATGGTTTCATAGACATTTTAAGATCATCTAACTTTCCTTCTTTCCATATAGCATATTTTAATACAAATTAATTTATTTAAAGATGTTTGAATTTATTTTATCTTATTATATTTAGACACTTATAAAGAAGCTGCCACAAAAGAAAGGCAACTATTTTACTCGGCATCAGCTTCTGAGCCAGAATGTCCGAGTAATCATAATATTATAACACCATTATCACAAAAAAAAAGAACATATAACTATAAGACATTACAGGATGATAGTGACAGCTGTAAGTTTAATAAATACTTATAAAAAATATTTGATGGATTCATTAACATAATATTTATTTGAAAAACATAAATAAGTAATAACCATATAAATCTTTTAAATTTATTCATAATCAATTATAACTATTACTTATTTTATTTTATTTATGTTTTAGCTTGCAACAGCGGTTCGTTAACACCCATAAAAGTTAAAAAATCTGCCAGTGGACAAATAAATACTATTAGTCTAGGAAATGTTTCATCCGATGTGAATGAAACCTTCCAAACCATAACAAGTATATACAAATAACACCATGTTACAGATTTATATTTTTATTTTGTTCCTGGGTACCTACCAAGTAGTCAGAGTTTTCCCTTGATAGTTTATGTCTAAGAGTTAAAGAAAATACCGTTTTCTTTAATGCATTTTATTTTGTAACAATGATATTTACATTTTGAGATCTCAACATTTTGCAGATAACCTAAGCAATGTTTAAATAAACTAACAATAGTTTTCTATAGGTATATTTTAAGTTTTAGATATAAATTTATGAAAAATAATAATTCCAACTCTGGAACAAAAATTGTGTTGCACAATGCAATAATTTTTTTTTAATTTTCAGGTGCTTTAAATAATGTTTATAACTTTCAAGACGAACCAAGACCAGAACTATTGTCATTAAATACAAATGCTAAATTATGTATGTATCTAATAGTATTAAATAATTGACTTCGGTATTATTTTATGTTATTTTATAACAATTTATAAAAGTACCTATCTACGTTTGTAAACTACTTGAAAAAGGTAGATAACTACTGTAAACTACTTGAAAAAGTACAATTTGTGAATATAAATGCAAGTATTATTTATATTTATTGTTATTAATATTTTTGCAGTAGATCAGATCGAAAAAGAACAAAATAACAATGAAGCAGCTTACATGAGTACTAATGACGTGGTACGAATTATGTTTGAACAAAGTACAACTATACTTGCTTATGTCAAAAGAATCAATAAAAAGTTGGAAACTGTAGGATACTATGCCGAACCTATGAATGGAAATGTTGATTTCCTGAATTTGTTCCCAATGAAAACGGTCTAAGCACACCAAAGTATTGAGTCAAAACTTGAGGATGAAACATTTGAAAAACAAACGGTTAGTAACATTTTTAAGAAAAATGGTATATAATATAGTTGGTTGTTAGGTAACTTAAATTAAATATTATATTTTTAGATCAATTTTTCTCAGATTGGAGGTCTCAATGTGCACAATTTTATTAAAAGAGTGTGACGCGGCCCGCGTTGGTAGCAAGTACAATGTACTGTATTAACAAGCACTCATGACAAAATAAATAGGTATGTCAGCAACTCGTGAAACGCATGTCTGTGACGTAAGCATTTCTCTAACAGGTTGAGCGGTGGAGTGGTGGTGGAGTCTTCGGCGGCGGCGGCTATTGCGGCAGTGACGGCGGTGGACCAATGAGAACCGGAGAAATGCTTACGTCACAGTAAAGGGCTGGGTGGAGGGTGGGTGCTCGATTTGTTTCAAAATCCGTAATATTGCTGACATACCTGTATAATTTGTCATGCAAGCACTATAGCGACCAGTCTATCTTATCTACAACCACCACCACGGAATGCAAGCAGCGAGATCGGGTTGGCTCTCCCACCGAGCCGATAATGGCGAGGCGGGTCGGGGGGACTCTGTCGCGTAAGACGTACCACGATTAAAGATAGTATGGTTGCGTGACGACGACCAAAAATGCGGCTTTAGAAGTGCTCAAGTCTAAACTGACTGTCTAATGCTGCTATCTAGTGGTTATATGTAGAAAATACGAGTTTTTACATATAACCACTAGACACGTAATTACTAATTCATTGTCTCTTACTGTCATACGTCGATATTAGCTTTTTTAATTTTTTTGATATTAACATTGGAAAAAATAAATTAAAAAGTCAACACATTTTACAGTTACATATTATTCTTTATTCTTTAGTACGAAGAAACTAATTTTGACAGTTTTTTTGATGTGAAAACATCTTATGTAGTTATGTGGCGTTCAGACTTTTCCGTTTGGGCAGTGAATTTTTTCGAGCGTTATTCGAGCTAATGCGACGCGACGCAACGATAGGCCGCCTGTGCTCAGGGGGCGTGGCTTCATTATGATCACGGACATCGAACATAGTGCGGGCGAGAGCGTCAAATTAGTTAATCGTTGACAACTAACGTGAACAGTTAACTAAAAATGTATTGTATACATACAATATTACTATTTGATCACATGCGCAGGCGCGCAACTACAAACGCGTCGTACTCGTACATCGTCCGTTGTCGCGCGTTGGTAGTTCTCGAGGGCGTTTTTCGTTGATAAACACTATAAACAATAAACATGGTCCAGGGCTTGAAACGGTTATCAAAATTATCGGTTAACGCTAGGAAATTCTAAAACGTCGGTAAACGTTGAAACTTTGATAACAGAGAATTTCGAAATGTTTGTTTGCTAAGCAATAAAGTAAACATTTCAAACGCCATGATCCAGCGTTTTGTCTGTTCAGTAGTTCAGTTCCAACAACCAATACCTACCGTGGTTGAATTTGCTTAAACTTTTTTAATCAAAAGTACCTACCTATATTTATTGATGTGAAAATCGTTTTGCATGACAGTGTACATTTTCGAGCGTTACCTTTTTCGTAGGTACCGAGCAAATTTTCTATGGAGTTAATATTTTCGGACTTGTAATTTTTTTTTTTTTTAATTTTTCGAAAAACACCGAAAATTCTTTTGCCACTAACAGACTAATTATGACGTCAGACTGGGCGTCAACATTGGGGGTAGGTCGAAATTGGAATTCATACCGAGCGAATTTTCTATGGAGGTGATATTTTCAGACTTGTGATTTATTTCCAAATTTTTCCTTCAAATTCTAAGCTCATATAATATATGTTTTTACATTTTACGAGGGTCGCTTGAGACACACGCGTGTTTTATATTATAATGATATATATTCTGCAAAATTACTTACAACGTTCCTTCTAAAATGTTTGTGTAACAACTTTGTCTCAAATTCATCTAATTGATCTTCATTTCCAATCGGTATTAATGAATCATATTCAAACAATTCTTCAGAAGTATTTTCATTATCTTTTGCTTGCACAGTTTCAGTCAATGTTCTGTCCATATGAAGTTGATTTTGTGCAATTGTCTCTACATCATATTTTATTTTTAACACAACTCTTAAAATTGTATTCATTACATCTGAAACAAACATGATATATTATGCTCTTTAAATATAATATTAATCACAGAAAAATACAATAACATAATATAAGACAAAAAGTAACTCTTTAATTAACTTAGTTAAAAGTAACTTAACTTTAACCTATTAACTCGTTAATGCCCAGCCATGCTTTTTGGATTACAAATAAAATTTTATTGGTCTTTATAGAAAAAAAAACTAAAAAATTTTGTTCGCGATCATAAGGTCACTGGGTTTGTCGTCGTCCACTCCACGACCGCTGTGACGGTCGTTCCCGAAAAGGTTTTCGGGTTCTGTTTGCTTATTTTCTCTTCTCCCACACCCTGGCCCCATAACCACCACTCACCCGAGACGAAAGTAAAACATAATATTATAATTTATAATATAGGTACCTACAAATTATATTCTAATATATTAATATATGTACTATGTATAATATATATATAATATTATATCGTATTATATTGGTATGTATAATGATGTTTTCGTTTTTGTTTAACCTTTTTTTTTTCTTCCATGTGCTGTCAAACAGGAGCTGCAGGGATGTCAGGTGTGCGGGAGAGTTGGGGCCGTTGGAAGACACTATGGTGCTAAAACGTGCGACCCTTGCAAAAACTTTTTTTTTAGAATCCCTAAACGGCCAAACGCCTTTGAACATTGCAAAGATAGCCAAACGTGTGAAAACTTGAATAATTGTAAAGAGTGCCGGCTGAAAAAATGTTTAAAAGCCGGCATGTGGCATGACGGTAAGTGTTACACTATAATAGCCGTATATTTATAATAAAATTGAACACTGATAAATCACAGAAAAATAAAATGTGTCGGATTTTTCCGGACTGCTAGAGTATAACGTAATACACACGCGGGGCCTATAATATATAGGAACACTGCTAGTATTAAATGTATGTACATTAATAATGAATAATAGTTTGGTCCCCGGATTTCAGAAGAAACCTGCAATTTTACGAGCGAAGGGCCATATTATTATGGCACATTTAGGGGAACAATTCTAGTTTAGCGCCCACTCGAATTTTTCGATTTTTTTTTCGGAAACCTATGTATTTCGACAAGTTTAAAACGATGGTGTGAAAATTAGTTTGCGGAAATGATTATTTTGGAAGTTACAACCTTCCAAAGTTTGCGATTTTACGTTTATACGCGCATGCGCGCAACACTACTATAGTGCCCCGCGGAGGACGTCGATATTTTTATAATACAAGTTAGGAGTCTGTATGCATAGTTAATTTGTGTTTTCACTCCTTGACCTGTTTACATAAGTATATAGTGCCTCCCTTCGCCTATCCGCTCCGGTCGCCAGTTAGAGTAACATATAAGTCTATTGAAGCTCCCTACGCCTGCCGGCTCCGTTCGCCTTACTCGAGGTCCTGCGGACCTCTCGCTGGATGGGGGCTCGGCCCCCAAACCCTCCGGGACTTAAATAGCAAACCTGGGGGGTGGGGTGGGGAGGGGTGGCGACCCCTTCGGAGTCGTGGGGGGGAGAGCATACCTGCCCTTCGGGCAGACGGATGACCTAACAAGTAATTTTTGTTTTATTTAGTTTTTTCATTTCCTGGTTTTTAGCATATGCGTATTGCCTCATACGCATTGTTATATAATGTACATAAATATCAGTCATAACTTTACTCTTGTGTTCCTGCTTGTGTTCCCGAGCTGTAACTCGATCTGTATGTTTATCTGTTGTGAGTCTGTTTTGAGTTTTTTTTGCGCGTCTAACCACGGTCTTTGTCGCCACTACTCTTTGCCCTTTGGTGCCCGGACCGCCGCGGCACTCCGCCACCGTGCTGAGCCAGCCTCCGGAAATTGAATAAATTACCCGGAGGTCGATTGTGTGACCTAGGTCGTGTAAGACAGGTGGCGGGATAACTAAGTTTGTAGCTGGCATCTAACCGAACTGCCCGTAGCGCAATCTACGATAAAACTACGTGGGGTGGTGGCACACCTAAAAAGCGGAGTCCCTCGGCCTCGAGTCGGGCCCATACTCCGCCCGCCAAAACGTGGTGCAATACACGCAAAACATACGGCGCAATAACTTTATTTCACCCCTCACCTAAACATGCAACCATGAGCAGCTCCAGCTCCGATGGACACATGTCTGTTCCACATGTCTCGTCCACCGGTGCTGCCAGACGAGCAGTCGATAGATGCGAGACGAACAGGAGAAGTCCAGTCACCCGATCCAGCCAGACCGCCGGTCCTTCCACCCGCATCGACACCACCGTCTCAGTGGACTCACCATCGAGGTTGCCCATCCCAATACCAACATCTAGGATCCTGAACCCGGCCACAACCACGTCACCTGCAGCTCCCAGACAGCCAGTCCTATCAGACCTCGAGGTTCGGTTTTACTTCCCGGCACCACAAACCCTGAGGTATCCGGTAGAGGACTGTTCCGCTCAATTCCGGGCCGAAGCATAGACGGCGGCGAAACAGTCAGTGACCCGACACGTCAGAAGCATGCATGACATCAGCGTCGCTATCAACGTCCACTTCTCCAGCTGCGATTCAAAGCTGGGCGTAAGACCAGGCTCGCACAGGTGCACGGTGGTCATCGCAGATGACGCGGCGACGACGGCCCGATTTGCATGCCCCATCGATGGATGTGAAAAATCTTACACATCCATACAGGGCCTGGCGAATCACGCCAGGAACCATCAGCGGCAAGACGCCGTCAATGCGGCCACAGTTCCGATGCCTCGGCCGGCCACAAGGCAACAAAGACGCGTAAACCCAGAGCCCGCACCACGACGTGGCGGCGACGCACGCGTCCCCGTGCATCAAGTTGCCGATGCAGGCGATCGAAACAACAATGGGCAGCAAGAGCCAAGGAAACCGGGTCACGACGACCCGGACACACGCGGCTCTGATGCAGCGAGAGCACCAAGGACACCAGCTTCAACCAGCTCGGACACAGGCAGTCCTTCCCTGCAGCTGCCCACCAGTACAACGGCGGCAACAGTGACTCATCCGCACGTACGCCCACCTACTTCGATTCGAAGGTCACCACGTCCTAGTACTGTCACACCGCAGCCTACAATAGCTCTGCCAGCAGAACGAGGTGGTAGCCCCAAACTCAGCCACGACAACACCTCGGTCAGGACGGCGTCTACACAGGAAGGTCTGCCCCAGTCCTGCGATGTTGAGACGGGTGCCGGGAGTGTTGCAGAGTCCGACGACGGCGATGGCTGCGATGGCTATAGTCGCCCGGAACACGAGGAGGGGATCATTCTCACTCCGGATGACACTACGCCGATTCACGATTTCCTCGCACAGCTCCACGCCCTAGTCAGAGCACCGGCCACAGAGTATCCTCTGGCAACAGTTCGTGGTCACTATGGACGAGGTGACGTCCGTTGCCGTAGACACGGCCAAGATCCCAATTCGGCACGAGTGTGAGCCGATCAGACGGAAGGTCATCAACCCTGAAGACGCCCAGGGCATCCAAACCCTATATCGGAGGAATCGACGCGCTATATACGTGCCATCTTGTCCGGGAACACCAAGTCTTGTGAAGTGGGAATACAAGACACTCTCAACCACTTCACAAGGGTGTGGTCACCTTCAACCTGCGGTGTGTCGATCTTTCCTCGCACGGAGGAACGCACCCCCGTACCTACGGGACCTTTCTCTCGGGGTGAAGTGGCCAAACGTCTCCTTTTCATTATGGCTATCGACCCGGTTGTAGCGCTCCTGCAGGGCGAGTCAACCACTGGGTGCTTGCGTTCGCGGACGACTTGTGCCTCATAGCCGACAGTCCGGGATTGCTCCAAGCGTCCATCGACGCGGCCCACAGTGGCATGGACATACTTGGGCTCCGGCCCAATGCGACCAAGTGCTCGTCGCTGCACCTGTCTGGTCAACGGCCGGTGGGTGTCCGGGACACGCAGTTCCTGCTGCGAGGTTCCCCCCTACGTCCGCTTGCCGAGGGCGAAGCGGCCACCTTCCTCGGAGCCCAGGTCGGGTTCAACGTCGTCCCACCTTTGTCCACCCTAGCCGAGATTATTGCCATCGGTCTGCGCATTGCCAGGAGCAAACTCGCGCCCTGGCAGCGGATCAATGCCCTAAAGACCTTTTTTTACCCCTTAACGGATTATGCTAGGGTGGACAAGATCCTGCGGCCGGAAATTAAGGCGACACTGTACCTGCCGCAGGAGGCGTCGGGGGAGTACCTGTACGGGTCCATCAAGCGGGGTTGCTGCGGAATCCGTCTCCTCGCTGAGGACTCCGACATTGCCTCTGTGGATAGTGGGTTCAAGCTGATCACTTCCTTGGACGTGAGGGTGGCCGGAGATGCTGCAGAGCACGTGCAGGAGGTCACCAGGCGGAGAATCAGCAAGGACCTCTCCATCCACGAGGTCGGCTCCTACCTGTCAGGTGAAGAAGAGGGCGTGTTCCAGGAGGTCCGGGGCACGGGGGTCGCTAGTGTGTGGTCAAGGGCTTGAGACCGGATATTGTTCTGAAGAAGGGCCCAAACATCTTCGTCGTGGATGTCACCGTGCCTTTCGACAACCGGCTGGCCGCTTTCGAGGCAGCGGCGGCTGAGAAGAAGGGCAAGTATGAGGAACTTCAGGCCGAGTTGGCGGCGCTGCATGGGTGCGAGGCAACGGTCGTTCCCTTCATAATTGGCGCCCTCGGCTCATGGGATCCCGCCAACGATCCATTCATGAGGACGCTTTGCAGCCGCTCGTATGCTGCCCTGATGCTGAAGCTGTGTGTAAGCGACACCATTTCAGCTTCCCGAGATATTTATATCGAACACATATCCGGGGTGCGACAGGTGAGGGCCTAGGCCCACCTGTTTTGTTTTTTTATACTTTCCTTTTTTAACATTTACTTTAAAAATACCTTATATATATATTATGTTTCCCACCCCCCTGTCTCGATTTCTTTTTTTTTTTGTAGGTTCCCCATTATTGTGATTTTTTTAAGCATTTATAATCTAATATACAGATTGTTTAGTCAGGATAGCCGATTCAACATGAACACGGTTGTATCTCAACTATTAAGCTGGTAAAAACCTGATTGATTCTTAATAATATAAATATTTAAAAAAGTAATAAGAAACGATCAAATATCCTGAATAGTGGACTGTATAAATTTATTGTACATATAGAATTAATTCGTCAGCATACACGAGAATAACTTAATGCTATGTTAGTCCTATACAAATTACAAATAATTAAAATAAAAATCATGAAATTTATAATACAAACAACAGACTGCGTACGAGCATTGATAACAACAGAATAATAACAAAAAATGGGTATGATACGTCTGACCTGGCTGAAGTTCACTGGAGCACTTGTTTCCGTCCGGGCAGGTGTATTTGCACTATGCGACGTACCGACGATGACCAATTAATACGACGTATCCAAACACACGTGGGTACTAGGTGTACACGGTGGTTTCGAATTTGAATGAACCGAACCGGTAAAACACGAATTTAGCTGAGCCACGATGGATTCTCAACGACACGCATCTTTCCACGCCTGTGACATGACAACAAGGCGGCGGAAGGTGACGAACACAAATAAACGTGCGTGTTCGCAACGGGCGCAAATGGCGGCGACACAACAACACACGACGACGTTATCTACGCGTACGTTAAGAAATAAGAACCAGCAGTCCTCGTAGGTCGGCGACGCGCAACGAGACAACAATATTAAAAATGACAAAATACGGATTACTGGTCTCACGCTCGGTGGCGACGGCACAACAAAAGGCACGGCTACACATTGATTTATAGCAAATCGTCAGAAAACGGCACACACGGCTTTTACAAATACATTGTATATTAGAATATTGACGAGACGGGTCGGTAACGGCTGCGACAAGTATCGACAACAACACACGACTACTGCGACAGAGAGCGATCGGGACAGAGGTCTACCGGTGACAGCGGCGCATGCGTGACCGGAATCGAAACGTTCTTTTGACTGAATTATCTGGCGCGCTCTAGTGCTCGGGTCTGAACACAGACATTATATCTCAGAAACCGACGCAGCGCGGTGCGAGCTATACTTTCTGGCGCGAGCGTCTCGTGCGGTGTAGGAATTCACGATGCCACGGACCATTTCACTGGAGTCTGGTCTCCCTCCACCTGTGACGCCTCGGTCTTCCCCCGCACGGAAGAACGCACTCCCGTCCCGACAGGGCCTTTCTCCGCCTGCGTTGTCGCGAAGCGCCTGAAAAGTTCGAGAATACAGCCCCAGGCGACGACGGCCTCACCTACGAACATTGGAGACGCCTTGACCCGTCGTTCAGCCTACTGTCCGAAGTTATTAATATATGTATCAAACATCGCCGTGTCCCCCGGCTTGGAAGAAAGCGGTGTCCCTTCTACTTTCCGTATTTTACACTTGTCCAAGCTGTTAGAGATGGATTTTTTTACGACGGAATACTTACAGGTAGAAGATATCTAGATTTTCTTGTTAATCGATTACCGTTACTGCTAGAAAATGTTTCATTAGCCACTCGGGAAAATATGTATTTTCAACAAGACGGTGCACCAGCACACAACGCCATTATTGTTAAAAATTATTTAAATGAAATTTTTCCTAACCGATGGATTGGTACCCATGGAGTAATTCTATGGCCAGCAATCCTTATGTTCAAAAAACCGAGAACTATTTTGTAACTCTTTAATTGCTGTTAAAAATAAAGGAGGTGATAAAGGAGGACTACATTATCCCAGCGACGATGAAATTTTGACTGAAAAATTATTAAAATCATTCAACTATAAAAATCAACCTGTGAACTCATTATATCTCTAAACTAAAGTTCTCAATCATTTTTACAACTCTAATATATTCATTTCATTAAAATCACACAGTCTAGAAAGCAGTAGTCCATTAGCTGATCATTTAACTCTACTAATAAAATCAATTGCATCCATCTATATCAAGCTTAAAGTAAACTATAGTTCAAAGTCAACAAATGAAACCCAATCTTTAAGAATGTGGTATAATAAATTGAAACTATTTAAAACACAGTGAAATTTTCTATTTATTTTTTTTCTTTTGTAATATTTAATTAATATTGTAATATAAATATAATATATAATGTCTTATAATATTATAATAGTACCTAATAAATTATGTTAAATTTCAATTAATGCCAGTTTTGGTAAAAAAATATAGGTATACTTTAAAGTTTTAGGAATAGCAATTCCTAAAACTTTAAAGTATACCTATATTTTTTTAACTCAATATTTTAAAACATTACATAAATGTTTAACTGCCATAATTTTAAAACCTATTTTTAAACTACGATTTACGGCGACATTATTATGGCTCAATAAATAAATATAATTGGATAGGTTGGCTGTTTACATCTGTACAATATTATAGTCCATAAAACTGGTAATGCCGTAAATTGTGTCTATGTTTTTGGCTTCACTTTTTGGAAAAACAGCACATCTATACATCTAGATGTATATACTACACTGGAGCGCGCACGGGATGGGGACAGTTGGGTCCCCGAGATAAGAGTTAGGACCCTTGATAAGAAATCATAGCTGATAATCTTAATCAAGAGTTCGAATTCTAACCTCAAATAAAAAAATTGCAAATTAATACCTACCGTCAGGCATTGTAAATAGTTCCAGTACGATTTTTGAGTTTATGAATTTCCCACCATTGTCCAAGACGGAGATACATTATTTATCCGTCTGTAGAATTTTTTGAATGACCGTTATTTAACGGTAAACAGTTGCTAATTTTACGTTTGCCGCTGCTGGTTGTACGTAGGTGCTTGCCGCTTGGTTCTAATTCTAATTTATAACCGAAAGTAAAATTTATATTTTTTAATTTTTACCTTAATAATAGTTCTTCGATAAATTATTCATAATGTACCTATTTGAATGTTCATATTTATTCATTGCAGGTTCATACCTAATTAATAATTATTCAATTAGTAAGTACTATATTTGAGTTTTTACCCATTGGCGCAACTATAGACGTACGTAAATTGAAGACCTCCCATGTATATCGGTGTATGTTACAATATTTTCAAAAACCGTTTTATTACATTAATTGATAAAACTCAGTGTTGCCAACACATTGTGCTACATTATGTATGAATAGACGTACATTAAGAACTCCGAAAATTGATTGCAAGTAAGAGTTTATGGATGTGAAGTTGTTGACGTTTGTTGAAATCGGTGTATGTTACTAAATTTATACGGTGTTGTTATACTAAATTTTCAAAACTATTCAAATATGAAGAAAACAAAAACAGTAACACAATGCACACCCGAGTCAACAGTTGTTTGTAAATGCTCGTATGAATGTAAAAAAATTACTGTGAATCGTATCGTTATGAGTCGTAAAAAGTTTGCGTCTATGCAAAAACCATGTACTAAACATGCACATACACCGACTTCAATGGTCTATAATATAGTATAGACTCTATATACTGTTATTTGTCTCCCCTGAAAAATTTCATTTTTGTGACATACACAGATATCCATGGGAGGTCATCAATTACAAATTTTGTAACACAACTTCAATAATTTTATTCATTTATATTTTGTATAATATTAACTACTCATATATTGTTCTAAATGAAAAGCTTATATAAAATATGGGTAGGTATGTTAATTGTAACTTGTAACGTATTATATTATAATAATAGGTACTTTATAAGTTACAATTAACATACCTACATTTTATATTAGCTTTTCTTTTTTTTTTGTGCTGTACTTATCTAACACTGATTCTGTTTTTATGTTATTTGCAACATCCTTCTCAATATCTAAAACAAACATTCAACCAATTTTTTAATGTATTGCATACTTTAAAAACTGCGTTCACATGTTGCAGTACTTATTTAAATTGTAACTATCTCTAAAAATTTGAACAAACTTGTTTAAGTTAGGAAAAGCCATTTTTTTAATAAAACCGTTTGATAAAAAACATGAATAAATGATTTTATAACAATAACATTTTTGTAATAGCTATTTAACGGAAAATGTTTTATTTTAGATAAAAAAAATATAAAAATATTAATTTACAGTTATTTTTACTCTCAACAATATTTTTTTATTTTTATTTTTTTTTATTAAAGAAATAGCCCTCGGCAACTTGGCCATTGGGATAAGATACATTTTTTTTTTTTTTAAATAAATAAGTGTTACATAATAAATATAAAGGTTTAATAACTACAAAGTACAAATGTCTAGACTAGGTTGTATAAGCTTGATTGATGGTTGTGTATTCAGCTGGTTAAATAAGTTGGTCCAATCCGGTCTCCTGGAGGAACACGAATATGTCCGGCGATGGCAAGACTGGTCCAAGTGTCTCAACAATATTATATTATCAATAATTAATATAAATATATTTTTTTTTTCTAAACAGAAAGACTGATTATTATTGAAAATCAGTTCTTTGTAGAATTTCAACAGTGCACAAATAACCTCACGGTAATAATTGTATTTTTTTCGAATAAACATGATTTGTTGTATTGATTGTGGTTGAATTATGTCAATTATATTTATTTTTTTTAGATTAGAGACGGTACTTCCAGATCTCTACGCGGATAATAAGAGAGTCGGTACAACAACTCAACAGTCAACAGAGACAGTGACCTATTAATGTTTTTGAGAAGGACTGGTCACCGAAATGATGGATATGTTTAAGAACAGATTGGACCTTATCCCTGAGTATGTTGTAAATACTAAACACTGTAAATATTTGAATTAGTTTAAAAAACATTTTCTGCTTGTCCACTTATAAAAATATTTTACTTAACATTTTTGGAGGTCTGTTATTGTTAAATGTTTTATTATTAAATAATGTAATTTATTAAGTTTATTGTTATTGAATTATTGTGTATATATAATGTGTTATTATTCAACTATGTTATTTTATACGTTTGTTATTATTATAGTCCGCGACATTAAAAGTGGCCCCTGCCCGTCACGAACCTAGCGACAGTTTCGCCTCAGTTGTTCACATTATGCGCGGGCGCGTGGCACTGCGACCGCCGCGCTATATACGGTATAGGTTGTGAAAAAATGGCTAACGGGTAGTGAAGCAGCAACGGGTCGCGGTACACAGGATCCACTTTTTTTGTCGCTGACTATAGTTTATTGTTATTAATAAAAAAATGTAAAATTAATAAACTACTAACATATTACATTGTTTTTAAAATATGATTTAAAAAGAAAAGTTATTTTTATTAATATTGAACTTTAGAGGTCTAGAGGTGACAAATTTAATCTGAAGCATATAATTTTAAGAAATTTATATTGAACGTTTTCTATATTTTTAATATGATTAGTATAACTTAGTGACCAGACAGAAGATTGCCCCAAAAACAAGTCTAGATCTAACCAAGAAAAAGTGTATAATATACTTTATATTATATTATTATATTTAACCCTTTAAGGCTAATGTGTAAAGAAAAAGACACATTCTAATCAAATAAAATACCTAAACCTTTATTAAAAGTAACTTGCTAATTTTAAATTATCAATATTACAGTTGAAAGTTATAGATTTTCTTTAGTGAGTAAAAGATATATTACACTTACTGACATTCAGAGGTACGTAATTATCATGACTCCAATTGGCTAGTTTGTCTAAATTCAACTGAAATTGTATTGCGTCAGAAGGAGATTCAATTATTGAAAATTGTTAGTGTCATCAGCAAATAAAAATAAGTGAAGTGTGTTGTTCAAAATATGCAAATTATTTATAAGCAAAATAAACAAGAATGCTTGTGGTCATTAGTGATAATTGCTAAATTATTATAGTTAAAATATTTTATCAATAATTATTTATACCATAATTTTACATTTTTTTTTTTTTTTATTGCAAAATTTATATCATTTTGGAATTAATTTTTTTAAGTTACAAAATTTCTTTTACTATTTAATGTTAAAATGTATAGAGACCTGCATAACTAGACTGCTATATTTAAACTACTAAGCCCAAGGACTTGGAACACTTTGCTTTGATTACATTGATATTATTTTTGGATCTTATTCTTATATATCTGTGGCTTGGCGCAAGAAGGGCCAATGTCAGATCTTGAAAAAAAATTGGGATTATTTGACCAATGTGTTTAATATTTTATTACTTATTTAAAATGGCCAATATTATATGCAATATAATATTATGCCTCTTATATGCTGTATAACTAAATTAGAATTGTCAAAAATCGATATATTATTGGCCTATGTATGGGTAATACTTGGGGCCTATTATTGGCCCCAAGTATTACCTATAGCTATGACATTGGCAATTTTGAAATCAACTAAGTAAAATCTTTAAAAAATGTACAAGTTACTTAGTTACTAACATTATTTTCAATTGAATATTATTATTAGGTTTTAATAAAAAAAGTTAAGTTCTTTGATTATTATAAAACTGCAGGTTGCAGCTATACTTGTATATTTTATAATAAGACATGTTCACAAATGTTATTTAAGTATTTATTATATATATTTTGATTTTTGACTTAGGGTTTATGTTATAAGATTTTTAACTGTGATATAATTAGTTATTGTTTAATGTCAGATACTAGATATTTTTTCCTGGATTCGGTAAAAGGTCTAGGTAGGTATGCTTCTGTTTCGATTCTTGAAGGTTTAAGGGGGCCCGTATTACAATAGTTAGTCTAAGGTTAAACCGCGGAATTCGGCCGGTAAAATCAGTGGGTTAAGGCGTAACCGAAGTTTAAATTATGATTGTAAGGTAGATAGGACTAATACTGCAGAGTTGTTTTCCGAAAATATTTGAAATAACAACATCAGTGGAAATCTCGCTTATGAGTTATATTTGTTAGTAGAAATTTGATTGATTTGAGGCCCTGCCGGAAAATTACGGCATGGGCCATTCCAAAAATTGTGTAACCAAAAACTTAATATATTGGGTAATTATTAAGTTATATAAACTTACCCCTTGTGGACGACCTTACAGCTGAAATTACTACGTTATATGTTGTTTTGGTTTTTTTGCACATCTGCAGCCACAATGTGCACGTAATGGTTCTGTAAATAATTATGAGTTGTATGATGAATGACGACATAATGATTAATTTCTAAAAATTTGCAACAAGTAAATTGCATAAATATTCCATAAAAGTATTTAATTATTGATAAATAAACCGCAAATAAATTTAATTGTCAAGTAATTTAAAACAACGAGTTGTTCAACACCATCTGGTGTTGAGTTTAATCATGAGCTTAATCATTGAGCTAACGACACAAAATTTGAATAACTGGATGTACATTTTGAAGTACAAGGCACAAGCTCATTGAATGTTGGTTGTATCGTCTTGAAATCTTCGAGGTTCAACGCAGTGACACCTCGAGATCAAATTTCTGTACTCAAAAAAGCCGAGTCTCGATTTTAAGTTTAAGAAATTGGCCAAATAATATTTGCCGCCAATTTCTTTTTTGAATAATTTAAATTTTGAACATGTAATTTATCTTCTTAATAATTGAAGCGTCTCTAGACCAGTTCTCAGTTTTTAAAAGTTTTTTAAATCAAATATTAAGGGGGTGAGTGTTGAGTTAAAAGTTTAAATTATTCAAAAAAGAATTTTCTTTTGCCAAAATCTTAAACTTAAAATCGAGACTCGGCTTTTTTGAGTACAGAAAATTGATCTCAAGGTGTCACTGCGTTGAACCTCGAAGATTTTAAGACGATACAACCAACATTCAATGAGCTTGTGCCTTGTGCTTCAAAATGTACATCCAGTTATTCCAATTTTGTGTCGTTAGCTTAAATAAATATGAGTGAATTGACCTATTATTTTATAGGTTTTAATATTTTATTCTTATACATATACCTATCGATTTACATTAATAAATAATGAGCTACACGCCGACTATAATAAATGCGAAAAAAAGTTCAAAATTATTATTACTTAAAACATTAAACAGACGTACCGTAAACCGGGGATACTTTGGCCCCGGGTGGTAACTTTGTCCCACCGTTGAAATTTCACATACCTTTGTATGCTGTGATAAGACATGTGACTATTATCAAAATGTTGTGATGGTTTTCGATAGTTGACATAGACCTTATACTAATAGACGGTACGTGGTAGTAGTTCCGGTGTCCAAGCGTGATGGCGCTGATCAACCTAGTACACCGTACACCGCATATGCGCATAAGACCTATAGGATTGTACATTAATTTTTATTTCTACTTGCGCAGTTGCACACATGCGCCCACAGATATATAAAGTAACTAGAATATAGCCGACTCCCGACTTTTTCTGATTCCTAGCCGCCATTTGCTAAGAGTGCAAACAATGTTATCATTCTTATCAATTTTTATAAAATGATCAACATTAATCGAAAACATTTTTTTAAATTTGATTAATTTAGTATATTACAGTTTTCATTTTACAATTTATGTAAATGTGGTAATGAGTGCAGAGTGGGTGCTAAGTAGACTGTAGATGCTGTTGTCGATATATCAATGGATTTGTCATAGAAAATGTATTGTAATATAGTGCAAGTTTGTCAATACAACTAGATAGTTCTTAAGCAATTGATTGTTGAACTAGTTACTATAAAAAAAAAAAATAGCTAATAAAAATATAAAAACTTTTCTCCTGAAAAAGCATTATAACGATTATATAGTGTTCTACTACATCATAAGAGGTACTTTTTTTGTACATAATATACACTTTGTAACTGTACAAGCTTAAATAAATAAAACACAAATTAACAGATAAATAAGTACTTTTATTTATGAGGATATTACAAATTTATTACAAACTATTTGCTTAATACCTATATTATGAGATGCTTGAATTTAATGATAGATATAGAAATTTTATATAAAAACAGGAACTACCTATTATTGATTTGCAAACAATACAAGTTTATTAAGTTTATGTATTTGACTTTTTGGATTCAAAGTATTAACTGACAACATTTTTCCATATGACTTGAATCTTAAAGTTAAAAATTGTTTTGTTAAAACTGTAATGAGAACAATTTTGTGTGGCTTGTCTGTCAAAGTAATATTTTTACAGTTTAAGTATGAAAAAATAGTTTTATCCATAGAACATTTTTTAATACAGTGGGGTATGATTAAAATATCTAAATTTTGTACATTGACTTTTTTTAAATTATTTGTTAATATAAGAAACATTTTTTCTGCTTCTATTATTACTTTAAATGCACTATCTGAACCTGATATAAGCCCTCCTCTGTTTTTAAAATCTACAAAACGAGAATATGTTGATTTATGTGCATAACTATGATCGGATGTTGTTTCAAAAAGATTTTGTATACACGATTCACAATAATCTAAAATATTAATCATTTTCCTTACAATGTAACCCAAAATGTAATTCAGTATGTTATTTTTAGCTAGATTTAAATCTGAATTTGTACTATTTAAAAGTAATGCTCTTTGTGAAACATCGTCATCAAGAGTTTGATTTTCATAATTGACAACCTTACATCTACTCCACTTGAAATCAAAAATACCACCAACTAAATCATCGTCAAAAACATTACAGTTACCATTATTTTTGCATTTAATAAAATTTTTCAGCAACAGCTGTTTCATAGCGGTTATAAACTGCATAACATTTGGATTGTTGTTACACCCAAATCGTTGACGAATTTGCCCGAAAAATATCTCTACGTGGTCTTGTGAAAACTTATATGTTAAAATATAACTAAATTTCATTTCACCATAATTAGAAAATATTTCTTGAGCAATGCTGAACATAGATTGTATCGCAACAGCAAAACCTATAATAAATGTTTTTTTATCTGACTTATACAAGAATTTTCCATCAAACTTTAATTTATATAAATAATGTATAAGAGGTATTATAACTTCTTTCAAAGTTTCAATATTTTTCATAGAACGTGGTGCTTTAAAACTTTTAGAAAAAATACTTTTTGAGTTTAAAAAATCAAATATTCTGTCTATCACTCGACAATATTCAATTGTACCATCAACGTTAGAAAATTTTGGAAAGTGAATTTATTTCAAAAACTCTAGAGCATCAGCTGTTGAAGCGCTTAAAGTTTGTGCTGCATATTTAACTTTCATTTTATTATTTCTCCAGTTAATATGAGCCATGGATAACTTGTTAGAGAATTTTAATGTGAAGTCATTTTGAACAGTATTAAGGTTAGAAATATGTTCCCAATGAATTAATATGTTCCTTTAGTTGATTCTAATATACTACAGTTTCCTAAAACGTTTCTAGATAGTTTTAAATTATGGCAAGCATCTGACACATACTACACTTTAGACTTATTTATAGGATGAGGAAACCATGATATAATATCCTCATACCTATCTACATTCATTTTACATCCTAAAATTTTCATCGTAGATATATTTGTGTACACTCCATCACATATAATCCCCCATATAGTTATTCCTATATCATAAGTAAGTTTCAATGCAGTATTGATAAGTTCAGCCTGTACTTGAGATTTGATTTTGTTTTAAAAAAAATAACCAATTGGAAGTTTCCATTTTCCGTTTAAGCTTATAAGCATAAACACTAATACCTCTGTTGCTTCTACTTGATTTCCTTCGAGTTGTAGATCATTACCAAAATCACAGTAACCAACAAATTTATTAGCTTTATCATTCCAGATTACCTGTCTTCTTATAGACAGACATTGCATCGAAAGTCAAATTGCAATGCTTGTCTTCTGGATGTAATGTATCTAATGCTCTCAAAACTTCATGGAGAAATTCTGGTTCTCCATTAACAGAGGAAGTCCAATTTTTAATTGATTTTGAATGTGGACGTGCTAGTACAGATCTATAAAGAGATATTTTTTAAGGTTATGCCACAAACACACAACAAGCTATAGACAATTTCAATTACATAACAATATTTTAAGTAATGAATAGTATATAGCAGCGGTCACTAGAGTCGGGGCCAAACGAATGTGCGGTTGGTGGCTCCGCCTACTTTTGCCGGCGACTAATTAGAACTCATAGTTTTAGGTAACGTTCACACATGAATAGCGCCGTTACTTTATTTTCAAATATACCGCCAGCAGCTGTTACTCACTATTCAGTGTGATATCGCCTAGTGGGCGGAGCCACCAACCGCACATTCGTTTGGCCCCGACTATAAATAATATTTTTGGAGGGAGGGCCATATTAGGAACTATGGTAGTTTTCTAGGACCAAAAAAATTAATTTGGTGACACCTGGTATACAATATTAGTAAGTAATGTTATATATATATATATACATACATATACATAAATGATTAATCCATTTATATTAATAATGTATTTTGAATTTATATTGAATTATATTTCAAATTTTATGCTTAGCTGCAGTATTTAAAGTAGTTAAAGCAATAACCAAAGCCTCTAATAATGGAATGAAACGAACCGTTTCTAAATTACAGCTAGTCTGTACTACTCATGTTAAATCTCTAAGAAGCATAAATAGAATAAAATATTATTCAATACCCAAGAAAAAAGTATAAATTAATAAAGCAAATTCTTTAATTGTTTTAGTATACCGGCAACCAGTTTTTTTCCTACTTTTATTTTTAATCATATTTGCTAATATTTCCTGAGGTAAGTCTTCAAACTTATCCAACATTAATGATACACTATCCTTCTCCAACAATTGTTTTTCCTGGAGATCCTTTAGCAAATCTTTTAGATTGTTAATTTTAATTTTGTTGCGTCTAGCTTTCAGTTGCAAGAACTTAATTTTTTTTCGTAACAAAGATTTTGTAGGAGTCTGGTTTTTTTTTCTTTGACATCTAGGTGAAGTATAAAATAAAGTTCTTCGAATTTTTGATAAGCAAGTTATCCCGTGAAATAGTAATTTCATTATCATGTACTGGAGCATTTTCAGATACTTCTATACCTAAGATACAATCAACATTTTGAGAACATGTAGATTCTTCTGTAAAAGTTGATTTATTTTTTTTCTTATGCGATTCATCAAATGTTATAGGAAATATGGAAGGACATGATTTGTCTGTCAAATAAAGGTGATAGCTTCCACCTGGAGAATTTTCAAAATCATTTAACGTAAAATGATCACTGCATATCCTACTTGATGCTGATGGTTTAAAACCTTTGCGGTTGATTGCTTTCATCCATTCTGTTGTTCGAAATTCATTCTTCAATGGAAATCTATCAAATAACAAAAATTTATTTTGGAAATTAAGCTAATAAGCTTAAAATAAGGTAGGGTGATCCATGAATGTAATCCATGGTAATGTCATGTAAATCTAATGTAATGCAATGTCACAATATAAAACAAAATGAAATAATCAATTTCACATAAAGTTTATGCTATTTACTTACGAAAAAAAATGAATTTTGCTACCATACTCTAGTCGATTAAAGCATACATCAACACAGCAATACACGACCATTTTCGTATGATTATAATTTATAGTAAATAATAGTTTTGCTCACAAGTGACTATAAAAATTGTTATAGTCACAACTTCACAAGATTTTCGAATTTGTTATTCCGTTTTTCGTAGACTATGTACGTTATCATGACTCGTATCATTACAGCTGAGTTTTGTTTGTACTCTTGCAATATGGCGGATAGGAATCACAACCATTCACTGAGGAGTTCTTGAGTCGGCTATCTAGTTACTTTATATATCTGTGTTATCAACACACCGCGTACTATCACAATATTCTGGTTCTGATTTGAAATTTTCAACTGTTTCATCAATAAATTATATATATATATATATATATATATATATTATAAATAATTTATTGATTATATATATATATTTCATCATTTAATTATATTTTATTCTTTCTAGTCTATTGGTTCCTAATCATTACGTTATTTAATAGAAAGAAATATGAAAGGTCAAAAACTGCCTTATTCGTCTGAAATAAGAAAATTTGCTATAACATTACAATTTTATTCAACCAAGGCATACCAATATGTAAGGAAAAGTTTTAATAATTTGCTTCCTCATTCCAGAAGCATTAGTAGATGGTATAAAATTGTTAATGGTGACCCCGGTGTTACTGACGAAGCATTTAAATGCATAGAAAACAAAGCCAAAAATGAGACTGTTATATACTTACAACTTACTAGTACCTACTTACAATAGAACTATTATAGTCTAGCTGATTATAATTTATAAGTCTACTTGGCTTTGGTTTATGCAGTATACAATAATGAAGTTGTAATTATAATATGGTATGTGTTAATAACAATGTTTTTGGTCGCAAGGAATGGCATCACTGCTGGTACGCTAGGAAAGACCGCACCACCCACCCGCATTCCGTCTGGATGTCCCGTCTATTAGTATAAGGTCTATGATAGTTGACAACACTGGTAACCGAATATGATAACAGTTTTTGCCGTTATCACTTGCCTTGTTATCAAAAAAAATTATGTTTGTTAAAACGGTTTTTCGACCAAAAAATACGCTCTCAAAAACTCTTTGCTCGTGCTATATGAAATAATTGTCGCTGAACACGGTAAGTCTGATACATTTTCACAAATATAGTACTAATAAAGTATTTATTAAGACATTTGAAATAAAAACAAATGCGTGGCTCTAAACTTACATTTTCGAGGCCGGGGTAACTTTGTCCCACAATTATTTGTTAGTGATAGATAAAATCTGAGTAGGTACCGAATTTTTTTTTATTTTTTGGCATTATTATGTTATTTTAATGTTTCAAATGGTCTTTTGAGGTACTAAAGGTATAACCTACCTACTTTATTTATATGGTTCTTCAATTTTGTTTTGTCCTTTTTGTATAACAGTCCACGATGCAGCGTAAACGAGAACTAGATTCAAGGACCTACGTAAACTATAAGTCGGAAGTTTTTGAGAGATGTTTGAGAGCCATTACTACAAAAACAATGACCCAACGCGCAGCCTCAGCACACTTTAAAATACCAAGATCGACTATAAAAATAAACTTAAAAAATCACAAGGTAAGAAAATTGGCCGTCCTACAACTTTTAGTGCGGCCGAGGAAACTAGCTTTGCGCAAAATTGTACTAAACTGGCAGATTTCGGGTTTCCCTTAATCCCCACAGATTTAAATTTGTCAAGCTCAACAGGGTCTTCTTTCCCCGACGACTTTTCCAAGCCCGTTCCATTGGCTGTGGTTTCGCTAGATAGTAGATAGGGACATGATTATCCGTGGTTTGATGCCTTGCAGCTACAACTATGGACCGTGTATTAGCGCTGTGCACTAGTTACGAGCCATAGAGGTTCACCGGTGCGAGGGCGCCAAGGCGCCCCCGCCGCGAGAGTGTCGTCTATGGACCACCAGCGCCGTATTCTTCCATGGCCCCAGACACAGGGCCCGATGTAGGTGTGACCTACTCACCGAGGCGCCTCCGGTTGTCCGAACTCCGTTGTACGCGTTAGCGCCGCCCGCGTCCCCGACGCACGAGTGTCCCCTCAGGACGGCTCCGCATGCGAACCGCTTCTGCCTACTCGCTCCTTGAAACTCGTTCAGAACGCATGAGGAGTGTGGCACTCTGGCGCGCGGAGTGTGGCACTCTTGCCCGTCCTGCTCCGTATCACGGACGTTCCATATACGCCGCTATCTTAGTGAACCTCACAAACGCTGCATATAGCTTAGCTGTAGAGACCAAAATGGTTGGATCGCACGGCCATAGGTATCCCGCTCTGTGGACCGCGAGTTCTAGGTGTGCCCTGTGTTCTGCGTGCAGAGTACAGCTGAACAGCACATTGTCCGCGTACTCATCGCCCGTTCCGCAAGCGCATGTGGAAACTGGTTGCAAATTAAAGCCCGCTAGTTTCGCCCGGAAATTTCCGTGTCCGGACATGAATTGAACAACCTCGTGGCCCAAGGCCAGGGGTGATCGTAGCCTATCTCTCACATCGGGGAAAAACCTGAAGGTCCATCTACCTTTTAGGGTGTTTTCCCATCTGTTTTGCCACTCGTCTAGCAAACTTTCCCTCTTTGTGTCCAATGTCTCTCGTCTCAGCTGGACAGGGAGCATTGCAATCTCGGCCTTGTGCACTATCCATTTTATCTCGATGTCCAGGGGTTGAACACCCGCTAGGACTTGTAGAGCGTCGGTTGACGTGGTATTATATGCACTTGTCATGCCCAGCAGGGCTCTTCTCTGAATAGTGTAAAACGTCTTAATTGACTGAAGGGACTTTATTTTATGAACCCAGAATTGAGCGCCGTATGCGAGCTTTGGCAAAAAGACTCCCCGATAAAGTATCATGTTTTGTCTTTTGATCCCCCAGCCTGTTCCGATGGTACCTCTCAGTCTCGAAAACAAGGTTTCCGACGAGTTCTTAAGGTGTTCTTTATGCGGCGAAAAAGTCCTTTTCTGGTCCAGTCTCACGCCCAGGTATCTTACATTGTCGACTTACGCTATCCTTTCCTCCCCGAAGGATAGGGTAAAGCCTGGGACGAGAGCGCCTTTAGTTATCATGGCTTCTGATTTTTGGGCGGAGAAGGTAATTCCTCTGTCCCAAGCCCAGTCCAGAACTGGCAGTAGCGTGGCCTCTGCCCGATCAATGAGGGTGCAACTGTTAGGTCCAGCTACCGATATTGCATTGTCATCTCCATACGCCTGTGCATTTACGTACCCCGGGAATTCGGTTCGAAGTAGGGCTTCTACAGTCACGTTCCAAAGCACGGGTCCCAGAATGGAACCTTGGGGGCACCCCTTAGTCACTCGGACTATTTTTGATACGCCACCTATTGTCATAGTGGCCGTTCGGCCTCTAAGGTAATCGGCTATGAGGTTCCTCATGTGCTGGCTGGCTCCCAGGCTACCGAGGTCTCGCTGCAACGCCGGCCACGTTAAATTATCGAAAACTCCGGATATGTCTAGGAAAATCGTTATTACATATTGCTCCGTTCGGAGACCGCTCCACGTGAGCAGATTTTGAATCGCGTCCAAAGTCGACCGTTCAGTCGTGAACACAAACTGTTTCCCAGACAGGTTGTGGCTTATCTGCTCTTTCAGTCGATTGTTTGATCACCTTCTCTGTAATTTTCCCCATGATAGGCAGCAGGCTCACTGGCCTGTACGATTTAGGGAGCGCGGTGTCCCTGTCCTGCCCCTTTAGTATTGGAATCACCTGGGCTGCCTTCCAGCTGTTGGGGAATTGCGCTGTCCTCAGGCACTCGTTCACAATCTTCATTAGTCTAGGGGCTATCGCCGGCCAGAGAACACGAATCATTTTGGCCGTAATGCTGTCCATACCTGGAGCCCTATTCGGCGACAGAGCCCATGCGTGCTTCTTGAGCTCCTGCTCGTTTACCAGTCCCAGATCTCCTTCCACGAGCTTTGTTAGCACACTTCATCCAACGATATAATTTGCCCCAAGGCTGATTTCCCTCCAGAGTACAAAAATTCTTCCACGAGGATACTTTATTTCTTCTCAACAACTGGGTATACTCGTTCCTCACGAAGTTGTTGCTGACCTCCGGCTGCCTTGAGTCTCGCTGCCGCTCACACCTCCTTTCTTTTTCTGGCCAGCTCCGGTGACCACCATGGCATCAAGGCCTTCTTCCTTGGTTTGCTCCTGGGAGCATGCCGCACAGCCGCATACGTTATGTCCTCGTTTATATGAATAGCCATAGTGTCTAAATCCTCGGCCTCATCTACTCTTTGGGAGGACCTGGCTTCATATTCCTGCCCGAAGATGCCATGGCTCGTCCTGAGGAGGTTAAACCTGGTGGCGCGGTGGATGAACTCTCTAATCCTCAGATCCAAGGTAAAAGATACCAGATTGTGATCACTGGAGGTCACTGCCGGGATGATAGCCCAGTCCCTCATTTTCCCGAGAGTCCCCTCACTGCAGGCAGTAACGTCAATGTTGGTGCGACCCCTGGGCCCATCGAAAGTCTTATGTGCACTCCGCTTGTTCGCGGTGTGCAAGCCTTGGTGGTCCAGCCACGTGACTCCGGTCGTTGATTCTGCTGAACCAACGAGTGGAGAACGCATTTGCATCTAGCGCTATGAGGACCTCAGGAGCAGAAGACCGGTGGAGGATATCCAGCGCTTCGACATGAATAGCGGTGGGTACTCTGTCCTTGAAGTACCCGCTGATTAGAGTCACTGTCCCTTCCTCAGCGCAGTCGAGATCGACAGAAACAAAATTCTCCATGGTTCCCACAGACCTGGCGACCACGACCAGATCGGCATTAAAAACAATGATTGCTGCCCCATGGTTGGGCCCGCCCCTTCGTCGTGTTCCCTTTGAGAGGTATGATCTCATCGGGGCTGCCTCAAAGCCCGTTAATTTAGTGTATGGTTCTTGTACCATTGCAATATCAACTCCCATGTCCTGGCAATCCGTTAATAGGTCGTTGACTGCCGCCGCTCTCCCCATGTTTAATTGCACAATCTTTAGGGAATGGGAGCTCATTGGGAGACCCCGTAGTCGGTCCTTCTAACCTGGTATACTAGGTACGCTGTCCTCGCGGAGCACGTCTTATCCCTGGTGTTGTGTTTCCCCTTGCAATTTTTACATACAGGATCTGCCTCTGCGGCAGGGCAGTCAGCCGCTTTATGTAATTTACGCCCGAAATGAGAGCAAACACCCTCTTTCTCCTGGCACTTGGCTGCAGGGTGTCCATACCTCAAGCACAGGTGGCACTGGGTGACCTCTTCATAAGCACTCACACGGCACCTCATGAAGCCTACATACAGTGTAGTGTACTCGAATTTGTCATAGTACTTCGGATTGACCTCAACAATCCAGTTGGTGGAGCTCCTGTCCCTGGGTCCACTCTTGAATACCGGCTTTATTACCGTTTCTTCGGTCATCTCCTCGATTTGCAATTCGTGGTTCTGCGCCAGGATGTCGTACTGCGCGTGGTCATCGAACCTTGTGTCGGTACTAACCCCGCGGATGATTACTCTCTGCCACCGTAGGCTGTCTTCTTGCAGGAGGGTCGACACCTTTGACAAATGTTTCAAGACGTCCGTGGTCTCTTTGTCCGAGGGCTTCAGGATTGTCTTGCCCGTTTTAGTCGTAATGGTGTGGCACTTCGGTCTGGGGTGTTTTGCGACCACCAGGTTCCATATGAGGTCGCGCACTTCCGATTTAGATTTCCCTGGAGCCTCATTCATGATAAAGGACGGCAGATTCTCGGCCTGACGAGTCTTTTTTAGCCGTTTATTTCTGGCTGTGGCTCTAGATTTAGAGCGGTCTGCTTTCCTGTCCGTGGATTTATTCTGTTTTCTCCTGGACACCACAGCGAACGTAGGAGCCGCGTCCGTGCTCATCTGTTCCACGGGCATATCCTGCCCCGCGGATGCTACCTCCTGGGCCCTCATTGCTTCCTTCTCCGCGTATCTGGCTACCACCGCTTCCACTGTCTGCTCGTGCGCCACCTCTCTAAGGCGCAGCTCAGTACCAAACTGTGATACCGCTGCCCCCACAAGCATTTCGGCTGATCTCCTGGCCTCCTCCAGTTGACTGGTCAGCTGCAGGTTTGCCATTACCATATCGTGTACCGATGCATCCAATGATCTCAATTTGTCGAATAACAAACGTTGGGTCTCCACAGGCATCGATGTCTTCTTGGTGGATGCAAACTCTAGGGTGTGGCGGATCCACTTAACTGTTTCCCTGGCCACTGGTGCTGGGTCTGGCGATGACCTTAGCTTCTTTTGTCCAGTAGGTACCTCTGGGGATGGTGGTGACCTCAACAGTTGCTGGCTCGGTCCCGGTGACGTATGGTCGTCCTCCTGTGTCTGCATGATATTCTCGTCCATTTTTCCTGGATGTCCCTACAGAGGGGGGGAACTCAAAACCCCGCGTTTCCCTTTGGGAAGGTGGGTTCTATTGGCCTCCTGGGTGAATTTTTGGTGAAAAAACGAAAAGCCAAAATGGGGTGGGGGGGTGCCCCGTTCCCGAATGCGGAAATCGGTAGCCCCGAACTTAGGACAGTGATAGGCGTTGCCCCTAGGTCTCTAAGATCGTTCACCGCTGAGTAATAGTTTACTCATAACAGGAGGGGGCGGGGGCTTTGTTACCGATTGCGGGGAAAGCTGCGCTGCACCCAAAAAATGGGTTCCCGCTTGGTCTTGGGTCCCTGGCCCTTTTGCCTGGGAGTTATAGCCGCTCGAACAATAAGGGAGGGGGTGGTATACTACCTATACCAGCCACTGGGTGGGGATCACGTATAACAAAAATAACTCGTTATGTTCGGACTACGGCCACGACGGCACGCTTGCCATGACGTGCCGTTTAACCAAAATGACTGTCTTAAGATTTTTAATACTTAAAAAACTAAACGTCATATTGAAATTCTGATTCTTGCATCGTCTTAAACACATAAAACCACACATTTATAAGTCAATTAAATTTTAAAAAGAAAATGTTTAGGTTGATAAATCGTTGTGTGAAGCAAGGAACTTTTACACGTATAAGATAAGCAATTACGATGACTCCGGCCCAGTGACGTCTCGCGGCTATTCTACATCTCTTAATATCTCTTAAAGTAATATTTTTTTTTTACATCGTATCTTCACAAAATCATTTCATATAACCATAACTACAATAATTTAACATTTAAAAAAAATTTAAAGAATTTTTTTATTTGTGTTGTGTGTTCCTTTAAGTGACAGTGATGATGTTGATGTTGATCTTGATAGTGACAGCGAGGATATTGATAATCTCGATCAAGCTGTCGCCGAAGCAGAGGAAGAACAACAAGCTTCGAATTAGAACGTTGGTGATTTTGTAATTGTACAATTTGAAAACAAAAACTTTCCTGGTCGTATTATATCGATTTTCGGTAAAGGCGCGAAAGTAGATTGTATGAAGAAGTTGTGAAAACAACGGAGGTGGCCGTCCAAAAAAGACTGTATTGACTACGAATGAAGCGACATAATACGCAAAATTCAACCACCGTTATTGTGTAAGCGCAATTTTATTAGAGTTCATATTAGTTCATATTAGGATTTATTGTTACAATGTCTTCTACTATACAAATTGCTTATAAACTTCTATATAGATCTCAAAGTCCCCTTAAATTTATCTTGACATACAAAATGTCACAGGATCACTTTGAAATTTTGTTGGTTGTGTAAGAGCGAGAGGGGGTCTAACAATAACCCAAATTGTGTCCAATTCAAAAAAAGTTTAAGGCAATTACTATTTACCAAAAATATTACTGTGGAAAACGGAAATTGCTCTCATTTTGTTATTCCTGGAGGGGATGTTTTAGATTTCCGTTGTGAAAAAAGAAGCTTTATAACTGAAGACAGTGGAAATATATTTGAATCTGATATTAATAATTATTTAGATATTCTTAATAGTGTACAGTTAGGAGAGTAAACAGGTGAAATACTAGATTACATTGCAGGATATATTGTAAGAAGCATATGCAAAAAACTTGTGTGTCCTTTCTGTGTAGGTATATTATTAAGTTTTCAATCAGATCATAACTATATAGTAGGTATTCAATTTACATCTTTTGTAAGTCGAGGAAAATTAAAAATTGTATCTGAGGCTGTATCTTTGATCAACAAGGAATTAGAAAAATCTTTTCACACTATAGTTGTAATAAAAAAAATATTACACAAGAATGTGAAACAAAGTATCATGATGTTAACAAAAAAAAATATATCAAATAAAAATTCACTTTTTTTTCCCAAATTCTCACCCTGTTAATGTTGATTTAGGTTCTCCATCTCATGAATATAGTCTATTTACAGCTATAAGTAATAGTTATATCAAAATAAGAATGCGTCATTATGCAAAAGAAATTAATTCTAGGGAAGTATTTAAAAATAAATCTTCACTGAGGCAAAAATTCACTAAATTAATATTATTTAATAATTTGTAAAAAAAAATTAGATTTGTATGTTATTTAATTTTTTTAAGGTAATATTAAAAATAAATGTAAGACTGGCATTTGGCAAGAAATGTTTTATAAGTTCTCACGTAACACATTATATACCTTTTGGATTTAAGTATAAGCACAAATATTGTTAATTTAAGTACTTATTTCATTTATATGTTGTATCAAATATAAATATTAGAAAAATAATGGTTTGTTTTAATTGACTGTTTATGAATATTGGGTACCTATTTACTAGTAGTTGCTTATTATAAATGATTTTTAAGTATCTAATTTCATTACAATATAATTCAATATAATACCAAACAGACAATGGCAAATAATGCTTATCGCTTACAAAACGTATATTATTTATGATTATCAAGATTCGGAGGATTATTACATTAAAACGCTTATTTATTTTTGCGTGTCAGTGTGTTACACATTATAATGCCTACTTCCTTCATAGGTGTACTGTATACTATACTCTGTACCAAATAAGAGCGCACCGCGTTGGCGCATCCAAATAAATCGCGGAGCGACGTCTGGACCCCCTGGTCGGGTCTATTCGCTCTGTGATTGGTCGCCGATCGTCGCACAGTGGTCCGAAACCCATTTTTAGCTGGCCAAAAGTGCTATTTTTAAAAAGTAAAAAACGCTAAATGTTGGTATTTAAATATTTTTATTACAGTATTTTCAAGGCAAATTAAAAATATGAGGTCAATCACTTGATTATTAAATATGATACAACCGTTTGATTTGAAATATATAGATTTTTAACAAATATTTTCAACTTTTACGCTATGAATGGCAATCATTTTTTTTCACTGAAAATGATTTATTTAAATTTTTTTTTTTTCTAATTCACACTTATTATGTTGTTCTTAATATAATTCTGAAAGAAATTTTTTTTTTTATTATTTCTATCGACAGTAATACAAAATTTAACACAAAAACACACGTTTTCCAGTGTTTTTTCTGTTATTGAAGAATTTTACTAAAAATTACGCAATTTTACGGACTATTGAATACATATATTTTGTAGAAAAAGTTGTCAGCAATAAATTTAAAAAAAAAAATTTTGCGCCAAATTGCTTTTGTAATGTACACGTCTAAATACGTCTTGAATACTTTTTGCATTTAGCATATCGTTTGGAGTTCAAAACATGGCAGGTAAACCTAATTCTATTTAATTATCTCAAACTTGTTAAAAAAAAATGTATATTGTATATTTTATACCAATACAAACAGGTTAAGGCGGTTCATAAAGATGTGTTCAACAAAAGAAAACAATTCATACAAAATACATTTCGGTCCGAAATGGGACTGTTAGTCGATGTGGTATTGCAAGGTATGTACTTATTTTATATACCCATTACCCTTAATAACTATACATTTTATTTGTATATAGTCAACACTAAATAATTTTTTGTTGGTAGCTTATATTTGTAAATTGAGTAAATTATTATAAAACATTCAATTTCCACAGGTCACGGCACAACAAATGACGGTAATACAGCACGAAAATTTTTTAGAAAACCTGAAATTTCAGCGGCTTGTACTGGGATTAATGTAGACCTAATACAACGATGTGGGAACATACTATTAGCCATGGCAAGTGGACATGCCATCAATGTTGACTACTTTGAAGAGTATTGTTTAATAACAGCAAAAATGTTTGTGTCACTGTACCCATGGTATTACATGCCTGCGAGTGTACACAAAGTTTTATTACACGGTGCAGCCGTTATACGATTTGCTCCTCTTCCAATAGGTATATTTTGTATGATGAACAATATTGTTAAAATATTATTTTACTAAAATGTAATATATTTTAGGTAAACTATCGGAAGAAGCACAAGAAAGCCGAAATAAAGGATATAAGGTGTATAGAGAGCACCATACTAGAAAAAATTCTAGATTTAATACAAATGAAGATTTAATGCATGCTTTATTATTTACATCCGATCCATATATATCATCCTTGCGGAATACTTTCCCAAAATATGCACAAGATTTTTCAGAGGACATTAAAAAACTTTTAAGACCGATAGAATCAAATGGAGCCAATGAAACTAATGAAGATATTATGATTGATTTAAATCAATCATTAACAGACATTAATTTGTCTGATTAAATAGTTTTTATAGGTGTTATATTTCTATTAAAATTATTTACGTTTCATATAATTAAAACATTTGTAGTTGTGCAGAAAATAATGTGGTTCAATTAAGTAAAATAAAAATAAAAAATAATTATTTTTCAAAAGTGAGCACCTACTTATTTATTTTGGAAAATTAGACGTGTACATTACAAAAGCAATTTGGCGCAAAATTTTTTTTTTTAAATTTATTGCTGACAACTTTTTCTACAAAATGTATGTATTCAATAGTCCGTAAAATTGCGTAATTTTTAGTAAAATTCTTCAATAACAGAAAAAACACTGGAAAACGTGTGTTTTTGTGTTAAATTTTGTATTACTGTCGATAGAAATAATAAAAAAAAAAATTTCTTTCAGAATTATATTAAGAACAACATAATAAGTGTGAATTAGAAAAAAAAAAAATTTAAATAAATCATTTTCAGTGAAAAAAAATGATTGCCATTCATAGCGTAAAAGTTGAAAATATTTGTTAAAAATCTATATATTTCAAATCAAACGGTTGTATCATATTTAATAATCAAGTGATTGACCTCATATTTTTAATTTGCCTTGAAAATACTGTAATAAAAATATTTAAATACCAACATTTAGCGTTTTTTACTTTTTAAAAATAGCACTTTTGGCCAGCTAAAAATGGGTTTCGGACCACTGTGCGTCGGTCGGATTCGCCGCCGTGAATATAGGGAACTGAAGTAATAATGCGGATTTTTTGTTGAAGCCTTGAAGGTGAAATTTTCGCCATAGTGCATACAGTGACACGTGTAAATAAAACAAAAGACAAATTCAAAATATTCACCAATGCGCGCAAAAAATATAACAACGTCTAACCCATAGAGTAATATAGAGAGGGCCTTACATATCTTAGCTGCACAAGAAAGTGAAGCGCAAAAGGTATATGATTGCCAGTTTAAGTGGATAGTACACAAAAATTATTGTACAATATATGGTAAAACGATTCACCTGTAATGCCGTTATCTTTGATACATTTGTTATCTCGTGTGTTGTTTCCCTCTAATATGCCATGAGTAATTCTTAACTTCATTATTTTTGTTTACTGTTAGTATCTTAGTCCGTGGTTTATACCCATGCCCGATGCCGTATGATCGTTCAGTAATTCAGTATTACTCTTTACTGTCGTTTATTTTGCAACTTGCTTTTACTGTTTTTATTTCTTTTTGCTGGTAGTTAAAAATGCCTAGTTGTCTAGTTTGTGGAAGAACGAACAATGCCAAAGCTAAATCGGCTAATATAACTTTTCATAGGTATGTTATCTTGTGAAATGAAATCTTTATTTTCAATTTTTTTTTTTTTAGAAGTGATTATGATAGACTTTTACTTTGACTATTTATTTCAGATTTCCGCTTAAAGACACTTACAAGAATAAATGGTACAATTTTTTGGGAGAAAATGGCATACTACCTGATAAAGTATCAAAGACAAGTTTAGTTTGTTCAGCACATTTTGACGATTCATTTTTTGTAATGGGAAAGGATAGAAGACTGTTACTTAAACATGCTATTCCAACTAAAATTATCAACAGAATAAAATGTGTAAGTGTGCATTTTGAGTAGATTAAAACAAAACAAAGTAACTCCATAACGGATAGGTATCTAATCTACATTTATTATTTTAGGCTAAACAACAATACTCAGAAACTGTAACCAACTTGCCTGTAATTAAAACTTTTTATACTAGTTCTGCTAGCGATTCAGTTGACAATATTGCTTCTTTAAATGTTACCAGAACTTTAGTAAAGGTGAGTCATAATTAATAATAATTTACAATACACAATAGAATAGAATAAATTACAAAAATATACTACCTAATACTAATAAAACATAAAGCAATTGGGTCTAGTTCTTATAATTTAAATTTCAGATAAATGAAAATTGCTTAAAGTTTTATTAATATTATTTTGAAAAGGTATAAGTAACATTTTCTTCAATTCATACAATTTATCTATCAAACTAACAGTCACCATATTTGGTCATTGTTAATATTATATTTCTGTTAAAATGTTTATTTGTTGCTTATCAAGTCTCAACATTTTTTATGTTGTTATTTTTAGTGTCCTTTGAGCAATATAGAGGTAGACGGAGTATCTTTGTTGGAACCAGTTCAATCAAGTTCTAGTGAAGAAGAAGGAGTACTACCATTAGACAATTCTTCTGTATCAATGATGAATTGTGAAACAATCACACCCAATAAAAATATCTCGGTAATATTAAAAAATATAATACAATTGTACATACATTAATCATAAAATTGCAATATATTTGTTTATTTATAATTTTTTTTTTAGAATGTACTTCACTCATCCACAATGTCCATAGACACCGAGATAGTTCCAGATGACACTCCACGCAAAATCGCATTGAAAAAAAATCTTCGCCAACTATCACATGAAGTCACTATCAAAAATATTAAAATGAAAACCCTTCAGCAAAAAATAAGGCGCCAAAGTAAAAGAATTTCATCTATGAAGAATATAATTTCCGAGCTTCAAAAACAAAATTTAATTGACGAGGAAGCCAGTTATACCCTGTCTGAAACTTTTGGTAAGCATAAAGATTTGATAACCAATTGGACAAAAAAAAAATTAGGTAAAAAAGTTCCAAAGAAATATAGTGCCACCATTCGTCAATTTGCTTTATCATTACATTTTTTTTCTGCTAAAGCATATTCGTATGTAAGACAGCAGTTTGACACGATTTTGCCTCATAGTAGAACTCTTAGTAAATGGTACAGAAATGTCAATGCTGAACCAGGTTTTACTGAAGAGTCGTTAAAGATGCTAACTCTTAAAGTAAATAATTCACCCCATCCTATTTTATTAGCTTTGTCTATGGATGAAATGGCTATAAGACAACACCTGGAATTTGATGGTACTAAGTATTATGGAAGGGTTGATATGGGAAATTATATGGATAATGATAGTTTAAACACAGCTAAACAATGTTTAGTTTTTATGGCAGTCTCGGTAAATGAGAATTGGAAGTTACCAATTGGTTATTTTGTAGTGGATGCTTTAAAAAGTGCACAGAAAGTTGAACTAGTTCGCCACGCATTAAATGTATTGAACAGCACTGGTGTAAAAGTCTTGAGCTTAACATTTGATGGTTGTTCTAGTAATATTAGTGCAGCTCAACTTTTAGGTTGTAATTATGTTTTGAGTGCATTAGATACATCTTTTTCTTCTGGCTTTGAAAGTAATCCAAAAATTGTAACCCTTTTTGATCCTGCACACATGATCAAATTGGTTCGTAATGCTTTTGGTGAAAAGAAGGTCTTTAAAGATAGTGCAAATTTGAATATGTCCGGCAATTGTGTTATTTGCAAGAGAAGGAAGGATGCCATCTTGCTAATAAACTGCGAAAACAGCATCTTCTTTATTTCAAACAAAAGATGAAAGTAAAACTTGCAACCCAACTACTTAGTCAGTCAGTAGCAGATGCATTGACATTTTGCAAAGATAGCCTCAAACTAAAAGAGTTTTCTAATGCAGGTGCTACCATACAATTTATCGAACTCTTTAATACTGGCTTTGACATATTAAACTCAAAATCTATCAACTGTGTAGGATTTAAAAAAGCACTATGTGAAGAAAACATTCAAGAAGTTAGATTGTTCACAGAAAAAATGACAACATATATTAAAGGTCTTAAAATTCAAGATAGACCAGGAGTTTTTACACCCGTACTTGAATCACAACGAAAAACTGGGTTTCTTGGATTTATAGTCAGTTTAAATAGTATTTTACAGCTATATACTTTGTTTGTGGAAACTGATGTCTTACAACATATAAAAATTTATAAATTAAGCCAAGATCACGTAGAACTGTTTTTCGGTAGTATAAGGGCCCACGGTGGGCATAACAATAATCCAACAGTGAGGCAGTTTCGTTCAGCATACCAAAAATTAGTTATCAGAACAAATGATATACAAAGTTTTAATACTGGTAATTGTATACCACTTGAAGAGATAGATATTCTTCACTACTCCAGTTCAGATCCAGTTACTGTTTTAAATAACAATTCTTCAGGTTGCAGTTTTGATCCAATTGATGAAGAAAATGAACAAGATATTTCTGCATTTATAATGGACCATGATTATATTGGAAGTCACAGTTCATACTCTTTTAGTAATTTTTCAAAAGAAATCATTGTTTATATTTCAGGATTTGTAGTTCATAAATTGACCAATGTACTGAAATGTGATGTTTGCAAACATGCATTGTGTGCTGCCGAAAAAGAATGTTTTCTAAATTCGTTGATAACATTAAAAAATAAGGGAGGCATTCATGGTGGACTTATTTTTCCAAGCGAAGATGTCATAGATGTTTGTTTCATTACAGAAAACATTTTGAGAAGATATGATTATACTTCTAAAGCTGTAAATAAATTACAAGTTCAAACCGATGTCCTTAAACATTTTGTATTTAATTCAAATATATTTAAATCATTAAAAAATCATAGTACTGAAACCAGAAGTCCATTAGCCGACCATACAACTCTTTTAATAAAATCTATATCTTCTACTTATATAAATATAAAAATAAATTACAGTTTAAAAAAACACAATGAAACCCCTTCTGTTCGGATGTGGTTTAATAAACTTACTCTTTTTAAAGGACAATAATTTAGTTTTTGTTTATTATTATTCTATAGTCTCTCCGCCCATTTATTTAATAACTTATAACTTGTGTATTGTGTATATAGTTTAATAAACTAAATATTTTTAAATGACAATAATTGAATTTATAGTTTATTATTTACTATTACTGTTATTGTATTTTCAGGATTCAATGCTACACCACTGTGAAAATAACAGAATCAATCGCCTGTCTTGTAAAGTATTTGAGTAAAAGTATTCTATGAAAAAGTTATACTATGTACTGAAGTGCAATAAATTATTTATTATAGATTATTAGATTAATACATGTGTCAACTGTAAATACAAAATTAAAATAAAAAAAATATAGCTGTTTTTCTTGATATTAAATAATAATAACTACTATGCCATATTTATAAAATTAGTAAATTTTAAAATACTAATGATGTGTGTTGTACATTAGGTACATTGTTGTCCAAGCTATAGTATTTGATGGTACTTACAGTTACAACATACACCAAGTACCAAAAGTGCTGAATTCTTATTCTAATTAATTTAAGTAAAACTAGAATGCTGAAATAAAAAATTAATTCAGTTTACTAATGATTAAGTTTATCTATAAGGTTAAGGTAAAAAGGTAAAACATAAAAAAAAAAGTATTTGAAAGTATATTTAAATACTTTTTAAAAGTATTCGTATTTATACTTAAAATACTTTTTTTTCCAAGTGTCCAAATACGTATTTTAAATACTATTGAAAATAAGTATTTGTATCTGTACTTGAATACTTTTTAAAAGTATCTTTTACAAGACTGTCAATCGTACACCAAAAGAGCAAAACTATTATAAGCTATTATATATTATAACAAGGGCCCCGATTTTTATGCAAAAATTATTGCTAAATATGCACATATTTATACACTTAAAAATTAAAAAAAATGTAAAAAAAAATGCAATGAAGTTACGAAATGTGATTTCATTTTATCGTACACTTTGTGACAACATAATTTTTTTCCACTAGATAGGCAACACTGGCAAACATACACCTTTTCCGCTTCACTTTTTTTTTCGAACGGCATCTCTATATTACTCTATGGTCTAACCGCGTATACCGTTAAAATTGGTGTGATAATATACAACACTCTGTATTCAGAGTTGACCTGGCCGGCGCCGGAATACGCTGCGGCAGCGCTCTCTGACATGCGCGGGTTTCGACCGGTTTTCGTGCGCCGCCCGGTGCGCTCTTATTTGGTACAGAGTATATACTGTTACGTACAGCCCTTCAGGAATCCAAAAGCTGATGCACTTTTACAATAAAATATAGTCAATTTAAAATATAAATCAATTGTAGTTTATTAAAATCAATAATGATTAATATAGTCGTGGTGAATTGTAATTTCGTAAGTTGACTCGTTGTAGTAGCTGATAATCTCCGTGTAAGTTGTGTGTAATGGCTGGTGCATAAGCGGCTCGCTCGGTCTTGGCGGCTCTGGTACATCTAATGTGTATTGGGGCCCTGGCCTCTATATATACGAAGGCGACGTCATTTGAATTGAGCGGCGCGTGGCATGTAGGCGCCCTTGGAAAGTTTTAGGGGTTTGGAGCGTCCATTCTAGCTATGACCACTTGTAGGTGCGGTCGACGAGGCCGCCTTTAACATAAGTGGTTCTTGTTATTATGAGCGTTTACATGAATTGCGTAATCCCATTACACCTCCCAACCAAAAAAAAGATTGTTAACCTTTAAGGGTTAAGAATCTTTAACAATCATAGTTAAGTTAATTAATCACAATAGTTGATTTACAATTTGACATGCATTTGATTACAATTTGTTATAATAGTTTACAATTTTGATATTACAGTGTAGACATTTACAATTTTTAGTGTCATACATAATTATTGTTTACATATATTATATTATATATTATTTTTTCATATTATAAGTTATATATTGTGATTAGTAAGAATAAAATTAATACATAAATTATTAAATAACAAGTGTTAGTAAGAAGGAGTAATAGTCCTTCCAAAACAATAAAATAATATTTGTACCTGAAATTACAACATTAAAAGTGTAAGTATATAATATAATGTAAGTATTTATTAAAACCCTTTCTAAGCAATAGAACCCAAAAAGTTAAACTTAATGATCATCATAGTGACACTTTGAAAATATCCAGTGGAGTGCCACAAGGCACAGTACTAGGCCCTTTATTATTCATAATTTTTATAAATGATCTTCTAAATATAAAAACAAATTTTAATACAGAAATATTAAGTTTTGCTGATGATACATCAATTTTAATATCAGAACGAACTATAGATACCTTGTATTCTGAAGCAAATAAAACCCTAGATAATATTAATACTTGGTTTTGCAAAAACAAACTAAAATAAAGATTTGGATGCGTCGTGTAAATCTGTGAATTGCATAGCTGGTCCCTTTTCCCACTTTTCATCTGCTTCAAATTTGTGTATATGTTCGGGTATTTTCTCCAAAATATTATTCATGTTGGTTACAGGTGTGAAGTCTTTAAATTTATTATTTAGAATTTCTTCAGTGGCAGTTAATCGATTATTATTGATTATTTTGGCATGGGGTATATTTGAACCTTCATCAATAGGGTAGATAATAGGGTGTAATAAAGGTTCCTCCTTTTTTAAATACCTATCTTATGGATGGAATATACTAGTTAACTGGATATATGTCACAAAATGTGGATTTATCTATAAGAAAACCCAAAAAAACTACATTTTCACAATAAAAAAAAAATTGACAAGAAAATATCTAAACATAATTGAAAAAATTGTTATTATATTATATTGAGCTATTTTTGTTATTAAAATAAATAAAAAGTTTAATTTAATTTAATATTTAACATTCAAATGTGGCTTTTAAGACACATATTCAAATCTATCCCCTGCACGTTAATAAAAATAGACTTCACTTTATAATTAGAAATTAAATTGGTTATTTAATATATAAGGTTGTTATAAGTCAAATAGTATTCACAACTATCTAGAATACAGATTGTAATTATCAAATATAAAATTTGTCAAATAATTAAAAATTAAAAAAATTTAATGTAAATTTCATTCAAATCTGCCCCACTTAATGATACACAAGATAAATTGTTTTGTTTTTATGACCCTGCGCATATGTTCAAATTAATAAGAAATGCTTGGAATAACAGAATTATTATTAAGAATTCTAAAGGGGAAGAAATAAATTGGGAATATGTTAAGAAACTTAATGAACTTGAGCAAAAAGAAGGGTTACGCCTAGGAACTAAACTTACAAAGCGACATATTAATTTTCATAATGAAATTATAAATTTTAAATTGACTGCACAAACCCTTAGTAATAGCGTAGCAGATTACCTATTACCTACCTATCGCAAAATGATGAATTTACTAAAACAGGACCAACGTCAGAGTTTATAAAATATTATATTAATAATGCCTTTGACATACTTAGTAGCAGGAAAAAATGTTCTACAAAACCTTATGGCAAAGGAATATCAGATGAAACAATACCATTTTATACAGATTTTATAAAAAAATTTATAATATACATTAAGGGAATAGAATTTTCTGATGGAAAAAAAATTATCAATTCTAATAGAAATACTGGTTTTGTTGGTATGATAATGTCAATTACAAATGCAGTTGAAATGTTTAGCGATTTACAATCAAAGGGAAAAATAAATTATTTAATCACCTATACAATTAGTTAAGATCATATAGAAACTACATTCAGTGCTATCAGAAGTAGACTATGCTTAACAAAAACCCAACATGCAAACAATTTAAAGCTGCATACAAACGCATATTAGTGCACAATGAAATAGTTGGGTCTGAATTTGGCAACTGTTCTATATTGGATAACACTAAAATGTTAACAGTTAATTCATGTGTAGAGGAGAAGCAAATTGATGATACTTGTAATCTTTTGGACCATGATTACTTTGAATCTTATATGAATATTTCAAAATATGCTGGGGATACTTCACAGTATATTGCTGGATTTGTAATCAAAAAAATATTAAAATCTATTACTTGTTCTATGTGTCAAGCTTCATTAATCACCAATAATTCAAATGATAACAGAAACACTTTAATCAGTATAAAAAATCGTGGTGGTTTAATTTTCCCCAGTAAAAGTGTTGTACTAGTCTGTCAAGAAACAGAAAGATTAATTCGAAGCTATCCACCCACTTATTTCAACAGTAATAAAAACAAATTATATTTGTTGGTTAAAATTAAACAGAATTTGTACAAATATAACAGAGAACTTTTTTCAAACTGCCCTGATCAAGAATCATTTTTAGATACACACAAGAACCAAATTATAAAGTTAATTGTTTTTAAATATGTAGACATTAGTGTATTTCATGAAGTCCTAAAAGTGAATGACACAAATATAAAATCAGGCCGTTATAGAGCTAAATTTACAAAAATGGTACTCTTCAATCATGAATAATGCCAAATAATTAATTTGTTGGTATTATTTAATATTAGGTACCTACCTATGTTTTTATTATAACTTTTTCTTATTATTAATTATTTAACATTGCAGTTGCCTCTATTTGATTATTATTATATTATTTTTTATTATGCTATTATTATAATATTATATATTTTGTTGTTATTATAACTTTTTATTATTATTAACAATTTAACATTGCAATTGCCTTTATTTGATTATTATAAAATTATATTGTTTTTATTATTTTTTTACTATGATGTTATTATAATATGTACAATGCATAGAAACATTGTTCATTTAATTTTGACTAATAATTATAAATTTAATATTATATTATTATAGTTATTAATAATTATAGTTTTGATAATTCCAGTTTTTAAAAATGAGTGGAATACTAGAATCAAAACTGGAAGTAAAAGTGTATTCGTGGAATAAAAAAAAAAAGCACTTTAGGTTATTGTGTCCGGGAACATGGCCTATCCATTCTTTATTATCTATGTTCAAACCATAACGGTACAGTTTTGGTAGTTAGGAGTTGACGGATTGTCAATTTGTTAAGGTTACCCATGGCTAAATAACATGGTATGACAGCAACTGTGACGATATTCAGTTATTACGAGAATTCATTGTTATCACTTGAAAAATGACGTTAGCCGGTCCCACAATTTGAAATACTATTTAGCGGGAATTCTTATTGTATTATGATAATATATTGTATTGAGTTAAACATTTTCTATAAATATATCATACTATTATTATTACTGCTGCATATTTAGAGTGATTATAATTCATAATGTAGAGTAATGGAAAAATGGAACATATTAATATATTATAATCATTGTTTGGTATTGTCATTGTTTGTTGTTTTTTTTATTTAAATTTTTTATAATGTCTGTGTTTCGTTGAATTTCTATATTGTCGAATTTTTCTAAAAATTCAGCGCGGAACTCATCCCAGGTGAGGTCCAGTAGTCTGATGGTGTTCCACCATGTCCACCATGTACTGGCTGCACCCTTTAGCTGCTGTGCGACAATATTTGTCCAGGCCGACCTATCTACCATGTGCCTACAGCGGCAAATTTTGAGGGGTGGCATATTTTTCAAGGAATTTTTTTTTCGATAATGATGGTATTGTATATTGACTTGTTGAGACTAATTATATCGTTTTCTGTTATTGTAAAATACTCAAAAAAAATAGCCACAACAGCCTAAAAGATTATTATTAATTATTGAAAACAATGGCATTGGTTTAATATAGAATTCGAATTTATTATTTTTATAGTTTCAAACGTAAGTGCTGCAATAGTGTATTAGATTAGGCCTTAGACAATATGTCAATATAATGCTTAAGTAGTTCCGGCAACGCCATCGATGTTACAAAAAAGGACCTTAGACAATGGTTTATGGGCGATGGGCCACTTGAAAAAAAATTCCCGGGCCGCTCTGAAGGAGCCAGTCCGCCCCTACCGTCTTGATATTATTAGATTATACTATTATTGTAAATTGTTATAAATAAGTACTATAGACGTTCACTGGCCCCGCCGCCGCAGAGTGAATATTCCCAATAGACGGCGCGCGGCTAGTAAGAAACTATAAAAATAATAAATTCGAATTCTGTTTGGCAATACAGACGGGGATATAACCATCAAACGCGCATCGATAAACTCGGCGTCATCAGATATATCACCCGTCCAAAAAACACAAATTCCGTTAAGTAGAAGGTCCACATCACCACACACAACGACCCCTTCTACGAAATTAATAGGTACTCATACGGTACACACCCATAGCACAGAGGTAACCGAAACGGATGCTCTGGTAATGGAGCAAACCGCTCCCCAGAACACCGATAACGTGGTTAAGAACCAGTTACCCAGCTATAAATCACAACCAACGTCGAATAACGCTAAACGAGTATGCCCCGACAAAATTCC
This sequence comes from Macrosiphum euphorbiae, assembly GCA_949089665.1. Classification (NCBI taxonomy): domain Eukaryota; kingdom Metazoa; phylum Arthropoda; class Insecta; order Hemiptera; family Aphididae; genus Macrosiphum; species Macrosiphum euphorbiae. Next base: position 24,122,182 of record CARXXK010000002.1, read on the forward strand.
GACCCCGCGGAATTTTTTCAATAAGATCATATCTTGAAACAAGAGTAAGATGAATGTAATTTTTATATTCAAGGTGGTATATGCCAGATCCTTTTTGAACTGATATATACATTAACTGTTGAAGTTTTAAGCTAAGTCCTTTACCTATAAACAAGTTTAAATTTTTTAGGTGTTATATAAAATATACAACAAACAAAAATTTTAAAAAATATATTGAAAGATACCTTGTAAAAAGTCAAATAAGCTTCCATTTTTCATAAGTTCAGTAATAATATAAATTGGCTCTTCCTTATTGAAAACAGCGTATAATTGAATTAATTTGATATGTCTGAGCATTTTCATAATTTGCATTTCAGCTAAAATTAAATTTAAATGTTAAATTGTTGTTTTAATTGTTAAACTATTAAATTTACTTGTCTTCAATGTTTTTATAGCAACCGGTGCTATATTTTTATACAACCCAAACTGACCTGGACTTAATTTTCTAAGAGTTTTCAATGGATTTCATTGAAACAAACATTTCCACTGAGGCACAGAGCTGTGGGGCACATAACCATTATTTACATGTTTCTTCGCCTATCAAAAAAATAAACATAATTTTTTTAATTTTTAACATGTTCATAATTTACATAATTTCATTAATTTAGATACGTGGATTATTTATTAAATATATTTAAAAGTGCGTTAGCCAAAATTAATAGTGTGAGCTAGTTGATCTTCAACCACAGATTGCTACAAATGTTTTATGTTTAATATTTTGTTAAATTATTGTTTATTATTTTTATATGTTTAAGTTTTAATATTGATTTTTACAAACGTTTTATTTGAAAAAAACCTAAGCTGATAAATATTTAGTTTCAATATACTTACATCACAATTATTGACGACGACAGATTGTTCAACAACAGGCGCCTGAGATTTACTTAATGATTTACTATAATACTCAACTAATCCCCTTAGATTACTAAACTTTGTATTTTGAACAATGAAGAATGAAGAATTTTCATGTAATTGTTTGATTCGGTAATGATGAACAATATTACCATAACGAACTATAGTAAATGTACATAATATATTAATATATCAATCAAAAAATATGTTCAATTAATTTACCAGACAAAGAATAAGCATTTACACTAGTCTCAGAATCTCTAATTATAATAGATCCGTGACTATTCACCGGTAAGAGTAGATGTTTCTCAGCTTCTATCCTTGAGATCTTGCCAAAATACCACGGCTCGGCTTTTAGTGGCATATTCTGTATGGGTACGCTGGACACGGGTGGCATAATATTCCGTATGGGTACGTTGGGCACGGGTGGAATATTCTGAATGGATCCTGGTGTATCTTGCTCTGTTTTTAGAGTTTTCCTCCGACAACGGCGACAACTAAAGCAGCCGCCCATGTCACAAATATAACGCAGTATATTCAAAACGCGAAATGCGGACAATGGACATGCAGTTTTATAAATGATTGTAATGGACCGATGGAATGATCGACCGAGTTGAACGAAATAGCAGTGTTGCCAGATGAAAATTCAATAAATCCCAATATTTAAGTTCAAAAAATCCTCAAAAATCCCCAGTCAAAAAATTGAAAAAAAAAAGTCTCAGATAAACTTTCACTTCTTCAGTAGGTATATCAGTACATTGCAATAATCATCGTATTTTTAAGTTAATTATTTCAGGAGAAATGAACGGATCAAGTTGAACTATTCAAAATTGCGTTGCAGTTATTTTTTTATTTTTGTGTCTGTCATCACCTTTTAAGACTGTAAAACTGCTTGGTTGAGTGAATTTATTACGAATGTATGATTATGTATGTATATAATATTTAAAATGTTTATTGATATTTAAAAATGGTGGGAAACTGCCAAACCAAAACATGTATCTTGGTATTAACACAGTACTAATAATAATTATCATTTACAGAGATTTTTCTAGGAATTAAGTCTAGGAAAAACACAAATTTATAGGTAGAATATATGTAACGATTCAGCGTAATGTTATCTATCAAAAACGAAACTGCCAAAGGAGAACTCGACCTTATTTTGAATTATAAATGTTAAATATTTAAATATTAATTTGAATTATAAAAGTAACTTTTATATACGTGATGGGCCACTGCTTCGGTTCTTGCGTGGGTAATGACCGAGTACGGAATATACCATCCCACGACGACTGGAGCAGGCCATTGCCTGACGTGGTACTTTCAAACGCATCGGCAAATATTCCTTATAATTATGTAATCAAGTTCGAAAGTACAAAACACGATTACTTTTTGTGTGGTGAGTGTTGTCTGTCTGTGGCGTCGTATCTCCCGAACGGATAAACCTATTTTGATTTTGTTTTTTTTGTTTTATTATATTCATATCTATATTATGTACATTTTTTCAATATAGTTCGCTATGGTGTTAAGTTAAACATTACAGAATCAAACATTTAGATATAAGTGGATTTTTCATTGTTCGGCGGCGTGCCTTTAGAACCCTACAGGAATTACTATAGTAATTTATGCATCAACTTATGTAAGCCATGTGTACAGGTAAGATATCATGTTTTAATTTATTTGAAATATCCACAATAAGTACATGGAGTTTTATGTATAAAATACTTAATCAAGCCTTGAACCTCTATATGCCGCTATGGACAAAGGCGTCCGCAGGAATTCGTCAAGGGGAGGGCAAAATAAGCATCAACCTCAGTATACTTTTAATATTTTTTGTTTTTCTTTTATACATCACCCTTATTACACACGGACACTTTTTTTTTGGAAAAATAGTATAAATCATTAGGTCTGTGTAATTAATTAGGTACTCCAGTGTAATTGACAAAGCTGGGCAAGTTAGTCACTTTTTTTTAACTATTTAAAGTTAAGTTAAGTCAATATCAACCATTTTAAGTAAACAGCAAACAATAATGTTATTATTATAGCTATTATCAATTACCTATTTATGAGTAATTTTAAATGAATATCGAATTTAGGTCAGGCCCCGTAACAGCCCTACTCGACTCCCAAGCACAAAAATCGTATGTAAGCCCGAACATTGCACATAAATTTGGCACACCCCAACACGGACAACCAACTCAGGTACGAATGGCGGACGGACGCACCACAATGACAAATGGTACCTCCACATTCGTAGCCAGAATCGGAGATCTCACGCAGACATTCTGGACAATTTATACTGCGACATGCTCCTAGGTCACGACTTTCTCGTACAAAACGAAGTCACCTGGGACTACACAACGAGCACTATTCATTTAGGTTCGAATAGGAGAACAACAGCGTGCAGGAAAGGTCGGACACCCACCCCCAGCCCAGCTCTAGATGTCGACAAATTAACAATAAATGGTGATCACCACACACGCGCGAAACTCGCCGAAGTAGTACACAACTATCCGGACGTATTCAACGGTAGGGTAGGACGCACCAGGTTAATAAAACACGACATCCTCCTCAAAAATCAAATACCAATAGTACTCAAACCATATCCCTATCCACCGGTAAAACAGACCACAATTGATACCATGATACGGGACATGATACGGGAAGAGCAGGAACTTGTAGAACAACAAAGCACATCCCCGTGGGCCGCACCCGTAGTTATCCCAAAAGACAAAACGTAGAACGTGATGTGGACATACCACGATCACGTGCTCGCAAACCACCCTGGCTAGAAAGAAACGTACAGGGCGGTCAAACAACGTTTTTTTTGGAAAGGACAAAAAACCGACATCCGACTGTACGTCAAGTCGTGTCACATATGCGCGTGTACCAAACCACTAAACACGCGCGCAGACGACGATCACCGCGATCACCAGAATACACCGACAAACCTGGGAGGTGATTAGCATAGACCTCATGGGCCCCTACCCGCGTACGAGTAGGGGAAAACAATATATACTGGTCGCCACGGACCTGTTTAGTAGATGGACCGAGGCATACCCCCTCGGAACAGCCACTTCAAAAACAATAACCGAAACGCTCGAACGAGAATTCTTTTCACGTTTCGGATACCCCCGTGTGTGCTTGAGCGACAACGGCCCACAGTTCGTAGCAAACGACATGCGTAAAGCGATCGAACGGTGGGGAGCCGAGGGCTGGACAACTGGGGTATATCACCCGAGGGCCAACCCAGTCGAACGCCGTAACCAGGAACTAAAAAAAGGTCTACGCACGCTACTCATCGATGGCAACCACAACACCTGGGACACCAAGCTAGCCCCCATACTTTTTTCGATCAGAAACAAAGTACAAAACAGGTGACACGGTGTAATACAAGGCACACCACCTGTCAAGCGCGCACAAAAAGTTTCACGCCGGCTTCGCACCGAAATGGTGGGGGGGGGCGGTCAAACTGCACAAACGCGAGTTTGAAAGGTGTGTTCATCACAGACCAACAGCCAGCACTCAAAATACACGTGTCCTGCCTCAAACGGGCGAACACCGCAGCGCCCCAAACACCCACCACCCAACCACAACAACTATAAACCCACAATAGAATTTTGTGTACATAATTTCAGTCGGAACAGCATCACACCACCAAATGGAGCGACCACAACGGCCGACGACACCCTCCACCCACCAACAAGCGGTGGAACTGCTGGAACGCAGCCAGCAGCTGTTGAGGGCAGCCAGCTTGGAGGAGGGCACTAACAATACCACGGCGGCACGGGTACGGCAGATGACCACGGCGCAGCTCCAGCGGGACCCAGTACTGTGGGCCGTCTACACGCGGGGGTGGGAAGACCGCACTGCCGTGTTCCGAAGAGCGACAAGTGGCGAACCCACAACCACAGTGAAGCACAACAGGTCCCGTAGCCCCAGATGGGTGGCACGACCGGCGGCCACAACACGGGCACCCGAGAGATCACCACCCCGACCGCTGATGGAGAGGCCGGTACCGGCGCCAAGGACGCCACCACCAACACCACCCACGCCGACACCAAGAACCACCGCACCGACAACGCCACCAGCCAATTAAAACGCCCGCCAGCGCCGGAACAAGCAGCGGATGCGGGCTTACGAGAAGAAGATGACGTCCCAACAACACCGCCTGGAAAAACCAGCACCGCCCGAAACCCCAGCCCCAGAGACAACACCAGAACCGTCACAGCCAGGGCCTGCGACCCCGCACCTCACCGTGGCCACGGTGCCGGAAGTGACGAACACTACCGGAGCAGCCGGAACCATGGAACCAGTGGCGTAGCCTAGGGGGGGCTAAGGGGGCTATAGCCCCCCCCATGGGCCGTGTTTATGTGTATAGTACATTTTAAAATAAAAATGCCCCGAATATGTAGAAGACAAACTCAAAGAGTAAACGTTATTTCTGAAAATCCAGATATATATTTTAAATGTTCTACTTTTATTCCTTTTCTTGACTATTTAATAGAATCAATGGATACTCGTTTTAATCAAAGGCTTACTGATGTTATGCCACTTGAAGGACTTATTCCGGCCAATTTAAATATGTATGATGATGAAAATATTATAAAAGCTGCTAAAATATATGGCCAAGATCTCCATGATGATACTCTATCTACACTCAGAGCCGAGCTGTTCATATGGAGGCATCAATGGAATCAAAATAATATTCCAAAACCGAATTCTGCTGTTGATTCACTCTCTCATTGCACCAATCTCCAACCTAACATTAAAATACTTTTGCAATTATTTGCCACGTTACCAGTTACTTCGTCCACTCCTGAAAGAACGTTTTCTGCACTTAATCGCTTAAAAATTATTTAAGAAGCACCATGTCGGAAAATCGACTGAATGGGTTAGCTATGGCTAATATAAATAAAAAAGAGAAATTTGATGAAAGTGAAATAATAACTGAATTCGCTCGAAATTTGTCCAAGAGGATGCAGCTATCAGAATGGAGCAAGTGACTGAAATAAAGGCTAAAGTGCACTTTACCACCCCATGCATATTTTTCGATTTTTTTTTTTTGGAACTTATGTAACTCATTGAGTTAAGAACGATGGTGCAATCAGAATTTGTCGCTCTCACTGAGTTTCGAAGTTATGGCCCTTGGAAGTAAGCAATTTTGAGTTTTTTTACGCATGAGCGCAACGCTACGTGTCACGTCTTTCGCGATTTTTTTTTTCTTATTCGTGAGACTACTAAATAAAAAATAAACGAGTGTACAAACACGGGACTAAGAGAGGTCAACTTCACTAGAACGCAGCACTTGACGTAATGACATTTTAATTGTGTATTAAATATAGTTTCTTTAATAATATAATATAATCTAAAATCGTATTTATAATTGAATGATTATTATAATTAATTATTATCAGGTAGGTAGGTACCTACTATAGGTATAATGCGAGAATTTATTTAAACCAGATTGACTATTTCTACTTCCAGGAGAGGAATATTTTTAATTGTGAAAATGCAATTTTCATTTTGAAAAATGCAATATTCTTAACCCTGTGACCCACTTGGGGAGGTGTTGCATAGCAAATCGGGGGATATTTTCGTTTTTAATTGTCCGAGCGAGCGCAGTGAGCGAGTGGCCCCGCTCGGTGACTCGGTGCAACAAAAATGCAATTTTCTTAACCCTGTGCCCCACTTGGGGAGGTGTTGCATAGCAAATCGGGGGATAAATTATTATTGCACTATCGTTTTAAACAGGTTAGAATACGTAAGTACAAAAAAATAACAAAAATAGTCCTCCGCGCGACATTATAGAGTAGTGTTGCGCGCATGCGTATAGACGTAAAATTGAAAACTTTGGAAGGCCATAACTTCAAAACTAAGTGAGAGCGACAAATTCTGATTGCACCATCGTTCTTAACTCGATGAGCTACATAAGTTCAAAAAAAAAAAAAAATCGAAAAATTTGCATGGGGTGGTAAAGCGCACTTGTTCCGAAATAAAAATTATTATTATTATAAATTATATTTTAATAAATATTTTTAAAACTAAACTAGGTTGGGGTGAATTCTCAAATCTTCTCTTATCTTAGCTGCCCAAAAAAGTGTTTAGCCCCTCCCATTTAAAAATCCTGGCTACGCCACTGCATGGAACAACTAACAGCCGCCACTTCCCAAACCGTGGATATGGAAATATCCCCGGAAGAAGAGGCGCAACCGTTAGGAGGTACGGACGCAGACCTGGCTGACGGCGAGGACATGGACGTCAGCCTCATTTACTTTAGCCCCCCCACGTGGCCCAAACATGATTAGACAAAACCAGGGCCACGGCCGCTGAACACAGCCGGAAAAAGTGCCCGCGGACAGGTGTCTAATACAACCACCCTCCACACATAACACACAGTACAACAACGGCAACGGCCGGAACACCAACGCAGTTGGCGGTTTGGTGGGGGGGAGTATGACGTGGTCCCGCGTAATGGCAGTTTGAATTCAAACAGCCTTTGAGAGGAAGCCGCGCTGTGGCTTCTCAAACAAACCGACAGTCGACGACGGACGACGCCGGCGCGCGACACCCGGCGCCGTGAACCGTCGCCCGGCCGTTCGGTGAACCGGCTTGTCGAAGTCACTTGTTTTTCTCAACGACCCGGACACGGACCTCTTACACGTCCCCGCGAGTTTTATGTTGACACCGATACCGTTTCTCAGTTAATAATTGAAAGATAATATATAATCAAATAAAAAAAAGTGGGCAAGTGGGTGTCGCTCTGCTGTACAGTAGGTTACAAGTGGGTCAATGTATAATGGATGATAGGTATTAAATTTGAATTCAACGATATAATATCATTGTATAAGAAAAACGATTCTGAGCGGAGACGGTATGTCAGTCTATGTATAAGACATATTATATACATATCTATGGTACTAAACCAAAATTTGACCTAAATAGGTACCTATAATAAATTCCAAAATAATCATATCACAATATCCATTAGGTACTTATAACGCGTTAAACATCAACAAAAACCGTGATACTATCATAGATATATAATAGTACACTTTAGAAGTTTCAAGTACCCACGAATAATATTATTCGATCACAACAAAATAACTAAAATAGTTATTCTAGGTTTTTTAATATGTAATTTCGTCCAAATTTTAATTTAAAATATCTGTAAAAAATAACTGTGTTCATATATTTTTTAGATTTTTTGGTTACAGTATGACCTATTTATGAGAACCTTTGTTTTAAATTGGCAATCCTTAGCTATAAAAACTGAACATTTCATAATTTATTAGTTACAATGATTGATAATTTTCGAGATTTTGATAAATTTTGTCAAAATTCGATCTTTAAATGCTAATAAAAAAAAAACTGTGCCTATGTATTTTTAATATTTTTCAACTGATATTGTAACAATATATCAGGAGCCTTGTATTAAATTTTTACACTTTTGGGCCCAACAGATAAAACTTAATTGATTTTTATAGAATAAAAAACTAAAAAAATTGGAAACTGAAAATGTCCGTAAACAGCTCATAAAGAGTCAAAATATTTTCAAAATGTTATCGTGTATAGAAAATGAGAATATAAACATGTGAAATTTTCATGTATATACGGTAATTCGTTTTTGAATTACAACAAAATAAGGAAATCGCTATATGAGAAATCGAGTGAATATCCAATGTTGAAAAAAATTGAATTTCATACGCTCATAAAAATTTAATTTGACTTTCATATAGACATTTTTTTTTTTTTTGATAAAGGTATAAGGAATCTTATAAGGAATCTTGTATTACATTTTCAAATCTTAGAATTAAAAAGAAAAATTTTTACGAATTCTTAACTCAAAATAATTTGCTAATTTTCGTGATTTTTTCAAATTTGTCAATTTTTGAACTTTAAATGCTTATAAAAAAAAACTGTGACCAAGGATTTTTAATATTTTTCAAATGCCATATTGACAATATAGAAGGAGCCTTGTATTAAATTTTCAAGCTTTTTCCACCAACAAATAAAATTTTATTGATATTTTTTAAAAAAAAACTCAAAAAAAACGGAAAATGAAAATGTGCCTAAACAGTTCAAAATAAATCAAAAGATTTTGAAAATGTTATCGTGTATAGAAAATGCTAATATAAACATTCAGTCGAAATTTCATGTACCTACGGTCATTTGTTTAAGAGTTGCACTAAAAACCAGAATCGATTTTTAAAAACAGATTTTATTGTAAAAATTCCCGTTTTCCTAAATTTTTATTTTGTTTTTCACTCCGCTTTTGAAAACTACTGAGAAATTTTCACTTTTGACCCCCCAAAGTACCAACTAGATTCACTTTCCTATCAGAAAAGCTACTGTTGAAGAAAATCCAAGCACTTTTACTGTCCTAAAACGTGATGACACAAACAAAAAAAAAATAAATAAATAAAAAATAAAATACACACATCATTGTAAAATAAATATATTCATCGTTCCACTCAGAATCTAAAATAGCAAAAAAATCTACAAACATTTCTGTTGTAAAAAAAATTAAAAAAAAAATATCATTGTAAAATCAATACATTCATGGTTTCACTCAGAATCTATAACGAACTACCTACTTCAGTTTCTGTGTTTTTTCTTTCCTTTTATATTTTTTTGGTTACCTCCACCTACCATCCACGCAGCACCCCACAGGTCCGCATCACTCTTAAGCGGGCTTCAGTTGATCAGTCAATGAAAATATAGTGACTTTTAGACCAAAAAGTCAGACAAAACTGGAGGCATTTGGTTTGACGTATTTAAATTTTGAAAACGGATTATGTTTGATTAACAATTTTACAAAGTTTGACCTGAGGCAATATTTAGTATTCCAATTATTGTTAGTGTCATGATGAATAATAAAAATACAAAAATATAATATTTTTATTCATGGATATCACAGCTTAAAAAATAGTTAAACTTTTTAAACTTTTTTTAAACTTTTTAATCAATGAAAATTGGTTTTAAAAATTGAAATCCGTCAAACAAAATTCCTTCAGTTTTGTCTAGCTTTTTGGTTTAAAAATCACTTAGATAAATTAAAAATTAAAAATAATTATAAAACAAAGATTAATAATGTATGTTAGATAGGTACTTACCTCGGTGATTTTTAAACAATTTTGTCTTCTTGAGCAATTAATTAAACAGTTAATTAAGTAAAGTTTACTAGAATATTGAGAAAAAATAAATTTTAACTTTTGGTTAGTATCACGGAATTAACACAATTGTCATATTATTTTAGGCAACTATAGATATTAGGTAATATATAATTGATATATACATTAATTATAATTTCAATTAATGGTAACCAATTATATGGTATAAAGGATTACTTTATAACATTAATAATTTAATATAATATAATTCATAATTATTTAACATAATTTGCTTAGATCTTATTAAAAATGTCCAAGACATCTGTTCTGATGGATCTGAAAAACATAAAATTACTTTACATTCTCATTTGGAGAAAAAAAATGTCAATTACATTAATTGAATTACATAAGGACCTTTTATAAAATGTAGTGCATTTTTGTTTCAAAAGCTCCGGTGTGCTCTGTATCACTGTTATTGGTTTTGGCATTGGAGGGATTACTGGGGGTGAAGTAGAGAAGTAGTGAGAAGTGCATTTTAAATTTTGAGGAAATGCATTGATTAGAAAGTGGTTAGTTAATATATACATTTTTGTTTTGTAGGAGAAAAGACTATTTTTATAAAAAGTTGTTGATTCTGAGGAGGGAATTTGACAGTGGCGGCTCGTGGGTCTGATAAGTGGTGAGGAAGATATTAATTAGTAAATGGCAATAGATAGTGCAGGGATTTTTTTCAGGTGGGGAAGGCTTAAATATTTTATTGCTAAGACCAGGGTACTACCGGTCTATAAAGTAAAAGTTGTAAAAGTTTAGCTAAGTACTTTTTTGTAACACACTACACACCTACCTATGATCAGTATAATATTGGTATAATTACCTATAATATCTATACGGCTATATTATAATATTATCCCACAACTGACGACAATTAAAGCAAAGACACTTACAGTGGTTTTGTATAAATTTTTTTTTTTTTTATTAAAAATAATGATATTTACAATCTGTGTTTTACATCACAATAGGTAAATTAGATAATTTATGTAGATATTTAACTTGAATAATTTGAAGAGGGAGGCCAACCAGTGATGGAACCCCCAATGTGAGTTTATTTTAGATTAACAAATCTCTGCAATATTTTCTTTTGAGCCTATGGATGGGGTTTAAATAGTTGACATTGATTATAAGTTTACTTATTACAGTTGTAAGTAGCTATATGAGGGGATTTATTATTAATTTAAATTCAGAAATGAAAGATGAAAGTTGTGTAGCTAAGTTAGATTTAGATTGATTTGCAGTATCATTTGGGAGAGTATGTTTAGGTGTTTTAGGATGGCGAGACTATGAGGACGGATTTGGAAAAGATGAGGTGTCATTTATGTTGGGAGGGTTAAGGTTGGTTTTGACACCAGAGTCCTCCCCCTTTTTTACAATAGAATTATATTTAACATCATTTCTTAAATTATATTTTTTATTTGTAGTATTTTTACCGTATTGGAAACTTTGGAGGTTTTCGTGGACTTGGCAGCCACGGTAGTTAGCTGTGTGATAACCTCCACAAAGGGCGCAGGCTGGTGGGTCGTCTTTGGATTTTGTGCAGGTGGAAGTAGAATGATTGGCAGCACATTTGACGCATTTTGGAGGGTGGGCACAGTATGATTTGGAGTGACCGTACTCCTGGCAGTTTGTACATTGTATAATGATACGTCTTTTGTACTGCTCTTCAATTTTTATTTTTGTATTTAATAAAGAGGTGATATGGAAAATTTCTTTGTTTTTTTCCGCAGGTTCCAAGTCAATAAAGAAAATTGGCAGTTTATTTTTAATGGTTTTATTTAAGACGTTGGATCCATTACGGACTGTGAAAGGTCCAATTTCATTTATTGCTATGCCTATTCCCGCTAATGAAGTTGATGGGTGGATGTTTCGAATTACTACGCGGAAAGGTTTTTCATCTTGAGCTTGATATGTGTGATATTCGGTCTGACTCTCTTTTAGAAAATGGATGGTTGCTCTGTATGAGTCGGCGTTGTTGGTTTGAATTTTTAAGTTGTTGACATTTGATTTAACAAAGAAACTGTCAGCACCGATTAATACTATTAATCGTGAACGAAATGCAGAAAAATCCAAAATTCCACTTATAAAGATGGGTGGAGGAGGTTTGACTTTTTGTTCGGCTTCGGTGTCGGAGTGGATATCAATGAGAATTTCATCGGAATTTTCGGTTTCATCATTTTCGTTGGCAAGTACGCCGTGGCGTATTTATTTGAAAATGCGAAAATAGGTTTATTTTTTTGGTTGCTTGTATAATACTATATTGTATTATACACTTCCTTAATAAAATATAATATATTTAATAATGTAACAGATAATATAAGAAAAACAAAAAAATTAAACATTTATTTAATTTCTCAACTTTTATCTATAAATAGTATAAAACTAAAAAACTCCTATTATAATAAAAACAAAAACAAACACTATATTATTAATTATATTTTTTTAAATTAAGAAACTACAAAATTAAACAAACAAAAAGTAAATAGCATGTAGCTAGTTCGTTTTTTTTTATAATACAAAATTATATGAGTGATTACTAATTTACTTTTTATAAATAAAAACTATTTTTCTATCTTTCAATAATGAAAATCTGTCAATAATTTTCTCATAAAACTGTCCATCATTAATCAACAAAAAAATAATCATTTCCTTTTCTATAGAAATTTTAGCCAATGAAGACAATCTTTCTTCTGTCATGGAATTTCTTAAATACGTTTTAATACGTTTAAGACAAGAGAAATTTCTTTCTACGGATACACTTGTAGAAGGTATGGTCAAAATTAAGCAAAATAATTTATATACTTCCATTAATAGTCCTGAATCTTGAAATTCTTTTAGTAATTTAACACATGTTAAACAATCAAAATAAACAACTGATAATTCATTTTTTAATAATGCTAAATCAAATACATCCTTATAAGTGGAAGATAAACATTCAAGTCCTTCATTAGGAAAGGCAGTTTGATAGGATTTTAATTTTGAAGAATCGACTCATGTTACAAATTTGAGCTTACCTAAATCTTGAAAAGGATCAGTGAGTTGAGTGACTATATTATTCAGTATTTCATATTGCAATACACTATATTTATTTAAGAGATCTGCTTCAACTACTCCCCGAGGCTGTTTTGGACTAGTGATTTTTTAGCTCCATTAAACAGAAATGTTGCACTTTCAAAACTTCTTAAAAATGTAATTCTAATTATAGATGTGTTTACTTGATCTATACAGTGTACTACATTTAAGTGCTTGACTTGTAAAATTGCATACAAGGTATCAGTTATATTAAATATTTCTTTAAATACAACCATAAAAAAAACAAAATCAAATTTTTTCAGACTGTTTATAAAACCTTTTGCACCATTTATTGATTCTATACCCGACTCAGGATTATCCATTATATTTTGCATTACTTAAATTAACTTATTTAAGTTCAAAGCAACAAAGTTTAATATTTTTGAACGAGTACACCAACGAGTTTCATTAACAACCGGGATACGTTTAAAAATAATAGTATCTAAAACAAATGTACGTTAAGGAGACTTTAAAAAAAAAAACAGATATTCCTAAAAGTGCGGAAAAAAATATTCTGGAGCGTGTGGTGCTTCATTTCTAATTAGTTGTTGAAGTCCGTTAACATGCCCAGCCATAACACTTGCTCCATCATAACACTGAGCTATCAACTTTGTTTTAAAATTAAAATGATCTAGTATTGTTGTTAGTAAACTAAAAAGAGCTTTACCATTCTTACTACAACTCACATCATGGAAGCCTAAAAAACTTTCTTTTAATTCACCAATTTTTTTTTTAACATATCTTAGAGTTATTGCACATTGTGACTTTTCAACAATATCAGTAGTGTCATCTGATATAACAGAAAACAAAGAAACATCATTAGTTTCTGATTTGATCACATCTAGTACGTACTCATACACACAATGAATGATCTCATTTTGGATTGTTTTTGATTGTCCGGTGAAAACATTACTAAATTTATTGTAATGTAATAGTAATTCATCATTCCGTTTAATAAGTAAATTAAATACTTCACGGAAATTATCCTGGTTTGAGGAAGTAGATCTCTCATCATGGCCTATAAATGCCAACTCTTGTTTCCCCAAGAGTAGTGTTACTTCTATTAATTACAACAAAATTAATCTATTTTTTCTTACATTTTCATTATAAATAGTTTTGTTTAAACGAGCACATTTATGTAACGCATCAGCAATAGTAGTTCTGTTTTTTTCTAAACGAACTAATTCCATAAATTTATGAATATGATCTTTAGATGCTTCATGCATTTTAACACTTCTAGCCAGATTTTTTAAATCATAATAGCCATCAGTTATCCAAACATTTTTAACTTTACCAAGTAAGACACAAGGCCAGCAAAACAGTCGCTGCCTATACAAATATTGAAAGACCGGGAACTTACTTTAGTTTTAGTTTTATCAGTGGGTAAACAGATGTTTTCTAATTCATCTGTAGGACGACCAGCAAACAAAATTTGTTTTTTTTTTAATTTCACTTCGACGGGAAAATATAGTTTTAATTAATGACATAATTGCATCGTTGAACGGAAATATATTCAATGTTTTACTGCGGCTTTTGATTAGTTATATCTTACTACAAACTATAATATAAAAAACGAATTTAGCGAATAATGTATAACGATTCCGACTATTATGTTGTAAATTGTAATATTATAGGAGATTATTTAATACAAAATTCAAAAATTGTTATATTAATTGTTCATTTAAATGAATATTGACTGATAAGTGGTAAACCTTTACTTTATCTATGAAAATAGTGGGGTAAGTAATGACTTGTGGAATATAAGGACATATTATATATTCTTATTATTTCATTAAAATATTATCTATGTGAAGTTTTGTCGTTTAGATTAAACAGAACGATTAATACTACTGAGGCTAATTTATATCAGCCTCAATGTATCATATGTTTCCAACTCACCTCCACCACCTAATTTCAATATAGCAACTGAAGTGTTAACATTTTTGCCTCTCGGACCTTGTCGGTTCGCTTCGTCAACGCCACCGAGTATTCGTAATATTATTTTCTTGTCGTCACTCCACGGCTCCTCTTAGGCCGTGACCGCGGTCCGCGGGGTAATCGATGCATTGTGTCGTATTGCCATGATCCCTGGCAGCCTAAGGAACATGTTATCATTTTTTTACCATCGACTTTTGTTTTTTACAATTTAAAATTATAAATTATATTTTGTATAAAATTAATTTTAATATTTTTAAAGATAATTATAAAATTAGATGATTCTGATAATAAATTATTAGATTAA
Source organism: Macrosiphum euphorbiae (assembly GCA_949089665.1). NCBI lineage: Eukaryota > Metazoa > Arthropoda > Insecta > Hemiptera > Aphididae > Macrosiphum > Macrosiphum euphorbiae. The sequence continues at coordinate 24,137,548 of CARXXK010000002.1, forward strand.
TAAACTTCAGGGGAGGCTGTGCCTCACTTGATTCACCCGACGAGCCGCTACAGAAGTAAACAAAATATCATCAAACACGTTTTCGAAGCTTATGTAACGGAAAACATGAGATTAGTGACGGCCAATGGTCATTATGTGTGAAATGTAAATAAAAATCGATAACCACTATTTTGTTTATAATTACAAATATTGTTGTTGACATAAACTCAATCATTCATTTTATCACCCAGATTATCATTTCTATAAATAAGTTCTTATTATTAATGAATGAGAAATTACAAATATCCACAAAAATAATTTATCAATGTAAAGATCTATAATTTATTATACTTATTAACCTAATCATCATATTAATGAAAATTGATGTTTAATACAACAATAAGTAAATAGTCGTCTTTATAGTTTTAAAAACACGGTAAGAAAAAAGTTGTGGTTATTATAATAAATCTTTACGTTGGTGTAACAATTTAACTGGCTTTAAGATTAAAAAAAAACTATTGTTTGTTCTAACAAAACAAATTATTATATTAAAAAAAAATTCACAAGGGATTTATAAAGACCAGTTATTGAGCTAATAAACACAAGTTTATAATATTGACTAATAATATTAGTAATTAATATAAGTCGATGAACAATATTTTATTGAATAATTAAAAAAAGTACGTTGTGTCAAAGATTATAGTCAACAACGACAAGTTTATTCATATAACGTACGACTTTTTTTTCAGTGCAGCTTTAATTTCATATTCGAAAAAGGAATATTTTTCTAAGTATAAAATTTAATTTAGGACGAGTAGCTTATGACAGGTACCATTCACCGTTTAGATGAGCCAAGTGGAGTTGTATGCGATTACCCCTAAAAATATTGTGACACTAGGTACTTTCAACTTAAAATATTTATAACTCATATGACTATTCATCGTAAATTTGATTTTTATGTAGGTATCGAAATACTCAGGAAAATATTCTGCTTCGAAGATGAATTGAAAACTATATGCTATAATTCAAAAAAGGAAGACACTTAAAAAATTATATAGATAACAAATATTGTTTTGTAACAATTTGAAACCATGTAAAAAAATATTTTTAAAAAAATGTAATAATGAGTGTCATAAGTCAAATGAATCGTGCAATATAATATTGTTCGCAGTAGGTGAGTTGATTCCTGAGACCTACTTTATGTACGAGTTGATTCCCTATTGTTGTAGGTATACCAAGGATGTAGGTAAAGAATTCGACTGTCAAGTCCACGCGAATTTACGAAACAAAAAAAAAATCATTACCCGTCACCTGTGTGTGTGTGTGTTGACGGCAATTCGTCCAACAGATAACGAAAGAATTGTAGAGTTTATGGACTACCTACGTATTTTATAATTATATTTCCCCCGAAGCATGTTTTCCACCAAGTATATGGGCTTAATTCTCCACTACATTAAACAGAACTACGAATAGTTGTGACAGTTTTCATTCGAAACCGAACAGTTGTTTTTATAGTGGGCACTGGGCACCCGAATATTTATGTATTTATAGATGAGCTGTTAGAAGTGCAGTTGGAAAAGTACCTATATAAAATGCAAAACCAGTAAGACTAGAAAATCTAAGAAAAACGAATTTGTACTTAACAACCCGATTGATCGAATGATGCGTTTGACCAATGAGCACCCTACCTTATTCAGTTTATAATACTGAATTCATTATGTGTTTTGTTAATAATTACTTTATGTCGTCAAAATGCTGTATTATTTAAGTTAGTTTAACCGATATTTGTAATTACTTTCTGTTACCACTTACCATGTATTAGATTATTTAAATGTATGCAAAATGTAATATTGCACTTTTGGGCCTTGTGCCCGTTATATAATAATAAATAAATAAAGTATTATAAAAACAAATAATTTAAAAGTAATAAATTATTCTTTATATTTTTGTATTAAAAGGCGGTTAAATTGTTTTTTAAGTTTATGTGTTTTGGACCCATTGAAATTTACCGGGTTATTTGACCAATAAGGAGTCAGATCGACACTACTAAAGTATATCTAGAGAAATAGAGAGAGAGATAGTGAGTGGGTAGATCACTATTCCGTATGGTCCTTATCAGCGTACGGAATCGTGCACAATTCCGTAAGTTTTGTACTTAAGATTTTAGTGCAATGTTGCCAGATTTTCATAAGGTTACGTACATGACTAGATAAACAGGCATGTCAGCCCGATAACACTGCGCATGAAATGTTCCCCGGATTTGGAGTAAACGCTAAAATGCATGGAAGAATGAAATCCCAATGTATTTTGAATTGTACAAAACTTATACATTTTTAAAATATTAATTTTTGTATTTCATAATTGGCCACTCTAATAAATCTATGTAATTATGGGTATGTATCTGGGTAATGGTTTATTTATAACTTTAATGATATTAAATTTGTTTATACTTTGTTTTGTACTTAATATTATCCTGTACATTTTATGTTGTCTTTTGTACGATGAACAATAAAAACTTGAATTTTTATGATGTATAGTTTGTTTTATTTTTGTCTTTTGAAACCAAATCTTATTAAAAATTCCAAACTGTATTTTACCAAGTTGTCCAAATAACTCATGCAGAAGACCTAGTAAGGACATAAGTTATTACAGGTTATACAAATCTCTTAAAGTAAGGAAAAAGTGTTTAGATGCTTGTGGCAAGGAAGATGGTCAAATAAAATATGGTAGGTATAATATTAAATTAATTATTTGTAAGATAACACACAACAATACAGCAATGCGGTAATAATATAAGTTTTCAAACAATAATACAATATAACATCAAAGAAAAGAAATATTTTACAATTTGTTTTGTCTTCGCTTATTTTGTATTATAATGAAGTATAAATATTATAGAGCGGATATGTTCAAAACACTTCACTCCTAGTAAGTTACAAACAAAGTTGGGTTGTTTTAAGTATTCACCCAGTTATAAAGGAAAACTTAAGCCGAGTGCTGTACCAACTAAATATTTAACTCCAAGCAAGGCAAGTATTTTAAAGGGGTTTAATATTATTTATTGTCATATTTATTTTATAACTATATGATATACAATATTATAGAAAACTGTACATAGTCAGGATGATGAAAGTGTTGCGGTAAATGAACCTGAAGATATGTCAGAGATAGGATTGTCTACTATTAGTGACCATGAACCTGAAGATACGTTAGAGGTAGACATTTATACCATTATATGCATAAACATGCAAATATATTCATGTATACATATTTATCTTTAATTTAGGTACATGTTGATATAGAGACGAGAAAGAACAAAATTAGCAGATCTCTCATGGACAATTTTAAGTCAAATGAATCCATAAATATAATTGATAATAGGAAAAGGTAACATCAAAATGAATTTAATGTAGATTTATGTTTGTGTTCCAAGTTCTAATATGACATTGTGTCTTTTACTGTATTATATACTTGTCTATATTTAATGGAATTCTTATTTATAATTCAAAACATTTATTTTAGTATTGAACAAGAACTTGAGGAAACTAAAAATGCTTAGCTGCAGTAAAGGAGGAAAATGAAATATTAAAAATGAATTTCAAAGATAAAGTTGTAAATTTATTTTCTCATATTTTTACACTTACGCAAATAAATTATTTCCTAAATCCAATGAATAAAATAACAAAATGGGGAATATATGATATTACAGGAGCAATTTCTCTTAGAAGTATATCACCAGGGCTCGGGACTTAAAGCATTTGTTTATTTTTATAGATTGACTTAAAATATAGCAGAGTGCTATAGAAGTGTATGTCATGTCACAACACATTCAATTATGAAATTTGAGAGTGCTTTTTTCAGTGATTTTTCAAAAAATGCTTATTTCAAGTTTTTCTGATAATTATTGCTTTTTTGACCAGTTTTTATACTTTTTTATGATTTTCTACTGCAAAGTTGTTTTTGATAGAATTAAAATTAAAAATAATTCTTATCTTATCTACGTTGTCGCGTAGTCCATCGCCGTCCGCTGCATCGTTGCAAATATTCCAACGCTCAAAATAGAATTGGATTTCGTTGAAACAAATTATTATAATTGAGTTCATGTGTATCATACCATATAATTTCTAGGTAAATAATATTATTTGACCGTGGTTCTATAGGCGTGATAAATACAAATAATGTTTTGGTTTCAAAGTTTAGTAGTCGATTGTCGTTCGCGTTCGTCGTGTGCTTTCGTTTCCGTATTATTTCGTCATCGTATGTGTGCGAATACTTCGACATTCAACGTCTTGTTTGTTTTTTTCGTCATCGTTTGTATCCGAGTATTTAAATTAATTTAGAATGGGAAAAGAAAAATCATCCACTTGTGCTACTCTAAAAAGATACGTTTCTGAATTTGGATCTGACATTTTTTCCACAGACGGGCATGTTTTATACTGTAAGATGTGTGAAATAAAAATTAATTTTGAAAAAAAATATAATATATCCCAACATATGAAAACCGATAAACATCAAAAGAGTGTCAAACGTCAGAATGATCAAGAACAGAGAAAATTAAAACAACTACTAACCAATCAAAGTTCAGCAAAATCCAATTTCAACAAGGATTTATGTCAAGCAATGGTATCTGCTAACATTCCGTTAAATAAGCTTTCTAACAATACATTTCGAGTATTTTTAGAGAAATATACTGGTAAACATATTCCTATGGAAGCGACATTACGGAAGGGTTATATTGATGATATTTTTAATACTACTATGGATAAAATGAAAATGGAAATAAGGCAAAATAAAATTTGTGTGTCGATTGACGAGACATGTGACGTAGAAGGACGGTTTATTGCCAATGTTATAGTTGGAATTCTAAAACCCGATTGTCCAGGACGCATGTTTTTACTGCATTCAGAATAACTAGTCAAAGCAAATCATTCAACTATCTGCAAGCTGTTTGAAAAAGCTATGGGAATAATATGGCCTGGTGATATACAGTATAATATTGTCTTGTTATTTTTATTTGACGCCGCTCCATATAATATGGTGAAGGCAGGTACTGTTCTGAAAAATATTTATACAAAAATGATACACGTAACTTGTTGTGCTCATGGACTTCATAGAATCGTTGAAGAAATCCGTGGACATTTTGGAACAGTAGACGAACTAATATTTAATATGAAAAAAATATTTCGAAAAGCTCCTTATCGTGTTGAAATGTTTAAATCTGAAGCTCCTGATATATAACTACCCCTGAACCAGTTATTAAGTAATACCCGTTGAGGCTCTTGGATAGAGGCTGCAATTTACTATTGCGAACATTTTAGAACAATTCGTCACGTAGTAAGTTGTCTAGATGAAAACGACGCAGACAGCATTAAAAAAGCAAAACTGTGCATTGTAAAATCGGGTTTAGAAGCCGATTTGGCATATTATATAAAAAGTAATTTTGAAGTTCTTACTAAAGCCATTATAGAACTGCAAACAAAAAATGTTTCATTGTCTGGTTCACTTGCTGTGGTTGAAAATGTGAAACAGACATTTTCTTTGTTAAAAGGCAATCGTAGAAAACTAGTTCTAACTAAATTGCAAAAAGTTTTTGAAAAAAATAATGGCTTAAGGATTTTAGAAAAAATATCAAAAATACTTGACGGTGAAAATGATAGTAATTTAGATGACAAGTGAATTTCCAGATGACTACTCCAGCGATGATATTGTGTACTTTAAATATTCGCCTACTACATCAGTAGATGTCGAACGGTCATTTTCGGCACATAAAACCATATTATCCAACAACAGGAGGTCATTTGTATTTGAAAACCTCAGAAAACATTTGATCATTCAATGCAATAATGACGGTAAGATTTAATTAATTTTTTTTTCAACTATTTAAAATATTGTTTAGATTTTATTTTTCAGAAAATCCCTTGGAAAATCCATAAAATAATCAGTCCTGAAAATGAAGTTTAATTTTTTTTATAATTTTTTATTTTTTTTTTATTTTTAAATAAAACAAAAATTATCTGCTTGTGGTGGTGGTAGAGAGTTATATAACATAATTATAAGTAGAATAAAAAAAAATCTGACAAGAATTTAGTAATCAATACAAACAATTAGAATACTTATACTAGTATTAAATTACAAATAGTTAAATATATTTCGTTATAATTTATTAAAGTATTGAAAATAACCAAATATGAATTTTTTTTTTCATTCCTGTAGTTATACGATTCCCTTCTGTAAAGAATATGTCCTTTTTTATTTTTATTGGCATTAAGTTATAATTTTTTGGACCTAGATGTCAATACATTTTCAACCAAACGTTTTTTTAGGATATTCCATTTTAACATAAAATGCTCTATTTTCTCTTTTAACTAATACCTTATTAATATCCAGATATGATTCAAAGTTTTTAATAATATATACAATTATTATTTTCTTATAAACAGACTCAAATGGTAACACATCTAATAACAAAAAATTTTCTTTAGTTGAACCAGTTAACGTTTTTTTTACTTAAACATAACCTAACAATTTTTTTTTGTAATAGTTGTAGTGGTCTAGACGAATTTTGATTCAGTCCCCCCCAAACCAATAAACCATATTGGAATATTGCCTGAAATAGTGATAAATAAATTATACGCATAGTTTGCATAATATAAAGATAGTTTTATTTTTTATTTTACGGTTTTTTTTTTAATAAATATTTTTGCTTAAATTTAAGTTTTTTAAATGCTTATTTGAGTGCTTATAATGATGTTTTTAAGTGCTTATTTAAGCGCTTATTTTAATGATTTTAAGTGCTTTAAGTCACGAGCCCTGTATATCACCAAAGGCTTATAGATACTTAAGAGAATCTTTGAAGTATCCATTACCAGGTTTGTGAAATACTTCTTATACAACTGCCACTATGGTCACAATTTAAAACTATTTTAGCTCTATCTACTTTGCAAAATTGGGCCCAAAAATGTCCAATTCAACCAGTAGTTTTAACAGGTGTCATGAAATCTAAAGGTAAGTAAACTAATCTAATACCTATTGGTTATTAACTTATTAATAATAAAAAGTTAAGTACCTACGTCACAACTACTCGATCGTACAATAAAATATTTATTAAATTACAGGTATTTCTATGGATGAAAATGACAAACTAGGAAGTTTATCATTTGATGAAGTTTATATATCTCATGATATCTGTTTTGATAAAATATCTCAGCAAGTTATTGGACCACACAAAACGGTCCAAGTAGTAATGGCTAGAGGTATTTTTAATTCATGTTAAAACAAGTTGTTTTTTACAAATATGATACACCGATGACAAGTGACATATTATTAGAGATTATCACTAACTTATATAAGATTGGATATACAGTTGTATCTGTGACAAGTGATATGGGTCCAACAAACATGGGTTTGTGGAAGTCAATGAATGTTTCTTATACAAATAGTTCATTTAATCATCCTCTAATGCCTGACAGGAGAATTCATGTTTTTGCCGACGCCCCGCATTTGTTAAAACTTATTAGAAACAACTTTCTTGACCATGGTTTCCTTCTGAAAAATAACAACAGTATGAATTATTAAAAATATTAAAACATTTAATTTAAGTTAAAATTTCTTTTTTACAAATGTGAAAAGTATATAGGGAAATTTTTATTAGAAGAACTATTAAAAATCCAAGATAAAGGTCAAAAAAATGATTTGAAATTTATCTTTAAAGCTAGTGATTTTCATATGAATGTTAGTTGATACTTGATAGTGGTACACAGCGACAAAAAGTTAAGACAGCAGCCCAACTTTTCTCCAGGACAGTGTCAAAAGCTATGGAATATTATGGATTCAATAACAAATTCCAACTATCAAACTGGAAAGAAGTATTATACAGTAAACAAATTAATTTAAAACTATTTTAATTATCTTTTAATTTTTAAAAGCTACAGAAACTATTCTTCTGATCAATGATTGGTTTGACTTGCTCAACAGCCAAAATATGGTTGAGATAACTCTATGGCCTATGGTATGAATATTGTAGAACAATACAATTTATTGGATAGAATGGATAAATTTATTCTATCAATGCGGGCACATGGAAAAAAAGCTTAATGCAGATTCAAAAAGGTATTTTAATGACAAACTTGTCCTTAAGAAGATTATTAAATGACCTGCAACAAAATTACAAAGGACAGTATATAATTGCACGCCGTATAAACCAAGATGTACTAGAGAGTTTTTTTAGTTTTATAAAAGGAATGGGTGGGTCGAATGACCATCCAAATCCTTTAGACTTTAAGTATCGGTAAGTAGTACATTAATCTGTTTGTTAATAAAAATACCATCTTCTTCTCTTTTTCTTATGCTTATAGCTTATATTGATTCACCGCTGTTCTATATTAGATTTTGAACTTCTATTCTATGTACAAATTACTAATAATTAATAGACTTGTAAGTATTGATCTGTTATTGTGTGCTATTCATATCTGTAATATAAAAAAATTTTATTATTACCTAATTAATTCTGATTTTATATTATGTACCTATGTTACAAAATTAAAAATAATAATGTTGTATTAATTTTTTGCATACTAAGATTAAGATGGTATATACTGGGCAAACACTCATCATCGGTATTCACAACTAACCGCAACACAGAAGAAAGTGCTAATGAAAATAGTTTGTTGAGTTTAAGTGATATGGTTGAAGTAGATGAGTGTATACTGACTGCTGCTGTTATTGAAGATTCCAGAGTATTTGGCAAAGAAGATTATAATAACAATTTAACAATTGATGATCATTTGAGTTAGAGGTAAGAGTGTTAAAAAGCCATTGATTACCTATTTACTAAATAATATCATATTTTATATATTTGATTTTTAGTTAAGTGCCGTGGAATTATTTAACCATAATTTCAATGATTCAACTGAAGAAAACTTGAAATACATAGCGGGATTAGTTGCAAGAAAGTACAAATCAAAGTATCCATATTTGGAAGATGAGACCGAATGTCCTGTAGAAAAAAAAGATGATAGTATATCATACAGGGGCGTACCCAAGGGGGGGGTTTTCGGGTCCGGACCCCCCCCCCCATTGAGATATCTACATTTACATTTACAAATTATAGTACCTACCTATTGTTATAAACCTTTCTGTATAATATGTGCTGTGAGTGTGTGTATAACTATTGACTATTGTAACTATATTATAGTTATTAACAGTAATATGTTGGTAATGAATTAAACTATAATTATAATTAGAGAACAGATAAAATAAAAATTTTGGACCCCCCCATAAAAAAATCCTGGGTACGCCTCTGATATCATACATTTCAAAAGGTAGTTAAATGTTGAATTATAAATATCAGCCAATTCAGGAAAATTCATAATTTAAGTATATTCAATGGTTATAGGACATCTTACACGCCCATGACAAGAGTTGATCAATGTGGCCAAGATACTTGAAAGTGTATTTCAGTATGTGATGAAGGTTTTGGTACACAGACTGGAATAGTAAAAAAATTGTTTAACATGGTAAACCTACGGAATCCAACTCTGGGGTTCAGCCAAAGACTCCAATATAAACCGAATCCAAACATTTCAATCCAAATGCCTCAGGCAGATAACTAAAGCCCCTTTTTATGTTACAAATGATACCCTCCACAGGGACCTCCTCATTCCGACAGTAAAAAACGTCGCCAAAACCCTATATAAACGTTTCCACCTTAAACTTTCAAATCACCGAAACCCTCTCATCCAAAACCTATCTTGCCGAACAATCCCGGGCGACCCTGGCCGACGTTTAAAGCGTAGCTGGTGCCGTGACCTACTAGTCGACTAGTTGACTAGTCCACCATCCTGCCATGAAGTGCTATTAATGAATAGTCTCTTCAACAAGTCAACCATGTCCAATTACCAATATATTATCATTATCTTCATTGTACTTATTGTAAATATTTTTTTTTATACTGATTGTACAAATAAAAACAAATATGACAAAAAAAAAAAAAAAAAAACATGGTAAACAATAAAATTCCAAAAGACTGCATTCCTCCTGAAGTGATTGAATGCCTTATTCGTACTCGCTTGTATATTCGTCTGCGAGAATTAAATAAAAAAGAACAAAAAAAAACAGTTTATTACAATAACAAAAAATTTAAAAAATTTACAGAATGAAAAATGAAATTAATAAAACTATTGACTATTGAGGATTGGATTATCATTTTTATATACCTAAAACAGTTTATTCTATAACTAATTATCATACTAAATAATAAATACTAACTGATTATAAAAAATTAAAATATAAAATATAATTAATTAATAAGTGTTATAATAGTATATTATAATTATGAAATTTTGAATAGGTAATAATTGATAATATCATTGTGTATTACTTTCCACTCCATGTATCTGATATCGTTTATGTCTGGGGAACATGCGCAACGATAGCGAAAATGAAATTTCAACTAAAATACCTGTTTATTTAGTCATGGTTACGTAGATATTTGACTATTTGACTTAGTTATAGCGTTTTACGTACATTTTGCGTATTCGTAACTATAATATGAGGGTTCAAACAGACGATCGGATTTTGCCGACCGGTCGCCGTGTTCCTATAAACGCAGTATGCAGGAGCATCTAAAGGACGTTTCAATCAAACGGTCTCAGTAGACAAACAAAATTTAGATCACATAATCAACGAATATAACGAATATTTGCTTCATAAAAATATAATAAAATATTTGTAACAAGTACCCAAGTATCAAATTATAATTATTTTTACCCAATTTTACAGGTACCTATAAAATATTTCTTAATTTCTATAACGAATAAAAATAATAAAAATATTTCAAATTGAAAAAAACCTCAAATTTGTCGACATTTTATTATCTTATCAACTCGTTATAAGTTATGATATTCGGTGATAAGAAAAATAGCTTGTTGCCAAAAATTACTTGGTTCAAAATGATATTAATAAGACTTACTTTTTAATTTGTATCTGTACCTTTTATTTGGAGGCTAGATAAATACAAATACAAATGTAAATAATCTATAGAAACATTACAACGTTTATAATAAATATAATATGCATTTATGTACAAAAAAAAAAGCACAATGATCCGCCATAACTGATGACTCAGGTGTCATAAAACAAATGTGTACCAGATCAAATTTATTCTATTTCGTTTCTAAACAAATATTGAAATATACAAATCTATTAAGACTTGAGACCCAAACAGGCGAGCTCCACAACAATTATTATTATGGTAGGTAGGCAGATACATTTGAAAAAAAACTATTTGTTCTCACCAAACACAAAACTACTTCATAAGAAATATTGATTATTTTTTCTCAAGACAATATTGCATAACCAATTTAACAACTTCACTCATTACTCCTGAAATAATTTTACTAAAGTAAGTATCATTTAATTTATTCTGAACCTTGGTCCTAATATACCTTGTTACGTGCACCCGTCTTACAGGAGATGGTGACAGGATAGTGTAGTAAGCCGACAGAGTCGCTTTCCTATATATATTAAATATTATAATTACATTCTCACGATGTGGCACGCTGGACAACAACAAGACTATTAATCTTTTTTCAATACCTTGGGTTTGGCAGCGCACTCAACGATTAATGTACGAATCTTCGCTTTACCAAAATAATGCAAAAACAAACCTATAAAGGCACTCAATCTTCGCATGGCCAAAATGATGCGAAAACAAAACTATTAAAGTTTTAATAGTTTTACGTGGAATAAGACTATAAATGTACTCATCTTCGCAGGGCCAAAGTAATGCGAAAGCATTAACATTAAAAGCATTAATAGGTTTTCGCAGAAACGAACTATTAAATTGTTATAGTTCAGGTCTTTTGGCAATAACAGCATCTAGCTCCGGCTCCTTTCAGATATCCATCTCCTTGACTCTACCGTGTACGTTTATATCCGCATAGATTTCATATAAATATAAGATGATGTCTATAGCAAAATTAGAATTAGTTTAGAGTTTGCACTACGTACATACTGTACGTAACTAACTTCTCGGGCAGATGCTTTTCGCTCTGTCCTCAAATTTATATTACACTTAATTGTGATCATTTACTTTTTAAAACGTTAATAAAACTACTTATACCTAACTTGTGTAACTTGCCTCTGCAACCTTTTCTCCTATTCAACCGTCAACGTCTTTGAACTCAAAAATATAAGCGTTAGTGAGGGATCACTACAATAGGATGATGATAGAAGCGTCAAATGATCAACAATTTGTAGTTCGATGTGTTATTTATTAAAATTGTAAAAAGACAGTTGAATTCATACTGTTAGATTATTCGAATTAATGAAGAATACCCGTGCCTTAGCCCTTTATAGGGCAGAACAAAAAAAATCACCAGATTGTTCTGAAAATTGGTATACATTCAGTATGGAGTACTCTGATTTTGGGAAAAATATTGGAAAATTTTTAATTTGTTTTGCATGATTGGAAAAGTGGTGGGAAAATAGTTTCCCTTTGCACCTTTACGACCGTGGGATTTACTGAACGGGCAATGGTAATATATTTCCCACTTATGCGGTTACTTAGAAAAATATACAAGCCTCATTCAAACTAATATACCTAAATATAATAAAAATAAAAAAAGTAAAAAAATATGTTATAAAACATTAAAAACACAACATTTCTGTAATGCACATCCCTGTGAAATGTATTTAATTCATAAATAATAATAAAAAAAAACAATTGAACTTATACTTAGTAAAACTAAAATTGATAAAAAATAAATAATAATTATTATATATCTTTAAAATAAAAATCAACAACCTGATACATTTCTAGTAAAATAAAACAATAAACTTCTGGAATTTTCCATATAAATAATAAAAGTAATGAAATAGGGATAAACAATTTTAGGTAGGTTTGTTATATGGTACAAAACATTGTTTGCATAGTGTTATGTCGCATGTAGAACAAATCATATTGGATCTTTTTTCTTTTGCTTTAGTGCTACACATTTTGCATCTTCTATATTTATCTATGAATTTTGGCATATGATCAACACCTGTAAAATCATGAGCGATGGAAAGTTTTTGTTTTTTTTTATATCTTTGTTCGTGGGGGGAAGATGTATTCTTTTTCCGGCATGAGAAATTCCCAATAAGCTCATCCGTTAATCTCGATCGAAACTCTAAATGTGTAATGTACTTTTTTTTATTCTTGTTGCAACTTTCTTTATATAAAATATAAGAATTAACAATAGCATTATCAACCATATAATAAAAAAGTGTAATCCACCACTTCCTCGACTTTTGAGAAATTGAGTATGGAGACATATATTGATCAAATTTGTCAACGCCTCCCATGTATTTATTATATTCTGATATTCCAGTAGGGCACTTTACTTGAATCCTTTCCCCTTTACCATTTTTTCTCAGTACTGTAGATGTATCTGAAGAGTTATGCATGTTGCTAACAAGTGTCACTGGTTTACTTCCTCTATCCTTCCATCGCATAATACCAATATCTTCACTTTGGGCATATTCAATGTCACCAGAAGTATATTTACCATCATTTTTCATAAGGTGTTTAGGATAATACTTTTTGTTTACTCTAAATGTTCCACATGCAAATATACCATCACACAAAAGTTTAAAAATTAGAGGTATACTGGTAAAAAAATTATCAAAAAAAACACAGTAAAATAAGTTTTTAGATTTTTTGGTCAAGTATAACACAACGTTTTCTCCTAGTCCATACTCAGGTATTCCATTTGATTTTTTTCCAGTGTATATATCAAGATTCAGTAAAAAACCACTATAAGAATCAGCCAATGCCCATATTTTGAAACCCCTTTTAATAGGTTTCATGGGCATATATTGTTTCATAGTGGAACGTCCCTTATATGCTACCATGCTTTCATCGACTGCCAAGTATCTTGATGGGCGATATACAGATTGATAAATATCTTTCAAATGCGTTATCATAGGACGAATTTTATATAATTTATCAAAATCCAAAGAATTTCTTGATGGCATTTGGGAATTATCATTAAGATGAATTAACCTTAGAATTTTCAAAAACCTTTTTACAGGCATGATTTTGGCCACACGTTCACAAAAAAAATTAGGATCATTTGACCAATATAACCTGATGCTAGGTAAGCTATGGTAACCCATAAAAATTAAAATTCTAATAAATGCTTTTATTTCTTCAATGCTTGTGTTGATATTAACATTTTTTTGCTGAGCATATAAATTTGTTTGTTGGACAATAGTTTGAAATATAGGACCAATCATCAATTGAAATATTTCTATTGGCGGCATTTTATAAATGTTTTTGTCTACTGGACCTTGTTCTTCTCTAAATCTAACTTTTTAAAATTTTTTTGGAGGAAATCCTGACTTTACAAAATTAAATTCACCACTCATATTTGGATTTGAAACATTGTCTACGTCTAAATTTATGAGTTCGTTTTCACCACTTATATTTTGATTTGAAACATTGTCTGCTTCTACATTTATGAGTTCGTTTTCAAGATCATCATTATTTAGAAATATATTTACATCAATAGGTAAGTCATTAACTTTATCTAAATCTATAAGTAGTTGCTGTTGCTGAGTTGGTACATAATCTTTATCTTTATCACTGTCATCCATTTCCTCATCTGAGCTGGACATAATATCTTCTAGCAACTCCAAATCATTATGTATATCTGACAAAATATAATTATCTATCAATATATTTTACCAACAACTATAATAATTAATTAGAATACTACTTGATATAATTAGATTTAATTAATAGTAATTTTAATTATGTTAAAGATTATATATAACTATTGGTACCAACTATATTAATGTTTTCATCATAGTTTTATTTTTACAGTACAATACATTAGTTATTGCAATAACATATTCCATACATTTACATAAATATAGGTAGGTACAAATTTATTTTAGTAAAATAATAAATAATGTTATATAGGTTCTAGGTACATATAATATACTAAATAGTATAATACAATATTTTTGTACCAAATTATTTTTATTTTTTATAATATATACAACAAATACAAACAAAAATCTAATTCAAAATATTGAACAATTATAAATTGAAATATACCTTGAGAAGTAGAAGGAATGTTACTATTTGTTTGTTCAATATTTGATACATTAGGCACCTGCACTTCAGCTTCAGCCATACTAGAACCTGTATGTAAAAAAAACTTTTGATTAAATATAATAAGAAATTAAAAAAATAATTATTTGGTTTATTTACCTGATGATCTGGTAGATAAATGCCATACTGGTTGACTTAGAGAGTTATTTGCATTGGTGGTACAGTCTTCTGCATCAGAATCTCCACCGTCTTCCGAATCGAATGCCACATCATCGGTAATAGCATTCAACTCTTCTAGAATCTCATATTCTGATAGTATCTGGGAAAAAAATTGATAATTATACGTAAATATTTTGTAAGTGGATCATTTTTGGCCCCAAAAGTGTATATTTATCAAAAGAGTATGAAATAACGATTCAGAATATACTTACTTCAAGATTGTTAGTGAAGTTTGAAAGTATTTTTTCTAAGTTCAAAACCACAACTACATATTTGAAAATAATATTCAATTTTTTTTATAAATTGATAACACAGCAAATACATTTCAAATAAAACGGAAGATAACACAGAAAAACGCGCTAAAATGTTATCTTTAAATTAATATCACCAAAGACTTTGTAAGTTAAGCTGCTTATTTATTAAAATTAAAACAAATAAAAATTTTGATAGGAAATTTATTGGAGGGAAAAAAAGTGTATCGCCTGTGGGCAATGGGTAGATAATTTCCCACTTTGATCGTTATCGATTTATTTCTCTTATTTGAAATGTTATCAAATACATATAATTGACACTGTCGTATACCTTAGATGACGTGCCTTAGATGATAAACGATTGCTTGAATATTATCGAAGTCCGTAATAGGGCGTTAACGAAAATAATCTAGGTCCAAAAGAGAAAATGGTGATTACCAGGTACAGGAGTGCATACGTACGGTAGCTAGATCACTTCTGAATA
Source organism: Macrosiphum euphorbiae (assembly GCA_949089665.1). Taxonomy (NCBI): domain Eukaryota; kingdom Metazoa; phylum Arthropoda; class Insecta; order Hemiptera; family Aphididae; genus Macrosiphum; species Macrosiphum euphorbiae. The sequence continues at coordinate 24,153,581 of CARXXK010000002.1, forward strand.
ATGGGACTCTCCCAGGGCTCCTATATATGTAGTACTATCCCATCTCCTTACTAAATCCCTAGGGGACTGCGTCGTTGGTTCTCGTAAGTACTTGCTACGATCTGTAAAAGTTTCACGGACTTTCTGCGGTAAACATCCCCTCATCGCTAACCAGTGCAAATGTTATCCCGACCGTATGCTAAACTAATATTTTGAAAATGTATTAAATAATAACCGACGGTCCTACAGCTACAAACACTACGTCCCTGTAAAGGGTAGGTAGTCTGCTATCCTGTGAATAAGTTTTTAGGGATAACATTTGAACTGGTTACCGTTCAAATGATTACCGCAGAGAGTCCGAATACCAGGTGATTGCAGGCAGATCTAGCCGCCGCTGTAGTGTGTGGGGACCTTAATTCGGGGAAAGCCTCTATAGTTATCGATGCATGTTTCCAGGGAGTTCCTACATCCCTTATATTTTCACCATTTTCTATTAATCATCGATGCATCATCCTCTGTTTCACCTTCAAATCCGAATTAACGGTTTTTACCTGTGATCCATATTTTTAGTCATTCTTTAATTCGCATTCAAACCGACAGTTATGATTTTTTCAAAAAGAACAAAATTAATTTTTCTGTTGTCCGTGAACACAAAAAAATGTTTCAAATTGTTAAAATCTATGGTAAGTAATAACATAAGAAAGATAGTATAACAAGTATGTAACACCTGCCTACCTTTTATATATAAAAGGTTCGAACGTCGAACGTACCACCTGCCTACCTTTTATACACGGTGTTGCACGATAAATGTGTCAAACTTCTAGAGTTTTTTTTATTTTTTTTTATTTTCAAACTTCAAACACCTCAAATGGAACAAAAAAAGTCCTTGTGACCATAGTCGAATTATCAATAATAAGGGTGATAATTTCCATGTTTGTGTTTTTTTGTTAAAGGCAAGTTTGATTCATACTAATGTTCATATCTGCTAAACCGCAGGTACTACAATTAATTTGAATACATCGATGAAAAGTTCATAAATTTGGGATTAGGAAGGCATATCTTACAAGATTCCCACATGATTTTTTGGGTAAAAAAAATAACACTCATTTTTTATAACTTTAAAATTACGAAATTTTAAAAAATTTCAGTTTTATCCAGCATCAATTTTTTTTAAGGCAGGTGGGTGCAAATTTCAAAAAAACTTCAAAATGTTATAAGCTTTTCAACAGTGTACTCGATTTTTTCGTTAAACCTTTCTGAAGGGCCGCTATTCCACCTAATGTGCGGAAAATAAACAACTGATTACGACGCTTTAGTATGTTTTTACTTAAATCGGCCGATTAACAATTATCGCTATTTATTTTCGTAGTAATTATTATTATCTTAATTGTACTATGGTGAGGTCGATTAAGTCATTAAATAGTCATTTAGTACCTTTATTTAAAGTTCTGGATAACAATTCTAGTTATTTGATTTCAATACGTAGTTATTTTAATTTTTCGTAGTAATTTTTAGAATCTTAATTAGTCGTGAAATCGATAACATGATTTAAATACGGCTCATTACAAGAAGTTCATGTGTTGAGTTTGTATTATTCGTCATGCCTTCTTATTCAAATACCGAACTTGCAGACATGCATTTTATTTATGGTTTGTGTAATGGGAATACTCGAGCCTCTCAAAGAGAGTACGAAAATCGTTTTCCACATCGGCGCGTTCCTGCCCCAGCCATGTTCAGCAGAATCCACCAAGCTTTGAGGGAGCGAGGTACTTTTCGACGGTATTTGAGGGAAGGTGTACAAAATGTAGATTTGGAGAGAGAAATCTTGGACGAAGTCAACAGAGATCCAGAAACTAGTACTCGTCTATTTGGAGTTCATCATTCTACTGTATGGTGAACTATTAATAGAGAAGGCTTACATCCATACCATTTTTTAAGAGTTCATGGCTTAGAGAACGCAGACCATCAACAACGTGTACAGTTCTGTAGATGGCTACTTCATAATGAAGTTGAGGATCGTGATTTTTTCCAAAGTATTATGTGGACAGATGAGAGTACATTTACAAGAGAAGGCGTATTTAACGTTCATAACAGTCATCACTATGCTCAGGAAAATCCACGCTTAGTACGTCAACAAAGATTCCAACGCAGATTTTCAATCAATGTGTGGATGGGCATTATCGGTGGCGTGTTAATTGGTCCATTTTTAGGACTTCCTCGGACGGTAGGTGGAAATTCATATCTAAATTTTCTTCAAAATGAACTACCTGGATTGCTTGAGGACTTACCTTTAGAAGTCAGAAGACGCATGATTTACCAACATGATGGGGCCCCACCACATTTCTCTAGAGCAGTGAGACAGCACTTGGACGAAACATTTACTTGTTGGATCGGTAGAGGAGGCACAATTCCATGGCCTCCAAGGTCTCCTATGGATTTTTTTGTTTGGGGTTACCTTAATGAACGATTAAAAATGATAAAAAAACAACAGATGATCACCCACCGGGGCCGTGCAGGTATTGTGGGGAACTCCACTGGAACAGTAAGTGCCCACACAAACCGACCACGTCGGGAAACGGCGGGGGAGTCGACGGGGACTAGTCCCCCCCATCGACTCAACACCACCCCCCCACCCATCACCAACCACTATCGGTAGTACACACGGAAAAAAAACACGTAATCGAAAAGCGCGTAGTTCGGAAATTCAACACACAGAAAAACCAACTACGAAAATTTTTTCCGTCTCACCACCAATCGGCACCCGTTCACAGACCCCCAACCTACACCACCCCACCACAGAACACACTCACCTCACCGGTGACACGTGTGTTCAACAACAACCGGCTCATGGGGCAGCCACAGGTGTAGGGACAAAGGCAACAGAGACACGGGTGTTCACCTGCACAGGTGACGGGGATACAAGCACACACACCACGCTTATCCCCGCATTAGGTCAGTCTGCGCACGTAAAGCAAGAGGCGAGCAACGAGGCAACCGACGTTGACAGTATGGTCATGGCGGTTGACACCGACGACCAGACAGTTACCGCCGCGGTTAAGAACCAATTGTCCCGCTCGGCCGATTGCACTACGACTAATAATGATACGCGAACACGCCCAGACAAAATTCCGACCCCCGCGGTCGAGCTCGAATTTCCGTCAGGCTTCGTGACAGCTCTATTAGATTCGCAGGCACAAAAATCGTACGTAAACCCGACAGTAGCCCGTAAATACGGCAAAACACCTCCCCACGGACCAACAAACACAGTCCGGATGGCGGACGGTCACACTGCAACAACCAGTGGCACCTCCACATTCGAAGCTAGGATAGGTACACTCGATATAAAATTCGAAGCTACCATCCTAGACAATTTGTATTGCGACGCGTTACTAGGACACGACTTTCTTGTAACCAATGAAGTCTCTTGGGATTACGACGCAGGCACAATTCACATGGGTAGGCAAATTCGTACGTCGACATGCTGGAAAGGGAAACCACAACCACCCGCCACTCGTCCCGACTTGTCACAATTACAATTTGGAAACGACCCCGAAACTCGCGCGAAACTAACCAAGATTTTAAACAAATACGCGGTAGTATTCAGCGAAAAAGTAGGACGTACCAAACTAATTGAACACGAAATTTTGCTAAAAGACCCGTCCCCAATCGCGCTCAAACCATACCCATATCCGCAGCAAAAACAAACCGCTATCGATGATATGGTGCGCGATATGGAACTCCAGGGGCTCGTAGAACCTAGCACCTCCCCGTGGGCCGCACCGGTAGTATTGGCAAAGAAAAAAGACGGAACTTTTCGTCTCTGTGTCGACTACAGGCGGCTTAACGACGTAACGGAATCCGACGCGTACCCAATGCCAGATCTCAACAAAATGATTAGGCAAATGAGGGGCGCGAAAATTTTCAGCATTTTTGACCTGAGGTCGGGGTACTGGCAAGTACCACTACACGAAAATGCGCGAAAATACACGGCTTTCCGGACACGTAGAGGTCTATTCCAGTTCAGAGTCCTCCCCTTCGGTCTAAAAAATAGTCCAATGACTTTCGTGAGACTCATGAACGAGGTCATGAGGGGGTACCAGGATGATTTCGTACAAGTTTACCTAGATGATATTGTAGTATTCTCAAGGGACGAGTACGAACACCAGGCCCACCTAGACAAAGTTCTCGAGCGCCTCAAGAGATTCGGATTAACGTGCAACACAAAAAAATGTAAAATCGGTCTTCGCGAAATTTCATTTTTAGGGCACATAGTAGACTCGGAGGGCATACAAAAACAACCGGAAAAATTGGTATGCATCGATAATTTTCCGGTTCCCAAAAAAGTTAGGGGTTAGACAAAGTTAGACGTTTCGAACTCCTAACAGACAACTCGGCACTGACATGGTTACACAGGGCTAAAGACAAAAATTCAAAATTAACACGTTGGTCACTACAACTAGCTAATTTAGATTTTAGTACGGTACACGTCCCGGGAATACAAAACGAAGCACCCGATTTGTTATCCCGCGACCCGGCACCGGGCACACCTGTAGACGAAGATCGACTCGAGGAAAAATTGGTAGGGGCACCTGTAACGCCGACAACCAATGTTGACCCCGTGTCGGATCGCATATTCTCCATGTTCGATAACCACGACAGTGACGACACACCACTCACCGCGTCGACGCTCGGAAAGTGGCAGTCCGAAGACGCCGCGATCCGCGACATAGTCGCCGGTCATAAGTGGGACGGACCAACGCGAAACACTAGGAGCACAAAATCGGGAACAAACACATATGTTTTCTCCGACGGTCTCTTACGCATAAACGTAGGCCCCCACACACCCGTCGTGATACCGAAAACAAAAATACAACATGTAATTTGGAGGTGTCACGATCACGTCTTATCCAACCACCCGGGTTGGAAAGAGACGTACCGGGCGGTTCGACAACGGTACTATTGGAAAGGTCAAAAAAATGACGTCAGGTCATATGTAGGTGCGTGCCACGTATGTGCGTGCACGAAACCACTAAACTCACGTCCCACCGACCCAATGCAACCAAGAACCCCCCGGCAACCATGGGAAGTCATCAGTGTCGATTTAATGGGCCCATACCCACGTTCCGGTAAGGGAAAATCGTACATACTGGTAGCAACCGACTGTTTTAGTAGGTGGACCGAGGCTTACCCCTTAGGAACAGCAACCTCAAAAACAATAATCGAAACGTTAGAGCGAGAGTTCTTTTCGCGTTTCGGTTACCCCCGCGTGTGTCTCAGTGATAACGGCCCACAGTTTGTGTCAAACGAAATGATAAACGCACTAGAACGCTGGGGGGCACAGGGTTGGACGACTCCAGTCTACCACCCGAGGGCCAACCCAGTCGAACGCCGTAATCAAGATTTAAAAAAAGGTTTGCGGGCACAACTAGTCGACGGCAAACATAAATCTTGGGACACAAAACTACCCTCAATTCTTTTTTCGATACGGAACAGGTGCAACGAACAGACATGCTACCCACCCGCGGTCCTTGTCCTAGGCAGGGAATGCAAGAGACCCGGAGATTGGGCGCTATCAAAAATTGCACCGGTAAATATCGAAAAATCACAGGAAGAGAGGGTAGAGCGGGAAAAACGTATTATAGGCAAAAAGGTAGTGGTAAAGCCTAGCACGAACACCGGCACACCGGTGAAGTTCGGCAAGGGCGACGTAGTCTACTACAAAGCACACCACCTATCTAAGGCACATAAAGATTTTCATGCCGGGTTCGCACCAAAGTGGTGGGGACCGGTAAGGCTAGCGAAGCAGGTCGGTAAAGGAGTCTTTCTAACCGACCAAAAACCGCCGCGAAAAATACATGTGTCGTGTCTAAAACGCGCGCCCACAGGTCAAAGTAAATAAACATTTGTCTGTACTAATCACCATTTACAGATAACATGGCCGACCAACAACAACAGGTGAAGTGGCAGCAGGTGGCCGACCTAATTCAGCGGCTGGGGCTGGTGTCCAGTGGACAGGATGAGCCGCGAACAGCCGCCCAGGTCGCGAGGATGTCGACCCGCCAACTCCTGCAGGACCCGGTGCGGGCGGCTATCTACAACCGGGGCTGGGCGGACCGCACAGCGGACATCCAGCGGAGGTTGCGGCCACAGCGACCACCTTCAGCACCAAGCAGCCGCACCCCATCACTGACGCGGCCACCAACACCAGCAACCACTCCGGTCCTCCCGACACCTGGCCCCGCAACACCCGCCCCCGTGACACCTGCGGAGTCGACACCGGTACCCAGGTCAACGGGGGTACACCCCGCCCCGCCGGTAAGGGTGAGGACGGAAGCACAGCAGGCGCGGAACCGCAGAAAATTCCAGCAGCTGAAGGAGAAGAGGAAGGCCAGGGAAAGCGAGGCAAGCCAACGACATCGGCTTGCCAAGCAGCCTGCGCCAACCTCAGACCCGGAAGCAGCCTGCGTGCCAACGACCGACCACATACCGCCGGTAGCGATGGAGGTAGACAAACCGGCGCCCGAGGACCGAAAGTCCGAGGAGCCGGGAACGTCTACCGACCAAACACCACCTAACCAATCAGGGACCCCGGACGGAATAACCGAGACGGATTGGTTGGTAGCGTTTGAGGGGTTGCCGGAGATGGAGTACGACCCCGCGTACTACACTCCGGTAGGGTCCCCAAGACCCGAATAAACACCACCTACGGGCGCGGGCGAGTCTACCTCAAGCGGAAGCCAGAGGTAGTACAAGCCACCCCCGTAACGACACACCGGCACTAGTACAAGTGTACCCCGTGTGGCGGTTTGGCAGGGGAGTATGACACGGTACGCAGCGGCAACCAGTACAAAGTACAGGTACCGCAGCGGCCGGTCTACGCTTTTGTCAACCGCCACCACGGGCTACAGCGCGACATCGCCAACTCTCCCACCACGCCACAAAGGCACAAGGCGGGACGGGAAGGCAAGTCGCGCAATACGAGTACCGGCCGCCGGCAATTCGCTCTCTCGACCACCAACGGTTCACGAATACCCACGTACGGCGACAACGCGACCCACCGTAACTCGCAACGGACCACGTGACGACCGTTTGTAGTCCGACATTAATAGTCATATTTTATTGTATTGTGTCATCATCATTGTTATAAGTGCTAACAATATACGTTCCACGAGGGACCTCTTGTTAACCCTGGTGTATATCTTATTCATTTCGTACCTACGCGCCACTCACCGAAGCTACACGACCTGCCCACGGCGAACACCAGACCACCACCGCCGTAGCCGCGTCAAGTCTACCATCAGGAAGTCGATTCTGAAGCAGAACTAAGGCAGAGAATTCTTCAAGCAGCTATTGAAATGCGGAGAGTGGTGACAGCAGGAGTAACTGGGAGGCAAGTACGTGAGAGAGCACGTGCTTGTTTGAGGCAAAACGGTGGACACATTGAACAGCTTTTACAATAAATGTAGATGAACAAACTTATTTTGAATCTCTTGTTATAACATTTTTAAAATTGTAATAAATTTAAGAAAATCAGTTTACCAGGTTTTGTATTTATTGCTTAGAATTTATTTACGTTTTTCCCGGTTTTTCCACACGTTAGGTGGAATAGTGGTCCTTCAGAGAGGTTTAACGAAAAAATCGAGTACACTGTTGAAAAGCTTATAACATTTTGAAGTTATTTTGAAATTTGCACCCACCTGCCTTAAAAAAAAATTGTTGTTTGATAAAATTGAAATTTTTTTTAAATTTCGACATTTTAAACTTATAAAAAATGTGTGTTATTTTTTTTACCCAAAAAATCATGTGGGAATCTTGTAGGATATGTCTTCCTAATCCCAAATTTATGAGCTTTTCATCGATGTATTCAATTTAATTGTAGTACCTACGGTTTAGCAGATATGAATATTATTATGAATCAAACTTGCGTTTAACAAAAAAACACAAAAATGGAAATTATTACCCTTATTATTGATAATTCGACTATGGTCACAAGGACTTTTTTTGTTCCATTTAAGGTGTAGAAACACCTCTAGAAGTTTGACACATTTATCGTGCAACACCCTGTATATAAAAGCAGAATATCATCCCCTATTCCCCTAAAAACGTTTTCCTGCCAAACTTGGCACCACTGTCGTCTATGGTTGTGGAGGGGATATTGGCTATATAACGAATTGACTACCCATATTAAGGGTCTTTCTTCATCAACATGACTTCCAAACGCACGCAAAAAATGTTGTCCTTATTCAGCGAACATGCAGTTGAGAAGAAAAATGCCGGAGAAGAAAAATCATCCAGAGGAGTTCCCGATTATGTTTTATTCACGGACTGTAAGTATTACATTTAATATTCTTTAATCTACCAGTTTCAGTTTTACACAAGTAATATTTCCACTTACCCACCAATTTTCTTATTATTTTAGGTAATCTTCAACCAAATGACACAAAATATGAGGATGATACACCATTAAAAACACATATAATGATAAACTGTCCATTTTGTACAGAACAATTCATATATGAAATTACTCTTTTGTACCACATGATGGGCACTCATTTTTAATCAAACAACAATGGCAAGAAATATCTGGCAAAAAATGAAGTACACATATTTTACATAAAATAATATTTTTATTGATAATCATTATTTTTTTTTTTATTTATTTATTTTTTTTTTTGTTTAATAGAATATGCTTATGATGATTGCTACAGCTATTTTAAATGTAAAAGAGATTAAGTTTACAACAGAATCATTACTATTTTATTTAAATTCTTATGGCTGCCGAATACAAGACATTCAAAAAATTATCTTTATCTTACAAACTAATATAAATGCAATACAATATTTTATAAACAACAACACAACAATAACAATGGCAAGGTACACTGAAACAAATAAAATTATTCAGTTTATTGGTGAGGGAGTCGAGGAAAACGAAGATATTGTATCATGTGACACTAAAAAATTAAATATTCTAGCTAAAAATTATGTAAAGTTAAAATATAGTGAAAAACTTGGAAAAAAAAATATTGCTAAAAAAATTAAAGATTCTATCAAAATACTACAAGGCCAATTAGTCATTAACAATTCTAAATTTATTTTATCCTTAAAAACTAAATTACCGGCTCCAGAAACAATATTATTACTCAACCCTCCATTTCAAATTTTTTTTTAATGCACAAAGGATTCATCAAAACATACCACCACAAAACTACATCAATGACCAACTGCCACATCTGCAGAATATAAATGATCTTGACAATTTAATATCAACTATAATCATGTACAATCTGTACCAAGCAATTGATGAGGAAGTGAAATTATACTTCAAACATACTACTAAAGAAATATTTCTATGTACTTTTTTTTTTTTTCAGTTACAAGGGATATGATCTGAAAGAAATGATGGAATTAAAAATTGATTTAATTAAACTGACCATAATAAAAACTTATATTGATTTAATTAATTTGCAAATAAAGGATGTCATTAGTGAGGATGGATTGCAAATCATCAACAACCAAAAATACATAAATAAGAATGTAATTTATGCAATTGACATTGAATTCAAAACATTTATAAACAGAATAGAAAACTTTTGGATGCAAGCAAAATTTGATTTGAATTTTGAAAATCCTGTGTAAGTTTTACTAAGTAATTATTACTTAAAACTTGTTTACAACTATACATATTACTCAAATAATTAAAATAAATAATGTTAACTATAAATTCAAACCAAATAGATATCCTACCATACAACATGATTGCAAAGTAATTTATTTGGATTCTGAGAGAACAGTGAAGTTTGTGCTCCAATCCACTCCAGAATTTCATGATGTCAATTATAATGAATTGTTGGTGGTAGCTTGTTTGAAAACATACTTCAGCAATGCAGTCAAATCTCATAAAAGTACAGTATGTAATAATGATCTGAAAACAAATTAATACTTTTTTATTTATTTTATTAATTTATATTTTTTTTTTATTGTTCTAGCTAAACAACATATTATATCAACATATAGAAATTATCAAAGTTATAACAAAATTCCAATTTATCAACAAAAAATATCTTAAAACTGCTTTACAAAATTTAATAAATCAACAGTACATACATCAATATTCTAATTCAAATTAAACAATATACAAACCAGCAGACAATGTAAAAATCGAGTCCCTAATTTCAAAATTTAAATATATTGAAATGATTCATGTCATACTGAACATAACAGAAGAAATATATTTAACAACAGCAATAAAATATGAGGTAATGTTGATTTATTGGATTTAAATATTATTCAAAAATTTAAATTATATTTTGTATCATATTTCAGCTATCAAGCAGTGTATACAACTGGACGGTGTTTGTGCAAAAGGGCTCATGTTAGAAAACACGATTTTACAGTAGACGTAAAAAACGTGTATTGGCCATTTAAAACAATAAATGAATGATTTTTTTTTTACAAATAGGTAATTTAAACATCTAAACTTTGCATAATTAAGTATTACATACCTTAAGTATTTGAATCATTATTATAATTGACTTATGCCCATGTGCACGAATATATTAATACCACTTTTACGACTTGTGCCCTTTTTCGCAATATACAGAAATGTAGATGGTACCAATGTGGCATACAAAATAGTACCTATATAATAATTTGATTTATCCAGTGTTCTCGTAGTTTTAGAATTTTTAATTTTTTTTTTTACTTAGCCTAAATGATTAATTAATTAACAAATAACTCATTTTTATTAATTATTTATTAATGATATTAAATTGGTAGGTATAATAAAAATGAGCAATATTTTTTCATAGCAAAAAATAAACCTAATCATGTTATTTTTCAGGTTTAATAGGTAGTTTAAAATAAAAATAAATAACAAACTTTGATAGTTTATACACAAATAAAATTATAAGCAAATAAGACTTCATAAGAAAAATAGTTTAAAATAAGAATAAATAACAAACTTTGATAGTTTATACACAAATAAAATTATAAGCAAATAAGACTTCATAAGAAAAAAAAATAGTAAAATATTACTTTTTGAACATTTAAAAATATAAATTATAATTGTTAATAATGATATTATAGTTTAAGAGCTGTCATCTTCAGAAGATCTTGGATATCGGTTTTTGATTTTAAGTTTTTGTAAAAATCGTGATACACATCTGGTATTAAATTTAATAGAGAAAGAAGATCTTTTTTTTTCTCGTCAGATATTGCAAGTGTTGTACTATATGCTTGAGGTAATAAAGAACTTCTTACACTTCTGCGAGCCATATTAAAGTCAATAAAATTATCTTCTGTTCTTAATGATTTTTTGTATTGTACCATAGTATTGTTTTCTTTCGTGTACCTGAGCCATTTTACATCACGAAAAACAAATGCATTACCTGCTTCATCTTTTTTTTTTATTTGATATTTATTTTTTAACAGGGTATTAAAATCAAAGTAATCATTTTGTTTCATTTCAACGACTGTAAATTTATCTTTTCCTGCCCAACTTATTAAATTTGCCCAATCGTGGGGATGGTTTATAGGGAAAGGATAACGTTTACGAGCTTTTTCAATGCGGGCGTGGTCAGAGTCGCGCATTCCATCCTTGTATGCCCAGGCACCATAAATGTATGATCAATTGTTTTTATTTTATCTTGATTCTCTAAAAAATAAATACACATGGCTATAATTATGCTATTCTTGTTCTGCCCTGGACAACAATCGCTATACATTATGACATGCGAAATATCTAATGACAAACTTTTCAAATAATGAAATAGGGACGAACCAATATCATTTGCCCCTCGTTTGGCTATTGTTTCGTTCCAAATATAACATACAGCTTTTGAGGTAAAAGTGTTATGGACAGTGAAATTATATGTCCATAATTGTCTTTTATAAAAAGCAACCGACGATTCTAGAGATGGAGTAGGAAGACATTGCTGGAGGTCAAAAGCAATAACACATGTATTCTCTGTAGATGTAGAAATATCATTTCTTTTCGAATTAAAAGCTTCTTCAGCTTCAGCGTGATGTAGCGTTTGTTGATTAATTAGTATGGTTTTTTGTTCATTAGAGCAAATAGTATTATTAATTTGGATTTTTAACCTGTCGCAACAAGAACAGGTATCTTTTTTGGGATTTTTGACTTTTAGACCTGACAACTTAAAATATTTTATGTATATTGAGCGGCTTACTGGGTTTTCAACCGTTTTAATATATTCATTATAGGCAAGTTGCAATGTGAAATATGGAGGTAAATACTTTTTACTGGTTTCTTGGCGGCAATAATGACTCTCATAAGCTGGAAGTTGATTTATATGATCAATAACACATTTAAGAACGTCAACAGTTATTTTATTGCGAGGTTCTGCCCTTCCCCTTTTATCAGGTGTACACCGACTGACAGGAGAATCAACTTTTTTTGAACAAATAGTTCTAGTGAACTTGGCTGTTTCACCAAATATTTTTAGGAAACAAATTTTACAAACTGAAATAAGTATACCATCTTTTGGAACAGAATAGTGATAAACCTTTACTCTATTTTTCTGTTTTTCTGGTGTGCACTCTTTTTTGGTTTGTGTTTTTTTGTTGCTACTAGTTATTAATCCAGATATGTATGACACTCTTTTATTATAGTTTTTCATTGACCAGTAATTTGTGAATAACTTATCTTGTAACTCAAGATCAATTTTGTTTTTGCAATCAGCTCTACATTTTGACATTTTCAACAGGGAAATTACCCAAATCCATAGATATCTCAGTACCAGACACATGACTTATATTTTCATCTGTGCACATATCATTTACTTGATTTTGATTTGTGAATGTATTCTATATAATTTTAATAAAATATTCCCATGATAGTATTAAAAAACAAAAGCTAATACAAAATATTTAAAAATAATACTATAGGTGCAATTTGATATTTACCTTAATTTCAGGAGTTCCTAATATTAAACTATTGAAACTACTCAATGCACTTAACACAATATCATCATCAAATAATTTAACTACACTCTAAAAAAAAAAAAAAAATAAGCAGATACCTACATTATTTAAATAATTATAAAATAGCTTAGTTGGATTTAAAAACTCAAAATGCGTTCAATAGTACCATTGATAGATACACTTTTATTTGTATTAATTGAACCATTATTAAGACTTTTAGCATCAGCAATTGCAAAATTAACATTAAAAGCATTGCAAGCATGATTAGCATTAATATTTTCAAGTCCATCATTCTTAAAATAATCAATAAAAGCAATATTATGTTAAATTAAAAAGCTAGGAATGAGAATTAATATTAAAAAAGAATATTTACTTTATACAAGGATAAGATATCATCAGGAAAATTTGATTCAATATTTTCATTACATTTTTCTAAAACTTTATCAATACAATACATACTTGTATTTTCTAGATGATCATTTATTTTGCTATAATCCTGATAGTTAAAACGTGTTTTAAAATAAAATTAGAGTAAAATTAATTGGTGAGTAATGTCTAATGAGTAATGAGGTATAATATAATATTAATAGATAAATATAATTAATTTTTTTTTATCTTAACAAATAATTATACTAACATTTTTTGAAGTTAATTTATTAACATTATTAACATCTTCAACCCATTCCTAAAATAAAAAATATGAAAATAATATGAGTAACTTGCTTAATAGGCATATATATTTTTAATCATGTAGATAAATTTGAACTAACCATAATTGTTTGTTTGCTTTCATACAAGTTGGATATCTTAGAAGCATTTAGCTCAACATTTAAATTTCGTCTAACAGTCAATATTTTCTTTGTACGATTATTCAGACAGTTATTGCTATTAATATCATTCCCTTTTAGTACAAAATAATACAAAGTAATTTATAAATTAATATTTTCCATATAATTTTTACTAACAACATAGGTACGTAAATAATAAAATATAGAAATTATTGGTTTAAAATAAATACAAACACACAACACTAATGTAAAGTGCATAACTTGGTTTTTACCTTCTTTTAAGTTTTTACTATTGTTTGCTAATGAAACAAGATTTTCAGCTCTTCTTGAAGTCATCTTTTTGAATTAAAAAAGTTAAAAATTAATTAATAAAACGTTTTAACCACAGAACGTATAAAAATATAAAGACTTGATCCCTTTCACACAATTAAATATTAGACTTGTGCCGTTTTACACAAAAACCAATATTTACGTATGCAGTTATGTCCTTTTTCACAAACAAAATTTAGTTATTACGATATGTGACAAAACGCACATATCAATAACTTGATAACGTTTCTACATCTGTCCAAACCAGTGGTACCAGTAGACGCGGCGCAAAATTGCGTATAAAATTAATGTATAATATGAAAAATGAAAAATTTGGACTTGAGCCCTTTTGCACAAACACCGTCCAATTGTTCTATTAAAAAAGTCTAACAACAAACAAGTGAACATTAAAAAAAATAGTTATCAATCCAATGACTCATTATATGATCCGATAATTCATTATGAATTTCCTTAAAATAACCAATTAATTTCTTAAAATTTTTTTTGTAACTCTCATTATCATCATAAGATTGATATAAAACTGATACATGCGTTTCTAAACTATACATAGATGATTCAATTTCTGATAACTCTTTTAGAATATTTTTATACTTTTGGATCATATCTGAAAGTTTTTTACAATTTTCTATTTCTATTATTTATATTAGTAAATATATTTTTTTTTAACATTGTTCTATTAAAAATATTTTCTAATCTTTTTGATTTTTATTTCTAATCAGTGTATTGAGATGGTTTACAAAATCATTTCTATCTATATTTGTTTTATAATGTCCCCAAGCTAATGTATCAATACCATTTTCCAAAATAAATCTTTTATCATCATAAACACTTAAAGCTTTTTTGTTTGTTCTACAGTAAAAATATCATGTTTCTTAGTTCTAAATAAATTTTGTTTAACATATTTTGATTTTTTTGTTAGTAAACAATTTTCAAAATCATTAAAACATATTTTATTTTCTACAACATTTTTTTTAACACCTTTAGCTTTTTTAATTTCTTTTTCAGTATCTAAGATTTGATGTGAATATAATTTAGATCTTAAACCTATAAATTCAGTCATTATTTTTCCATTTAACTCATCTTTAAACTTGCCTAAAACTTTTTTGTTAACTAAAAGTAAACCATAAATATTATCTTTTGGATAATCTGAAGTGTCAAAATGATCTAACATAATTTTCATATCTTGATAAAAATCTTTAGTTTTTATTTCTAATATTAGTGAATCTGTATCTGTATATAACAATCTAACTCTATTTACATATTTTTTCTTTATAATATTATAATAAAAATCATACATTAACATTTTAGATAAATCTAAAATACACATTCCTACATATATTGGTTGTTTGAAAAATATTTGTGTTCTTTTCATATGTACTGCAGCTAAATTTTCTGTAAAAATTGTCCTTCGATCAAAATTTGGTTTTGTAATTAATTTTTCTAGTTGGGCTGCATTCGAACATAATTTTATATCAACATGATTTCGAACATTCATCATAGTACGTCCATAAACAGTATTATTCATTAATTTGAAAAATTCTTTTTCAAACTCATTCTTAGCTTCTGATCTAAGATTAGTATTAAAATCAATATAAACTTTTAACCAAGGAGATTGACTAAATTCTAACACTCTATGAATTTTCTCTATCTTTAAACCTAAATTAATATATAATTTTAGTGTTTCATAATGTATTATATATTTTTTCTTATCATACAAAGTTGTTAATAATTTTGGGAGTTGTTTGTTATCAAAATGTCTTTCTGGTGCTAAAGGGAAATCTGAATGTAGATCATGAAGTTCTTTAGGGTAAGATATGTTATGGACGTCTCCACAACCGAGTTTGTTCGCTAATAAAGAAATACGTGGTGTATGAGTTATCACTAATACTTTATTAATATAATATATTATTTTAAAAGAAATTTAGTTGTACAGAGTACTTATTAGACTTAAGTAATTTAATAGAGGTTCTGCTCGATGGTCTGCCAGTTCTACACTGTCTATTACACAGACAGCGAGACACGGTAGGGGCTCGCTCGGGCTCAAAACTGTCCACACAGCGAATTCCCTTAGTCCGTGTGACTCTGTCTGTTCACACATTAATATGCTTACACACTATTCTATATTATACTATTACTATATCTCATACTGCGTATAGCATACAGACAGGGGTTCACAACACCCCCCGGACTACATGAAACATGGGGGTCTAATGATCACCATGTTTCACCTCATCCGTGAGTTCCGATGCTCTGAAGATTTTAGAATTAGTACGGGAGTGTGTGGGTTGCACACACTCTGCTACTTCCGGTCTGTATAGTCGGAGTAGATTACACTTGTATTTAATCAACATGTACAGACTTACAACTATTATTAAAATGACAATAATATAAACTATAATAAAATGATGGTCTCGATTTACAAATATTTTAGTATCGTTGTACAATTTAGATAATTCTTTCAGTTTTTCAGCATCTTTAGCTAACTGATTATAACATTTTTGAAATATTTATTAGTATCAATTTGCTCGGGAACATGACTGTTAATTATTTCCGGTATTTTTAATAATGCGTGCAGCTTCGGATTTTCTGGAACGAAATCTCTATGAATTTCGGATGATAGGGTTCTCGATGGTGTTAAGATCAGATTTTCTGTATATATAACGCAATTATCGGAAATTTGAATTTTTCCTGTACCCGAGAGTAGGATTCTGCTAGAGTTTTGTGCGCATGTTACTGTTACTGCCTGCGAAATGCAATAATATAACCACGCGTTTTGCATATAAAGCTTATGCCAGATTGTAGTATTGAGGTTCATATATTTGAAATTACACGCTCCTATCGTTTGATACGGGAAATTGTACAAAGATACCTCACAATTTTCCTGATGTATAAATTTACTGATAGCCTCAGGATTTACACATAACTTAAAAGAGAACAATGTTTCACATTTTTCATACTGATCGTCGGTTAGACTGAAATGTTTTTTCTAGTGTCGCTTATTGCCAAGTACTGAGCTTGGGGTTCAATGATTACTATATTACCTTTATTTGTAGGTATCGGAAGTGGAATATTATGAAACAGATTAAACCGAAGATTTGACAATAAGGGGATACGGGTCGCAAATACGAGATTCTGTTGTATGCACACTACGCTTAACTTGGATGTTCGGAATAATTCAGGAATGGATAAATGGGATTTAGTTATAGGTAGCTCTAGTGTAGACGGTAATGTCAGTTGTATTTGCTTAAGTTCGTGAATCAATTGAGATGGGGGGTAGACATTTGTATGCATCAATCCATTTAATGCTGAGTTAACAATGGATTGGAGGTTTTGAGTTTTGTTGATTTGACATACAGGACATTTCTTTATATATTTCCGGATTGGTGTTCTCATGAACTGCCATCGGTACTGCTGTGCAATTTTATTGCACGTACGCGTTATACTTTTATGTCCCCCAAGTGGATTTTCATGAAATTCCTTGATGATCTATAGTAGTATATATTTGTATGTTCGCAGCCAGCTTTTCCAGGGGAAAAAAAAGTTCAAGTGGGGAATGTCCCCTTGGAGCACTCAAAGTAACACAATTTCACACTGATTGTCTACCAAATTCTACCTCGTAAAAATATTTACAGTATTTCATTTCTACTCATGTTGGTTACACTGTTTTTTTATCTAAAATTTGATAAACAAATTTACAATAA
The DNA here is from genome assembly GCA_949089665.1 of Macrosiphum euphorbiae. Classification (NCBI taxonomy): domain Eukaryota; kingdom Metazoa; phylum Arthropoda; class Insecta; order Hemiptera; family Aphididae; genus Macrosiphum; species Macrosiphum euphorbiae. Next base: position 24,171,324 of record CARXXK010000002.1, read on the forward strand.
TTTTTAAAGTTGATTATTTTTTTTATTATATTCAGTCATGACAAAATTTATTTTGTCATGTATTCAGTTACTAAGTTAGTAAGTGCTTGAGCAAGTTGTGTCTCGTTCACTAATTTTATCATCATCTCATCAAATTGTTTTTTTCTAAGTTATTCTTTAATTTTTTTTTAAAAATGAATTTCCAAAGATGTTCAAACGATGGTCGACTAAATACGATTCAATTCAACAACAGCGTATCCAGAATTCTCTACATTTGTATCTAGGTTACGAACTTTTAAGTCGTTTCCATCGAACACCGGTCAAAATAAGTACAAATTAGCCGAATGCGGATTTTACTATATCAATCTCGATGATGCAGTTCAATGCCATTGGGGTGGAATAATTCTGCATAGTTTTGAAATCGATGATAATTGTTTCATAGATCATACTCACTTCTCACCAAAATGTTTATATGTATTATTAATGAAAGGAAATCAGTTTGTTCAAAAAGTCTTAAGTAAATATTGTAAAACCGAAGTTATTTGTAATTGTGAAACTGGTTACGACACCATTTGTTAAATCATGTTTTATATATATATATATATATATATACCTAACCTAACCTTTGCTGTATTGGTTAAAAAAAAAATAAAAAAAAATTTAATGTTTTATCTTAAATGTGTTGTTATTCGATTTAATATCTCGTGGTCGTAGGCGTGGTCGGTTAGTACGTATAAAATAATTTAAAATGTTTTTCAGGTAACAGGTTAGTAAGTATGTATAATTTCCCTTCTAGTATGTACTAATCGAACATCTATACGATCACAATTTTTTTGCATTTTTTTCTATCAGAGTTTTTAGTATATAATAGGACTGCAAATGAAAAAACTAGCAGTTCAATGTATAACTCCTAACAGTTATATCCTACTTTTTATTTATACAAAAGATTTTTTTTAAATAAATTTAACAAAAATAACTTCACTATGAGTCCACCAATAATTGTCAGTAAGTCTACATTCGACATCCGAGCTTTTAACAAGAAAAGTATTACAGTTGGATTACTAATTAACAAGCAGATTTCAATTATTTTATTATTGGAATGCAAACTTTCAAAGAAAATTATTACATTGAGTTTAGAAGAATGGTTTACACTGATGTCTGAATCTAATTTCAATTCAATTATTAATAATTTAAATACCAGGGTGAGACGTGTTAAGATTACCGATTCCTTTTCATATTCAATCAATGTTAAACAGAGTTCAATTACCCTACATCTAAACGAGGAATACATTACCATGTAGATTTGTACCGGCTTCGTCAATTACAGAATTTGATAGATTTGTATGTGGTAGACAAGCAAAAACGTTTAGCAAATTATCAAAATACTTTCAACACTCCATATGACCTAATTAAAAATGATGTCCGTGGTCTGCCGTCCACCTGTCAGAGGAACGAATTTACCAACCAATATATTCAAAACTATGATTTTAATTATTATAATCACCTACAGAACGATGACACATCATTTTTATATGAAATATTACAATTCTATTTTAACACATTGTCTGATATGATTTTACAAGATCTAATATTATAAAAAATATTTAAATATGTATTATTATTGTTTTTTTTTAATAAAACTTTTTTATTCAATAATAAACTTGCTTTTTATTTTAATTACATCTCACCTTAAATCATAAAGAATAGTTTTAATAAGTTTTAGTTTTAATTTGTTAATATTTTAAATTACTATAATTTTTAAATTTTTTTCAAACCAACCATAGTTTATATGTTTATGTTTTCCAAGACCTTTAAGTTTTGAATAAATAAAAACAGACATGTATAATAATATTTTGTTTATTGAATGAAACTCATTTTTTCATATAATAATCAAACGGTCGTCTTGCTTTTAATCGTCTGACGCTTCGGATCGGTTAGTAATTTGTCAAAATATGGTTTGCATTGCCTCATTAAGACCAGTATGAAGCGTTTGATCTTTTGATTCATCGCTTGTATACAATCTGACAGTAGCTTCACTGAACTTCCATCTATAACAGCAAATTATTTTATTTTAAAAACAAAAGAAGTAAATAAAATCAGTGAAAAAAAACAGATTCATCAATAGGTTTTTTAAATTTAAACCAATGTATTTACCTGTCTTTTACTGGTATATTCTCAATGTTAGCAACCTTATAGTGGCTAATTACCCAAAGCTCCTTTCCTTTTTCTTCAAAAGGTGACTTTATTGTTACAACACCATCCCCTTGTCTAAATGTCAGCGAATTAATTAACTCGACATCAAATTCTTCTGATCTCAAACGTTCGGTAACATTATCTCTGTATGATGCATTCTATAAAAAAAATTAAATTATTTATGCTATCATTATAAAAAATGTTATTTATATTACCATTTTATTCTGCTTTTTTTTCATAGGTTTTTTCTGCAGCACGTTATAGACCAGGTTTTTTCTGCAGCACGTTTTAGACCAGGTTTTGTTTTTGAAAAAGACGGTCTCATATCAATTGATTCGCTGAAATGTTCATTCTATGAAACATAAAACATAGTATATTATTTTTTACTATTTTTTCATTTTATATTTTCTATGTTCCAAGAATTATAACCATAGCGTTGAGTAGTGTTACGACTGGTCTCCAATTAGCATTGGCTATAAGATATTTACTAAGTAGTTACTAACCTCTAAATCAGTTGAAGCAATTGTACGGTACGACATCTTTTTTTGGTAGTATCTCTGTTGAACTGAGCTGCTTGTTCTGGGATGAAATCTTGAAGACTGGTGAATATTAGTGAATTCCCTCTGTCTTTTATACACAGATTTTCCATTACTTCAATAATTTAAAATACAAATTTCCACAGCAGTGACCTTACCTTATAGAAACCGGTCGAAACATGTACATAGAGGTACAACAGCAAATTACATTATATGAATTTAAATTGTTGCTAACATAAATTGCTTTCATATTTTTAATTACACTATATGAATATAAATTATTACAAACAGGATTTAAAATAATTTACATACATACCAATGCCATTCTAATATGAAAACAGGATATGTAATATATTAAAATGTTTAAATCCATTCTAAAAAAGTTTCTGATGTGAACAGAGAGGGGCTATTTAGGAATTATATTAATATGAAAATAGCGAAAGCAAGTTTAAAAACAACTAAAAAAAAATTAATAGAAGAAAAACAAAAAATATTAAATGAATATAAAAAATCATTATACATTGACTTTCTTTGCGAAAAAAGTATTCAAAGAGGGCTCAACGATTTGTATGAACAATTAGACAGTATATAATAATATAGTTACTGATAATATTCTGTTTTTCGAAAAAATAAAATCAATATAAATAAATTATTTTTGTTATTATTTATTATTTTATCTTATAATTATATATCGAATGATATTGTAGTAAATTATAAACTATAACATTTTGTGTATATAATATCTAACGAATGATAATAAATGTTTTTAATGTTTAATACTGTACAAGTTTTATAATCGTACAAATAAAACTAATTTAATAAAAATTTTAGATTAAAAAAAAAAAAGTATCAATTTTCTAACATAATGAGCGTATAAACAATGTACCTACCAGTATTAATAGTTAGTTTTGAAATTCTATGTAATTATCAGAATCATGAGCTCAGAAATAAACATTATTAAAAGCAGAATTCTAGCAGTAGAACAACAGGTGCGTGCAAATAGACGCTATTGTATCGAGAAACAGAAAGCATTTCGAAAAGTAATTGTAAAAAGGTGGACAAGTGGGTGTCGCTCTGCTGTACAGTAGGTTACAAGTGGGTCACTGTATAATGGATGGTATTAAATTTGAATTCAATGATATAATATCATTGTATAAGAAAAACGATTCTGAGCGGTGATGGTATGTCAGTCTATGTATAAGGCATATTATATACATGTCTATGGTATTAAACAAAAAATTGACCTATAATAGGTACCTATAATAAATTCCAACTTAATCATATCACAATATCCATTAGATACTTATAACGCGTTATACATCAACAAAAAACCGTGATACTATCATAGATATATAATAGTACACTTTAAAAGTTTCAAGTACCCACGAATAATATCTGTTATTCAATCACAACAAAATAACTAAAATAGTTATTCTAGGTTTTTTAATATGTAATTTCGTCCAAATTTGAATTTAAAATGTCTGTAAAAAATAAGTGTGTTCATATATTTTTTAGATTTTTTGGTTATAGTATGAACTATTTATGAGAACCTTTGTGTTGAATTTGTAATCCTTAGCTATAAAAACTGAACATTTTATAATTTATTAATTACGATGGTTGATAATTTTCGAGATTTTGATAAATTTTGTCAAAATTTGATCTTTAAATGCTTATAAAAAAAAACTGTGCAAATGTATTTTTAATATTTTTCAACTGCTATTGTAACAATATATCAGGAGCCTTGTATTAAATTTTTACACTTTTTGGCCCAACAGATAAAACTTTATTGATATTTATAGAAAAAAAAACTAAAAAAAATTGAAAGCTGTAAATGTCCATAAACAGCTCAAAAAGAGTCAAAATATTTTCAAAATTGTATGGTGTATAGAAAATGCTAATTTAAACATTCAGTGAAATTTTCATGTATCTACAGTTGTTCGTTTTTGAATTGCAACAAAATAAGGAAATCGCTACATGAGTAATCGAGTGAATATCCAATGTTGTAAAAATTTGAATTTCAAACGCTCATAAAAATTTAATTTGACTGTCCGGTAGAGATTTTTTTATTGATAAAGGTAGACAAACTTATGAGTAATCTTGTATTACATTTTCAAATCTTAGATTTAAAAAGAAAAATTTTTACGAATTCTTTACTCAAAATAATTTGCTAATTTTCGTGATTTTTCCATATTTTGTCAATTTTTGAACTTTAAATGCTTATAAAAAAAAATTGTGACTCAGGATTTTTAATATTTTTCATCTGCCTTTGAAACGATATATTAGGAGCCTTCTATTAAATTTTCAAGCTTTTGCAACAAACAAATACAATTTTATTGATATTTTTAGAAAAAAAACTAAAAAAAAATGGAAGATGAAATTGTCCCTAAACAGTTCAAAATAAATCAAAATATTTTGAAAATGTTATCGTGTATAGAAAATGCAAATATAAACAACCAGTGAAAATTTCATGTATATACGTTCATTTGTTTTAGAGTTACACCAATAATCAAAATCGATTTTTTGGAAAACCAATTTTGCGTAAAAATTCCCGTTTTTCCTTCATTTTTATGTTGTTTTGCCCGGCGCTTGTGAAAACTATTGGAAATTTATACTTTTGACCCCCCAAAGTACCAACTAGATTCACTTTCCTATCAGAAAAGCTACTGATGAAGAAAATCCAAGCACTTTTACTGTCCTAAATAGTGATGAGACACAAAAAAAAAAAAAAAAATATAAAAACACACCTCATTGTAAAACCTATACATTCATCGCTCCGCTCAGAATCTAAAATTAATAATAGTATGGAGAAACATTTAAATTTAAAAATTGAGTTGATAAATGAACATAATAGATTCCAAAACTATTCAAGTGAATGTAAAGCAGATCTTCAGTGTCGGTTAACAGAACTAAGCAATCGATTAAGAGAATTAGAATCTGAGTAATTTCTTATTGTATTAATCAATTTTTTATAATAATTTAGAATTAATACTATTATCATATTTATGAAAAAAAAAATATATTCTAAATTGCTTGCATAAGATTTTTTTTTTTTTTTTAAAAAAAGAATTTGATGTTATAATAAATCAAATAACATTACCTCAAACAATCAACTCACCTAAAAACTGTAATATATTATTATATATATTACAGTATTATATATATTATTATATTATTATATATTATTTAGTACTACATAGTGTATACTTGTAGGTTTGTTATATTACTATTGTCTATTCAAGTATATATTATAGGACTATCCCATATAATCCAGCCCACAATATAGGTGGAGATAATAAAATCAAGTGTTACCTAATTTATTATTTAATAAATAGTTTATTCCATATAATACTCTACCTATATAAGTTATATCAAATAGTGTATAGTCACATATCATTATACAATTTAATTTTCAGACTTTCATTAAATAGGTACATAAAGTTATATTTTGTTTATTAATATTGTATTATTTAGAATCTGTAGCAGTATTTGTATGCTACACTAAATTTATATAAACGACTCACCTAAAAACTGTCATAATCAAGTAAATACTACATAGTATGTTATATATTTACTATTTAACCACATAATCGAGCCTATGTCTAACTTAGGTGCGTTGCTCAATAGCTGTGGATGTCAATTAAATATAGTTATTTATATTACATCCATATAGATAATTATATTATGTAAAAAATTTACAATGTCAATTTATAAAAATAATAAAATTTAAAAATTAAATAAAATATTTTTTTAAGGTCAGTGTACTACTGTATGAATTAATTATGTAACATTAATATCAAAAACATAGGAACCGAAAAGTAACCATTATTTTATAGTATATTGTTAATTTGCATATAAAAACAACAAACAAATAAATATTTAAAAATATAAGTTGAGTATAAGTGTTTTTTTTTTTAAATCATAGTAGCAATATTTAAGGAGTTAAACATCAAAGTTAATAAAGAACTTTTGTTTCGTTGTCCAAGTATGCTACATTTTTAAAATAACTTTTTTATTTTATTTAGTCGAATTACTTATGAGTTAAAACAGTTATAGTATATGAAGAAATAAATTAACAGATGCTTACTTTTCAATTTCATTTCTGTCTTGGACTTCTACTGTAGCCATGTCGTGGCCTTTGAAGACGTATTTGTATAAATACTTTACGCTCTTCACAGTAGAACACACCTCTACGTTGATGTGTGCATCGTACTTGGCCAGCAGGTACGGGTTGTAGGCAACTACAAACTCGTTGCTGACCTGGTGACCCCTCACGAGGGCCTCGATCCCGTTGTCTCGTCGACGGTACGTTGGGTACCCGCCGTCAGAAACGTAAACTGTCTCTGCACTATATGCCTTTGGATATTTCTTTAGACATATCCCTTCAGCCATACACGGACTGTCGCGGTTCAGTTGCCCACATGGTCCGTGTATCATGTGACTCGTCACAGCTGTGAACAGTCTCTGATTGTTCTCGTCTGCTGGGTCTGGCAGTTCAGCGCACACGACATCGTCTACATCCTCGGCTGTGAGCAGCTTGTTGCCATCGCTAAGGATGATGAGTATGTGTGCGTGTGGCAGACCGCGTTTTTGGAACTCAACAGTGTAAACATATGCGTCTACGTTACCAAACACTCTGTTCTTAGTTATGTCTGACATGAGCTGCTTGAGTTTGGCGTGAAACACTCTTGCCTCCAGTTCGGGTCTGTCACCTGCAACTGCATGATTTCCTTTGTTGCTGACGATCTCAGGCCACCCAGGATTGCAAGTGAAGGTAATGAACAGGTCGAGTTTGCCGTACTTGCGCACTATGGTCATTGCATCCTGGTAGCTCTGTTTCATGTAACGCGGACCTCCAGTGAAGGTCGACGGCAAAATCATTCTGCGTCCAACCGGGGCAGGTTTTTCAATGTGCAACTGCTGGTTGATGTGATCCACCAGGCCCTGATACGCTTCGGCAAACAGGGCTCCCTGATTGCGTTCAATGAACCGTAGGTTGTTTGTTTCCATTCGTACGTATTGTTCACAGACGTACTGTTGAAACAGATAACCAGCACGGTGTACCAGACTGAATTTTTGATGCCTGTGGTCGTTAGTTCCTTCGTAACGAATGGCCAGACGGTAACACACAAATTCTCTGATAGTGTTGCGTGTGCTCACAGCATTTTGCCGGCCACCATCATCTTGTCGCAGTTCGAAATGCCAACCCAGTTCACCGTGTGGGAACAACAGGGGGTATAGCATTGGATCTGCGTGCTGGGAGCCGTACGATAAGTTTTGTATCCTGTGTTGTGGGTTCACTGGATTCGAGTCGAACACCACCAGGTCGAGGTTTCTCGGCAGTTGGCCATTGTTTCCAGCAAACACGACCGAAAATTCGTTGACTTGAGTTGGCGGTAGATTGTACCGCCTTGGGTCACTGTTTGGGTCAGCCACCAAGTGCATGGTGACTCTCCTGGGTTGCACCAGAGGCAATTCTCTGTTCCTCCAGCCACACTGCTCTCATGTTGCTGAACGCCATGGCAAATGGATTGGTTTGCCTCAGCATCGTGTCCAAGTCTGTAAGCACAGTCTCGTTTAGCTCACCCTGGTGGTTCTGGTTCATGCGAACCCGGTTTGCTTCCCCAGATTCAATGAAATAGAGCTCACAGCAGTGGCGGCGCCAGGGGGGGCCTGGGCGGGTCACGGCCCCCTCTAAATTTGTCTTGGCCACCCCTTGGCCCCCCTAACCACAAGAGAAAAAAAATTATTTAAAAGAACAGATTATAAATCGAAATATCGAATAATTGTGGTTATAAATTATTATTATTATAAGACCGTATGATGCCCGTCTGCACGGCTATATAATATTATATCCGCGAGCCGTGCCTATCTGTGACATAATGTCATTTGTCAACGATTTAATATTTTATTGACAATGAGTATTATTATTTTTGTCTACGTTTTACGTTTACATTTTACAATTTTACAGTGCATAATACAGTTTAATCGGTTTAATGTTATCTATACCATGTCGAATATGAAAAACGGGAAAAACCCAATAATAATACAATTTAAAAGACGCGTAGTTAAGCAACAAAGATTATCATTATACTTACGTACTCGTAAAGGATATCATCTTAAACGTTGTATAATTTTTAACTTAATAATGTCCAAACGAAAAATAAATGACTTTTTTGCATCAGTAATAAATAAAAAACAAACTAATGATTCTGATTCAATTTTGTCACAAAAAAGCAAGTAAGAGATTTTAATTTCAATTATTATTTTAGAATAATAAATTAGAGTATATAATTTATTTGTTTTATATTATTTTTTTTAATTTAGTGACTTTGGTGAACTCATTAGTGAAGATAGTGAAGAAGAAAATGTTGGTAGTTTAAACAGGTACCTATATAATTAAATTTAATATATATTTAAAAAAAATATGTGTATATTTTTCATTCACCAACCTAATCATAAATATTCCATTTTGATTTTAGTAACAGTTCCAGTGATGAATCTACAGATAATCAAAATGTGTTTGAGGCAAATTCAATAATAACTCCTACACATGTAGTTACGCCACTCAATGTTCGTACAGCTCCTGGTCCCAAAGATATTTCACAGACTATAGATGAAGGACCAACCCAGCCAAAACTAAAATATTACCCAAAGACCATTTATGGAACTGGACATTCTAGCCGAGTAAGAGGTTTTCAAGTAGGTTGGTTTGACCAGTTTAAATGGTTAGAATATAGTAAATTAGAAGATGCAGTATATTGCTTACCATGTAGATTTTTTTCTTTTAAACTAAAAACTGATTGTGATAATATTTTTAAAAGCACTGGGTATAAAAATTGGAAAAATGCACTATCAAATAATAAAGGATTATACAAGCATGATAATTCTGAAGACCATAAACAAAATGTTGTTACTTGGATCGATTATAAAAAAAATAAAACTAACAAAACATCAGTATTATCTCAATTAGGTGATCATCATGCTCAAATAGTTGTTGAAAATAGGAAATATTTGGAAGCTATAATTATTTCTCTAAGAATGCTTGCTATACAAGGTAGTGCATTTCGGGGTCATATTGAAACTGAGGATAGTTTAAATAGAGGGAATCTTTTAGAATTAATGAATGTAATAGCTAGTTTTAATGATATTGTTAAAAAAAAAATTACTGGTCCAAAAAATGCTCGGTACTTACACCATTCAATTCAGAATGAAATTATCCACATTATGGCTTCTATGATTCTTAAAAAAATATCTTCTGAAGTAAAAGAGTGTGTATATTTTTCAGTATTAGCTGATGAAACAAAAGATATTTCTAAAACTGAACAGTTATCTATAGTTTTGAGGTATTTTTTTGATGGTGAAATAAAAGAAAGATTTCTTGGTTTTACACCTTTAAATGGTCTTGATGCAAATTCATTATTTTTAAAAATTAAGGAAATGTTGCATACATGTCAAATAGACATAAATAACTGTGTAGCTCAAACTTATGATGGCGCAAGTGTGATGCGAGGTCATATTAATGGTGTTCAGACAATTTTTAAAAAAGAAGTTCCCCAAGCATATTACATGCATTGCGCAAATCATAGACTTAATTTAGTCCTTGTTGATATTGTCAAAAATAATGAAGAAGCTGATGTATTTTTTACTCTTGTACAAGATTTATATGTTTTTGTTTCTGGCTCTAATATTCATATTAAATTTATAGAATTACAAAAGCAGGTCCTTAATATTAAACCTATAGAACTAAAACGTTTATGTCTCACAAGGTGGTCATCTCAAATTCACTCTTGTAAAGCAATAAAAAATACTATAGAAGTTATTTTATTATTATTGAATCAATTAGTATTAAGTAAAAATGACCGTAACCTAGAGGCCAAAAGTTTACTTAAAAGAATCAATTTTAAATTTGTGTACTTATTATTATTTTTCAATAATTTGCTATCTCATATACATGGAGTTAACTTATACTTGCAGGATGTTAAAGCAGATATAACTAAAGCTATGGTATTAATTGAAACAACTAAACAGTTTTTAAATGATCTAAGAAATAAAATACCTCATACAAAATTGTTTAATGAAGCAGAAACGCTTTCTAAAAAACTTAATATTGATTTACCTTCTTCAGAAAAAACAAAAAAAAGAGTAAAAAAAATCCCTACTTATTTGGTAAAATATGTATGCGAGACAAGTAATATAGAAAAAGAACAAAATATAACAACTGAAAACGAAGTTCGTTCTAAAATATATTATTTCATTTTAGATCAAGTAATAAATGAGCTAGAAAAAAGATTTGATAACAATTCAGATATTTTGAATGGTATAAGTTCATTAGACCCTAATTCTAAATTATTTTTAAATGTTTCATTATTATTGCCTTTAGCACAGTCCTATAATTGTGAAATAGAGACTTTAAAATCAGAGTTACAAATATTGCCTACATCATTAAAAAACTATGAAAATAAATTTACAACTAAAATAAATGATATTTTTAATTTATATGATTTTCTAAATGAGTATCAAATTGCGTTTTCAGAACTGCATAAACTTTATTTAATATCTATTACAATTCCTGTTTCCTCAGCTGGATGTGAAAGAACATTTTCTTGTCTTAAACGGGTAAAAAACTATCTCAGAAATAAATTAATGGATTCTCATATGTCAAATTTGAGTGTGATAGCCATTGAAAAATTAGAAGCCAAAAGTCTAAACATTGATGACATTATTAATGAATTTGCATCATTGCACCAAAACCGTCGAATTATTTTAATTTGACATAATTTATAGTAATACTATAAAATATAAATCATAATAAAAATTGTATAAAATGAAAAAAAAACAGTGACAAGAGTGTATAATAAACTAAAAAAGTATCTATCATATGTTTATGATTCCTAATTATGTTACCTATTCAATAAGCAGCTAAATTAAAGTATAGGCACAAGGCACATAAAAGTTAATTTTATAGTTTTTAATTTATCATAATTTATTTATATTTCTGTTTAATACAAATTATAATTATTATATAGTGTTTAAATGTGTGAATTCATTTTATATTCATCATTTCTAACAATTAGTAGATATCAATTATGTGTATACCATTTAATATAATTTTGTTTTTGACTATTTACTATGTTTGCTTGTAACGTTGTAACTAGATTTTGTAATTTTTAGTAAGTTGCTAAATGCTAAGGCAAATAAAAATTGTGTAATTTTTTTATTTAAATATAAATGTTTTAACTTAAAAACATTTTTATTTAAATATAAATGTTTTAACTTAAAAACAAATGTAATTTGTGTATTACCTATATTATAATAAAGTACCTACTCATTGTTTATGTAAGTTTGTTGAAAATGTTATCTAATGTTTAAGTGTGTAAATATTAAATAATATACCTATACCTATATGATATTTATTATCAATTAAAATGAAAACCAATAATTATATGAAAACTTAGTATATGCAACACAGTCTTTACAATAGATAGTGTGTAAGCCCCCTACCCTATACTGAGCCTATGAATGGGAAAAAGACAACGAATTGGGACTTTTTTGGCCCTACCAAATTTTCAAAGGCCACCAATGGGCCCCCCCAAGATAAAATTCCTGGCGCCGCCACTGGCTCACAGTAACTTGGGGGTCTGTCGTCGTTTCTGACAACGTCGTTGGTGATCCTTCGATACACCTGCCCGTGTACACTAAACACTCTCGGTCCGCGACCAGGCAATCTTCTCTGATTGAGGTCAGTGGAGAAGGCGGCAAACGCAAGAGTGTTGTTGTACCGTCTTATGTTTCTACGGAACTGGGTTGCTATCCGTGAGTCGTCTACCAACAAACTCTGTAGCAATTCAGGTGCTTGTTGCAACCGACGGGGTCCTTCAGGAATCATTATCTGATTGTTGTTGCAACACAATGTGAAATGACCCCTAAAAGTGCGTTTACAGTTGAAGTGACGGGCCTAACAGTGCCTGCAGACTTCATTCAACGGCCCGATGCGGAAGTGGGTGTCGAATGCTGGCTGGCCTGTCTACTCGTGGCGCATGAACTCTTGGTAGTTCAACAGCAACTTCAGGGTTGAAGTCATCGAAAATGTCCATGAACTCGAGTTCACCGGGCAGGACATCGACTATCTCGACGTATGCCGGCAAAACTTAGTAGTATATATTTGTCTGTTCTGAGCACCTTTTTTACAGGGAGATTTTATCATTTCAAGGGGGGCATTTCTACATGCTCCACCGTGTAACACATAATCTCAAAAACCTTAATGTATGTTCTGAGCACCTTTTTTACAGGGAGATTTCTACATGCTTCACCATGTAACACAACAATTTGATAAAATATATATTATTTATTAAATATTATTTTATTTACAAATACAATTATATATTAATTCTAAACAATTATTTATACAAGTTTTCTTACTTCTCTAGTAAAAGGTACATATTCTACAATACGATCATGAATTAATAAACAATAAGCAGTTACACCTGTAAGCGAATCTGAAGCTTCAATTTCCAATTGAACATCCACTGCTGAGGCTGTGGCTGAATCGTTCTGTTTCGAAGTATCGATAACTATAATTGGAGCGTTTGTCAGAAAAGTAGAAGGACTCAATATCGGATTACGAATACTTTTTTCATAGTACGATTCTTGAAACGATGTATACATATTATATAATAAGGTGAAATTATTTTTAGTAAAATCTAAATTCAAATTATCGTATGGATAAGCTATAGAGTTCAGAAATACTTTAACGTTTGTTAAATTACAATGGTCAAATATACTACAATCTTTTGTTAGCAAATTCTTACGTCCTTTTTGTAATCCAATTATGATAAATCGTGGTTTTTCTAATTTTGAAGCAGTTTTCAAATTCCATACAACTTTTTTAGTGGTTCCGAGTTCAGGATATTCAAAAGTTTCAAAAGATCTAAAAGGGATAAATAGACTTTTTTCTTTTTCTATAAGTTTCAATAATTTTAACCTTTCCTCGTCGTCAACCGTTATATGTGGAACCTTCCAGACTATTTTATTTAAGGTGACTTTACCTTCAGTGGCAGTCGCACCACTTTTAACTTGTAAAGCATTTAAATCACTATGACTTCGGGTTAATATTAATTCCAATCTAGAATTCACTAATATTCTTTTATAGTCTTCAAACAATCCTAACCAATATTTCAATGGAATGCAAGCACTAAATTCACCTTTATCATTTTCCGATTGCGTTGCGTTTTTAAAATTCCAACCAGCATTTTCATAACAATTGTAGTTATCTGGCGTACCGGATAAGTAACCTTTCAACGAGCTAGTGATTCCAAGAACACGTGTGCTATCTACTTCTATCCCATTGATTTCCAATCGTATTTGTTCGAAGAGGTAAGAGTAACCGTTATTAGATAGTTTCACTTTGGCAGCATCAGTAATTGTTCCTCCTAAAAAAATAAAGCTTTCGTGTAGATATGGATAAACATCCGTTTGCTGGATTGATATACGTATTTCATCATTATTATTAAATGATGTTGTATACGGTGCGTATGAATGATATTCAATTTTCGTAATTTTAGAATCCGTCTCGTACTGTGAAGTTATATCCAAAATATCACTTTCAGGCATTCTACTTTAATTGATAACCCAGAGCTTGTAAAATTTTTTTATTCTTCACCGTCAATTTTTTTATTTTATTTGATGTTACTGCTAGCACTTTAGTCTTATGACTAGTTGTACTGATCTGAAGTAGTGGGTTTATATTGAATTTTAATCCCATCTCAAGAGCCGTAACGTTTAATATGTAACACGATTGTCAATGCTTCACCAAAATTATCAATCGGATTATGATCTTGATCAACTAACTGAACGGTTATCGAATCAATATTTGTTTTATTCAATTTGTAATATATTAAATTTGGCGGTGCCTGAATTACTTTCGACCCTGTCTTTCCACTCGGGAAAAACTCATAAATCGAATGACTCTGAAGATGGTTGCTGAATGATCCTTGAGCTATATTACACATTACTTTTATAGAATTAATTGTGTTTAAATTTACAGCTTTTTCCGATCGAAGAATGTTGTATGGATTATATACTCGTTTTTCAAAACCGAATACAGGTGCTATACTATAAGGATATTCAAAGTGTAGTATTCCATTACATTTTATATACGATCTGAAATCATCAGGATCAACCGTAATGTCGAATGTTAAATTGGTTAAGTTTTTACTATTATAGGCAACTATTTGCTTCTTAACTCGATCCTTAATATCTTCAATTTCATAACAACCCTCTTCCAATGTAATAAAACATATCATAGGATCATTATTGTTTTCATTATCAACTACTTGTATAGAAAATTTATTATTATTTTCATTAATATTTGGGAATGAATTAAATGACTGTAAACATAACAAAGCTATTTCTGAGTCATCGTAAAGGTTTATAGGCGGAAAATAATTTACAGATAATACAGTCGAATTTCCAGTCAAACTTAATGTAATAGATTCATGCATTGTAAAAATTCAAGACATAAATGACCACAGTTAAATGTATTGAAGTCTTGATAGTTGGAATAGTTATATACTATTTTGAACTGTCTGAAATAATGTTGTAATTCAATTGGTGGAGGTAAATCACCAAAGCTATCAAAATATACAACTTTGTCCTTATTTTTATAAAACGCTACCCAATGACTTCCGTCGCCTGAAGATATATCCAAGTTTAATATACCACATTCAACCGTATGTGGTTTTTTAGGTAAGTTATCACGTGAAAAGACTCCACGGAAATGATTGATTTTCAACTTTACAACATATTTTATAATATCTTGAGACGAAAGCGGTCTGTCAGGTAGCGTAATCATCAGTTTTTTTTTAACCTATTCTTGTTTGAATTCAAACCACTACTGTTGGGACGTGGTAAGCAAGTATAAACATTTGATTATAGTAAAGAATGGTATTTTATTTATTGTGGACTGTATAACTTTATTCAACACTAGCCTGAGCTAAGACGCGATGCGCACCAGTAGTGTGCTTTCCGTGACATGGTTCGAAACTAGACTAGTCGATATATTGAAAGCGTATCGTTAACGATCGATCGCCGCGACATCTAATCGGTTCATACCGATACCAACACTATCGCACCTCGGAAACCGCACACTGACACACAACATGCCGCCCGCCTTGAAACATTGATTTCAAATGATAGACAAAAATAATTAATAAATGTTACAATTACAAAAGAAAAAAAAAAGAAATAAATGAATAAATAGATTGCGTAATAACCATTAATAATAATACAATTATATGCTGACTCTAACAAACAAAAAAAAATGAACTAAAGTAGACAAACAAATTTATATAATGATCTACTCAGTGCCGTTTTCTTTAAACGGCAATGGACACAATTGTCGAACTGCCCGTGTGAACTGTCCCGTCGTAGTTTGGACTTCAGCGACCCGCACCTCACCATCATCACCAGCAATAACCTTTGTAACTCGCGCTAAACGCCATCTTAATGGAGGGAGGTTATCTTCTCGCATTAATACCACGGTACCCACTTCCAGTTTAGGTCCCTTGGCACCAGCCCACCTCTTTCTCTCTTGTAGCTGATTCAAATACTCACGACTCCATTTCTGCCAGATAGTTCGTGAATATTGAGTCACGCGACGCCATCTCGACAAATGGCTTGTCGGTATATTTGACAAGTCGGGTTCCGGTATCGATAAAAGTGAGTCGCCTATAAGGAAATGACCTGGGGTCAAAAAGGACGTGTCGTTTGGGTCGGATGACATAGGAGTAATAGGTCGGGAATTTAGGCAAGCTTCGGCACGCGTAAGCACAGTACTAAGCTCTTCAAAACGCAAGTGAGCGTTACCTACAGTCTTCTGTAATAACTGCTTCATGGACTTGACCGCGGCTTCCCATAACCCACCGAAGTGCGGTGATCGCGGGGGAATAAAACGCCATTGAACGCCGAGGTCTGTTAACGCGTCATGTACCTTTTTTTTATTTTGTTCCGAATGAAATAGATTGCTCCATTCCTTCATTTTGCGATTTGCTCCAACAAAGTTAGTCGCGTTGTCGGTATAAATAGTAATACTTCTTCCTCGTCGGTCAAAAAAACGATTTAATGCGTTAATAAATGCTGGTGTGCTCAGATCTCCGACTAATTCCATGTGTACTGCTTTTGTTGAAAAACAAACAAAAATACATACATACGCTTTTACTAAAGGGGCATTACGCCGCACACTTGTCTTGATCATAAAAGGGCCGGCAAAATCAATACCGCAACTTGAAAAAGCGCGCGTCGGTTCTACTCGTTCCGCGGGTAGATTGCCCAAAATCGGCTGCACGACTATTGGTTTAGGAAACCACATTCAACCGTATGTGGTTTTTTAGGTAAGTTATCACGTGAAAAGACTCCACGGAAATGATTGATTTTCAACTTTACAACATATTTTATAATATCTTGAGACGAAAGCGGTCTGTCAGGTAGCGTAATCATCAGTTTTTTTTTAACCTATTCTTGTTTGAATTCAAACCACTACTGTTGGGACGTGGTAAGCAAGTATAAACATTTGATTATAGTAAAGAATGGTATTTTATTTATTGTGGACTGTATAACTTTATTCAACACTAGCCTGAGCTAAGACGCGATGCGCACCAGTAGTGTGCTTTCCGTGACATGGTTCGAAACTAGACTAGTCGATATATTGAAAGCGTATCGTTAACGATCGATCGCCGCGACATCTAATCGGTTCATACCGATACCAACACTATCGCACCTCGGAAACCGCACACTGACACACAACAACTACCTTTTTTTCTTTTTGAATTTTGAACCGCATTATACACACTAGCACCTCCAGACATCAAACTACCAAGTGCTGACAATCCTGCAAATATAGGTATTAAGGGAATTGCACCTCCTGACTGTCTCGGTGCTAAAATCGACCTTTTACCACCATTCTTTTTCTTTGAGATTCTTTTTTTCTTCGCTGCTAGTATACCATTTGTTTTTATAGCACGTTTCCGTTTACAACCCATACCTATTTTTCTTTTAGCTTTCATTGCGTTTGTTACTGCGTACGCAACTAGTTTCTCTTTTCTAGGAGTATCTTTTGCTTTAAATCTTTCCCAAGCACGATTTTCTAACACTTTATCAGCTCTATGTCTATCGTCTAAATTTTTGCTCGTTGCAAACACAATATCGTGATCACGACAAGCAGCATCCAATGGGTTTATTCCTTTATCGCCACGATCTAGTCTCTTTTTTAATTTTGTGCCAGGACCACAATACTGATATCCTGAAACATGGGCTTCGAACGGGAGACTATTTATAAGGGAGTTTACAAATCCTTTACCAGTCTTGACTGACTTACACTTGCGAGTTGAACGCGTCATCGATAACTGATTATAAATTAGAGAATTCTAGAGTATTTATAAGAAAATAATATGGATTTGATAGAACAGAAAGATAAATTGGATGTTATAAATGTAGATGTTCAGGTAGTAAGAAAACCATCAAGACACGGTTCGTTATTACCCGATACTATACGTGCTATACTAGTTGGTCCCAGCGGTTCAGGAAAAACAAATATAATGTATAATCTGATCACACATGTAAACGGGTTAAGATTTGAAAATATTTATTTATACTCGAAAACCTCTAATCAGGAAAAATATGTTTTATTAAAAAAAATAATAGATGGTATACAAGGTGCTAATTTTTTCTTATTTACAAGCGCTGATAAGGTTATAAAACCAAACTTAACCAAGAAAAATTCTATTATAATTTTTGATGATGTGATATGCGGTCCACAATCCGTAATCAGAGAATACTTTAGCATGGGTAGACATTCAGGTGCCAGCTCCGTATTTTATTTGGCACAGACATATTCTAAAATACCAAAACAGCTAATAAGAGATAACGCAAACTTTTTAATAATACTGAAACAAGATGATACAAATTTACGACATATATTCAACGATCATTCGTCTACAGATATGGATTTCTCAGAATTCCGGAAAATTTCCCATTTATGTTGGAATTACAGCGATTACGGGTTTCTGGTCATAGATAAAACTCGAGAAATGAATGAAGGAAGGTATAGATGTGGTTTTCATACATTCATTAAAATAAAATAATTTTATGTGCTTATACCTATATATAAATATACCATCACACAGTTATTATCCGCATAGTGTTATCAGTAGTCATACGATACAGGTATATTACATTTATTATTAACAATGAACAAAGAAAAAGTCTTGTTGGAAAATTTAATAACATCAAAAAAAAATATACAACGAAAAATAATGGAAATGAAACGTGGTGTTATAGATTCTGAAAACTATTTCCGTGAAGCATTTAAGCCGATAATTGAACCATTGAGTACACATGTGAAACAAAATGTAATATGTAACACACGGTCAACTGAACTAGAAAATAAATCAGAAACCTCGTGCATTAGTGAAGAAGATAATGATGATGAATTAAATTCATCATATGAAAATTTTTTAAATAACCGTCCTAAATCAACACGTTATGATAAATCTCATGGTATGCATTATGATAAAGATAGTGATTCATATAAAATAGGAAAATATTCTGTAACTTTTAGTCACGGCAAATTACTGTTGCTTAATAAATACTATCAATTTACACCAGGACTATGGTCTTTATTATGTGAGAAGGAACCAAAAAATACAACTATAGCAGATATAGAATCTTATTACAATATTTTGAAAACTAGTGGAGTCCATTTAAAACCAGATGGAAAACCTAGAACCTCGAGATACCATAAATGGGTGACTGTTGTAAAACCGCTGTATGATCGAATGAAAATGGAGGAAAAACAGTTTAACGAAGAAATAAGTAAAATTAATGAGAATACAACTCCTCGAATTAATTTAAAATCATTTGACAATCATTTATCTAGTTCAAGCGCTAAACGCAGAAAAATAACACAAGAATTTGAACCATTTGATTTTAATCCAGAAGCAAACAGTTCCATGTCTACAAATCCATTAGTTGAAAAGATGTTTAATTTTACTTCATCACCAAAGACTATGAAAGGTTCTGGTTTATATAAAGATGTCTTACCTCAAACCCAATTAGTTTATTATGACGATCCGAATGAGCTAGTAACTAGATTAAATCTTTTGACATCATCACAAAGTGTTGGTAATACTGGTGTGAATAATGAAATAATATCTATTTTAGAAGAACTACGTGAGAGAAATATTATAGTATAATGACTACCTTAGAAAGTATAGCTAATGAGTTACATCGGCCAGCGAGAAAAATATTTCCTAGACGCAGTGTAGTAACGCGGTTTATTGATGACCTCTGGCAAGCTGATTTAATGGATATGCAATCTCATTCTAAACAAAATTATGGTTTTAAGTATATTTTAGTTGTCATAGATACATATAGTAAGTACGTATGGCTTGAGGCGTTGAAAAATAAAACATCGAAAGAATGTACAAAAGGTATGTTTAATATATTGAAAAAAGCTCATCCGAAATTATTACAGACAGATAATGGTACAGAATTTTACAATGTTCAATTTCAAGATTTAATGAAAAAATACAAAATTAAACATTACAGTTCATACAGTGTTATTAAATGCGCAATCGCGGAACGCGTGATCCAGAGTCTTAAAAATAATATATATATAGATATTTTACTGCTACTGGTACATTTAATTGGTATAATACACTATCAAAAATTACACAAAATTATAATAATACAAAACATAGAACAATCAAATGTACACCGAATGAAGCTCGAATGGATACAAACAAAATTAAATTTAATACACAAATAAATGATACATTATAAAATCCAAAATTTAAAATTAATGATAAAGTAAGAATATCTAAGTATAAACATATATTTAGTAAAGGATATACACCAAATTGGACAACGGAAATATTTACAGTTTCAAAAGTTTTACAGACAAATCCAGTAACTTATCAACTAAAGGATGAATCAGACAATATAATCTTAGGTGGTTTTTATGAACAGGAAATTAAATTAACTGATTTTCCAAACACCTTTCTCATTGAACGTATTGTAAAAAAAGTTGGGAATAAAATGCTTGTTAAATGGTTAGGTTTTGATTCAAGTCAAAATTCATGGATAACATCATCAGATATTTTAAAATAATGTTTTTTATGTAAAATATTTTTTTTTTAAATAAAATAAAATATAAGTTTGTTTTTATTAAGTCGAATTAATTATTTCACATGATCTCCTGATCCTCAATTACCTGTTTTGAAAACTTAATGTATCCGCAATCAATAAAAAAACAAAAGCACCATCTAATAGCAAATTAATCAATGAAAGTAATAATACTGCAGTATTTTGTTCCGCTAGATAACGCATTTATACTGAACCATTAAGTTTGTAGTGACCATACGCCAATGTATTTATCCCATCATTCATTATATATCTTTTATCGTCATTGGCACTAAGAACAAGCTTGTTCATTGTTTTTGAATGAACAATATGTTTATTCGATTGAATGAAATTCATGTTTCTGTGAGATTGTTTTTTCTCCACAGATCTATGGTTGATAAAAGCATTTAATATATCTATGTAATCAATAAATTTCATATGGTTTTTTATTATATATTTTTTTACGCCTTTTGCTTTTTTTTCTACAGTATCATCTATGGTTTTATAAGCGTATAATTTTGGCCTCAATGAAACGAATTCTTTAAGAATTTTTGATTTAAGTTCGTCCTTGAAGAATCCTGGTTGGCTTTTATGGATTTCACTAAAGCAATAATGGTCTCTGGGATAATTAGATGTGTCGAAATATGGTAATAAATCATTTTTTAAATCATCGAAAAAATTTGCTGTTTGAATAGCATATATCAAGGAATCTGTATCCGAATATAAAGAACTAATTTTTCTACCATATTTCTTTTCATTACATTATAATGAAAATCATACATAAAAGTTTTCGAAACGTCTAAAATTACAGATCCTACATAAATCGCTTTATCGAATTTAATAGTTTCCTTATGTTGATGAATAGCCATAAGATTCCTAGAGTATATAGTTCTATCCTTAAAGTTAGTTTTTGATATTAATTTATTAGCTTTTTTTTCTGACGAAACCAGTTTTATAGAAGTTCTTGTTCGAACATTCTCCATACATTTTCCAAAAACGTTATTAATTAAAAGCTTCCAGAATTCTTTTTCAAACTCGTTTTTGGCTTTTGTTCTCATTTTAGTACAGAATACAATGTACGATGCCATCCATTTCTTTTGAGAAAAGGAGATAGCTCGATGAATTTTTACAAGTTTAAGACCGTGAGATAACGCTTGTTTTAAATTTTTATAATGAACAATATAGTTTTTTTTTCGGTAATAGTGTAGTTAACAATTTCTTAACTTTAGAATTTGGTGGACATTCGTTCAACGGTAAAAACGGGAAATCATTATGAGCCTTATGTAAATGTTTTGGGTAGTCAATATCGACTTCTAATATATATCCAACTTCAGAATCATCAGCAATTTTAGTTACGTCTATGTTTAAGTCATCAACCCATTCAAAATCTTAAAAGGTAATTCTGTCAACATAGATTTTCCATATAAATTTACACAATCAAGATATGTTAACCATGTAATCGGTTCGTTAGAATTATAATTCAATCCTTCAATATTTGGTATGTTTGCTTTAGCAAATCTTTTAGTTGATTGGGTTATCCCACCGCGAATTGAATTCTCTATAAACAAAAGCATATTAGGACATTTTAACCTTTCCAACTCGATCTTAGTATATTTAAGCATGCAATCATACGCAAATCCTGGAGCAGTCATATAATGAGCAGGATCTAACTCAAGAGTAGATAAACATAAGTCTCTGAAATTTTCAAACACGTCAGCTAGTATTACCACATCAGTTTTTAAATAAAGATCGCTATATTCACCTAATGTCTTTATGTTAAACACTTTCCATACATTTTTCGCATGTATATAATCATCATCAGTAATATTTTCATCGGATAAAGAGCTATAAAACTCAAGTTTTGAAGGTAAAAAAGTATCATCTAGTTTACACCAACTATCAACATATTCATACGGGAAGACTCCTTTTCGAGTAACTAGATCTAATACTTTAGTAGAAAATACTTTAATAGTTTCTCTAAACCTCAACTTATCTTCGGATAAATTGTTTGCTAGTTTACTTAATTTTTCAGCCATAAAACGGTATGTGTCCACAAACTTTATATTAAATTTTGGTGCGATTTCTTTACTAAATGATATATATTTTTCAGATGAATTGGGTATAACATGAATATCTTTATCGTTACACCCAAGTTCTCGAATTATGAAGTGACTGTCATATGTCAGATTATGAAAGAAGATTGGTACAAATGACGGGCTTGTTAGCTGAAAATTACATTTAACACAAATACATCGTCTGTAATTTCCCGTTATATGACAGTGATCTCGAACTTTTAACAAATTATTATCTTTAAAAGATAATAAACATTTTTCACAAACCTTAGCTTTC
The DNA here is from genome assembly GCA_949089665.1 of Macrosiphum euphorbiae. Lineage (NCBI taxonomy): Eukaryota > Metazoa > Arthropoda > Insecta > Hemiptera > Aphididae > Macrosiphum > Macrosiphum euphorbiae. The sequence continues at coordinate 24,194,555 of CARXXK010000002.1, forward strand.
TGAAAATGTTTTTCTTCTTTTAAAGTTAATTTTTTAATTGGTAAATTAGTTTTATAAATATCATGTATTTTATTTCCTATACTAATCATACTATTCATAAATTTTTTTGCTGCATTTTTACCTCTATATATTACTACTGTTCTAGGAATTTCAAACTTTTTTATTAATTTTTTTGGTATAATATTATAGTCAACTTTTACATAAAACCCGTAACTCATAAGTTTATGTAAATGTGTAATATGAGTTTTTGGTTTTTTACAACTTTGAATGAATTTATCAGGCTGTTTATGGTTTAAAATACATTCGAAGTCAGCGTATATAACAATTGGGATTCGTTGAGTATTTTTATAGTTTTTGAAACGTATAAAATCGTCATCTCCTTCTTCAAACATTATAGGTCTTCCTAATTTATTTTTAATACACATTTCTTTATGTCTAATTAATCCTGTTTCACCCCAAATTTTGCTTTTGCACGGTTTATTTCCAAAACTTGTAAAACATCTCTTACATATAATCAACTTTGAACAATGTTTAGATCTTTGACTTCTAACAAACCTTGAGAAGTTGTTAATATAACAATAATGAGATGTATTATTATTATCAAATAGAAATAGGTCAAAATGATTTTTTTTTTCAATATTGGTTATATGTAATGGGTAAATTAAATTTTTATCATTTAAGCTGTAAATATTAATTGATAAATTGTTTATTTTTTCAAATTTTTTTATCTGAGTTATAGGTGTTGGAAAATCAATACATTTAAAATTAAACCCACTTTTTTTTTCTAACATATCAAAATATTTTTTGTTAAACCGAGATTTATTCAATCGATTATCGTACTTAGATAGTATTGAATATTTGAAACATTCATTATCATTATTTTTTATATTTATAACTGCTTTTTTTTTTTTATATGACTAGGTAAATCTAAATATGTGCTTCCTCCTTTAAGAGGATTAACTTTATTAACTCGTAATTGTAAACAATCTATAGATTTAAGTGACCAGCCTGATTTTTTTGATATAAATTGTGCTTCCTCAGATAATAGTTTGTTAAACATTTTGTTTAATAAACTATTAAAATTGGATGATTTAGATGCTAATACGTTTGAAGTTTTAAACGACATATCTTGTACTTCATCCGTTAATAGTTGTTCATACGTGCTATCAACATATAAATTTAATTTAATTGCTGACTGCTGGCTTGATTGTGTTAACCTAGAAATTAACATTTCAGAAACATAATTAAAAAATACATTGTAGTCTATTATTTCTTCCTTGTTCTTAACAATATACGTTCGGGAACAGCTTTTAAATCGTTCAATTTCAACAAGACCGCCCTCATCTGATTCCATCCGTCTACGTTTAGTGATTGTATTTCTTTTCATTATGTAACTGTAAATAAATTAAAATAAAATAATAATAATAATAATAATATTATTTATTAATACATTTTAGTTTTAGTCTATATTCAAAGATTATAATTCTCTGTACAGTGAATTTAAAGAATTGTCTTATAATATATTTAATAATTATTCATAAAAAATTTAACCTGATCTAAACCTTTCACGTTTGGATTCTGCTATCGTAATAAAATCTAACCTATTACCGAAACATTGTTCTCGATTGCAAAAATTTGTAACATATAAATCACTATATTTTCGACATATATCCATTTTTTTTTCTCTTAATAAAACTAATTTTATATTTAACTCTTTTATATAAGACAAATTTGGTTTAGAATTTGTTCTACTTAAATAAATAGTGAATTTGAGGTTTCTAATTTGTTTTTTAAGATCTTTATATTCGTATCTCTCTTTAATTTTATTTTCATCAATAATCTTCGTTAATGCTGCAATCTGCTCTTCATAATATTGAATTTGTTCACAACAATAATCATATGAATGCGAAAAATTCATTATCTGTAATTTTAGCTAACGACATTAGTATGAAATGTATAATTTATAAATCTAATAATTAAAACGATTATTTATTAAACAACATTGAATATACGTATATATATATATATATATATATATATATATTTATTTACAATTATAATAATTACTAATTACATATTATATAGTTTTACAGAAAACAAGAATTTTACAAGAAAAAAAACATAAAATAAATTAAAGCAATAAAAAATTAAAAAATTAAAAAATGAAAAAAAAAACAACTTAAATTAGAATTCGAACAATCGCAATATACATTTTATAAATGTAAATTATGTATAAGAAATTCTGTGCATTTACTGCACAGAGAACTAGACTCTTTGAATATAGTTTTATTCTATATTCAAAGAGTCTAGTTCTCTATGCAGTAAATGCACAGAATTTCTTATACTTGTTTTACATTTATAAAATGTATATTTCGATTGTTTGAATTCTAATTTAAGTTGGTTTTTTTCATTTTTTAATTTTTTGATTTTTTTGTTTATTTCTTTAATTTTATTTTTATGTTTTTTTTCTTCTACGTCTTCTTCATCCAATGTCTTTTCTAATAGTTCGTAACTGTCCTCAATTTTTCTTTGGATGTCATCTGATTGAGAAGCCATTTTCTTTTGTAACTGTAAATATTAATATTTATCTATCAATCAATATATTGAATAAAATAAAAAAAGTCGAGTCATAAAAATTATAAGCGATACAATATTATTTTTTCCTTTATATTATATTATATTATATTTAACTCATATTATTTGACAAGTTTTCACAACACAGTTAAAATATTAATAAAAAATATTGAGGATATAGATATGTACAAGCATATACGTTTGAAAAAAAAAATAAAAAAAATACTATATGCTTGTATTATCTATAAGTTCACCTTATTTACATCTTTACATCATAGAATTCAATGTTATAATATAATCTCATGGTTGTCACATAAACCTAATCAGTTTAATGTTATCAATATATTTCTTTTTACAAAAATATAATACATTCTTAGTTATTATGATAACAATATTGTAATAATATAAACATATAATATCTAATAAGAATTATATTAACCATTTTCTTGCATGTATAAAGAGATAATTAATTTTAATCAGTAATATAACCAATTATAATGAATAGTTGTATATAATAACATTAAAAGCCTTTACATATAATAGGGATACATGAACATGGTTAATCAAAATAATCGTTACGATTTTAATATTTACTTTTATCTTTCAACATCATTTTTAAAATATATATTAAATAACAATATAATTAATGTTTTACAGTGTATACATTTAAAAATAATTTTAATAGTTATACATTTATAGTATATAAATATAAAATGAGAAATTATCTATCAAACATCTTAGACAATTGTTTTATTGTTAGTTTTTTATTTATGAGATATATTTCTCATTCTATCTAAAACAAAAAATTCTGAATATGTTACGGGTACAGGTACGGAGTCAATACTAGTAGGGAACGGATTACTTTGTAAATCAACACCTTTGGTTAAGAACCGTCCACATAATATACATCGTGTATAATAACAATAATCTTTAAACGCTTGTATATCTTTAAATCGAACAAACTGGTATAAAGGATTGTAAGTTCGAAACGTATTACCACTAGATCTTTCATGATGATAACATGCACTGCTGCAATACTTTTGGTCCCCAACATTTTGTATACACAGTTCAACTAATGTATAATTTCCGAGTGGATCGGTTAAAATATTTAATACATGGTCCTTTACCATAAATGGATAATAATCTCCTACTAACATAAAGGTGATTTCAGGGTTAAAACGATAATATTCTAAAGATTCTAAAACACTGTTGATTGTTCTATTTCGTATATTGTTTGAATCGATTGAAAACATATTGTAATTTATAAAAAAATTCCACCCGTAAAAAAATAAAACAACATTAAATTAGATTTATAACTATTTTATGATAGCATAACTAATGTTCAACAATAAAATTTCTATTTTAATTGAATATTGTACACGTATTCGTTTGATTCGTTCCATATGTAACGTACGCATACCTACCTATAATAATTTTTTATAAAAATAATAGCTATACTAATGATATTATATACTTACATTGTTAATTTGAGAAGTTGAAATATTTGAAAAAAATTGAACTTTTTTCCGTGTATGTTTGTGTTGAGCGTTGTGAGACAATATGATATATTATAAGTTTGTGAGACTGTCAATACAATGTTTAAGATGAAAATGTTAACTCCCTGATAATATGAGTACTGTTATATACACGTTTCGTTGAAGTGGTTATTAGTTTTTTATAATAATTTATATAATACACATTATATAATATTCGCTTCGACTAAACGTCTATATTGCAGTGTTATCAATGTTTTTTTTGTTTTTTTTTTATTAAACATTAAAGACTGCGACAGCTCTGTTCATTAACGTAACAGTGATTTAAATTATTATTACTTCCTAAAAAATTATATTATCAATGTAAGGTTAATGGTTATTAGTTTTTATAATAATATATATAATACACATTATATAATATCAGCTTCGACGAAACGTTTATATAACATATGACAATATTATCAAAGACTGCGGTCAGAGTTTTATAATGCTCAATTTCAAGAATTAATAAAAAAAAAAAAATAATAAAAAAACTATATCCGTATCTTGTTATTGCAGACGCTGACCACTACTATTGCTATTTATATTATTATTACTATTGGTCTTAATATAATATAAATTGATTAGAAAATACAAATAGCAAGTCACTTTTAGAGGTAGAACTTAAATCCACTCAACGTATTTTAGCTACAAATTATCTACTGTTAAAGATATATTTTAAAAAAAATGTCATTTTCTAATTCGAACATTAGTGATTACGAAGAATCAATGACTGAAAGCGATGTAAGTACAAAATTAATATTAATTTATATTTTTATATTTTAAATTTATATTTTTATAATATAATATATTTAATAGTTATATTTGAATAATACTGTATTACACTGGTTCAGTATTATACCCATTGAATACGATGTATATATTTTTACTAGATTTTCAGTAACCAAATTGTATATAATTTCAGAACAATTATAACGAGGTAAAACCGGATACCACAAAAAAACAAAATAAAACAAAAAGAGATGTGAAATTGAAAAAAAATATGTGCAAAACAAAAGTTAAAAAAGTATGTAAAAAAAATTAAAAATTAAAAAATTTACAGTATAATAAAAAAAATTAAATAAAATTACAATTTTTATTATTATTATTAATACCTATAATTATTTTTTTTTTTAGAATATTTCATATCTGGATAGAATTGGTCCTTTAATTAAAGATGTGAAAGTAAATAATGAACTTATTAATTCGATGATGGTGAAACAAAGTGATGAAATAGTAAACATAAAATTACCATTTGATAACGAAGTATGTAGTGATTACTGGACAATAAATCACTATAAAATAAAAAATATTCAAAATCTTATTGCTACAGACAGGTAATATATATTATATAAATATATGATTCTTAGAATTTACATGAATACAACTTAAAATGACTAACTCCTAAAAAAAAAAAAAAAATTTAAGAAATTCATTGGTTGATGTATGTAATAGTTGATGTATGTAAGGTCTTATAATATATTAATGTGCCTGTATGTATGTATATATATTTGTAATGTAAAATACTTATCATTTTAATGATGTTATAGATGGAAAGAAGCTGAGTGCAGTGTAAAAGTATCGATAACTGATTTAGCAAAGGATCAAGGACTCGCAAACGATTTATCCAACATCATACAAACAATATTTACACGGTTCATGTCTAATCCAAACAAGAAAATAGGATGTATTAAAAAATCAAAATCATAATAAATCTGTTTTTAATGGCTGTTGAAAATTAAAATAAAAAAACCAATATATTAACTAATCGTACATTTATTTTTAAAAGTGATACAAAATTAGTGTATATGATTTAGTGTCATGATGTGTAAAAATAAATTACAGGTTAATAGCTGATGTACCTAATTCTAACTCTTGTAATATCATATTTGATAATGAGTTATAATGATATTGTAATAATTCATACATAAAAGAAATATCATTAGTTTCTATATTACTATAACTTAAGTTATAATTCTGAATATATGAGTTTGTAAATTCATTCCGTCGACAAGAAGAGGGTAACCCGTTAATATCTGCCATAATTAATGCATATGCTGTGTCAAAAGTCTTCTGGTAACATGGTAATTTTTTCTGCTTCTCGATTATATAGAGATCGATACAAGCTCCAAGCTGATTCAGCCTTTGCAAATCGACATGTGATAAAGTTATATAATTTTCATTAGAATATAATATGATTGAAGACTGTTTCACATTAACGGAATAGCTTAAGTTATCAGTTATTCTTACACGTTTACATCGGTTTTGTAGATTATCAATAATTGCTTTATAATTATTTTCACACATTAATGATAGCCATTGGTCTAGATCGAGGCTTAAACTCTTTTTAGTAATCATACATTTTAATATTACAACAATCGAAATCTTTTTGTTAACTAACAAACCTACTGTTACACTTTTCTTTCCATATTGACGAATTTCAAATTCTGACCTTGAGACAATCGGTGAAATCATATTGTAGCGAGCTTATAATACTTACCGATATATTTTTGTTCGTTCTGACGATTATTGTTTTAAAAAATTATACTATGATTATCAGAGTGTTAATTGTATACTGATTATATTTTATTCATACAACAACGTTTTATACTAAAAAAGTTAAATACAATTTCAAAAAAGTAAATACGTGACCTAATTGATAAGTGTGGAGGGAGGGAGCTTATTATTAATTATATATCTCGTATTATTCCTGCAAATTAAATGAAACAAACATCTGCTACCTAGATTTGAACCTTATATATTGAATTAAAAACTTCACGTCTTATCCATTAGGTCACGTATTTACAAGATATAGAATGGAATAATAACACATTTAAACTGTTTTAATAAAATACAAAATTTTATTTTAATATCGTTCATACGTTTAAGCAGTTGAGCGAGTGACATATTTAGTTTTACAATTACATTAAGTTCTTCCATATTTGGTTATTATGTTTTCTACAAAGTGGTTACCTTTCGATAAAAATACATAAATACATTTGGAATTATGTCTCGAGTGTTCGATCCATGGAATGTCATCTTTCTTCCAGTCATGTAATACAAGTCCGCAAGAGAAGCATTCCACAATATCTTGAACCCCTGTATATATAAAGCCGCATTCAGACAATACATATTTGTTTTGAGGTATAGTTGACGGAAATATATTATATGTTTTTAATCTTGATGTGAATGTATCATATTGCGGATATGTTGGATATGGTTGGTTTCGTATTAAAGAAACTAATGAAGAATAATTGCTGGTGGTTTTTTGAAAGTTCATGTTTTTTTTATTTTAAAGAAAAAACATTAAATTGGAAATTTTTACTTAAAAAATAAATGTATAAGTGAAAAAAGACAATAAAATAAAAAGCATAACTTGGTTTAACAACGGATTATTCGTTACTGAAATGTATAGCTAACTTAATTTTAGTACGAGTAACTATAAAAAGTTCAGTGTCGCCAACACTTATGAGTAATACATTGATGGTAAAAACATATTTATTTTGTTTGTGTAACAAAATGATATAGACACAGTTATGTGTTGTGTACTTGTGTTGTACACAACACATAACTTTTACTTGTGTACAATTTGTGTTACACGGTGGAGCATGTAGAAATGCCCCGCTTGAAATGATGAAATCTCCCTGTAAAAAAGGTGCTCAGAACATACATTAGGGTTTTTGAGATTATGTGTTACACGGTGGAGCATGTAGAAATGCCCCCCTTGAAATGATGAAATCTCCCTGTAAAAAAGGTGCTCAGAACAGACAAATATATACTACTTGCCTACCTACTGAGTTGAGAACTATTTATGCCTGTTTATAGCAATACGTAATCGGTACCTACTCTCTTTTCCGCGGGACTCCTCCCCGGGACTCGTTTTTGAAAAAGTAGGGGCGGGCGCCGGCTATACATTTATCGGGGAACGCGAATAAGCTAAAACTCGAATTTTCGAAAAAACGGCAAATGGAGAAGTCATATAGTCGTACTATTTTTTAATATAGTTTATCAATATTGTATTAAACAGTATTTATAATCTGTAGCAGTAATTAATCAAATCGGAATCACGTAAAAACTGTAATATATCAAGTAGGTACTACACGTAGGTTAGTTATATTGTATTTGTTCTATTGTCTATTCAAGTATAAAAGAAACATATAGGTGCGCCTAAGTAGTAAGCATAGTATAGTCATATCATTATACGATTTAACTGCCAGAACTTCAATAAATTTCATTACAATTTAATATATCAAGAAGGTACCTACTTTATTTTTTTGATCAATAAAAATATTAATATAATATAATAAGGCAGTTCATCGAATCAAAAACTCGAATTTTGAAAAATAACAACAGTTCTACAGGTTATGATACATAGTTATGGTACAATTGAAACGTTACATATCAAACATAACAATACGGTCTACTTCTACCGACAGATATTTGGACTATTATTTAAAGTTATTCATACAGACATAAAATACAGACAGACATAGACATATACATAATAGTGATAAAAGGTATGACAACTACTATTAAATAGTTATAAAGTAAAAACCATAATATAATAATAACTTATAATAACAATTGGTGGTTACTAAGTACAAAACAAAATGTAAAAAGTTACATAATAATATAAGTATTTTCAATTGATACAATCATAGCACACAATCTCAACTATAATGTATCCGTTCAGATGTAAATAGAATTGTGTTTAAAAGTTAATATTATACTAAAAGTTAATATTATAAAAAGTAAAAACAAATTAAAAAAGGTACATAATATCATAGTATGACATATTATATAATGAATAAATTAATACAATCAAATCTATATCAATTATATTAAAAGATATTTTCAAAGTTACTCATATAATTAGAAGTTAAATACTGACAAAACCTAGTATCATTTAAACAAACGTTACAAAGTGACATAATATTATTTAAACGCTTTTTGACATTACATTAAATTGACAATGTATTTTGAAGTAGGTATAAATGAATACATTGTAGATATAGCGTAAAATATGAAAAGTACAATATTATAAATATTATTTAGATTATTATAAAAAGTTATTCGTTTAGATATAAATTGCAAATTGTGTTTAAAAGTAATTGGCATAGACATAATAGTAAAATAATATTAATAACAATTGTTGGTTAGAAATTACCTAACAAAATTTAAAAGTTACATAATATTAGTTTGTTACAAAAAGTGATTCATACAGACATGAATAGCAAAGTTATAGTAGAGAGCTTATAATAACAATTTGTGGTTGAATACCAAGTATATAGTAATAATAATATTATATGCGGAGTGTTAATGATAGTGTTTAAAAGTTATTGGCATAGACATAATAGTAAAAATAGTAAAAACATATTATATCATAATAACTTATAATAACAATTGGTGGTTACTAAGTACAAAACAAAATGTAAAAAGTTACATAATAATATATGTATTTTCAATTGATACAATCATAGCACACAATCTCAAATATAATTTATCCGTTCAGATGTAAATAGGATTGTGTTTAAAAGTTAATATTATACTAAAAGTTAATATTATAAAAAGTAAAAACAAATTAAGAAAGGTACATAATATCATAGTATGACATATTATATAATGAATAATATATTAAAACAAATTAATACAATCAAATCTGTATCAATTATATTAAAAGATATTATCAAAGTTACTCATACAGACATAAATAACAAATACATTTTATATAATTAGCAGTTAAATACTAACAAAACCTAGTATCATTTAAACAAACGTTACAAAATGACATAATATTATTTAAACGCTTTTTGACATTACATTAAATTGACAATGTATTTTGAAGTAGGTATAAATGAATACATTGTAGATATAGCGTAAAATATGAAAAGTACAATATTATAAATATTATTTAGACAATTATAAAAAGTTATTCGTTCAGACATAAATTGCAAATTGTGTTTAAAAGTTATTGGCATAGACATAATAGTAAAATAATATTAATAACAATATTGTTGGTTACTAAGTACAAAACAAAATGTAAAAAGTTACATAATAATATATGTATTTTCAATTGATACAATCATAGCACACAATTGTAAATACAATCTCAACTATAATATTGAGATTATTATAAAAATTTATCCGTTCAGATGTAAACATAATTGTGTTTAAAAGTTAATGTTATACAATTAAAAAAAGGTACATAATATCATAGTATGACATATTATATAATGAAATTAATACAATCAAATCTATATCAATTATATTAAAAGATATTTTCAAAGTTACTCATACAGACATAAATAACAAATCCATTTTATATAATTAGCAGTTAAATACTAACAAAACATATAAAAAAGTAAAACCGTTACAAAGTGATATAATATTATTTAAACGCTTTTTGACATTACATTAAATTGACAATGTATTTTGAAGTAGGTATAAATGAATACATTACATTATGAAAAATACAATATTATAAATATTATTTTTAAATCCTAACAAACCGTTTGACATTAGTTACGAATACACCTTTGAGTATTCGCATCCAGAGAGACCACGTGGAGGTTGTCAAACTTTCTCTCCGCGTCACATAGACTTGAACATCAAGTGTCACGTAGACTGGATTATTGATAGTGACGCTAGACTTGATCACCTAGCGTCACCTTTACTTGTACATCGAGCATCACCTATAATTGAACATCGAGTGTCACGTCGACTGGATTATTGATAGTGACGCTAGACTTGATCGTCTAGCGTCACCTTTACTTGAACATCGAGCTTCACCTATAATTGAACATCGAGTGTCACATAGACTGGATTATTGATAGTGACGCTAGACTTGATCGTCTAGCGTCACCTTTACTTGAACATCGAGCTTCACCTATAATTGAACATCGAGTGTGACATAGACTGGATTATTGATAGGGACGCTAGACTTGATCATCTAGCGTCACCTTTACTTGAACATCGAGCGTCACCTAAAAAATGAACATCGAGTGTCACGTAGACTGGATTATTGATAGTGACGCTAGACTTGATCATCTAGCGTCACCTTTACTTGAACATCGAGCGTCACCTATAATTGAACATCGAGTGTCACGTAGACTGGATTATTGATAGTGACGCTAAACTTGATCATCTAGCGTCACCTTTACTTGAACATCGATCGTCACCTATAATTGAACATCGAGTGTCACGTAGACTGGATTATTGATAGTGACGCTAAACTTGATCATCTAGCGTCACCTTTACTTGAACATCGAGCGTCACCTATAATTGAACATCGAGTAGTAGCTTCACTTACCGTTGTGAACACATAATGCATTACAGAACTTCCCTGTACACGATGTTCTTGGTGACGAATCGCCCGTAGTCATCGGCGTACATGCTGACTTTCACGGACTGTGCGTTTCTCACCCTAGAAAACGCCACGTACAGCTGCCCGTGCGTGAACGGGGGCGACGTCAGAAGCAAACCTACTCTGTCGAACGTCTGACCCTGCGACTTGTTGATGGTCATGGCGAACGACAACCTCACCGGGAACTGAACGCGTCTCAGTGGGACGGGCCCGTCGTGCTCACCGCTGGAAATGAGCGGTATCTTGGGCATAACGATGTCGTCGTCCTGCGGGTCACCGCCCAAAATCCTCGCCTTGAAGTTGTGTTGCCGCAGTTGGGTGACCACCAACCTCGTACCGTTGCACAGTCGTCTCTTCGGATCGAGATTTCTGAGCAACATCACGATGCACCCCACCTTCAACTCGAGCCGGAACGGCGGCAGGCCGTCCGGTACCAAACCGTTGAGGAACTCTGTTGGAAAATTAGCCACTTCGTCGGCTCCGTCCACCTCCGCGGTGTCAACGGCCAGGTAGGTCCTCGAGTTACCGTCGACGCGCTCCAGCACGTCCGAGTTGATGCCTCTGCACTCTTCGTTGGTGGGGCACACGACGACTCTCCGAGCAAATTCGTCGACGTTGGCCAACGACATTTGCTGCGGATACACGAAATCGATTAAATCGGTTACGTCGCATACCATTTCCTCCGGGATTTGCACGGTGTCCGGAACGCCGTCGACCGCGGGCAGTTGGCCGTTGCCGAGCCGAAGCAACCAAGAAGCGAAGTCCGCGTCCTGTCCCGCGCGCATGTTCCGTACCAGATTGAAGCGCTCCATGACGTTCCAGAGACCGTGGTTTTTGATCGACGACATGACGATCTCGGCTCTCGTCCCTCTCCGGATCACGGGCAATATCTGCCTGAAGTCGCCGGCGAACAGCATGGGTTTACCGCCGAACGGTAAATCCGAAGCCATGACGTCCTTGAGCAGGCGGTCCACCACCGTCAGTTGCAGTCCCGGCGACATGGGGGCTTCGTCCCAGACGATGAGAGCCGCGTTGTGTATCCTCTGCGCTCGCTCGGACTGCAAGCTGATGGTGGACGTCGATTCTTCGGTCAGCGTGCCGAACGGAAGTCCGAACGTCGAGTGCACGGTCATGCCGCCGTCCATGAGCGACGCAGCGATCCCGGTGTACGCGACGCTCAACACTTGCCGCTGAAGCTGCTGAAGCGACCATATCAGGCATCCGTACAGGGTAGTCTTTCCGGTACCTCCTGGTCCGTCGACGAAGAAAGTTTGCGACACCTCGCCTGGGTTTCGGACGGCCGCTATCACGCGGTCGTACACCGTACGCTGTTCGGCGTTCAAGGTGTTCACTTGATCGGCCCACCGTACCGCCGCGTCTACTTCTCGGAACAGCGCATTGTCGTCCTGCAGCGGTTCCAGTAGAAGGGGGTCGGCGAGGGGCAGATTGTAGTGGACCGAGGGTGACTTTCCGTGCAATCGAAGCAGATCCTCGATGGCTGCCAGACACGCGGCCCTCGCGCGGTTGACCTCTTGAAGACGCCAGTTGAAGTCCTCCATCAGGTACTCTTCGTTCCTCTCGTACAACGCCAGCGCGTTTGACGGCTGGCCGAACACCAGTATAGTGACGAACAGATACCGCAGTTGCCGCGGTGTATCCACCAACCGCGATTCCTCCAAACAATTCCGCCACGCTAGGTCGTCTGCCAATAGTCCGAGTGCAATTGCAGCCGCCGTGTATGTTTCGTGAACGACCCCGTCCACCGTCCTTATGTCTCGAAAGGACTGCGGGCCTCTTCGGTTCAGAAGTAGCAATCTCAAGTGGAAACGGTCCTGGTCTTTTGGTTCACCGCGTACATCCGAGCCAATGTAACGTGTGTCATCCGATTCACCCGCGGACGCCATTGTCTGACACCCGCCTGCCAGGTGTAATGCATCGGTATGTCGTGGTACAAGTACTGTCGAGCCACCGCGTTGGTCGCGTTGAGCTCGAAGAACTGCGTGAGTTTCGTGCGACCTACAGCTTCGTTCTGTAGCCGTTCTTCTTCTTGGCCCGGCTGAAACAACACGTTCTGACGACCCTCCAGGTGAACGGGAAGCCTGACGACCGTGTGACTTTTGCCGTGCAATTTGTACGAAAACAATCGCCAGACGGCTTCTGGCGGGCTGACGTATCTCGAGTTGACGTACCTAAGAAGGAATATTTATCGCTCAGTATAAGATGATACCGTTTGGTGTTGTATTATTATTATTATTAATTTATTTTTTGTTCTGTAGACGCATAGCGTTGCATCGCAATATAATATATTACAGTATTTAATAATTTAAATTAATTTTGAAGTAAAGCGAATTGAAACGTTCAACCATACTAAGTTCTTTATTTTAACTGTTAGTGGACAGATAGACTAACGGTGTGTCATTATTAACATTGAAAAATATTAACGTTAAATAATTAATTATAATAATAATAATAATAATACCTAAACAACACATTAAATATAAAGTATATAATATAGCTAGAATACAAAAGGTATTAGTAAAAGTATACAACTATCCTAAAAACCTAAAAGACAGTGAGTAAAATAACACTGGACACACTGCTAATTTTCAATTTAATACCTAGAATAAAAATCTATCAATAGTATGTAGGTATCAAAGTATTGAACTCTTTGTGGAAGTACATAATAAAATAATACCTAAACAACATAATAAATAGAGGTAATGGTGAATGTATGCAACTGCCATATAAAGCAGTAAATAATTCATTCACACTGAACACACAAAATGAAAGTATACAGTCCACACTAATAATCATTATACCATACACATGTATTATTTAATTGATGTGTAGTACTGCATGCAATAGAATGTTTATTATGTTTATTATACACAGCTTCAACAAACTAAAATTGAAATAACGCATCTAATGTAATAAAAATATGATAAAAATATAATGTTACTTGTGTTAAAAAAGGGCCAATGTCTCTTACTCTGTAGGATAAAATTAGATATAAAGTTTATAAATGTAGAAGTTACTAACATTATGCTAATATTATTGTTATTAAAATGTAGAAATGTTTTCACAAGTGTTTATTTTGAATTTAAGTTTTTAGCTTAAGATTGAATTTCTGAACATTGTCAAAATATGACATTGGCTCTTCTTGCACCAGGCCACATGACAATATAATGTAATATAATAAAATATATGATATGAGGTGTATTGGTGAATGTATACAACTGCCCCTAAAAAGTAGTAAATAATTCTCATACACACTCAACACACTAAATAAACGTATACAATACATCATAACAATTATTATACCATGCACGTGTATACATTATATATGTATATTTTTATATTTATTTAACTGATGTGCAGTACTGTATGCAATAGAATGTTTAATGATCAACACGTAAAATAATTCAGTGGCTTGGTGCAAGATGGCTCAATGTCATTAAAATTTGTTTATGTCACATGTGTATTAAAAGGGCCAATGTCTCTTACGCTGTACGACCAAAGCAGATAAAGTTTACAAATGTAGAAGTTACTAATATTATGCTCAATGGAATATTATTATTGAAATGTAGAAATATTTGAATAAAAATGTTTATTAAAAATTTTAGTTTTTGGCCAATATAAAAACCAAAGCAATTTTATTATTTCTTCTGGGTGGCCAATGTCAAAGTAAAACGTACATATTTATACTTGAAAACAAAATGAGAGTCATACAATGAAATAAAAACAAATATAATGTTTAGAGTTCTTGAACATTGGCAAAATATGACATTGGCCCTTCTTGTACCAAGCCACATAATGCAATATATTATAATACAATAATATAATATGAGGTATTGGTGAATGTGTACAACTGCCCTAAATAGAAGTAACACACTGAACACACCAAATAAACGTATGCAATCCATCATTATAATCATTATACCATACACATGTATACATTATCTTATTTTCTATTCTATTATGTTTATAACGCTAAGTGTAGTGTAATGTTAAGACTCACTGTATAGTTTCATCGTTATCCTCAATCTCCAATGTCACACGGTTGTGTCCCTTGTATACATACTTGTATATATACATGACGCTTTTTATGGTCGTGCATATCTCGACGTTGATGTGAGCGTCGTACTTGGCCAGAAGGTAAGGGTTGTATGGCACTACACACTCGTTACCGACCTCGCGACCTCCCACAAGTACCGTCCGGCCGTTATCCGGTCGGCGATACCTTGGATAACCGCCTTCCGCAACGTACACCGTCTAATCTGCGTACGCTTTCGGGAACTCTTTCGAACAGCTGTTGTTCACCATGCACAGACACTGCGGGTTGACTGTTCCACACGGTCCGTGTATCATGTGCGACTTCAAGCAGTTGAGTAAGCGCATGTCTGTCGCCGGGTCCGGCAAGAAGGCGCAAACCACGTCGTCGACGTCTGCCGCCGTGCGGAACTTATGATCCTCCTCCAGGATTACCAGTATGTGCGCATGGGGCAGACCGCGTTTCTGAAACTCAATAGTATATACGTAAGCGGCGACTTCACCAAACACACGATAAACAGTTATATCACTCAGTAGCTCCTGTAGTTTCATGTTGAACAACCTGGCCGTCAGGTCGGGCCTGTCATTTGGAACGCTGAAAGCCGCCAGGTTCTCCGTGATCTCCGGCCACCTGGGATTGCACGTAAACGTTATGAACAGGTCGGGCTTCCCTTTGCTACGGACCATGGCCATAGCGTCTTGGTAACACATCTTGTTGTATCGGTCGCTGCCCACAAACGTCGACGGCAAAATGATCCTATGGCCGACCGGTTCGATGTTGAGACGTTCGTTCACATGGTCCACGAGCCCCTGATACGCTTCGGCAAAGATTTCTCTCTGATGGTCACGTATGTAGTTCAGATTGTTGGTTTCCATCTGAACACTGTGGTCGCACAGGTACTGGTGAAACAAGGACCGGCCCTGATGTATCGAACTGAACATTGGGTGCCTCGTGTCGTTGTTTCCCTCACATCGACAGGCCACACGGTAGCACGCAAACTCTCTTATAGAGTTTTGAGCGCGGACATTATTCCGTCGAGGGCCCTCTTGCTGCATCCCGTTATGCCAACCGGCCTCGCCGTACGTGAAAAACAGCGGATACAACATGGGATCCGAGTGACACGAACCTAGAGAAATATAATAATTTTAAGTTAATTGCTAAACCAAAGGTCTGTAGTAGCTGAGAGTTGGTTTATGGAGTTACATTTGTGTTGTGTGTACACAATTTGTAGAACCGCCAAAGAAAGGTATGAAATAATGTATAGAAAATGTCAATGAGTTATTAGGAGTTATTTATTTATATCTATTTATTATTTATTATTATGATGTGTGTATAGCAAGTACCTACATAATGTTTTGTAGAACCACAAACGAAAGGTAAATATATTTAGGAGGAAAATTGTGATAGGTATTATGTTGATCCACGTTGTTTTAAATTTATAATAATGTAATGGCTTGTTTCACAACAACACAATGAATTTACGCTGTTAATTTAATAAGTATTATTATGTATGTCGGTTACAGTACAATTAAAACCATTTATTTATTTGTCGTTATGATTGTGTTGTGTGTATAGCAAGTACATAATGTATTGTAGAACCGCAAAATAAAAAGTAATTTATAAAATAATCTAAAATATGAACTCTAAGGTGGGCTAATTTCTATACCAAGTGTTAATAATTCTAAGTGACGTTAGTTATTAAGTATACACAAATTATGAAATAAGAGAACAGTGAATTAAGCATTGAAGTATTGTAACTATGTATTAAATGTATAATAATGTGATGACTTTGGTTTGTTTTATCACACAACAAACTCAAACTGTTAATATAATAAGTATTACTGCACAAGTGAAAGGGTTGAAGTCGGTGTTGACCTAACATATTAGTCATTAAGTAATAAAAGAATGTATAGTAATTAAATTCCAAAAGAATGTATAATGTAGTAAAGGTGGGGTGTAATATAACTCTTTGTCGGTAGCAGTTAGACTCATATAAGACTGTTATAATATTATGTGTGTGTGTGAGGTGTACTAACCCGCAGGTATCTTTTGGGTCCTGTACGGCTCGTCGATTGGACTGGTGTCGAAGATGACCAGATCGATGCGTGCGGGAGGCTGACCACCTTCACCTACGAACACTGCCGCAACTTCATCTGCGGTAGGCAGGTTGTTTCGGCGCCTATCCCTACCTCCAAGGAAATTCATTGTGACCGGTCGAGGTGGCCCAACTGCGGGATCGGCTCGGTCTCTTTCTGCCTGCCACACCTGACGCATGTTCCTGAAACGAATATATTTATATATTATTATGTTAAACACACTCTGCGTATAACAAACAATGTTTCCATATTACCGGAAATGTATTAATCAATAGTAATTGGTGTATTTGGAGTAAACTAAAATATAATGTAGGTATGGAAATATCGTTCAGTGATATTGTTAGAAATAATTGTAGAATCATTCAATCCATTTAACTCTATATTGGTAGCGGTAAGAGTATAATCTATACTAAATATTATATATTATAAATATTTGTGTGCCTGTGTGTGGGTGTAATAAGCGTGGAGAATCACATTCAATGTGTATAAAATGAATTATTAAATGTACTTCAAAGTTACATAAATATTTTAAGTCATAAACATCCGAACCCTATGTCATATTCAATGTTATATCATCAGTATCAAATAACTAATAAGGAGGAGTTAAGAAAAATATTTGCTATGACGTTTACATTATTGTAAATCATTATTAAGTCTAAGAGAGGTATGTGTAAAATGTATTTGCAGTAAGGGGAAATTCACATTCTTAGTGTTCATAAATACAATGGTTCAAGTTTTCTTACATAAAAGCCATTGCGTACGGATTGATGGCACGCAGCAAACCGTCCAATAAAGCCATCACGATTTCGCACAGTGCACGATTGTTCCGTCGTGCAATATCGCGGTTGGCCTCTCCGGAATCCAAGAAATACAACTGACAGTTGTACGCATTTTCCGGGGCAACGACCACCTCACGATTGGTCGTCCGATAGGTCTGACCGTAGACAATAAACACCGGCGGTCCCCGCCCTGGCAAACGCCTGTCGTGTGCGTCGGATGCAAACGCAGCGAATGCCAGATAGTTGTTCAACCGCCGAACGTCCGCACGGAATCTACGACCATCCTGTGAATCATCTGTAAACAAACTCTGAATTAAATACGGTACCGGCAACAACACGCGTTGTCCTGCAGCGACCACTTGGCCGTTGTTACAACAAGTGTGGAAGTGACCCCGGGTTGTTTCCTCGCCACTGAAGTGACGGGCGAGACAATGTCTGCAGACTCTGTCAAACGCGCCCACGTAGTACCGCTCTGGAAGCGGGTGCGTCACGCCCGCCTGCCGGTTCATCATTGGCGCGAGCCCTATGGGTAGTTCGACCACTACCTCGTACTCCATCTCCTCCACCTCTCCCTCAGAGCCGAACAGTTCCACAACTTCCACTTCCACATTCCCCTCCACCAGACCGTCTGGCACTTCCATGTCCTCCATCTGGACCTCCTCTCCATCCACATCCTCCACTACCTCCATCCGGACCTCCTCTCCATCCACATCCTCCGCTACCTCCATCTGGACCACCACTTCTTCCACGTCCTCCTCCCCGTCCACGTCATCACCAAGTACCTAAAAGTTAAGTCGAGTTTAGAGTAGGTACAATATTAAGGTATTTATAATTATAAATAATTAAATATATAATATAATTTTTGTGCATACTCAAAGAGAACTGCTGAACTAACGTATTAGTAACAACGTATAAACCAATAGTAGAATGTATATTATTATTACTTTCACTCGACTGTATAAACACAATATTAAGTATACCATATCAGATATGTAAACATAATCTTTAGTTTGTGGGTAATGTGGCATTTATATGAAATTAAATAGGCAGTGAAATATCATAAACATGTCTAAGAGTACCACATAAAATGATATGAATACAAATAGAGGAGAGTAGACCTGAGTCAGCTAGTAAACAGTATACATATTTTATTCATTGATTGTAAATACTCATAATAAAAGTACATATTTAATACAATCTTGTATTGGTTAGGTTTAATGTGCATTTATATGAAATTCTTATAGGATAAGTTGAATGTAAGGTTTATATCTATAACCACTATGTATCAAATAACACACATCAGTAGTAAATATGTTACTATGTAGTATGTAGTTGTATAAATAAAGTAAAGAAGGTATTGAACACTATGGTAAAACACTTATGTTTGGTTGAATGAACTATATAATAAGCCATATCTATCTATCAAATAATACAATTAAATCTAACAACAATAACTTGATAGTTATAACTTGAGTTTAGAGTAGGTACAATATTAAATATAAACTCAAATTAACTTTAAAATCAAGAACCAATCAAAATACAAATAAATTCCCATTTAATTGGTTAAAAACGTATAGTACTGCATAACAGTAAGTGTTACAGTGAAATCATATGATACGTGTTGTAGTTCAAATCATTTTTCAAAGAGCTGTACAAAATAATGTTTAATTGAACACCTACATCTGAGCTCTGTCCAACCTAACATCAATACAATCTATTGTATTGAGTATTAAAATAATATAAACATTTCTAAGAGTAACTTTTACATATTCAATATAATCTGTGTTGCTTAGGTATGAAATTATAAAATACCTATCTAGTACAGAACTTAAAAATAAAGGAGAGTAGATTTGAGTCAGTAGTAGAAGTAGTAAGAAAATGTTTAAGTATTTTGTTCATTGGTTGTAAATACCCAAAATACAGTGAGTTGAACTTCTAACGTTGTGTGTTCATACATAACAGTAAGTGCATTTATGCAAAATATTATATGATAAGTTGAATGTAAAGTTTATGTTACACTAATAAAATCATATGTGGTGTGATTAAAATTATTTCTTAAAGAGTCTTTAATGTGATAAAATCAAGTACACCTATTATATATATATATATCACCACTATGTGTCAAATAACACCCATCAGTAGTAAATAATATGTTACACTTTAGTACAAACAAAATTAGTTGTATACATAGAGTAAAGAAAGTGTCGAACACTATGATAAATCACTTATCCAGTACCTACACAATTCACAAAAAAAAGGAGAGGTTTGCATACCTACATTGTTTAGTAGTAATATTAAGAAAATGTTAATTTATGTAACAAAACGTTAAGTATTCTGTTTAGACCAATATACCCATGGTTAAAGTTGATATATTAGTATAGTTATAAGTTATTAGTCAATGTGAAACAGCAGTAACACAATTGAATGTCGTCCAAGTTATGTAATGTCTAAACAATTATAATATAATAAGTTGTACCGAGCCAGTATATTATAAGTAGTATAGTAAAGTAATAAGAAATATGTATCTAAGAGCCCAGTGAATGATTAAGCATGTAACGAATTTTAACCGTAGGTTAGACACTATCTACTTATTGCCATGAGTAATGATAAAATGATAAAATACCTATGAAGGAGTAAGTAGTAGCAGCAGCAGCAGTAGTAGTAGTAGTAGTAATATTAAAAACTGTGTAAGAAAACGTTAAGTGTTCTGTTTAGGTCAATATACCAATAGTAAAAGTTGATATATAAGTATAAATTTACTTTATTAAAATAGACATTTAGTTTTGAAGTATGTTGTACCAAGCCAGTATAGTATGGTAGGTATAGTAAAGTATAAGTAGGTAAGGTATAGTAGTCTGTTATGTACAGAAACAATGTATATAATATGTATCTAAGAACACAGTGATTTTTAACACTATTTAGTAGTATTAATAGTAGTAGTAGTAGTAGTATTTTGTTTATTGGTTGTAAATACCCATAGTAAAAGCAATTAAAAAAAGAGTATAATTTAATACAGAATGTCAATCAACAACAATAACTTAATGCAAGTACCTATAGTATAGTATCAAACCGTAGCCACTGTAAAATACCTGCCACCTGGGTATATTGAAATAATACACACTTAATGTGTGATATTTTAATGCACACAGTATTAGTGAGCATATTAATGTAACGATCAAGCGAGTGAATCTGACGTGGTAAGTGCAGCCTGACACTATTTGTTTGATACAGTGATCAAAGTAAAGTTAAGAAAGTGTTGAACACTATGATAAAACACTTATCCAGTACCTACACAATTCCCCAAAAAAGGAGAGGTTAGTAAAGAGTAGTAAATTTATATAAGAAAACGTTAAGCGTTCTGTTTAGGTCAATATACCCATAGTAAAAGTTGATATATTAGTATAATTAATCTAGAAATGAAAATAAGCTTGACCCAGCAATTGAAATCTGAAACAGCAGTAACACAATTGAATGTCGTCCAAGTTATAATATTATAACTATGAGTAGGTACAGAAACATTAATAATAGTAGGTACAATAATATGTATCTAAGAGCACAGTGAATAATTACATACTATAAGGAATAAAGTATAAACGTAAACAAATGAAATGAAATTAGCACTGCAGAAATTTTTGTCGAATGATAATTAAAAAGTGGGCTACACTATCTAAAAAAACACTATATTAAGTAATTCCCATATTATCATGACTTTTGTTATAATATGTCATTCACTTGATATCGTGTATTAAACAGTACCTTTTGTGAGCTTATATGTATTATTATGTTGCAACAAAAACGTGGAATGTCATCGAGTTAAGTTATTACATTATAAACTCATGAGAGTACACAACAGTATTAGTGTAATTATTACTGAAGTAGTCCAGCCAGACGGGTATAGAGTCATGGTGTACTGCAATGGAATGATATTTATTGAATATATAATTTATACACTCACTAAAGACGGCACTGCTGTTGGCCACAAACGGCGGCGCCGCGCGTTTCCCACAGCGTAGTCGACACCGGGGACGAAATGCCTCGAACACAGCAGAGATGTGTGGTTCACGGGAAGACCTTGGTCAACCACAAATGCCACCCACTCACGATTACGGTGTACGGCAGTTGGAAATCTAAGGCGACACATAATTTATTATAATATATTGATAAGTAGGTATTGGTACGTGTTGGGTGAATTACTTGTGTACGGAAACATCGATAATGTTCTCCACAATTCCGCATAGCACACATCGTTTGACCATTTTGAATAGCCTAAAAGCATCACGAACAGGTTATAGTAATAATAAGTAAAAAGTGAATACTAAATATGAAAAACTCGTCATAAAAAAAAAACGTTGCAATCGAATACAACGACTGTTGTCTGTTGTAGGTATCAGTTATTGTTATCAGCGGTGAGGTATGAGACTCGCGTGTTATTTTTAGAATTAATAGGTACACACCGGCTTACGTGATGTACATAAAAAATAGAAAATACGAAAAATGACATACCCAGCTCGTAATTGCACAATTAACTGTTAAGTGTTAACGCAAAATGTAAAGCGATAAAACACGTAGGTACCGCAATGGTAACGCGAAGAAACAGCCAACGGACTTAAACATCGACTACAGCGACTGGATAATACACAACTAATACGAATGCGGATATAAAAAAGTTATAGGTATTCAAAGTACATTTGCGGTGTACGAAAAAAACACGAAACGCGCCATGATGTCTGTAGCTGGTTCAAACATATAGAATCAGTAGTTTATCTGAATATTATATGGTAGTAGATATTATTATAGAAGTTGTACTCACCGGGTATGTGAAAAGCGCCCAAAAGACAACAAAACTCAAAGAAAAACACTGAATGTTAAATAACACGAAACGTATTTGGCTTTTCCGTGAGAGTCGATGTGCGTTGTACGAGCGCCGATCACAAGAGGCAGGTCGAAACGGGCGCGCTTCGCGTCGACAAAGTTTCCCCCCCGCACTCACTCCATCCGACTCCGCGGCCCACTCGCATAATGTCGCGTATATTAACGGGCATATTGTGTAGACAGTATCGTATAGTTTAGTCATATCATTATACAATTTACCTGCCAGAATTTAATTAAATACATTAAGTTATATTTTGTTTATTGATATACCTACATAATTTGACTCACCTAAAACTGTAATACATTAAGACATTAAGTACCGACTACATAGTATATTATATACCATTGGGAGTACCTGTGACCCAACTACTTTATTAATAATTTTTATTCACTATCAATTCATTACTTACTATATACCAATAATATACGACGTAACTTGAATATAATTGTTATAATATTATGTGTAGGTATTCTAGTTATATTTTTGGCCCAATGAACGAAAATGTATACTAATATCACTATTATGTCATGTACCATACCATATTATACATATGCTTAAATTATTATTAATATAATCATTTATGGTATAAACATACATCTATATAATAAATAGTACATAATGTATATAAATATAAATTTGTTATCATAATTATTAATTTGAAACTCATAATTAATTAATATACACTATAGACCTACCTATATTTGAGCACTAACAAATTATGTAAAATACTATTTAACAATAAGTAGTATTAATATACTATCTGCTCGCAGTATTGTATCGTACCTCAACTCAAACTGTGATATATTAAGTAGGTACCTACTACAAAGTATACATGTACCTAGGTTAGTAGTTATATTATACTTGCACTATTGTTTATTGAATTATAAAGGAAACATATATGTGCGTTGGATAAAATCAAGTGTAAATTAAATATTTATTATTATTATTTATTAAATAGTTTAAAAAGTATAGTAATATTTAAATACGTTAAGTTTTATATTAAATATCTACTACATCAAACGATCAAACCTATCCATATAAAGAATATCAAAGAGAGTAGTTAGGTATATTATAATAATTGCACAATGTAACTACCAGAATTTAATCATTTCAATTAGATCTATTAGTTTATAAATATTATTATATCAAATAGTATTTATAATCTGTAGCAGTGTTAACTAAATATTTATTATTATTATTATTTATTAAATAGTCATAGCATAGTCATATAATTTAATTAAACACATTAGATTATATTTTTAATATACATTAATTGACTCACCTAAAAACTGTAGTATATTAAGTACCTACTACATAGTATAATATATTATATATATTTTTATAAAATGTTATTATATAAATATATCAATAGGTATAAAGATACATGTATATAATAAATAGCACATACTATATATATATCTATATATCATTCAATATGTTATTCATAATATTACCAACAACTCATCCTCAACCAAACTGTGATATATTTAATAGGTACCTACGACAAAGCATACATGTAAGTTAGTTATTATTATCGCGTCGAATCGCGGACGGCGTTCATAACTGTCACCGAAAAATTTGAGAGGGGTCAAAAGTACCCCGACTATGGGGGGACTATTTAGAGGGTCTTGAAACGTAAATTTTGGTGGTAAAACGGGGGACCCAAGTCGAACCGTGACAGAGATATACTTAAATCAAAAAAAGGAGGGGGAGGGTAATTTTTGATATGGTATGCACGTGGTCACCCACAACCCATAGCCGTTTACAAAATACGGCTACGACGATCCCCGGCTAAGTTATGCTCGGCCAAAAAAATTTGATTGGGGGTGGGGTCAAAAGTACCCGACTATGAGGGGGGACTATTTAAATATGATAATACGGAACTGATGGAGAAAAGACGAAAAAAAAAACGCGAAAAAAAACTCAAGATTATCACGGCCGCCGCAAATCTTCGATATCGCCGGGGACGGTATCGAACCCACGACTCCTAGTTACATGTCCTAACGCCCTAACCTATCGACTACCTACTCAGATGAGATATCGTGTCAAATCTATGACTATTAAGCAGCGTCGCCGTGCACCCGAAACTGGAAAGCGGCGTCCACGTCCGTCAAATGGCGTCCGAGCGGGGGGGTCGAACGGGTCGGTAAGGGGACGACCGGCTTCGGAAGTTCGATTCGGTGAGATTCGCGAAAAAAATCGATCGTCGGGACGCATGTATTTATGCCTGTATATAGCGATACCCAAAATGTACCTACGACTATCTCGTTCCGCGACGCCGCTCCTCCCCGGGACTCGTTTTTGAAAAGGTAGGACAGCTCGCCGACTACAAATTTAGCGAGGAACGCGAAAAAGACGCAAACGGGGAGACCCGAGGCCCCCGAGGGGGGTAAAATTCGAGATTCGGTGGGATTCGCGAAAAAAATCGGACGTCGAGACGCATGTATTTATGCCTGTATATAGCACACACACGACGTACCCACTCGGTACCTACTCACGTTTGCGCGTCGCCGCTCCTCCCCGGGACTCGTTTTTGAAAAAGTAGGACTGCGGGCCGGCTATAAATTTAGCGGGGAACTCGAATACGTCTTCGGCGGGGAGGTGAAAAGTCTACAAACGAAGCGAAACGCGACTCTGTTGGAAAAAGTCGGAAAAACCGTCGAAATCGTGACGACGCAGCGGACGTCGGCGACTGTCTAATCGAAGAGGGGAATCATTTTTGAAAAGTAGGATAGCGCGCCGGCACAAATATAGCGAGGAGAGCGAATATAACGCGAACGGGGACGCCAGGGGGCCCCCGAGGGGGGGTAAACTCGATATTTCGAAAACACGGCGAAAAAACGCGCGCGCGGCGGCGCTCGTATCGCGCGCGAGATCGGCCGCCGCGGGCCCGCCGGGAAGAAAATACGGCCGCGCGCGGCCTGTAAATCTAGCGGGGAACGCGAATAAGGTCACAGCGGGGAGACCCCGGGCCCCCCGAGGTGGTAAAACTCGAAAAACTCGAAAAATTTCGAAACATCTCGAAACAGTGATAAGAAAGGCTGATTACGCAGCGACGGCTCCGCCGCCGCCGGGAGACCGCCCTCCGGGGGAAATTGAATTTTCTCATTGGCTCTCTCTTACGATGGTTCGGATTTAACGCATAGGCGGCGCCCTCGGCTTTATAGTATAGAGACTAGCTCTCCGAGCGTCGCTGGGGGATACCCCCAGACCCCCGGGTGTTGGTCATGAGTGTTTTCGATTTCGGAAGATGCAGTGGTCTGTGGTGGTGTCAGTCTCGACCACGGACTAAGATATAATGGACTGGAAACGAGCAGCTTATCATGGCCACGAATGTATGTACAAGAGGCAAAGTTCGGGGGGTCGCTATCTGTTCTTGGAGTTCACAGCGCCCTCTGTATTTAACACGGACTAAGATATAAAGTTGTAGCCAAATAAACCACCGGTAGCGCTGAAAACTTCAAGAACAGTATTTTTATCAGCTAAGTGACATCTTTTCGTGGCCGTCCCCCGATCCCGCGACCATGTCGTTTCCAGTCCATTATATCTTAGTCGTGGTCTCAACTCTCGAGCTGGTGGGTGTGTGATAAGGAACTCTGATAAGGTTAGGTCCACCGTGGTTCGACGCGGTAGCCCCCCGGTAAGCAACAACGTTCGACGACAACATTCTTTACTGCCGCCGGAAATTCAAAATTCCGTAAAAAAATTATAAATCGTCCTTGTATTTTTGTGGGTGTCTAGCAGGTCAGTCAACTCGAATGACGTTCGCCGTAGTAATAGTATTTGGGGTCTAGCGGGTCAGTCACCTTCCTCGACTTTGGTCGTAGTCACCCTGGAAGGCAATCCGACAATACTCGATGGCTGGGGAACGTCATCACGTATGCAATCCGACTGCGTCAAATCGCGGACGACGTTCATTACTGTTACCGAAAAAGCAAAAAAAGTAATAAATTACTTGAAAAGTATTTAAAAAATTTCGGACGTCCATGCAAATCATATAGCCGCCGTATTTTTTAGGGTGTCTAGCAGGTCAGTCACCTCGAATGACATTCGCTATATAATGGAGTAGGCTATCCGACTTGGACGGATAGCGGACAATGTGCGACGGCTGGGTCACGTCATCAGGTATGCAATCCGACTGCGTCGAATCGCGGACGACGTTCATTACTGTTACCGAAAACGCAAAATTAAAGAATAAATTACGTGATGAAAATTCAAAATATTCGGTTGTCCATTCAAATCATATAGCCACCTTCTGACTTTTGGTGTCTAGCAGGTCACCCATCTACGTTATCCGGGTAGGCAATGTGCGGCCGGGACAGCGTCCATTACAGACACCAAATCAATGAAGTAATGAAAATTCAAAACATTTCGTAAGCAATCCGACTTCCGAGTCCCCTTCCTCGACGTAATTACTCGAAATTATGTTTTGGGGTCTAGCTGGGCATCTAGGGTCTAGCGTCGGATAGCGGACAACGCGTGACTTCTGACGCAAAATTAAGTAATGGGTCACGTGCAAAATAAATGGTATATGTCTTGGTGTCTAGCGGTTCAGTCACCTTCCTCGACGTTGGACGTAGTAACCCTGGTAGGCAATCTTACTCCGTCAGATAGTGCGACGTCCGGGTCACGGCATGAAAACGCCAAATGACGTAAATCAAATATTTATTAATAATAACATTCCGGGCGCCCGTGCTAGTCGTAATTTATTCGCCGTGATTTGTTGAGTGTCTAGCAAGTCGGGCGGCTGCGTTTAATAGTTTTTGTCGTTTATAGTAGTAGAGCGATTTAGAAGCGAAACTCGGTCAGCTGATTGGGATTTTGTTTCCCCATGGTCCTCCGAAAAACACGGAAACGTTTCCGCGCACCGACATGATGTCAGACCCAATATCTCTCGTATCACATAATAGGCGGCACGGACTAAGATATACAGGACTGGACACGAGATGAATATTGTGGTTACGAAATGTTTTACAACAGGCGGAGTTCGGGGGGATATTTTCCTTTTAGCATTACTAGCGCCGTCTTAGTGGATACTTATGGAACTAGAAATTTGTATGATGTGTTCTAGTTCCATAAGTATCCACTAGGACGGCGCTAGTAATGCTAAAAGGAAAATATTCCCCCGAACACCGCCTGTTGTAAAACATTTCGTAGTCAACCCCCCCCACACCCTCCAACCTTGTCGTGTCCAGTCCTGTATATCTTAGTCCGTGATAGGCGGGAAGTTATCCGCTGATACCGAGTGGATAGACGATAAACGGTCGGTGATAAGGCCTACAGCTTTGGCGGTATTCTGTCGAAGGCGGGAATGTTTGAAAACCATGTTTGCGTGTGTATCAATAAATTCGAGTGATGGTCCTAAGGCATTATTATGACCATATGAAAAAAAATTTGCAAAAATGAAATAAGAACGATGGCCAAAAGTGTAAGGTTTAATGCCGTGTTCGAATGAATAATATAAAACTATAAGATAATTAATTTGTCAATACAATAAATAAATTAATCGGCCGTGCGATATCGTTTCCCGCATGGGTTACCTGCCTTGACTCTTGTTATTGTCGCCGTTCTAAGACAAAGGAGTGCGCCGACGTCCGACTAACCGTTCTCAATCGTCCGACTGCAGTTGAGTACTGTAGTAAACCGACAGAGTCGCTTTCCTATAATTATACATCATATGGACTTTGCACTATATGATATATTGATCAACGACTATACCACGCCCTGAGGATTTTTTACATATTTAAAAATCGCATAACGATTTCTAATAATACATATTGCCGAATAAACCAGTTCACAACTCAAGGTTTATTCGACAACTTTTAACATTTACGCCGGTACCTTGCATACCGCCGGTATTCCTTTGATCCACCTCCGAGTCTCTACCATGTACCTAATAACCTAGGGAGACTTTGTATATATACGAGTCTCCGTCTGTATCTAAATTAGAATTAGTTCAGTGCTAGTACGACGTACATACTTGTAAGTACTTAGTATTAACCACTAATCTCTCGCGGCAGACGCTTCTCGCTCTGTCCTCCAAATTTCTATATTCAAATGTAATACCCTTATATTATTATTAACTTTAAAATAAATTACTTAAATTATAAACGTTGTAACTTGTAACTCTGCAACCTTTTTCTCCTACTCAATCATCAACGTCGATAAAACTCAAAATATAAGCGTTAGTGAGGGATCACTACACGTTTTTGGTGTCAGGTGTGGGGTCACCTGAAGGAAGAATTCCAGCAACCAACCTGGAGTCGAGTACATCAGCGGACCTCGAGTTTAATCACGTTGCTGTTACCTAGGAAGGAAGCAAGCCGAACCAAGCCATCAACTTCAATCAACATTCCAACTTCACTCAACTAGCCAAGCGGAGCATCAACGACGAGTCCACAGAGCCGTCAGCACGCAAGCAGTTAGGACCAGACAAGAATACAATGAATTTTGCACTGTAAGTTGTCATTTTAAACAATTATATAGTATATGTCTGAGAGTCCAAGGTGTTGGGCAGTAGTTAAATATAACCCGCAAACTTTACAAACGACAGTCATGAGCGTAACATTAGGAATTGACTCCGCCTTGCGCGGCATACCTAACTTTAGCGGGGGTTCCGAGGTAGAACTAGCCTCATATATAACCGAATGTAATTATGTAATGGAAAATATCCATGAAAATCTTGTAACCGTAGTATTTCACAATATATTATCTAAATTAAAGGGAGACGCATACCAGGCCACTCGTTACCGAAAATTTGAAAACTGGTCAGAGCTTAAAAACCACCTTAGAAACGTTTTTGGGGCACCGCATTCGATTAATTACTTGCAATCGCAACTTAGTAATAGTCGACAACGATCCGACGAGGACGTACGTAGTTTTGCCGGTCGAACCGAAAAATGCTATCACGAATTGGTAGGAGCGTTAACATTAGGACTAGAACCAGCAGCAGCCGCAGCTGTAGCTTCATCGCATAAAGCATTGGCACTTACTGCATTTATTAACGGGGCGAAACCAGCAATTAGGTCATTTTTACGAGCACGCGCTGTATCATCTCTCGAGCAAGCCATTACTATCGCTATTGAGGAGGAACAAGACCTCCAACACATTAATAGACGTTTTAATTCAGAAAAAACTTACGGGAAAAATAACGCGAATAAAAAAAATATTAAGTGTAATAAATGCAGCAAAATGGGTCACTATGCAAACGAGTGCCGCAGTAACGCCGGTACCTCATACAGCACAAATTTTAGAAATCCCGTTAGCAGTCGTGACGATAAAACCAGTGTAGTAAAACACGAATATCAAGGTCAAGTTAGATTCTGCTCGTACTGTAAAAAAACAAACCACAATATAAAAGATTGTAGGAAGCGTATTTATAACGAGAGTAAAAAAACGAGTAACAAGGAAAGTGAAATTCCTAGTACCAGCCTTACAGTAAACGAAATCAACCAAAATCATGTAAGAGTTGTAGCTAATTTCGAAGAGGAACATATAATATGTGCATCGGATAATTTCAAACCTCATAAAATTAAATTATTAGTTGATTCCGGCGCGGAAATGAACCTTATTAAAATAACCGCGTTAGAGGGACACGTCGTGGTAAACGAATCCGCGAAACGCACAATTAAAGGCATTAACGAAATTCCGATATTCACCGTAGGCACAATTCTAACCAGTATGGAAATTAACGATGTAGAGGTGCTTATTAAATTCGACGTCGTTTTTGGCGATTTCCCAATAAACGAGTCAGGCATCATCGGGCGTAACTTTTTGAAACAAAATAAAGTCATAATGGACTATAGCCGAAATTTATTAACGATACCCGAAAAAACTGGTTTCAAAGAAATTATACTACCGCCGCGTAGCAATTGTGTACTACTTATAAAAAACGACGAAAATATAAGTCACGAGAATATTACTATTAAAAAACAAGACGTAAACGAAAACGTGATAATCGCGAACAGCATAAGTCCGGTCAATAAAAATAACATTATTAGTAAAGTAATAAATATTTCGGAAGAACCTTTTGTAATAGACGAGCTTACCACGCAACATATCGAGTGGGAGCCGTATACCGAAAATGTATTAACTGCATCGTTCGTAGATGAAAAAAAAACCGACCGTATAACACAGATCAAACGCGAAATTAAGACCGACGATTTAAATAAAGAGGAAAGCGAAAGTATCCTTGAACTATGCTGTAATTACGCGGACCTGTTCTACCTACCGGGCGACTATTTAAGCGCCACGGAAATCGTGACACACACTATAAACACGCCGCGTTGCACGAAACCCATTAATATACGACCGTATCGTTTACCTTGGGCGTACCAAGATGAAATCGAAAAACAAATTAAAGAAATGAAAAATAACAATATTATACGCGATTCTAAATCACCTTTTAATTTTCCACTAGTAGTAGTGAAGAAGAAAAATCTAGATCCGACAGGGAAACCCAAATATCGTGTATGCGTAGATTTCAGAAAACTTAACGAAGTAACCGAGAACGAAGCTTATGGCCTCCCAAATTTACTAGAAATATTAGAATCTCTAGGTTCATCCAAATATTTCAGTACATTAGATTTGGCGTCCGGTTATCATCAAATACATATAGACCCGGCTGACACACATAAAACAGCTTTTTCTACGAAATCCGGTCACTACGAATTTTTACGCATGCCCTTCGGGCTGAGCTCAGCTCCAGCTACGTTCACACGCGCAATGAAATCTGTACTTATGGGCCTTGAGGAAATGTGCACTGCATATCTTGACGATATTGTAGTACATGGATCCAGTTTAAAGGACCACCAAAAGAAATTAGAACAGGTATTCAATCGGTTGCGCGTACACAAACTCAAATTACAGCCTAATAAAGGTTCTTTCTTACGGAAAGAAGTATTGTACTTAGGACACGTAATAAACGAAACGGGAGTTTCCCCGGACCCAAACAAATTAAAATGTATCAGAGAATACCCTCGACCAAAAAACGCAAAAGATATTAAATCATTTTTGGGATTACTAAACTATTATAGACGTTTCGTCGATAACTTTGCGAAAATCGCAAAACCATTAACTTACTTACTTAAAAAAGACGTACCATTCGAATGGACTGATAATTGCGAACACAGTTTCGAAGAACTAAAAAAAGCTTTAATGAACCCACCATTACTGGTCTATCCGGACTGGGAAGCGGGAAAGTTCAACTTAATGACAGACGCAAGCCAATATGCAATAGGAGCAGTCTTATCACAAGGGGAAGTCCCTAAAGATCAGCCTATCGCTTATGCGAGTAGAACATTAAATAAAGCCGAGTGTAACTATAGCGTTATTCAGAAAGAGTTATTAGCCATCGTCTGGGCCGTGAAATATTTCCGACCATATTTATATGGTCGACATTTTAATATTATAACCGATCACAGACCGTTAACATACCTGTTTGGTATTAAGGACGCGTCATCGCAGTTAATGCGCTGGCGCTTACAACTAGCCGATTACGATTATGATATTACGTACAGGGCCGGACCCGAACACTCGAACGCAGATTGCCTGTCACGAATTCGTATGATACAACCCGGTCCAACTAGTATGACCACCGACTTCGACGCGTTCCGAGATGCGGAAAGCAAACCCATATTTAATTCGAAAATTATAGAAGTCGACGATGACCTAGTCAAGGCCATAGAAAGAGAAAACGTAATAATAATGATTCCTGAGGATAAAATTATAACAAACCCGGCAGTGCGTGAAGTAATAAAAAACATAGATTTAAACAAAATCCAGTTTTCGGATACAAACAAGTTTTACACTATCGACAGTGAACCGAATTTACTCGTATTTTATGGTCTAAAGCCAACTCATACAACACCACTTAACGCCGAGGTCATTTACTTAGCTATAAACGATATAAAAACATTTTGCATGTCGAATAAAATAAATGCATTCTCTACCAATAAATTAGACGGACCTACCTCACTAACCGGTTATCCGCGTATTCGCACGATGTTTCGACACATTTTCAAAGCAACCGACATCGTAGTAAAAATATATGTAGGGCAGCAATTAACGTCAGAAGAAAAACAACAAATCATTTATGAACACCACAATTCACCTTTGGGTGGACATTCCGGAGTATCACGTACCGTAAAAAGATTAAAACTTAATTATAACTGGCGTCACATGAAAAAAGACGTAAAATATTATATTAAACATTGCGAATTATGTCAGAAAAATAAATCGCACGTAAAAACGAATTAGTGACGATAAAATAGCTTTGGAAAAAACTCTTGGACAGTATAGCAGTATCATTCCTAAATCCACCATGAAGCTTGTCCGTCTTGGAAAAGTGCGTCAAGATCATATTCGCCCTTTGAAAATTATCTTTCAATCCAAAGATGAACCAATCAACTTCATACGCGGCTTCACTGATGCTAAGCTAGGTGGAGCTATGTTCCCAACTAATTTCCGGATTGTCAGGGATAAAACTGTCTATGAACGTGGTTTACTTCGGTCTTGTCATTCCGAACTTGACCGCAGGGCTGAATCTGGTGAGGTTGGTCTACGGATACGATATGTCAATGGTGTGCCAAAAATTATACAAGATAATTCAAAAAACCGGGTCCCTGGAAGCGGATCCAATCATCAACCTCAACCCTAAGTCAACTTTCTTCTTCTTATTGCATGCTTAATCATAATTTTCTTAATGTTAAATGTATTTATTGCCGTAATGCTAAATCAACCTTCAATTCGGTCCTATCCGATCTTAATAATTTAAAATATAGGGTTACCTCAGGGCAACACCTTTTTAACCGTGAACCTGTGTCGCAATTTTCAAATAATATTTTGTCTATTTATTACCAAAATGTGCGTGGCCTACGTACGAAATTGTCTAACCTTCATACTAACTTTGTTCTATCCACACACGATGTATATATATTAACCGAAACCTGGCTTTCCAAAGAAATATCTGATGCTGAGCTGGGGCTTGATGGGTATGTAACTTTTAGATGCGATAGGAATATTAATACTAGTTCTAGTTTACGTGGGGGTGGTACATTAATTGCTGTACATGCTAAGTTCAGACCTACTATAGTTTATTCTCCGGTTATTAATGTTGAACAAGTATTTGTACGCATTTCCCTCCCGGGTGGTACTTCTGCACTCTTAGCAGGCATTTATTTGCCTCCTTGTTCTGATGTGTCTAGATATGAGAAACATAGCGATGCAATGGATCATGTATGGGAATCCTATCAATTTGATTTTGGTATCGTATGTGGTGATTTTAATTTACCCAATATTAGATGGTCTAATAGGGACTCTGGCCTTGAATATGATGGTTCTGTTACTGATAAAGTCCGTCAGATCGGTGATCAATACGGAGCCCTTCACTTTGAACAAAAAAATAATGTCCCTAATATATCTAACTCTTTCCTTGACTTAGTTTTTACAAATAACAAATTTGTCAAAGTTGAGGAATCATCTGAGCCTCTCTTACCTTGTGATATGTATCATCCAGCGCTTACTATATCCTGCACATGTCCCTTAGATATCCCTGTCCTTAATAATAGTCATTCTTTTCACGATTTCAAACATGGTAACTATGTTAAGGCAAACGATGATTTACGAAATATTAACTGGGCTCATCATTTATCGTCGTTAACGACAGAGCAGTCAGCTAAGTTTTTACAGAACTCACTTTTGCATGTCATTGATCACTGTGTACCTTTGCTCACTTTTCGTAACTCATCCTTTCCACCCTGGGTAACTAAGAACCTCAAGGATCTTTTGGTCAAAAAGAAACAGGCCCATAAAATTTTTAAAACATTTGGTGGATTTAATAATTACCGTTGTTTCTCTCTTTTACGTGCTCAATGTAAATTTGAATCAAAAAAGCAGTACAGAGCCTATACGTGTAAAATGCAAGAGCAGTTGTGTAACAATCCACGCTCGTTTTGGGACTATGCCCGTAAGGCTCAAGGTAGTCAGAATATTCCGGAGAAAGTTCATCTCGATAGCATAAGTGCCTCCGGTGATCAAGTTTCAGATCTGTTCGCTTCTTATTTTTCCTCGGTTTATGTTAAACCTAGGGTGATATCTGATTCTCAATTGAACTTGATAACTACAGAGCAATTTTCGTTTCTCCCATCCTCAATAACAATTACCCCTGACGAGGTGTCTGCTGCTCTTGAATCACTTGCTACTACTCGGGGTTCCGGACCTGATGGTATTTCAGCCATCTTTTTGTATCGTTGTAGAAACCATCTCACTTTGCCGATCTGTTCGATATTTAACAAATCCCTAGCAGAAGGAATCTTCCCCTCCGTTTGGAAATGTAGCCGTGTTACACCTATTCTAAAATCGGGGGACCCTACTGATGTCACTAACTATCGGCCTATTTCTGGTCTACCATTCTTAGGGAAAATGTTTGAATCGATTGTTCTGAAGCGTATCCAGCGTCCACTCTTGTCAACCATCTCGGTTGACCAACACGGATTTTTTCCTGGTCGGTCAACATCTACTAGTGCAATTGATTTTGTATCTTTTGTACATGATGCTTTTTCAGCTAGGCGGCAAGTTGACGTTGTTTACACAGACTTCTCAAAAGCTTTCGATTCGATTGATCATAATACACTGATATATGTCTTGGATCGGTTAGGAATTGGTGACCCACTCCTAACATGGTTGAGATCTTATCTGTCTGATCGAGTTCAATTTGTTAAATTATTTGGTATGAAATCTAAATCATTTAAAGTTTTATCAGGTGTTCCCCAAGGTAGTCATCTGGGCCCCCTGCTATTTAATATATTTATTAACTCTATTTGCTCGGTCATTTCTCCAGCGAGGGTCCTGTTATTTGCAGATGATGCTAAGATATTCCACACAGTGTCGTCCACGGAAGACTGTCAAATACTTCAAAGAATTCTGGTAAAACTAACAATCTGGTGCGACATTGTTGGGCTCTCCCTAAATAATACCAAATGCAAAGTTATGTCATTCTATCGTACTAGAAATATTATAATGTTTGACTATTCTCTCAATGGTCTACACCTGGATCGTGTTGACAAAATTATTGACTTAGGTTTCCTTTTTGTCCCATCTTTAGATTTTCGTCCTCACATTGATCACATAGTAGGCAAAGCTGTGCGCATACTTGGTTTTATTAGACGACATTCTGCGAGTTTCAATTCTCCAAAATGTCTCTCAGTGCTCTATTGTGCGCTAGTACG
This sequence comes from Macrosiphum euphorbiae, assembly GCA_949089665.1. Lineage (NCBI taxonomy): Eukaryota > Metazoa > Arthropoda > Insecta > Hemiptera > Aphididae > Macrosiphum > Macrosiphum euphorbiae. Next base: position 24,231,049 of record CARXXK010000002.1, read on the forward strand.
CTCGGTACTAGAGTATGGTTCTATTGTCTGGGATCCGTATACCGTTGGTGATATACTTAGACTTGACAGAGTGCAGAACAGGTTTTTGAATAATGCTGGGTACTGCCTAAACATTACTCATCCACCCCATGACTATCAACCAATAAATGATATTTTATGTCTCGAGTCACTATCAGTTAGACGTCAGACACATAGTTACCGATTTATTTCTGGGCTATTAAATGGGAAAATTGATGCACCTCGATTATTAGAGAAACTTAATATCCATGTTCCTAGCAACACTCGATACCAGGGCACGTTCTACCTACAAACAGATCGGTCCAACTATGCTGCCAATGCACCCCTCCCTAGACTGATGCGTGTATACAATTTATATAATTTGTGACAATTTCGTGCCTGGGCCCTTTATTTTTGTTTCACCATATTATTGGTTTTTGCTGTCTTACTATATTTAATACTGTTATTATGTCTTACTATTTTAATATTGTTATTTAAATTTGTTATTATTTTGTATGCAATTACTTTGTATAAAAGCCGATTGGCGTTAATCATTATAAATAAATAAATAAATAAATAAAAACGAAGCAACCAATGTTAATTACTTGCACGGTAGTTAAACCATTCGAAAGGGTTTGCCTAGATATAGTAGGACCCTTACCGAAAACACTGACAGGGAACATGTATATCTTAACTCTACAAGACGAACTAAGTCATTTTTAGCTAGCAATAGCGTTATCCGCCACAGACGCACAAACGGTAGCTCAGGCGTTCGTAGAATGTTTCGTTTGTATATACGGTAGACCAGAGTCAATTTTGACTGACTGTGGAACTAATTTTTTATCCGATGTATTCAAAAGCATGTGTAAACTGTTGGACATAAAAAAATCTAAAACTACACCGTGGCATCCACAAAGCAACGCTTTTCTGGAACGTTCTCATAAAAATTAAAAACTTATTTACGTAGCTTCGTAGACAAAGACAGTAATTGGGATAGATTATTGTGTTACGCTACTTTTTGTTATAATACAACAGTACACACTTCTACTGATTTTACTTCTTACGAACTAGTATTCGGAAGGAAACCAAATATTCCATCAGCTTTCAATAAAAATCCCGAACCACAATATAATTACGAAAATTATGTATTCGATCTTAAGCGGATTATGCAAGAGGCACATAAAATCGCTCGAGATAACTTAATAAAGAAAAAAGAGGCAAACAAAAATTATTACGATAGGACCCTAAATGTCATTGATTTACATGTAGGTGACAAAGTTCTTATCAAGGAGCACAACAAGAAAAATGCACTTAGCTTAAATTGGCAAGGACCTTTTGAGGTACTCTTAGTACATGACAATGAAAATATTACAATTAAAAAAGGAAATCGCGAGTATCGTATACATAAAAATAACGTAAAACGTTATTACGACGATGACGATACCGAATAAATTATTACAAATTCATTTTTCTTAACTTATCTACTTATTATAAATTTTTCCTACCAAATTCTTTTATTATTATTTTAGGGACAAACGAAGAAACTTTATGACCACGTTCCGTACAACGTTAATAGTACAACAGCACTGCCACACGGCTTTATATCCCGACGAAATTCCGCGATGTATGCTTAACCATATAGACACGGCCAGTGGCGTATTTTGAAATTTTTTCTGGGGGGGGTCTAAATATTAGGTACCTACAAGTTTATAATATAAAAAAAAACACATACGAGTTACGATGTAATAATTATATTATATTATATTTTTTTCTGGGGGGGGTCCAGACCCGGGGACCCCCCCGTAAATACGCCACTGGACACGGCGAATAAAAATTTACTTCAACCGTATACGCCAGTGGAGCTGTTGGAACTCACTCGTACAATTAATCACTTCTCACACGACTTAACAAAAACATTAAGACCTCTACGCAAACCACTTTGTTCATATCTAAGGGAATTTTTGGAAACAACTGAACACCCAGTAGATATACTTGATTATATGCGACTTTAAATTTAAATTTAAAAAAAAAAAACATGTACTTTATTAGCATTTCAATAGCCATTTTCTTTTATAACTATGATAACTATTTAATTCTATTCGATTTTTCTATTAACTTTTCTTCGAATGAATACGTATTTTATAATAACGTCTTCATTTTGACATATGTAGATATATATATATATATCTATCGTATATATATATAGAAATAGGTTAATTTTAAATCTAATACATTTAACATAAAATTACCTTGACTAATAAGCTGAAACGGTTTTCAGACTTATACTACTAACTATACCATTCACGTCGGGACGATTTCGATACACCGACGAACAATTAACACAACATTCCGGTCTATACTACGAAAATCGGGGACCATTGAAACTTATCACATCTCAATGGGACTTAACCGCGTATATTAATTTTGCTAAATACAAAGAAAGATTTATTTATATTGACGATGTTATGAACAAAACCGAATTAATAAGTGAAAGCATCAAAAATAATGTTGATACCAATTGTAACAATTTAATGCAAACAGCTAGTAGCATAGTAAACGATTTACGAAAAAAGAAGGAACTAGTATTAGACTCTATAGAACATACAGTATCTAAAAGAAGTACATTAGGCATGTTAACAAAAGCAGCCAGATTAATATACGGAATATGTAATCTGGAATGCATTAGAAAATTTAATTTTAATATAGAACAAACGCATAACGCACCGCAAACTAAATTAGTTAAAGAACAAATAAAAATAGTTAAGTTACAAAACAAATTTGATGAACACGAAAAATGACCTTTTTAATAAACGAAAATAGTAACGTATCTAGGGACCAACAAACAAAAAATTATGTAACAAAACACTTTCTAATTATAAATTTATTATTAATGAAGCATCTAGTAGAAACCAATACTTTATTAGAAATAATACAACAAGCGAAATTAGGGATTATCCATACCAGCTTAATATCACCACGGGACCTTCTAGAGCACATAAAAGACATTAAAGTATCGTTACCTGGGGGCACCGACTTACCCACCGATCTAGATATACAAAATATCTATGAATTGGTAAAGCTCTCAGACCTAGCTATATACTATGTTAATGACAACCTAGTTTTTATATTAACGTTACCATTAATCTATCAAAATGATTTTATTCTATATAACTTAATACCTGTACCAGTTTGTACTGGGAATGATTGTCTCTATGTTAAACCTAGTAATAAGTATCTAGCTATAAGTAAAACTAAAGAACACTATGCCATGTATGATGAATTTTACTATACACATTGTAAGCACGCTAGAGACTTCCTTTTATGTCCTGAAGGTAATCCTTTATACCCGCGTACAAGTAGACCAGCATGCGAAGTTCAACTTTTGCAAGATCCAATAAAAGTTCCATCAACTTGTGAAGTAATGCACGTCCAAATCGGAACATCCATATTCCACAAGAAACGATTCAAGAACGAGTGGATATACGTAACTAATTATGATGTAGTATTTATTACATGCGACGAAGACAAGGAATCCACAAGTCACACACTAAGGGGAGTAGGCATTTTGCGACTCAACGAAACTTGCAAAGGATACGCCGCAAGAGACGTACTTATACCAGGAAAAGTAGACTACAAATCTGAATATATGGATTTCAACCCGAAGTCAACTATAGAACGTATCAAAGATATGCCGTACACCGACAACAATAACTTGATGGAAGACTACCATGTAAAAACAAATAACATGGATGACCTACATACCGTGTCAGGTTCAAAGAAACAACTTGAAACACAACGCAAGGTTGATCACAAGATAAATGAACTAAAGAATACACAACAAGTAAACGACTACGTACTTTACGTAATCACAAGTATCACTTTTATGGCAATTATCATTATATGTTTATCCAAATACAATAAATTTAAATGTTACGAAAAAATAAACACGGAAGAGGAACCAAACCGAGATGAAGAAAGTGAAAGCTTAGCTACAGCACCTAGAGCAGTCGACATGGTCGAATATCCTCTTACGCCTAGGAATAGCCCAATAAGCTATCCAAGTACAAGACAGTTTAACTTCAATTAAAACTTTTTCGGAAGTCAGGGACTTCCAGCTTCGAGGGGAGGAGTGTAGTAAACCGACAGAGTCGCTTTCCTATAATTATACATCATAAGGACTTTGCACTATATGATATATTGATCAACGACTATACCACGCCCTGAGGATTTATTACATATTTAAAAATCGCATAACGATTTCTAATAATACATATTGCCAAATAAACCAGTTCACAACTCAAGGTTTATTCGACAACTTTTAACATATCGCCGGTATTCCTTTGATCCACCTCCGAGTCTCTACCGTGTACCTAATAACCTAGGGAGACTTTGTATATATACGAGTCTCCGTCTGTATCTAAATTAGAATTAGCTCAGTGCTAGTACGACGTACATACTTGTAAGTACTTAGTATTAACCACTAATCTCTCGGGCAGACGCTTATCGCTCTGTCCTCAAATTTCTATATGTAATACCATTATATTATTATTAACTTTAAAATAAATTACTTAAATTATAACGTTGTAACTTGTAACTCTGCAACCTTTTCTCCTACTCAATCATCAACGTCTTCAAACTCAAAATATAAGCGTTAGTGAGGGATCACTACAGAGGTCTGGGGGTGTCCCCCAGCGACGCTCGGAGAGCTAGTATACTGTAAAGCGTGAACACGTGTGGCACCGCCTATGTGTTAAATCGGCCCTGACTTTTTGTTTGTGCAGGTCGTATAGGTTTTACCGTTTATTTAATGTTACAATTGCATTCTCATATTGATCTGTAGGTACTGCGTTATGACTCATGTCTTACGTGTATACCGGTATTATTAAATTATCCTACATGTGTACCTGACAAAAGACACCAGTATACTAACAATGCATAAAGTATTATTAATATATTATGTACCTAGACAATAAATAGAGTAACTTAACGGTCACGATGTTTGCGTTTGGTGGTATACCTAATGTCTTGACACATAATAATAATATCTATTACAATACAATGTTGTACACGAATGACGTAGGTAAATATGGGTACGTTAGGTTAGGTGGCTGTTTTTTGTTATTATTATTATTATTATTATTATTATTATTGTGCGCGTACACGCCCAATAAATAGCCACATAGGTAAGTGTTAACGTATGCCGGTGTGTGTAATATTAAAAGTGGACGATTTAGGAGCGACACTGCAATACCACGCGCTATTACGACCGTTATTATACGCAACACTGACGCGCTGTGTGCGTGGAGTATTGCCGCTGGATGGACAACTTTGGCGACACGAAACGCGCCCGTGTCGACCCGCGTCATCTCGTGACCGGCGCTCTTGCAACGCACATCAACTCTCTCAGAAAAGCCTGATACGTTGTATTATTATTCAATATTTCAGTGCTTTCCTTTGAGTTTTGTTGTTCTGCATTGGGCGCTTTTCACATACCGGTAAGTACAACTCTTATGTCTACTACTATATTATAATATCCAGATAAACTACAGATGTATTCGTGGCAGCGCGTATCGCGAAAGAACATGATATTTTTACCACCTTTTTCCGCTGGCCATCGTGGCGCGTTTCGTGTTTTTTTCGCGCAAATGTACTTCGAATACCCAACACTTTTTTATATCCGCATTCGTATTAGCCGTATGTAGTCGACGTGTAAGTCCGTTAGTCGTTTCGGAGCGTTACCATCGCGGTACACGTGTTATGTCGCTAGGTACATTTTGCGTTATTTTGCTGGATATGTCATTTTTCGTATTCTTCTATTTCTTTTATTTCACGTAAGCCGGTGTGCACCTTTTAATTCTAAAAATAACACAAGTTTCACACATCACCGCTGATAACAAACTGATACCTACTGATCATTATTATATATATTGGATTGCAACAAGTTTTTCATATTTATTATTTACTTATTACCTATGATATTATTATATTATAATATAGACTATAACCTGTTCGTGATGCTTTTAGGCTATTCAAAATGGTCAAACGCTGTGCGCTTTGCGGAATTGTGGACAACATCATTGACGTTTCCGTACACAAGTAATTCACTCAACACGTTAATACACTTATCAATGTATTATAATAATAATAATAATATGTCGCCTTAGATTTCCAAGTGCCGTACAACGTCGTCTTGAGTGGGTGGCATTTGTGGTTGACCAAGGTTTCCCCGTGAACCACACATCTAAGCTGTGTTCGAGGCATTTCGTCCTTGGAGTTGACTACGCTGGGAAACGCGGAGCGCCGACGTCTGTCGTCAACAGCAGTGCCGTCTTTAGTGAGTGTATACATTATATATTCAATAAATACACCAATACACTATTACTAATATTGTTGTGTACTCTCATGAGTTTAATGTAAGTAGGTACATACTGCGTATTTTAGCAACCTAACTAAAATTGTATATCCAAGATCGACTCTTACTATAGGTATTGACCTAAAAAGAACATATAACACATTTTCTCAATGTTACTACTACACAAAGTAGGCATTACTTACTGGATAAGTGTTTTACTTTATTTATACGACTAACTTTGTTTGTACTACAGTAGTACAGTGTAACATATTTACTATAATATTTACTATTGTGTGTTATTTGATACATAGTGGTGATAGGCCGTAGAATAATTTCATATAAATGCACTTATTGCACATGAGTACATACACTTACTGTCTACTGTTATAGAGTGCAATACATTTTTAAAATGTAAGTCTGTTGTTATTTTGACGGTACCTATAACACATAAGCACATTAAACCTAACCAACACAAGATTATATTCAATACTCACCGTTTTTTAACTTTTATGAGGTACTCTTAGACATGTTTATGAGATTTCAATACCTATATAATTTCATAGAAATGCACTTATTGCATATGAGTATACTACACTTACTGTTATAGAGTTTTTTAATGTTTGTTATTGTTACGGTAACCAACACAAGATTATATTAAATTATGTATGAACAACACACTCTTTTAGATTCTGAGTGAAACGATGAATGTATTGATTTTACAATGATGTGTGTTTTTTTTTTAATTTTTTAATTTATTTTTTTTGTGTCTGTGTACACGATAAGTAGTCGAAATAATGCTTCTATTTTCGACTTCAGTATCTTGTTCGATTGGAAAGTGAATATCGTTGGTGCATTGGGGAGGTTAAAATTTAAAATTTCCAATAGTTTTCACAAGCGCCAGGAAAAACAACATAAAAATTAAGGAAAAACGGGAATTTTTACGCAAAATCGGTTTTTGACAAAATCGAATTTGGTTTTTGGTGTAACTTTTAAACAAATGACCGTAGATACATGACATTTTCACTGGTTGTTTATATTTGCATTTTCTATACACGATTACATTTTCAAAATATTTTGATTTATTTTGAACTGTTTAGGGACATTTTCATTTTTCATTTTTTTTTAGTTTTTTTTCTAGAAATATCAATAAAATTTTATTTGTTGGTTAAAAAAACTTGAAAATTTAATAGAAGACTCCTAGTATATTGTATCAAAGGCAGATGAAAAATATTAAAAATCGTTAGTCACAGTTTTTTTTTTATAAGCATTTAAAGTTCAAAAATTGACAAAATATGGAAAAATCACGAAAATTAGCAAATTATTTTGAGTTAAGAATTCGCAAAAATTTTTCTTTTTAAATCTAAGATTTGAAATGTAATACAAGATTATTCATAAGTTTGTCTACCTTTATCAATAAAAAAATCTCTACCGGACAGTCAAATTAAATTTTTATGAGCGTTTGAAATTCAAATTTTTACAACATTGGATATTCACTCGATTTCTCATGTAGCGATTTCCTTATTTTGTTGTTATTCATAAACGAATAACTATAGATACATGAAAATTTCACTGAATGTTTATATTAGCATTTCCTATATACACCATACAATTTTGAAAATATTTTGAATCTTTTTGAGCTGTTTACGGATATTTTCATTTTTCAATTTTTTTAGTTTTTTTTTCTATGAATATCAATAAAGTTTTATCTGTTGGGCCAAAAAGTGTAAAAATGTAATACAAGGCTCCTGATATATTGTTACAATATCAGTTGAAAAATATTAAAAATACATAGGCACAGTTTTTTTTTATAAGCATTTAAACATCGAATTTTGACAGAATTTTTCAAAATCTCGAAAATTATTAATCATCGTAATTAATAAATTATAAAATGTTCAGTTTTTATAGCTAAGGATTACAAATTCAACACAAAGGTTCTGTTGAAAGTGAAGCTTGACGGACTTATGATGTTAGCATTAATATAATAAGTAATAACACGACAATATGATTATGTATAAGTATAATATATAATAACGTACAACTGGACAATTAAACTGCGACTATACACTGTAATGGGATTACGCAATATCATGTATTTGCTCATAATAACAACCAGGAATGGGATTACGAAATATCATATATTTGCTCATAAAAACAACCAGGAATGCGACCACACCCAAAAGTGTTTTCGACTAAGAATACCACTTTCATAGTCGTGAGGTCCATATCAAGGACGACTGTACACGCGCCGCTCACTTCAAAGGACGCCGCCACCATATATATAGGGGACAGCGAGACAGCCTAACTAGATGTACCAGAGCCGCCAAGACCGAGCGAGCCGCTTAGCCACCAGCCATTACACACGACTTACATGGAGATTATCGACTACTACAACGAGTCAACTCACGACGCTGCAATTCACCACGACTATATTAATTATTATTGGTTTTAATAAATTACAATTGATTTATATTTAAATTGACTACATTTTATTGTAAAAGTACAACAAGCTTTTGGATCCCTGAAGGGCCGCATGTAACACTGGCGCAGTCGGTATTGGATTCTACAAAGGGAGGCAACCATCAAAGGCTACCGTCAACAAAGAAGAACTGTACACTCTTCCGAGAAGACAACTCCAAGAAGAACCATCAAAAACAAATAAGTCATGTCGCGGTACCAACAAATCCATCAGCATGTCATCAGCAACCAGGAACACAGCATGCATTATTGTGAGTGAATAATTATTTAAATTTGTTACATAGACGTATGCAACATAATTAGGACATATTAGATAATTCTAAGTAGTTTACTATAAGTATAATGGTGTAAAACGTTTTAAATTTTATTGAGGGCATATTTTATTGATTATTATTGAAGTTTTATTGAATTTATTGAGTGCATATTTATTGATTATTGAATTTTATTATTGAGGGCATGTTTTATTGAAGTTATTATTGATTATTATTGAAGTTTATTGATTTATTGAGGGCATTTTTTATTATTAAAGTATTATTGAAGTTTATTGAATTTATTAGAGGGCATATTATTGAAGTTATTATTGTATTTATAGGGCATTTTGAGTATTATTATGAGTATTAACGTATTAAATAGGTAGCTAAGTAATTTATGGACAAAGAAGGTACATCTCCCTTGAACGTAGCTAATTCATTGTATGACACTAGTGTAGTAGAAGAAGCCCAGTTAGAAGCCCAGCAGAAAGCCCAGTTGAATATTATAATAGATACCCAGTTAGGAGATAGCGCAAGTAGAAACTCAAGTCCAGGAGTAATCACACGTAGCCAAGTTACAGATAGTTTTGAACATCAGTCATTAGTATTTTTACCTATAACACGCACTAAAAAAATGGCAGTAACCATAAAATTAGAAGACGCTTTTAAATTAATTCCACTATGCACAGGAATAGACGATATCTATCAATTCATAAATGCATGCGATATGGCAGTAAGTTTAGTCGACACAAATAGTGCACCAACACTAGTAAAATATATTACCACACGTTTAACGGGTAGAGCATTAGAAATGATTAAATACAAAAATGTATCGAAATGGCAGTTTATAAAAATTTATTTAACAGACGCATTCGAAGTGACAACCAATGCATCGTCGTTACAACTTCAATTAAATTCGATTAGAATGAATCACAATGAGGATGTAAACGATTATTGCCATAGAGTAGAGAAAGTATATTATCAGTTATGTACCGTAAGCACATTAAACAAAGAGCCTGCAGAAGCAAAAATTATACATGAAACATTAAAAGACCAAACTCTAGCAGTATTTATTAAAGGACTAATAGAACCGATTAGAACAATAGTAAAATCTCGCAATGCTAAAACTCTGGAAATCGCGAAACAAATCGCCATGTCGGAACAGGTGGAACTAAGATTAGAACAGGAAAATAGGAACCATTATTCAAATATTCATTCACAAAATTATAACCAGCGAAGATCGAATTACGAAAATAGGAACAACGAAAACATTAGACCAAATAACCCTGTAAGGACAAATAATCATCCGCTTGCAAACAATTTTTCTCAACCAATCAATAGGCCAGCAATAAAATGCTATAATTGTAATGGTAATCATTATGCATCTCAATGTAGGAATAATACGAGACCTAGTTATGCGAGCAATGGCAATAACCACCGTCCACCTGATAGGAATAATTTTACGCAACCACCTACGAATTATAATATACAGGTAGTTACGTGTTCATACTGTAATCGAACTGGTCATAATATCGACTCGTGTTATAAAAAGAGAACCGATGAGAGTAGAAACGTTAATAATTCGGAAAACGAAAACGTGTCGAACGAGAGGCGCGGTACTCGTACGATAAACCAGATTATCGCGGAACAACCGACTCACGAATATTCCACATATTCTCAACCTTAGAAAATAATCATATAACATTTAATTCATTCGCCGCTAACACAAATCAATTACAAATACGTCACAAACCCGGAGTTCTAAATTCAAATGTAGATACTCTCACATGCATATATTCAATTCAGGAAATAAAAAACAAATCAAACGAACAATATATCGAAAAGTTAGGAACACAAATTATCACAAATATTAATGTAAAAGAAACTATAGGTACACTAATAGATTCACCAAACAAAATATAATATAGTATCAGAAATTGCCAAGCAATATAATTTTAGAACAGGAACGAATTATCAATTAAAAAAAAACAATTTGGAAAAAGTACAATATTGCCGACTAGTAAAGTAATAGGAGACACACCCTATTTCAAACAAGAAAACAGGTTTATAATATTCTTAGTAACGAAAAATAATAACCGACAGAAGGCCACTTACGAAAGCATACATGTATCACTAATAAATTTAAAACCATTTTGTAAGGAAAACAATCTGAGTAAATTAGCCATGGGCAAGATAGGCGATCACGATCACGATGATTTAGAATGGGAAAAAATAAGGTCAATGTTACAATACATATTTTGCAAAACAGATATAGAAATAATTACATGTGCAAATGTAGAATATAGTGAAGAAGAAAAAACAGTCATTTTATCACAATTTCACGACTCAAAACTAGGCGAACATTTAGGTGTGAACAAAACCATTAAGCGCAATAAAAAACAATTCTTATGGAAGGGTATCAAAGAAGACGTTAGAAAATATATAAAAAATTGTGCGTCATGTCAGGTTAATAAGGTATCAAATCGACACATAAAACAACCAATGGCTATTAAATCCACTTCGTCTAAACCATTCGAAAAAATATTTATGGATATAGTAGGGCCCTTGCCGATTACACTGTCCAATAATGTATACATTTTAACGATGGAGGACGATTTGACACGTTACACTTTAGGAATTTCATTTCCTGACCAGAAGGCAAATACTGTTGAGGAAACTTTTGTTACACACTTCGTATGTGTACACGGTATACCAGAAACAATACTCAAGGATCAAGGAACTAATTTCCTCTCGAAAACGTTTGCAAATGTTTGTAAAATATTAAAGATAGAAAAGGTTAACACAAGTTCATTCAAACCGCAGGGTAACCCCGTAGAACGCGCTCATAGGACTTTAGCCAAGTACTTACGGCATTATGTAGATAAGAATTTAAATAATTTGAATAATTTATTACCCTTTACATTCTTTGTATATAAGTCGACAGTACATACTTCTAATAATTTTCAACCATCCGCATTAGTTTACAGATGTACATTGGAGGTATCGATTAACTCGAAAGCCAAACCTGAACCACTTTACAATTATGACGATTATATATTCAAAAAAAAAAAAAAAAGAAAATATTCAAATTTCGCATAAGATAGCTATAGATCATTTAATTAAAAAATAAAAAAAAAAAGTAAGGAACGTTATGATAAAAATGAAAATCCACAAGAACTATACGTTAATGATTTAGTACTATTAAAAGATAATAATCATAAAACGAAACTCGACCCAAACTGGCCAGGACCGAACGAGGTCACAGCAGTTATAGGGAACGAGAATGTTGCTATACAGCGAGGCCGCAAGGTCATTACTGTACATAGAAATAACGTAAAAAATATTATAATGACGCACAAGTCAAGTAAAAAAAAAATAGCAATAATAAAAAAAAAATAATAAGTATATAGCAAATATTAAGTTAGAATAGTTATATTAATTTTAGGAATAGAAACCGAACATATATTAAAAACTTATTCTCAGAAAATAATTAATAATCCAATGTAATAAAACGGAATTCAGATAAAAAAAAAAAAAACTAATTTATTAAACAAAATATATATGATAATTAACATCATTCAGTTTAATAAACAGTTTATCCTTTAAATTAATCAATCGGATTCATCTTCTTCATCGTCCGATAATAAAATTCTCGATACAATATGTTGCGGTGGAGGGGTAACCCCCTCTGGCCATTCTATCACCATAATTATGTCCGGGCCTCGAGCTAATAAAGATAATAAAAAAAAAATACATTAAATAAATTCCTAAGCGAAAAGAAAAAGAAATATATACGCATGGTTTTGAAATGCGTAGATCCGAAACCGGGTTTCATCAGGATCCATGTTTCCTTTGTATAATAAATCTAATCAAAAAAATATACAATAAAATAAAAGCAAAAAGTAAATACGATAAAAAAATGATAAATTTTAATTTTAGGGACAGACAAAGGTAATTCATTGAGGAGCTAGGAATGGCAATCGAACAAGAAATACACGAAACATATACTTTAGGACCGGAACACACACCGAGGTGTTTAATAGGACATATTAATACAGCAAATAATTTTATGGAGGAACCATTTGGTACTCTCGAAATAACAAAAATTACGCAAATTTTAACACTAATTATGTACGATTTGTCATCAGATTCGGTAACACCCACAAATACTTTATGTAAACGGTTAATAGATTATATAAAACTCTTACATGATGCTAGAGATATTTTGGATTATGTAAGATGGTATTAATTCTATAAGATTATAATAAGATAGTTAGTTTAATATAAATATACTTTGTACTTTTAGATTGGTGATGGTGGCGAGTTTTCTAGTCAAAACTGTCGACTCTGACGAAATAAATGCATCAGAGTACTTTTCGTATACGCCTTATGGAGTTGGCAGGGGTATACAATATGAAGGTTTGGGGCCAGTTAGATTAATAGGGGCTCAATACAGTCTTGTAACGTTTTTCTCATTAAAAAAATATAACACGAAATATGAACTATTGGGGGAAAAAATTAAAAATATAACAAATTTATGTACTGATCAGAAATACCAAGATTTATGTGGGAAATATCAATTAGTAATTACAGACCTATATAACGAAATAACTAAACAGAAAGAACGTACATATATGTCACTAGGAAGTACTATGGAGGACATTAAAAACAGAAAGAAAAGAGGATTAATAAACATAATAGGTAACACCATGCATACGTTATTTGGCGTATGTGATGACAAGTGCACTAAGAAAACACGAGAAGCTATACAAAAAACGGAAGAATCAGGAACTAATATATTACACATAATGGCAGCTCAAACTACTGTAGTAAAATCAACAATAAGAAGTATTGGTAACACAATAAATCAAACCGAACAATTATACAATAATATTACGGAAAAGGAACAAAAACTAAACGAAAAAATGTCAAAAATACAAAACAAAACAAATGATATATTAGATTTACTAATGAAAAATGAAATACATAATTTATATACAATAATTATTAATCAATATTCTTACGAAACAGAAACATTGGGACAAATAGTAACTGCCGCTAGAGAAGGTATGATACATCCAAGTCTTATGACACCGCAAGAACTAGCATCAACATTAAAAGCAATAGAACAAAATATAAAGAAAATATACAGTATTCCGATGGGAACAAAGAGATATGAAATAAATGAATTTCAAAAAATTACAAAAATAAGAATCTACTATTCGAACGACAGATTGGTATTCGATATAGTAATACCACTGATTATTGACACTGAACTTACATTATACAGGTTAACACCAGTACCAATGCGTCATAACCAAGATAATTCTAGTGGTTGGTACGTGATGGACATTACTTACAATAATATTGCTGTAACCAAAGGCTATAAAAGGTTTACTACATACACAGATCAACAATTAAACGAATGTAAAGAAACATCAATATACAAAATATGTAATACACCACAACCTATACAGGACAACAATGAACGCCAACCATGCGAAGTACAAAACTTCATAAAATCTGACACATATTCTAATCCTGAGTTATGTACAGTAAAGAAAATTAATTTAAAGAGAAGCATATACCAAAAATTAAAGAAAGAATATATGGATTCATGCAGGAAAAGAGACATTAACAGTAAGTTGCGCCAACTAAATAGACCCATTCATAATACAAACAAATGAAGCAGGAGAAATAGCTATAAACGACATTAGTTGCCAAGTATATGCACGGGACGCGGTATTAACTGCCACGGAAGAAATCCAAATTACAAAATATAAAGACTTTACACCTGTAACTAACATGAATAATATTTTAGAAAAGATACCCGAACATATACACAAATTCGAAACAGATGAAAAATGGGAAAAAGGACCAGCTATGCAATTCACAGATTTACACGATGCATCCAAATCTTTAGACGAAGTACAACAAATGATTAACCAAGAACTTTTAAGAGAACAAAATCAAAAGCATCAATTTGTACACAGTAATTTGCTATATGTAACAATAGTACTGGCAGTAATATCTATTATACTAATAATAGCAATTTACATAATGATAAAATGCAAGTATATCAGGACCACAGAAGTCGTGGAATTTCCCGGCAGAATAGTTAGATATAGGGCACCCAATAGAAATTACTACGTACGAAATTATGAAGAGACCCCCTTTACTCCACCACCTTCACCAAGATAAATTAATTAATTAATTAAAAAAAATATATATAAAATAAAATAATAACAATAAATAAAAAAATAAACAAAATAAATAAAAACACACGTAAAAATTTAAAGTACAAAATGGGTGAGAACATACCACCTGTAGCACGAACCGTTCGAATGCAACTACAAACATTTGACTTTCTCAGAGAATTAAAAAACGAATTAATTGAATCAACCAATCATACACAAATAATGCGAGGGGAAGTAGTCAGATTACATTGCTTCCCGGAACATATAAGAAGGGCGAATAATAATATGACCATACCTTTCAGGCCGAATGTCTTAGCACGGGTCATGATCCATGTTAATGACTTTGTACGCACGGTTATCGTAAGACCAAATCATAATCGACCCATGTGTGTAGAGTTGGGTTTACTAATAGAACAATTGATCAGGAGGCGTGTGATCGTCGAAACGATTTTCGAAGAATAACCTCAGGAAACATATATCATATACATAGCAATAAATACTAAGAAACCAATTAATTTAAAAAAATAATTATTTTATTTTAGCTCACAGGTACGCTTTTTTTTATATAATGGATTTCGAGTTCTTTACCGTCAGTAAAAACGAAACATTACTGGTATCCGACACAATATCGAATAGTTTAGAAAAGTACCAACCGAAAGAAATTGGAGTTGAGTCCTCTTATACTTACAAAGGATGATAAGTTAAGAAGATTTCGCCGATGCGACCTAAAGGAAATAGTGCAGGATATCAAACGAGTATTCCGAGGGAAAAAGGCAAGAGTGATTAAACCATTGCTGGAACAATTATACAAAAATATAAGTCACCAGGGGGGATCGACCTTGTCTACGGTATACTTGCAAAGATATTTGCACATAAACGATAGGGAGCCACTAATAGTATTTTGGAACGGATCGTCAGATATCACGATAATTAAGCGTTTAAGGTTAACAGGAATTTTAACATATTTAAACATATCGGCAATTAGCGTTAGGAATAACGATGATTATATATAATAGAATTAACAAACCTAGAAACTAAGCAAATATTATATTATATTATATAAACACCAGATACGACTGCTAGCGGAGAGAGTATATATATTTTGCCGGTTCACCGGGGTCTATTTACCACATGTGATGACTACGGCTGGTTTTGAGATCATAGACTTCGGTGGGTAGCATTTTGTTGACCTTTGATGGTTCTACATCTGCGGGTGGTCTCGTGAATCAAAGGTGTGCATCCGGGGACATTTTCTTACTAGTAGTGGGACGAAACTTACTTGTAAGTTTCGTTTTTTCATCCGTAAATGTCGCTGGTACGCGTCGTTCAAAACGGTAGGCGAGTACCACGACATCTAGTGTGTCTTACTTGCGCCTGCTGCGTACGAAACTGTGTGTGATAGTTCCGGCGTGGTCTGCGGGCGGCGCGTCGATAGCGTGTCCATACGCTATTATGCGAAAAATAACATAGTCCATTCTGTCTCGTTACAACCTGCATGTGAAACTTTCATGGAAGTCTTTTCGATGCCAATAAAAATCTTTATCCATCCACATATTTACCATCACTTCATACAACATAAGTAAAAATATTATGTTTTACCATAAAACTTTCGAGGTATACAATTGTACTCTTCCCAAGTTACAAGAGGCTGTTTTTGGGCTATGACATATTTTGAAATATTTCCACTTCCAGGCCACTGACAAATAAATTGTTGAAGGATGTCATTAAATATAATCCATTTACATGGAACAACTTCGGCAGATTGTTCATTAAGAAACTCTACAATGACAAATTTGTATAGTTTTAACTGTTCTATAGTTGCTATGGAATTGGCCTTTATACATGAATCTATTAATATAAAATAAAATATTTTTTATATTAGTTATTATGTTTATAAAACTTAACAAAATAATATGTAATTAAGTACCAGCAAAGTTTAAGACTCGTCCAATTTTTTTAGTCCAATCATTTTCAACATTAACATAATGTTCAGATTTTAAAATGGGTGATTCTAAAGGCCAATGCCATTCACAGACTTCCCCAATTGATGGAACATTTGTACTTAAAAGCCAGGTTTGTGGTATTACTGATACAATATCATTAAAGCTTTGAACAATGACATATGGTTTTATATTGTCCATCCTACAAAAAAGTATTATATTATTATTATAAATCATTATACAATTTAATCAGCTGCTTACTTTAATAGGTAATACTATGAAGTAATGTGCACACATAAAATGAAAGTGACAAATCATTATTTTAATTAGGTAAATAACAAGCTTTGAATTGAATATTTGAAATGGGAAATAATTTTAGTATTGGCGACAATTTGCTACATTCAAACATACCAACTGATGCACTAGAAAACGGTTCATTATATATAGGAATAACTTTCTCAAATTGCTTGCATAAAAGGAATAATTTGTCATCAATTTTCAATATATTTTGCACTATACATATTACAGATGAAGAAAAAATGACGCAATCATCTTTTTTAGTACTTTTACGATTTTCAAATGTAACTCAAATGGTAAACAATTTCATAATTAAAGTTGAATATTGTAATATTGATTTATTCAATATACTACTTTGTAATGGTCCTTTAGAATGACATCCATATAAGACAGGAAAATTGATATATAATCCACGAGTAATATTACATTCACGTTCTTCTACAATTCTATTATATAATTGCACTAAAGGAGCTCGACCAGGTTGAACAATTTTTTTAATATGTTGTAGGTAATTTTCATATGGAAATGATGAAAAATTGTCAACAACTCCATATTTTTTTGCATCTTTAACCAAATGAATTATTGATTGTACATTATACGAGGCGTTCCCTTTACCATAAACATCACAAAATGTTTTTAAAAAATATTTTGCAAGACTTTTTGCATAATCATTTTGACTATACACAGTTGTATGGCAACTCAAGAGCCGCATCAAAATATTAAATATCACAAAATTATTATAAACTGGTTGACTAACTATGTTCTTGAAAATATAAGGTCCAGTGTACATCATTATTTGACGGAATTCTGTAGCTTTAAAGGTTTTATAATCATTTATAGGAATCCGAGAAAAATCAGAACTTAAACATTTTGTTATAATTTTCATTCGATTGTATATTCGTTCAATTTGTGATTTTGATACCCGAACCGAGCCACAAGCATTTGGAACAGTACTACCTCTAATTAAAAGATGTAACATTTTTTTCATGATTCCCAGACAACATAAATGCATATAATCTAAAGGGATTGATGAAACTAGTCCCAGACCCGATATTCCTAATAATGGGGATACTCCAATATGGTGTTCTTCATTTAAATATAAATTAAAAGATTCATCAGTACGTAGCTGTGCATTTCCATTAGGAAAGCTTACACTACCCGATAAATAGTCTCTTCTTCTATACATTTCTCGCAACCAAAGTATCCAGAATGGCCTTTAACTTGCTTTATAAAAGCTCTTGCTGGAGCATCAGCTATAATTCCTTTGACTTTTATATTGAGAGAATTATTATTGAATTGTAAACCATTTTCAAGAAGGTTGTTTATGTCAGTAATAAAAGGGGAAAGATATTCTTTTACATTAAATGGTTTTTTTGATCCAAAATAAGCTCCAACAATGAAGGGTTTCATTATTGAATCATTAACCCAAAAACTACACAATATTGGCCAAAATGATTTGCTCTTTTATCAATAGGAAGACCATCAACATTAAACCACAATTCTAATGTAGACAAATTGTTTACAGGTTCAATTGTTATATTTAAAGTGTAAATTAACCCTGCTGAGATACCAAAATGAATATATTCTCCGCCACCAATACTTTTAATATCAATATCACCTGATCGAGGTGTAGATAACAAAGTTCTAGAATCTAACGTTAACAACTTTAAACAATCTAGATTATCCACAGTCTTTAGTAATTTTAATAATTTGGTAGCACTAGTTTTTGGAATTTTCGATGCAACAATAAATGATGCTAATTTAGATTGAAAAACAGTTGGATCAGAAATATTTTCAATTTTTCCACTTTCATCATGAGGACTTTTATAAACACCATTCTCAATGTTATCAACATTATCTTGTTCTACTATAATTAATTCATTTGAATGGACATGAATAGAATTAGATTCATCATCATTAGAAGTCTCATTTGAAATATGTACACTTTTTACACCCATTTCAGATAAATCGGATGTTCCTTCTTGGGTAAAATCAAAATGACTACTAATTTCAGGCATATCTTTTCTTCTTCTTACTTTGGATATTTTAGATAAAGTGCAACTAGGTTTGTAGGCATGTTTTGGCATTTTAACACTAAAAAAAATGTATACATTGTTTTAAAAAAAAATATTATATAATATTATTATATATTCCCATTTTACTAAAAAGCTATATATATTTGTGTAATATATTTGTGCGTGTGTATACCAAACAAAATATTTTTTTCTTTGCTGAAACCCCATTAGAATTCTAATCAAAGCTCATTCGCCTGAAATATTTGGTGGTATCTCTAACTTAAATATACTACCTATTATATATATGTATAAATGTATAATATAAAGGTATATTATAATATAAAATTATAATTGTGTTGAAAAAGTAATTATTAAATAGGTAAAATGCTTTAAGTATTATATTAGTGTCTCTTAATAATTATACACAAGTAATTGCAATACAAAATCAATTTATAGTAAAATATATATAATAGGTATCTAAATATTATATATAAAAAATATGTATATATTATATTTATCTAACTTAACAACTACAGATTGAATAAACAAAGAAGTACCTATATTATATACAGACATAAATATAAGAACTTAATTTTGGTAAATTCTTTAAAAATGCATCTATATTTTTTTGAAGAATCTAAGCTATATAGTTTCAATACATACAAATATATTGGCATAACACCCTAATTTGGTTTATGTTAACATAGGTATACTAATTATACATAAATATTATATGCATTCAACTATGGTTGAGTACTATATATGGGTATATACTTACTTACCCATATAATAATATATACAGCTTTATAAGTTATAATAGTTATACAATGTATTCATATTTTCTTTAAAAGAAATAATCGTTAAAATAAATAACATACTTACACGTCAGTTAATTTAGGCAAGAAAGTCTTCGATGCAAAAGTGCAAAACACAATAAGAAAAAGCAGTTAGCTAGCGCCTAGCTGTAGTTACTAGTCACTGTCTCACTGACCACTGACACAATACAATAATAAAGCGCTAATAGCGCTATAATATAATCGTCAATCGTGAGCACGATCGTTCAACTGTTCAAGCCGGCACACACACACACACACATACACATGGCTGGCCGACTGGTTGGGTTTTTCTTAATATTAATATCTAATTAATCGATTTTGATTTATTTTTAGTTTGTCTTTCAACAATTTTCATTGAAACGACCATATTCCTCGTTGATATTGTGGTGAACTCCCTCCTTATTTTCCCCCAGCTGCGGTCGGCGACAACGACGCTCGTCCGGCATGTCGCGGCGTCTCCACGAACGTCTCGGCGTGCCGAGCCCGGCTGGATCTCCCCCTTGACGACTCTTCTCGCGATTATATATTATAAACTAGTTCATAGGTCTATGGACTATGGAGTATAGACGCACTACCCTCGACCAGCTCACGGCTCGCGCCACTAGTCCTGCACCTCCGGGCTACACAACCGACTCCGACTACGATCTACACAGCAACGATGCCGTAGAGCTCTAGCCCGTATCGAGCTCTCGTGCCCTTTTTGGTCATCTAACCAGTGCCGGCGCTAGGGGAGGACAAATGGGACATTTGTCCAGGGCCCCGCGCTTGTTAAAGGGCCCCGTGATTTTTAATTATCATCTTAATACGAATACCGTGGTCTACCGTCGTATATTGCATTATTCTGCCTGCAGCGGTCGGGTACTTAGATATTAAACAATTTATTATTTTATTCAAACATTTTGATGAATTAATTTATTTTTAATTGATGATTATATGTAGTTGTTAAAATAAATGTAAATTAATAAAATAACTTAAACTTTCTCTACTTAAACTCTCTTAACTTAAATTACAATCGGTCGGCCATTGGACTATACGTACTAGTTGCTACGAATGTAAGGATTCTAAGAGCTATACGTAGAATATAAGTATAGAAGTAAGTGCTCACTTAACTTAAATTACATTCAGTTGGCGGAGAGACTATACGTACTTCTGTTACTAATGCAAGGATTTTAAGAGCATATAGTGATAGTCACAGGTAGAAATTATATACGAAATCCTACAGATCACATAAAAGAATATACATGTATTGTCATCGTGATACCGACTATTGAACACGACCCCGAAGGACTGCAAACACTTAAGAGAGAACCAGCTGCAGCAAGGTAAGTGTTTTGAATATTTATATAATAAAAGTAGGTGATTCAAATATCATTAGGCAGTTAGGTACAACACAGTAGTAGGGCGATCTTATGCGGAAACAATCAAAAACCAACATAATCTTACACAATTCACAAACACGTAAACGTATAGGTACAGACACATACGCGCACTGCGTACGAAGCATACTATAGCATATCACCCACCATCAACATTATAGCGGGGGTCATTGAACCATCATTCCCCGAAGGACACTGCCAACCGGTTCGCCAGATGCGTCCCTTGCTCGTTAAAGTAGATCATTAACCCACGTACTTATCGTACATCACGCATCGTTCTATATATCGTAGCACATTACAACCCGCAAGTGTGTTACCTAAAAAACCACTACCTTACCACTACCGTCTATTCACCCTTTTCAACTAGATAGTTCCCCGCATATTTTCTCCTTACTACAATATCATACACCACAACCACGGTTAAACAAAATACCGCACTAAACCAAGTGCTCACGAATATAGGCGGGTTTCCACTATACACGTACTCGTTCACGTGCATACAAATCATTTGCTGTGATTGGTTGGTTATGTTAAGTTACCACACGATTAACCACGATACCGTGTTGTTGGACATAGCTGAACATTTTTCGTGTACACGGCAAAAGTGTATAGTGGAAACCTTATCTACCTTTCAAACGTTGGCGTTTGTTCTGCAAAACGTTTTCTGCTATAGAATTTCCTCTATAGACTATAGGTAATAAGTCCGTAGACCGTAAGTGGTAACCACGAATTAAGATATATTTTAGGTATAGTGTTTGATGTATGAAATATTTAATTTTGAAATATTTCACTATATGGTGAAATATTTCACAAAAACGTGAAAACATTGAAATTTTTTTTAACACAAATAAAAACTCTATTTTTTTAACACAATGTTCAGTGTTCTAAATTCTACTGAGCAGAATTCAGTAGATATACAATAAAAATGTATAATATTGTATACCAACTTGTATCATTTAAACATTAAAATATTTAAAAATTTTGAATACCATTTTAAATGTATAATACCATGTTCTGTGATAATACTAAAGGTTACGGGTACATACAAGTGATACAGGTACCATACAGTTATGAAGGTAACTTATGACAATTATATGTAAATATAAAACTTATTTAAAAATAAAACAAAATTTATTAAAATACTGAAATATTTCACACATTTTGAAATATTTATTTTTTTTTTAAATTTCATTAAATTTTCAAACACTTATCAGGTATATTATAATTCACGAATCATGATGGTAACTGACGGATAGGCGGACGCACAGACACAACGGGGATATAATGTGTTCTAAATAAATGTTAAATTCTTATCTAAGTTAAATGTTTATGATTAATGAAATATGAAATAACATAATATTTAATATCAAATTAATTCATATTATATGAAATAAAATTGAATATTAAATATTTTCAAATAAAATAAAATTTTAATAATTTAGTTTAATTTCAAATATAATTAGTATAACAGAAATAATTTAAAAAATAAACTTGAAAAATGTAAAAATTATTGTAAAAAATATTATTTTATTTTTAATAATATATTATAGGTTAACTACTGTAACTGGTATGATACCATTCATAAAAATCAAGTATAAATTGAACTAAACTAAATTATTATAATGTATTTTAACTAATACAAATAAAAAATAAATAAATACTATGTTTGTGTTTTTTACATTTTTTTAAATATATACTATATTAAATAGATGAAAATAATACTAATGTTGTAAATAAATGTTTTATATTTACAGACAAAAACCGAAAAATAAAATAATAATTATTGATTTTGAATTCACAAACTATCAACGTACTGATTTAATACTTATTTCTGCAGCATTATTACAGACTCATATACAATCAAAAATTGAACGTATGCGAGGTCGACCTTTAATAATATCACCTGATGGAAGAATAACATTAATGAATAATTATACCTATTTGAAAAACAGAGATTTGTTGCTAAAAATTTTTGAAAAGAAACCAGACCAGCTTCAAGTTTGTAACGGGTAGGTTTTTTTGAGCCTAGTCCTATACAAATATTTATGAAATCACAATGCATGGATTTTGGTAATCATGTTAATCTTTATTGAACGTAAATAATAATATAATACAAATTTATAATACAAATAAATTACATTTATAATACAAAAATACAAGTGATACAGGTACCATACAGTTATGAAGGTAACTTATGACAATTATAGTAGTATATATTTGTATGCTCACAGTCCGTTTTTTGTATCACCACGGTAATTTCACAACGTTCAAGCGAGGATGCCCCCCTTGAACACAATAAGTTTACCGTGTAAAAATTATGAAGAATTTACACGCTTTTTACACGGTAATTTCACACCGTTCAAGGGAAGATGTTCCCATTGTACACAATAATTTTACCGTGTAAAAATTATGAAGAGTTTGCACACTCAAAGTCAGTTTTGACCAAATATTTACAGTGTACACGCTAAATAGTTTTTTTTCTCAACATACCTTATTATTCACATTTTACATTTATGGTGGTTACACTGTAATTTATCTAATGAATGTCTTCATTTATATAATTTCAAGTTATAAGCTGATCATTTTCTCATATTCAGTTACTAATTACTCATATTACTCATTTTCTCATATTCCGTTCACTTAAGTCGTGTCTCATTTTTCTTTATTTTCTTGAAGTTTTATTACATTGTATAAGTTATTTAATTTCTTCAAAAATGAATTTTCAAAAATGTTCAAATGATTTTGAATCATTAGTTTATCGTGTACAAAGAAATCCGACTATGGTTCATCCAACATTTTCTTCGTTTTCATCAAGATTTAAAACATTCAAATTATTCCCGTTAAATACTTCTCAAAATAAATATACATTGTCTGAATGCGGTTTAAAATATTCAGGAGTGGATGATGTCGTGGAATGCTTTTGTTGTGGTATTATTCTTCATAACTGGGAAAGGTTGGACGATCCATGGATTGAACATTGTAGATTCAGTCCAAGATGTTTGTATGTATTATTAATGAAGGGTGATCAGTATGTTCAAAATGTATTAAGCAAATATTGTAAAACCGAGCATATTCACAGTTGTGAATCTAAATCATACGATACTGTTTGTTGATCATGTTTTTTATTATATTATGTTATAGTAAATGCTAATCATGTTTTTTGTTATATGTTATAGTAAATAAAAATAAACGATGATTATTTTAAAACAACTTATGTCTGTTATTATTTGATGTAATATCTCGTGAACGTATAGCCTAGTGGGTTAGTGCGTGTAGTGATAATTTAAATGTTTTCAGGTAACAGGTAAGTATAATATATAATTCTCCCCTTCACTGTATACAGTAGGCGACTATGCTATACGTTCACAATTTTTTGCATTTTTTTTATTTTTTTTTATATATTTTATCTATCAGGTTTAGTATATAATACGCTCACAAAGTAAAAATGTTTTCAGTTCAGAGTATATCCTTCATCGGTTATATTATTATATTATATGAAATTTAAAAAAAATAATAAATACGTTTTTTAGTTTAAAAGGTTTTTTTAATTATTAAAAAGAAAAGAACTATAAAATAAGTTTAATTCGTTATGAGTCTACCGGTGATTGTGTATAAATCAGTATTTGATATACGTCCATTTGGCAAGAAGAGTGTTACAGTCGGACTATTAATCACCAAACAAATTTCGATTATTGTGTTATTAGAATGCATGTTAACGAAAAAAATTATAACATTAAATTTAGAGAAATGGTGTACACTCATGTCTGAATCTAATTACATTTCAATTACTAACAACTTACATACCAGGTGTAAACGTGTAAGAATCACTGAGAACTTTACATATTCAATTAATGTGAAGCAGAGTTCAATAACCTTGTATATAAATGATGATTATATTACACTCTCACATATAGATTTCTGTAGACTTAAACAACTTCAACATTGTGTAAACCTTTATATCATAGAAAAACAGAAACGTCTTCACAGTTTTCAAACAACATTTGATGCAGCTTATGAACTGATTAAAAACGATGTCCAAGGTTTACCCATCAGCTGCCAGAGGAACGAATTCACAAACCAGTATATTCAAAACTATGATTTTAATTGTTATTCTCATCTACTAAACGATGACACTTCATTTTTGTATGAAATATTACAATTTCATTTTAACGAAATGTCTGACATGATTTTACAGGACTTAATAGTATGATATAATAAAAATTCATTTATATTTATGTAACGTTTATTTATCAAGTAAAAAATATTTTTATAATATTACACCCATCATACTAAATTGTTTTTTATTGTTCGACGTTCAGGATCTTTTAAAATCATGTCGAATATGACCTGCATGGTCTCATTCAAACTCGTATTTATAGTCTGGTCTTTTGATTTGTCTGAAGTCGTTATCTTGACAGATGCCTCAGAGTGACGCCACCTGCAACATAAATTAATTATTCAATTAACTGAACAGTGAATAGAAGCAGATTATTATTATTATTATTCTTTTTTTCATTATAAACAATAGGTTTTTAATTAAAAAAGTAAACCAAAGTATATTATTTACCTCTCCTTTTGAGGAACATTTTTAATGTTTTTACACTTGTAGTGTGTTATTGTCCAGTAGTTGGTTCCCATCTCTTCTGGATTAAACCGACTTTTAATGGTAGCCAAACCATCTCCCTGTCGGAAAGTAACTGTATTGAAGATTTCTTCATCGTAATCTTCCGCCCGTAATTTATCCTCTAAGATTTCTCTGTAAGATGAACTCTTAAAAAAAATAAAAAAAATAAATTCATGCTATAATTGATCACCTTAGAATATTAAATAAAAGTATTAAGATGATAACTTATTATTTATCTTACTGTTTTTGTCTGCTTAATCTTTTTATTATTTTTTTTGTCAATCGCTTTTTCAGCTCCTCTTTTGTGAGCTGTCTTAGTTTGTTTTGAAGTCGAAGGCTTCATTTTCATGTCGAATCCTTCAAAGTCGTTCTATAAAATAAACTTATAGTATTAAATTTAATATATTGATAGATTGTTTTTTTTTTTCATAAATGTATGAGTGGTTTACCACAGAATTGCATGACTGAGAATTGAATCTATCGAACGGTATGTCAGTCAGTGCAATGCCGGAATACTCTAACTATTACACTATTGTCATATAAATACCGTCCGATAGATTCTGGTGTCGAGATTTTAGTAGTTATTTTAGTGTTGAGTAGTTTTACAACTGGTCTCCAATTAGCTTAAGTTATTAAAGTAATTCATTTACTAACCTCTGATCCAGAATCAGCAGTAGAAGTTCTGTACGACATCTTGAAACTGAATTGTTGAATTAATGAAGAAGAAGTTGCTGGATGCTGACTCGACTGTGATATTGCTGTTGATACGCTAGCCTTATATACTGTGATGTTTCCACTACTATAGTAACTTTAACATGTAGAATACTCATATCAATGTTTATTAACCTCCTAGCGGTCACGCTAGCGGTGTTTACACCACACCATTTTATTTAATTATACTTATCGATAAGATTAGTATGATCCCCTGCTATTCCTACACCATGTATTTATAAACATAATGCAATAGTTAATTAATAATTAATAATTATTTTTTAATATGTACAATATTATGTAAAAAATAAAGTTATTTGATAAATTGAATTGTTTGTAAATGTCATTGTAAATTATTCCTTACGTGTATCATACAAAATATAAGATAACAGTTCTAAAAATCTACACTAAAAATAAAGAAATAAATCGATAATTATTACGTGGAAATCGTTAATAAAAAAATTAATAATCATAATATCAAATTGATTTCGTTCATGTAATATATTATTTAATTACATCATCTCCCATTATTTTTTCATTCTACAACAACATCACTATTATTTTCCGTTTACCATATCATTATTAGGTATATAAATAATACCTTGTAAGAACATGTAATATGTCAAAACATTGTAAGTTTAAATAAATAAAAAAAATTTAATTATATATACTGTACAATTCATATTATACAAACAGATAATGTAAAATATCTAAGAAACAATTCTGTACGAGACGTATTCCATCATTACATCGATTATACTATTATAGTATAATAATTATAGTAGTATAGATTATTATAATTATCTATACTAGGTACTATAATTATAAGATAATTATATAATTATATAATATCAAATTGAATTTAAATATTAAATTGATTTCGTTCTTATAATATTATTTAATTACATATACAAGGTTGTGGATAAAGATGATAGACGAAGATAAGAAAAAATAATTTAAATATAGTACTTATATAATATTACATCATATTTTGACCTAGCTTTTTTTAAATGATTATTCTAGGTAACAGTTATCACCAATACATTTATTATATATTATAATTACTATAACTACAAAATAACTTAGTTGTTTTTAAAATTATTATTATAATTATTAATAATTATTATTATTATTTTAAATTATTATTCTGGATAACAGTTATCACCAATACATACATTATATATTATAATTACTATTACTCCCAAATAATACTCCGTCTAAACAGCGTTTGTTAGTCAAACGATATCAGTTCAGCTTGTGTTTTCTACCAGACAACAGACAACAGGCATTCACTGTAGACATCACCAACAGGCATTCACCATCGAGAATCAAAAAAATACTTCAATCCTACATAGTTGACCAGTCCATTACCAGCATTATCAACAGACATTCGCTACTGAATATTGGAAAATACTTTAACCGTACAGCTATCTATGTAAGTACCTACCTATTTCATTATTTATATATTTTTAAAAAAAGAATCATCTTATTGAATCTAAAATCACATCTTTACTAGTTTTTAAAAACGAAAAAATAATACACGATAGTAAAAACATAACATAGCATAAGCGTTTAGGTAATTGATTATAAAATATTATTGATTATATAGTACGAACACTTGCATTTTCACAACAGACATTCACCATCGAGAATCAAAAAAATAAAATACTTCAATCCTACATAGTTGACCAGTCCATTACCAACATCATCAACAGACATTCGCTACTGAAGATTGGAAAATACTTTAACCGTACAGCTATCTATGTAAGTACCTAACTATTTTCATTATTTATATATTTTTTAAAAAAGAATCAACTTATTGTATCTAAAGTAAATAAATGTTTTATATTTACAGACAAAAACCGAAAAATAAAATAATAATTATTGATTTTGAATTCACAAACTATCAACGTACTGATTTAATACTTATTTCTGCAGCATTATTACAGACTCATATACAATCAAAAATTGAACGTATGCGAGGTCGACCTTTAATAATATCACCTGATGGAAGAATAACATTAATGAATAATTATACCTATTTGAAAAACAGAGATTTGTTGCTAAAAATTTTTGAAAAGAAACCAGACCAGCTTCAAGTTTGTAACGGGTAGGTTTTTTTGAGCCTAGTCCTATACAAATATTTATGAAATCACAATGCATGGATTTTGGTAATCATGTTAATCTTTATTGAACGTAAATATATTAATTTTATAATACAAAAATACAAGTGATACAGGTACCATACAGTTATGAAGGTAACTTATGACAATTATAGTAGTATATATTTGTATGCTCACAGTCCGTTTTTTGTATCACCACGGTAATTTCACAACGTTCAAGCGAAGATGTTCCCATTGTACACAATAATTTTACCGTGTAAAAATTATGAAGAGTTTGCACACTCAAAGTCAGTTTTGACCAAATATTTACAGTGTACACGCTAAATAGTTTTTTTTCTCAACATACATTATTATTCACATATTACATTTATGGTGGTTACACTGTAATTTATCTAATGAATGTCTTCATTTATATAATTTCAAGTTATAAGCTGATCATTTTCTCATATTCAGTTACTAATGATCCGCCGTTCACTTAAGTCGTGTCTCATTTTTCTTTATTTTCTTGAAGTTTTATTACATTGTATAAGTTATTTAATTTCTTCAAAAATGAATTTTCAAAAATGTTCAAATGATTTTGAATCATTAGTTTATCGTGTACAAAGAAATCCGACTATGGTTCATCCAACATTTTCTTCGTTTTCATCAAGATTTAAAACATTCAAATTATTCCCGTTAAATACTTCTCAAAATAAATATACATTGTCTGAATGCGGTTTAAAATATTCAGGAGTGGATGATGTCGTGGAATGCTTTTGTTGTGGTATTATTCTTCATAACTGGGAAAGGTTGGACGATCCATGGATTGAACATTGTAGATTCAGTCCAAGATGTTTGTATGTATTATTAATGAAGGGTGATCAGTATGTTCAAAATGTATTAAGCAAATATTGTAAAACCGAGCATATTCACAGTTGTGAATCTAAATCATACGATACTGTTTGTTGATCATGTTTTTTATTATATTATGTTATAGTAAATGCTAATCATGTTTTTTGTTATATGTTATAGTAAATAAAAATAAACGATGATTATTTTAAAACAACTTATGTCTGTTATTATTTGATGTAATATCTCGTGAACGTATAGCCTAGTGGGTTAGTGCGTGTAGTGATAATTTAAATGTTTTCAGGTAACAGGTAAGTATAATATATAATTCTCCCCTTCACTGTATACAGTAGGCGACTATGCTATACGTTCACAATTTTTTGCATTTTTTTTATTTTTTTTTATATATTTTATCTATCAGGTTTAGTATATAATACGCTCACAAAGTAAAAATGTTTTCAGTTCAGAGTATATCCTTCATCGGTTATATTATTATATTATATGAAATTTAAAAAAAATAATAAATACGTTTTTTAGTTTAAAAGGTTTTTTTAATTATTAAAAAGAAAAGAACTATAAAATAAGTTTAATTCGTTATGAGTCTACCGGTGATTGTGTATAAATCAGTATTTGATATACGTCCATTTGGCAAGAAGAGTGTTACAGTCGGACTATTAATCACCAAACAAATTTCGATTATTGTGTTATTAGAATGCATGTTAACGAAAAAAATTATAACATTAAATTTAGAGAAATGGTGTACGCTTATGTCTGAATCTAATTACATTTCAATTACTAACAACTTACATACCAGGTGTAAACGTGTAAGAATCACTGAGAACTTTACATATTCAATTAATGTGAAGCAGAGTTCAATAACCTTGTATATAAATGATGATTATATTACACTCTCACATATAGATTTCTGTAGACTTAAACAACTTCAACATTGTGTAAACCTTTATATCATAGAAAAACAGAAACGTCTTCACAGTTTTCAAACAACATTTGATGCAGCTTATGAACTGATTAAAAACGATGTCCAAGGTTTACCCATCAGCTGCCAGAGGAACGAATTCACAAACCAGTATATTCAAAACTATGATTTTAATTGTTATTCTCATCCACTAAACGATGACACTTCATTTTTGTATGAAATATTACAATTTCATTTTAACGAAATGTCTGACATGATTTTACAGGACTTAATAGTATGATATAATAAAAATGCATTTATATTTATGTAACGTTTATTTATCAAGTAAAAAATATTTTTATAATATTACACCCATCATACTAAATTGTTTTTTATTGTTCGACGTTCAGGATCTTTTAAAATCATGTCGAATATGACCTGCATGGTCTCATTCAAACTCGTATTTATAGTCTGGTCTTTTGATTTGTCTGAAGTCGTTATCTTGACAGATGCCTCAGAGTGACGCCACCTGCAACATAAATTAATTATTCAATTAACTGAACAGTGAATAGAAGCAGATTATTATTATTATTATTTTTTTTTCATTATAAACAATAGGTTTTTAATTAAAAAAGTAAACCAAAGTATATTATTTACCTCTCCTTTTGAGGAACATTTTTAATGTTTTTACACTTGTAGTGTGTTATTGTCCAGTAGTTGGTTCCCATCTCTTCTGGATTAAACCGACTTTTAATGGTAGCCAAACCATCTCCCTGTCGGAAAGTAACTGTATTGAAGATTTCTTCATCGTAATCTTCCGCCCGTAATTTATCCTCTAAGATTTCTCTGTAAGATGAACTCTTAAAAAAAATAAAAAAAATAAATTCATGCTATAATTGATCACCTTAGAATATTAAATAAAAGTATTAAGATGATAACTTATTATTTATCTTACTGTTTTTGTCTGCTTAATCTTTTTATTATTTTTTTTGTCAATCGCTTTTTCAGCTCCTCTTTTGTGAGCTGTCTTAGTTTGTTTTGAAGTCGAAGGCTTCATTTTCATGTCGAATCCTTCAAAGTCGTTCTATAAAATAAACTTATAGTATTAAATTTAATATATTGATAGATTGTTTTTTTTTTCATAAATGTATGAGTGGTTTACCACAGAATTGCATGACTGAGAATTGAATCTATCGAACGGTATGTCAGTCAGTGCAATGCCGGAATACTCTAACTATTACACTATTGTCATATAAATACCGTCCGATAGATTCTGGTGTCGAGATTTTAGTAGTTATTTTAGTGTTGAGTAGTTTTAAGACTGGTCTCCAATTAGCTTAAGTTATTAAAGTAATTCATTTACTAACCTCTGATCCAGAATCAGCAGTAGAAGTTCTGTACGACATCTTGAAACTGAATTGTTGAATTAATGAAGAAGAAGTTGCTGAACAACACTCGACTGTGATATTGCTGTTGATACGCTAGCCTTATATACTATAAGTATGTTTCCACTACTATAGTAACTTTAACATGTAGAATACTCATATCAATGTTTATTAACCTCCTAGCGGTCACGCTAGCGGTGTTTACACCACACCATTTTATTTAATTATACTTATCGATAAGATTAGTATGACCCCCTGCTATTCCTACACCATGTATTTATAAACATAATGCAATAGTTAATTAATAATTAATAATTATTTTTTAATATGTACAATATTATGTAAAAAATAAAGTTATTTGATAAATTGAATTGTTTGTAAATGTCATTGTAAATTATTCCTTACGTGTATCATACAAAATATAAGATAACAGTTCTAAAAATCTACACTAAAAATAAAGAAATAAATCGATAATTATTACGTGGAAATCGTTAATAAAAAAAATTAATAATCATAATATCAAATTGATTTTGTTCATGTAATATATTATTTAATTACATCATCTCCCATTATTTTTTCATTCTACAACAACATCACTATTATTTTCCGTTTACCATATCATTATTATATAAATAATACCTTGTAAGAACATGTAATATGTCAACACATTGTAAGTTTAAATAAATAAAAAAAATTTAATTATATATACTGTACAATTCATATTATACAAACAGATAATGTAAAATATCTAAGAAACAATTCTGTACGAGACGTATTCCATCATTACATCGATTATACTATTATAGTATAATAATTATAGTAGTATAGATTATTATAATTATCTATACTAGGTACTATAATTATAAGGTAATTATATAATTATATAATATCAAATTGAATTTAAATATTAAATTGATTTCGTTCTTATAATATTATTTAATTACATATACAAGGTTGTGGATAAAGATGATAGACGAAGATAAGAAAAAATAATTTAAATATAGTACTTATATAATATAACATCATATTTTGACCTAGCTTTTTTTAAATGATTATTCTAGGTAACAGTTATCACCAATACATTTATTATATATTATAATTACTATAACTACAAAATAACTTAGTTGTTTTTAAAATTATTATTATAATTATTAATAATTATTATTATTATTTTAAATTATTATTCTGGATAACAGTTATCACCAATACATACATTACCTATATATTATAATTACTATTACTCCCAAATAATACTCCGTCTAAACAACGTTTGTTAGTCAAACGATATCAGTTCAGCTTGTGTTTTCTACCAGACAACAGACAACAGGCATTCACTGTAGACATCACCAACAGGCATTCACCATCGAGAATCAAAAAAATACTTCAATCCTACATAGTTGACCAGTCCATTACCAACATCATCAACAGACATTCGCTACTGAAGATTGGAAAATACTTTAACCGTACAGCTATCTATGTAAGTACCTAACTATTTTCATTATTTATATATTTTTTAAAAAAGAATCAACTTATAGTATCTAAAATCACATCTTTACTAGTTTTTAAAAACGAAAAAATAATACACGATAGTAAAAACATAACATAACATAAGCGTTTAGGTAATTGATTATAAAGGATAATTGATTATATAGTATGAACACTTGTATTTTCACACAACAGAACGTATATTCGTAAAATCCGTACCCATGACCGCTGACGCTTATATTGCGTCTTTGTGTCTGTGTTTTGGGAGCGGGTTATGTTACACTGTAGTGACGGTACGGTCGTACGTCAGGTCTAGTGTGCAGATGTCATAGTTTCAGTGATTCTCCTTAACGTAAATTCCCGTGTCACGGGTGTATCGTTGAAACATTGATCTAGACTAAACTCTAGAGCAACGTTTTAGCAGCTCGTTTCACGTGCCACTTTAATGATCTGACAAAACGTTCGTACTGTTCCAAATCCCATCATGTTCGGTGGCTGTGAATTCGTTGAATAACATACGATTTTCTGTTAGAAAATAAATGTAGTAACATCCTGTAATCATTACATATTATTTACAATACATTTTACATTTTTATTCAATAATACATAGTTTTCTACATGATAAAACAACCGATATTTATATTTTACTGATCATTTGATATAAATCATTTTTTTATAATAAAATTTTTTTTTTTTTCAACATTTAAGTAAATACATTTTCAGATAATGAATTCCTACAATAATATTTTTGAACGAAATAGACTATTATAAACAAATGATTAAAAGTTATACGAAAACGGATAAAAAAGACTACATTATGAGAAGGCAGAAACTTAAACAGAACAAAAAAAAATATAAAATATCAATTGTTTTTAATTAGCAGGGATGGGCAAGATACTCAAAAGTTAGTATCGAGATAGTAGATACTAGATACCTGGATTTGGAGTATCGAGATACTAGATACTCGATACTTGGCTCTAGAGTATCGCGATACTAGATACTCGATACTTGGCTCTGGACTATCGCGATACAAGATACTCGATACTCGATACTCAATACATTTTAATAAAATTAGTCACTGGATTTTTAAAAATTATGTTTATTATTGTGGGTATGGCCACTTCATTAAGAGGACGCCTCACCCGTATGTGTTGTCACCGTCTTACACACATACGACATAGCAAATGTTCGTTGGCTAGTTTCAATATGATATTGTCAGTTTTTATATAAGAGTGAATTGACCTATTATCAAACTTTTAGGTCACAACATTATCTGTGTTCTCTCGTTGGTTTTTTACGATATTTTAATTTTTAAGTGAATTATGGGTATGTTAAGTATTCATATTCTAAAATGTTCATAACTCACTTAAAAATTAAAATATCGTAAAAAACCAACGAGAGAACACAGATAATGTTGTTACCTAAAAGTTTGATAGTAGGTTGATTCACTCTAATATCAAAACTGATAATACCCTATTGAAACTAGCAAACGAAAATTTGCCATGTCGTACGTGTGTAAGACTGAGACAACACATCCGGGTGAGACGTCCTCTTAAGTAATTAGAATGAAAAATAAAATAAAAAACATTGACACTTTCAGTAATAATAATATATTAGTCACTTTTCAAAAGTGGTTTCTGACTAGTAAAAATAATCGTAAACAATTAATTTTTCAAAGTATCGCGTTAATGTATCGAGTATCTTTCGATTAAATTAGTTCATGAAATACTCGATACATTGACTAAAAATGTATCGTGATACAAGATACTCGATACTTCACATAATTGTATCGAGATACAAGATACAAGATACAAATGTATCTAAGATACGTATCTTAGATACTTGTATCGAAGATACTGCCCAACCCTGTTAATTAGAACAAGTGCTTCTCCTCCTCCCAATGTAACTAATATAAATAATTATTATATAAATAATTTTATATTAAAAGAAACAAACTAGTCTATTATTATTATTAGTATTATTTACTGCTATTAATATACACTCTTTTATTTTTTTTATTACTATCAGTTAATGTACAAATACCATACAATTTAAAAAAAATAAAAAATGGAATCAAAATCATTTATCATGGATCAAATTAACGATGTTATTCAAAATGCTGAGAAAAATGACCGAGAAATGAACGAGGAAGCAATAGAATTTAAAAAAAAATTAAAAAATATTGATATAAAAATAAAAAAAGTGATTAATAAAAAAAAAACAAAACGAAAAAGAAGATTATAAAGGACCATTTACATTTGCTATATATTGATAAGAAACGTGAAAAAAATATTCAAAAAAGATTATCTATATTATATGCGCAATATAATTATATAAGCAATGGTAAATAGTCATTAATAATTTCCCTATTTTCAATAATTCATTTTTATCTTAAAACCGCTTTTTTATTTTTATGTTCAAGAAATATATTCTGAATGTATTAATTTATTTGAAATAAAATGATCTACCTACCTTATTTTTTATTTATTCTATTTTCAGTTTCATCATGAAAAGACAAAGGGTGTGAAAATTTCAGCGAACAATTTCTACAGATAATGAGTTATTCGAAATTGAACGATTCAAAAAATGTTCGAAAACTTTTGTCATTAGGAATACATTAGATTTTATAGATTACATGCTTTTTTTTTATCATATTTCAGAGAAATTAATCTGTAAATTAAAAGAATCATGTAAAAATACGTCTATAAAATTTAATTTAGTTGTAGATAGTGTTTACGAAAGACTTATCACACAAGAAGTACAGGATATTGCATTCAAAACTTCTAATGTTCTAGTGTGTAATTCATCTAATTTAAAAAAAAACATTAAACAACATGTTTGATAAATTGTTACGAGAAGAGACAGATTTCATGCAGAAAGGATCTGGATGGTCGCTTAAGGTAATAGAAACATTACAGTTAAGAATCAATATAGTGAATCCTCTCAAAGGCTCAAAGGAGGAACATATATTGATTTACCTAAACATGTTAAAGATAAAAGAGCGATTATCAATGTGAAAAATAGTGATAATAAATGTTTTAAATATGCATTATTATCTAAGTTTGATAATCGTTCCAACAAAACTAATTTTAAGAAAAAATATTTTAAGATGTTAGAAGTAAAAAGCGGTTTAAATTTTAAATGTATAGATTTTCCAACACCAATTAGTCAGATACCTAAATTTGAACGTATTAACTATATTTCAATAAACATTTATAGTTTAAATGACAGAGAAACAATTTTTCCTTTGTACATTTGTAATACTGAAAGAAATGATCATTTTGATCTATTTTTGTTTAACAATAATGAAACATCACATTATTGTTATATTAAAAATTTTTCAAGATTGATCAGAAGTCAGAAAACGAAAAATTTTTCGAAATTAATTATTTGTAAAAGATGTTTTACAACTTTTGGTACTCGACCGTGTGAAAGTAAGCTTTGGGGTGTAAAAGGATTAGATGAACATCGACGTAATTGCGGGAAGAATCCATTGGGGAGACCTATAATGTTTGAAGATAAAGATGATGATTTCATCTATTTCAAAGGTTATAAAAAAACCCAGAGGATTCCATTTGTAATTTATGCAGATTTTGAATGTTTATTAACTTCTAAACAACCCAATAAATTCATTGAACAATGTAAAAAACAGAAAACTTATGTTACACATTTACATAAAATTATGAGTTATGGGTTTTATGTAAAAGTTGACTACAGCATTATTTCGAAAGAGCTGGTGAAACAGTTAAACATTCCGAGGAAGGTAATAATTTATAGAGGTGAAAAGGCTGCAAAAAAGTTTATGGAAAAAATGATTGAAATCGGAACTAGTATCAATAAAATTTATCAAATTAATACACCAATGATAAAATTAACTGAAAAAGAAGAAGCACATTTTAAAAGAACTAAATTTTGTGAAAAATGTTTAAAACATTTTAAAAACAATAATTTAATCAAAGTTCGAGACCATTGTCATTTTACCGGTAAATATAGACAATGTTTATGTCTTCAGTGTAATTTTGAAATAACTAATCCATCATTTGTTCTGATTTTTTTCCATAACTTGTGGTATGATAACCACTTTATTATTCGAGAACTTGGTTGTGATGATAAAGATATTCATATTATCCCAAATTCCTCAGAAAAATATATATCATTTAGCAAGGAAATCGCATATAGATTTAGTATAAAATTTGTAGATACATTCCGTTTTATGAGTGAGTCGCTAAGTAAACTTGCAGACAATTTATCTGAAGATAAGTCAAGGTTTAGAGAAACACTTAAAATATTTTCTATGAAGTCATTAGATCTAGTTACACGGAAAGGAGTCTTCCCTTATGAATATGTTGATAGCTGGAGTAAATTAGATAATGCTTTTTTACCATCAAAGCTTGAATTCTATAACTCTTTAACAGATGAGAACATAAGTGATGAAGATTATATACATGCAAAAAATATATGGAATACATTTGGTATAAAGACTTTGGGTGAATATAGCGATCTTTATTTAAAAACTGATGTTACCATACTAGCTGACGTGTTCGAAAATTTTAGAGACATATGTTTATCTACTCTCAGACTAGATCCTGCTCATTATATGACTGCACCTGGATTTGCTTTTGATTGCATGCTTAAGTATACAAAGGTTAAATTAGAGAGGTTAAAGGATTATAACATGTTATTGTTCTTTAAGAAATCAATACGTGGGGGTATTTGTCAATCAACTAAAAGATATGCTAAAGCAAACATAAAAAATATTGAAGGATTGGACTATAATTCGAATGAACCGATTACTTGGATCACATATCTCGACTGTGTAAATTTGTATGGAAAGTCTATGTTAACAGAATTACCTTTTAAAGATTTTGAATGGGTTGATGATCTCGACATAGATGTAACTAAAATTTCCGATGATTCTGAAGTAGGATATATATTAGAAGTTGATATCGAGTACCCTAAGCACTTGCATAAAAACTATAATGATTTCCCGTTTTTACCGTTTAATGAATGTCCACCAAATTCAAAAGTTGAGAAATTGTTAGCTACTCTATCACCGAAGAAAAACTATATTGTACATTACAAAAATTTAAAACAAGCGATTTCTCACGGTCTTAAAGTAGTAAAAAATCATCGAGCTATCCGCTTTTCTCAAAAAAAATGGATGGCATCGTACATTGAGTTCTGTACAAAAATGAGAGCAGAAGCAAAAAATGAGTTTGAAAAAAATTTCTGGAAGTTGTTAATTAATAGTGTTTTTGGTAAATGTATGGAAAATGTTCGAGCAAGAACTTCTATAAAACTGGTTTCATCAGAAAAAAAAGCGAATAAACTAATGGTAAAAACTAGTTTTAAAGACAGAACTATTTACTCTACGAATCTCATGGCTATTCACCAACATAAGGAAACTATTAAATTCGATAAGGCAATTTATGTAGGATTTGCAATTTTAGACGTTTCGAAAACATTTATGTATGATTTTCATTATAATGTTATGAAGAAAAGGTATGGCAATAAAATTAGTTCTTTATATTCGGATACTGATTCCTTGATATACGTTATTCAAACTACAAATTTTTTCAATGATTTAAAAAATGATTTATTACCATATTTTGATACATCTAATTACCCTAAAGACCATTATTGTTTTAACGAATTACATAAAAGTCAACCAGGCTTTTTCAAGGATGAATAATTGGTGCAACAACGAGATAAGTCCACTTTTTTAAATTGTTCAGTATGAATAAAAATCAATTTTTTTTAATGGCAAAAACGTAAAAAAAAAATGTTTCTACATATTTTAATTCTATTAATAGTACCCAAAAAGAATAAACACATTTGGGTTTTCTACATTCTTAAGATTTTTCAAAAATAATTTTCAAAGTTAAGTTGGCATGGAGTTATCTGGTTTTTTGCCACAAAATATTATTTTTGTTACTGTAAGTATAAACAAAATATTTTTTTTGACCAACTTAAATATTGATTTTAACCAAAAACTCTTTGCAGATTTCTTACATCATATCTTAATGTTCCATTTTTGTTATTATTTTGTATTCTGGAACCTTTAATATTCAATTAAATAAAAAAATATACAAATATAGCTTATGGAATTTTTCGTTGTTATGGTTATTTCATGTTTAAAAATTGAAAACACAGTATAGGCAGAATGAAACTTTAAAAACACTTTTATTTGTTTATTTTTAAATTAATAAAAAGCATTATTACAATATACCATAGTATAAACATTTTCTATATACTAATCTCTTTAAATATATCACCTACCATAAATAGTTATGAATTAAAAAAAAAAATAATGTCCATACTGGGTACAAGAATCCCTATTCTTGATTAGTTGATGAAACAAAAACTGAAAAAATAAAAAAAACATTGTTAAAATATACCATACTATAAACATTTTCTAAATATTGATCTCTTTTAATATACCACCTACCATAAATAGTTATAAATTAAAAAAAAAATAAAGTCCATACTGGGTACAAGAATCCTTTTTCTTGTTTAAGTTGATGAAACAAAAACTGATAAAATAAAAAACATTGTTACAATATACCATACTATAAACATTTTCTAAATATTGATCTCTTTTAATATACCACCTACCATAAATAGTTATAAATTAAAAAAAAAATAAAGTCCATACTGTGTACAAGAATCCTTTTTCTTGTTTAAGTTGATGAAACAAAAACTGAAAAAATAAAAAACATTGTTACAATATACCATAGTATAAACATTTTCTAAATATTGATCTCTTTTAATATACCACCTACCATATATAGTTATAATTTAAAAATAAAATAATGTCCATACTGGGTACAAGAATCCTTTTTCTTGATTAAGTTGATGAAACAAAAACTGAAAAAAGTACATTAAACAATGTATATTTAGAAATATTATATATTTAACTTTTTATTAATTAAAAAAATATATTATTTTTCTAATAATAGGTATTTAGTTACCTCTAAAGAACATGAATGATGATAATAATAATAATTTAATATTCATTTTCAGAAGTTGGTACATTTTCATTATTTTGAACGTCTCCCTCAAGCTGTTCATAGAACCATATAAACTCAGATGGTACATATTTTGATGCTAAATCCTGTACATCTTTTAATTTAGCTTCTTTAAGCTTAAGTTTCATAGAATATAGTAGAGGAAGATGTTCTAGAGGATATTTCAAGTCCGTTCCTGATTTTTGTAAAGTAAAATGTTCTTTTAAAGTGCTATTTGCAACGGTTTTGCAGTACAGTCCATCTTTCACATATTCCATGAGGCGGTATGCCACGATAGTAAACCTTTCTTTGTGTGAACTTGTTATGTATTTTTTAAAGTTGGGTTTTAGATATTCAGAAAAATTGTATATATCGTTTTGTGTAATATTTATTACATTAAATTTATCACTGCTAGTTTCTTTTACCATGTTTTGATATGTCTGAGGTATGAACACTCGTTCCATCTTACGCTTATTTTTTTCTATCAGCCCAAAACAACGGTCACAGGGGAGAAAACTGTGACCGGGTTCCGGATAACGATGTGTAATTTTTTCAAGACCAAAAGCATTTGACTGAATAATAGTATAAAAATATTGAAACAAGGCCATATTTTTGTTTTGACTGCTGCAGTTATCCGAAAAAATATATAACTGTTTTACTCCTTGTGAAAGTAAGTTTTTTAAATAATAATCAATTAGGCTGATAACTTCATTTTGTCCTTTTTTTCCTATTGTTTCATCATACATGAAAAAGTAGCCCTGACGAAGTTTACCAGAATACACACAAAAATTATAACTCCAGAGCTGCCTTTTATAAAAAACGTCACCACAAGGAATATGTGGTAAGGGCATATTTTGCTGATAATCGAATGACAATACCTCAATACTGTCATTAAGTCTCGATTCTTTTGATAGGTTCTTTAAGTCAGTGTAAAATGTTGAAGCTTTTTCAATATGCTGTTGTTTTTCTTCAATAAGGTTGGATTTTAATTCAATGTCAAGTTCTGCATTTATCATATTTTGTAAATGGTCACAAGTTTGACATGTATCTGTTTTGGGATGGCCAAAAGACAGATTAAAGTTTTTGTTAAAATATTGTGAAAAAAATTCATACTTTACAGTAGGTTTAACTTTTTCTCCCTTCTTTAACTTTTCAAAAACGTCAAACTCGTATTTTTCTAAATATAAGCTATACAACTTGCTTATGCTTAATTCAGGTGATAGAAATCTTTTATTTTCATTGTCATGTCTACTGTAGTGTGAAATATACCGAGGAAAACTAAGGATATGGGTTTTAATTTTAAATAAAATGTGATCACTCAATTTATTTGGTCGATTCTTATGCTTTCCACGCAAATCCACAGGGCTTGGAATATTTTTTTTTACTTTTTGAATAATTCTTTCGACCCTCGATTTCCCTATTCCAAACAGTGAACAAAAAGCTTTTTTACAGACAACTTTTTCATCAATTCCATCAAAACGAATTTTATATTTGCAAGTTAATGATCTTGGTTGTTTGGAATTATTAACAGGTCTATGTCTAGCAACGTTATTTGTTATAATTAAACCTCCTAAAAATGTGTCTTGTTTTTCTTTGTTTGAAATATTATTGAACATGTTTATAGTTAGTTGTTTTTGTTCATCAGTAAATTGTTTAAAGCATTCTGATTTGCATTTGCAATCTACCCCTGTTGTTCTTTTTTGTACTATTTTGCCTCGTAAACTAACAACTCCTTCACCTTTAGCACGTTTTGCTTTGACAATATTTCTCTCCCATACTGATGGGGTTGCAACTCTTTTTTTTCCATTAAATGTTGAACATCCCTGCTCATCATTTTCTACCGAGACCTCATCTTCATTTTCAAAACCATCCTGTACATATGCAGAACCGACTACCATACATTCTTGTAGATTTTCGTCATGTTCAGAGTCACTACTTATTAAGGGATGTATTCCATGTAAATCATTATTTTCTGCACTACACTCACATAAAATGAAATCTGGATCGATAATGTAGTCATCAATTTCTGAGAAATTGAAGGAATCCTCAGACAGCGCAGCGTTTATATCTTCAGCATTCATATTCTTAACTGCGTATAAATCGATAAATCTTTAAAAAAAGCAACTTTAATGTAGGTATAGTATAATTCAAAACATTTAACGAACAATATTAATTGAAATAAAACTAATCACCAGTACATGACGGTCAAGATAACAGAGAATGATAAATATTGATACTAAAATCAACAGTACTACAGCTAAAACAGTGTGACCACAGTTTGGTGCAACAACCAGATAACTCCGGAGTTATCTGGTTGTTGCACCAAAATCAAAAACAAGATAAATCCAATTTCATTAAAAATGATATATATATATTTATCGGATTTAACTGGTTGTTGCACCAAAATGTAGATAATTTTTTCCTACACAATAATCCACGAAAAAGTGCATTTTCGAAAAAAGTGGACTTATCTCGTTGTTGCACCAAGCCCTTCATTGAAAGGAGTAATACTTAAAGAATTCGTATCATTAAGACCGAAATTAAATGCGTACAAAACTGTAGACGGTACTGAGGAAAAAAAAGCAAAAGGTGTAAAGAAATATGTTATTGAAAAACATATGCAATTCGATAATTATAAGGATATACTAAACGCTTTTATAAATCATTTATCTGTTAAGGATAAATTAACTCATAGAAACATGAATTTTATCCAATCAAACAAACATGTTGTTCATTCGAAAACAATGAACAAACTTGTTCTAAACGCCAATGACGATAAACGTCATATAAATGATGACGGGATAAATACTTTGGCTTATGGTCACTATAAACTAGATAAATTAAAGAAAAAACGGAAGTGTAATAAAATTTATTTTTTATTTTTTTAAAAAAAAATAAAATAAAAAAAATTAGGTGTTGAGATAACAAAAATATAAACTAAAAACAAATAATTAATTCAACTTTTTTTCTGATTTTTATTATTAAAGTATAACATAATATACATAAAAAAAACATTAGTTTAAAATATCTGATGATGTGATCCATGAATTTCGACTTGAATCAAAACCCAACCATTTAACAAGCATTTTATTCCCAACTTTTTTACAATACGTTCAATGAGAAAGGTGTTTGGAAAATCAGTTAATTTAATTTCCTGTTCATAAAAACCACCTAAATTTATATT
Organism: Macrosiphum euphorbiae; assembly: GCA_949089665.1. Classification (NCBI taxonomy): domain Eukaryota; kingdom Metazoa; phylum Arthropoda; class Insecta; order Hemiptera; family Aphididae; genus Macrosiphum; species Macrosiphum euphorbiae. The sequence goes on from CARXXK010000002.1 coordinate 24,275,048, forward strand.
GTCTGATTCATCCTTTAGTTGATAAGTTACTGGATTTGTTTGTAAAACTTTTGAAACTGTAAATATTTCCGTTGTCCAATTTGGTGTATATCCTTTACTAAATATATGTTTATACTTAGATATTCGTACTTTATCGTTAACTTTAAATTTTGGTTTATACGATGTTTTAGAATTTATATATGTATTAAATTTATTTTTGTTTGTATCCATTCGAGCTTCACTCGGCGTACATTTGATTGTTCTATGTTTTGTATTATTATAGTTATGTATAATTTTTGATATTGTATTGAACCAATTCCAAGTACCTGTTGCAGTGAAGTGTTTATATATATTATTCTTAAGAGTTAAGATCACGCGTTCTGCGATTGCACATTTAATAACACTGTATGATGAATAATGCCTAATTTTATATTTTTTCATTAAATCTTGAAATTGAGTATTATAAAATTCTGTACCATTATCTGTTTGTAAAAATTTTGGTTTAGCTTTTTTCAATATATTAAACATTCCTTTTGTACATTCTTTCGCTGATTTATTTTTCAGCGGCTCCACAAATACATATTTGATATATGTATCTATAACAACTAATATAAATTTATAACCATAATTTTTTTTAGAATGAGATTGCATATCCATCAAATCAGCTTGCCAGAGGTCGTCAATAAACTGTGTTACCACACTACGTCTAGGAAATATTTTTCTCACTGGTCAATGTAGCTCATTAGCTATACTCTCTAAGGTTGTCATTATACTATAATATTTCTCTCACGTAGTTCTTCTAAAATAGATATAATTTCGTTATTAACACCAGTATTACCAACACTTTGTGATGATACCAAAAGATTTAATCTAGTTACTAATTCATTCGGATCGTCATAATAAACTAGTTGTGTTTGAGGTAATACATCTTTATATAAACCACTACCTGTCTTAGACTCAGGTGATAAAGTAAAATTAATCATATTTGTAGACATGCGATCTGTAGGCGAAAAACTGTTTACTGATTGATTAAAATCAAATGGTTCATTTTCTTGCGTTATTTTTCTACGTTTAGCGTCCAATAAGTCAGAAGGAGTAGAAGGTAAAGTATTGTTAAATGATTTTAAGTTAATTCTAGGAGTTTTCACCTCATTAATTTTAGCTATTTCTTCATGTAATTGTTTTTCCTCCATTTTTATTCGATCATACAGTGGTTTTACAACATTTGTCCATTTAAAAAATCTTGAGGTTTTAGGTTTCCCATCTGCTTTTAAATGTGTATGTGTTGTTTTTAAAATGTCATAATAAGATTCTATATCTTCTAGGGAGTAGTTTTTCGGTTCCTTCTCACATAATAAAGACTATAGTAATGGTGTAAATTTATAGTATTTACTAAGCAACTGTAAGTTATCGTGACTAAAAGTTACTGTATTTCTTCCTATTTTATATGAATCACTTTCTTTATCATAATACATACCATAGGATTTATCATAACGTGTTGATTTAGGACGGTTATTTAAAAAATTTGAAAATGATGAATTTAATTCATCATCATCCTCTTCACTAGTACACGAGGTTTCCATATTTTTTTGATCAGTTAGGTGTGAGTTACATTGACTATTTTTTTCTATACGTGTAGTCAATGGTTCAATTATTGGTTTAAATGCTTCACGGAAATAGTTGTCAGAATCTATAACACCACGTTTCACTTCCATTATTTTCCGTTTAATATTTTTTTTCGATGTTATTAAATTTTCTAACAAGGCTTTTTCTTTATTCATTGTAAATAATAAGTGTAATATAACTGTATGGTATGACTACTGATAACACAATGCAGATAATAACTGTGTGACGGTATATTTATATATAGGTATAAGCATATAAAATTATTTTATTTTAATGAATGTATGAAAACCACATCTATACCTTCCTTCATTCATTTCCCGAGTTTTATCGATGACCATAAAACCATAATCACTATGATTCCAACATAAATGAGAAATTTTACGAAATTCTGAGAAATCTATATCTGTAGACGAATGATCGTTGAATATATGTCGTAAATTTGTATCATCTTGTTTCAGTATTATTAAGAAGTTTGCGTTATCTTTTACTAGCTGTTTTGTTATTTTAGAATATGTCTGTGCTAAATAAAATACAGAGCTAGCACCTGAATGTCTATCCATGCTAAAATATTCTCTGATTACGGATTGTGGACCACATATCACATCATCAAAAATGACAATAGAATTTTTCTTGGTTTTATTACCTTATCAGCGCTTGTAAATATGAAAAAATTAGCACCTTTTATATCATCTATTATTTTTTTCAGTAAAACATATTTTTCCTGATTAGAGGTTTTCGAGTATAAATAAATATTTTCAAATCTTAACCCGTTTGCATGTGTGATCAGATTATACATTATATTTGTTTTTCCTGAACCACTGGGACCAACTAGTATAGCACGTATAGTGTCAGGTAATAACGAACCATGTCTTGATGGTTTTTTTACTACCTGAACATCTACATTTGTAACATCCAATTTATCTTTCTGTTCTATCAAATCCATATTATTTTCTTATAAATACTCTAGAATTTTCCAATTTATAATCAGTTATCGATGAAACATTCAACTCGTAAGTGTAAGTTAGTCAAGACTGGAAAAGGATTTGTAAACTCTCTTATAAATAGTCTCCCGTTCGAAGCCCATGTTTCAGGCTATCAGTATTGTGGTCCTGGTATGAAATTAAAAAAGAGACTAGATCGTGATGATAAAGGAATTAACCCATTGGATGCTGCTTGTCGTGATCACGATATTGTGTATGCAACGAGCAAAAATTTAGACGATAGACATAGAGCTGATAAAGTGTTAGAAAATCGTGCTTGGGAAAGATTTAAAGCAAAAGATACTCCTAGAAAAGAGAAACTAGTTGCGTACGCAGTAACAAACGCAATGAAATCTAAAAGAAAAATAGGTATGGGTTGTAAACGGAAACGTGCTATAAAAACAAATGGTATACTAGCAGCGAAGAAAAAAAGAATCTCAAAGAAAAAGAATGGTGGTAAAAGGTTGATTTTAGCGCCGAGACAGTGAGGAGGTGTAATTCCCTTAATACCTATATTTGCGGGATTGTCAGCACTTGGTAGTTTGATGTCTGGAGGTGCTAGTGTGTATAATGCGGTTCAAAATTCAAAAAGAAAAAAAGGTAGTGGTTTGAATTCAAACAAGAATAGGTTAAAAAAAAACTGATGATTACGCTACCTGACAGACCGCTTTCGTCTCAAGATATTATAAAATATACTGAAAAGTTTAAAATCAATCATTTCCGTGGAGTCTTTTCACGTGATAACTTAGCTAAAAAAATCACATACGGTTGAATGTGGTATATTAAACTTGGATATATCTTCAGGTGACGGAAGTCATTGGGTAGCATTTTATAAAAATAAGGACAAAGTTGTATATTTTGATAGCTTTGGTGATTTACCCCCACCAATTGAATTACAACATTATTTCAGACAGTTCTAAATATTATATAACTATTCCAACTATCAAGACTTCAATACATTTAACTGTGGTCATTTATGTCTTGAATTTTTACAATGCATGAATCTATTACATTAAGTTTGACTGGAAATTCAACTGTATTATCTGTAAATTATTTTCCACCTATAAACCTTTACGATGACTCAGAAATAGCTTTGTTATGTTTACAGTCATTTAATTCATTCCCAAATATTAATGAAAATAATAATAAATTTTCTATACAAGTAGTTGATAATGAAAACAATAATGATCCTATGATATGTTTTATTACATTAGAAGTGGGTTGTTATGAAATTGAAGATATTAAGGATCGAGTTAAGAAGCAAATAGTTGCCTATAATAGTAAAAACTTAACCAATTTAACATTCGACATTACGGTTGATCCTGATGATTTCAGATCGTATATAAAATGTAATGGAATACTAACTACCCTTTGAATATCCATATAGTATAGCACCTGTATTCGGTTTTGAAAAACGAGTATATAATCCATACAACATTCTTCGATCGGAAAAAGCTGTAAATTTAAACAGAATTAATTCTATAAAAGTAATGTGTAATAAAGCTCAAGGATCATTCAGCAACCATCTTCAGAGTCATTCAATTTATTAGTTTTTTCCGAGTGGAAAGACCGGGTCGAAAGTAATTCAGGCACCACCAAATTTAATATATTACAAATTGAATAAAACAAATATTGATTCGATAACCTTTCAGTTAGTTGATCAAGAACATAATCCGATTGATAATTTTGGTGAAGCATTGACAATCGTGTTACATATTAAACGTTACGGCTCTTGAGATGGGATTAAAATTCAATATAAACCCACTACTTCAGATCAGTACAACTAGTCATAAGACTAAAGTGCTAGCAGTAACATCAAATAAAATAAAAAAATTGACGGTGAAGAATAAAAAAAATTTGCAAGCTCTGGGTTATCAATTAAAGCAGAATGCCTGAAAGTGATATTTTAGATATAACTTCACAGTACGAGACGGATTCTAAAATTACGAAAATTGAATATCATTCATACTCACCATATATAACATCATTTAATAATAATGATGAAATACGTATATCAATCCAGCAAACGGATGTTTATCCATATCTACACGAAAGCTTTATTTTTTTAGGAGGAACAATTACTGATGCTACCAAAGTGAAACTATCTAATAACGGTTACTCTTACCTCTTCGAACAAATACGATTGGAAATCAATGGGATAGAAGTAGATAGCACACGTGTTCTTGGAATCACTAGCTCGTTGAAAGGTTACTTATCCGGTACGCCAGATAACTACAATTGTTATGAAAATGCTGGTTGGAATTTTAAAAACGCAACGCAATCGGAAAATGAGAAAGGTGAATTTAGTGCTTGCATTCCATTGAAATATTGGTTAGGATTGTTTGAAGACTATAAAAGAATATTAGTGAATTCGAGATTGGAATTAATATTAACCCGAAGTCATAGTGATTTAAATGCTTTACAAGCTCAAAGTGGTGCAACTGTTACTGAAGGTAAAGTTACCTTAAATAAAATAGTCTGGAAGGTCCCACATATAACGGTCGACGATGAAGAAAGGTTGAAATTATTGAAACTTATAGAAAAAGAAAAAAGCTTGTTTATTCCTTTTAGATCTTTTGAAACTTTTGAATATCCTGAACTCGGAACCACTAAAAAAGTTGTGTGGAATTTGAAAACTGCTTCAAAATTAGAAAAACCACGATTCATCATAATTGGATTACAGAAAGGACGTAAAAATGTGCTATCAAAAGATTGTAGTATATTCGATCATTGTAATCTAACAAACGTTAAAGTATTTCTGAACTCGATAGCTTATCCATACGATAATTTGAATTTAGATTTTTCGAAAAATAATTTCACCTTATTGTATAATATGTATACATCGTTTCAAGAATCGTACTATGAAAAAAGTATTCGTAACCCGATATTGAGTCCTTCTACTTTTGTAGCAAACGCACTAATTATAGTTATCGACACTTCAAAACAGAACGATTCAGCCACAGCCTCAGCAGTGGATGTTCAATTGGAAATCGAAGCTTCAGATTCGCTTACAGGTGTAACTGCTTATTGTTTATTAATTCATGATCGTATTGTAGAATATGTACCTTTTACTAGAGAAGTAAGAAAACTTGTGTAAATATATTTTAGAATTAATTTACAATAATAAAAATCTATTATTTCATAACTTGTGTTCTGTATTTTAAATAATTATTTCATTTTAGTAATAAGGTTTGTTGAGAAAAAAAACCATTTAGCGTGTACACTGTAAATATTTGGTCAAAACTGACTTTGAGTGTGCAAACTCTTCATAATTTTTACACGGTAAAATTATTGTGTACAAGGGGAACATCTTCGCTTGAACGGTGTGAAATAACCATGTAAAAATTTTAAATTTCATTAAATTTTCAAACACTAATCAAGTATATTATAATTCACGAATCATGATGGTAACTGACAGATAGGCCTGACGGATAGGCGGACGCACAGACACAACGGGGATATAATGTGTTCTAAATAAATGTTTAGAAACCTAAAACGGGGTTTAAAAATTAAAATAATTATAATATAATTAAAATAATACAACTATTTTGAGAACCATTGTTTTTATTTTATTTCCGGATTTTTACTTTCCGGAATATTACGATCCGGGATTTTACGTTCCGGAATATTATGTTCCGTGGTTTTACATTCCGGATTATAACGATCCGGGATTTTACATTCCGGATTATTACATTCCGTGGTTTTACGTTCCGGAATATTACGTTCCGTAGTTTTACATTCCGGACTATTACGATCCGGGATTTTACATTCCGGATTATTACATTCCGTTGTCTTACGTTCCGGAATTTTATTTTCCGGGATTTTATCAATCCGGATCATTTATTTTCCGGAAAATTACGGCCTACCTGCTTATCAACAACACACAATATTGTAATTTTTAGTAATACAAAATAAATAATTTACACTTTTGACTTAACAATTATTTCACTTAATTAATACCTAATGTATTACCTAACACTATTTACGTCTTGCTGTAAGTACTAAGTATTGGACTATAAGTATAGTACTATAGGACTTAAACCATGACAAAGTAGTACTTTGTCATGCCTTAAACGTGATGTAACTTGTCTATTTGCATCTTTTTTAGCTGAAAAAAATTATAGAATGTACCAATAAATAAAAATAGACAATAAAAAATAGCAATTTATGCGAGAAAATATTGAGGATTACCAAAGATCTGTGCTAACTGCTAATGAAAGTAAATATCTATGATTAATTTAATGGTCAATCAATAGGTATATTTGAAAATTACGATACAATTTTTTTAATTTTGTTTTTTGTAGAAATAACTTTGTCCATCAGTTGTCTATTCATACTATTTAACCGTATGAATGTCCTCTTGCGTACCATACATTCTAAGACTTCTACTGGAATCTCAACTATATTCTGCAGTTTACTTACTAATATGTCTCTGACATTCTTCATGACTCCTGGAGAAATGTATTGAATTGAAAATCAATAAATACAGCTTTAATATTTCTATAAAATATATAATATAATATGCATAGGTACCTCTTTCTCAGTGTGTTTTTGGTATGATATTCATTAAAAACAACTTCAAGTACTTTTGCCACTTGTATCATACTTTTTGAAGGCTTAATCAAATTACCTTTTGACATTTGTTCGGTGCAAGAAAAATCAGATCCTATCACATTAACAACTTTTTCGCCTAGACTTGGATATTTGCTCAAAAACTTTCTGGCTACTGAGCCTGTTACATATTCCAAACAGTCCTTTTCAATATCAGACATATGCAGCTCATTAGTTAACATCTATAAGAAGGGCAAACAAAAGTATACAATCACCTACATGCTGCTTACTATTGTTAATTAATTAATGGGATTATTATTACAGATATATCCATGATCCATACATAGTGTAAGTAGTAGTATACATAGTATAACTAACTTATACAAAGGGATTAAAATATTAGTGAAATAAAGGTACCTGTAACTCAAAATCCTTCAATAATTCTAAACTACATTCAGGTATTTGATAATTAGAGTTTGTTCCATTAAGTGATTCAATACTTGATATTGCTTCATCAATAACATCATTTTTAATATTTGCAATACTGCTATTATCATTGTTAATTATTTCAGCTTTGTTTACTGTACATGCAGACAAACAATTAATTAAACTTTCTTCATTTGTATCTTCAGTATTCCGGTGTTCAGTAAATACAGAATTGGAATATTTCCCTAACAAATACCATCGTAAACTGCCAAACATAAATGAACATGTATTACATTTATAAACAAACTACAAAGTAGGTATGTTACTAAATATTATTCAACAGACAAATATTTAAACTCTAGTGGAGAAATACGAGTACTTGAACCAATCATCCCTTTAATAAAACTAAAAAATTTTTCTAAAACGTCAGAATTTAGTCTCCTAGTTATTATATAATATACATCACTGTATTCCATCTTTAAATCTGATAGAAGATTTCTTAGAGATGCACTGGTTACTAGTATGCCTAGATAGATAATTTGTTTGATTATTTAAATTAAATTAAAATTAATAATTAATAAGGTTACCAGTTTGAAATGGTAATCTTCGTTTTGAACCATAGACTTTCATGTTTGTTATAAAGTAATCCATTTGATCTAAAACTGAATTTTGTGAATCTAAATCCATTCCATAGCTCTTAGTAAATTTGTCTACTGGGAATTGTGTATTTAGTAGGTCAAACCAATCATTTATTAAAGAAAACACTGATGAAGCCTAAAACATTTAAAACCATTTTTAATTATTAAAACAATTGTCAATTACCTACATATTTTTTTAACTTTAACCTTCTCCCAATTATTATTTTTAATAATTTGTTTTTCTCCACAGTATTGGAGGGCCTTGGATACAGTGTTTGAAAATAATTGCACAGCCAGCCTTACATTTTGCCTTAGTGTTCCTACTACATTTATATGTTTTTCTGATATTTTATGTGCAAGTTTGTACTTAAAATACTTGCACACAAGTTTGTACATCGGGTAAAATAAAACCTTTATCAATAAAGTGATTTCTCATAAGTTTAATAAGATGAGGGACATCGGCAAATACGTGCACCCTTTTTTTTGTTTCAGGATTTTCAAATGAAGGTGATGTAGGTTTTATATTTAATGCCTTCCATAAGCCAATGTTGTTTGGTCCCATATCGCTTACTAGGCCTACTACTTCATATCCTACATGATGTAAATTACTAATTATTAGAGCAAGGACTTTCATGCATTCGCATATTTTGTCTGGTTAACTTTAACGTATGCAGAGTAAGTACTGTGGTATCACCCGTATTGGATAATACGCGGTAAACCAACTTTATACCTTACCCTCGTACGCTCTAGGCTAATGACTGTCTCTAGAATAAATTCAGATTAGCACTGTTAACCTTTGAGGTACGATGGTAGCGTTTTGTCAGTTCTTCGTTCGTTTCCTAAATTGGAATGACTATTAGGACGCCACAACCAGAGCACTGTTCAGTTTGTAATAAACCTCATTGACTATAGGTGTGTGGGTCTGAGCACTGTTCCAATATTAAAGGTAAGAACGAAGAAGACTTTGAAATAAAACTCAACTCGGGTTTTTAGGTCGGAAACACTTTTATTATATTTAAATAACAAACACAAAATAAAATATACTTGGCGAATTCAGATCGCTTAGCCCGTACTCCGATCGACGTTTCACACGCACGACCACAGTACCTACGTTCTCGCCGATTCACTCAGCGACAACGGGACTCCCGTGCCTGCGCGTGCGGCGGTGTTATATAGTAATCTTATAGCTGTCTCAGCACATATGCTTCACTGACCTATGTCAATGGTTTACAATAAAAAGTTCCCACCTCTATTACATATATGAAATAATATTTAGACGACTGTCTACAATATACGACAGTCCCCGTTGTTTTTTGAAAAAAATGCCCTCATTTTTTAATAATTTTTTACATACAATTGTCTTATTACTACATTAAATACTAATCTACTTTTACACTATATTACTGTCTCGGCTTATTCGCGTCGTTGACTATAAAATTATGCTTAAATGTTAATTTTAATCCTATTATTTTAATTATTTATTTATTTTATTAAAATAATACAACTATTTTGAGAACCATTGTTTTTATTTTATTTCCGGATTTTTACTTTCCGGAATATTACGATCCGGGATTTTACGTTCCGGAATATTACGTTCCGTGGTTTTACATTCCGGATTATAACGATCCGGGATTTTACATTCCGGATTATTACATTCCGTGGTTTTACGTTCCGGAATATTACGTTCCGTAGTTTTACATTCCGGACTATTACGATCCGGGATTTTACATTCCGGATTATTACATTACGTGGTCTTACGTTCCGGAATTTTATTTTCCGGGATTTTATCAATCCGGATCATTTATTTTTCGGAAAATTACGGCCTTCCTGCTTATCAACAACACACAATATTGGGGGGGGGCTATAATAGTGCGGAAAATAATTCAGCGGAACGTAATTTTGCGGAAATTAAATTAATATTTTGGAATGTTTAATCACGGAATGTAAAACCTCTGATCGTAATATCTCGGACAGTATTATCGCGGAACGTAAGATTCCGGACCGTAATATCACGGACCGTAAAGTGACGGAACATAAAATTCCGGACTGCAATATCCCGGACCGTAAAACCCCGGACTGTAATATGACGGAAAGTTATAGTGTGGAACGTAAAATACCGGAACGTAATATTACGGAAAATAATAATTGGTACCTAAAATATTAAATGCTAATTGCCTCTAAGGTCCGCTAGGGGTCACTTCTAAGTTGTTGGCCGAGGCGGGCTATTTGAATAAGTAACCGATTTTAGACGACTGTGCAGGCTGTCCTATAAGCACGATTAAAGATATACAGGTTGCACATCGACTACTGATAAGGTGAAATACGAAATGACTACCAATAATTAACCAGTGGCGCTCCAAGCGGCAGTATTACAATTAACCAATTATAGATATATAGGTGTAAAATTAGTTCTAAATGTCGACACATATGGTTGAGTGTTGACATTAAGCGCCACTAGTTAATTATTAACAGCTGATTTTTATAGTCACTTTGTAAATCAGTCTGGAAGCGGTTTACTATACGGCGATGTGCAACCTGTATATCTTTAATCGTGCCTATACGGAAGCCATATATTTCTAATTTATTCGTATGCTGGCAGTCGAGTGTACGTTACCTCAGCGCCATCATCTTTTGTTATCAAGTTATCTGTTGGTTGTTATACTAATTAATATTACCTACTTTATAAACTCTTATTTTTTACCAAATATTTAAATGTTTCTTACGAAAATCGTTTGAAGGACTTGTTCAAAAAAATAAAAAAAAGTTGTATCTACAGTGAAAAGACACATTTTAAATTGTCCATTATTAAATTTGATTTTATATCCAAAGGTGGGCATTAACTAGTTAGTTAATTTTCTAATCAACTTAAGAATTTAACTAGTTTAAATGACTTAGCTTTCCTCAGTTTATTTAAAAATAATCAGCATCAAATTAAACATTTTTGAAATTTTTCGTTTTTATGGTTTATACTTAAATATTAATACTAAAATAAAAATAATCCAATACTATAATAATACAAACATTTTTGTTATTTTTCTAGATAAATTAATTTTGTAAATAGATTTATGTTATATAGTACCTAGATTAAATACGCATAATTAATAAGATTGTAATATGACCTTAAATTTGTATTTGGTATAAAAAAATTAATATTTATTAAATTATTTATTGTGATGTGTAGGACATTAACAACAAATATTTGTTTAAATATTTAATAATCATTTAAAGTAAAATAGGTTAGACACTGTACATTACGATGAAAGTCAAATAGCATTGTTTATTATTATAATTTAGGATATTAGAAAGAACGCAGTCACTAATTATATGATCCACATACTAAATAAAAAAAGTATATTAACTTTTAACTTATCGAGTTAAATGTATGATTTGTTAACTGTTAACTGTCAAGTGTCAACTTATCGATCTAACTTAACTTAGCTTGAGTTAATTGTTTCCATTAACTTGCCCACCTTTGTTCATATCCGATGGATATACATATTGTTCAGATAGATAGATATATTAAATATTTTAGAGGTTTGTAATAGACCATATGCTTATTATTATGAGTAAATTAGATTTTTATCCTGATTCAAGGGCCGTATTATATTTACACTTTTTGCGCCCTGGGTCAACAATATTAATTGTACGCCATACCACACCAAAAAAAAAAAATTAATCCCTTTTAGATTCCGAGTGGAACGATGAATGTATTGATTTAACAACGATGTGTTTTATTTTTATTTTTTAAATTTTTTATTTTTGTGTCTGTACACGATAAGTAGTCGAAATAATGCTTCTATTTTCAACTTCAGTATCTTGTTCGATGGGAAAGTGAATATTGTTGGTGCATTGGGAGGTCAAAATTTAAAATTCCCAATAGTTTACAAAAACGCCGGAAAAAGCAACATAAAAATTAAGGCAAAAACTGGAATTTTTACGTAAAATCGGTTTTCTACAAAATCAATTTTGGTTTTTGGAGTAACTATATAATAAATTAACGTATATACAGAAAATGTTTACTTTCCGTTTATATTTTGAATTGAGAATTCATAAAAAATTGTACTCTTAAATCTAAGTTTTGAAAATGTAATACAATATTTCTCATAAGTTTGTCTACTTTTATCAATAAAAAATGTCTATAAGCAAATTAAATTAAATTATTATGAACGTTTGAAATTCATATTTTTACAATATTGTATATTCACTCGATTTTGCATGTAGCTTTTTTGTTATTTTATTGTAATTCAAAAAAGATTAACTTTAGATACAAGAACATTTTATTAAATGTTTATATTTTCATTTTCTATATACCATACAATGTTGAAATTATTTTGAATTTTTTTGGAATGTTAACGGACATTGTCAGTTTTCAATTTTTTTAGTTTTTTTACTATAAATATTAACAAAAGTGTGAAAATTAAATGCAAAGCTCCTGATATATTGTTACAATAGCAGTTGTAAAATTAAAAATACATAAGCACAATTTTTTTTATAATCGTTTAAAGTTTGAATTTTGACAAAATGTATCAAATATATTATTTGATAATTATTTTTTAGTTAAAAATGTATAAAATGTTCAACTTGTATAGCTAAGGATTGAAAATGTATTACAAGGTTCAACGTAAATTTTATTCACAATAATAATATCATCAAATATACTTAGTAATATCATAGGATCAAAACAATAACCTTAGACTTGAAATGTTTACTAAATATTCATATAAGCATTTACAAGACATATTATATAATTTTCAAAATATTTTATATTCTATTAAGTTTTTATTTCAGAAAATAAAAATACGCAATCAGAAGATTTTTTTTGGATTCAAAAATTCAAAAATTCAAAGAATTCAAGATTATGTATTGTAAATTGTTTTATAGATAAAAAATGTTTAATATTTTGTGTTCATATCTAAATTTTACATACAAAAATTATAAAAAAAAGTTTGCAAATAACAAATTTCTTTACTTTGGACGAATTTTGTAAATGGGTTTGGTGGGAAAAACAGTGACTGGTAAAATTTGTTTATAGGTTGACACGCAAATTGCAGTCTTGAAAATAACACGATATTGTGTACGATGTACGGTATAAATACACAACAATTGCGCAAATCATTAGTTTTGAAATAATTATAGTGCAGTATGAATAATCATGCACGGGTATACATTTTGAATTTGGCAAATTTTTCGATTTTTAATAATTATCTACGATTACACTATGAAAATAGGTTATAGGTATGTGTTTCAAAAAAAAAAAAAATAGTAGCCTGGTAGGTGGCGCATAATTTTCGGGAAAATTGTCGTCAGGAATAATTAAATTCAGGAAAATATTTGTCAGGAATGCTTTTATGACAGGAACAAATATTATCTGGAAAATATAAATCAGGAAAATATTTTAGGGGAAAATTATGCTTAGGAAGTTAAAATTAATGAAAATATAAAGAAGGAAAATAATATACAAGAATTCAAAAATCAGGAAACCAATTAAGTAGGAAATTACTACAAAGGAAAATATTACAGGGGAAAATAAAAATCAGGAAAATATTAAGCCAGAAAATAATCGACGGGAATTTAAATACTAGGAATATATTTACACGGGAAAATAATATTCAGGAATAATATTAATTTAAAAATATTTAAAATATTGGGAGTAATATATAGGCAATCTCTATATTTTTTTGTTAAAAGAGGTTTAGTCAAATTATGAATGTTATCACTTTATCAGTGTGATTTTTGAAATACCTATTTGAAAATTCTGAATAAATTGAGGATACCTAGACCTATAAATAAACCTATAAAATTATTTTGAGTTAGAAATTCATAAAAAATTTTCTTTTTAAATCTAAGATTTTAAAATGTAATACAATATTCCTTCTAAGATTATCTACCATTATCAAAAAAAAATGTCAATAAGAAAGTCAAATTTAATTTTTATGAGCGTTTGAATTTCATATTTTTACGACATTGGATATTCACTCGTTTTCTCATGTAGCGATTTCTTTCTTTTGTTGTAATTAAAAAACGAATAAGCTACATGAAAATTTCACTGAATGTTTATATTAGCATTTCCTATACACCATATAATTTTGAAAATATTTTGACTCTTTTTGAGCTGTTGACGAACATTTTCAGTTTTCAATTTTTAGGGTTCCGTACGTTTCCCTACGGAAGCCTATTACTTTCGCTCGGCTGTCCGTCCGTCTGTCGCCAGGCTGTATCTCATGAACCATGAAAGTTAGAAAGTTGAAATTTTCACATATTATGTATTTCCGTGAATGCTATAACAACAAATACTAAAAAAAGGGATAGGAGCAACCCCTCGGGGTGCTAAAACGGGAATTTTGAGATTTCAGATGGAAATTTTTGTTTATAAATAGTTACCACGAGTGACGTCGTATTGTTAATAAATGGTTGGCATGAGTGACGTCGTATACAAAGATTCGTTTTATAAATTTCAATACAGAATTGTACCACCCCGCAAACGACAACAGACATAATTTTAGATAATGGTACGGAACCCTTCGTGCGCGAGTCCGACTCGCACTTGGCCGGCTTTATTTTAGTTTTTTTTTCTATAAATATCAATAAAGTTTTATCTGTTAGGCCAAAAACTGTAAAAATTTAATACAAAGCTCCTGATATATTGTTACAATATCAGTTGAAAAATATTTAAAATACATAGGCACAATTTTTTTTTATAAGTATTTAAAGACAAAATGTATCAAATTTAAAATTGAATAATTATTTTGTAGTTAAAAATTTATAAATGTTCAAATTTTATATCTAAGGATTGAAAATTTAAAACAAAATTCTACGTAAGTAGTTAATTCTGTTACCAAAAAATCTAAAAAATACAGAAGCACAGTTTACTTTTATAGTAATTTTAAGTTCAAATTTGGACGAAATTACATAATAAAAACCTAGAATAAGTTATTTAGTTATTTTGTTGTGATTGTATAAATTATTCGTGGGTACTTGAAACTTCTAAAGTACACTATTATATATATATGATAGTATCAGGGTTTTTTGTCGATGTATTACGCGTTATAAGTACCTAATGGATATTGTGATATGATTAATTTGGAATTTATAAGTATATAATATGTCTTTTATGCTTCTTATACTGTCTAAGCTCAGAATCTTTTTTCTTATACAATGATATTATATCATTGAATTCAAATTTAATACCATCCATTATACAGTGACCCACTTGTAACCTATTGTAAAGTAGAGCACCTTTTTTAATTTGAATATACTGAACATTTTGATAATATTTATTGTATACAATAAAATCTAACGTATTTACGTATACCGTATACAATATACATACTCAAAAATAAACCTAAAACTTTGATTAAAACATACCTAATAGTAATTGGACATTGCACTGGATAATCAACGTTTTTATTAAATTATTAAAAGTAAATATTCTTATGTTATCCGATAGCAACATTTTGAATCTTAAGTAGATGAGAAAGGAGCATATTTGAAATATGGTAGGTCTGATGTAGTTAGTTCTTCTTGTCTAGACATTTTTAGAAGAACCCCACACTTCCCGCCACCACGGATGGAAACCGGCTATTTCCGCCGCCGCCCCGTCGGAAAATTTTGAACTATTAATTACGCCAGTCGAGTCCGTTAATAATAAATAATAAATTTAGGGATGGGCCGATATTAAAACCTATACTCGATATTGGTGGTATCGCCGTATCGGGTTTATCGGTATCGGTTTTTTTTTTTAAACCGATATTTGAACCAATACCAAAAAAAAAACCAAATCTATCAGCATAATACTATACTGATTAAAAATTGTAATAGTTAAATATAAAATGATAATAGTATCGGTGATCTTTTAATATCGGTTCATTGTTTATGCTGAAAATGTTTGTTTTCAAATATATCGGGTATCGGTTTTTTATCGGTTGCATATATCGGATATCGGTAAAAAGAGGTATCGGCCCATCCCTCATAATATATTAGTATATTACGAAAAACCTCAAATATGCACTAAAAGCATGATGAAATTCAGTGGCGTAAATAGGCCATTGGAGGCCCGTGTGCAAAGACTAAAATGGGCCCTCCAAAAAAATAAAAAATAACCAGTGATAAAATATGATTTATCCTTATTAATGATTAGGTTATATTTATTGTTTACCATAGGCGTGCGCACGGGTAGGGCTGATTGGGCTTTAGCCCTACCTGAGCTTTTTTATACGTGGGTGGGTTGGTACCTTATGAAGACATGACTAAAAGTAGGTATATAGCCTTTTTAGATTTTAAACGTTTGTGTTTACCCGAGAGACTAAACAGGGCGATTTATTTAAAATTAAACACTCATTATTTCAAAAAGTGTGATTGATTTTGAAAATATTTTTTTACATAGTTTTGAGTCGCTTACAAAACAACTTTGTTATTAAAAAATTATATTTTAAAATATTTTTTATCCTTCTAATTTTTTTGACAACATAGAGTTTGAATTCCATATGCCAAAGTAGAATATTTTTCTAAGTATTTCGATACATAAAAAATCTAATTTAGTGCGAGTAGTCTATGCGTTATAAGTATTTAAAGTTTAGATGAGCCGAGTTGAGTGGTACGGGTTACCCCGCAAAATGTATGTCCACTACTCAGCTCAACTAAATTTTAATATTTATATCTCTAAAGTTGATTTAAAATGAATAATGTTAATTGGCAATTTTTAATATTATATATTATATATTGAACGTTTTTGAATAAATTGTTTTATTGGATTATATTTGACTAAAATTTAAATCAATAAGGATGAATTTTGTATGTTTAAAATAATGAAAATTGATTGCTTACATTTTCCAGTAACCAACCAAAGGGTCACTTAAAAGTTTGTAGTCAAATGTGAAAATGTCTAATTTTTTCTTGTGTGACCATGACAAGGGGGTGGGTGATCAGATTTAATTTAGCCTTACCTGACCCAGAGGTCTGAGCACGCCTATGTTGTTTACCCATTACTTACTTGTAAGTAACCTAGCAACATTTATATAAACATTTATAAATTAATCACATCTTGTAAATTTTTTTAGGTACCTAGGTATTTTTAAAATGTAGGTATATAAATATATATAAATTTTATAAATGTAGGTACATTTAATCATTTAAATACTATAAAAGTATGATACGTTTATAGAATAACATTAAATAAAAAACACAAAATATATTACTCATGTTGTAATGATCACCACAAAATAAAATCATTTTACATTTATCACTAGAAACACTTTTTAATTAGGTACTTATTAAATAGTAGGTATTAGGTAATATACAAATATTTAATAATGCATAATATTATATAACTAACATAATTTTATTTTATTTTATTTGAAATACTTTTGATCATAAAAAATTTGCGAAGTCGTTTATAATTTTGTTAATTTAAAGTTCTGAGGTTTTTTCTCTTTCAATATTGAGAATTGCAATGTTCGTCAGTCTGTCTTGTGAAATTGAGTTTCTAAGATAATTTTTTATGAGCTTAAGCTTAGAAAAAGAACGTTCAGCAGAAGCGACTGTAACTGGAATAGTCAGAAAAATTAAACACAGCGTAAAAACGTCATGAAAAGACGATGCCAAGTCATGTTCTATTAAATAAACTATTAGGTCTTTAATATCATGCAACACAGATGTTGAGTTTTTAACACAAAGAAAATTTTTTAAACACAAAAGTTGATTTGTAATATCTGAACTTAACTCATTCTTATACTTTATGTGTAAATCGTAGGACGCTTTAATTATAATTTGTTCCTCTATTGTAGTAAGATTTATTGGTTTTAAAAAAGAAAACTCATCACTTATTGTTTTAAGACCTTTAAACCTTTCTTTAAGCTCAAACAATGCCGTGTCCAGTGCGGGATAAAATACTTTAACTTTAAAACTGTCTTCAGTTATAGAAAGTCTTCGGTCAGTGGTCACAATCAACTTCTTCGTGATACCTAACAGCAAATCTTTCACGTTTACGATTGAAGTTGAAAGGTATTTTCCATGAAACACAAAGATTTTTTGCATCTTCTACTATATTTTAGCCATTGAGTTATTAAGCCATTAGTTCCAGATATGAGATACGTTGTAGATAATATTTTTTTCCCAAATCGGGCCTCCAATAATATATTATTATTTATTAGAGTATAAACCATATACCAACATATAGTACCAATATAAGGTCCGTATTTCCTACTATTTTTTTCAGGTATCAAAATAATATACATATTTTTGTGAAATTTTGAATCGAATGACGAATATAGAAATAACCAATGGGCAATAGTGTAGGTATTGTATGTTGGGCTGGGGCCCCCTTTGGTACCGAGGCCCGTGGCGTTTGCCCACCCGGTATTTACGCCACTGTGATGAATATAAAAATATGATCAATCAATAGTAAAAATCGGACCAATATACAAAATTAAATTGGTAAATTTGAATTCTTTAGGTGATGAAACAAATTTATATCTTACTTCGCATTGATTTAGATATTATAAAAAAATATGATAAATGCATAAACATCCGCTCCCTAATTATAAGAATAGGCATACCAATACGGGACACAGGCACCTATTTAAAGGTACCTAATAAAATAATAGGGGCGTTATATAGGTAAGCTTGAAGCTAATATGCAATAAGCAGATACCTTTAGGTGCCGTTACAGTTACATTTGTTTTCTCTGTCTTACAAGTGCGTAACATAGCAAATTTTACGTTCGGCAAAACACGTTTATTTCCCGTTAGTTTAAAAATTTGAGCGAATTGACCTCTTATAAAATGTCGTATAATGGGTCCTCAAACTACATTAATACAGGCTTAAGGTTTCCCTGTACACCCAGAAAATGTTAAAGACTCGATACAAAAGTTGTTAAAAGTTTTACAAATAAATAATCCATTCAGAAACAATCAGTCTAGAATAAATGGTTTAAGTTATTTGTAAATAGACACAAAAATATAGCAAAAATGCATACTGAGGTTATTTCAAAAGTTAGAGCAGCTGTAACAGAGCATTCAATTTTTAGTTTAGACATATTAAATGATAGCCACAGGCCACAGCCCACAGGGTAATTAAGTTTGATGAACCTGGTTTACAATTATGTCCAAAATCAGATAAATTATTGGAACAAAAAAAAAAAAATGGAAAACTTTTATGAAGTAGCAAATAAGTTTTTCCTATGTATATTATATTATTACCTATTATGATTTTATAGTTATTGTTTTATTTATTACAATTTTTTTTTTAAGATGGATTTGATTTAGGTATATTGAAGTTTTAAACACTGTTATTAGGTTATTTAAAAGTATTTATTATATGTAGAAGTTTTAAAGAAGAATCAAACAATATTTCATTTGTATTTAGTACTTAAGTAGTCAAATTTAGGTATAGATAAACTTTGTAGTTTACACCGACAGTGGCTTTATAACGAGCCACTTCACATGACTTATTCAGAGAAAAGCAAGTTGGTTACATCAGGATATAAAACAACTAATCTATCAACATCTATAAATCACTGACAAAATTAATATTTTATAGATACCTATAGAATATAATCAAAATAGGACACAGAACACTTCCTTGATAAACTCTATATTCAATGATACTTTCTTGATCTGTTACATAATTTATTCTAATCGTTAGTTTCCTATTTAGTAGGTATGTAATTTTCAAACCAACTATAACCATAATTATCAATACTAAAACTAGGTAATAATTGTAATAAAATATGAAGTCCAAAAACAAAATTTATTAAGTATAAATTTAAAGTTGAAGGTACCTATGTTAAGTCAAAAATTAATAAATTAAAAAAAAAAAAAAAAAAAAAAAATACTATTGCCAAATGCGAATGACACCGGTGGACTCTCTATTACAAATTGGACATCGATTAGTACGTAGTTGGTCTGCGCAATCTGCGCACAATACTCTGTGTCCACAAGGTACAGATGCATGAGACCTAGCACCATCCCTGCACACAACACAAATTGTTTCTTCATTATGAAGATTCACTTGAAGAGTTTGATCAATTTGGACATAAGGAATATTATCTGGATATTCATCATTTCCGTATTCTTCCTGCCATCTAACTAACTCCAAATCTTCGGGAATAAAAAAATCCCTTTCATCCCCTAATAGAGTATATAAGTTACAGTATCAAAAATATGGAAAATAATTTTTTTCAGGTATCTTACATTCATGCACTTCTTCTGGCTCAGGGTTTTCAGGAAGTACTATGTTTACAGGAAGCTCTGGTTGATGATCTGTTTTAACACAATTAAAAAAAAAAACATTTAATTATGTTCAAAATTTAATAAGTAGGTATACTTAAAAAAAAAAAAAACATTACCTTCTACTCTTACAGCTATTTCATCTTCATTTTCTTCTATTACACCTGTGTTCAAAACATGTATCATTTTTTTTTATAAAAATTGGTTTCAATTTTATTACTAATTACTAATGGGTTACCTTGTTCTACATTTATGTGCCAGTTCATTTCTTCACGGATATAACGTTCTGCACTGTGTGAGCATTGTAGTAAAAATTCTTTTAATGTAATATGCCCAAGATCCAATTGTTGAGTAGATTTTAAAATTCTTCCAGAGTTTAGTAAATATTTAATTTTAACAGCACGAGATATTCTCTGTCCTAGTGCTAGTTGTCTTACAGTCACATGGTACTTGCTGCTCAAATTTTTCAAGTGTTCTATAAGAAATATAAAATTAGCTTTGATGAAAATATACCGGGGTATTTACCAGGGTACATCTATATTTAATAATAATTTACCAAATACACATATGATTTTATAAAATTAGAATATAGTGATAGTTAATTACCTAAAAACGTCCATAAATTAGGATGAAGGATTTGGAATTTTTCCTTCAATTGGGAATGAAAGCATTCAACATTGTTGTTGGTTCTTCTAGGTAAACCATAAACAGAAAAAACTTCAGGTCCTCTGTTCCGTAGCCAATAGCTTAAATTAAAGATAGTTGATTTCATAATATTACATTATTACATATTTAAAAAAAAATATATCCCCAAGGAATTTCACATACTTTGAATAATAGTTAAAAAATGTAGCAAATCTAACATTATTATCTATGGCATGGCGACGTATTAATTGAAAACCTTCGTCAATTTTGTTCACCGGCAATAATGCTAAAGCAGCGCACATTTTTAAACAGATCTTGGCTTGTACGTTATCCTTCACGTATTGTGCTAGACCCAGTCTTTTAACATTTTTTATTAATGCCTAGAAAATAGTAAATTTAAACATGAAAGTATACAATAATAGTTTTACAATCTTCGGTTATTCTCCGATTTAAGCTAACCAGCTGATAACAGATATTATTACGGGCAGAATTCCACCGATTAAGTGTCCATTAAATTTAATTGGAGATGATAATACTGGCCCTGGAGTACTAAACAATACATATTATATTTATTTGTATGAAGGAGGAGCCCTAATCTAGAAGAATGGAAAATACTGAAATACATAATATGTAAATATAAATGTTTACTCTTTTATTCCATTTCAATATATAAATTATAAGTTAAAAAGTAGGTAATCTGCTGTAAATTAAAAGTTGAATCTATATTGTTATTAAGTAGGTGATATAAATGGATGAAGTGTTAAATTTGAATTCAATAATATATCATTGATACAATGAAAAACGTTTCTAAGCAAAGACGGTCTAACTTTTTGGTAACCCATATTACCAAACAATTATTATATTTAATATTACAATTAAAATTATTTAAAAAAAAATATTTGTATTTTTTTCCCCGATTAATTTAAAAAGTGAAATGTTCAATAGTTGAACCTCCCAAAAGTACCAAATAGATTCAATTTGCAAGAAACCTCTTACAAAATATCATAACAGCATTTTCTGCCTGAAACAGCCTTCTGACACAAAAAAAAAAAATACATTGTAAAATCAATTCATTAATTGCTACTCTCAGAATCTAATAGTAATTATACACACATATATTTATATATACAAATAAACATTATTTATCAAGTACCTACCTGGACATAGTGAAACCAGCAACCATGTGCAACAGTTTCAGGGTAAACAGTTAAAAATGCATTTTGCAAAGCTGTCTCAAAATCTGTCATCACACAATTAGGTATTATGGAAGGAAATAAAGCTTTACATTTTGTAAGCAATAAAGTGTATGCTGCTTCCGTCTTGGACTCCATCAATGCGTAGATTATGGGTATTGACTGAAATAATAATTAAATATTTTTATAATTAGGTATTCATATTTATTTCCCCTACATAAAGTTAAAATACAAATCAATTATAACTAAAACTCACATGATTTTGAACAATTATGTGCAGAATAAAAAGTTGTCGAGACTGTGGCGTGGCTGGTGTAACTTTAAAAGTTGCATCAGCATGAACTTCGTTTCCTCCTTGACTTACAACATCACTGATAAGTGATGTACATCCAAATATATTTGTTGTTTTACCATCATTATCTACAGTTCGATCTTGATAAAACGCTTGTTCACAACAAGTGTAACGCTCTGGGTTTTGATCAAGATAATCTGCCAATGCATTAATGCTGATTGGTAAAGCAGGCACAATTTTTTTTTCGAGCATGACGCATTGAAGCTTCTGCTGTTGGCCAACAATAATGTTCTGCAGCTCGAATACATCTAAAATAGTAATTTGTACCTACTTCAGTATAGGTATACTATAGTATATAATATATGATTCCCAAAAATAATATATAAGTATATCCTTGTTAAGACAAATTAGTGATAATCCATCTGGGCCTAAGGAAGTTATAGAATTAAAATTGTTGAGTTCACATTAAAAATATCCAATATAATCCAATATAATTATGGTACAATCAGTTAAGCTTAGAGAACTTCCTTGAACCTTCAGACCAACTTAATTTGGAACACCCATTTCCAGACATGTAGCCTAGTAGCTTTTTTGGTTTAATAACTAAAAATAGTTTTTAATGCTTGTATACTTTTTATACACATAAGTTATAATTTATAATAATAATAATTATGACAACATTAAAGTAATTTGTATCTTACATTGGCAAGCAATTGTTTAGAGGATCAACCTCCTAAACCAATAAAGCTATACCTAATAGTATTATGCATTAGACAAGTGATCAAATAAAGAACATATTAGGTAATTTATATTTTAAACAACTCGAAATAATTTATTGTTGAAAATATTTTTTTTCAAACATATTATAATTAAAAAAATAACTTTTTAAATAATATTTGTAATACCTAAATTATCAACAGGTAACTTGACTATGTTTACATATTATAAAACAGTTTTATAAAAAAATTATACTTAAAAACTATTTAATAAATTATTTTATGAGACTCATCTCACTATTATCACTAGGTATTTAAAACTTGATAATTTATTCAAAATAATTGAGTAGAAATATCATTGATTATAAATACTATAGATTGCTCACTGGACGGTTTTTCGGTTTCGTGAGCAATTTATAGTATTTATAATCAATGGAACTATGTTTAAAGAACTCCATTTTATGGAATTTTTTGAATTGCCCATTATAATATAGGTACTAGTGTATTTGGCAGTTACGGTATTGATTTGAGTTTAATTATATTAAAACAAAATTTTAGTGATTTTTTTAATGCATTTTATGTATTAATGAGGTTAAACTATCTATTTTAATGATTCTATTATTTTTGTTTAACAAGTAACTATTATTGAACTATGTAATGATTATTTATCGCAGCAATAATACATTTTTGAACTAAGGTAAATGAAAATGGGGTTACCTGATTGATTCCTCATCATATATAATTTTTAATTTCGTGGTTTCATTGACAGATCGTAGTATTAAGGTAGATCTAAACTGTTTTATTAGATCACCAATCTCATTTTCAGCGATGTTTGCCACGTGTGAATGCCCTATTTGGGCTTTGATTGTGCCATCAGATAAACGTTTTGCTGTACCTTTTCAAAACTGATTACTGCATACCAAATAACTAACAATATAAACAAATAATAAACAATTATTAACAAATTACATTTTAAAATTCATAATATAAAAAAAGGTTAGTTGGAATTATAAATTTATGTTTGTTTCTGTACATTGAAGTAAGTTAAATTCAGTGTAATCCACATATATAGTTGTTTTTAATTTGCAGCAAGACTTAAAATCTGGTGACTATGTCTAGTAAAATGTAAGCCTGTAGGTAAAAAAAAAATGCTGTACATAATATTCTGATCGAGATCATATTGAATTTGTATTAGTTTTCATAATAATTTTGTTAAAAAATTGGTCATTTTATTTATATATTTGTTCAGATATTTAATATTGGATTAAAATTTTTTTATAAGTTATCAAAATGTTAAGTATAGGTAGATACTCATAAATAACTAGTTTGTTTTTATTTTCATAATTTGTTTTTGGAAAATAAAAGTTCCTGTTATATATGTATTAATAATTAATTTTTTAATAAAATAACAATTAATATTTTTACAGTGGCCATATAAGGGAAAAATGCAATTTTAAAATATTAATAAAAATGTCTCATACAATGTTCTTAAGACTTTGAAATTTAAGCCAATTATTATAGTGAACTTCTGAATTTATGGTTCAATTTTCAATATTTTTCAATGACCGTAGATAGAATAAATTAAATTAAAAAAAATTCTTAAGGGGTCGATTCCACCCTATGTTGTGTAATATATTATACAGTATTAAATAGCAGGCGCCTACCTATATCATTTTAAATGCACCTACTAAAAAGTATTTTAAGGTTCAGTTTTTTGCATAATAAAAACACAAAATATTCAAATTTGAATTTAATTATATTAACAAAATATGCGTTTCTTAAATCAAAATATGCATGCAAACCTATGTTAAAAAAATCATAATATGGTGCCTATTGTACCTACCTAGTATAATCTATTTATTATATAATTATTGACTGGTGGATTTAAAAATTGTAAATATGTTGTACAGATTAATGTATCGTAAGTGACTTAAAAAATAGTTCTTAAGCACCTAGATACATGTATTGATTTCTTTATTAAGAAAATTCAATAGTCAAAACTGAAATTGTTTTTATATTACATTTCAAATAATATCTAATAAGTAATAAGTAATAGGTAATCTAGTAAGTAGGTAGTAATATTAGTAAAATAAACTTACCGAACACCATTTTTAACACCGCCATTGTACTTATAACGAAAATCATCATGCTCTATTGGATTCATTGTGAAAATGAGTATTAAGACTTTAATTGATTGATGAATGTTATTTTAAATGCCACTTCAATAACTTACAAGTAAATACAAATAGGTATACAACTTATGAGTCTTACTAAGTTATAAAAAAGTTAAGAACAAGTTATAAACGAGTCAAGTACAAAATTGAAAATACTACACGACGTGTCTTCTGTCTTGCACTCTTGACGTTTATGATAATCGTGAATTTGTGTGTCATACTATTATTATTTATTCTTAACCTTAGTTTAATACCCCCCTTGTACTATTATTATAATATATCAGAGTTGAGATGTTTAAAACATTTTGTTTTAAACACTTGTTTAAAACATGTTTTAAACATCTAAATTGATCAAACATGGTTTTGTTTAAAACGTTTAAAACAAATGATTTAAACAACATAAAAAAAACAGCTAGTTTAAAACAGAAAATCATAATTTATGCGCATATAACTTATTATTTGTAAGTTCGTACTGGCAACTCCTATTTATTATTATTTTTTAATTCATAAACAAATTTAAAATTTATAAAATGTATAATGATAATTTTACTTATTTAAATTACTAACACTTTAATGGTCATATAATATATTATTTCTGTAGTTCTGTAGGTAATATATTTATTAATTATTTATTTATTAGAAACTTCACTATAATATTTCCAAATGTCATCACGTCTTCGTCCCGTGAACATGTGTTTTATTTTTTAAGTTTTATTTTGTTTCACACTGTCGCTAATGTAATATTGTAGTAATGTCAGATGCAGAAGAATAACTCAATAACATCAAAATTAAATTTCATTGATATCGTATCATATTATTATTTAATATTTTTTACCTTTATCATATTTTATAATCGGAAATATTGTGGCGCAAACCCACCAAAATTTAAAATAGTAAATAGTAAATCATGGCTTAAGATAAACAGGTTACGAAACCACCTATTAAAACTATACAACAGAAATGATGCTCAAAGATTCTCGAATATAAACAGCTGATGGTTTGTGTGAGAATAGTAGCTAGCGTTCTTGCGGCCAAAAACAATTTTATTTATTATCAATGTTATCTTTAAACATTTACCCGCGAATTTTTATTGATGGATATTTGGCATGACATATTATATATATTATATGTCATATTTGGGATTTGGAATAAAGATTACAATACAATACAATCCTCAATAGTTTTCTTTTGTAATATTGCACCAATTTCCATTTTTCATCGTTTTACTTTTTGCCTTTTTAGTAGTTTATTTTGTACTATATTTTCCTTTATTCCAATATGGTTTCCAACAAGTGTTGTGTTCCTGGGTGTAGTAAAAGTGCTGCATCTAAATTTGGTGTTCCTAAAAATATGATGAATGTCTGGGAAAATATTATTGGGTGTCCTTTAAACAGGAATTCAAGAGTTTGTGCAAACCATTTTAAACCTAGTGATATTACATCAACATGGGAGTCTGGTAATGGTAGTAGCCAAATCTCGGTATGTTCTATTGAAATATATACATTATACATATAAGTAAAAATGAATAGATAATAGGTAAATTTTTTTAGATTTGTTTAAGAAAGCCACGGTTAAAATCTGGAGTTATACCAATTAATAATTTAAGTGATGAAGTAAATGACATAAACCAGGTTAGTTTAGGAAATAGTATAGATATATAAATATATTAATAGTTCAAATATTTTATTTTTACTAATTTAAAAATATTATTAGGTGAATGAAACAATGACAATGCTTAACGAACATAATTATTCTAAAGTTAATCTAAATGATGAGTTTGAACCACCACTTGCCAAACGAGCATGTATTGAGGTTTGAATAAATTATAATTTTAATAACATTGACAAAAGTAAATTAAAAATAAATTTATTTTAAATGCCCAGTTATCTGACAGTGTAATTGAATCAATATCTGAGGTAGTAATTCAAGATAATATATTGATAAATGATGAAAGTTCAATTTCACTACCCATGAATTGGTTTTGTGATGTTACTACTAATAATGGATCTGTTATAGCAAAAACTTATTTTATTCTCAGTCCATTTCAAATATACAATAAAAGAGTTGTGGAAAAACGATTAGTTATATTAAAAGGTATTAAAATAAGTAAACAATAGTTACATCTACATCTAAATGTTTGTCATAATGACTAGTATCGTGGATAATAATTTATCAGTTAAAAAAAAAATATGTGTACTTCGAATACTAACTTAACTTTACCATAAAAATATATTTATAGATTCTGAGCCAACATTTTACATTAATGAGAAACAAATTAAGTTATCACAGGTTGGAATAAATAATTATGATGAAACATTGAATATTGAATACATGCTAAATATACTTGTAAAAGTTAATGTTTGTCGAGGTGTAAAAACTGACAAAAATGTAAAAACTTCTTTTGGTTCTCAATTTATAGAATTTAATGGTCACTGGAAACATGCGAATTGTTTAAATATTATAGATGATGGAGCCAGGTATTAAATTCTGAAATATTTTAAATTTTCCTTAATAAATTAATTTTGAAATAATAACATTTCTAATTTCATTCTGTTTTGAATAGTCAATTATGTGTATGGTGTAATAGATTAAAATACACCATAAATAAAAAATTCAAAATATTGTCAGCTGGAAAGTCTTTAAGAGTACCTTTAACACCGAGCAAAAAAAGCAAATTCAAAAAAATTCTTAAATCCAAAAAAATTGCAAGCCAAAAGTTTTCGAGAGCGCATAAAACAATTAAAAATTTGAAATTGCAGTTGAATAATATCAAAACTAAAATATCCCAAGTCTCATCAACCACATTAAATGAAATAATTCAGAAATCTAATTTATCTGACTGTCAATCTAATTTAGTCAATGAAATTTTTAATGCTGCTAAAGTTAAATGTAAGAATCAGAGAAGGTATAGCGATAACTGGATTCTATTATGCTTAATTTTACAGATTAGGTAAGTTATTACAAAATATAATAATATGAATAAATATGAATCATACAAATTAATAATTTTCAGAAGCCCAAGTGGATATAGATTTCTGAGAAACCAAAACATACTTCCACTTCCCTGTGTAAAAACTGTTAGAAAGTATCTTTTGGCAATTAATAATGAATGTGGATTTGACCTTAATTTCTTTAAACTTCTGAAAAAAAAAATGTTGAGTAAAAGTGACTATCAAAAAAAAGGCATTTTACTATTAGATGAGGTATATTTGAGATCAAGTATATCAGTAAACAGCCGTACTTTAAGTTATTCAGGATTGGAAGATTTTGGAGGAGAACTTCCAAGTAGAGACACTGAAAAAGCAGATCATGGTTTGGTATTTATGTGGTCTAGTCTTGCAGATAGTTTTACACAACCTATTGCAGTTTTTGCCTCCAAAGGTCCTGTAAAAGGTATATAAATTATAATTGATAAGAAAAATTCAATTTTAATATACTAATATTTAAACAATTTTAAGGAATGGATTTGACCAAATTAGTAGTGAAAGCAATAATGTTATTAGAGAACGCAGGAGCACAGGTTTTGGGACTAACTACTGATGGGGCCAGTACAAATAGGACCATGTGGAATAACTTAGGCATTTCAGGAAAGATAGGGAATACAAATAATAGTTTTTGTAATCCATTTGATGAAACTAGAAAAGTTTTTGTTTTTAGTGACGCACCTCATCTCATTAAGACGATACGTAATCGCTTATACGAAAAAAAATGTTTAAAGGTAATATAAATACATAAAAAGGTTTTTTATATACTTACATTATGTGTTATAAATTTAGTTGGATCCTTCCAAACCATTAGTAAAATGGGAACATTTTTCTGAAGTGTACAGGCTTGATGAGAATAAACTAGGGAAAGTATGTCCAAAAATTACTAGGAATCACATATATTTAACTAATTTGTCAAAAATGAAAGTTAAGTTTGCAACTCAGGTAAATATGATATCTAATTTAAAAATGTTTTAAATAATAATGCTATTAAAAATTATCAACTAATTTTAATACTTATGTTAGCTTTTCAGTAACTCAATGGCTGTAGGTATACAATTTTATAGAAATAGAAATGAAAAAAATCTTATACATTCTGAAGAAACAGAACAATTTACCTTGTTTATAAATAATTTATTTGATGCGTTCAATCGTAAATTTCCTGCAGAAGGAATCAGAAAAAATTCTTATGATTTTGAGGTTTTTCTTTATGTTTAACAAATATTTATGTTTGTGGGAATATTTTTACTTAATATTTTATTAATTAATTCATGCCCATTTTTCAAATAATGTACTTAGATTCTTGAAAATGCAATGAAATGGTTAGATTCTTGGGAGTCAAAAGTTATAGATGGACTCATATCTTCAAATGAATTTTTAACTCAGCAAACAGCTGATGGATTGAGAGTAACAATTAAATCTAGCATTGAACTTTCAAAATATCTGTTGGACAGTTGTAATTTTTCATTTGTATTAACTGCTAAAATGAATCAGGATAAACTAGAAGTATGAAATATTTAATTTTAAAGATTGACCATCTTACACTTACTAACATATATTATTTAAAGAAATTTTTTGGTATAATACGTCAAGTTTCTGGTCCTAACGACCACCCGTCTACACCAACATTCTTACAATTATACAGAATGTTGACTGTATCTTCTCTAATAAAACCACCTAAAAGTGGTAACTGTACAGTTGATGAAGGTAAATAATTTAAATGGGTATATATGATCTATAATAAGTACTTTATATATTTACTTACATACTTTCAGTCCAAAAACCGGTACTTGATATTTGCGACTTTAAAAATCTTATTTCAAATGAATCATTGCGTGAAGAAAAAATTAAAAACATGAAGAGTAAATTAGACTTGATAATTGAAGATAAGAACTGGGACTGTGAAGACATATTTTTAGAGCACGATTATACAAAAAGTTCAGTTTTTGAATGCGTGGTTTACTATTTAGGAGGGTAAAGATGATAAATCAATATTATTTCTTACATAAATGTCTAATAAGTTTTTAATCAAATCTGCAGGTATTTAGCTAGACGACTGTGCAAAAAGTCCAAGTGTGAAGTATGTATAAAAAATTTAAAGAATGATGGTAACTTAGGTATGGAATCAGAGTTGGTAAATTTAAAAAGTAAAGGATTTTTAACTCATCCTAGTGGTAACTTATATAAAATATTAAAAGTATTGGAAACTTGCTTTTGTAAACATGCAAGTGCTGGTGATGTCTTTGAAAATACTTATAATGAATTTTTTCTTCATGTGACAAGCTTGACATTTTCATGTTCTATTCATAAATATGAAATGATTACAGATATCTTCACCATATATATAACAATGCGTATGAGGCAATTTACATACATTGAAAATCAAAAATTAAATAAAATTAATAGAGCCAAAAAGAAACTTTCAAAACTTGTATCCAGTTAGGTTATTAAATGTTTTATATTATCATTTATCCGTGTTATATTTATGTATTATAATTGTTTATTTATGTAAAAAATCAAAAAAATCTCATAAAAATCTTAAAATATTGTGTTGTTTACCGTGTAAGTTAAAACTAAAATACATGACAAAATTCAAAAAGTATCGTGGAAAAATATAAATAAAGCTAAATAGTACCGCATGGAGCGCTAGGTATCATTCTCGCTAGTATCCGAAGATTGACAGACTAGAGCCTCAATAATCACAGCTGCGTTTCGTAACCTGTTTATCTTAAGCCATGATAGTAAATACAGTAATCAGTATTCTTTATCACGATGTAGATAACAGATCAGTTCTTTATCATCAATCATTATCAAAATATTCAAAAACGATTTTTAAGTGTAAAACCGATAGCCGTGGTTAAATTACACGTCAAGTTATAAAAAAATTATGATATTAAATTATTAAATAAATGATTTTTTTTTTAAATAAATTACATATTTTGTTTTAAACTCGATTAAATCATGTTTTAAACATGTTTAAAACAGCTGAAAAAATCATTTTAAAAAAACATGTTTTAAACGATTAAAACAATTTTTTTGATTTTTTAAAAAAATCATGTTTTTAATCAACTCTGTAATATATTGTTCATGCATGTCTATTCATGTCTATTCATGTTCATCATAATAACAAAAATAAACAAAATATTGGAAATCATACTTTAAAAATAGATATGAATTACTTCGCGAAACACGGATATAGATACTATGGTTAATAATAATCTGATACAGATTACAGATAGATGATAGTAATATAGTATGATACATCAGTGGCGTGCTTAGGAATTTTGGATGGGGGGGGGGGGGGGGGGTAGTTCAATTTAGTGTTCTAAATCTAGTATAGCACCCACAATTTTTAAATTTGTTTGTCCGACATCTATGCATTAAACCAGTTAAGAACGACGGTGCTTACATTAATTGCCAGAAATAATTAGTTTTTATGGTGTAGTCTTATGGTGTAGCCTCCGTAAACGAAGTTCACGATTATCGGTGTTTTGCGCACATACGTACCTACAACGCTTAGATATAACGAAATTTAATTTTTTTTTTTTGAAACCTAGCTAAATAATGGTTTTAAAAATTTTTTTGGCAAAAATAATTTTGACACACCCATAGTGGTTTTATATAACAAGTTGAGGGATCATGGGCGTCCCCAGACATTTTTCTAGAGGGGGGGGGGGCAAAATTAATTTAAAAAATAAATGAAAATTTTTCTATACATTTTATTTATAGTAAATGCCACTAAATTATTATATTTCGTCATTATTAAAATTATGAATTAAAACATTACAATTAGGTAAGTATTATTATTACAATTAAAACATTAAAAAATATTATTATACATCATTCTTTTTCATTAAATATAAATTTCAATCTCCGTGGACATTCTCTACCAAATTGTGTCAGTGCATTTTCAATAAATTTTTCTTTATTTGAATTTACTTTTTCTCTATGAAGTATGAACACTCAACATGCATATTCCATTCAGTCTAACATCACCCATCGTTGATCGTAACCATGTTTTAACACGCCTTAATGTATTAAAAGAACGTTCTCCTGTACAGCTTGTAGCCGGAAGAGACAAAAATATTTCCAAAGCAACAGCTATATTAGGAAAAAACGTACAGTTACAGTTTAACAAATCGATAAAATCAATATCTTGGCAGTCCTTATTTTGCCAAAAACTGTACCAACTTCCCGCTTCAGCTTGGAGATTATCAATTTTATAGAAATCAGCAATTTTTTCAATGCTTTCAAAATACATTTTTTTCTCCAATTTTTTAAAAATGTTGGGGTGAAGATATTGTAGTAAAAATGTATTATCATTTTTTATATCAAAACGTTCTTTTATATATTGTGAAATTGAATCAATATATGGTATAAAAATTGAAACTCGGTAATAATCTTCACAACTCTCAGTTTCATAGTTCGCTCTTAGTGACTGTTTCTTTACCGTTCTTGAACGTGTAATGACAATATCTAAATCAATGGCGATTGATTTCGCTTCGTTAAATAATGTTTGGAAAATGTTATCAGCGTCATATCGAACAATATTAGTAATAAATTAATAATGCTCGCTGACTTTATTTATCTGACTTTATTAGATCTACTGAGGTCTGAGACGCCTTGTAAGTTGTAACATATTTGTCACAGGTTCTAAAATAGCACTGTATTTTGCCATAATAATCATAGAAATTAATAATGATGAATTTGAGGCCGCAGAATATAAGTAATGAGCTCGTTGCCTTGTATTGGAATTTGAATGTACTTCATTATTTGATAATGATTTCAAACTTGTCATTATTGAAATAAAATGTTTTGAAAATACTCTTATACTCTTATATTTAGACGACCAGCGTGTTTCACAAAATAGTGGTAGGTATGTTAGGGATAAGTTTTCTTCTAAGCGTACTATCACGGAAAAATCATATAATATTTTTTATAGTTCCAGTAGTATTACGAATAATCATTATTTTATTTGAATCATTTATAACTAAATTTAACCTGTGATTAGAACAATGAAAAAATAACGCTTGACATAATATGTTATGGAAACTTAGTAGACCTATTTTTAGAAACTAATTTATCATTTGGAATTTTACCAATTTCTGTGGAAATAACATTATTCCAGGGGGGACCAGTGCCCCGTCTTGTCCCCCCCTGGGGACGCCCATGCGCGGGATGTTTAGAAGTTAATTGTCCGAGCGATCGCAAAGAGCGAGGGACCACACCAGATGTATATGAAAATACCAAAAATTTCAATTACCTAGCTATAACTTTAAACTAAGTCTGTCCGCCAAATTTAGACTTCCCTATCGTTTTCAGCATGCTTAACTACATAGGAACGTACTAAAACAAAATAAAATTGAAAAAGGTGCTCTGCTGTACAGTAGGTTACAAGTGGGTCACTGTATAATGGATGCTATTAAATTTGAATTCAATGATAAAATATCATTGTATAAGAAAAACGATTCTGAGCGGAGACGATATATCAGTCTAGGTATAAGACATATTATATTATATTTATCTATGGTATTAAAAAAATTGATCTATAATAAATTCCAAATTAATCATATCACAATATCCATTAGGTACTTATAACGCGTTATACATCAACAACAAACCCTGATACTATCATAGATATACAATAGGGTAGGTACTTTAGAAATTTCAAATACCAAGTTTTAAATACCTAATATTATACAATCACAACAAAATAACTAAAATAGTTATTCTAGTTAATTTCGTCCAAATTTGAACTTAAAATGACTATAAAAATAAACTGTGCTTATATATGGTTTAGATTTTTTGGTAACTGAATACACTACTTACGTGGAATCTTTTTTTAAATTTTCAATCCTTAGATATAAAAAGGTGGGTAAGTGGATGTCGTTCTGCTGTACAGTAGGTTACAAGTGGGTCACTGTATAATGGATGCTATTAAATTTGAATTCAATGATACAATATCATTGTATAAGAAAAACGATTCTGAGCGAAGACGGTATGTCAGTCTAGGTTTAAGACAAATTATATACATATCTATGGTATTAAAAAAAAAATTGACCTATAATAAATTCCAAATTAATCATATCACATTATCATAATATCCATTAGGTACTTATAACACGTTATACATCAACATCAATAACAAACCCTAATACTATCATAGATATATAATATAGTACACTTTAGAAGTTTCAAGTAGGTACCCACGAGGCACGAATAATATTATATAATCACAATAAAATAACTAGGTTTTTTAATATGTAATTTCGTCCTTATTTGAACATAAAATGACTATAAAAATAAACTGTGATTGTATATTTTTTAGATCTTTCGGTAAGAGAATTAACTACTTACGTGGAATCTTGTTTTAAATTTTCAATCCTTAGCTATAAAAACTGAACATTTTATAATTTATTAATTACGATGGTTAATAATTTTCGAGATTTTGAAAAATTCTGTCAAAATTCGATGTTTAAATGCTTAT
This sequence comes from Macrosiphum euphorbiae, assembly GCA_949089665.1. NCBI lineage: Eukaryota > Metazoa > Arthropoda > Insecta > Hemiptera > Aphididae > Macrosiphum > Macrosiphum euphorbiae. Next base: position 24,309,963 of record CARXXK010000002.1, read on the forward strand.
AAAAAAAAATTGTGTCCATGTATTTTTTATATTATTCAACTGATATTGTAACAATATACCAGGAGCCTTGTATTAAATTTTTACACTTTTTGGCCCAACAGATAAAACTTTATTGATATTCAAAAAAAAAAAACTAAAAAAATTGAAAAATGAAAATATCCGTTAACAGCTCAAAAAGAGTCAAAATATTTTCAAAATTGTATGGTGTATAGGAAATTCTAATATAAACATTCAGTGAAATGTTCATGTATCTACAGTTATTCGTTTTTGAATTACAACAAAATAAGGAAATCGCTACATGAGAAATCGAGTGAATATCTAATGTTGTAAAAATTTGAATTTAAAACGGTCATAAAAATGTAATTTGACTTTCTTATAGACATTTGTTTTTTGATAAAGGTAGATAATATTATAAGGAATCTTGTATTACATTTTAAAACCTTAGATTTAAAAAGAAAAATTTTTACGAATTCTTAACTCAAAATAATTTGCTAGTTTTCTTGATTTTTCCATATTTTGTTAATTTTTGAACTTTAAATGCTTATAAAAAAAAAACTGTGACTAAGGATTTTTAATATTTTTCATCTGCCTTTGAAACAATATACTAGGAGACTTAAAATCAATACATTCATCGTTTCACTCAGAATCTAAAATTCGAGTGGACACTGAACTAGATTTTTTCCCAATAAATTATTATAATTATTATTAAGTACATAATATATTATTATATTTATAAAGTGTCCAAGGGAGGCGTTGAACCCCCCTTGTGATACATAATATTACATAATGATAAATACATCTAATCACGTAGTATAAAATACAAATGTATCAAGAAATTGCCTATACAGTACTCCTACTTCACTGATATTTCCCGGTTTTGAAATTCCTGTGTATTATTTTCCGGTATAAATATTTTCCTGATTTTTAAATTCCTATAAATTATTTTCCCGTTTTTTATTTTCCTGTGTTTTAAATTCCTACGAAATAATTTCCTGAATTATATTTTCCTGATTTATAATTTACCAGTAAAGTTTTTCAATTGTAATATTTTCCTGGTTATTATTTTCCAACAAATTATTTTTCCTGTTATTTATTTCCGTACATATATTTTCCTGATTTTTATTTTCCTACGAATTATTGTTCCCTCGTATTATTTTCCTATATTTTACTTTCCCGTTGTTGTCATTCCTGTAAATAACTTTCCTGGATTTTATAGCCCCTCGCCTGGTAAAGAAGAAATATTCCATATTATATTTATCGTGTGCTCGCGACATGCCAAATAGGTCTGCTGCCTATGTGGTATTGTGGTTATGTACTTATGTCTCAGTTTTTCACCAATTCTCGCAAAATATTGATAAAGGTTTTGTGTCGATATCTATAATACTGATACTCCAAAGCGGATGGGCCAACTTTACGTTCATAATATTATGTATACTTTATAACGGTATTATAATAATAAAATGTTCTAATTCAATATTCATGAATCATGCGATTATTAAATAAAAATCGTTTCTAATTTAATTATTTTAACCAGGAATATACAAACCTCAGTCCCAAATAGGGTGGGGGCTTAAGGGGCCAATCACCCACAAAAATGTTCATAAGCTTTTCATTAAAATTAAAGTAGGGTTTTAGCTACCCAAAATCTCGCTATTTGCTATTCGCTATTTGCGTCTATGAAAATCTAAAATTGAAAAAAAAAATTTAAATAATAACAGAAAAGCTGTTTACTAAGTGTCAAATGTGAATGGTCTTATCCAAAATAGGCTATATAATTCAAACTGTAAGTTTTCGGCGTTTTAAAAACACGTCCACGTGCTTGAACAATTTGCCTATAGTGTGTAACAGTGCACAAAATATGCCCAATGATGTGTATTCGATTGTTTTAAATCGTTGTAAGATCATCTTAAGAGGAACTTGTGACATCATATTTTCCAATTTTTGAAACACAAAAAAAATGAAGCTCCCCCTCCCACCTCACGTAGACCAATGTTTTAGCTATACTGCGGTACCAAAGAATATAAGTAGTGAAAGAAGATATCGGAAATAATAAGATATCATCTTAGTTTTTGTTTTTTTAATGTGATCAGTGATCAACTTAATGTGATTGAATATTGCTGTGTGGTATAGATTATAGGCTATAATAGCTATACTCCGTTCAAGTTATAGAATACCTACCTATACTTGTATCGATTAGTATTTAGTAGAGGTTATGTGATACTATAGTGCTGTAAGTTGAAAATTAAAAAATACAAAAGTAAGAAATACGATTATATTATAAAAATATATTAATAATTTATTAATTATATTATTAGGTATAATAATAATTAATTATTTCAAGAGGACTCTACGGCTACACCCTCATGTGGTGTCTCCGTCTTTCAAATGTAAAACATAGAAAAAACTGTTTTGCGCGGTTAAGAATCACTCGAACTATAGTCCAAGCTAAGCAACCAGATTTTCACACTATAAAAAGGAGAACATATTTAATTGTGCAACGTTGCTTTTATTTTTTCGATATCAGAACTAAAAAAAAAGTTATTCAAATTCGAAAAACTCAAAAATAATCAATTTTTAACAATAAGAGCTTTTATTGTATTTATGATATCGAAAAATTAAAAACAATGTTGCACAGTCAATGTTCTTCTCTTTGTAGTGCGAAAATTGGTTGATTAACTTGGACTACAATCTGAGTGGTTCTTACCCTCGCAAAACAGTTTTGTTATTTTCTACATATTTTATAAGACGGGGACAACACATGCGGGTGTAGAGTCCTCTTAAAAACTAAAAAAACGATGATATAATAAATGACCAGTGTTGAAATAAAAAGTAACATCAGAGCAAAAACCAAAAACCAAAATATTAAAAACCGTAAATATAAGTTATAACTATATAAGCCAACATATTATCAACAAACGCCGATTATTAAATTTATATATTGAATAATGGTAGGTATAGACTATAGGTAGAGTTGATTATTATGTAACACGTTCAGACGTTCTAATTGGTACCTAATTTGAAGTTCGAAGAATCGGGCTGATATTGGAATTTGGAAATAACGTTGAAAAACTAGACAGTGTAGTCTTATTAATATTATACTCATATTATAAAAATAAATACAACCACAAATATATTATCCACTCGTTAATAAACATAGCCGAATAACCGACATACACTCATACGATTCAATACGGTTCGCATACGTTATTGGTACTGCAAATTGTTAAGTGTCAATTTCTCGAGTTTTTTCCGATTTAATTATAATATTATATTATATTATATATATAATCATGTTCTTAAATGGTTTTATGTACAGGCATAATGGGAAAAAAATGGAATCGCGTAAGTAACAAAATATAATAATATATTACTGTATACCTACCTAGTATGAACTATAGGAATAATAGTTTACACACTACAAACATGAAACAAATATTTAAAAATTAAAAATCAATTAACAGTTGATCGAATTTTGATTTTTATTAGGCATAAATCCTGTTTAGCTATTTTTTTTCCTGAAACCATTGTACTTTTTTCAACCATTGAAGAACAATGGTGCAATCAGAATTTATCGGTTGGATTTAGATAGTTTCAAAGTATAACTTATATCCTTTAGAAGTTTAGTATTTTGCATATTTTATTCATAACTAAGGTTCGGGACTTTTTGCACTAATAGTCATCGAAATATGCAGTAAAAATTTTCAAAATATGCTTAAATATATGCATCTAAATTTTTGTATTATTTTTGAAAAAAGGATTAGAAATAAAAAACTCGAAAATAAAATTTTAAGTAATTTAAATAAAAAAAAATGCAAGCAGTGCACAAATATGTTAGAAATTGTTTAAACATGCAGGGCTTTTCCTAAAATATAACGATATATGCAAAAATATTCAAATTCAAACTTTATATTTAATTTTGCCACTTCATAAAACAAATTTATAATTTACCTAGAATAATTTACTGACTACGACGACTACAAAAAAACATGCAAATGCAAGAAGTTCCGAAACCTATTTTGACACTATAATATTATTATAATTTATAAATATACCTACCTAATCATTTATAATCATTATTTAATTTCACAATATTCCCATTCGTCAACCCTTCAGATCTTTCATTTCTTTTGAAATTATTTTATTAACAATAACATAAAAACTTCTGATTCCACCATTTTTTTTTTGAGGTAAAAAAAAAAAACAAATTTACGAAAAAAAATTCAAAAATGTAATTTTTTGGTAGGCACTTCAAACTTGCAAACACGACTTGAGAGTTATGAAGACTTTTTTACCGTCATTTCCAAAGGAGATTTGAATTTTTTTGAAAGCTCCATCATAAACATACATGCAAAACCACACATTTTCAAACAAAAAAATCACAAAAATCTCTTGAGCTAAACTGCATTCATCCCTAATCATTCACCATGTTTTATATTAATGACTTTAATATTTTTAGTTACTATAAATGTGCGAAATCTACGGAGTTCTTTTGTGATGGAACTGCTAGGAAAAACGTTGATGGTACATTTTCTGAATTAAAACCACATTCAAGAGCACACATTGCAAATAGAGACGATGAATCAAATCTGATTGTTTTATTTAGAGATGCATTGAAGGAACGATCTAAAAATGAAAACATCTCATTGAAACTGATTTATGATGATGAAGCACAAAGGTAACTCATATATGGTACACTAGTACATGTATTGAATAATATCATTAAAAAATATTGTTCTTTTATTAATAATTATATCTTGCACCATATACTATACATTTTTTAGTATCCTACTTGATCATGCTAATATATATTAATGTATTTTAGACACAGAGTTGCTGCTGGTCTTTATCCCGGGTCAACTGCAGAAAGTATAATGCGCTCTGTTAGGAGATCTTCCCTACCAGCTCTGCCTCAATCGTTGCATGAGTTAGCTGTCAAATTCGATAATGGAGATTTATCAAGATATATGTGTTGCAACAATTCCATATTTAGTGGATCAGTTAGAGATTCTGATGGTAATATTTATATTTAATTTTTAATTGTTTTTACAATAGTCAAATTATACCTTGCAGAAATTAAAGTTTTGATGACAATATTGTCAAAATTTGATTCTTCAAAGATTCTTAGTTTTTTTTATCTAATAATCTATAGGTAGTAGATATCTGGATATACAATTTTAGTTTATCTTTTATAATTACTATTTGTAAATACATTTTCATAAAATTTACTAGGAATTTGTTTGATGATACCTATGTTGTACTTTATATTTGATAAATATATTATGAAACATTCAGAACCCATAATTTGTATCAGTTCTTTATTAAATTAAATTCTAGTTACAATAATTAATAGATCAAAATACCTACATGGACAGTAGGCCCATAATATGATTATTTAGTTCATTATAATAATATATTGTATTTTATAATATTTATATTTATATATGCTAGGTACCTATTAATTTAAATTGTGTGATAAAATGTATAGAGAATAAAGTATTATATCTGGATGACTAAGATAAAAAATGTATGTTTAGGTAAATACAGTGTTATATTAGCATGTAGACACTTAATTAATTTAGTTCTGTCACATGGCATAACCGAGGTCCACGCAGATGCTACATTTAAAGTAGTACCTGCTAATATGGGCAGTCAACTGCTGAGTATTCATTTTATGATGGATAATGTAGTAAGTGATATTTAATTGTATATTGAGTTAAGTTTTAATAATTATTTTTGATTTAGTTATTAATTATTATTATTTTGATACACAATACCTACCTAACAGAAAATGTTAATTAATCATTAATTAACATTTTTTATTGTAGTTGTCGACGCCAAATAATGCTTTTCGCCGCCGTATCGCCATATATCCCTCCACCGACCGGCTCACACACACATTCACGCACGCACATAATATTATTTGTTTTATTTGTATTAGGATTATTATTATTGTTTATTTTTGTTATGATTGTGTCAGCTGTGAATTATATAATATGTAGATTAGGGCGCGACGCGGTATCGGTCAACATAGGCCGCCGCAAATACGGCAGTACAGTTTTGCATACCTTGTGAATCGAAACACCTGTTATTACGTGCGCAAATCGCCGTTTTATAAATTATGTTATAGTTTTTTGTCGGCACGAATTGCCAGTAAAAACATTGTATTATGTTGGCGCTAATCGCCGCGTAAATTATTATTGTTTTTATACCCGCGTGCGCTGATCGTCGCGGCGTATTTATACCTAGTTGTTGGGCCAGAAGGGCCACGTAAAATTATTATTATTGTATTTGTCAAGGCGCGAATCGCCAAAATTATTATATTTTTTTTATCTTGTGTGTGTGTGAAACCTTTATTCATTATATAGCTAGGACCAGCTGGCCAGTCTGCGCTCCACAAAATTGTGAGTTATTATATATATTGTTACTACCTACTATATTATTATATTATTATATTCTGTCGTGCCAAGGGGGCCGTACATTATTATTATCTATATTTTTATACTTGGCGTTGCTGTGATTTTTATATTTTTGTGAAATTATTATTATCGTGTATTATACAGCAACAGCAACTTATTACCAGCAACCGTGTTAACTATTATTTACCAGAGTTACCTTTTGTCATTATTAATTATAAGTACACACCCACACAAATACACACATACACACCACATTCACATTACGTAGCTCGTCGGTACTCGTGAGGCGATCCCGACCGCTGCCGACTGAGTTACTCACACACATACACACCATACGTCACAGTGTACAAGAGTCGGTAGGTGATTAGTGGTGCGCGCGAAGTGTTTCGGGTGTCCGGGCATTACTCAATAATATTTTTAGTACCCGACCCTTTCAGTAGTTAATTATTGTAATTAAAACATGATATTTTATTTTGCAGTCGATACCAGCCTATGCGCTAATGGAAACTAAATCAAAAAACTCGTATCAATGCGTGATGGATTATATGAAAAACAATTTATTTCCCAACTTATCGCCGTCATTGATAATGACTGATTTTGAACCAGCACTTAGAGATGCATTATCTTCTAGTGTAGGTGTTGAAGGGACACGTGTCTTAGGGTGTTGGTTCCATCATAATCAGGTCAGTATATCTAATGTTGATTAGAACTTTAAGTTGGTATATAAACCAATTTAGATTATTTTTCCAAAAAAGTTTATATAGGTACCTATATACACAAATCAAATGTAGATTTAAGTTTTTTATTTATAAACATTTACATTTTTTAGAGAAGAGTAAATGTTTTTAATTTTGTGAATAATTTGTTACTATTTATAAATAAGGTTTATTGTTAAATATTGCATTTTGGACATTTTTTTATGCATTAGCATAATTTTATATCTGACTGATAACCGGCACCCGCTTATGCTGTCTAGTCCTGTATTAACGGGAAATATAGCAAAATTACATTGCATGAAATAAAAGTAATACTCTGGGTTGAAATTTGAGTTTCTACACCTATTGCCTACTAAATTTGAATAAGACTATAAGAGACTATAAAAATATATTTTAATTTTTAAATATTTATTATCCTTTTTGATAAAATATTATGTTTTTTTTCTAAAATAAAATTAATTGTGTTGTAAATTTTCCAGTCTTGAAATAATATCACTAATTTCTACATTAAAACAACAATATTTTACAAATACTTATGTCATTTTCTCAAATATGGTGTATTTTATACTAGTTAGATAGTTGGAAGCAAATTAGGTTATTACTTCCTCTCAAAGTTTTATAACTATAACAAAACAAAATGTAGAAGTTCAGTATAAATAGTTATAAGCAATATATATATCACTTAATATTTTTTAATTTTAATATAATTTTAATTTACAGGCAGTATGGAAAAAAATGAAATCATTAAATTATTTAGAAACCGTTAATTCAAATACATATGCTTTGAAGACTTTAAAAATTCTAATGTGTTTGCCATTATTACCCAGTGCAGAAATTGAACAAGGTTTTCTACTGACTAAAGCATATGCTATCCACCACAACGTTCCATTAACTAACCTGTTTGAATATTACCAAAAGTATTACATCATAATAATTTTATGTACTATATAAATGTGTTTCAATTATTAAAATACACATTTTTTATTATGGTTAAACTTTAAAGTTACTGGATACGACGTGTCGGAGTTAACATCATATCCGTAAATTGTGTCTCAAGAAGGACAAATAACAACTTGGAGAGCTTTCATAACTTTTTGAGACACAAGTTTTCTATTGCACATCCAAATTTATGGGTCTTTCTTGGTAAGTTTAAATTAATTTCTATTTTTTATCTATGTAAAAACTAAAAACAACACCTTTTCACTATTAAAAAACAATATCTTTTAATACATTTTATTTTATTTTTGTCAATAAAATATAACTTTTTTGTTTTTTTATTGGTCTAAAGTATCGGCAACCATGGCCATTAGCAATAGAACTTTTTATTTTATCACCAGATGAAATCCACACAATGGTAAATTCAATTAACATAGGTTTAAACTTTCAAGTTTGGATCTGAAATTATAATGTACCTTTGAGTGTTTCAGTTTTGGTTTTATGCTATACCATAAGTTCTTGAATACATACCTAACTATTTTAAAATGTAATACTACCAATATTGGTATATAGGTAATAACAGATGTGGGTAATATTATACCTAATGTCTTAATGTCAAGTAAACACTATACTGTACAATGTGTATTAGTGTATAATATTAAAATAATTTGCAAAGGTGTTGAACATTTAATTGACTATTTAGTATTTAGTTGTACCTCATATATTTGGTGTGCTATTTCCCAGATGGGCCCTCATTACATTCTCATAGCAGGATTTAAAAATATTGTGTCACTTTCCAAAAAATCAACATTAAATAAATTTAAGCTTTTAGCTAGGTATATTATCATTTATGATTACTTGTTATAAATGGTTTAAACTATAAAGTAAACATTTATTAGAGTCACTTTACAAATTATATAATATGGTAGGCATTTAACTATACATATGATGTTAAGACAATCTTTGACTGTTTGCTAAACTGCATAATTTGATAATATGAAGCTATGTCATAGACATATAAATATTAACATATACATATTAATATGTCCATGAGCTATATATTATTATATTTTATAAGTTATATTGTTATAAACATTATATATATATAATAAGCTATTAATTCAATAAGAAATAGACGAAATTGTGTTGATCTGTAAACAAATAAACGACAATTTAAAGTCTTTAGCCTATTCTTGCAATTGACTTTAAATACAATTATAATAATATATAATAGTACCTACTATACATAATAATTAATAACTTATATCATATTATAACATATTCAACAAGTGCATAATAATAATAATAATATTAACAAATACGTTAACAACATATGGTTGATAACAGAAATACAGATAATCCCGGTCGTAGATATCGACCGTGATGATAATAAGAAAATTAATAATAATGATAACAATGATAATAATGAGAATAGTGATAATAAAGAAGTATATTTCTTTACATATATATATTTATATACATATTATTATATTATGTTCGTATAATAAACACATAATATATTATAAATAATTATTATAATAATAAATTTGGTTAAATCATCAGGTCAAATATGTGAGTTGAGCCAAAAGTACCACACGACGGTTACTCAAATTTCCAATGGTCTGCAACCAACAAGGAACCTTAAAACTAAGTACCTTCTTAACTCAAGGTTGATAAAAAGGGCTGTTGAAGCAGGTCTATTAAGTGTATGGCAATTTCTAGTGAAATGTTCATACTCATGTGCTGGCTATGAAAGAAGGCAAAGACATTGGGCACTTGGTATTGAACATGATCATGAGTCAAATGATGATGTTTTGGAAGACGACTTTGTTGAACCAGGTCCAGAAGTACCACAAAATGCACCAGAAGTAGTACACAATCCAAGGAATTGTATGGTTTGTTTAACTACTACTCCTGGTGAAAATGTAGCTCAATATATAGTGTTGCCTTGTGGTCACGCCTGGGTGTGCGAAACATGCGTTTCAGTGTTGGATGGTCAACATCGTAGAACGTGCCCAGTTTGTCGAGGAGATGTACTTCGTTTTCAAAGAATGTTTTTGTCTTAATCTATTTGTTAATAATTCATTATTTTGTATTAATATACCTATTCAATTAAAATTGTATATTATATACAATTATTATGAATATTAAGTACCTACCTAGTCACCTGCATCATGTACATAATATAGTGTATAGTTATATACTGAAATGTAGTTATTACTCTTTTGTATTTTTTTTAACACGTTGATCGCCACGGGTTTTTTTGTCGTGTGACTCATAACCGCCATGAGATTTTATTTGAGATCTCAAAAAATTACTAGTACTGAATATTGAGACTCCGACACTCCGTATGAGATCTCACTGAAATCGATTTTTAGTGAGAACTTCTACGGAGTCTCAATATTCGGTACTTTTTAGTCGGATTTGAAAAGTACAGTGTTGCCACTTTCAGATGGTGTAACAAGCTTGCAGATATCATTATTAGTTTTTTTTTTATCAATTTTTGTTTAAATCGTCAACACTGTTGTGAAGTAAACCTATGAAAAAACCCCTTGGCCAGAGGGAGTAAACTGGTGAGATCTCATACAAGAGCTCATGGCAGTCATTGAAAAAGAAATTCTGAGATTTAAATTAAATATTTTATTATATAGGTTAGTATCCATAATTAATGAAAGGTTCTTTTGATGAAACCAATCTACTTATAACGAGGGTTGATGGATGACCCATGTACTAGAACAGAGTTGGTATCTAAAACAAAACACATTTAATTTGTTTGATTAAGTAAGAGGTACTAGATACCAACTTAATTTATAATTTTTAAATACAAGATTCTAATTACTAAATTGTAAACCTATTAAATAAGTAAGTTACAACCAGGTTTGTAAAGAATACCTATAAAAAGTGTTTAAAAACTTTTACCCACTTTAGGTAGTAATTTATTTAAAGAAACAACCATGTAAAAACAAAATATATTTTTGTACAAGTATTTGATGAAAATACAAAAGTTGTAATGTGAAAAACAAGCTATAATATTGAACAAGTGTTATCAAAATAAAATTTGTTAAAAAAAAAGTTGCTATTTTAAATAGGTAGGTACTATATTAAGTTTTAAGGCAAAAATATTAGAAACTTATTTAAAAAGTGTTCTACACCAAAAAAACCATTAAATAGGTAGGTATTTATCAACACTAGTTACAACTTACTAGATAAGATACAATACAAATTATGTCTACTGGCTAGTGGCTACTACCAAGGTCCAAGGTACTCTGCTGCGTTAAAGATACAAAACTATATACAAAAAAGATGTACATTATAATAATTATTCATTAAATATATTATTTTTAACTAAGAAAATATTTTTTTAATATTCTTTATTAATATTATTTTATGTTCGTGAAAGAAAAATAAATAAACAACTCGTTATAAATCATATTGTATACACCTATCATACGACTAATTAGTACCTAGGTAGTAGTAGGTACTTAAATAATGTGATTGAAATCTTGTATAGGGTACACAATACACATTTTATGAATTTTTTTAATATACCTAACAATAAAAATAAACGTATGACGTATCGGAAATCGCCCTGTTTATTATTTTATTAGTTATACGGGCTTAGCCTTTTTTGACATTTTCAATACAATATATATAAAAAATAAATATTAAAATAACTATTTTTACTCAAATTCCGTTTTTCTTTTATTATTAAAAATAAAAGTGTTTAAGACTTGTTTCAAGTTTTTATTAACATAATTCAAACCGGTTGATTTATAATTTATAAAGTTTTTAAAAATGTAAAAGAATACATACTATGTAATATAGATAGGTACCTACTTAACATTTTAACTGAAATACCTACTGAACACTAATTAGATACTGAATAGTGAATAGGGTCTGTTATTTAGTTATTAGTTAAATAGATCCATGACAACAAAATATAAATACCTACACTTTATTATAAAACATTAAACAAGTACGAATTTCAAAATGTCTTAAGTCATATGAAGTTATGTCTAGAATGGTGGTGATGTTTGTATTGACATTGAATATTTTCTGCATTTAGGTAGTACCTATGTATAGGTACCTAACTTATTATTATTAATTTTGAATTGATAATAGATATTATTTGATTTTTAAAGTATTTTTTTTTCAGTCCGGCTTTCCCTGACATCTTCCAAATTAAACTTATGAATTTATTACCTAAAAATCAAAACATTTCGAGACTAAAAAATGGTTGATTTGTTTATATTTATATTATAAAATGGTTCAAAAACTTCAAAATCATTATATTTAATTATGTGGTACCTATATTTTAAACTAAATAGCTAGGTAGGAAGTTAATTAACCTCAAAAATGTATTTTCATTTTATCAAAAAGTCATGTTAGGAGGGACTCTTTGTGCCTTCCATTTAAGATAAAATTATATGTTCGCAACTGTCGTAAATTTTGCCAATAATAAATAATTTATAAAAGATTTAAAAAAAACCTAAGTTGATTCGATCATTTTGTAATTAGATGTACCTATGTTGAGAATCATTGGTTTATGGTATTATAAATTCCGTCATTTTACTTTCCGCTAAATTACGGTCCGTAATAACGTTCCTGGATAATACAGTCCAGGGTATTACTATCCGTGATATTACATTCCTCATTTTTCTGGTTCCGTAATTATACTATCCGTGATATTACATTCCGTATTTTTCTGGTTCCGTAAATTTACGTTCCACAAAATTATGGTTTGAACAACTAAATTCCGTTATTTTACGTTCCGCAGTATTACGGTCCGTAATTTTACTTTCCGTATTTTTTATCATTCCGGTCAATTATTTTCCGTAAAATTACGGCCTCCCCAATATTGTAATTTGTAGTAATACAAAATAAATAATTTACACTTTTGACTTAACAATTATTTCACTTAATTAATACCTAATATATTACCTAACACTATTTACGTCTTGCTGTAAGTACTAAGTATTGGACTATAAGTATAGTACTATAGGACTTAAACCATGACAAAGTAGTACTTTGTCATGCCTTAAACGTGATGTAACTTGTCTATTTGCATCTTTTTTAGCTGAAAAAAATTATAGAATGTACCAATAAATAAAAATAGACAATAAAAAATAGCAATTTATGCGAGAAAATATTGAGGATTACCAAAGATCTGTGCTAACTGCTAATGAAAGTAAATATCTATGATTAATTTAATGGTCAATCAATAGGTATATTTGAAAATTACGATACAATTTTTTTAATTTTGTTTTTTGTAGAAATAACTTTGTCCATCAGTTGTCTATTCATACTATTTAACCGTATGAATGTCCTCTTGCGTACCATACATTCTAAGACTTCTACTGGAATCTCAACTATATTCTGCAGTTTACTTACTAATATGTCTCTGACATTCTTCATGACTCCTGGAGAAATGTATTGAATTGAAAATCAATAAATACAGCTTTAATATTTCTATAAAATATATAATATAATATGCATAGGTACCTCTTTCTCAGTGTGTTTTTGGTATGATATTCATTAAAAACAACTTCAAGTACTTTTGCCACTTGTATCATACTTTTTGAAGGCTTAATCAAATTACCTTTTGACATTTGTTCGGTGCAAGAAAAATCAGATCCTATCACATTAACAACTTTTTCGCCTAGACTTGGATATTTGCTCAAAAACTTTCTGGCTACTGAGCCTGTTACATATTCCAAACAGTCCTTTTCAATATCAGACATATGCAGCTCATTAGTTAACATCTATAAGAAGGGCAAACAAAAGTATACAATCACCTACATGCTGCTTACTATTGTTAATTAATTAATGGGATTATTATTACAGATATATCCATGATCCATACATAGTGTAAGTAGTAGTATACATAGTATAACTAACTTATACAAAGGGATTAAAATATTAGTGAAATAAAGGTACCTGTAACTCAAAATCCTTCAATAATTCTAAACTACATTCAGGTATTTGATAATTAGAGTTTGTTCCATTAAGTGATTCAATACTTGATATTGCTTCATCAATAACATCATTTTTAATATTTGCAATACTGCTATTATCATTGTTAATTATTTCAGCTTTGTTTACTGTACATGCAGACAAACAATTAATTAAACTTTCTTCATTTGTATCTTCAGTATTCCGGTGTTCAGTAAATACAGAATTGGAATATTTCCCTAACAAATACCATCGTAAACTGCCAAACATAAATGAACATGTATTACATTTATAAACAAACTACAAAGTAGGTATGTTACTAAATATTATTCAACAGACAAATATTTAAACTCTAGTGGAGAAATACGAGTACTTGAACCAATCATCCCTTTAATAAAACTAAAAAATTTTTCTAAAACGTCAGAATTTAGTCTCCTAGTTATTATATAATATACATCACTGTATTCCATCTTTAAATCTGATAGAAGATTTCTTAGAGATGCACTGGTTACTAGTATGCCTAGATAGATAATTTGTTTGATTATTTAAATTAAATTAAAATTAATAATTAATAAGGTTACCAGTTTGAAATGGTAATCTTCGTTTTGAACCATAGACTTTCATGTTTGTTATAAAGTAATCCATTTGATCTAAAACTGAATTTTGTGAATCTAAATCCATTCCATAGCTCTTAGTAAATTTGTCTACTGGGAATTGTGTATTTAGTAGGTCAAACCAATCATTTATTAAAGAAAACACTGATGAAGCCTAAAACATTTAAAACCATTTTTAATTATTAAAACAATTGTCAATTACCTACATATTTTTTTAACTTTAACCTTCTCCCAATTATTATTTTTAATAATTTGTTTTTCTCCACAGTATTGGAGGGCCTTGGATACAGTGTTTGAAAATAATTGCACAGCCAGCCTTACATTTTGCCTTAGTGTTCCTACTACATTTATATGTTTTTCTGATATTTTATGTGCAAGTTTGTACTTAAAATACTTGCACACAAGTTTGTACATCGGGTAAAATAAAACCTTTATCAATAAAGTGATTTCTCATAAGTTTAATAAGATGAGGGACATCGGCAAATACGTGCACCCTTTTTTTTGTTTCAGGATTTTCAAATGAAGGTGATGTAGGTTTTATATTTAATGCCTTCCATAAGCCAATGTTGTTTGGTCCCATATCGCTTACTAGGCCTACTACTTCATATCCTACATGATGTAAATTACTAATTATTAGAGCAAGGACTTTCATGCATTCGCATATTTTGTCTGGTTAACTTTAACGTATGCAGAGTAAGTACACAATACATTTCACAACATTTGTGAACAAAAGCTTAAAGTTTTTAGTGCATATTTTTGCATATTTTGACATTTTTTGGTTTAAAAGACATATTTTTGATTATAAGAGCATATTTTAAGTTTTTAGTGCATATTTTGAAGATTTTTCAAAAATCATTTGCTTCGGTGAATATTTTAATGAATCAAGAACAAAAATTATTGTATTTAACTGTTTCTATTTAATTTGTCATAAAGACGATTCAGCAGGTCAACGACAGTTTTTCAGTAGATTGCATAGGTGTGTGCCACCTATTTAATCTACCGTAAACGTCTTCAAAGCCTGATGAAATTAGTAGGTGAATATGGGCGCCACACATTCTCCCACTAGTTTCAATCCGACCAAGAAATAATTTAAATCAAACGCGTTAACCACTGAGCTACAACACTTGGGCAGGTATAATGATTATTTAAACACTATTATAACTCGATAAAAAAAACATCATAATATAAACTATACATATATATTATGATAAGATATTCAATACCGGATGTTAAAAAATAATCAGTCTATATATATATTATTATTATTATTATTATACCACACTGTATAGGTACTATAATATTATATATAATACTTCGTAAATATTATATTCGATTTAAATTTTCGATGTTTAAAAAATTTTATTTTTTTATAATAAATAGGTAATAGTAATGGAAAATAAAAATCAAATTAATGAATTATCTTTGCCAAAAACTATAAAAAAAACGATAGATGCTAATAATGTAAAAAACGAATTTGGTCCATATGAAATCAAGCATAACATTTACAAACATGAGCAAAATAAAGCGAAATCGTTTCGCAAATCATGTGTAATATTCAATAAATTTAATAAAATATTACAAATAAAGTACAATAATCAAGAAAATACTTTTACATCGGAAGAAATGGAAGAAATAATACCGATACGAGCAATGTATTATTGCAGTCATGATTGGAATCAAGGTGCAATATCAGAATTTATTGATTTTCGAAAAAACTGGAAATTTCCTTTTTTGTATTCTCAAGTTCGTGGTGATTATATTCCAACTTGGGATCAATGGGAATGTTTTGGTATGATAAAGTCTGAAATTACAATATCCCGATTTATTAAAAATTTTAATGATGATTTTAAGGACACACTTGGTTTTTTTTTTCTATAATTACATAGATAATAAAGATAAATTATGATTATCAATTGATATAATTTCGAGTTGTCATTTTATAAAATATACATATGGTCTAACTCCTCAAAACGATGATACAGATGAAGAATATGAATGTGTAAATATTAATTGTGAAATAAAAATTGCTAATTAAATAAAAATAATCGAAGATGTTAAAAAAAACAACTAATTATTAAAACAACGAGTTGTTAAAAAACAACGTTAACGTAAAAAAACAACGACTCGTTAACGAATCGTTAACGAATCATTAACGAATCGTTGACTCGTTGACTCGTTGTTAAATATATATTGTTATGTTATTTAGAAACAAATATAATTTAAAACATATTAAACGAGTTGTTATTTTTTAATAGAAATATTTCTATTAAAAAAATATGATATTTAAATTAATTTTTTATAATTTTCAATAAATTCTAAACATAAATTACTACATATAGGTGGATCATTATAGTATTGAAATCGGGAAACAGTACAAAAAAGATTATCTTTACCCAAATATTTTAAAAGTTCTTTTGGTGGCTCACCAACTATATGACCAAATGGGTCAAAATATATTTTAAATGTATTGTTTATTTTTTTCCATGCAACCCAATGAGAACCATTTTGAGTAGAATCATTTAAATTAAATACTCCACATTCATTTTCCCATGGTGTTGTAGGTAATTCATTTAACATAAAACACCCTCTATAATTTTTTATTTTATTTCCAAAATAATTTAAATCTATATTACTCAATGGATCAATTTTAACATTATTTTTTTTAATCCAAAACCGTGTATAAATACCTTCAAATTTTTCAATATTATTTCTAAATGTTGTTATTTCAAATTTATTCATTTTTTCAATTTTTTTTTCAATATTTTTTTTTTTTTTTCAAGCCAGAACCTTGTGATCTAATTTTTTCCATCTCTTTATTATGTCGAATTGTTTCTTGTTCCATTTTTTTTTGTGTTTAGCATCAGTTACTGCAGTATAAAGTGCACTTGCACCTGCAGCCAAAGCACTTACACCTTCAACCACATCAATAGATATTGGTAAAAATCCACCTTATTTAAATTGACATGTTTAAGTTCTAAACTTGATCCGGTATTATTTTTTTTAGCGTTTTTTAATTTTCTTATTTGTTCTGGCTCAAGAATACATTTATGTTTTCCACTATCAATTTGATTATTTTCAATTAGAATTGATACATCTTTATTATTTTTATGAGCTTTCAATATTTTTTTAAATTGTTTTTTATTTAAATTTAGATTCATTTTATAATAAAAAAAAAAACAATTAAATTAAATTAAATTAAATTAATTTAAAATCGTCTTTTAACATTCATTACATTTGCTGTAAAAATGGCTGCAGTTTTTTCACCTATAGAACTATGAGGATCATAAAATCTTTCAATTGCTTTTTGTTCTAAAATTGTATCAGCAATATGTCTTGTTTTAGTATCTTTATTATCTTTATAAAAATAATCATGTTCTCTCGCAGCTTCAAAAGAAAATTAACAATTCCTGAACATGTAATAATTTTCTTTGGTAAACATGAAACATACCATGATAAATAATCTGCACCGTTAATAGGTATATCAATTAATTTTTCCATTTCTCTAATACAAATATTAAGAATATCAAGTTTTTCATCATGGTAAATATTATTTCCTATACTTTCTTCAATTGATATATACTGTATACGTTTAATTATTTTTTCTTTTGATATTTTCACTTCCTTTGGTAAACAAGTTACATATTTTAGTAAATATTCAATACCTTCAGGAGTATCAATAAGATTTTCCATAAATGATTTAAATAAATGAACAATACCAAGTTTTTCGTTTTTAAAATTATTATTTCCAGCTCTTTCTTCTGAAGAAATAAACTGTAAATTATCTATCACTTGGTTTACATTACTAATATAACGATATTCAAAACGATTTTCTGTGTATTTCTTTAAACCTTCCCCTATTTGATTATCTTCAGCTAATATTTCATTATTTTCTTTCTTTTCATTAATTTCATTATCTTCATTATTTTCTTTCTTTTTCTTATTTTTTTTCTTATCAGTTGTTTCTGTCATTTCTCTCCAAATATCACTAATCATATCCTTATATTTTTCACCACGACTTGATTTAGCTCTTTTCGTTGAAGGATCATTGTTTTGATATATAGAATTAGTTTCAAATAATATATTTTTATAAATATTAAAATCATCATCTGAATAAAATTCTTTTTTGTTAGGAATTTGATGAGTTAATAATCTCCATAAACCTGGTTTTCTTTTTTTTATTTACATCTGTAGATTTGTATTGTTTTTTTTCTTTTTTAATATTATCTTCATCTTCATCATCTTTTTTTTATAATAACAGTCTCTTTTTCATTAGGTTTTAATAATACATCTTTAAACCTATTTTGTAATTTATTTTTAGTATTAATTATTGTCTGAATCTTTACATCTGATGTGTTTTTTAAACTATTTCCTACCTTAGAATTGTTTTGTGTTTGATCTTCAAATATAACATTTTTTTAAATTTTTAAATTTAATTCTTTTCGAATTTGTTTAATATCAATTTATTATACAAAAATTAAATTAAAACATAATCATTCATCGATATATACAATTTTATTACCTTTATTGTCATAGATTAAATTTTTTATTAAGTCAATTGTTATGAAACCATATGTTTTTATTTTATGATATTTTTTACAATAAGTTCTATTAATTTCTTTAAATTTTTCCAAAGCTACATCTTCACTAATCAAATCAGACCATATTTTTTCAATATAATAATTTGATTGATTAAAAACAATTAAAACATTCAAATTATTTCTTATTGTTTTTATATATACTGAAGTATAACTTTGTGTTAAATAAAATAACACTAATATTCTTTGATCTTGATCTTATAAAATATTAAATTATCATGTCTTGTTTTTCTTTTAGAAAATCATCAAAAATCACTAAACTATTTGGTTCACAATCAACTACAGATATTATTTCATCATTAGAAAAATGTGTGGTTATAGAAGGTATATCATCAAATATTTTTTTTATTTATAGACTGGTTGATCAATATTTTTTGTAAAAATATATAGATTTAAATAAGGAATCCAATAATTTATAATCAGATTATACAACAAGGTTGTTTTACCACAACCAGATGGTCCTATAATTAAAACACGTGAAGGTTATTCAAATAAAGATTTTTTTTTATTTTCATCTTCAATAAAAAATTTACTTTTACTTTATCCATTTATTAAAAAAAAAAATATATATTTGGTAATATAAATAAGAAATGGAAAATATTTTAAATAAATATGAAAATTATATAATAAATAGTCAAGATGAAAGTTATATACCTCAAATTACAACAGAATTGAATAAACCAAACCGAAATACAATAGTTATAGTAGATGGTAAAGATAAATTTCTGAACATTAAAAATTCAAAACTTTATTTATCATTTGAATATGTACAAGAAGATGGTTCTAAATATCCAGCAAAATCTAATGTTATGATATCTGATAATGGTGGAGCATTTTTGTTTCAAAAAATTACAATTAAATTAAATAATAAAATTATAGATGAAAGTGAGAATACTGGAAGAGTAAGTACAGTAAAAGGTTATATGAGTTATGCTGTTGATGGAAATGGTCCTACACAAATCTCAGGATTTGAATCTACATCTCAAGGGGGAGGAAGTGTCGAGCTCATCATTCCTTTATCACACTTTGGTTTAGGATCAATGAAAGATATAAAAGGTCCTCTTTACAATGCTAGATTTGAAATAATTTTTACAAGAAACACTGATGATGATGCGTTGATTCTAGAAACAAAAACTGAAGCTACAGCAGATACAAAAAATATTAAAGCAAAACGTGGTAAAATTAATATTTTAGGATTAAAAGTTCAAATGCAAAATATAGAATATGATGAAATAACAAAAATTCAAATAGTTGATGAATTAATTAAGAATCCATGTATTTTAGCTTTTAAAAAATGACAATGTATTGAAGTAAGAAATCTTACTGGAAAAAAGATAAGATTCGATTTAACAAATAATTATCGAAATAATAAACATCCATTGTTTGGTGTTGTTTATTTTCAAAAAAACAGATTAGACAATCAAGAAAGTAATGCTTGTTTTTTTGATCATTGTGATGTTGTAAATTATTCTTTTGAAGTAAATGGAAAAAACGATCCTAATGAATTACAAAATCAAGATTTTAATAATATAAAATTTTGTCAATCATATGAAGATCATAAGAGTTATAAGAAAACCTATTAAAAATCACATGAAGAAAATCCATTAATGTATTTAGATAAATTACAATTTAGACAAAAGAGACCATTTTATGTTGTTAACATGACTAGACACCCCAATCAAATTGCAATCTCCAACTGTACAGTAATTTTAAACTTAGATTTCAGTCAAAATTTACCTGATAAAACAATTTGTTATATTTGTTTAATTTCTAGTGCAGTGTATACGTTTGATATTGAAAGAGGAATAGTTGATGAAAGTTTTTAAATTTATTAAAATTAATTAAAAAATCGTTCCCTACTTTAATTTGTCAAGATATTTTATCTTGAAATAATTAAAAAAAAATCAAAAGCTTTATTATTTATTATTTAGCTTCATATTTATTTTTTTATTAGATCAAGAACACCAATAAATTCTTCATCAAAATTAACAATATTACCTTTCAAATCTAAAATATTAATTGTAATTTGTTGAAACCGATTTTTACTCACCGGTCTATATATAATTTTAAAAGGTTTATTTAAAACATTATTAGAATTAAATTGAAATAAAAATAAAACTTCATCATAATGAGATACCTCATCAATATTATGTGTAATAGATTCTTCAATTATATTACAATGTACTTCTAATATTTTGTTGTTATTATTTAATGAAGAATTTTCTCCATAATGTGTATGTATTGTATCAATCCCTCCTAAACTTAAATTTAAATCTTTATCAAATGAAAAATAATCTTTTGTTGTTATTTTAATATAATTACCATTATTTTCAATCTTCATAATCGAATTTAATAAGCTATTTAAATACTCAATTGAATAATTTCCTTTTAATTCAGTTTTACTATTTTCATTAGAAATAATACCTACCTTTAATATTTTTTATAGAACTTTGTGTATAAATCATTGCTTTCTTTGTACCTATTATTTTATAAAAAATATCTGGTGCTAGTTTGTTTGAAACAGGACATATTTTATTTATAGGGTTTGCTTCTGTTATAAAATCTCCAATTTAATCAAAACCTAAATATTTTGAGAATATTCATCAAAACATAGATCGATTGAGGCTGAAATATTTATAAAACCATCAATTAATTCAAGACTTATTTTAGGAAAATCGTAACAATTCAATACATTTTCAATTTCATTTATTGTGTATATTCCCTTAAAATCTATGTCCATTGGTTACCTAACCTAATCTAAATCTACAATCTTGTTCTATATTTATATAATTTTCATTAGAATTGAGATGAACTATTGGTTTACTACTAACTATTGAAAAATCAAATTCACTGTTTTCGAAACCTAAATATTTTTTTAAATTTTCATCTAAATTATAATAACAAGGAGATTTAAATGTAATTCTATTAGTTTCATCAGAAAATGATATAATAAGTGGTTCTATTTCTTTGTTCAATTGTTCAATACTATATCTACCTGTTTTTATTTTTATTATATTCTGTTTAATTTTTATACAACAGTCTGATTCAATATTAATAAAATCGTTGCCTTTCAAAACTATTGAATAGAGACCTAAAAAATGATCACCATCATCATTGTGAATAGGTTTGTTTAAATGAATACAATACTTTTTAACTTTTATAAATACCATTTATAAAAGTAAATTTATTTTTTATTCAAAATTAAAATCATGCTATGTTTTCCCATTCTTTAAATTTTTTTCACAATTATAAATAAGATTCAATCTTGTTTCCGAACTTGTGTTATACAATGTTATTTTGTTTACTGTTAATTTATTTGTATATCTATCAGGTAAATTTAACATATTATATTCATCGTTTAATACAACAGCTAATCTTTTTCCAAACTTTGTATCAATCTTTATAAACCTATTTACTTTGTATGGTTTTCCTTGTTCCAAATCATTAAATTTTATAAATGTATATCCATTGTTAATTTTATTTAAATCATCTTTAAAGTTTTCCATTTCCATTTCTTATTTATATTAGAAAATATAAATTTTTTTATTTTCAATAATTTTTTTCAATATAAATATAAAAAATGAGCGAAACTATATATTGTCTTAAATGTAAAATTCAAACAAAAAATATTAATACAACTAAAATTCAAACAGTTAATGGTAGATGGAGAATTGCATCAAAATGTTTCAAGTGTAACACAAATAAAAGTAAATTTATAAAAAATCCTACAATTGGACATAATATTTCCAATAAAAAATTTAATGATACAGATAAAATGATATTAGCCAAAGAACTTCATAAACCAGTTAGAAAAAAATTTCCTAAACGAAGTATAATTACTAAAGGTATAGATGATTTATGGGCTGCTGATTTAGTTATAATGAGAAATTATTCTGATGAAAATGAGGGTTATTCTTATATATTAACTGTTATAGATACATTTTCAAAATTTTCTTAGGCTTTAGAACTCAAAAAGAAAGATGAAATTAATGTTTCAGAAGCATTTGAAAAAAATAATAAAACAAGCTATATCACAAAATCATCAAGCACCAAAATTACTTCATGCAGATAAAGGCTTGGAATTTGAAAATAAACATTTTAAAAAAGTTTTGCAAGAATATGAAATTAAAATGTATCACACCCAAAATGAAGAAAAATCATCAATTATTGAAAAATTTAATAGGACATTAAACAGTAAAATGAGATTACAATTTGAAGTTACAAATTCTAAAAAATGGATTAAAATTTTACAAAGTTTAATATATGAATATAATTTCAAAGACATACATCGATCTATTGGTATGAGACCTTGTGAAGTAAATAAATCTAACGAAGATGTTGTTTTTCACAAATTATTTTCTACAAAAAACAAACCTAACCCAAAAATTAAATTTAGTGTAGGTGATAGAGTAAGAATAACAGCTTCTAAAAAAACATTTGGTAATAAATTTATTAATAATTGGACAAAAGAAATATTTATAGTTAATGAAATTTTAAACACAATTCCTATTACCTATAAAATTATAGATTTAAACAATGAAGAGATTATAGGGAGTTTTTATAACCAAGAGTTACAAAAAACAAAATTTTAATCATATGACCTAAGTTAAAGGAAGAGATATCTATATAAACCTCATTCTAAAATAAATATTTCTTTGTTTTTATGATAATTATTAGGAGATGAGGGTTGGGTGGCTCCAACGGACACCTATATTTCTTATATTTATTTGAAATATTATTTTTATAAAATCTTTCAATGTATTTTTATTTTCACTATAACCTAAAATCTTTAACATTATTTTTTTTTTTTTTTAAATAAAATTATTTTTATTAAAAAATGAATGTAAAAAATAATAATAAAGAATATAATAAAGAATGGATGGATTAAATAAAATTGAATATTTAATTAAAGAAATTGATACTTACAATAAAATGGATGTATTAAATAAAAAAATATATCCTGCTAAAACTTGTGATAAATGTAATTTAACAATTTGTTCCAAAAATTGGGCTTCTCATTTAAAATCTATTCGTCATCAAAAAAATGATAAAGATCAAACAATTTTACCTTGTAGAGTTAATACAAAATATAATGGTGTACCAATGTAGACTAAAAAATTTTAATTTTTTGAAATTAATGCGAAATGAAATAAAAAAAAGTATACAAAAAAATAAATGTTATGTGAAATTTTGTGCTTTTGAATACTATGAAAATTCTGAGAGTATTAAATATAATCTAAATAAAATTCCAATTGAAGGAAATATTTTTATTATTAGTCAAGGAGATGTTGATTTTGGAAATGGAAAGCCTTATATTTCTAAACTATTTCACCAACTTGGTTAGAACTTTGTAAAATAGCTAATGACCAAATTATTGCAACAAGTGATTATCATCACTATTATCTAGACAATATTAATATTATTCAAGATTTAGGAAATATTAAAATGTGTGAATTTAGTATGGGATCTTAATGAGTTGGGAGACAACGTGTCTCCCAACTTTATAATTTCATTTCAATATTATTTTTAATAAAAAATATTTTTATTAAAAAATGAATGTAAAAAAAAAATAATATTCTCTATAGTAAATGGAAGGCTTAAATAAAATTGAACCTTTAGTTAAAGGAAATGTTAAAAATAATAAAATGGATAACAAAACTTGTGATAAATGTAACTTAATAGTTAGTTACAAAAATTGGTCTAGACATTTGAAATCTATTCGTCATCAAAACAATGATCCAGATCAAACAATTATACCTCGATTTAGACGAACATACAGAGGTACAACAACAACAAATGTAAGAACAAGACAAGAGAGAATACCAAAAATAGATAAAACTTGTGATATTTGTAAGCTAACAGTTAAATACAACAGTTGGTCTAAACATGTGCAATCTATTCGACATCAAAACAATGGTATAAGACCAAGAATATCAAGAGAGATAATACCCAAACCACATAGAGCTTTCAATTTTAGTGAAGACATTTTTGAAAAAAAACAACACTATTCGACCTATTTTAAAAAATGAGGAAACAGCATTTCGAAATAGACTAAAAACTTATATTATTAAAAATGATATGGGTATTAAAGATATACAAACATTTTTAAATCGTTTAGATAATCCACTAATAGGACTACTTAAACACGAATTAAAAAAAACAAATTTAAAAGTTAATATTATGTTTCTTGCTATATATAAGAGAGGTAATAATGAAGAAAATATGGAATATGAGGAAAAAAATTTTAAAACACAAAATAAAATATTAACAAAAAATTCTAACTTAAATGAATTTTATACAAATGCAAAAATAAAAATTGTAAAAGAAGAAGATGATTTTATAATGAAAAATTCACAATGGTGAATTCATCAATTTTTAAGTTTGGGAATAAATATAAATAAATATGTTCCTTTTAAGGGTTCTTCATATATTCCATTACCTAAACATATTAAAGATAAACATGCTATTATAAATGTTAAAAATGAAGATGATAAATGTTTTCTTTGGGCAATACTCTCTGCTTTACATCCTGTTGAAAAAAATGCTCAAAGAGTAACTAAATATATTCCTTTTAAAAATGAATTTGATAAAGAATTTAAAGATATTGAATTTCCGGTAAAAACCACAGACGTTCAGTAATTTGTTAAAAGAACAAAAGATATTTCTATTAATATTTATTGTTTAGATAAAAAAGTAATTGTACCTTTACAAGTAAGTAATATCGAAAAAACTAATCATATAGATTTATTATATTTAACAGTGGATGATAATATGAATAAAGGACATTATTGTTGGATTAAAGATTTATGGAAACTAGTAGGAAGTCAAGTTACAAAAGATGGTCATAAAAGATTTTTGTGTAAAATGTGTTTAAATAGTTTTGATGAAGAAGATAAGTTAAATGATCATAAACATTATTGTGCTAATAATAAAGCTGCTAAAATAGTTCTACCAGAACTCTATAATAAAACTTTAGAATTTCAAAATTATAATCATTCCTTAAGAATACCTTTTGTGGTTTTTGCTGACTATGAATGTACTCTTAAACCAATATATACTTGTCAACCAAATGATACAGAGTCTTTTACTAATTGTTATCAGAAACATATACCTAATAATTTTTGTTATTATATTAAATATAGTAATGGTGATTATAAACCTGTACACATTATCAGAATATTTTCAAAAGTTATCCAGATCATTATTGTACTACGACCGCGTGTTAATGTATATTGAGAAAATATTAGGTGATAACAGGTTTTCAAACACGTCATTTATTTATTCATATAAATATATAACCATCAGAATATTGTATTTTCTACAACTTATCTAGATCAGTTGTGTTTCCAAAAAGTGCTATGGGGGCTAAGCCCCGTGTCAGTGGTGTACGCATTGCATGAAGAGGGATAACGGTCTGAAGCCCCCTCCATTGCCAGTATTGTTATTAACTTTTTAAAAATTGTATTTATTATAAATATTTAACTTCAAATTAATTGTGGTTTAGTCAATTCTAAACGCTTATAAAAAATAATCGTACCTAGGTACCTATCGTAAATATTTAGCCCCCCCCCCCCCGTCATAGAAATATCCTGCGAACGCCACTATTTAGTATTTGATGATTTGACAAATTACTACTTGAGTATTAGAATATATTGTCCAGACCCCGAGGGTTAGGTTAGGTAGCACCAAAAAACAAACAAAAATTGAATATTATAATATTATTGATTTATTTTTAATATACATAATACCTATTATTACCTATATAAATTGTTTATCGTTAATATAATGTGTAAATGTTTAAAATTTTATTTGGTGATAAGTGTGTAAGATACTATTATACCAAGGTACCGAGTCATAATTGAAACTATTCTCCTAATTAATTGGTAAGTAGGTACCTAAATAAATATGTATGTTTTTAAATAACGTAAAAATTATTATTTCTTTTTTTTAGATACTGAGTGAAACTACCTTCAATATATTATTGTGTCAATCATCAGATCATTATTGTACTACGACCGCGTGTTAATGTATATTGAGAAAATATTAGGTGATAACAGGTTTTCAAACACGTCATTTATTTATTCATATAAATATATAACCATCAGAATATTGTATTTTCTACAACTTATCTAGATCAGTTGTGTTTCCAAAAAGTGCTATGGGGGCTAAGCCCCGTGTCAGTGGTGTACGCATTGCATGAAGGGGGATAACGGTCTGAAGCCCCCTCCATTGCCAGTATTTTTACTCAAAAGCAAACAAATTCAGAGAGCTAAACAAAATATAGCAACCAGTAACAGGCAACGCAGTCGAGTAGATCAAAATATATGTGGTACGCGACTGTACTGTAGACGTGAGCGTCAAAAGTCGAACACAAAATTGAAAATATGGTGTGGTTTACTATATCCAATTTTGAAGCTTCGACAGTAATTCGACAATGTTCAATTCTTCGTGTGTCATTGCTCATTGTGTCCGTTATCGCCGTCACTGCAATTCCCCTCCATGTCTCCATACAGAGATTCGTGACCATTCGGCGTTAGACGTTCACAGTCATTAGTTGTATTTTTAGATTTTGTATTAATTTAATTATTGTTATCAAGTAAATTATAATCACCAGTCTTATTCTGTGCTAATACCATGGTCGGGCTCAGACGCCCGGTAACTTTCGTTATTGACATTTATAGATAACCGTGATCAATACATAAAAATATGAAAACCCCTACAAGTTACAACGCATCCGATGCGATTCTAAAAATATTCAAACTGTGTTTATCGGACGCATCTGTGCACGATGATAAAAACAAAATAATATTTTGTACTAGATGTAGAACATAATATTATAAGTTATAATAATTATCATGATAATACAATGTAAATAATTCCACCACACATCAGATTCATTTTTTGTAGAAATCGTACAAATAGCAAGTCATGTGTATAGGATAAGGATAATAATACGAAAATACGCAGTAACACTGTAATAGACAATAAACGTTATCGCACATTCGTACATAGGTGGTTATATGTGCCTATACATTATTCAGTATTTAGTCATGGTCGGTAAAAATAGTAAAAATAGTAAATACAGAACAACAATAAATAAAAAGGTGGGCAAGTGTGTACCCCACTAATATCCGCCTATATGGGACTATAATATAAAAAATAGATACTGCTGTAGACTGTAGGTGTAGGTAGACGGTCACTGTAATAATGGATGTGTTAAATTTAATGATAGAAATATAGAATATCGTTGTATATTATATTTTGTATATGAATATCGATTCTGAGTGGAGAATTGTCAAGTATATAATATTATTTTTATGATATGTTTTTCGTACCAACGGTAACGTCTTATTTTACGATAAGTATTACCATTGATTATAAATGCTAGTATTTAATATATCAATGGCATTAAGGAAAGCGGATTAATTGATTTAATATTTGCAAAGCCATCGCATTTCATAAATTAAATAATATTTAATTATTATAAATTATAATACAGTCTATTATAATAATATTTATTTCTGTCATTTTATATTACTGTTGTTAATATCTGAGCCAATATCACCTTACGAGCACTAGGAATACATAAGTATTATAACTCATGACATAATAAATTAATAAATACTAATAGTAGGTATAATAATTAATATCATAATTGAGTATAGATTACTAGTACTATTAATGCAACTATATAATTGAGTATTGTAGTACCTACTACCAAAATGTACTACCGATGCTCTATTCAGAATAATAATTCCCACTCGCTTGACAAAAAAATGTATAATTTTATAGGTCCAATAGGCCAAAAGAATATTTGTTTTGAATTAAAACGAAACTTGGAATGCATAATCTATACTCTATATAATCTATATAATATAGGTACCGCTATACGTATGTATTTACAACCATTGAATTTAACTTTAATTTTTAAGTTTTGTCTACTTTCTTTTGTGCTAAAAAGTGGTTCACTTTTACCTACTTACGCGTATAGGGTGAAATGGAGCAGGCCTTTTTTGGTTTTTCTTTAAAACCACTTAGATCGATTTAAATTTTAAAGTCGACCAATAAATTCCTTTTTTAAAAATAATTTGACCACATTTTAAAAATAAAGTTTATTCCATTTCACAGATTTAACAATTTCCGCTTCTCCTGACGTTTTTGAAATATTTAATTTTTTTCGTATTTGAGGGTTATCACAAAAATTACTGATTTGTTTAAAAATTCTTGTTTTTGCTTAAAAGTTTTTTTTGTTTTCTTGACGCTTTTGTAAACTACCAAGAATTACTTCCCAAAAGTATCAAGCACCATCCACCAAAAAAGATACTGAAGTTCAAAATCGAAGCATTATTTTGACTATATACTTATTGTTTGTAGACACAATAATATATTGAAGGTAGTTTCACTCAGTATCTAAAAAAAAGAAATAATAATTTTTACGTTATTTAAAAACATACATATTTATTTAGGTACCTACTTACCAATTAATTAGGAGAATAGTTTCAATTATGACTCGGTACCTTGGTATAATAGTATCTTACACACTTATCACCAAATAAAATTTTAAACATTTACACATTATATTAACGATAAACAATTTATATAGGTAATAATAGGTATTATGTATATTAAAAATAAATCAATAATATTATAATATTCAATTTTTGTTTGTTTTTTGGTGCTACCTAACCTAACCCTCGGGGTCTGGACAATATATTCTAATACTCAAGTAGTAATTTGTCAAATCATCAAATACTAAATAGTGGCGTTCGCAGGATATTTCTATGACGGGGGGGGGGGGGGGGGCTAAATATTTACGATAGGTACCTAGGTACGATTATTTTTTATAAGCGTTTAGAATTGACTAAACCACAATTAATTTGAAGTTAAATATTTATAATAAATACAATTTTTAAAAAGTTAATAACAATACTGGCAATGGAGGGGGCTTCAGACCGTTATCCCTCTTCATGCAATGCGTACACCACTGACACGGGGCTTAGCCCCCATAGCACTTTTTGGAAACACAACTGATCTAGATAAGTTGTAGAAAATACAATATTCTGATGGTTATATATTTATATGAATAAATAAATGACGTGTTTGAAAACCTGTTATCACCTAATATTTTCTCAATATACATTAACACGCGGTCGTAGTACAATAATGATCTGGATAACTTTTGAAAATATTCTGATAACATGTGTTTAAAAATATTGAATGGGTTAATATTTTAACAAAATATCATCAAACACAGTAGTACAATATTGATCTGGATAACTTTTAGAAATATTCTGATAATGTGTGTTTGAGAATATTGTATGGGTTAATATTTTAACAAAATATCATCAAACACGGTAGTACAATATTGATCTGGATAACTTTTAGAACTATTATGATAATGTTTGTTTGAGAATATTGTATGGGATAATATTTTAACAAAATATCATCAAACACAGTAGTACAATATTGATCTGGATAACTTTTAGAAATATTCTGATAATGTGTGTTTGAGAATATTGTATGGGTTAATATTTTAACAAAATATCATCAAACACAGTAGTACAATATTGATCTGGATAACTTTTAGAAATATTCTGATAATGTGTGTTTGAGAATATTGTATGGGTTAATATTTTAACAAAATATCATCAAACACGGTAGTACAATATTGATCTGGATAACTTTTAGAACTATTATGATAATGTTTGTTTGAGAATATTGTATGGGATAATATTTTGACAAAATATCATCAAACACGGTGGTACAATATTGATCTGGGTAACTTTTAGAAATATTCCGATAATATGTGTTTGAAAACATTTTATTGATTAATATTTTCACAATGTTTTTGATATATTTCGTTGAAAATATTGCTAAACACATGTATATAAAATGTTTCAAAAATATTAATATCTTCCAACTGCTGTGTGGGTATATATTTCACAAAATAAAAATAAATTAACCTTAACATTTATAAAATTAAATATAATTTACAAATATATTATATTTATGTATAAAATTAACAATCGAGCTTAAAATGTCCATGAGCGTAGGTATGTATTCTATCGGCTTGTGCTATCCGCTTATCATCTTGTCGGTTGAAGCATAATTTTTCGGATTTGATTGTTCGTACCTTATGGTTGAATGATCTGAAGGATACATTTTCCCTGGTATACAGTTTAGAGTTCTCTTTTTCGTCGTCGGCGAAAAGGCAATCGAAATGATCATTGAAAGTCATGTGATTTTTAACTACATGCCCTCGGACGCATTTTGCCTTAATTTTCTCCTTGTCGTTGAAAATGTAAGCGTATGACTTTGCTTTAAGCGCAATAAATTTGGTAATTGGCTGTCCCTTTGCCTCATCGGAAAACAATCCTGGAATTTTCTTTCGTTCGGCAATGTAGCATGGATGGTCTATCGGTAAATCTGAAGTATCCATCCGGTCAAGTAAGTTTGAATTGCACTTCAAATCTTTGTAAAAATCGTCAGTCTTAATATGATATATCAGTGAATCTAGAAAAAAAAAAAAAATAAATATAATGTTTGTAATAGAAAAATTGAATAATAATTATTTACCTGTATCTGTATACATGAGGTTGATTTTATTACCATAATGCGCCTTCATTACATTGAAATGGTAATCGTACATCATGGTTTTACTGATGTCCAATACTGCGAAACCTAAAAAAAATAAAATAAAAATGATAAATAGGTATTAAAATATGAATTTTTTTTTTTTTTTTATGCAATTAAAATTGTTACCTATATATATTGGCTTGTTAAACATGATAATTTTGTTTTCCAATGAGATAGCAGCAAGATTTCCACTGTATGTCGTACAATGTTTAAATGTTTGCTTGTTGATGAGTTTTTGTAATCTTTGTGGACATGAAACTAGCTCCATCTTAAAACGTTTTCTTAAAGATTCTATGGTATCCCAAAAACGGCATTGTTTAAGAGTTTAAAGAAATCCTTTTCGAATTCATTCTTCGCGTTTTTTCTCATTTCGGTGTTTAATTTAATGTATTTTACACTCTGCCTATATCTGACGTCGGCGTCAAAGCATCTAATCCGTCTAACTTAGGCTCTACCCATTTAAAGTCACCGTATGGCATGTGCTGTGACATTGCCCATCCGTACAAATTGTTACAATCTTGGTAAACTATCCATGACTTGGATTTTGTTAGGTCATAATCTTGGATTTTTTCATTATTAGCTTTAGCGTACCTCATACTTGCTTGTGTGAGGCCACCGCGGATTGAATTTTCGAAAAATAAGTGGGTATCAAAATCAGAGAGTAATTCTAGTTTGACTTTGGTATATTTCAACATACAGTCAAAACTAAAACCTGGAGCTGTAAAGTAGTAAACAGGGTCTAAATTGTACGTAGAAATGCACATGTCTCTGAAATTTACGAACACGTCAGCCAACAGCAGCACGTCAATTTTTAGATATAAATCACTATATTCTCCTAGGGTATTGCATTTGAAATGGTTCCATACTGTGACTGCGTGTTCGTATTCCTCATCGTCTATATGTGATTCATGCAGTGAACTGTAAAAATCTTCTTTTCGAGGTAAAATTGTTTCTTCTAACTTTTCCCAACTATCGGTAAATTCGTAAGGGTATACACCCTTACGTGTGACGAGATTCATATCTCTGGGTACGAATGCTTTTGATGTTTCTTTAAACTTCTCGAACCCTGGTGTTAATAAATTTTCTGCGAGTGTTGATAATTTTGATGCCATGAATCGACTAGAGTCTATGAATCGAATTGAAAAATTGTTGGTAACGTGTTTTGAAAATGAAATGTATTTTTCTTCGCTGTTCGGAATCACTGAGATTGATTTAGTGTCATTTCCGAGTTCGGTCACGATAAAATGTGCATCGTAATTAGACATATTGTGTAGGACGCACGGTACAAAGTTAGGTTTTTGGAGTTTCAGGTTGCAAGAATTGCATAAAGTTTGCCTAAATTGTCCTGATAGATGGCAGTGATCTGCCACCTTTTGGTTTTTGTTAGAAAAATTACATTCACATAGATTGCATGTACTTTTCGATACATGTGCTATTTGCTCTTCTTCTGTCATTATGATGGGTTTATTTGTTTTAAGTAAATCTTGAACTCTTCTCGCGATCTCTGTCACTTCATTAACGAAACGTTTGGCTATATCCTGGTGTGACTCGCTTCCGCGATGAATAATAGTTGATGTTGGTATCTCATATTTCTCAAGCAAATCGACGGGGACGCTTTCTGAAGCCTTTACGAAAAGTCCATAGCTCATTGGCTCGTGCTTTTGAAAAGCTCCTGTTTTCTTGTCTTTTATTTCGTCACATTTAACAAGGAGTGCCTCGAAATCGGAATATATAGCGAATGGATGTCTTTGAGCGTTACTCCACCCATCGAACTGTAATAATGTACCGGGCTCAGGCATATTAGGTAGAATTGGCTTATGTGCTCCACATAGCATCCAACCGTATAAGAAAGGCTCCTGAAAAAAATTATTGACAAGTGATACAAACAGTATTTAAAATAATATAATAATGGGTATTATTATGTTTTAATTTTTAACGTTTTTAATATTGTATTTAGTACTATTATTGTACTATTAATATAGTTTTTATTTGTATTTTGTACTTTTGGTACCTTTTATTACTTTATTTTCAAATCTATTAATAACTATTACTTAATGTTTCTTACTGCTTCTTACTGCTATGAGAAAAAGTTCTTATTATTTTATAAGAATATAATTTTCTAATATAAGTATTATTTTAATATTTTCATTTTTACCTTTTTATATTTGTATTTTGTACTATTTAAACATTTTTTTTAAGTTTGGTATAATATTATAATTTAATTATAACCCTTTTTTTATTTGTATATGACTTATAAATTATTCTTTTTATTTTATTTAATTTTCACAATGTATTAATAACTTTTATTTTATGCTTCATACATATTTTATACAATAGTGTATTTCTTAGTATTATATAATTATAACTATTATTTTATAATAGGAATTATTTTTACCATTTTTTATTTGTATTTTGTACTAGTTGTACTTTGAATAATTTCTAAATATAAGTTTGAAATATTATAATTTTATTTACTCATTAAAATTTTTCATTTGTAAAGGACTTTGTTCTTTTTATATAATTTCATTTTTACAATGTAATAATAATTTTCATTTTATGCTCTTTAGGTTAGACTGAAAAATAAAAATTTAAAAAAAATATATGAAAGGTTACTTCATCTTCACCGTCTGAAGATGTAGTCATGATAGATCATGACCTTTCATATATTTTTTTTAAATTTTTATTTTTCAGTCTAACCTACAGGAAACTAACCTCACCCAACCTACACGAAACTAACCTAGTGTTTCTTTTTGTTAATATTTCGAATTTTGTTAGCTATGTATTAAAATAACATAGGAAACGGTAAATAGCGAATATATTATGTATAACAGTTTATGATGATAATGATAATGATTATAGGTACATGGTTTTTATTGAAATTACAACATTTGTAAATGAATTTAGTATGAAAATAGTTTATATATGAATAAATGCATAATATAGATACATCAATTTGATTTTTATTTGAAAATCTGCTGATTTTAATATTAATTTGAAGTTTGTAAATATTTTCATTGAAAATATGATATTATTATACAAATATGCGTACTTATCAATTATTTAGAGTAAAATCGAACACAAAAAAAGCTATATTTATATCAGCGTTGTAGACTGTTAAAATTATACATTTTTGTGATATCTTTATTATTTACGTATCGTCTTATTAAGATAGTTTTATCAAGAGATATATATAGGTATATATAGTGTCTATATGTTTTGGAGTATAAAATATGTTTATATTTACGATCAGTATGTTGATATTTACAACGAATATAGAAATATAATAGTATGAATATATATTATACCTATAAAATCAAACTATGACTAATTATTTAATATCTACTATACAATATGGCAAGATATATCCTAACTTGTGATGGTAATATACATGTGTTTTACATTATTTAAACAGTAAATAGAATAATGTATAAAATATTTATGCATCTAGTCGAAAAACTTCAAAATAAATTCCTAGTATTTTCCCTGAAGAGGCACTCTCACAGGCAGAATTTCTAATATTTTTATATAATATTTCTATTATATTTCTAATAATTTCTAATTCGGCACAGGAGAAGAAGAAGAAGAATGAACATTTTAATCTAGCCTTTGGATATCCTAGATCTGACACATGAAAATCTTGTGACAAATATAAGGTTATGGTTGTTGCAGAAAAAAATTTAGAAGTTAAACATCAACTAGAGCTTGAAAAAGAAATTCACATTAGAAAAGCTGAAGTATTTTATAGTGGTATGAAAACCTGTCGTATCGAGGCTAAGGAACACAACGAGGTAGAACTTATAACTTTTGATTACCAACAAAACATGCCACTCCCTCATGTGCCATGTGGTGATGTTTTCTACAAACGCCAGCTGTGGTCCTACAATTTTTGTATATATTCTGGAAAAACTGGACAATCATTCCACTTCATGTATGATGAAACAATAGCTAAGAAAAGTCAAAATGAAGTGATCAGTTTTATTTACTATTATTTCAAACACCTTTTGAAGCCAGGTGTAAAAAAAATGTATATTTTTACAGATAATTGTAGCGCACAAAATAAAAACAATGTATTGTTTCAATATTTAAATACTATTGTTAAATTTAAAATGTTAGACATTGAACACATCATACATAGGTATCCAGAACCCGGTCACAGTTTCCTATCTTGTGACCGGTATTTTGGTCTTATAGAAAAAGTTAGACGAAATACCGAAAGAGTTTATTTAGATGAAACATAATAAACAAATGGTAGAAACTACTTCAAAAAATGTTCATGTAATTAAAGTTTCTCAAGATTTTATATATAATTTCAGCGAGTATACCAAGCCTTTTTATATAAAAATTATTATTTATATAAACAAATCAAAATTTACTATTGTGGCATAAAGATACATGGAATATACATCAGAGGGTTTATTTTGTAGTATTTCTGGACATTCTACAGGGAAAGAAAAATTTATCCTTGAAAAACAGGAGTAGACAATAATATACAATGTTAATGTGCAACTATTCCTAAATTATTATAGTGCGGTCCACGAAAAGTAGGCCGCGATCGACATGCCACTAGCGGCCGTTTTACGGTATGGGTCTCCAAACGTTTTCCCGCCTAATATAATTTCAAATCGTGTAATGTAGGTACTATATAATGTAAAAAAAAATATAATAATAAAGTAAACATTAGACTACATTGTTATATTTTTTTTTTACAATTTTTTTAATAAAAAAAGTCACAAATTATAATAAAAATATATATTTACAAATAGTTACAAAGTCGTTGTCTTAATAAAATTTAATAAGGTAATTCGTCATCATCGTTTTCGTCTTCATCAGTAGAACTGTCATCGGGATTTACTGTAACTATGATGGGCTCTAATATTTTATCCTTTAACCCTTCCTTTATGAAATCTTCATCTCGGAGTTTATTGCAATGTTCGCCATATTGTGTCCAAGCCTCTTTGGTGATCTCATATAAGGCATTATTTACCAACACTTCAACATCTGCCATTTTGAAGGTGCCGTTTTTTTTGGCGACTTCACCCTTGACTTGCTCCCAAATCAGCTCAATTGGGTTATACTGACAGTGATAAGAAGGGAGTCTTACCACTTCATGACTTATTTGTAATGCGCCTTCATCAAATTACCAAGGGAAAAAGTAAGAATCACTCGTGTCGAGACGCGATAAAAAAATTGAAAAGCAGCAAGAGTTAAAATGATACAAAATCCTTCGACTTAAAATTTACAGGAATATGCAGAATTTCGCGCAAGGTCAAATAGAATAATAGGCAAAAGAAAAGAGCATCAGAAAAAAATGCCCTAAATGACATTGAGACATATAAAAAGGACCAGAAAATGTTCTTTGAAAAATGTAAATCAATTAAAGAAGGCTTTAAATCTCGTACCTATCTTATGACTAATGACGATGGCAACCTCATATCAGACCCTAAAATGATCATAGACAAGTTTCAAACATATTTTGAGAATCTATTAAATAATAAATCAGACTATGAAACAAACAATACAGATGGATCTGGAGAACCGGCTGAGAATCAAATATATGTTACTGTGGAACCAGAAGTGCCGGAACCTAGTTTGGAGGAGATTAAATAGTGGAGTCACTGAAGAACAACAAAGCTCCAGGAGAGGACAACATAAATCCGGAGTTACTCAAACTTGCTGGCCGAGACCTTCTGGAAAACTTACACAAAATCATCTCAACTATATGAGAGCAAGAAAAACTAGAAAAAGGGTTGGAACACCGCTATTATTTGCCCAATTTCCAAAAAAAGGACACCCCAAGAAAGTGGAAAATTACCGTGGCATATCCCTTTTGGACACTGCTTACAAGGTCTTGTCAATAGCCATTTTACATAGACTTGAAAAATATTCAACAGAAATAATCGGTGAATACCAGTGTGGTTTCATGAAAGGAAAGTCCACTACTGACCATATATTCACCCTTAGACAGGTTATGGAAAAATATTATGAGTATGACAAAGATCTACACATGATTTTCATAGATTTCCAGCAAGCTTATGATAGCATTATTAGAGACCGGCTATGGTTAAGTTAATAAAGTGCTGCAATTCTGACACGTTTTGTAAAGTGCGCTTTCTTGGAGAAACATCAAAGGAGTTTGAGGTCAGATGTGTATTGAAACAAGGGGACGCGCTATCTCCCGCTCTCTTCAATCTAGCACTTGAAAAAGTCGTAAGAGATATGCAGGGAGACCGAGAAATGGAAGTACTGGGGCACTCATCTCTCTTAGCATATGCGGATGACATTGTGTTACTTGGAGAATCAAAAACGGAATTAGAAGGGACAGTACGAAAGCTCATACTGACAAGTAAAAAGATGGGCCTTAAAATACCCAAATGAAAATAAAACTAAGTATATGCTAATGAGCAGACAACCTACTCCGTTACAAAATGTGAGCATTGATCATTTCTCTTTTGAGCAAATCGAAAATTTTAAGTACATAGGCGCTAATATAAATCATAAAAATAATATGCATAACGAGATTAAGTCTAGGATAAGTACAGCAAACCGTGGATACCATGCAATGAGAAAAATGTTCACATCGAAACTGCTATCTAGAGACACAAAGAAAAAACTATACATTGCCTACTTGCACCCCATTGTTATGTACGGATGTGAGACATGGTCCACGACTCAGGGTGACGAGAATAAACCATTGACTTTCGAAAGGAAAATACTTAGAAAAATATATGGGCCTATATTAAACCCCAATACTGGTGTATACGAGCGAAGAAAAAACGCTGACTTAAACAGTCTGTTTAATACAGCCAATTTAAAAGATTTTCTAAGGTCGAAAAGGTTAGAGTGGGCTGGCCATGTTTGGCGTGCAGAGGGTAAATTGATAAGATAAGATAAGGTAAGGTACTCATCAACAAACCAAATAAAAAACGACCTGTAGGAAGACCAAGACAACGGTGGTTGGACCGAGTAAAGGACGACCTGAAGAGATTAAGCAATGGAGCAAGTATTGAGGATGCAGAAGATCGAGAACTTTGGAGAACTTTGGTAGAAGCTGCGAAGCGCCTAAATGGCGCGTAAAGCAACAAAAAAAAAATAAAAAAAATATGATAATTCTAATAATGTTACATTATTAGAATTTAATTTTATAGATTTTTATTGAAGGTGTTATCTGTTCGTTGGATGCCGGATTCTTCTTAAGTTTGGAATAGCTGAAAAATAAACTTATTATACAATTAGTAAAGTTTGTGTATTATAATATATTCTATTGTAGATGAAATGAAAGTTCATGTGCCGCTCAATATTATTATATATTCTCAATTAATTTATATATTATTAAAAATATTCTAAAAAATACTTAATTAAAAAAAAACGAGAGGAATTTAAAATTTGTAAAATTTAGCGAGTTGGAAATCAGAAAAAAAATACCACACATCTTCCTTCGAATTTATCAAAACTAAATATGGTGAAAAATTAACTGTTGTTTTAGATAATGAATTTAAACTAGTTCTACACAATAGACTTTCTGAATTATCAAAAAAAGGTGTTCAAGGTCTTAATTTGAATGACAATTACTTTTTTATTTATAACGGGAGGATGGAAATATTGACGAATAGTCATAAAAAACATTTGATTACATTTGAAAAATAGTTGTAATTTAATTAAATAATATTAACTTATTTTTAATGATAATATTTATATCTTTTTAGAACAATCTTACAATATGTATTTTAAAGAATCTAATATCTGCAATTGAACATGTGTATAGTAACATATGTCTAATAATTAATTAATTTCAAAAGATGGGAATCTTGAAAATATAACCACATTTAATATATAATATTTTTGAATATCCAAAATCCGCAAGTGTAATAATCTTAATAACGTTTACTCCTTAACATATACATATACTCATTTATAGAGTAGATATTATATTGAGTAACACTCCAGCACGCCTTTATCTTATCCATTTTATAGGAAAGTGGCAATAATTCGAAATCGTTATTAGTTGTATTATATTCAAATTCGGTTAATTACACTTACATTCCCATGGACATTCAAAAACTAACATATATATTTAATGTTTAATGTTAAACGCTCCGATACTCATCGGATATAATATTACTATATTATTAGATTATAATAGGTATTACTCAAAGACACGGCTTTAGATAGAATGGTTGCACATCGGGCTATACTACGCAATGTTAGAACGCGGTGTACGAGAGTTCTTATCTAACATACGAAAAAGTGAACTACTACTAACGCTCCCGGTGGTTGTTAATTGGAACCACGGCTATATTTAGAATAAAAAATATTAATTTTTACAATAGGCACTACGCACAAATTATGTGGATTTAAAAAAAAATTTGAGACGGGGTTATTGTGTATTGTGAAGTGACCATGCATAACATTGATGGATCTTCATAGCAGTTATTTTGTTGATGTTTTTTGTTAATTCACACTTAATTTTAATAGTTTGATATTTGTAATTAAAAATGTTGACATACCTAGTGGATAGCCTATTCTTTGTATTTTAATTTCATAATTTGATGAGTTTGAACCTCTAATGGATTATCGGATTATACTAATTAGTACTTTTTGAATACAACAATATAAAATAAGATTACAATTTTGATGATGTATATGAAAGCAACTAGATAGCGGTGTAACGTAACTTTTAACAGATATCTGATAAGAACAATTGGTGATCACAAAATAATGACTCGTTGTGCAACCATTCTATCTAAAGCCGTGCTCATAGATATATAAAACAACTAGATAGCCGACTCTGTGATAAAGTCTCATAAGACCTATGAAGCCTGGCAGCCATATGCGAACAGGGCAAAATACGATTGATTAATCCATGAAATATTTAATTACTCCATGATTTTTTTAAAAACTGCGAAAATTTGATTTCTGAATCAGTCCGATTAAGAGGACGTTGCACGGATATTTGTTTTTTCCGACTTACAAGTGCGTACATCGCACATTTTACGCTCAGCTGATCACTGATTAAGTAGTTTTCGAGTTTATCAATTATACACAAACAAATCTTTTCTCTTTATAATAATAAAATAATGAATAATTTCAAATCACGGAATACCATAAGGTACTGTATTGGGTCCTCTTTTTCATTGTGTTTATTAATGACTTATTGAGTATTAATTGTAATAAATCAATTTTCAGTTTTACTGATGACACGTCAATTATTATGGATGACATAAAGAAAAATAGTATTCATAATAAATCTACTCGTGTATTAAGTATTGTCAAAATATGATTATTTTGAATTCCGCGAACTCCGAGCGTATTTTATCTGTGACGACATCCCCTGCAGTTGAACTAATTTTGCTCAAATGACGAATTATCGTTGTTATTTGTAATTCAAAATCATCTCGCAAATTCTCAAGAGTAGTGTACATTATTTTAAATTTAGTAACACTGGTTTTCGTAGCTTTTGGATCCGAAAGTTCCAATCCGGCGTCATGAATACGCTGTATTCTCTTTTGCAGGTCACCTAGACGTAACTTAGCTTCCTCGTATACACCCATTGTATAATTAATAAATTAAATACCTTTTTAACGACGTATCGGACGGATTTGCGTAAGTACAGTAGTAGAAGGTTTTTCTATCACAAACGACAATGTCGTAATAGTATACGGTATAATTATAATTATAATAATTCACGGTCATTGTCGTTATATATATATATATCGGTGCGATAAGCGGAGTAGGTCGCGTTCGGTTAGTGATCTTGTCCGTGGGTACTGACGACGGTGAAATTATCGCGGCGACGCGGCTATCTCAGGAAGGTCCAAAGTCCAATTCATAAATAATACGTTCTGTAGCAATTAATACGTAATACTCGTGCAGTTACTTATAACCATTACCATTACGATTCAATCACTTAGAACAAATAACAATAATAAAAATAACATACCATATTATTCATCCTAGGCTCGACGGACCAAATGTTCCTTAGGTATGTGGACTGTATAAATTTTGGGTATCGGTTTTGAAAAGGTAGGAAGGTAATCAAGAACTGGGCATAAACACGTAAATGAATAATTCAATTTTCTTGTATGAAGGGTTGACTACTATTCAAAAATAACTTGACAACACAACAATAATAAAAATAACAACAGGTGAACACTCATTACTAATAATTTGTACAGAACAAATAAACCGGCGCTTTCCATTACCGCACAAACATGACCCAATACCGCACACAAAAATAGTACGATACCGCACAGATTTATAAAAAGGTATAGCCTAATTCCGCAAACAACAAATGGTACGATACCGCATAAATTTATTAAATATAAAAAAAAATTATATAAAAATATATTTTTGTCATAATTTATAGTAGTATTAGTAATGGTAACAAAAATGTAATAATTTAAACATAAATGTTATTGTAGACACCTATATTGGTTTAAAATGTAAACCTGTTTTTTCTATATATTCCATTTCAGTTAGTTTGTTTGTTAATAAAAGCGAGTACTGATATACCAAATTGGCTTCTCGTTCCCGATCACATTTCCGCTGTATTGCTTCAGTTCCCTTCTTAATTTCTCGCATTTTCGCTTCATTATTTACTTGTTGGTCTATTAAAACATCAATCTAAAAATATAAAATAATTACTAATTATTACTATATTTTAATAATTAATAGTTTTCATACGTACAACTTGGAAAACAGATGGATGTGGCATATAAAATTCAAACCGAAGTTGACTGTGGTATGATTCAGCACCGTTAGTTGTTCTTTTTCATTAGGTTCTTCAGCCCACATTGAAGGAGGAAATTGTTCAGTGTCAATATAATTTTCAAGTACATAATTAGCAAACTCCGTGCACTTTTTATGTTTTGGAGCTTCAGATAAAATGTCATCAAAAGCATCGGAAACAAAATTTTCAGGTAAATACGGTAATCCGAAAAACATTTTAAGCCACTTTCAAATCTCTAAATTTTTATCTTTGTACTCTTTATGCAGTATTGGAATAGAATTTATTTTTCGATACCATGCTTGACATAAATGAAACCGGCATGCTTTAATTTTGATATTTTTAAACACATTACTCGCTGCAATATGAGCTCCGACTTCAAAATCAAGAAGTAATAATTGTGGATTTAAATTTGTATTTGTTAATTGAAAACATAGGTTTTTTAAATTTGTCCACATACGAATATAACATTTTAATGTTTTAGATGGCAAAAAACAAAATACTAACGGAACGTAGTGGCCTCTTGTTAAACCATGTATTGTATA
Source organism: Macrosiphum euphorbiae (assembly GCA_949089665.1). NCBI lineage: Eukaryota > Metazoa > Arthropoda > Insecta > Hemiptera > Aphididae > Macrosiphum > Macrosiphum euphorbiae. The sequence continues at coordinate 24,353,096 of CARXXK010000002.1, forward strand.
TTTCTGAAAAAAATGTTTTGGGCAATATGTGAATGTACCGTCGGCTAAAAGAGTTTCCGTATTGTCATTGAGAAATAATAAATTTGTTTTACAAGTTACAATTATTATTTCATCCTCTTCAAATACGTGAACAAAATCTTCGTTAGATTTATTCTCAATACAAGCAATTTTAACTTTTTGTATAGCATCGGTTATAGTTGATGGAACGGTAGGTAAAGTTTTGCGTCGTTCTCGATACATAGACTTTCCAAGAGCATTTATATTAGATGAACATACCTGAGAGTCTTCAATACTTGATAATTCTTTACGAATTATTTTTATTGGCTTTTCATATACATTTTCAATAGCTTTACGTTTAATAGCTGTACGAATTTTTTGTAGTTCTTTTTTTTTGTTCATCATTGTCCTCGTCGTGTTGGTGATCTTTGATATTACTGCGAATTAAAACCGTTTTTTCATTGTTGGTGATAATAGTTACATTACATGTTTTTTGCACACACCGTCAAACAATATCACCTGAACTTTTATTAGTTCTAAAATAATGAAAGTTATAGTTATCGAAATGAATAGAACTATTTCCACGGTTATTAGTAAAAAGTTTAAACATATTGATGATTCAAAGATCGAAAGACGACTAAAAACACACTACAAATTTGTACACTGCGAATACAATCTATTACAGATAAAGCTTAATAATGTCGTTATAGATAATTGTCGATAAGTGACGATAATCGTCCAAAATAAACGTGTGCGGAAATGGGATATCCAGTATTTTAAAATCTGTGTGCGGTTTTGTCCCATGCGTATTTTGCTCCCACTCGTTTTTCTGTGGGCCAGCTATCGCTTCATCACGATTTAGTGGTTCAACGAGATTGGCGACGAACGACGACACATTACATCTGATCGGCGCTTTTAATGTATTCCGATCACGTAGCACCATGCCACTCCTGTTGTCGACCGTTGTCAATTCGACCTTGACCTATCTGACGTCATTACTAAACCTTTATCCATCGCGGCTCCGCACGAAAATAAATTAAATTTTAGTCCTGGCACGTGCAACACGTTTGCCATGTCATTTTTATTCCAATTACCGTTTACGTATGATAATATATTAATATTACCTCTACCTGCTGCATACAGATTCGTCCCATCACCTATCGTGATTTGTTGCGTGTTGTCCAGTGGTTCATAACTTGAAAACCACTCTCGATTTGCGCTCATATGATCCGAAGCGCCCGAGTCTATAGTGCGTTTCACAACAACTGCGACTCGACGCTAGCGCGACTCGTGGCGGTTTTATCTCAAACCAGGGGTTCTCAATCTAGGATAGGAAATAAATAGCGTGCGTTTTTTCGAAAAAAATGGTAAGAGCAGCTGGGTTATGGGTATGTTTATTTTATGTACCGCTATTGTGTATGAGTAGGTTTGATACTCCCTACCGACCCCATGCGTAGAAATGTAGTCAAACAACAACCCATGTTGCAGCTACAGTTATTGTGCCATCCAGACTCCAGTGTGTAGTGCGTACTGTTGTACTGTTGTTCGTTGTTGACTATTCCTTACGCATTACTTACGTATTACGTCTGTGCGATTTATATATATTTTTAAATATAGTTAATTATTTATTTAAAAATGTCTTACCATTCAGTAGATATTCACTCTCAAGCTAAAAAAATGGTTTTTAGTGTATATTCGTATTTTAAAAAATTATCTAATGACTCGTCGAATCGTGAAGTAGCAAATTTTTTTCTACAAGCGCAACAAAAGACTTCTGAAGCATGTGGTATCAGCATCGGCAGTGTTAAAAGAATAACATCGGAAGGCTCTAAAGCCCCTTTAGATCCAGAAACTGAAGGACCGAAATTTACCTCTCCTCGTAAAACGTTCAAACGAATTAAATTTGCTACAGATATTGATGACTTTGACCAAGAGGTTGTACGACGGACGGTCCACGAGTATTATGATAAAGGTGAGTTTCCTACATCCATAAAAATTTTATCTAAATTCCAAGAAAAAACTGACTACAAAGGTTCTAAAATGTCGATGTGGAGAATTTTGAAGTCATTAAAATTTAGGTACAAAAAATGCAATGACGGCCGTCGATTTCTGATGGAGAGAAACGATATTGTCGCTATGCGTGTACGGTTTTTGAGACAAATGGTTATCCTCCGTAAAAAGAATGATGTCCGACCAGTTGTCTATTTAGACGAGACATGGGTGAACCAAAATCATACAAGGAATTACATTTGGCAAAATTCGGAGGATAAAGAAGGATTTAAAGTACCGACAGGCAAGGGAGGTCGGATTATTATTTGCCACGCTGGTTCAAGTTCATTTGGGTTTGTGAATAATTCAAAATTAGTATTTCGTTGTAAATCGGGTCCATCTGAAGACTATCACTCCCATATGAACTCTGTTATATTTAAAGACTGGTTCATAGAAATGCTCAAAAATTTGGAAGAGCCATGTGTCATAGTTATGGACAATGCATCATACCACTCTAGTCTTGTTGATAATTATCCAAAGAGTAATGAAAAAAAAAAATCAATGTCCAAAAATGGCTACAAGAAAAGGGAGTTCAGTTTTCACCCTTGGAAACGTTGCCGGAGTTACGAGAGCGAGTCAAGCAGTTAATACCACAAGAAAAAAAATATGAGCTGGATCAGATTGCGTTGTCAATGGGTCATGAGGTTATACGGCTACCTCCGTATCACTGCCAATATAATCCTATAGAGCTAATTTGGGCGCAAGTAAAAGAAAAAATCGCCGAAGAAAATACAAGCTTTAAAATCGCGGACGTCGAAAAATTGGCTCACGATGCATTGGATTCCGTAACAGTTGACGACTGGAAGAGGTGTGTGACACATTGCAATAAACTGCAAGACGATGATTACGTCAAAGAGGGCTTACGTGACGAAATTTTGGAACCAATTATCATGACAATAAATCCAGAAGATAGCAGTGAAAGCGAAGATGATGACTATTAATAAAAATATATATATACATATTTATATATACAAACCTAACCATATGTAAATATTATGTAATATAGATACATGTAATTATTTTACATATTTTTATAGTTTTAAGTTATTTAAAAACAATTAAGTGTAACATAAAATATGATTCGTTGATTATCTTATTTAATAAATGTATAATATGAAAAAGTGTAAAATATTCGATATCAATTTTAAATTTGTCGCGGATTATTACGCGCTAGCCTTAGAAACCCTGATGAAAAAACACCACGAGGCGCGCTAGCGTCGAGTCGCAGTTGTTGTGAAACGCACTATAGTACACCCACGCATCTGTTGCAATGTTATTTATACTTGACTCGCTTACGAATGCGTTCAAGTTCGCACCTATCGTACCGGTTTTACCACCGTGTACACTTTGTAGAAAATTTCTACAGTCTCTTTTATAATGACCTAGTTTACCACAGTAATAACACTTAATATTACTTTTATTAGTAAATTGATTTTTACCTTTTCCATAATTACGACTGCCGTTTCTTCCATCAGATCTGTTTTGAAATTTGGCCGGAAATGCACTCGATTTCTCTTGTTCACCAACTTCATCTTTGATCTGGATAACCCGTGATTCTTCAATCAACAATCGACTAGTCAAATTATTTATATTTTTACTTCCCGTTGGGACTGAATCCCAAGCACTGTAAAAATGATTATATTCTTTTGGTAGTGTCATTAGTATTTTTGTCATAACCATGTTATCCGTAACTGGTTCACCCGCTACTCTCAGTTTCCTTCCTAAATTGACCAATTTAGAAATATGCGTCGACATGTCATCTGTCGACTCCTTTGAATAACTGAAAAATTGCTGTTGAAGCAAATGTAAACTTGCCTCAGACTTCTGCTCGTAAATACTCAGCAGTTTCTCCCACATTTCCAATGCAGTCTCACAGATAATCAAATATTGTAATGGACCATCGTCCACTGATGTAACTATTATTTTCTGATTATTTTGCCAAGCGCTAGTATGCCTTTGCCAACGTGCTTTGGCTTCCTCATCGGTCTCTCCTGCCGACTTTTTTATAGGTAGACTTGGTTTCGTCCATTCACCTGAAACTATCTCACCTACTTCTAAGGCATTTAAAATGACCTTCATCTGGAACTTCCATAACGACCAGTTTTCCCCACATAGTTTTGTTATCTTCACCGTGTCTTCCATGACCGATGGATTCCCGTATACTTTCCTGTATAACAATTTATAACAAAACTTTACCTATGTACACTGTTCCGCCGTTTTCCGAAATCCAGGATATCTCCGACTGGTTGTAGTTTTCTGCGTTAATACAAATATAAAAATACTTCGATCACGAATCCACTAGACTGTATGTCTTGGTTATTGACTGGGCCCATAACCTGTTGAAAGTGAAGCTTGACGGACTAATGATGTTAGCATTAATATAATAAGTAATAACACAACAATATGATTATGTATAAGTATAATATATAATAACGTACAACTAGACAATTAAACTGTGACAGTACACACACATCGTATACTCTCTGTACAACGACGCCTGTGCAAGTGAATATTACATACATCAAAGGTCCTATATATATGCACGACCGAGGTCATGTTACATCCGTAAAGAGAGTGAGTCTTATGCTCGTACATAACTAGTTACTATATTGTACACACGTGTCATGGCTGACTACATATACTACATATTAATTGTATATTTCAACATAATCAAATAATATATTGATATCACTACATTAATTTAATATTAGTTTTTGTACAATAAAAAAAAAAGTTATAAGATTTTCAAATAGTGTAACTGTAAGACACGATTTTAGATAGGTAATTAATTAATTAAATTCTTAAATAGTGCTGTAAAATTATAATACCTATTATAGTATTATTCTATTTCATTTTCTACTATTATCATACAATATCATACAACATTCATATCATTCACAATATCACAGAACATTGAACAATATTATTTAAGATAATTGATAGGACTATCTTAAATCGTGCAATTGTGCATTATCACCTAAATATGGGTATTTATTATTTACTTTCTGCATAATATTATAATCATATTACCAGTCACCACGGACTATGATATACGTGCCAGTCACGGACTTATCAAGGTTTACCTTAGTCATTAGTGGTAATAAGATATAATTATGTGGTGATACCATTTTAATTTTTAAATAATTATCTGTGAAATTGTGATTAAAATAAATTTGTCATAATATATTTCCAGTTTTTATTTATCATTCATTGGTAATTCGGTATGTCCAATTAGTCAATAAGTTAAGAAATGATTAGGGTTCAAAGTAATTGTTATTTATTTTGTCACCTTGGGTTCAACGATATCAAATTTAAGATTAGCTCCTGGTCTTTACAATTATTGAAAATATTTTGAAAACCACCAATATTTTGAGGAGTTGTATCTCGCAAACGAATCATCGAAAAATAAAAATGGTAAAGCGTAAATTCACAATAAAAATAGTATTATTAATTCATGATATTTTTATTATATGTTACCATTTGAAAATCAAAAGTTGTTAGTGGTTTCACTAATAAATATAAGGGTGAAAAAAATTAAAATATTATACGGTTTTAGAAAAACATAAACCTAGAAGTTTAAAAAAAAAAAAAATCAAAAAAAGTTAATACTTTTCGAGATAATTAGTGTACCCACTTAAATGGATCACCCTGTATAATATGACTGTACTTATTATTTTGTAGTATAATAATGTTTTAACTTTAATTGTGACGAAAATAAAATTCTATGCTATTGCGATATTTTTGTACCGACGACATATTTACTTTTGCGATATTTTTACCGCGATAATATTGCCGCGATATTTTGACGTGTATCCAAATAAAATACCATAAACAATTTAACAACATAATTGTATATTTAAAATAAAGACTTATGAATATTTCACTGTAAATTAAGTTGAAAGTTATTACAATTAACAACTTAATTCATAATCAACTTCTGAATAAAAATAAAATAATAATAAAAAATCATCAAAATATCATAAAAAATTAAAAAAATTATTATAAAACTGTATAATAACAAACTGTATTAACCATGTTTTATTACATACGTTTAGCAAATTCAATACTATAAAAATAAATTTAGTTAAAATTAAACAACACATCCTTAAAACAATATAATTCAATACAATAAAAGTAATAAGTAAGGTACTTTTAGTAATAATTTTTAAATAGTTAAGTAGTAAAATAATTTATTTTACTGAGTAAATAGAAATTATAGTAATAAATAATTTATAAAACAAACATTACAAATTATAAATAAAAATAAATAAAATAAATAAAAAAATAATTTTTAAAAACATGCTTTTCTTAATACTACTTAATAAATGAACGAAAAGGTTGAAAATAAACTTACTTTTAAAACAATTTCTTAATGAAACTTCAAGGTCAACAAGATATTACTAAAAGTGTTTATAAAATGTATTTGTTGAACAATTTTAAAAAATTCTGAATTACAAAAAAAAAGAATGCATGGGGCACTTATGATAACTCCTACGTAAGGGCACTCTACAACTGAATCTTTAGATAAACTTTATGATAAATATTTTAAAGATTATTGATCACACCTCCAATTTTGTAAGAGATATTCCTGACTCAAAAGAGCCCCATGCATTTCTTTTTTTTTGTAATTCAGAATATTTTAAAATTGTTCAACAAATACATTTTATAAACACTTTTAGTAATATCTTGTTAACCTTGAAGTTTCATTAAGAAATTGTTTTAAAAGTAAGTTTATTTTCATCCTTTTCGTTCATTTATTAAGTAGTATTAAGAAAAGCATGTTTTTAAAAATTATTTTTTATTTATTTTATTTTATTTTTCGTTTCTTGATACTTTATACGAGCTCGTTCAAGGCGCCTTTTTCGTTGAGTTGCGGGCTCTTTATACATTATTATTTGTTTAGTATTTTATTATCTATACGCTTTGTCAATCTCTATGTAGGATTTTATTACTATTTTAACAATGAAACGCGTTAAAAGTTAAAAGTAATTATTATTATAATAGTTTTATAACCCATGGAAACCGTTTATAAACAAAATTTCGTAGCTGTATATTATTTATTCTTCTTCCTCGGAGATGACTTTGCCCACCCGTCATCGCCGACCTAGAAGTCCGGGTCCCAAAATAACAACGGATTATTGTAATGCCTTCCAAGACCTATGTCTATACCAATTTTCAGAATTTTTCATCGTAAATAAGTGCCTCAAATCGAGCGCGCAAGATTTGAAGACAACAGGAATGAAACATTGTGAGTTAAAGAAAAGCATGTAAAAAAAAACAATATTAAATTATGTATATATCCTATATAGTTTATAATACCTAATAATTAAAATAACATTATGAATATGAATATTCATTAAAATATAGTAAAATAATAATCAAAATATACCTGTCTTTGGAATGAGTTTCAAAGTCTTATTCCTTAAGAATTATCACATAGTTACATAATTAGTCTGTAGGCTTTACAGCTTGCAAACTTTCATAAACGCCCAATGGTTTTTGGGAATAGCATTACTATGACATAGTGATAGAAAATATCTTTTTATTGTCAATAGAAATTTTAACTGGTGTAGTTAAAGTTTTTACTTCTGGAATTTAAATTAATAGATTTCTCATTTTCTGTATAATCTTTATTATTTGAAATAATTCTTCAGAATAACTTGTTTTGTATTTCATAAGAGTAGGGTTGCTTTTTTCAATTTGAATAACTTTGATAGATTGCCATAACATTTTTTCCGCATCTTCATTTATGTCAAGGTTATAACCTAAATCAGATGATTTTTTTTTCAAATCAAAAATATCTTAATTTTGCATTTCATATACCGTATAAGGTTTGCAATTTTTTTGGCACATTTTATCACACTAACCCACTGGGAAGGTTGATAGATTGGACCGCCTTTTAAAATTCTATTCATAGATATTAAAGAATGGATAGGCCATGTATGCTTATCGTTGAGGAACGATCATGAAAATATTTTGAGGTTATAGAAGTCTTAACACAAATAGATAACAGTATTAGGAGATGATAATATTATATATTTGTAAAATGATAATAGAAATATAGAATTAAGATTAATTAATTTAGATTAATAAACGAAATAACAAATAAAAATGTCGATAAGGCTAAAGAAATTAATTCAATACAAATAAATAAACAAATGTTATATGCCACAGATGAACCGCAAAAGATCGCAAATATTTTCAACACTTTTTTCGTCGATATAGGCAGTAAATTAGCTGAAAATAATATAGTAGAAGATAACCCTATAGAGGAAGTTATTCCACTCAATGGAAACTCGTATGATAACATTTTTAATGATAAAATAACAGAAACAGATATCTTGCTAACTTTAAAAACTCTGAAAGATGACACAGCTGCCGGAGTTGATAAAATAACTGTAAAATTACTAAAAACCATAATAAATTCTATACTAGGCCCACTTCTGCATATATATAATCTAAGTATTAAATACTGTTTATTTCCAGAAAAATTTAAGATTGCTGTAGTAGCTCCACTATTGAAAGGAGGAAATCGAACTGAAATAAATAACTATAGACCAATATCGATGATTGTTAATTTTGCCAAACTGTTAGAAAAAATCATTAAAAACAGATTAATGAAATACCTTGAATCTAATAATTTACTCTCTAAAAATCAGTTTGGCTTTAGACCAGGTCTAAGTACAGAGGATGCATTATATAGTGTAACTAAGTTTATAAGTAATTCTCTAGACAATGGTGAAAAATGTAATGGAACAAAACCGAGTCACCAAACACGTGGTGCACTCTAGTGGTGTCCCATCACCCAAATGAATACGATAACCGCCGCGCGCTCACGTAGTAATAATACGCCGCCGGCCGACTGTACAACACAGCCTACGCGAATACATCGCAAAACAGATAGCGCTGCCGTGCACCGGCTAGAAAACCGGTACGCCGCCCGCTAAGAAAATTGAGTTTCCACCAAGAAAAAAGCAAGGTAGAAGTTCGTGAGAAACAGATTCGTAATCACCGCCTTCCATACTTTAAGTTACGTCCTTACACGGATGTCAGCAATCAACAGCAACCATCGAAAAGAAAGAAAAGTTCAATCATAATTTTGATTAATTCTCATCGGGACCGGCCGCCATGGAACCACAGAAATACAGGCCGCGGGCCACCGATAATCATCAGTCTTCTCCTCGCTGTAATACGAGAAATCTGGTACCGGACCATATCTAATATTGTAAGACGGACCAATTTTTCGTATTAAACACCAGCACTCTACCCCGAGACTCGGACGCCGGACGGTAACCCCGTAATACGGCGATCCACGTGCTCTTCCCCGGCAAATTCCCTGTCATCCGCCACCGACCGAGTGTGTAGTGAGACAATATTGTGTACGTGTTATTTTACTGAGCCGCCGCCGTTCGAGTCGAGCCGCCAGTCGAACCTTAACCGCCACGAGTACGTCATTTGTCCGGGAAGATTTACCGTCAACGTCTACAGTCCTACCGCCGCCGTTCCAGCCGAGTCATCAGTCGAGCCTGAGCCGCCGTGAGTACGTCATTGGTCCGGGAAACTTTACCGTCAACGTTCCGTCTACAGTCCTACCGCCGCCGTTCAAGCCGAGACATCAGTCGAGCCTGAACCGCCGCGAGTACGTCATTTGTCCGGGAAGATTTACCGTTCTACCGCCGCCATTAGAGCCGAGCCGTCAAATCACCCAAACTTCCGAACCACAACCGTGAGTTCCATGTCAAGCACATTCCCACCCCTTTATGTAACCCCAATAATTATTTTACTGTACACTCTAACGAGTATAACTTAAATAATTGATATAAAAAGAAAATATTGTAATACGAAACATATAAATTATATCAAACTCAGATAATGAGCATATTGGTTTAAAATATTATATATTAATAAAACAATTAATTACCACCCAATAGCGTTTCATTACAAAAAACGTTAGCAATCTTTTTAGACTTAAAAAAAGCTTTCGATACAGTTAATCATATTGAATTAATAAAAATTCTTCCAACTTTTGGTATAATAAACAAAAGTCTGCTTTGGTTCACTAGTTACCTAGATAATAGATTACAATTAGTTAACGTAAATGGTATTCTAGGTGAAAAAAAAAAGTGTTGTCTGCGGTGTACCACAGGGAAGTGTGCTTGGTCCAATCCTCTTTATATTATATATTAATAATGTTTGCAATACTAAATTAGATGGCCAAGTGATCACATATGCCGACGATACATGTTTGCTCTTTTCAGGCGCGACATGGAAATATGTTCACGACAAAGCAACAAATGGGCTAAATAAAGTTGTGCGTAGTATAACAAATAGGAAATTGTCATTAAATACTAGTAAAACCTTTTACATGACGTTCACTATAAATAGTACTCAAATCCCTCTAAGTGATTTAAAAATTCACTTTTGTGAAAATACTGAAAAGTGTGCTAAAACTTATACGTGTAAAAAAATTCAAAGAGTTCAAAGTATCAGATATTTAGGTATAACTATTGATAAACACCTGAGATGGGATCTGCACATTAATTATTTACTTAAACGCTTGCGTATATCATTAAATCATTTTTATAAGCTCCATTAAATTTTACCTAAGCATCTCATCAGAATAGTATATATATCCTTTTATCAAGCAGTTCTTCAATATGGTGTAAAGATTTGGGGTGGTGCAACTGCGAATGTAATCAAACCGCTACAGCTGCAGGAAAATAAATAGTAATAAGAGTATGTCTGGGTAAAAAAGATTTAGTAGGGTCAACTGTACATAACTATAAAGAGCTAAACGTTTTGCCTTTTAAATTAATTTACCAGAAATTTGCAATATTATGGGTAATTAAAAATATAAACACTTGGTTTAATTCAAAAAGAGTAGAAGATAAGAGAATAAACAGAGCATATGGTCAAAGATTTCTGGACTATCTAGGTCCTACTATCTTCAACTCCATGAATAATGAAATAATTTGTGTAACACCAAAGTATGCCAAAAAATTGGTTTCTGATTGGTTATTTACTAACATGGAAAAACTTTAATACATGTATAGGGTCACTAATTATTATGCTATCTAAAAAGTAAGATGATAAATGTAATTTGTAAATGTCTTCTTATGTTTATTTTTACCTAGTTGTAATATTTTATCTTTACGTGAACTTGTTTCTGATAATTATTTCTTATTTTTCAATGTTAAATTTATTTTTATATAATTTATATTGTAATTAATTCTACCACTTTATAACTCTCTTTCTCCAACACAAGCGTAAGCTTACAGGAGAAAGATAAATCAATTTAAGGTTTTATTTAATATGTTATCTTGTTAAATATTATTTTTCTGATTAATAAAAAAAAAAAAAAAAAAAAAGAATAATAATAAACATAATATTATTATTTATAGCTATTAGCTTTCAAGTTTCAAAGTTTCTAGCTGCTTTATGCCTTTATAGCTTATAACTTTTCTCTGGCTTTGGTCATCTAATAATATAATGAATTCAATTTATTTAATTAGTTAAAATTATAACATTAAAGTGTGTGTTTAAAACGGTGACCCGTCAAAATTATCTCCGACAAAATTATCTCCAATACAAAATATTTCGGACAAAATATTTTCAAAAAATTTTAAAATAAAAAATTTAAAAAAATCATGTTTTAAAATTATATGTTTTGAGCAAAAATTAAATCAAATAAACAAATATAAAAATATTATTTTACACATAATCGTAAAAAAAAAAATATAAAAAAATCATGTTTTAAAATTGTATGTTTTGAGCAATGCCTCTTAAGTAAAGAACGGCTGGAGTTTCATTGAATTTTTGCACTAGGTTCAATATCATTTCATCGTGGTTCTTATATTCTTTTTTTTTTTGGACTAGGCTCTCCAGAAATTAATTTTTCTAACCGAACCTGTAAAATATACATTAAATTTTTAATATAATTTATTTTATTCAATATTTTAAATTTGTATAATACAATACCTCTTGTAAAGCTTGTTCCTGTTTTAAAAATGTGATAAACTTCCAAATGGTAACGTGATTTGCTCCTAATGCTGAATTAAATGCATGGTGCCAACCTTCAACTGAGTTGTTTGTCCGAGGTTTATTTTTCAAAACTCTCTCATAGCAATTCCACATACTGACTTGAAATTTAGGCGGGCGTCTACGATTACGTGTTCAACGGCCGATCCAAGTATCCTCGAAGTAGTCTACTAACGTCGATAAATTGTTTTCATTGTTAACAAAATAAGTTGAGTCAACTAATTTTTCAAAATAGTTTATAACTTTATTTGTTGGTACAAATGCCAAAGCTGCCAAATGTCTTACTTGTAATGCGAATTCAACATTTTCAGAGTATAACGCCTGTAAACCATTTTCTTGAACTTTCCGCCATAGGCATTGTTGAAAATGAAAATAACATCCTTTTATCTTTGTTTGCGGAAATTTTCAAATGCTTTTTCAAAATCTATTATGATAGAATAAGGGTTTAAATTTGGGTTGTTATGTTTTAGCATTTGTAACATTTCGTTGTACGAATTGGTAGTCCGGTTAGTCATGAGAACATAGATAAGCGGAATAGTTGTTCTATTTTTATAACCATGTATTGTATACAATTGAGAAAATAATTTCGGAACGGCTCGAAATGTTCCATCTGCCATCCAATTTTTAAATGTATGAAGTGTGTCCAAATTTTCTTTTGTAGCAAACATTAAAGTTCTATTTTATTTTTTATTTTCATATATTAAAAAAATTATTACCGTGTATGTTCTTACATTCATCGGGTAATACCAAATCGTGAATGGTCAGTGGGTTTTCAGGTGGTTTTTCATTTTTCGTTCTCACTCTTTGGATTGTACGAGACATCGAAGTTATACTTGGTAACTGGCCAACCACACCAACTTCAGTTGTTGACATTGTTCTACTAATAATGTTTCTTGTTGATAATTCTGTGATTAAGGCGTTTTCTTTTAATTTTTCAATAACTATTTTTGCCTGGACATTTGAAATATCTGGTGCATGATAATGAACTGACTCTTTCATAATTGTCCCTTTAAAATTATTTTAAATATAAATATTGTTAAAAAAAAGTATTTTAAATTCAAATATTGTTAAAATAAAGTGTAACACATACCAGTTTCATCCATTGTTGACGTAAAGCATGAGCTGCATTTATATTTTTGATAATCAACACAACGCCAAATGAATTTATCACTACCCTTTTTATAATATAAATGCAAATATCCATTGTTTATTAAAAGTTGTTTACCTTTTTGGCTTTTAACAAATTTTAAAGGCATATTTATTTAATAGTACGTTAATACGCACATGCACGTAACACAAAACAATGTCACGCAGTGTCAGTGTGTGACACAGTTCCGGCTCTCTCGTCTAAATTTTTATCTATCGATTAGGTATAATCAAATAAAATTACCTATCTGTAACTTAATCTGTATTGGTAAGCGCCAAGCGGACCATGATAGGGAAGTACAAAGTACACTCACTATCAGCGTCAATAACATTTTCTCTATCAGATAGCTATGGCATAAATCGGGAGATATTTTGTATTGGAGATCATTTTGACGGAGATATTTTATACTGGAGATATTTTGGTAGAGATATTTTTAATGGAGATATTTTGTCGTATAACCTTTAAAACAATTTAAATAATAATAGAACAATTAATATAATATTTTAACATAGGTATTCTAAATCTTAATAGCTATTCGTGTCTGAAATGTACTAATTTGTTATTTGTTAATTTTGAACCTTGTTTTCCCTGATTTAATTTTGAATCGTTTATTTTACATAACTCGTGGAAAACTCTAATGTCTAGATATGTCACAGCAATTAAATTAATTAGTTTATTTTGATGAGTATCTAGAAAAGAAGTTTGACATTGGCAACTAAGTAGGCATGTATTGTTTGTTTTATATAATCTGGATTTCAATTTATTTAATAAGTATAATTTATTTCTAGTAGTTAGTACTACTGAAATAAATTGGTTCATGTGCCCTGAATATTCTTTCTACTTCTTCATATATAGTCTTAACACTTTTACTCGCAATAATCAACCCTCCTCGATTCTTCACACTTGTTAAACTATTTTGGTCTTCGTTGTTACATCCAATTTTTATTAGGGAATTCTGGCAAGTTTAGCAATCAACTCTTTTCAACAACTTCTTCACTACAAACCCAGCTATGTAATGGCATGTGTCTTCCATATATTTAGTCATATTTATGTAAGTTTCAAAGTAATCATGATCATCAAGATGTCTTTCTGGTAACCAATTACTATTTAGGTTGAATATTGCATTGCTTTCACTTTTATTTGCATTGACAGACAAATGTTTTGTATTTTCTAGCATTGAGCAATTCCCAAATACAGAACCAACAACTTCATTGTGAATTATAATTCGCTTGTATGCATCTTTAAATTCCCTACAAGTAGGATTATTATTAAATCCCAAACGACTTCTGATTCAGAGAATGATGTCTCAATATGGTCTTGACTAATCTTATATGTGGGAAAAAAATATAAATCTGTTTTTGCCGATAGGTCATGGAACATAGAAATTGCATTTTGTAGACCTAAAATAAATCCTACAAATCCAGTTTTTCTACCAGAGTTTATAACTTTGACACCATCGGGAAATTCCAAACCTTTGATATATGGAATGAAATCTAGCATAAATTGTGTATACTGTTCAATATTATCACTTGAAATAGCCTTATTGTTTGGATTTTTTGAAAATTTTTATCTACTATTTAAAATATCAAAATCATTATTTATGTATCTGATAAATTCTGCGGTTGGTTCTACATCACTAAAGTGTTCATTTTGATTTTTTAAGTAACAAAGTGCATCTGCTACACTTTCACTAAGAGTCTGGGCAGCCAAACGCACATTCATTTTTGCATTATGGAATTGGACGTGTCGTTTGGTTAGTTTAGTTCCTGCCCTTAATTCTTCTTTTTGCTCAATGTCATATAACATTTTTATATATTTCCAACATATTTTTTCTCCTTTTGAATTTATTATAACTGATTTGAATTCCATGCATTACGTACCAGTTCAAGCATATGTGCTGGATCATAATAAATGTACAGTTTTTGTCCATGATTATTTATTATATATGGTTTTCCATTTTCTGTATCAAAGTTTGCACCTAGTTCTGTACACATTTTACTATTTACTGATGCTCCATCAAACGTTACAGAACATAAATGTATACCTGTGTCATGTAAAAGGTCAATCGCTTTAGTCAATAAATTTGCGCTCCCAGCCGCCATTTAATCCATCTATTAAAAAATATGCAATTGGCATTTTAAAATACCCATTAATGCCTACTACTAAGAATACTAATGCATTTTTAGCTAATGGTATATTATCATTTTCGTTTGAGTATTCTTTACCCATATCCATGTATCTTTCTTTGGCTATCCATTTCAACGTAACGTCTTACGCACATTTCGTCGATGATTAAACTGCAGTAAAGGGGACGATGTATTGACTCATTAGCAATTGCTTCAAATGATTCCTTAGTGAATCCAGGGTTCCCATCTACAACCATATACCACCTACGCAGTGTCCGAGGATGAGGAAGTAATTTGCTAAAAGTTGTTCTTACGTAGTTATAGGCTTTAGGAGAATAATACTGGAGGGTTACAGAAAATTGTTTAATTTCTTCTGTATACGGTTGCTTTTTTCCAGCTAGACCATTTTTAATAAGGTTTTCAAGTACATCTGAACCCAGTGCCTATTAAAAAATTTAACTCATAAGTATGTAATTTAGGAAATTTTTAAGAGCAGTTTTAATCGCTAAGGTAAACTGTGAGTGCCAGTGTAAAAAAAAAAAAATTAAAAATAAAATATAGATTTAATCACCAAATCTTTGATATTTATTTATTAATTATTGCTAAAAAATATATTACAAGTACAATTAGTTACACCTAAACATCTAGACTATACTAAATAAACTAGATACATACATTTTTACTTCAAGATACAACATACATAAAGCTTATATCAAAAGATACTATACTCTGTCCCATTAACTCTTTGAGGGGCGAAAATTTCCTTTAGAAAAAAGACCCATGTGGGCGATATGTCTCTTTACCATAACATTTAGTACGTATATCAAAATATCGATAATGATAATAAATGATGAAAAACGCGAGAAATGATATCAGACCAGCGGCAGTGATATTGTTTGATGCATGTATAAGATGATAATAAGGTGATTGGTATGCTGACCATCATCAAAAAAATATTAAAAGTGGTTAAAATAGTAACCACCGCACCTGAACGGTAAAAAAAAAAGTGGTTAGCATACTAACCACGGCCCCTCAAAGAGTTAAGTCCCTCAGGTGGCTACCAGTTTTAGTTGGGCATAGATTAGGCAACACCAACTAAATAATTAGCTCACCAGTTATTTTCTTGTAACTATCTATATGCCTGCTTTAGTGCTATGTAGTAAAACAACGCCTGTGTGCACATTCAAGGATACAATATACTAAATATTAAATACTGTATCTACGACATAAAATATCAAAATTTACATTGTTAAATTAATATAAAACATACAACAAAAATTAAGTTGTTAACTGCCATATTTTGTTGTTAATGAAATGTCATTGTTTTAATGTCTGTACCTATGTGTAAACAAAAAAAAATCGGGTTAATTTATGCCAAGAACTTGTAAAAATTAGCAAACAAGTAAAATTTAAAATTTAAATAATGATGGGTACTTTTAAGCTATCAGCAGCAAAATCAGTCATTAATGATTTTTTTTTAAGGATGTCCAACATGTCATTTAATGTTGTAACTTTTTTCTCTAAACGCTTACATTTTTTATTGAGATGTTTATTTTTTTTCCTTAGTTGTGTGCCAGTTCTTTTTGCAACTTTAAAGTTTCTTGCTGCACGATTTGGTGTTCCATAATCACTTGCACTTAAATCACCAAATCGATTGCTACTCCAAATTAGTTTTTTTTTAGGACATCTAGTCATAACAAATGTCATTACAACCTGTGTGTTTTAGTTTAGGTAAATAGTTTTAAAAAATATGAAACAAATTACATACATTTTGGGAGTTGTCACATCACTATTTAATTCCATCTTCCTTCGTTTAGGTGTTCTGTAACTACAAAAAAACCAACATAATTAATGATAATATTTAGCTTTAACTAATAACAAAATACACACTGTGAATAATTATCAGGAGCAGAAGAACAAATAATCGTTGAGCAATACTCAACATTTGAATTTTGAACAACACTAAAAAGAAAGTTTTTTTAAATTTAAATTTATGATAATAAATAAAATACGTACATATTATTCAAAATATTTGGAGTAGAATTTACAGCATTGACACTAAAAAAACAAACATGATAAATACAATTTTGTACAGTAATAGTAATATTTAATTTAAACACTAATAAAATACAAACTGTGAATAATTATCAGAAGCAGAAGAACAAATAATCGGTGAGCAAGACTCATCATCTGAATTTTGAACAATTCTATAAAGAAAGTCTCTTTTAAACTTAATTTTATACTTTAATTTGCATTATTAAATAAAATATAGTATTCTCACAATTGTATAGCATCAGTCTTCAATATTTTTATAGTGTTTCTGAAGATATAACTGTCACGATTAAAGTGATTTCCACAAACGTACTGCCAATCACCAATTTGTTGCATCCCTAAGGCTAATGCCCATTTTTGTCTTTTTTCCAAATTCTTAGGAAATCTATACATAATTATTATTATTAGGTACTATTTAATATCTAAGCTAAATTTTTTCATTTACATTTTTTACTTATTTGTGATGAACAATTAACATTTTAAATCACAACTAATATTAATCCTACCTGTGAAATGATAGATCTTTATTATCCTTAGATGAAAGATTACAAATTCTGCACGTATGAACCATAGTTCCAATTATAAATATACAATTTTAATAGAATACAATTAAGAGTAAATAAGTCGAATAATAAAATTAATAATTATGTTACAGATACAATTATAAATTATAATTTAATATATAATTTTAAATTTATAACAGTATTATAATTTATAATATGTTTAAAATTTATAATCCCTAATATCTATGAGAGCAATCACATAATATAAATTTATGATAAGACCGCTGCTAGAATGAGAGGTATTGATAAAATCAGTCTTTCTCTCTTCCTCATCACGGCCGGCCCCATGACCCTCTATTTTGTTTATATAGGCGATGGCCTATCCATTCTTTAATATCTATGATTCTATTAGCTTCATTTTCAATTCTAGCATGCATGGAATCGTCTTCATTTTGTGAATGACCAACAGTAAAAAACTTCAGAGTAATAGATTTAATATCAAGAGTCATGGTACAGTAAATCAAAATTGAAACAAATAATTAATTTTTATTTTGACCACCACAATTATCGCAGTAAAGAACCATGTATTTGCTTTCATTTTGGTTAGATTTGATCATAGGCGTGTTTACGGGTGTTGCTGGGTATGCTATAGCAACACCTGAACTTTTGTTAGATGATTTATCATATATGATAAAAATATCAGTATGATGTATCCAATTTTAAAATTAATCGTGAAAGTAAGTGCAAATCTTCAGGCTAAACTTAATTTGTTATCAGCTATTTCATTAATTACTTCATTGAATACTACACTTCAAAACTTTCGGTCAGATGACTCATTTTTTAACAATTTATACAAAGAAACCGTTCAGTCATGTACTTTGGAAAATATAAGTATTCCAGAAGTCCGTAAAAGAAAAGTCTCATGTCTGTTGGATAGTAAAAATAGCTAATCTCAAATATTTCATGAAACTATGGAACAGGAAATAAAAATTAACTGTTTTAATGTAGCAAGTAGTATATATTTGTATGTTCACAGCCAGCTTTTCCAGGGAAAAAAAAAGTTCAAGGGGGGAATGTCCCCTTGGAGCACTCAGATTTACCGTGTAACACAATTTCACACTGATTGACTACCAAATTTCGTCTCACACAAAAAAAATATTTAACATTTATCAATTTTTAAAACTAAAATAATTATTTCAAGAAAAAACACAAATTATTAAATCATAGTCTTTTTATTGTTACAAATAAATTCTTAATAATATTTACACAAGTTTTCTTACTTCTCTAGTAAAAGGTACATATTCTACAATACGATCATGAATTAAGAAACAGTAAGCAGTCACACCTGTGAGCGATTCTGAAGCTTCAATTTCCAATTGAACATCCACTGCTGAGGCTGTGGCTGAATCGTTTTGTTTCGAAGTATCGATAACTATAATTGGAGCGTTTGTTGTCAGAAAAGTAGAAGGACTCAATATCGGGTTGCGAATACTTTTTTCATAGTACGATTCTTGAAACGATGTATACATATTATATAATAAGGTGAAGTTATTTTTAGTAAAATCTAAATTCAAATTATCGTATGGATAAGCTATAGAGTTCAGAAATACTTTAACGTTTGTTAAATTACAATTATCAAATATACTACAATCTTTTGTTAGCAAATTTTTGCGTCCTTTTTGTAATCCAATTATGATAAATCGTGGTTTTTCTAATTTTGAAGCAGTTTTCAAATTCCATACAACTTTTTTAGTGGTTCCGAGTTCAGGATATTCAAAAGTTTCAAAAGATCTAAAAGGGATAAATAGACTTTTTTCTTTTTCTATAAGTTTCAATAATTTCAATCTTTCTTCATCGTCGACCGTTATATGTGGGACCTTCCAGACTATTTTATTTAAGGTGATTTTACCTTCAGTAGCAGTTGCACCACTTTTAACTTGTAAAGCATTTAAATCACTATGACTTCGGGTTAATATTAATTCCAATCTAGAATTCACTAATATTCTTTTATAGTCTTCAAACAATCCTAACCAATATTTCAATGGTATGCAAGCACTAAATTCACCTTTTTCATTTTCTGATTGCGTTGCGTTTTTAAAATTCCAGCCAGCAATTTCATAACAATTGTAGTTATCTGGCGTACCGGATAAGTAACCTTTCAACGAGCTGGTGATTCCAAGAATACGTGTGCTATCTACTTCTATCCCATTGATTTCCAATCGTATTTGTTCGAAGAGGTAAGAGTAACCGTTATTAGATAGTTTCACTTTGGTAGCATCAGTAATTGTTCCTTCCAAAAAAATAAAGCTTTCGTGTAGATATGGGTAGACATCCGTTTGCTGGATTGATATACGTATTTCATCATTATTATTAAATGATGTAGTATACGGTGTGTATGAATGATATTCAATTTTCGTAATTTTAGAATCCGTTTCGTACTGTGAAGTTATATCTAAAATATCACTCTCAGGCATTCTGCTTTAATTGATAACCCAGAGCTTGTACAATTTTTTTATTTTTTTCCGTTAATTTTTTTATCTTATTTGATGTTGCTGGTAACACTTTAGTCTTATGACTAGTTGTGCTGATCCGAAGTAGCGGGTTTATATTGAATTTCAACCCCATCTCAAGACCCGTAACGTTTAATATGTAACACGATTGTCAATGCCTCACCAAAATTATCAATCGGATTATGATCTTGATCAACTAACTGAACGGTTATCGAATCAATATTTGTTTTATTCAATTTGTAATATATTAAATTTGGCGGTGCCTGAATTACTTTCGACCCTGTCTTTCCACTCGGGAAAAACTCATAAATCGAATGACTCTGAAGATGGTTGCTGAATGATCCTTGAGCTATATTACACATTACTTTTATAGAATTAATTGTGTTTAAATTTACAGCTTTTTCCGATCGAAGAATGTTGTATGGATTATATACTCGTTTTTCAAAACCGAATACAGGTGCTATACTAAATGGATATTCAAAGTGTAGTATCCCATTACATTTTATATACGATCTGAAATCATCAGGATCAACCGTAATGTCGAATGTTAAATTGGTTAAGTTTTTACTATTATAGGCAACTATTTGCTTCTTAACTCGATCCTTAATATCTTCAATTTCATAACAACCCTCTTCCAATGTAATAAAACATATCATAGGATTATTATTGTTTTCATTATCAACTACTTGTATAGAAAATTTATTATTATTTTCATTAATATTTGGGAATGAATTAAATGACTGTAAACATAACAAGGCTATTTCTGAGTCATCGTAAAGGTTATAGGTGGACAATAATTTACAGATAATATGGTAGCATTCCCAGTTAAACTTAAAATAACTGACTTATACATTACAAAATAAAATTTTTATAAATTTAATGATGAGATCCGTGACGTTTAATATGCAGAACAACTGTTAACGTCTCGTTAAAATTATCAATTGGATTATTGTTTTGGTCAACTAACTGAACAGTAATTAAATTAATATCTGTTTTGTTTAATCTGTAATATAAAAGGTTTACCGGAGATTGAACAACCTTTGTTCCTGTTTTCCCACTCGGGAAAAACTCATGTATCGAATGACTTTGAAGTTGGTTGTAATTGGATTTAAATAAATTGGATTGTAATTAATTGGATTTATAATATTTGGAAATGAATTTGAACGTTTGCAAAGATAACAAAGCTATTTCCGAATTCTCGTAAACGTTTAGAGATGGAAAATAATTTGCCGACAATACAGTTGAATTTCCAGTAAAACTTAATGTAATAGATTCATGCATTGTAAAAATTCAAGACATAAATTACCACAAATAAATGTTTTGAAGTCTTGATAGTTGGAATAGTTGTATACTATTTTGAACTGTCTGAAATAATGTTGTAATTCAATTTGTGGTGACAAACCACCAAAGCTATCAAAATATACAACTTTGTCCTTATTTTTATAAAACGCTACCCAATGGCTTCCGTCGCCTGAAGATATATCCAAGTTAAATATACCACATTCAATCATATGCGGTTTTTTAAGTAAGTTATCACGTGAAAAGACTCCACGGAAATGATTGATTTTCAACTTTCCGGCATATTTTATAATATCTTGAGACGAAAGCGGTCTGTCAGGTAGCGTGATCATCAGTTTTTTTTCTTAACCTATTCTTGTTTGATTTCAAACCACTACCCTTTTTTCTTTTTGAATTTTGAACCGCATTATACACACTAGCACCTCCAGACATCAAACTACCAAGTGCTGACAATCCTGCAAATATAGGTATTAAGGGAATTACACCTCCTGTCTGTCTCGGTGCTAAAATCAGTCTTTTACCACTATTCTTTTTCTTTAAGATTCTTTTTTTCTTCGCTGCTAGTATACCATTTGTTTTTATAGCACGTTTCCGTTTACAACCCATACCTATTTTTCTTTTAGCTTTCATTGCGTTTGTTACTGCGTACGCAACTAATTTCTCTTTTCTAGGAGTATCTTTTGCTTTAAATCTTTCCCAAGCACGATTTTCTAACACTTTATCAGCTTTATGTCTATCGTCTAAATTTTTACTCGTTGCATACACAATATCGTGATCACGACAAGCAGCATCCAATGGGTTTATTCCTTTATCACCACGATCTAGTCTCTTTTTTAATTTCGTGCCAGGACCACAATACTGATATCCTGAAACATGGGCTTCGAACGGGAGACTATTTATAAGGGAGTTTACAAATCCTTTACCAGTCTTGTTTGAATTGTACTTACGAGTTGAACGCGCCATCTATAACTGGCTATAAATTTAAAAAATCTAGAGTATTTATATGAAAATAATATGAATTTGATTGAACAGAAAGATAAATTATATGTAATAAATGTAGATGTTCAGGTAGTAAAAAAACCATCAAGACACGGTTCGTTATTACCCGATACTATACGTGCTATACTAGTTGGTCCCAGTGGCTCAGGAAAAACAAATATAATGTATAATCTGATCACACATGCAAACGGGTTAAGATTTGAAAATATTTATTTATACTCGAAAACCTCTAATCAGGAAAAATATGTTTTATTGAAAAAAATAATAGATGATATAAAAGGTGCTAATTTTTTCATATTTACAAGCGCTGATAAGGTTATAAAACCAAACTTAACGAAGAAAAATTCTATTATAATTTTTGATGATGTGATATGTGGCCCACAATCTGTAATCAGAGAATACTTTAGCATTGGTAGGCATTCAGGTGCCAGCTCCGTATTTTATTTAGCACAGACATATTCTAAAATATCAAAACAGCTTGTAAGAGATAACGCAAACTTTTTAATAATACTGAAACAAGATGATACAAATTTACGACATATATTCAACGATCATTCGTCTGCAGATATTGGTTTCTCAGAATTTCGGAAAATTTCTCATTTATGCTGGAATCATAGCTATTATGGGTTTATGGTTATCGATAAAACTCGAGAAATGAATGAAGGAAGGTATAGATGCGGTTTTCATACATTCATTAAAATAAAATAATTTTATGTGTTTATATAAATATACCGTCACACAGTTATTATCTGCATAGTGTCATCAGCAGTCATACGATACAGGTATATTGCATTTATTATTTACAATGAACAAAGAAAAAGTCTTGGTGGAAAATTTAATAACGTCAAAAAAAAATATACAACGAAAAATAATGGAAATGAAACGTGGTGTTATAGATTCTGAAAACTATTTCCGTGAAGCATTTAAGCCGATAATTGAACCATTGAGTACACATGTGAAACAAAATGTAATATGTAACACACGGTCAACTGAACTAGAAAATAAATCAGAAACCCCGTAAATTAGTGAAAAAGATAATGATGATGAATTAAATTCATCATATGAAAATTTTTTAAATAACCGTCCTAAAGCAACACGTTATGATAAATCTTATGGTATGTATTATGATAAAGATAGTGATTTATATAAAATAGGAAAACATTCTGTTACTTTTAGTCACGGCAAATTAATGTTGCTTAATAAATACTACCAATTTACACCAGGACTATGGTCTTTATTATGTGAGAAGGAACCAAATAATACAACTATAGCAGATATAGAATCTTATTACAATATTTTGAAAACTAGTGGAGTCCATTTAAAAGCAGATGGAAAACCTAGAACCTCGAGGTATGATAAATGGGTGACTGTTGTAAAACCACTGTATGATCGAATGAAAATGGAGGAAAAACAGTTTAACGAAGAAATAAGTAAAATTAATGAGAATACAACTCCTCGAATTAATTTAAAATCATTTAACAATCATTTATCTAGTTCAAGCGCTAAACTCAGAAAAATAACACAAGAATTTGAACCATTTGATTTTAATCCAGAAGCAAACAGTTCCATGTCTACAAATCCCGTAGTTGAAAAGATGTTTAATTTTACTTCATCACCAAAGACTATGAAAGGTTCTGGTTTATATAAAGATGTCTTACCTCAAACCCAATTAGTTTATTATGACGATCCGAATGAGCTAGTAACTAGATTAAATCTTTTGACATCATCACAAAGTGTTGGTAATACTGGTGTGAATAATGATATAATATCTATTTTAGAAGAACTACGTGAGAGAAATATTATTGTATAATGACTACCTTAGAGAGGTAATGAGTTACATCGACCAGCGAGAAAAATATTTCCTAGACGTAGTGTAGTAACGCGGTTTATTGATGACCTCTGGCAAGCTGATTTAATGGACATGCAATCTCATTCTAGACAAAATTATGGTTTCAAGTTTATTTTAGTTGTTATAGATACATATAGTAAGTACATATGGCTTGAGGCGTTGAAAAATAAAACATCGAAAGAATGCACAAAAGGTATGTTTAATATATTGAAAAAAGCTCATCCGAAATTATTACAGACAGATAATGGTACAAAATTTTACAATGCTCAATTTCAAGATTTAATGAAAAAATATAAAATTAAACATTACAGTTCATACAGTGTTATTAAATGCTCAATCGCGGAACGCGTGATCCAAAGTCTTAAAAATAATATATATAGACATTTTACTGCTACTGGTACATGGAATTGGTATAATACACTATCAAAAATTACACAAAATTATAATAATACAAAACATAGAACAATCAAATGTACACCGAATGAAGCTCGAATGGATACAAACAATAATAAATTTAATACACAAATAAAGGATACATTATATAATCCAAAATTTAAAGTTAATGACAAAGTAAGAATATCTAAGTATAAATATATATTTAGTAAAGGATATACACCAAATTGGACAACGGAAATATTTACAGTTTCAAAAGTTTTACAGACAAATCCAGTAACTTATCAACTAAAGGATGATATGGTAGGTGGTTTTTATGAACAGGAAATTAAATTAACTGATTTTCCAAACACCTTTCTCATTGAACGTATTGTAAAAAAAGTTGGGAATAAAATGTTTGTTAAATGGTTAGGTTTTGATTCAAGTCAAAATTCATGGATAACATCATCAGATATTTTAAAATAATGTTTATGTATAATATTTTGTTAATTTTTTTTAAAAATAAAATAAAAAAATTAAGTTTTTTTTAAGTCGAATTAATTATTTCACATGATCCCCTAATCCTCAATAGTCTATTTGGTTAACCAAATGTATCCACAATCGATATAAAAAGCACCATCTAGCGGAAAAATTAATCAATGAAAATAAATAATACTTCTGTATTTTTTTTATCCTATAATTTTAGTATAGTATTTATTTTTTCTTTAACAATTATTTAATAAAAAAGTTTATATTCAACTTGTATAGTATGGAATCTATATTCTTAATCAAAATGTTTTAGAGCATTTTTTTTTTAAATCTTTCAATTTCAATTAATTCTATTGATTCTGATGGTTGACGGTTTGAAATAATTTTCCTCATTCTTTCCGTAATACAACTGTAAAACATAAAATATATACGGTAATGTTATAAATAAGCGGTAATGTTATAAATTATTATAATATCATATCGAACAACTCTATTTAAATTATATATATGTATATAAAATGTAGTTTTTTTCTTATTTAATAATATTCTTCTTTAATATAATATGTGGTAATAATATGTATAGTATTAATTAATATTTTTTTTTATTTTTTTTTAAGGGGTCTCTATAGGCAACTTCTTATACACCCGTTAGTATAATATTTATTCTGTTTTTAGCTAAATGTAATCTTTATACGTTTTATTATTATTATTATTATTTTTTATAGTTTAGCTAACCAGTCATAAAATATGTTATTAACATAATATTTAATTAAAGTATCTTAAGTTTTAAAACTTAAAATATTGATAATAATAATCAGTCAAAGAGACTATGTTCTTTTAAAATGTTTTCATTTTCTTTTTCATTTTTAACTTTATGATATAGTTACTGTTTTTTTATATTTTCAAAAATAAATAAAATTGAGATAATATTAGTGATTGATTTTTGAATACACTGTATAATATAATTCACTTTTTATTCAATTAATTTTTTTTTGTTTAGCGAAATGTGTGAAAAAATATAAATATAAATAAGGTATTTTATTATTTTTTCAAGTAAAATCACAGAGTAATAAAACTAAAGAGGCGGCATTAGGCAGATATTATGATTATCAGATCGAAGCAAAATTGAACGCCATTGTACCCCTCTTACAACTCTAGTGAACACTAGATGGCGTTTTCGACCATGAAATAAAATGGATAATCGACATTATATTTTATTACTCAATGGTCTATGGTAATAACTGATGATAAATGATTAATGTTTGAAAAGCATTAAAAATTATAATTTTAACTATAATTATAATTTTTAACTGTATTTTAAATTTTGTAAAATTGTAAGTAACGTGAGTCTAGCCTAAAATCATCATGGTCAGCTGTATTTTGTGCGCTCGGACTCAGAAACAAAAAAATGAAAACGAAAATATTACATTTCACCATAATATTATTATATATTTGTATATTATAATAAGAACCACAAGTATATATATTTTTTTGTAAAATTTGTTCTTATTTTAAAATTAATTTTTATTATTCAAAATAAAATAATGTGTTAGTATATTTACAACAATTTATTTTTCATATGATGGTTGCACTGCAAGTACCCCGTTTTCGCTTCACTTTTAGAATGATATAACCACCCCTTGAGTAAAATAGTATGTAATATTTTTTTGTTTTTGTTTTTAATTCATAGTTTTTTTATTTTTCTCAAATATTTTGCTCAACTGATATTTTTTTTTTTAAATCTTTCAATTTCAATTAATTCTATTGATTCTGATGGTTGACGGTTTGAAATAATTTTCCTCATTCTTTCCGTAATACAACTGTAAAACATAAAATATATAAGCGGTAATGTTATAAATTATTATAATATCATATCGAACAACTCTATTTCAATTATATATATATAATATGTAGTTTTTTCTTATTTAATAATATTCTGCTTTAATATAATATGTGGTAATAATATGTATAGTATTAATTAATACATTTTTTTTATTTTTTATTAAGGGGTCTCTATAGGCAACTTCTTATACACCCGTTAGTATAATATTTATTCTGTTTTTAGCTAAATGTAATCTTTATACGTTTTTATTATTATTATTATTTTGTATAGTTTAGCTAACCAGTCATAAAATATGTTATTAACATAATATTTAATTAAAGTTTCTTAAGTTTTAAAACTTAAAATATTGATAATAATAATCAGTCAAAGAGACTATGTTCTTTTAAAATGTTTTCATTTTCTTTTTAATTTTTAACTTTATGATATAGTTACTGTTTTTTTATATTTTCAAAAATAAATAAAACTGAGATAATATCAGTGATTGATTTGTGAAAAATATAAATATAAATAAGGTATTTTATTATTTTTCCAAGTAAAATAGTATGCAATATTTTTTTTTTTTTGTTTTTAATTCATAGTTTTTTTATTTTTTCTCAAATATTTTGCTCAACTGATATGTTTTGAATTAACTGTATTTAATTCATCACGTTGAAGCTATCGGATAACCGAATTTAGATTTACTAAGAATGTTAACGTGCTATTTTAGCGTCACATGAAACGATTGAGTAAACAATCGTATCAGGGGGCCTTTGGAAAGACCACTGGAACCTTGCCATTTGTACGCTAAACCCATTGTATTCCATAGTAAATCGTTATCTTTGGAAGGTATTTTCTATGAATTTACGAATATACAATCTATTATGAAAACAAATTCTATGATGATAAACAAGGTTGAATATAATATTTATTTGTGTGTGCATACGTATGTGTGTGTGTGTGTGTGTGTATGAACTCACTCAGGGATTATGTTCATGTGACCAGATATTGTTAATAACAGCAATAACACTATGTTACTATCATAGGTACTTTCATCATCCGTGATCCAAATGTGTGTAAACAAGTAATTTGCTTACTCTATAACGTAAACATGTTTATGAATATCTTCAAAATCTGAAATGTTTGTATAATCATAAGATTGAGAAACTATTACTGAAATCAAACTATGTTTATAGTAATTATATTTACCTGAATTATAAATGGAATGAATTATATGAAGCATATCTATCTCTGTCGGTTTTAGCTTGTATGAGTAAAATGGTACATTTATTACAGGATATGATGTATCAAAATGAATAATAGTCAAATATGCACGACATTTCGCACACCGACTAAATTGACTATATGTTTGCAGGCCTTTAATAGTCTGAAATTGACGGTGAAATCCCTTTAAATGGATTTGACAATTATTGTTTTCATCGTCAATTCGCAAACAAGACAAGGAACAATAGTGTGTCGGTACTGATTTCAGGTTTATACTTAAATACATTTCTTTAAGTATAAAATTAGAATTATTTAACTTGAATAAATCTAATATTTCTTGTTCATCATATGCAAATGAAGATGCCATACATCGGACCGTTTCATATGAAATAATTGGTTTCTGAACATTCGTATCTACATCATTTGGAATAGTCATCCTTCTAATTTAAAAAAAAAATATTTAGATTAAATCAGATAGCATTGATTATAATAATTTATTGCTGACTAAAATGGTTATATTATTTTAAAATTGTAAATATCAAGTTAATTTTTAAAAAATATATATTATTTATACTATAATTATTATGCTAATATATATTTTAAAAAAATTAGAGTTATAAGACCTTATCGCGTACCTATACGCTTATGCTACAATATAAATATTTTATTCTATATTTTCTAACTGTCTATACAAGCTGTTTAAATTATCAAAAAATTACTCGGATTCTAATTTTATTCTCTTAACCGATTGCTTAGTTTTGTTAACCGTTACTGAAGATCTGCTTTACATTCACTTGAATAGTTTTGGAATCTATTATGTTCATTTATCAACTCAATTTTTAAATTTAAATGTTTCTTTATACTATTAGTAATTTTTACAAATACTTTTCGAAATGCTTTCTGTTTCTCTATACAATAGCGTCTATTTGCAAGCATCTGTTGTTCTACTGCTAGAATTCTGCTTTTAATAATGTTTATTTCTGAGTTCATGATTCTGAAAATTACATAGAATTTCAAAACTAGCTATTAATACTGATACATTGTTTATGCGCTCATTATGTTAGAAAATTGATTCTTTTTTTTAATCTGAAACACTTTTCCTAAAATTTTTATTAAATAAGTTTTATTTGAACGATTATAAAACTTGAACAGTATTGAGCATTAAAAACATTTATTATCCTTCGACAGATATTATATGCATAAGAATGATATAGGTTATAATTTACTACAATATCATTCGACATATAATTACAAGATAAAAATAATAAATAATAACAAAATAATTTATTTATATCGATTTTATTATCAGCGACTATATGTATATCGTTTAATTTATTATATAACACATTTAATCCGTTTTGTATATTTTTTTCACAGGTGTGTGTTATATATAATAAATTTTTATAATCGTTGATTAATAAATGTTTTTCTTCTTTCAACTTTTCCCGGGTACCTTTCAATGACGCGTTCTGGATTTTGGCATTGATATCTCTCATTTTTCTTTTTGAAAGTTGCTTCGTCGTTATTCATACCACGGTTATTTTCCTTAAGTTGATTTAAAATTGAGTTAATTTCTTCCCATATTAATACATTTTGTGACTCCATTTTTTTTATTCTAGAAAATTGTTATAGAATTTGTAAACTATCTACTAGTAATAAAATAATGGCAAAAATAAAAAATAATTATAATTATAAACTAATAATATATTTACTAATTATTCATAATAAATTAAAAAAATTTAACCTGTTCGAAACCTTTCACGTTTAGATTTTAACTAAATCGTCGTTTAGATTGACGTAAGAAAATCTAACCTTCTACCGAAACGTCCGAAACAAACTTCTCGCCTACGAAAATTCATGATATATAAATCGCAATATTTTCGACATAGGTATATCCATTTTATTTTCTCTTAATAAAACTAATTTTGTATTTAACTCTTTTATATAAGTCAAATTTGGATTAGAATTTGTTCTACTTAAATAAATAGTGAATTTAAGGTTTTTAATTTTTTTTAAGATCTTTATATTCATATCTCTATTTAGTTTTATTTTCGTCAATCATCTTTGCTAATGTCTTAATCTGTTCTTCATAGTATTAAATTTGTTCACAGCAATAATCAAATGAATGCCAATAATTCATTATCTATAATTTTAGCTAAGTACAT